>JAJMIL010000004.1:0-1354846 GCA_030583545.1 Debaryomyces maramus
CTGGACTCTTGCACGTCGGGTCTCACCATTCACTTCCCGTTCATTAGCTGCCAATTCCATTCTAGACCCCACCAAACCGTGCTTTTTCTTCAATAAGCACCATCTGCTCCATAATTTCCTTATATCCTCCAAATCATCCTTCGAATATCTCCTTACATGAGCATTTAGCGAAATCATATTATCCATCCTATATCAATACGTCCTATATAAAATTCATCCTATAGGCGTTCTATCTATATTATCCCGGTACCGGCACATCACCCATTCAATGAAATCAAAATATAACGGCACCCCATCCTCCGGAATATATACCATCTGATCTACAAAATGACACACCGTCGGACTCGAAAACCGCACCAGCCGCTCGCTGAAATACTCTTCCACCACCGCATTTCTGAAATAAGATTCCACCAACACCGACCCAATGAATCCTTGCCGGCAATCAACCTGACACGGTCCCCTATTCCAGCATTTGGGGCAATATGGATGATGAAATGGACCGTTTACCTCCTGCATTCTTCTCTGGCCGGCGAGCTCTATACCCCTGAGCAATGTAGGGCTTATCCATATACTGCCATGGCCAACGCTCCCGCGCAAAAAACTAGCCACCCCAATATTGCATTTCGTCAAGAAATCACTCACTTCTCCCACAACATATTCAGGGATGCATTTCCTTTCCACTTTCGTATTCTCTCCCAGAATCAATCTACCGAAGATATCTGCATACTTTTCTTTTCTTAATATCATATCTACATATTTCTTCTTGACAAACTCAGAAACTTCCCCTTTCACTATGGCCGACTTCAATTTCTTCCATCCGTCCTCTCTTCCCTCCTCTTTCTCCTGGAGAAGCACTAATATGAGCGCCTGCATAAGCGGCTTGATCGTGCACTTTCCCGTTAAGAAATCGTGCTCGCAGTCTATACGTCTTGCAACATAGCTCCATAAAAGACACCCTCTACACACCTCGTCTTCGATCATATCAAACGGTATCCATATCGTTTCAATCCAATGCTCACTCCAGCACCCCAAACTCTTGCCAATATCCCCCACTCCGATTCCATACATCCGGAGGATATTAAACTCGCACCCTTTCAAATTCTTCCACAGTTTAGCCTCTTTCTTGGCTTTAGCCTCCTCTTGCGCTCTAAACTCTTCTTCCATTGCACTTTCTTCCTCATCATAATCGTCATCGTAATACACCAAAATACTTCTTCCCGACCCTTCACCGGCCAGTAGCTGCTTATTGTTCTCACGAAACTTGCGATAGCTGCCGACGCCAAACAAGCGCATATGATTCTCCTCTATCTGCTTATGAAGCGTCGAACCAAGAATCACTTTGGGAATATCGTTCCAGATCAGCTCCTGCACCCACGAATTCGCACTTCCTGGAAATTCTCCCTTTTCTACAAACGCTTCCACTTCGACCAACACTAGACGTCTGATCCACTTGCCGCTGGCTTATGACTCGAAGAACTTGAAGAGCCAATCTGCCTGCCCACCTTCACCAGCTGAAGAATAATAGCATCGCAGTGCATATAATATTCGTATCCTTTGCGCTCGTCAAACACCTCCACCACCAACTCATGCAACTCACTCATTTGCGTTTCACATCCACGACCATGCTGAACGCCGGACAAATCACAAAACTCACAAATGGGAAATCCATCCACTTATCTATCAAGATAGGAATCTTATACAAATTGCTCCTTTCCATTCCCATCGGACCCACAACCAATATATCTTCCGTCAAATTTATCGTATCCCTGATTGCGTTTCGTTGATTATCCGTCTCAAACGCAAATTCTATCCCATATATTCGGTGGCCCATAGCGTCTACTTCAGAGCAGTCAAAATTCACCTCGCCGAGACATTTCCGAATATGCGCTCGTATATCTCTGCGCATCTCTGGCATGGCAGTCTCTTCGTCGTTGACGCTCAACTCACGCTGGAGTGATACGCTTCTATTGTTCTCGTTTCTCGCCGTGCGCGTGGGATGATCTTCGTTGCGCTGCATCTCTTCATGCTGCACATTGGCCGCGTCCGTCGTATTTCCAAATGACATATCCACTCTATCCACAGAGTTCTTTGGCTTGCGGTATAAATATGACATATCATGCTTGACCGTGGGAATCACGTAGCCCGTCGTTTTGAAAACGTTATTAGCAAACAGTTTCCTTATCTCATGCTCCATCTTGAGATGGCCGTTGATGCTCGTCCGCGCACAATGCCCGTAACATAGCGCACATACATTAAGATTGATTTCCTTCACTCCCGGGATTTCCGAACTTCCAATACCGATAACTCTCTTGCGTAGAAAATGATCTTTTGACCGCGTTTCAAAGTACGCCTTGATCTCTCGAAGTATCTCGCGCCGCTTTTGGAAGTCGTCGACCAACCGCGGCAAGTGATGTTCAGAGAACTTGGTTGCAAAAACGTTAAAGAGTCTTCCGTCAGCAACTACTACAGACGTGCCCTCTATATCTACTATGCGTATTCCGTGTATGTCCATTTTCCTATCTGCTTCTTATCTAATGCGTAAGGGGTTTCTTTTTGACAACTCAGCAAAAATGAATTTCGAAGACTCAAGTGGCACGTGACAACTTCTCCTAATTGACTTCAAGTGAATATCTCACGACCTACTAATTACTAAATACTAAATACCGCTTGAAACAGCTTTCACAATATAGACCTATTCGTACAACAACTGCCGGTAAAACATCTATATATTTAAGAATAAATAAAGATTTTCAAATATAGTTGTTACCGTTCGAGACTACTTTTCTACTACATCGAAATTTATATTTCCACATCAAAAAACTTTTTGGTTTGATGCGAATCTTAACAATTACTTCATAAAATTTTTTTTGCGCATTTCGTATGGGTCTTTACATCATTAAAATTTATTCAAATGTAATTGTTACCACTCGAGACTTTTCTGCTACATCGAAATTTATATATCCACATCAAAAAACTTTTTGGTGGATGCGAATCTTAACTATGATTGACACATCGAAGATTTTCGCGAATTTTGATGTAAATTTATTCAAATATAGGTATCGAGTCTTATAGTATGTACCAATGAAATGAAATGGTCCTATAGGTACCAAACAAGCAGATTTTATGAAATTCAGACTTGCTATGATTGTTGAATTTTTGTGAATTAGTATTAAGGTAAATTTCCAGTCACAATAATTCTAATTTGATTATTAATGTATATTAGTAGCAGTCAAATTCACTTATTATTAAGCAATGTTGTTGTGTATCTATTTCCTACATTATGCTGCCAGGGCGAAAAGTTTATCAATAATTTCGCACCTTACGTAAGACTTCTCTTATTTTTCCGTGAGCTTATATGCATGCATTGCGACTTCTATTACTGACGGTTGCAAAAATTTATAATTTTTTCGCACTTCTGTTTAAGTATCTGCTTTTGCGTTCGTATTCTCCATTCCACTTCCACGCAGCATTTTCTTTCTTTCACTCTAAAAAAACTCCTTTTACAGTCTACCAACTCTAATGCTTTGTATGTATATCCTTATATTACTCCTCCTATAATTAATATAAATTGAGTACAAAGCTTGTCTACGGCCCTTCACAGTTACTCTAGCCTGAGGTAAATTATACCGTTAGGTAAGCCGGAGCCATATTCTAACATAAAACATTTGTAGTAATGAAATGTTTTAATGAATTTTCTTTTTGTCTATTAATCTATGCATTTTATTACATGGGGGATTCACCCCGTTCATTTCCGTTACTAATTTGAATCCCTTCGAATACCCGTCTTAAGAACCCTTATAGTTGGTGCTTCAATTTTGAGGTCACGTCTGTGATTTTATTCTTTTAAAAAGTATTATATGGCTTGTTATCAAATAAATTTATTCAAATATAGTTGTCCATTCTCTTCTCTACTTCTTATCTAGTATAGGGGTTCCGTTTTGAACAAAAACTTTTCTCATTTATCGTGTGCGCTTCGCGTAAAAGTGCTACAAATCAACTAAAAGCGTCACCAACACAGCATCCACATACTAAATATTAAATAGAAGTATCCATCACAGAATAGGTCTATTCGTGCTATAACTAGACGAGAACAATATATATTGCAAATCAATTAACAACTACAATTTTCAGCCAATTTCATTACCATTTGTTTTCTTCTTACCATTTTAATATTAATTTCTGCAATATCATAAGTGATTATTCCCTATTGCTTGTCATTTCAGGGTTAAAAAGTTGTATGGAAACAACTGCTCCATGTATGTCTCAAGCAGCAAGTGAGGAGTGATTATTGCCGCAAGGCAATGAAAAGGGACAGAGTGGAGTATTAGCTGTTACATTATTATTAATGCATGGAGTCCTGCGCGTTATGAGCACTTATTCTGATGTTTTAATCAAGTATTAATCTCATTTATAGATCTAGAAGTACGATGATGCGGGATTTCCTTGGTTTTGTTTCTGTCATGTATAAGAGGCAGATTCATCGGGAAGGAGAGCAAAAGAGTGTGAACACCTAAAAAAGAACAAAACGTAGATTGCTCACCTGGGCTGAGACCAAGATTTAAGAGAAAGCTATATTAAATAAAGCTAGCAGAATTCGCTCTTATGCTTTGAATTCTTTCTTATCATTACAAATTTTCTTTTAAAATGTCTTCTAAACAACAAACAAGGAAACAGACTGGTTCTAAGAACCAAAAGAACAACAAGGGTTCTCAACAACCTCAGCCCGAATTGCAACAAGAACAAGAGCCATCTGTGAATGAGTCGCAACAGGACTCTGAGAAAAAGCCCAAGCAGGACCAACAAAATCAAGACGATGATGAATACGATTCTGAAGACTCGGAGGAAAACTCCGAAGACGACTCGGAAGAAGAATCAGACACAGATCCAGAGCCAGAACCGGAACCAGCAGCTGAACAAACTACTGATAAGAAGGGAACCAAGAAGAAACAGGCCCAAGAGCAAACCAAAAAGGCTGCAAAGACGGCTTCACCAGAACACAGAAAACAGAGACAAATGACCAAGAGTGGTGGTGGTAATACGAAGGCAGAACCTCAACAGCAACTTGAACAGCCGCAGCAACAGCAAGATAAAAGCAGCAATACATTAAGATTAAGGCTTGACTTGAACTTGGATGTTGATATAGAACTTAAGGCTAAGATTCATGGTGATGTCACATTGGCCTTGCTAAATTGATAATTTTACGAATACCATTTTATCTCTAACTCTCAAATGGTTGTCATAATAATTGAAACAAAAAATAAAGAACTAACTCTTTCGTTTTACTCTATCTCTTATATTCGTCCCTAATATATGTATTATTTGCTTTTATAGTTTTAAGAAAAATAGCAACATTGGGTTGGCTCACTTAAAAGCTGTAACACATTTTGACACTCAGGAGGATGTTGACTTACGTAACTGCTTTTCCTCCCTAGCCAAATTAGATTTTTGAGCCCTAGAAAGAAATTGGTGAATTTTAAGTACTACAGCCGCAGCGAAAAGCGGATTTTGTTGGGATCAGCCTTAGAAACATTTATTCAAATATAGTTCCTCAGTTCCATACATAAGCGAGGTTGGTACTGTGCCGAAAGTCAATAGCTATGTTTTTTCTTTTTATTTTCTTTTATTTCACGATTCATTATTTGTTACTAACAAGCGCTAAAGACTTTACAAATTTACAAGATAGCAAAAAATAAAGAATGAAGGAAGAGTGAATAATTAATACCACAAATAAATTTCAATTAAATTAAATAAACAAATTTTACATTAAACCCTCCAAAATGCTGTCAAGACCAATACCGCTTAACAAAGAATCAAGTCCAAGTCCACCGAGTAAATTACTTACCAAGCCCAAAACGCCGGACAATAACAACCCCACTGCGCTAATAATTTGACCCAATGGCAGCTGCAACATTTTCAACAATGGGTTTATTTCCTTCTTAGCCTCTGGCATGTTTTCCAATTTGCTTCGAGTATCGTCAATAAACGATTGTACATGGTCACTGAGATACGTCAAACGATCAGCCAAATAGTACTCTTCTGTAGTCACCTCGCCAGAACCTTTGCCCTTGGCCTGCTTTTGAATCTTACCATCCGGATCCAATGCTCGAATGGCGCCCCAAGTCTCGTTCATAACATTAGTAGCCTCCTGTAACAATGGCTTGACGTTGCTGATCAACTTTTCTTCGTCCAAGTTATCATTCTTTTGGTCACGGTCGGCATTGTCCATATGCTGCTTGATTTGGTTCAACAACGGCTTGGTTTTGTCGATACAATTGTCAATAATGTTTGACATTTGAGAAGCCTTTTCTCGTCTTTCCTCCAATTGTCGCCTTTCTTCTTTTTCTTCTTCAGTTGGCTCATCCGATGGTTCATAATTTTCCATCTTTTCCCGAGCATTCTTGACAATCTCTTCTTGCTCGTCAAGTGCCTGAATAGCCTTGACTAAGTCACATTGTTCTTGACTAGCCTCGCCACCGCCTTCGACTTGGTTCTTGGCATCATTAATCATGCTCTCCTCTGGATCAATTGCACTAATGCCACCACGAACTTCACCAATAATTCTTTCTGCCCGTGTAGTCACAGAGTTCAACTCGTCAACAGGCAATTCTTCTTGCTCCACCTTACTTTGGATCATTTCGGTAAATGGCTGGACCTTATCAATGGAGCTTCGAATCAACCCGCTCAACCGACTCATGCTCCGGTTTCGCTCCTGCTCGTCCTCGTCATCAGTTTCATCCTCATCTTCGTCAAGCGCTTCGACTTTGCCTAATTCCTTACCCTTCTTATTGACGATGGTGTAATCAGGAGTCACCTTTCGACCAACCAACCGTTCAAGCTTTTTGTAAGACCCTTCAACAACTTGGCCTACGACCTCATCTTCATCGTTGACAACCTTTCCGTCTTCACGAACAGTACAGCCTTCCAAGGATTCTTCTTCTTCGTCATCAGTTTCATCCTCATCTTCGTCAAGCGCTTCGACTTTGCCTAATTCCTTACCCTTCTTATTGACGATGGTGTAATCAGGAGTCACCTTTCGACCAACCAACCGTTCAAGCTTTTTGTAAGACCCTTCAACAACTTGGCCTACGACCTCATCTTCATCGTTGACAACCTTTCCGTCTTCACGAACAGTACAGCCTTCCAAGGATTCTTCTTCTTCGTCATCAGTTTCATCCTCATCTTCGTCAAGCGCTTCGACTTTGCCTAATTCCTTACCCTTCTTATTGACGATGGTGTAATCAGGAGTCACCTTTCGACCAACCAACCGTTCAAGCTTTTTGTAAGACCCTTCAACAACTTGGCCTACGACCTCATCTTCATCGTTGACAACCTTTCCGTCTTCACGAACAGTACAGCCTTCCAAGGATTCTTCACCTTCTTTGCCGCCTTGTTCAGATTCACCAATCTGATCCTCGGCTTCTTTTTCATCACCTGACTCGTCATCTTCATCAGAATCATCATCATCAGAATCATCATCACCAGAATCATCATCATCAGAATCATCATCACCAGAATCATCATCATCAGAGTCATCATCACCAGAATCATCATCACCAGAATCATCATCACCAGAATCATCATCAGAATCATCATCATCAGAATCATCATCATCAGAATCATCATCATCAGAATCATCATCATCAGAATCATCCTCTTCGTCAAGAACAGGTTCAATAGAACCAAGGCTCTTGCCTTTTCTTGATAAGTTACCTTTGTCATCAATGTTTACCTTCTTGCCAGCAATGCGCTTTAGTTGGCCGCTTCCTTCTTTGAAGTTGGCTAGTACATTTCCATCACTGTCAGTCACCTCGCCCTTATCGTTGAATTTGTGTGCACCTTTTAACTCTTGAAGTTTTGAAGTTACCTGGCCGGCCGCTTTACCGGCCTTATCTTGTACATTGTCCTTGACAGAATTAGCAGTGTCCTTGCCAGGGGCTTTGCTTGTTGTGTCAGAGACTTTCTGTTGGGCAGAGTCGATAACAGGCTCAATAGAACCAAGGCTCTTGCCTTTTCTTGATAAGTTACCTTTGTCATCAATGTCTACCTTCTTGCCAGCAATGCGCTTTAGTTGGCCGCTTCCTTCTTTGAAGTTGGCTAGCACATTTCCATCACTGTCAGTCACCTCGCCCTTATCGTTGAATTTGTGTGCACCTTTCAACTCTTGAAGTTTTGAAGTTACAAGATCGGCGCCTGGAACAGATGATGAAACCTGGTTGGTCGCTTTACCGGCCTTATCTTGTACATTGTCCTTGACAGAATTAGCAGTGTCCTTGCCAGGGGCTTTGCTTGTTGTGTCAGAGACTTTCTGTTGGGCAGAGTCGATAACAGGCTCAATAGAACCAAGGCTCTTGCCTTTTCTTGATAAGTTACCTTTGTCATCAATGTCTACCTTCTTGCCAGCAATGCGCTTTAGTTGGCCGCTTCCTTCTTTGAAGTTGGCTAGCACATTTCCATCACTGTCAGTCACCTCGCCCTTATCGTTGAATTTGTGTGCACCTTTCAACTCTTGAAGTTTTGAAGTTACAAGATCGGCGCCTGGAACAGATGATGAAACCTGGTTGGTCGCTTTACCGGCCTTATCTTGTACATTGTCCTTGACAGAATTAACAGTGTCCTTGCCAGGGACTTGATTTGTTGTGTCAGAGACTTTCTGCAGGGCAGAGTCGATAACGTTGGCTTGGTTATTATCACCACCAACGCCCAATTGTCCTGTTGTGTCCGATACAGTGTCCTTGACGGAGCCTGTAGCTTTTGAAATTGCATCTGTCATTTTTTTCTAAAAATTTAAAATACCTGAAATATCAAATAATTAATAACAAATGTAAGCTTAAAGTAATAACATCGAGAACCAAAAAAAAAAAAGGGAAGATGGCATTTATATACGTATAAACTATCTGTTCGTTGCTCTTCTTTATACGTAGTACTAGGGCATTGGCTCTTCCCCTTCTTTCAAGTAATCAAAAAAGTGATTGCTCCCGATTGCTTGTCATGTCAGGGTTAAAAAGTTGCAGGGAAACAACTGCTCCGTGTATATCTCAAGCAGCAAGTGAGGAGGATTATTGCCGCAAAGCAATGAAAAGGGTCAGAGTGGAGTATTAGCTGTTACATTATTATTAATGCATGGAAACTTCAATACGGACCTCGACGGAGTTCTGCGTTATGAGCACTTATTCTGGTGTTTTAATCAAGTATTAATCTCATTTATAGATCTAGAAGTACGATGATGCGGAATTTCCTTGGTTTTGTTTCTGTCATGTATAAGAGGCAGATTCATCGGGAAGGAGAGCAAAAGAGTGTGAACACCTAAAAAAGAACAAAACGTAGATTGCTCACCTGGGCTGAGACCAAGATTTAAGAGAAAGCTATATTAAATAAAGCTGGCAGAATTCGCTCTTATGGTTCAAATTCTTTCTTATTATTACAAATTTTTGTTTACAATGTCTTCTAAGCAACGAACACATAAGAAGCAGACTGGTTCTAAGACCCACAAGAACAACAAGAGTTCACAACAACAAGAACCAACATCTGTGAACGAGGCGCAAAAGGATTCTGAGCAAAAGCCCAAGCAAGACCAACAAAATCAAGAGGATGATGAATACGATTCTGACGACTCGGAAGAAAACTCCGAAGATGACTCGGAGGCAAACTCCGAAGACTACTCGGAAGAAGAATCAGACACAGATCTAGAGCCAGAACCGGAACCAGCAGCTGAACAAACTACTGATAAGAAGGGAACCAAGAAGAAACAGGCCCAAGAGCTAACCAAAAAGGCTGCAAAGACGGCTTCACGAGAACACAGAAAACAGAGACAAATGACCAAGAGTGGTGGTGGTAATACGAAGGCAGAACCTCAACAGCAACTTGAACAGCCGCAGCAAGAACAGCAGCCGCAGCAACAGCAAGATAAAAGCAGCAATACATTAAGATTAAGGCTTGACTTGAACTTGGATGTTGAGATAGAACTTAAGGCAAAGATTCATGGTGATGTCACGTTAGCCTTGTTGTAATAATAATCGAACCAAAAAAAAAAAAGACCAATTACTTCGTCTTACATTCGTCCCTAATATATGTATTATTTGCTTTTATAGTAAGAAAGACAACAGCATTGGGCTGTCTAACTTAGTTTGGCACACAAATATTACTCTCAATATAAGCCGCACGCTCAAAGTTCTCAAACATTCCGCTTGCACACGTACAATAAACCCCTTACATACACGATAGCAACGCCGCATGATAATAACCACTTACGTAAAGATTCTAAGATTATTTTTCGACACATTGAAAATTATTTTTTTCTTGATTAATAGTAATAATAATAAAACGCTAAATACCGTTCTTCTTTTTGTTATTTCTTTAAGTATCAATAGATCGTTTAAAAATGAACAGTTTCTCTAAATATCGACAGATGCATGGAACATATCTCCAGCATACTTGCATTTGTCACGAAGAGATTCTTCGATTCGCAAAATCCGGTTCACTTTGCCAATCGTTCGGATCGGTACGGAGCTCCGTCTTGATTTTTCCAGAGTCTGACTCCTCACTTTACTGTTCCCCGGTTTAGAACTTTTGAGCAAGTCAACCGACTAGTCAGCAATAAAAGTATCTTACTTCGATCGGTACAGATTATCGAAGGGGATCTAGTGCGCTATGAGCACTTATTCTTATTATTAGCAACAAAACGTAGATTGCTCACCTGGGCTGAGACCAAGATTTAAGAGAATGCTATATTAAATAAAGCTAACAGAATTCGCTCTAATGGTTCAAATTCTTTCTTACTATTACAAATTTTTGTTTACAATGTCTTCTAAGCAACGAACACATAAGAAGCAGACTGGTTCTAAGAACCAAAAGAACAACAAGAGTTCACAACAACAAGATCCAAAACCTGTGAACGAGTCGGAACAGGACTCTGAGCAAAAGCTCAAGCAGGAGCAACAAAATCAAGAGGATGATGAATACGATTCTGACGACTCGGAAGAAAACTCCGAAGTTGATTCGGAGGAAAACTCCGAAGACGACTCGGAAGAAGAATCAGACACAGATCTAGAGCCAGAACCGGAACCAGCAGCTGAACAAACTACTGATAAGAAGGGAACCAAGAAGAAACAGGCCCAAGAGCTAACCAAAAAGGCTGCAAAGACGGCTTCACGAGAACACAGAAAACAGAGACAAATGACCAAGAGTGGTGGTGGTAATACGAAGGCAGAACCTCAACAGCAACTTGAACAGCCGCAGCAAGAACAGCAGCCGCAGCAACAGCAAGATAAAAGCAGCAATGATGGTGCACTACGGTTAAGACTTGACTTGAACTTGGATGTTGATATAACACTTAAGGCTAAGATCAAGGGTGATGTCACGTTGGCCTTGTTGCAATAATAATAAGCGAACCTAAAAAAAAAGGACCAGCTCTCTCACATTTGTCCCTAATATATGTATTATTTGCTTTTATAGTAATAAAAATACAACATTGCGTTGTCTAACTTGGTTTGGCACACAGGTATCACTCTCAATATAAGCCGCACGCTCAAAGTTCGCAATATTCCGCTTGCAAACGTACAATAATCACCCCTTACATACACAAAAGCACGATCGTAGATTATTTTTCGGATACATTGAAAAATATTTTTCTGGACTTAAAAAACTTTTTTTCGGTGCGAATATTAACTAGACGGACACATATAAATTTTTCGCGCATTTTGTATCGGATCGGCCGCAAAATAAATATAGTTGTAGTAAACTGGAAAAAAAATTAATTATCTTATTCAAAATATAAAAAGAATTCTAAGGAAGTTGCCTTATTTTTGCATTGTCTAAAATGGATGTTACTGAATTTATCGGTTATAGCCTTGATTTCAGATAGTTCTATTGGGTCGCGAAACTGGTTCAAATTTTCAATTGATTTTTCTACAGACACGAAGAGAATATTTTGAGTCGTTCAAGCTTTCTAAGTCACCTTTGAACTTCCATAAAGTAGATTCTAAAGGATTCAGGTATGGAAAATTTGGACTCTCCAACAGATCATTAATTTCTCTAATATTATCTTCTACAGTAAGCAGAAGCTCACAGCTTTTGTAATATGACATATCTAAAGACAATAGGGCAAATTTTCTTTGAAACTCGAATACTCGCACTTTGAAGCGGAGAATACTCATTTTGAGACTTCCTATCCTAAATTGAAATGTCTTCTTCCACAAGCAAACTATCACTGGGAATTTCTTTCTAACATAGGAAAGACTCTCTATATTGTTTACTAATTTTTCAACCTCACGCAAATTGGTAGTAAAAATTTGTGGGCATATCATGTTCAACTTGTCTCGAATATTGCAAAATTCATTGAAGATCTGCTCTCTGGAAGTCTGAAACTAACGTAGAAAAGTATGCCACTTTGAAGAAAAAGAATATATAAATTATTGCCTTTTACAGCTCGCAAATTGATTTATACTATAGAAGTACTAAAAACAATTAGTGAAATTCAAAGTTGTATATACTAATATTTATATACAAATTAATAGCATGTTAGAGAATAAAGTAAAAATTTAAATTTATTATGCTTATATCAATAAATATTCACAAGGACTGTGTAATGATTAGAAGTTAAACGTTAACATATATATAAACTCATCAATTTTCTTCTAATAGTCACATATATCGCCTGATTATAGTTAATAGTGCGCTTTAATTGTGGCTATTTATTTAATTAGTATGTTTAATTAGTACTATGTTAACCTCTATAGTCGTCACAATAATCTTTAAATTAGTTATTTAAGTTTTCAGTGGCATACTAAACACTTGCTGAATAAGATTTCAATTGGCCCTTTGTGACTTGTGAATCGGCACACTAGTACATTGATTTCGTCACCTTGACTTGACTTATCCGTTTCGACTTGCTAATGAATGTTCTGTAGACTTGCAACATCTCCATTCACCTAAGTCATTTCATTACATAATAAGCTGAATATAGTTTAATCACGTGAATATAATCAAAAGGAGGGTAACGCAGAATCAATGAAGTAGGGGATGATCAACACAGCTCTTTATCTAAGTATGCCATGCATGTACTTCTCTGGTGAAGAGAGTAATGATATTGCATGGGATCGAAGACAAATAAATTTACTCAAATATAATTGTTCTTTTAAACATAAATATTGTATCTATTTTAAATCGGTCACCTTTGAAATCCTATCCAAAGTAAACTGCCAGGCGTGATCTTGAGCTTTTTTTGATAAAGTTTGGTTTTCAATCTTTTTAGTAGATACAGGATGTTCTTTAATATCAATCAACTGACCATTGGAGGTAGTTTTCTTAATTAAGGCAATATTGACAAGCCTTTCTGAGATCTCTCCCATAGTCATACCAAATAAACGAAGCATGAGCTCCACCAAATGCCTTGTATACCATGGAAGGTATGGCTTACTACCAGAGTTTACAAGATTTGGATTTATATGATTAAATCTAATATTTGGATAAGCATCTGCGAATTTAAGGGTAGCCAATGAGTTTAAAGTAATCGAATGAAAGTTGGACGAGATGAATCCGAAATGCTCTGGTTCATCTAATCCAATATCTTCAGGGTATTTGAAACCTTCATGCCCCGCACCAAATACATTAGTCACTGAAGCAATTTGATCTTGATCATATCCGTTCTGCAACAAAGGTATGAGATCGAAAGTCATTTTAAATCGGCCATAATAATACAATACCATCCGTTTATCCAAACCTTCGGTAGTCAAATCAAGATTGGCGCCTAAATACCCTTGTGACAAGTGAAGATAATTGACTTTCGTTATGTTGGTATTTTTAATTTCATTAGAAAGTTTGACCATTTCATTTAACAAAGTTAGATCATGCTGAAAGTAAAAAACTTCAGCTTTAGGATTTATCTTTTTAATTTTCCCGTCTATAATATTTGTTTTTACTTCATCCTTATCAGACCTACCACTGAAAAACACTACTGGCTCGGCTACTGCTTTAGTGAACCCCATCATTGCTGCCTCACCAATCCCACTCGTTCCTCCCAAAAAGACTCCAACCAAAGACCTCGATGATTCTTCTGAAAACTTTCTATTCTGTGTTTTAATTACTTCCATTACGTATCCTACTATAATTAATGATACTATTTGTTTTAATCGAAAGATTTGATACTAACACAAGATAGGCGCAATTGGAGATGTTGTATGCTCACACGATTTTCTGATTATATAATATGTTATTAATAAGCAGATATTAACCCGGTATCTTATAATTGGGATTGGGATATCCGCAATCGGCATCTTGCAACAAAGTGATTGTTGCGCATACACCTTGTATCTTACCATCCGCGTTGATGGTACTCATTAGCTACTACGTAGCTTTGACTTACTTTTCTTCTCTCTATTCCTCTCTATATAATTATTATACAATTAAGGACTCTTCAGTCGAAATCTTATATTTTTTCAGGGTTGGCAACCAAACACCTTGCACAACTCTCTACGTTCAATCTTCCTTTCTTCAGTAACCGTTAGTTTAGGAATGATGCTCCCGTCCTTAGCTTCAGCTCAATGTAAGGCTCATAATGTATTAAAAGAAGACTCGAGGACCACCCCCTATTGGGACTTAATGTATTCTTCGACTAGACTACTTTTTTTTACTACACTCAATTAAGTTTTTGGTAGAATTATAATTCTACTAAATGGGCGAACATTATTGCGTACGCACTTTTAAAAGAATATAGTCAATCCTAAATTCTCAATTCTCAATCTTTAAAATATCTATAGCTCTATATCTTTCGAGTCTCTATCTTCGGGCATGGGCTGTTTAAACACCTCGCATAATTTTTTGTGCTCTTTTTTCTTATTCGCATCAGTAGCACTTACAGGTCGGGATCGTCTCTCTTCATCATCATCATAATTTGAATATCCGAAATCAACGAAATATACCTTTCCATGTGAATATATTCTTCTTTATATGAGAATTTGCAAGGATACATACAACTCTGAAATCGTAGCGTATGAGAGTTTGGTCACAGATCCCAATTTCAACTGTATCTACATAACTATGAAAATCGTCATTTGTAATTTCTTTATAATCATTGTGTAGTATTTATCGATACCACTCATTTCCTTGAAATCATTTATTTCATCATTACTTTCCTGTAAGGTTTCCGCCTGAAATAACGTCCACGTAAAGTTTTTGAGATGTATGAACAGAAAGGATTACATGCAAACATGGCTATTACAGAGAATAACCAATGAGCTAACAGGACAAATAATGAAAGCAAACCTGACATCTTTCATAGATATAAGAATACAATTTTTTTTTTCTGAAAAACAATTAAATATTAAGCACATAATTGCAATTTAGTAACCCCTCAAGTTCCAAGGACAAATAGTTTGTTATCTTACTTATCAGTATATTATCACTTGTTAAGAATACGAAATATCTGTGCACCCTCCTGCAGCACTCTACATTCTTCCAGAATAAGAAGTTCCTACTGCATATCCATATCCTCCTATTACTCTAAAGTATAACTTATTATAAACATATCACTTTGCACTCCTAATTTATTCGTGCATTTATACTGATAACCTTCGATAAATTAAGAAAAATATGTATCATAATTTTGACTTGAATTGTTTGAATGAGATTGAAAACTTGATTATACTTCCGCAGATAGTGAAGCTTGGTAAATTCAAGGACATAGATGTCCACAGTGGCTTTGCTTTTAACACACAAATGTTCAAAGTAAACCAAAGGGATGTGGAAATGTATTTGCACGAGTCGCTACATCTTGACGAGCAATTGGTAGTGAAGGTGTTTGATCCTATCAAGGCCAAAAGAGAATACGAGAAAGATCCAAGTGAGTATATTGGAATGGATGAACAATGTATTATTTCGTACAAAAAAGAAAAAAAAGCCTATGAGAGCTTGGTCACAGATACCAACTTCAATAGTTTGTACATCAAACAAGATAGATTGTTCGGCAAGTTTGATATTGGTGGCCACTACCATGCTATCGGCCCTTTTATCATATTGAGGTACCTAGATCCAATAAAGAATGCGTTGCCCATCAATGACGATGATGTCTATGAAAAGGCAAAAAAACAATTACACATAATTCACAATATTAATGGAAAGGGAATAGTGCACGGAAATATAAGTAGTGAAAAACTTCTATTCTCTGGTGAAAAGGTGTACTTCATAGACTTTACAGGTAGATACTGTGGCGATAAAAAGGGTGATTGCCAAGAGTTGAAAGATGTAATTTATGAAAATTGAATATATTCCATAGATAGTTTCATTACGTACTTTTCTAATTTTTCACAGAAAGTAAAATAAATACTCAAACGCCTTAGAAGTATTTACGTTCGACAATTGATGAGTCAAATCATACGCTTAAAGGGCACCGATTGATCCAATAATTCCGAGATTAGCAATTAATTTAACCATCTGCTTCATCTGATGAGGAATCATCTGATCTGGACCTGCATGTGTATCCCCTGATTCAATTTCATACACTTTTCTAGTCATTATAGGGTTCACTAGCTATTGATGCGATACAGCCTGAATTTGTTTTTCTAAATAACATCTTGTTCGTCTAATTCAAGGCAAGTTGAGCAACATTTTGAATATCAATAATACATACACGACTTTTCGGTGACCAATCTCGGTATTGTCACTAGCTCTTTTATATGGGCTCTATAAATGTTAACCGAATTTTATCTCTTACGGTCAACTGTTCTTAATTTTCCATTGATTGATAATTGATTAAAATGGTCGCACCGTAAATAAATTCTCGAGTCTCAGATCTTTTCTCGCCATGCTACTAGGTGATGCAAGTGAATTTTATGCGTCAAATTATGTCTACAGACATTTGTATATTCGTATAATTTAGAATGATTTGACAAAACCGCTAAAAATTCCATGTAGCACAATGTATTGCTTTGAGAGTATTGATTTGAAAATTAAATTATAGGCTTCCTAGGGCGCGCGGAAACATCGGATTAATGAAAGTGATGCTGCAATTGGTGCTTGTACATGTGACTTGACGTATTAATTGGTAAAGTCTACTATATAACTACATAGTTGACTTAGAAATTCCTTTCTTTATAATACAGATATATATAATAATGACATTAATTAAGGCTGCCACAGCCGATACTAAAGCTCAGTTTCCTAACTATACTAAGATTGTAGATGTAGAGAAACCAGCTATCTCTGACGATCAGGTATTAATAAAAGCTTTAGCGTTTGCAGTCAACCAAATCGATTACATATTGCTCAAAAATACAATATTTGAGGAAGGAGTAATTGTAGGACAAGATGTGAGTGGCGTTGTTGAGAAAGTTGGTGAAAAGGTTTCACATGTTCATCCGGGAGACTACGTTTCTGCGTTTATCGGAGGTGACTGGAGTGCTTTTAGAGGAGGTTTTAGTGAATACGTAGCCGCAAAGGAGGTGGGTGTAATAAGATATGATAAATCTACGTTTAAAACAGATGCTTTATCTCCTGGCTCGTATGCTGCAGGTCCCATCAATACTTTTGAAGGGGCAGCATCTACCACATTTTCGCTAGCAACAGTGGCAGTATCATTTAGTCACGAATTCGGGTTTGATGCAGATAAGGATTATTCAAGTGATCTCATATTAATCTGGGGTGGTGCAACTAGTATTGGTTCCATTGCAGTACAGTTAGCTAAAAAGATATATGGCTTCAAAATTGTTGCTATTGCTTCATTAGTAAATAAAGACTTCTTGATTAACTTAGGCGCTGACGTGGTTTTGGATTACCATGATGAGAACATTATTCAACAAATTAAAAAGATAGGTGACATCAAATACGGTTTAGATGCGGTGGGAAGTGTTCCTTCGTTCCAGGGTGTATATGATGCCACTGCCAAACATGCAATTATCGATAATATTTATCTCATCCCTCCTACGCAAATAAAGTTAGATCCGTCTAAGGCTGTGATATTCAAAACGTCGTTTGTCCACGTTGCAACTGGCGACTCTAAGCTAACAAATGGAGAAATCATCAAGTCCGATCCTGAATTAGCCAAAAATTATAAGAAATTTTGGATGGAAGTGTTACCTAAATATATTAATAAGCTTGATACTACCAATTTAAGAGTTTTAGAGCCTGGGTTCCAAAGCATTAATAAATCAATGCCATTGTTTGCTGAAAATAAAATACATGCCGAAAAGATAGTTTTCCGATTTGAATAATCACCTATATATTAAGTTGTATTATGAATAAACATTACAAACATTTTAGTTATATAGATTTTAAATTAGGAACATAGAACTGTCATAAAATTAGAATATTTTAAGTTAAAGTGGGGTTTCAACAACTGTAGGATTGGCACCCTTATCGTCAATTACATCAGAATGAGAACCGGACAAATTGGATTTGACTTCAGTATCAGATAATAATGGTACACGAGGTTGCCACGAAGCACTTCTCCATGCTGGTACATGCTCATCCCAAATTTGACCAATTTCTTCCAATCTTTTACCCTTTGTTTCTGGGAAAAAGAAGAAAACGTGAATAAACATACAAGCACAGAATGTAGCAAAAACAAAATAGGTCTTCCAAGTAATATTCTTGAATGCTGAAGGCGTAAACATACCAATAGCAAAATTAAGTGCCCAATCGGCAGCAGTGGAAACTGCTGCACCTCTTTGTCTTGAAGCGTTATCACCCCAAACTTCGGCACAGTAAACCCAAATTGCAACACCCCAAGTAGGGGCAAAAGAACAAACAAACAAATAACAACAAGCAATTACACCCTTGGCAGCTGCTTGGTTCTTTTCTGGAATTTCGATTCTAACTGTCGAATTATCTTTGAATACATGTGGAACAGAATAAGTGGCCAAAATTCCTCCAATGCAACATTGCCAAATAAACATAAATGCGGCACCGATCATCAAGACAGGTCTTCTTCCAAATTTATCAACTAAGTAAAATGCTGGAAGTGTCATAACCACATTAAGGACGTATTGAATAGAACTGGCGATCAATAATGGGTTTCCCAGATAGCCCGCCATCTGGAAAGTAAACACAATATAATACATCAACGTATTCATCCCGGTCAATTGTTGCCAAATTTGAGCAAATATAGCTGTGATGGTACGATTGATGTATTTCTTCTTAAAAAGATCAATGTATCTAAAATGGTTAACATTGTCATCCATCAAAATTTGTTCCTTAATCTCTGATATTTCAATTAAAACATCTGGATCTTCCCTATTTCCATTGGCATGAATATTAGCAACAATTTTTTCACAGAATTCCCATTCACCTTGCTTTGCCCACCATCTTGGAGATTCAGGAAGTAGGAATAAACCAAAGAACAAAAGCAATCCTGGAATAATCTGAATGGCCCATGCAAGTCTAAAGGAAGCAGTACCTTTAATCTGAGCACATCCGTAAGAGATATAAAACATTACCATAATACCGACCGTGACAGAGAACTGGAAAATACATCCAATAAGCCCTCTGATTTTACGAGGTGCTAACTCGGAACCATATACTGGAGCAACGGAAGATCCAAATCCAATTCCAAAACCACCAATCAAACGACCACAGATCAACTGCGCAACATTTTGAGAGGAAGACTGAATTGCAGCACCGACCATCCAGAAGAATGCACATGCGAACAATGCAGCACGTCTACCCAAAGGTTCAGAAATTACCCCGGAAGCGAAGCAGGCAAAGAAAGAGCCCAACGCCATGGAAGATGTAATTATTCCTTGTAAATTCGAGTTTGGATGGTTAAAGTATTCTCCATATTGATCAGTACCAATGAAACACGAGATAGATGCAATATCAAATCCGAACATCATACCGGAGATACATGAAACCACACCTATAAAAATCGCATTATATATTTTAGGAAACTTATCCAAATAGATGTTAAACCGTCTGGCCGGTGAAGCCATTCTTTCGTGAAAACCCATTTTAAATACACTCGAATAGATTTCAAGTTGGAATTAAAATAAATATGAAGATCTATTCCTGAAATATCCTGTTTTACAGTCAAATAAGTCTTTTAAATATTATTTGGTGGTAACGTCTTTTACAATTTTATTTTGGAATACCGCGATTGCAACACGAATATTTACGTTGAAAGGTGGAGAGATATTCCGGACCGTTTTGACATATATTCTGCAGCTGCACTATGTAAAATTTGGGGTAAAAACAAATTCGGAGAAAATGTGCATGAAACCCCGAACTAACAAAGCTAGTTTATTAGGGTACGTTATTTACGAGATCTGCAATGTAACCTTACATTCAATGGAGATATTCAAACACACTAGTTTATGCTATTTATTTCTGCGATGCAACCTACATTTTATCTTATTTAGGTCAAAATTAATACTATAAATATATGTTAAAGCAACTTTCGTGACCATCTTGAATATTGGGTAATTCGTGCGATACTGTGTTAAGCGTTATGAAACCGTATAAACCTATTTCCTCGTGTTTTTGCGAGCAAACGTACTAAAGAGCACTTCGAATCCTTTGTTAATGTTAACTACGATTGAGCCGAGAAATTCTAATTACTGTTACAATTAAATTCACAATTGAGGGAGGGGTTTCGGCTTAAGCCTAATAGTTAAGAACATAAGGCCTTTATCCCTTAGCTACGTTTCGCTTGGGTTCTACCTCACTCTCTATGTCTCACCTGAATGCCGAAACCGAAAAACTCGGTCATGAGCAGTAAGGATCGCATTAAATGTAGGTGGACCTTACACTTAAGGTACTGTTTTATAGGTTGCGTAAGGGCTCGTAAAGTAACATCGTAAGAATACACAATTGGAAATTGAGAGTGAATTGACTTCCTACTTGAATCTCTAGTTGTTTATTTACGAATAACAGGGTACTGGCCAAGTTACAGTTACATAAGAAATACCTAGAGGTGGCCTTAGTTAAAAAAAATCGCATTTGACTAAGATTGGGTACGAAAGAACAACAAAGGGCTCTGAACTACAATTAATCACTTTATTTCCGATAACTGGAGCCGTATCAAAATCCTGCCAACCAGAAAAGATGCTGTTGCATCATTTCGCTAAAAGTATGTTTCGCTTTTAGGCAAAAAGGTTTACCATGGTAGCGATCAATTTATCCAGTTCTTTGCTAACAGTGATTGTGACCACCAGTGCCTTATCTATTAGAATTCCAGAGCTTAAACAATTTAAGCAATCAGCCATTGAGTATGCCCCGAAAAGCGGCTTGAATACATTCGTCAGATCCATCGATAATTATGCTCAGGGATACATCAACAGTTTCTATTCTGAAATTTGGAGTGATATTCAAAAAGAACTATCAAGACCAGAATTTCAAGATAAATTTGACAGATACAGCAAGGTAAGTGTTTCTTCTGAAAAAATGAACAACAAATTAATAAACACAGAAATATCAAATCTGGTTTTTGAAACATTATCGAACAGCAAATTTGCTTATCATTCATTGAGGATAAAGGAAACGAACCCGGAACTTCTAGGATTGGATCACGTCAAGCAGTTTACAGGCTATCTTGATGTTAACGATCTGGATAAACATTTTTTTTATTGGTTTTTCGAATCGAGGAATGATCCAGAAAGTGACCCCCTTATTTTATGGCTCAATGGGGGACCAGGATGCTCATCAGCTACAGGTTTACTTTTTGAATTAGGGCCGTCACTGATTAATTCAACCTTGCACCCAGTTCATAATCCTAATTCTTGGAACTCGAACGCATCTGTTATTTTCTTAGACCAACCTGTGGGTGTAGGATACTCTTATACAGGGGGTGAAGATGTGAAAGATACAGCTTCAGCGTCGAAGGACGTTCTAATCTTCTTGGAATTATTTTTTCTAAAGTTTCCCCAGCTCAGGAAGAACTCATTCCACATAGCAGGGGAATCATATGCTGGACATTATATCCCAAGTATTGCCAGCGAGATTATTAATAACAAGGAAAGCTCTTTTGAGCTAAGTTCCGTGCTAATTGGTAATGGTATTACTGATGCTTTAACTCAATATGCATATTATAAACCAATGGCTTGCGGAGATGGTGGGCACAAACAAATATTTAGCGATAGCAAATGTAAAGAAATGGATCGTGATTACCCAAAGTGTGCTGAGCTAACAAAATTATGCTATTCAAAACCAAGCCCATTAACTTGTGCACCTGCTAATTATTACTGCTCATCAAAATTGATTGATCCCATTGAAGAAACAGGTTTAAACCCTTACGATATACGTACTGATTGCAAGGATGATACTCTATGCTACAAAGAAATGAATTTTATTAGGGAATTTCTTAATTTAGATAGGGTCAAATCTGCTGTCGGGGCCACTAATATTGAAATATTCAATAATTGTGATGATACTGTTTATAATAATTTCCAATTTGGTGGGGATAAACTGAAACCATTCCAGCAATATGTCGCCGAATTACTAGATAACAATATACCAGTACTAATATACGCCGGTGACAAGGATTTTAGGTGCAATTGGTTAGGAAATCTAGCTTGGACCGAGTCCTTGGAGTATTCAAATCATCTGAAGTTCGAAGCACTGATTTTAAACCCATGGTATACCTCGGAGTTGCAGTTAGCTGGCGAGGTAAAAAACCATGGTATTTTTACTTTCCTAAGAATATATAATGCAGGGCATATGGTTCCCTATGACCAACCTGAGGCTGCACTCAATATGGTAAACAGATGGGTTCAAGGTGATTATGCGTTCAATAATTGATTGATTTATGTTATATATAGCTGCAGCAATAATATATTTATATTATAACACACTATTTTCAAAGCTATTACCTTCATGATGATTCAAAATAATACTAGAAGTCTAATATAAATGAAATTGAGAAACCACTTGTTATCGAAGGTTTATGTGCATCATCACTAAAAATCTCGACGCAAGCATCCTATAAATGAAAGCCTGTAGTCTATCAATTTTGAGCAAAGTCACCCTTGGTTAACTATTTGCAATCAAATCACTTTTAGGAATACATAGTTATTAGTAACCTATTTCATGGATTTAGGTTAGATTCGCAAATTATTGTTCAGCCCGTAAATATATGTTTTCCATTTTAGTATGAACTAGTTTTCCCGTTAATAAATTTTACGGTAATCATTAGATATGTTACAAACATAAGAATTGCTATATTTAAACATAAAAGGGCTATTTTAATTAGAAGGAGACAAGGGCGTAGGTGAAGAAGCACTGGTTGTTGCTGTATGGATATCATCCACTGCAAGTAATCCAATACTTATTCCACCAGGGCAAGATTGATCAACAGATAAATAATATTCATACTTGTTTACCGAAAATTCTGGGCAAGCAGCAAAAGCACCCCTATCTCCAAATCGTAAGCTTCCATCTACAACTGAAAATCCGAAAGATGGGCTGACATACTCTGCCAATTGCAAAACACTCGAATGGGCTACATCACTCAGGATACTAGCCTTGATCCCCTGTGCATTCTGAAGACTCCCATCATCATTCAAAGTAAACCTAACAACGTCGCCACAATCTTTGTCCATTATGTGATCGCAACCCGAAATTAACTGATCTCTATCGGAATGTTTAGTAACCGGTTCGTAATGAATACTTGACCCATAGTCATTGACAAGGAGTTCAAACAGTTTAGCTGCTGCAGAAATAATGTTTAAACCACAGGCACATAATGACAAAGGAAAAGAAAACTTCATTGTAGATATCTTCTTCACGAAATATTCTTGTTAATTAAGACATAAAACAACGACTTGCTCTATTTAAATATGGTCAAATGTCCCGTGTACATGTTTGCGACCTTAAAAATAGATTCAAGCTTTTCTTCAAATAATTGCAGCTAAATTTAGCATTCACTAGTTCGTTATTCGAACATGAGTTGAGATATGACCGTACTTTTCGGTTATTGACTACGGTCAGGAAATTAGGTTACTATTTGAAATTTATATTTTCTAAGTTCGGGATATAACTTGGAGAGTGATCTTGAAAATATGTGGTTTACTGTATTTCATTGAGTAATCAGATCTGTTATTAAAAGTTTCCGCAATAGTTACTCATTTTGTTTAGTTCATGATTCTATATCATGTGTTCATATTTGCAACATTGCAAATATGTTATTCAGTTTTAGAATAAGGAAATCGATATTTTTAAAAATTTCAGATTATTAACAAATATTAAGGAAAATAAATTAAAACTTGGATATGTTACGAACAGATTAAGGTGTCACACCGCTCAAACTATTACGTTTCTCTATATATTTATGATTAATTCTGTTGTAGAGATTATAACTGCTAATTATATCATTATATTATGGAATTGAAAGGTTGCAATATTGCGAGTATTTCATTTAGCTGCTACCCTTTCAAAATGGTAAACTATGTTATGTACGAACTGCAGGAACCAGATTCTTCTAAATGTAGTTGCAAGAGTCATAAAGAATACCTTCGTGTAATTTCAAATATTGACCAAATGATGTGAACATCATGCCATTGAGCATTTATACCAGAAGCTTACAAGATATCAAGTACATACATGTAGCTCAGATAGTTTATGACTAGCTCTCTATATGTAAGTATAAGTTGGCAATACTAGGCTACACTTACTATATCGTTATCCATAGCTGCTTAGTTGTATTTATAACGATTAATATTTGAGTATTTGATTTTCGATATCAGTAGCCATTTTCATTCGCATTATATTTCATATGCTACTGAGTGCACTATGACTATGCGCGACTATTATTTATTCATGAAGTGACTTATCTTAATGTTATTTTAGAATTCGAACTATTGCTGTTATTTTCCACGGGTATTGATATTGTAAAGCTCGGCGATGCTTATGTACAAGTAATTATGTCGTGGACTGAATTTTATTCTCTGTCGTTACCCCGTACATTAACAATATGTTTTTTTCTCCAATTCTCGGATATACATTTTATTTAAAATCTCAAAATCCATGTAATGAAAGTATTCACATTTAATCATATTAACCTATAGAAAATGGAAAGGTTAAACCAAGTGTCAGGACATTTATCACCATCTGCTAGTAATTACATCACATCCAAGAATCCAGACGATGTGGTTATTGTTGCCTCATATCGTACAGCTATAACTAAGGGAACTAAAGGAGGATTTAAAGATGTTGGCAGTGACTATATCTTGTTAAAGTTTCTTGAGGCATTTCTTGAAAAGACCAAAGTTGACACCAGCTTGATCGAGGATGTTGCTTGTGGAAATGTTCTTAAGGTGCGTTCTGGTGTGTCTGAGCATAGAGTAGCTGCTATTGCTGCAGGAATACCCGTTTCAGCAGGGTTCTTAGGTATCAACAGACAATGTGGATCTGGATTAATGGCAATAAGTGATATTGCCAACAAGATCAAAGTGGGTGAAATAGACTGTGGTTTAGCTGTTGGGGTAGAGTCTATGACCAAGGACTTTGGTAACCCACAAGCGGTAGTTTCGAAACAACTTCAAGACCATCCTGATATGAAGAAATGTAAAATGCCTATGGGAATTACTAATGAGAATATTGCAGAAAGATTCGGACTATCACGTTCTCAGCAAGACGAATTTGCAGCTAGGTCGTACAGCAAAGCAGAAAAGGCAGTTAGTACAGGTGCTTTCAAGGATGAAATCTTACCAATTGAATCGATAATCGAGGTAAAAGATAGCAACGGAAACGCAGTTTCCAAAAGCATTATTGTTGACACAGATGAGGGAGCACGGAAAGGAGTTACCGCAGAATCATTAGGGAAATTACGTCCGGTTTTCAAGAAAGACGGCCTGACACATGCTGGTAATACATCTCAGGTTTCCGATGGGGCCGCAGGAGTTTTGTTGATGAGACGCTCGTTGGCAGAAGAAAAAGGGTATCCAATCGAAGGAAAATTTATAATGCAAGCTTCTGTAGGAGTTCCTCCAGAAATAATGGGAATTGGCCCAGCAGTAGCTATTCCTCGTGTTCTTGAAAAGACAAATTTGACTGTTGATGACATTTCGATATTTGAAATTAATGAAGCATTTGCCGCTCAATGTATGTACTCGGTAAAGGAATGCAATGTCCCAGAAGAGAAATTAAATATTAATGGAGGTGCGATTGCACTTGGCCATCCTGTTGGAGCAACTGGTGCTAGGCAATACGCAACGATCTTAAGATTATTAAAACCTGGTCAAATAGGTTTAACATCTATGTGCATTGGTACAGGCTTGGGATCAGCAAGTATTGTTGTTAAGGAATAATTCGTAAAATTTAGTTATCTATTATATTGTACGGCCTTACGTTTCACAACTTAGTAGTTTAGTCTGTTATTTGATAAAAGAACCATGTATATCTTTAATATACTTTTGCTCAATTATTTGAGATGTTTATTGTCATGACATTAATAACACAATTACAAAGTATCAAATTCAAGTATGCATTAAGCTAAAGCGCTTGCAAATGAAGTTGGTAGAATTTTCATTTCCTAATATTGAGGTTTCGATAATTATGTGTTTGCGTACCAAATAATAATCGTATTTTACTACCTCGAAATTTGAAAAATTTCCTAAAATGGATAGAATTTAATTGGTTGCATTTGACATATGATAATTTACCCACCCTATTGTCTATGGTCATAAGTTACACTATCAATTGAACAAATTATCCTTCAATTAACAAGAAAGTCCTTCTGAAGGGGAGATTTGCTTTGTTGGTAAAATATGTAATTTAATAATTTGCCTAAATGGGTATGAAGTAAACTAGAAGTTTGTTATATATATAAGTAAAGCTCATTAACTAAATTGCAAAATGAAAAAAAAAACTTAGTTTGACTCGAGACAAAAACAAGAAGAGCATGAGGGTAAACTGGAAGGCAGTGTTTGCAGTAACTTTTTTCATAGGTGGCCTTCAGGCGCTTCCAACAAAGGAATTAGAGAATAGAGATTTAATTTCGAGTCTTGGTAAAATTGTTAAATCAGTTGTTAATGCACCCGAATCAAACAAAACTGATACAAAGACAGGTATTGGTCAAGCGCTTGACAAAATTATACCAGGAATCGAACAAGAGGACAAACAAATTGAATGGGTAATCGGTTCTATTATTGACATGATATCTTCTGTTGTACCTATCAAGAAACTTCACTCAACCAAGGAAGCTCTCAGTTATATAGAGACAATCTTCAGAAACAATACAAACTTAATAGATAATGTTGTTGACATGCTTGCGTACAATATACAGCCAGGTGCTATTTCCGAAAATATTATTGGTTTTTCGGAACAAATAAATAGTATGAATAATACTAATGAGCACGAACCAAAGAACAAAATATATCCACAGGCTGATTCTAAAGACCCACTGTACGATATTTCTGAGGAGAAATTACGCGGTGCTATTCACATCCCCCCCGGCTTTCAGTATGCAAATGGTTCCAAACAACCTGTC
This sequence comes from Debaryomyces maramus, assembly GCA_030583545.1. NCBI lineage: Eukaryota > Fungi > Ascomycota > Pichiomycetes > Serinales > Debaryomycetaceae > Debaryomyces > Debaryomyces maramus. The sequence goes on from JAJMIL010000004.1 coordinate 27,407, forward strand.
ATCTTAGTTCCTGGAACAGGTAGTACAGGGGGTCTGGCATATGCATCTAATCTTGGAAAGCTACTCAAGGACACTGATTTTGCCGATATATTGTGGTTAAATATTCCTGGATTCTTGTTAGATGACGCTCAAAATAATGCCGAATATGTCGCATACGCCATTAATTACATATCAGAAATTACAAATAAGAATGTTAGCGTTATTTCTTGGTCTCAAGGTGGGCTCGACACTCAATGGGCTTTTAAATATTGGCCATCTACTCGTTCAAAAGTTAGTAATTTCATCCCCTTTAGTATTGATTTGCATGGCACGGATATGGCTTATTTGATCTGCCCAGCTTATCCAAAATTAGGTTGCAATCCTTCTGTCTTACAACAAGAATACGATTCGAAATATATTTCTACATTAATATCTGACGATGGTAATTCTGCATATGTGCCTACAACTTCTGTCTACTCAGGATTTGATGAGATAGTCGAGCCTCAGGGAGGATCGAATGCCTCTGCATACTTCAAAGATGTTCGAGGCGTAGGAGTAACGAATAACCAGGTCCAAGTTTTATGTCCTTCTAAACCAGCTGGTACCTTTTATACACACGAAGGAATGCTTTACAATCCAGTGGCATATGCACTAGTAGTAGATGCATTGACGAAGGGTGGACCCGGTCAAGCAGATAGGATTGATTTGCATACCGAGTGTTCCAAGCTTGTTCCTGATGGATTGACAGTTTCTAATGTTATAGCTACTGAAGCGGTACTTGGTGAATGTCTTATTAATATATTAAAGTACCCAAAGCAGAAAAATGAACCATCAATAAAATCCTATGCACAAACGCATTCTTAGTTATTTATATAATTTGCTGCGCTAGTTTTAGAAATAGAAGTTTAATTTTTCAGTAGATCATAGAGATATGTATATGATATTTTATTAAATGAGCCATATCCAATCATAAATTAAAATAAACTTGGTTCTATAACCCATAATAATTTTCCATTAAAGGTATCTAGAATTTATCAAAAGAATGGTAATATAGAAAATATCGAACTAAATATTAAGCAGGAATTAAGCTACAGCTGCAACGTTTTTTTCACTAATATCAGAAGGCGAATCGGACGTAGTTTTTTCAACTTCTTCATGTTCGAGTTTCTTGTCCGCTACTATTTCCTCTACCATTGGGACATGTGGTTGCCACGAAGCAGACCTCCAGGCAGGAACATGTTCGTCCCACATTTGTCCAATTTCTTCCAATCTTTTGCCTTTAGTTTCTGGAAAGAAAAAGAGAACATGAAGAAACATGCAACCACAAAAGGCTGCAAAAACAAAATAAGTCTTCCAGGTAATATTTCTGAACGCCGAAGGCGTAAACAAGCCAATTGCAAAATTGAAGATCCAATTAGCAGACGTCGCTAAAGCAGCACCTCTTTGTCTTGAAGCATTATCACCCCATACCTCTGCACAATATACCCAGATACCTACACCCCAAGTCGATGCAAAAGAAACAACAAATAAATAACAACAGGCAATCACACCCTTAGAAGCGCCGCCGTGAGATTTGGGAATCTTTATTTTGACGGTATCATTACCACCGAAATCATCAATTGGTTCACCATATGTTGCTAAAATACCACCAATACAGAATTGAAAAATCATCATCATAATGGCTCCGATCATCAAAATTGGACGCCTACCAAATTTATCGACAAAATAAAACGCTGGAATCGTGCAAATAACGTTGAGGACATACTGAATAGAAGAAGCAACCAAGACAGTGTTACCTGTGTAACCTGCCATTTGAAAAATATAAACGATATAATACATTAATGTATTCATACCAGTTAATTGCTGCCAAATTTGGGCAAAAATAGCAAGTATAGTACGACTGATATACTTTTTGCTAAATAAATTGGCGTAAGTAAATGCTTTTATATTTTCATCAACCAATATTTGCTCCTTTATTTCAGATATTTCAATTAATACGTCTGGGTCGTCTCTATTGCCCTTGGCATGAATATTTGCAACAATTCTTTCACAATCATCCCATTCACCTTGTTTTGCTAACCATCTTGGGGATTCAGGTATAAAGAATAATCCTAAGAACAAAGCTAAACCGGGTACAATTTGAATTGCCCAGGCTATCCGGAATGAACCAACACCATTTATAAAATGTAACCCATATGAGATGTAGAACATAATCATAATACCTAAAGTGACAGAAAATTGGAAAACACATCCGACAAAACCTCTGATCTTGCGAGGTGCTAATTCAGAACCATAAACCGGAGCAACAGAGGACCCAAATCCAACACCGTAACCAGAAATTAAACGACCACAAATCAACTGTGCAACATTTTGAGAAGACGATTGAATCACAGCACCGACGACCCAGAAAAATGCACACATAAATAAAGACGCACGTCTTCCAAATGGTTCTGAAACAAACGAAGATGATAACGACCCAAAAAAGGAACCTAAGGGCATGGATGCTGAAATAATACCTTGCAAATCAGCATTTGGATGACCGAAATAGTTTTCATATTGCGGTATTCCAATGAAAAGAGACATAGAAGCTATATCAAACCCAAACATCATACCTGAAATACATGACACGAAAGAAATAAGAACAATATTATAGAATTTTGGAAATTTATCCAAAAATACTTTCAACTTCAAAGCTGGAATAACTAATTTGTCCTCGTAACCCATTTTGAACAAGATAAACTCAATTGCAACTATAAAAATTATAGATTCGAGATATTTGCAGTTTTTAAATTGCCTCCAGAATGCTAATTTATATTGTTTTCTAAACCACTATTACTATCGGATTTACTTATGTCAGGAGGTGAAACAAGTTAAATACCCCAATATGGAGATTTCCCGTAGTGTTTGCTCTTCATTGTCTTATGTATCTTGAGTAAAGATCTTGGGGTAATTATGATTCGAAGAAACATAAATAATACTTTGTCAAAAGCTGCAAATTGTTGATGATTCGCGTTTTATTGTAGAGTCCTGCAACTTTTCGTATTTAGTGACCCTAGATTAAAATGTAACCAAGAACTTTAAATCTTAGTCTAGTCAGAACGACTAATCTGCGATGGAACCTGCTTTTGACTTATATTTTATACTAATGTGGTGATCATCTAAGATGTGAAGCTACAACAATACGAGAAGAACAGATTACTATTGGCATTGTTCGATTTGCAGTTTAGCCGCAATTAGGGCCATTTTCTACAAACGAGATTTTCACATATCAATTGAAAGTTAAATAATTCCTAGTTCAATGTTTCGGTTGGAAAAAGTCTCTCGTAAACACTATCCTTATAGTTTAACCGAAAGGTTTGATTTAGCAGTTTCGTTATCGCCATATACGTATTATCGCATTAATTATTTAGTTGATTAAGTCATATAATATTGAACACCTTCTTTATCAACCTGGGGATATATGCATATGAAAATAAGAACTATGTAAAATTAACAATAAATAATGTATTGTATGGCTCATGACGGAAAAAAATGTATAATTGTTCCATATTATTTACGTCGAAGTATGAATTGTATAAAGAAATTTTAATCATCACTAATGTACATTATGACGGTTGTAGGATAGGAATGTGGCTAATATTCCAACGTCATAAATCGATTTCAATGAACCAGCAATAACGAATGTTATCCATTGGACATGATTAATTGTAAAAAATCCTGCTATTGTAGGCCCGACTACTTGAGCTAGGGTCTTGACAACATTAACCCAACCGAAGACTGCTGTTCTGTCACTCGAAGGCACCAAAGTTGCCAAAAAAACATGCTTCGGAGCAACATCCATTGACTGAGTAGAGGCTCTGATAACTAAGATAGCCATTGTTAGCTTTAAAGAATTTGGAAAAGGTACGATCGCTAATAAAATTGAGGCAGGTAAATGTGTAACAACCATAGTAACAACTGGACCCAATCTCTTGGTTAACGAAGTACTCAATAAAGATGTAAACCCACTAACAATGCCAGTAATAAAGAATACGGAGCCTAAATATGAAGGCGATGCATGAAACTTTTCCTTAATATAATATGATTGCCAGGAAACTGATACCAATGACGAAGCAAACGAATCAAGCGCAAAGAGCAAAGATAACTTCAACACAATAGCGAAAATTGATCTATTCAATGTTGGCAATATTTTGAATATACTCGCTTTTGGCTTTGATTGTTGAATTTGAGGATCTTCTTGCCGTATATGCTGCGGAACTTGCTGAGAACTATCTTGCCCAGCTGAATCCAATAATTCAGAAGTTTCGTCCAAACCAGAACCTGGTCCCGAGCTCTCTTGAGGTCGCTTATTTGCACCCTCTTCAGCGGTCCATTCCACTTTAGCAGAAATAAAATAAGATAAAATGACGGTAAGGAAGGAAAGAATCGAAAAGCCGAAAAAAGCGACTTTATAACTAGCTACTAAGGAATACCCAAGAGATTTATTCATCAAATCAATTAGTGCACCACAGGCTATGGATCCAATCGCAGAACAAAATGTCCCCAAGAATGTGTACCACGCATAAACGTCAGACCTTTGATCATAAGATGCTAAAGATGCAAGTGAGCTTTGTTCAATAGACCTGAAAGGGCCAACTTCTCCACCATTCGGTGTCAAAATACCTATAGCCGCAACAAGGGTCAAAAGGTACGGATTTTCAAATAGCGTAAACCAAATTCCTGTTAATGTCATCAAAACAGAGCTGAAAACCATAACGTTCTTTCTACCAATCCGATCTGCAGCAACTGCTAAGAGAAAGCTTGTAATTAAATCGCCAACAAAAGTCGCGGTCATGAATAACCCTATGAATTGTTCTCTAATATTAATTTCTTTCAAATAAAGCACCAAGATCAACGATGTAGCACCAAAACCTGTCAACCTAAGCATCCGCAAAATAATTATAATGAAAACATCCTTATCCGAATGAAGTAAGGTTTTTATGCCTATTTCATCAATAAAAAATCTAAGATAGAAAGATATCGTACCTTGTCTTGTTTCAGTCATAAGTAAACTAAGTCCTTCTTGTTAACATGAGTATTGCCAGTCCTAGAATTGAGCACAAAGCTTAATATAATACTGGTTTCTATTTGATATGATAGTTTAATGTTCGGTAGCGCAACCGTTGGAGAAATGCACGTGTCAAAAAAGTAAAATAAGAGAATACATAAAATACGATATGACAAGTAAAATGAATAAATAGAATCCTAATGTGAAGATAATATACTGATAATCATTCTTTCACAACTATAAAAAAAAAGAACCTAGAAATAAATTTCAAAGTCCTGTCAAAAATATCGCTATCAATTTCATTGAAATTCCACAGTTTTGGCATTTCTTCAGTACATGTATAGACTTAATCACTATAATGGCAACTAGGAAACAATCCAAAGAAAAAGAAGTAGAAATCGAAAAGGGAATATTTGGAACTCTCACAAGTCCCGACTTTCTCTTTTCGCAAACCCCTTACAAGGATAATTTAGCACCACCTACTCATCAGGTTGCACTAATCTTACCAGACATAAATGAGAGTTACAATTCAGAACGTATTAAAGAATTGGCATCCAAATTAGCATCTGAATTAGGCGTCTATAGTTTGCGGCTTTCAATTGATGCAATAGGGAATTTATCAAACAACTGGGAAAATGTGAAGAAAGCTATAGAATTTATCAATATTGCTGTGAACTACATTTCAAATGATCTAAAAGGGATTTTGGATATTGAATTGAGTTTGTGGTCGATAATTGGATATTCGGAGGGTGCGGCTGCTATGTTTGCCTGGGCCATTAGACAAAATGATTTATATTATTCTAGCAACTTGGAAGAAAGGAAAAACGCAGTCATTGTTCCAAACTTAGTGAACTGCTCTTCGAGTTTCTACCTGAATGCATTTAAATCTGATAAAGAAACGTTATTTAGTGAGGAGCTTGAGGAATATGAAAGGATTTATTGGCCACTCATTGGTGCAGATTCCAAACCTAGTGGCTCTGGTATCGACTTCTCAAGATTATGTCAATTGACCAATGAAACTTCAGTCATTAGTATTTATGGCACAGAAGATAGGCATATTGATGCCCGTGATCTCACTCACTTTGCCAACGTATTGAACAGAGGTAGATATTCTCATCATCTAGCACTAATACCACATGCGGACCATTACTTCATAGGCATTAGAAATACCGATAATGAGGAGAAAAGGGAAATTAGAAACAACAGTCCTATGGACTTGAAAAATGAGAGAGATCACAATGGTGCTGTATCTGAAATAATCATTGATTATTTGAAGCCCGAAAATGAAATCCAAAGGTTCTTTAGTAGCAGTATCCAGGGACTCAATGCTCCACGTTGGCGACTGATTCGAGGCGTGAGCAATTTTAGGGATATTGGAGGATGGAGAATAAGTACTCCAAAGTTTACCTATGAGTCTACCGATGAATGCTTATTTGTGAAACTGAGTATTGTATTCCGATGTGCAACTATGGATAACGTTTGTAAAGAAGTAGGGTTGAAAAAACTCCAAGACTTAGGTATCAGTACTATATTTGATTTTCGTACTAGTAGTGAAGCAAAAAGAAGTATTACAGAGAGCGAATTGAAAGAATTTGGGATATCTAGAGTTCATTGTCCTTTTGGACTCGAAGAAAAGAAGAGTCCGGTTGAAATTCTTCGTAGTTATTCAAATCTTTTAACGAGTTGGTATACATATTCTTCAATTTATGAAAGCATGCTAACGGAAAGTACTGCGGTTTATAAAACTATATTTGAGTTTATACGTGACGAAGTTCCAAAAAGAAAGAAGTTTGTTTTTCATTGCTCAGCAGGGAAGGACAGAACAGGTATAGTTTGTATGTTAATATTATTATTTATGGGGGTTAACAAGAACACGATAGCGAGGGAATATGGATTAACAGCGCTTGGCTTGAAGCCAGAATTTGATAATATTCGTAGGAAGTATTTGGCGGGTATTGGAATTTTTCGAAACAATGAAAGTTATAGCAAATTTGAGAGTGAATTAAAACAAGGAAGAGCTGATTGGGATATCGAAGAGGATGGATTTAATAATTTAATAAGTTCGAGGATTGAAACTATGCTTGCTACAATAAATATTATGGAAAAAAAGTTTGGTGGAATTGACAATTATATGAAAGAATATATTGGGTTAACCGAAAAAGACGTACATCAAATCTATTCAAATTTAATCGAGTCTAACAAGGAAGCTAACATCTAGATATGCTTCCATTGATGCTCAAATTACGTAGAAGAAGTAATGATTTTCTTTTTTTATAAATTAATGATTATGGTTATGATTCAACAGTATAATATATAATAGTAAACTAGTCCTAGCCAATCCTTAAAATCAAACTAAGGAAATAAGAGACTAATAAATGCAAGTCGTAGACACGTTAATTTGGAGTTCTTAGAATTATAGCAAAATTAATTCATTTATTTGACAGAGAAGATTCCTTTGCTAGATCATTCATTTCTATATTTTGACCATCACTTGGATGGTTAACTTGTCCCAATTCTTGTTGGTCTAACATGTTCTCAAAAAAGGTAGTTCGTAATTCCTTCCATCTTGTCAGATATGTAGATAATGTAACCAAAACAACAGCACTCAAGACTTGTAAGCACCACCATAAAGCCGAGGTCGGGAATTTATGAGAGTATAGCCATACAACAAGAAGATTTATTATGTGAATAGTAATGGCAAAATCCCACGCCAATTTGGATCTTCCAACCACAATAGTGACAAATAATACACATAATAATGAATCAAATAACCATAAAACGAAGAGAATTAATCCCATTGCATTATCCAGTGAAATCAATTCCCACAGGAATATCCAATCTATTCTAAATTCATATCCATTTAATGATGATATTAAATAAAAAATAACAAGTGCCGTTATGTAATAAAAACATTGTAAAATTACGATTTGAAAAAACAACTTCGACGGATTGGTTATGTCAGTGGAATAACTACCATTGAATAGCCTCACGTATCTGTTTTCAGATGTCATTATATTAAAATACTGTCTACTTAAAGAAATACCAAGTGTTTTTAGCTGACGATATGTTTAGGCATCGCATTTATTTTAGTACACGACACAAGAACAATAATTTAAGTAGCGTGTAGTATATATACATAGAGGTGTCTATTACTTTTTGGATTTGCCTTTATTCTTTGGCTTCTTTTGGTCCATTCTGTCTTGTTTTGTTTTCTTGTAGGATCTTCCAGAATTATCCTTTTTTACTTCAAGGGCTTTTCTCTTCTTAGAATTTACCTTTTTCCCGTGTTTGGTTAACTGCTGCATAACTTCAGTACGATTCTTTTTGTCCTTCTCAGATTCAAACCAGGTTCTCTTAGGACGCGATTGAATTTCCTTTTCATGCTTCATCATATTCAGTGCTTTGGATAATTCCATTTCAGCTTGTAATATTTCTTTTGCTTGTTTTTCTTCATCCAAAACTTCTTCGATCACAGATGATTTGGATTCAACTATTTTATTCAATTCTTCAACGTCTTTCCAATCAACATTACGAGAAACAGCTTTGCTTATTTTGGAATTCTTAGATTGGTCATCGCTGATAGATTTAAGCGCGTCTTTCACAATACTTCTATCCTGAGTAGATTCACCAACAAAGGTAATAGACTTACCATCCCTTCCAGCTCTAGCAGTTCTACCCACTCTATGCAAATAAATTTCATGAGTTTTAGGCATGTCATAGTTAATGACAATTTCAATTTTAGGTATATCTAACCCTCTTGCAGCCAAATCAGTACAAATTAAAACTGGAACCGTTAAATTCTTAAAATCATTGACACTAGCAAGACGCTGCTCTTGGGTTAAAGAACCATGTAATTCGGAAACCCTCATACCTAAGAGACCCAATATAATCCTTAATCTATGCGCACTTTCTTTTCTTGCAACGAAGACAACTATACGATTCTGCTGACTCGGATCAACATTTCTTATTAATTGAAACAATAGCGCAGGCTTTAAATGATCTCTTTTACGAATACGAACAAACTCTTGTATCAATTTAGTAGCAGCAGATTTGGGGGGGTCAATCATAATACGGACAGGTTTTTGCAAAGACAACTGGATTAAATCTTGGATTTTGGTATTCATAGTAGCCGAAAACAATAGAGTTTGTCTTTTATGTTTAGGGATTAATGATAAAATTTCAGTCAATTCAACCTGGAAACCTTCGTCCAACATACGATCTGCTTCATCAATAACTAAAACCTCTAATGAGTCAATTGAAAATGATGGAGAGTTTCTTATGTGGTCAATTAATCTACCTGGAGTGGCAATGACAATATCTGGTCTAGTCTTTAATTGTTGTTCTTGTTGTCTCAAATTTAAACCACCAACTGCTAAACCAAAATTTAGATTGTTGACAAACTGACCTATTTTTTTACCAACGTCACAGACTTGGATAGCTAATTCTCTTGTTGGTGCTAAAACAATAACTCTTGTGGAAGAAATCTTTGCTGGTTTATATAATAATCTTTCAATTATCGGAATCATATATGCAGCAGTCTTACCCGAACCAGTGACAGCACCTGCGACTATATCTTTACCAAGCAAGGAAATTGGGATAGATGCAGACTGAATTGGTGAAGGTTTAGTGTAGCCCAATTGTGCAAGACCTTTTAAAACAGGACGTGATAATTGCAAAGTTTGAAACGATGTATGAAGTTGCTTCTGTGCTGTACTAGATTCTTCTTCATCAGCATAGAACTTAGCAATATCCTCTGCAGTATCTTCAGTTGGTTTTTCGATTTCTGCATCATCGTCAGAACCAGGATGTTCTTCATCCATATCAGCCTCAACGCTATCGGCTTCTTCTTCTTCTTCTTCTTCTTCTTCTTCTTCTTCTTCATTATCTTCCTCATCATTTTCGCCTTGAGCCTCATTTGCATTCATACCGAAACCATCCAATGCTAATTCATCATCATCATTGTTATCGTCCGACACTTTATCATCTTCATCTTCTGGTTCAATATCTCTTCCAGCTAAATTTGTTAATCCACCTTTTCTTCTTAAGATACCATCTAAATCAACGTCCTTACTACTCTTCTGGCCAGCCTCATCTTTCGATTCCAATTTGAAGTCCCAACCTTGAAATGCTGTGGAGGTTTCGAACCCATCCAAAGAAAATTGAAAATTTGGATTAATTTCATCTTGAGGTGTTTCCTCATCATCTACTTTGGTAATCTTGGCCTTTTTATTTTTCGTTGTCTTCTTTTTTGAATTTTCAGGTTGTTTTACATCTTGATCTATATCCGATTCTTCATCAAGGTTAGGTATTGAATTTTCAGTTTCTGAGTCACTATCGATAGTTAATATGAAATTATCATTAGAGGGATTTGCTTTCCCATCAGCTTTACTAGTCTTTTTAGCCATGACTGAATTGTATAATTAACTCTTCAATTAACCATCGTGAATAATTCTTCAATGAGATGAGCTGAGAAAATTGAACCTCACTAAAAAAATTATACAAGGGCCGCGTAACCAAACATCAAACCTAATAACGACTTTAACGATAATTTACAACTTTTCATATAATATTACATAGTACAAATACACAAGTACATAAAATCTAACTTATATAAATTGATACATTATTCAAATTCTAGCAGTAAAGAATACATCTAAGAAGATAAATTATTTATAATGGAACGCATCGCTTGTCACAGTTGTTAGCTCATCTAAGTCGTATACATCATCGTCTTCGAGATCCTCAGCGTGCGCCCTGATATATGCTTCTACCTTATCATCCTCTAAGTTTAATAATTGTGTATTCCTTCTAACGTCGACCAATGAGCTCAATTGGGTTTCGGTGTCGTCAGACAAATCGCCGTGGCTAATCATTCCTTTTAATAGCTTTAATCCGTCTAACCAAACATACTTATTCACTTCAGTATCAGTAATAAAACTAAGTAGGGCTTGGTTGTTTTGACCCAATAATGCTATTCTTTCATAGGAAATTGTACCCTTGACTGAAATGACCAAGGGGTTTTTCTTGTCGTCTGTAGGTTCACCAATGCTTGTGGCTCTGAAATCAACAATATCGGCTAATTTGATAGATTGTGACTCCATTTCTTCAAAAGATGGATTGACTTGCTGTTTATCCGGGAATTCTTTGTAGTATACTTCTTTTCTATTTGGGGATAATAATATAAAGTAATACTTATTGAGCGGCCTTCCTCTCTCTTTGTTGTTTAATAAGCATTCACCATAAGTTTCGGTGTAAAACCATGAACCCTTTAATAGTTGGATAACCCTTTGTTCACATAGGAAATTCATCACTTCTTTTGCCAAATAATCATTAAAAGCCGTAAACCTGTTATTCCATTTCATTTGATGGATTGACTTATACTTCAAAATTTGCCTGTGTCTCATATCTTCACTCTTGGTGGATGATGCCACATCTAAACATTCTTTAACAGTTTTGCCCTTTTCTAGCTCGAACTCCAATGAATCTATATTTGATTTTATTAAGTCCATGACCTTTTCAATATCATTAACATATCCAAGCTGTGCTTTTGTTTCTTGCCATAATATCAAACAGTTATTCATAGTCAGGTAGATAATTAACTCCCAACTTAAAATTGACGAATAGATATTAGGGTATTTTTCACGGTCTTCGAAAATGTCAATCCACATTTCCGTTGCTTTCTTTATAAACGAATACAAGGGGAATGTTTTATCATGATCACTCATCATCAATTCCTCGTGGAACCTTTTCTTAAATGTGAAGTTGGGGTCTTTCAAGAACACCTCAAGGTCCATAGCCAACAATATAGAGAAATTTGTGGCCACAAACCGTCTTGGGTCTTCCGTGAAACCAGCCTTTACATATTCCTCTGTTTTTGCTGGTGTCCCCGTCTCATTCAACGAATTGTCCAAGTAGGTGAATAAATTATTCATCATTACTTGATGTGATTTCAACGTCAAATCAAACTCTGTTTTGTTTAACATCAAATTCAAGTTATAGTAAGCTACTCTCAAATGACTCGTGGAATCAACTATAAACTTGTCTTGAGTTTCAATCAAGTTTCCGACTGTACTGAAAAACCCAATGTGCTTCAATCTCCCCGCGAGCGTAATAATACCATCATATTTGAACCTGACAGCCTTGTTAATCAAGTCCGTCACCAATTTGACCGAATTGTAGATAATCTTGTTGTCCTGCAAGTACAACTTTTCTGCAAGAATATCAACAACATCAAGATACTCGATTAATGAATCATAAATGGGCAAGTAATTTTCGATAGACTCGTCCCCGTACCTGAAAATCGACCCCGACATCATTATCACGCATATCTTCAAGATAGCCTTGTACGTCTCCGTGGACATATTCGACGATATGATCGCAAACAACGTCTGCATCAACTGGTGGTCTAACACCTGGCCGAGGTCGTTGGCTATACTATCACTCCCGTTCACCACGTCCAATAGCTTGGCCATAATCACTATCGAGTTGACCTTCTCCTGCTTGTCTTTCCCAAGAATGTTGCCTCGCAATATTGTGGCATATGATATTGTGGTTGATGCATCCAATTTGCTTTTGGATATGTTGTCTGAAAGTTAGTACCGACTTCGTGGGTTTTTTCTCCTCAATAAAAAAACTTACTTTTGCTTAGCAATTCATTAAGCTTGTGATTGATCGATCTTGACGTCTTACTCATCATAAAGATATGCTCCTACACTAAGCAATGTACCTTCCTTGATCTTGTATATATAGCACTTCGTCTACTAGCTATGAAAAATCTCCACCTGTATGAAAATTTCACCCGTATGTGTTGACATATCGCATTCCTAATTGGGGTTTTGTACCATAAAACCCTTTACTAATTAGTTAACCGTTTAGTTACGATATGCCCATAGTTTAGCTTCGCGAACTAGTGGACTACAGAACAATCAACCTTCTAAAGGACTAGACGATGGAATTGCATGGAAACAGCTGGTTGTAGGGTGCGATTTGCGGAAAATTTTTTGTAGAGGTGTAGTGTTACTCGTTCCTGCTTGGAACATACCAGGCATTAATGGATACTACCCAGAGAACAAGTGAAAAGTATCATGCCTGAGTTGGTCGGGTCAGACCTTTAACCTGGGGCAGGGGCAAGATAGCCAAGCAAAAACACTACCTGCATATAAACCATTAAATTTTTTCCTCTAAATTATGAGTTTTCCCTTTGATTGAACCAGCTACAGTGGAGCGTACGATATAGACCAGAACAATCGGGTAACTTTGATAAATGAGTTTCTTAAGGAAAGATAAATCAAGGAGTAATCTCAGGGTATTGAATGGTAGTGGTGCTGCTGGTCAGCACGGTCTGGGTCGTAGTAGCAATACAGATGTCAAATCGGGGCAAGATATTGGACATAATGGCACAGAAGAACCTCCATCACCAATGACAGGAAACTTCGATAGCACTGTGGGTAATGCAGCACCAATTGGAATGGAAGGAGGGAGTGACAGTAGAGCCAGGCCGGAACTAGGTAAAAGGACGTCGTCCAACGCGGTGTTCCCGACTGCATCATCGTCGTCGTCCTCGGTGAGCTCGAACGATAAAAATGATAAGAACGATACGAATGACAGCAAGTTTCCACTCAACTCCAAGTTCAACGAGTTTGAAGAAAGCTCGGTAGCGCTGGAAAACCCACATCATCCAATTAGTTCGCGAAGGAGTTTTGCGTCGCCTGTGTGCTACACCAACTATAGTCCCCGGTCGTCGATATCGGGTCCGGCGTCCCAGATGAACTCAGATAGTGAAGCCCCTGTTACCAACGAACAAGGCCAAGTGAAGGATAACTACAGAGGGTTTCATGCAAATAAGCGACCCAAAGGATTAGCGAACATTCCTCCACTCGCACACCCAATAAAACCTCGATTCAAAAAAAAGGGTGGATATTTACTAGGGAAGTTAATGTATTCGAACAGAAAGGATTCTGAGAGTGCACATACGTTGAATGAAAGTTCCCATCCTACGTCTAACGACAATGAATCCGAAGATTCATATGTAGCGAAAAGCCGCAAGAATTCGGTTGGATCACAACCCACGAATCAACTAAACCAACCGCCACCCATGAAGAAAAGCGGTAGTTCTGTTAGTTCGAGTTCGAAACATAAGTTCAGGATACCATCCATGTCGCTAGATCTTCACCATCATGTTAACAAGGATGGGAATGATTCGGCACAGAATGAACGGCCAACGAATCAAAGAGCACCGTCTAGTACAGATTCGCAGACCAAAGAATCTCAAAAGAAAAAGCCAACCTCATTTGATTTAGACATGGATTTGAATGAAATGCATGGTATTGTCAAGCCCTCAACTGAGGCAAGCAATGTGGTCAACAAAGATGACCAGATACCAAGTAAAAATATGGACAAATCCTTTACTTTTAGTATAAATGATCAAAACCAAGTAATCCAGCCAAATCCAGAAACATCTACGGGTCCACTAAAACTTTCGTATTCGAATTTGGCAGCAACTAATGTTGGCAATCAACCAGAAAAAAATCGCACTGGTGGTGGGTGGAAAGCACCCGAAAGTTGGGATGTAAAACTCAATAGCACAGATCCTGGGAAGATTGAGGCTAGGTCGTTATCTGATTCAGATAGCGAAGAAAAGGATAATGATGGTGATAGGATTGATAGGACTGACTCAGTGTCTACTACTTCATCTAAGGCAATGCTTCTCAATGCATCAAATGATAAAGTCAATGGAAATACTGTGAAATCTGAATCTGGTCATAATAAAAGAATACACCATAGTAAGAAAAACGGCGAAACATTACGTGCCAACTTGCCTGTTCTATATGGATCACGTCACCTGTCGCATGTTATTCCACCTCAACCTGGTTCGAATAATCTTACAAGAGGACCAAATCATATTGTCAGGGTATTTAAAGAGGATAACACTTTTACTACGATTTTATGTCCTTTGGAAACAACAACGGCGGAATTATTAAATATTGTCCAAAGAAAATTTTTCCTTGAATCTACTGCAAATTATCAAATTTCAATATATATTGGAAATTGCGTAAAGGTATTGGAACCTTTTGAAAAGCCTTTGAAAATTCAAATGGGCTTGCTAATATTAAGTGGATATTCAGATAAAGATAATCTTAGAATTATAGGAAGAGAAGATTTGTCCTTTGTATGTAAATTTGTTGTGGAAAATATTTATTTGAGAAGCTTAACTCAAGAAGAAGAAACTATGTTATCTAGGGATTATGTTGATGTGAATATTTCAGGTTCAGATTTAAAAAATATTCCAATTATATTTCATCAACATACCTATGAGATTGAGAAATTGAACGTGGCTGATAATCCATCGATTTATATTCCCTTGGACTTTATCCAATCTTGTAATAACTTAACAAGTATAATATTTTCCAGGAATGGCTGCTCAAAATTTCCGGCAAATTTCATAGAGGCTAAGAAGTTAACATATCTTGACATGGAAAAGAATTTTCTAGATGAAATCCCCTCCAAGATAAGTCATTTGAAGAATTTAACCCATTTGAAATTGAATTCGAATCAATTATCTGGATTGCCTAAGTCATTTGGTAGATTGCAAAATTTGATTTCGTTGAATTTATCGTCTAATTACTTCAGCTATTACCCTGAAGCAATAAGTGAATTGGCTAATTTGAAGGACTTAGATTTATCGTACAATGATTTATCCTATTTACCTGAATCATTTGGTAAATTGACAGAATTATCAAAATTGAATCTTTGTACAAACAAGTTAAACAAAACATTGCCTCCTTATTTTACTAACTTGGTTTCGTTAAAAAGGTTGGATATTCGTTATAATAAGATATCAAATGTCGATGTTTTGGGATCTTTACCAAATTTGGAAGTAGCTTATGCATCGAAGAATAAAATATCAGCATTTAGTGACAAGATGGAAAGTTTAAGATTACTTCATTTTGATAGAAACCCTATCACTAATTTGCAATTTGAAAACTTATTACCAAAATTGACAGTATTGGACTTATCCAAGGCGAAGCTTGCGTCTGTCCCATCTGAATTTATAAGTAAAATTAAAAATATTGAAAAGTTAGTGTTGGATAAAAATCATCTAGTTAATTTACCCAATGAATTAGGTAATCTTACGAAGCTTACTTACTTGTCTGTTTATGGAAACAATTTACAAGTATTGCCATCAAGTATTGGAAATTTGATTAATTTGCAATATTTGGATTTGCATTCCAATAATTTACAATTATTGCCAAATGATATTTGGAATCTCAAATCGTTGTCATTACTAAATGTTTCATCAAATATCCTTACATCATTACCAAAGCCACCTTTAGCAGTAGCCAAGCGAATTTCTTCTTCAGTTAATTTTAGACAAATGGGCGCTACCACAGACGATGGTTTGAAATCGCCGTACGATGATTCAAGAAGGCCATCTATATCATCTGTTATTGAAAGTGAAACTCCTTCTGTCAGATCACCTCTTGAATCTAATGAATTGAATGAATCGAATACTACTGAAAGTGATGTCTACAATGAAAGCAGTTCCTCATCAGTTAATTTCGGAAACACATCATCTTCATTAGCTGACAGTTTATTGTCTTTGACATTAGCGGATAATAGATTGGGTGATGATTGCTTCGAACCTATTTCATTTTTTATTGAACTAAAATCATTAAATTTATCTTATAACGATTTACTTGATTTACCTGAGGGTGCATTGAGAAGAATGACAAGGTTAACAGAATTATATTTGTCCGGAAATGAACTAACTAGTTTACCTATTGATGATTTAGATAATATCAGCTCATTGAGGTTGCTATATTTAAATAATAATAAGTTTGTCTCACTTCCAGCAGAATTAAGTAAGCTTGTCAATTTGCAACATTTGGATGTTGGTTCTAATCAACTAAAATATAATATATCTAATTGGCCTTATGATTGGAACTGGCATTGGAATAAAAAATTAAAATACTTGAATTTTTCAGGAAATAAACGTTTTGAAATCAAACAAAGTCATATGAAAAATCCAGATACTGGTGAAGATCTTGATAGTTTGTTGGTTCTCGAAAACTTAAGGGTACTAGGATTAATTGATGTGACTTTAACTACCACTTCTGTACCTGATCATACTATTGACATGCGCATAAGAACTACTGCATCAGAACTAGATAATATTGGCTATGGTGTTTCGGACACTATGGGAATGAGAGAATGTGTCTCAATCAGAGATGTTTTTATTCAAAAATTTAGAGGTAATGAAAACGAAGTATTGATTTGTTCATTTGATGGAAAATGCAGCCCATCCAACAGAAGCCATAGAATTTCTGCCTTGGCCAAGAGCATTTTTGTTCCAAACTTCACCAGCGAATTAAACAGATTGAAAAGTGACGAGAAAGTTCAAGATGCAATCAGAAGGACATTCTTATCTATGAATAAAGAATTAAATGGCATCTTAGCGGCAAAGAAGAATAATTCTTTTAATACAGGCTCCCAAATTAAACCGGAATACGCAAACTTAAACCTTAAAGATGATTCTGGTACGGGTTGCTCGGCTTCAATTATTTACATTAAGGATAAGACACTTTATACTGCAAATATTGGTGATATTGAGGCATTATTATCTACTAGTAATGGTGATCATATTTTGTTAACTACTAAACATGCTCCAACGAGCAGATCAGAATTTGAAAGAATTAGGGCTTCTGGTGGTTATGTTTCTGGAGATGGTTCTTTAGATGGCGACCTACCTGTTTCTCGTGGTGTCGGTTTCTTTAACTACTTACCACATACACATTCTGGTCCTGATATAAGTGAAATAGAATTAACGTCAGCAGACGATATGATTATAATGTCCACTAAGATTCTATGGGATTTTATTTCTTTTGAACTTGCTGTTGATATATTAAGACAAGAGAAGAAAGATCCAATGATTGCTGCTCAAAAATTGAGAGATTACGCAATATGTTATGGCGCTTCTGACAAGATTGCAGTAATTGTAATTACATTAGGGGAGAAAAAATCCAATAAATTGAAGTTTGGTTCTAATGCGTTGTATAATAATTTAGGCAATGATAATGATGTTTTCGCTAAGAAAAGGAGAGATAGGTCTCAGCTTGCAGCTGGTGATTCTACGTTGAGGAGATTGGAGGAGGAGATTGAACCACCAGAAGGTGAATTGGCATTGGTATTTACCGATATTAAGAATTCCACTTTATTATGGGATGCTTATCCTATACCAATGAGATCTGCAATTAAAATTCATAATGCTATTATGCGTCGACAATTAAGAATTGTTGGTGGTTATGAGGTGAAAACCGAAGGTGATGCGTTTATGGTATCATTTCCCTCTCCAACTTCTGCTTTATTGTGGTGTTTTAATGTTCAACAACAGTTATTGAAACAGGATTGGCCGTCTGAGATATTGGAAACGGATCAATGTTGTGAAGTTACTGATAGTAAAGGTGAAATAATTTTCAGAGGTTTGTCTGTGCGTATGGGTGTACATTGGGGTTCTCCAGTATGCGAACTTGATTATGTTACCAGACGGATGGATTATTTTGGTCCAATGGTTAACAGGGCTTCACGTATTTGTGCCGTCGCAGATGGAGGGCAGATTGCAGTGAGTTCTGACTTTTTATCTGAAATTAACGCCTTGTCTAAGATTCACGAAGAAGTTACAAATAATATTACGACACTTTACGACGCATATCAAGGAAATATTCGTGCCGGTGAGATTATTGAGCGTGAAATTCGTTCTCTTGAAGAAAATGATTGTTCTTTCTTTGAATTAGGAGACAAGAAATTAAAGGGTTTGGAAACCCCAGAATTTATTACTTTAGTATACCCAAAGAAGCTAGAAGTGAGGTTTGAAATTTTCAAGAAAAGGTTATTTCACACGGAGGACTCAAATACAAGCACCAGAATTGTTGGAACTTTGCCCGTTGAAATCATTTATGGATTGAGGACTGTATCATTACGATTAGAGAATATTTGTTCATGCATTAACGGCGGTGTTCATGTTAATGAAGGGTTCCAAGAGAATTCTTCCGACCTTATTAATCAAAAAATAAATACTTCATTCAAGGAAAGTGATTTAATGGGGCTTCTTAACCACGTTGTGACAAGAATTGAAAATTGCGTTGCAAATTTGCATCTTAGACAGAATGTGAATTTGCTCAATAGTGGTAGAGGGTTTATTGACTTCAACAATGTTCAGCCAATTTCAAATATTATGGACGATTTGCACGCCCTTGTAAATGCCTACGAACAAATGCAATCACAGCGTGAAGATAAATAGATATTATATAGTAAATTCAAATATTGAGAATTATGAATTGTAAATATATAACCTGCATACAGATATCATTAAACTTCTCGAAAAATTGGAATCTTGGATCCAACATAGTTAACGACTGGTTTAAAGCAACTTAGTAGTACCAAAGGAAGAATAATCAATGTACTATGCTAGATATGAATGATTTTGAAAGGAAACAGAGGAAGCATAAACTGTCAAGTTCATCCTTACCGTTCTTGATGTCTTCCCGTAATTCACTGACATCTATCTCGCCTTACCCATCACATTCGACTGAAGCTAATGCAAAAAAAGATGGGCCATTGGTTACACCTAATATACGTGAGCCCCATTTTGGTCAAACCTTGGGAGTGAGATCCAATTTTCAGATGAGCATTGGCTCTGACATTTCTAATGGTTCTCCTGATTTAGTGCACTGGGGTAGGTATTTTGGGTCTAGATCATCTCAGTTTTTAACAAATGATTTCAGCTCAGATAAATGGAAAACAGATGAAGCATATGGAAAAGATGATGATGGATACGTAGGTTTCTACCACTTTGTCAATGGCTTAAATTTTTCTTCCCGAGAGTTAGCATTTGAAGATTATATTTGTGAATTGGTGGGAATAGACAAGGATAATGAACAATATTTCTGGAAGAAAGAAACTAGCCTAGAATCCATTACAAACTTTAAGAAAGAAATGGTTGTAACATATTGTGCGTACAATATATTTAATAAATCTGATTTTCGAGCTAAGTTCATTATTCGCATGCCAGGTTCATCTAAGTCAGCACCAATTAAAATAGAGAAATCGTATCAAATTATCCCTAATAGCATAGACTCAAGAAATAGAAAGGTGTATTCATTTAACCCACAAACTATAAAAAATTTAAATCAGGGTTACTGGGAAGAATTATCAGTATCAGAGATAGTACGCTTGTTCTCTCACTTAGATAACCCAACTAATCAAATAACTGGTTTGGTAAGTTATTGCAACTTTACAAATACCAAATTCTCAATAGCAGAATCAGCTAAGTTATTGGTAAAATTTCTAAATAGGGCCAGTTTATCAGAAACAAAAGCAGCTGTTGGCAGTATTACGGGCACTGGTGGTAAGAGTGAATCAAATAGGAAAACCAATCAATATAAAAACCATGTTGTGGATTGCTTAATACGATTATGTCAAATGGATGCAAGTGGAGAGGTGAGTGATATTTCAATAAAAGAAATAAGAAGCAGATATTATCCAACAGACTTCAAAGGAGTTGGTGAGTGGGATCTTGTCATTTTAAAATTGTTAAAAATACATGGAGGATCAAACAAAGAAAAGGAATATGTTAGGTTAATGCACAATCATGTTAATTCTATCAATATTCATAATACTCAGCTGGCTATGGTATTATTGGAACAGATTAAATTTTTGATTTCAAAATGTGACTACGATGTTGCCCTAAGAATCGCACAAACTTGTGTCAAGATCCTACCTCTTGATTTCGAATGCTGGTATAACTTAACATTGTGCTACACTCTTGTGGGTGATTATAGGAATGCTTTACTAGTCCTTAATTCGATACCCGTAATATTATCGCAAAAACAGAAGAGTCTGGATATTGATAGTGTATGTGGCGTGAAAGATATATTTTTAACAACATTTATTGACAGATTAAACCAAAATGAGGAAGTTATATCGGAAAAGACTTTCGAGTCATATTTCCCAAACCCAAAGGTTTCTGTCTCTAAATACCCAAGACATGAATCTTCGAAAAAGTCTTCATCTAACAATTCTCTTATAGATGAAGGATCTATACATAAAATATGGAATGATTTATTTTTATTTAACCTGCACCTCAGACACCCGATCAGTGGTAGCCAATTTTATCAATCAGCTTTGATGAATAGTTCGCCTCGAGAATTATCTTCTGTTGATCCAAATCTTATTAAACTCTGCGGTCCATCTGCTGCCAAAATCATCTTATCCGCTCAATCCGCTGGGTCCCCCTCTTCATCAATATTAGATTTTCAAAGAAGATCTACATGGGGGCGATGCTATGGTCTCTTGTCATTTTTAGTTGCAATCATTGGATGGGATGACCTTATTCGTTTAAAAGAAGATGTCTTTAAAACTAAAACAGCGATATCTTCTAAAACAGATTATGTTGTTGATAACAACGTAAAAGAAAATACTCAGCAGTATTGTCAGAGTTGGTTAGATCAATTATTTCTAGTAATTTATGAAGATCTTAGAAGCTTGATGGTTATAATGGCTTATGATAAAGAACAGCACCACAGTGCCCTTGATTGGGAAATGTTAGGTTTATTAGGTTGGACAGTAAAATACAATTTGAAGGAGTCAATTAGTTCTTTGATGACAAGTGTAATGGGAGCAGCCGCACTGGGAGGCTTTGACTATTTTGGAACTGTAAAGTTGCTCGAAGCATATGATGAATTCATATTGAGTGAGGTGAATGATTCTGATATTGATAATTTACATGATGACTATGAATTAACATTTCATGCACACAAATTAATATTAAAACTCTCCGGTAATATACATGATGACTTTGTTAAATCCTTAGAGAAGGATTATTTGACCTTGGATTTTATTTTACTTAATCTAATGAAATTAATCAGCTGGAACCTCCGATGGTACCAATATATTCCTAACTACTTAGTAACAAAGATATTACTAAAATTATGCATAAAATATGATCTGATATTTATTAGAAGTAAAATTCAAGTCGTATTTGAACAAAATAAACGAAATAGTGCTTTGCATACTAAGCAAAAAAAATCAAAGTTTTCGTTTAGTTCAATATTAGGAAACTCTAGAAAAATTACTCAGCTGCATGAATTTTTAGATTGTGATACTATTATTGACTATACAGAAAGGGTAATAGGATGGCTTGATGAAATCAAGAAGCCAATCGAAGAATCCGGTACATTATAACTCTAAGTATAGAAATAAAATTAATCACTCAGTTTTTTTGAGTTTCTGTTGGACGCCCAAAACCTTCTTTCTTTGTTTGATCATGTAGGTGTACAACATGTAGAAACCTGGAATATACGTAAGAAGCACTACCTTCAAGAACCATGGGTACCAAAAGCCCACAACCTTTTCAGCCTCACCAAGAGATAAGTAAATCATAAACATTTCAGACATAACACCACTAGGGTACAAGACAAAAAATAACGAGTAACGAGCCCAAGTCAAGTAATAAGGAACCTTTCCAGGAGCACGCAAATTCGATGCATAGTAGGAGTACCTGACTATTTCCGTAATAGACCACGATAAACACAATGATATAAAGCACCAATGACTATTGGCAGGTGAATTAGGCAAAAGCTGACAAATTCCTAAGACAATCAATAATCTTGAAAAAACCTGAACAGCAGTAGTAAATAATGGTGACTTTACATTGCCAACAGCAGCATTATATATTTCAACGACAGCAAAGCATTGAATTACAGTAGTAACCTTGTTGGTCTTTTCGAATAAATGTGGTTGACCTAATGCTAAGCTCAAGAAAACTGTATTAAAAAACACAATTGACCATAAAGAAGATGAAATAGAATTATAGGAAATCAACCATTTCTTAGGGCTAGTTTCTGCATTAGTAGGGGCCATTTTGAAGTTACTGTATTCGAACAAGTTTAAGTTGGTCAGCACTGAAAGATGTTGAGAAAAACTGTAGGTGAGGATCGCGTCACCTGATTTATTAGACTAATATTAACTCGTATTTTATTTAGGCATATACATGTAAACTGTAGGTCTATGTTAAAAAATTGGTTATACTCTAATCCTTTTTTATTGAAATTGGCTTCAATGCTATACTTCTTTGTTTAATCATGTATCCATATAGGATAAAAAATCCAGGAATATACATGACCAAACCAAACATCAAGAACCAGTAATATACAGATCCTTTTGCCGAGTCCAAAGATAAGTATACCACATACAGCTCACTAAACAAGCCAACTGGATACAATACAAAAAATGCCGAATAGCGCAACCAGAGAAGGGAATATGGCACCTTTTTCTGGGTCAATTTTACTAAGTAGAACCCATATCTAATAATTTCTGTAATCGACCACGCCAAAGATAAGGCAGTATAGCTTTGGAAATGAAAATTACCAGGCGACTGAGGAATTTTATAACTTATGCCAACAGTAATTAATAATCTTGCAGCAAATTGTAAAAGTAGTGTCGCAATGGGGGACTTTACAATACCTAGTAATGAATTGGATGTTTCCACCACAGCATTGAATACTTGGATTAATACGAGGATTTTGTGTGGATAATCAATATAAAAATGTGAATTGTAAATACATCCAGCTTGGGACACAAGATCCATTTCAGGATCCAAATATACTTGCATCTCACCGAGTGTTTGATACAATACTACGGACCATAGCAATAATGAAACCGCATTGTAAATTGATAAATAGTTTGTTGTCAAAGTCGTTGGTTGGACCATGATATATATATATAGATGTGTTCTTGTTTTTCTAAGTTTAAAACTTCTTCGTCAAATATCACTCTATCAGTATTTACAGGGCAGATTTTCGTATTGAAACCCTGTTCACGTGATAAATCCGGCTCTAATGAAAGGTCTATGTTACATGTATGGTATTCAGGGAAGCTAATGTTTGCATATATAAATACCTAAAATAATGTAGGGTCGTTACAGATGGTTGATTACCTTAAAATCAATCAGAATACTTTTCCAAAATAGTTGACAACCCATTTTTGTCGCCAGCAATTAAGCATTGATCCCAGTCCACGATCAACGGAGCTTGGAAAATTTCGGAAGGGTCAACTTCAGGATCTTTGGAATCCTTCAACTTGTTAAAAGTATCGTATATCATGTTGTATTCACCTTCGCTAAATACATTGACCCCTCCAGATGTGCCATCTACCGTGCGGATTGGTGGCTTGACAGTGGTTCGACTCTGTTCTTCTGCTGTCTTTTTTCCGTACATGAAAGGATAGCAATTTCTCAATGCATTTTTGCTTGTTTGGTCCTTTAGGCAGCTGTTAGATATCAAAATAAACTGATCGTACGTTGGCATCTTGTTAGCCATGAGATCTATTTGAAACTTGGTTTTATCATCATTTAGCTTGTAGTATGCTTTATCTAATATATGGTACAACTCTCCAGAAAGCGGTACTTTTTTGTTATGAAAAATACTAATAGTAGCAGGCGAATTTTGTAATGTTCTGAAAAATGACATTGTGATATGGTAACTGTACTTCTATACCCGTGTCTATAAGGAAGAATAAGAGGAATGATCTTATCATTGCGTTTTTGTATCGTGCGAAATCAGTATCAGTCAAATGTCGTTCGACATTTTTGATACATTATATGACTAAGTCTGAAGAAATCATTTAAAATACAATTAGTACTCTATGTGTCGTTTTATGATCTATAAGGGCCGGGAGCCCATGGTGTTATCAGATTTATTGACTAAACCAGCGCATTCAATTATAAACCAATCTTTTGATTCAAGATTACGGATAGATATGAGAAACCCAATAAATGGAGATGGATTTGGAGTTGGGTATTATTCATCTAAAAATCAGCCATGCATATTTAAAGCTATAACACCGGCATGGAATAATGTGAATTTGAATAATTTATCGATGTGTACTGAGTCACACCTCGTTTTCGGACATGTTAGAGCGTCGACCCAGGGTGTTTTGGCAGAGACAAATTGTCATCCTTTTTCATTTGGCAAGATTATGTTCATGCATAATGGAGGTATACTGTCATTTAACCTAATAAAGAAAAGGTTAATTAATCATTTAGATGATCAGTTTTTTCTTCATATCCAAGGATCCACTGATTCTGAGTGTTGCTTTGCTCTTTTTTTGGATACCCTATTGAAAATGGGCTACGATCCTTCTTCAATGGACACAGATTTTACCCATGCTGTTTTAAGAAAAGCTTTACTTACGACTATTGAACTTATTAAAACATGGCAAACTTCTACCACCAATGAGCCATCATTGATGAATTTTGCGGTGACTGATGGTGAACTGATTGTCGTGAGCCGTTACATTACCTCTAAAACTGATGAAGCGGCGTCTTTACATTTCAGTACTGGATCAAAGTTTTTCGAATATGAACCAGGCTTATTCAAAATGGAAAGATTAAATAGGTCCCAAGATGTTATTTTTGTTGCCAGTGAGCCGTTGACTTTTGAAAGAGGAGATTGGATTTGTGTCCCTACAAATTCAACCATTACAATAAGTAAGAATAATACAGTGCTTATGCATCCTATAGAAGATGAATTTTATGACGGTGGATTAATCGAGAGATCATCTGGTTTAGCCATGAGTAAAGGTCTCATGGGTGGGGTACCTACTAAAAGCCACAATGATTCAGATTCTTCGTTAGACAATGAAATTGATTCTTCAATAGCGGATTTGCCACCTTTAGAAAGAGAAGGAAGAAAAGCCAACTCGGATTCTGCTATTTGCTGAATCCTAAGCAGCTTAAATTTGTGGGATAACTGCTGCAATCTAACCTATTAGTAAAAGATCCTCTGTTCCAGAGATTATCTATTCAGAAGGTGTGTGTAAATACATAAACAGAAATATATAAATGCATTTGCGTATATGTAAAAACAACCTAAATACAGAATTCATTAAATCCATGAAGTCAACAATTAGAATAAATAAACTAAGAACGAACGAAAGAAGCAATTCAACTTTTACTTGCAGCTCTAGTTAATTTGTTACCGTTTGATTCTTTGTCATTAATTTTATCGTCATTATCATCAATAGTTATTTCGTCGTCACTATCAGAAGAACTGGAACTAGAATCCTCACTCGATAATTCATCGTCATCTTGGTGAGTTACTAATGTTCCTTTTGCATCATATAAAGGATTCGATTTCTTATATGACAATCCATCATCATTGGGGTCGATGTAATCTTCTGCTTCATTTTCAAAGTGTTTATCTGCATGAGCATTTATATCGGGTGAGGTATTTTGCATGACATCTTCTTTTCCCGGTTTATCAGAAGCTGGAGAATTAATCGATGATAGTATCTCCGTTGATGCCGTATTGGTAAGCTGTTGCGACATATAATTGGTAAAGTGGTCATCATCATCCGACGAGTCATCGCTTGAGTTTGATTTTATTGTTTCTGAGTGTTCTTGATCTTTATCTGCGGAGGTATCATCATCGTCGCCTTCATCATCCTTGCCTTCATCATAACCACTACCAATTATATCATGATCGGTGTTAGGGTCAAGTAGTAAACCAGGTTTGAATTCATTTTGGTCGATGACTTCACCAGTGCCTTCATCAAAAGTATTCGAAGTTTCATCTTCATCATCGTCTTCCTCACCACCTCCTAAGATTGCATTATATTTCTCTCTTGTATCATAAAGTACATGACTGACATAGTCTTCCCATACTTCATCTTCAATTTTGGCATCTATTATTTCACTTAAGGTATTTGTAGGATATAGCTGAATGAATTTAACTACTTCCTCCGCAATTAAAGTAAGGTGACCCATAAACCCTAATCTAAGACCGTTATGATTCACTTCAAAATCAGAACAAAGCTTCTGACCTTCAATAATCTTGTTAGTGATATCGCCGTAGTTGAATAAATCTATCGCAAGGAATTTATTGAAACCAATATCCATGGATCCATTTAGTACTTGCTGTACTATATCAAACACAACATTATGCAAAAAATTGTTCCATGGGAATTGAAAAAACATTGACAAGATGTTGGAAATGATTTGAGTATCATATAGTGATATTTTTAGAAAGTCACCAATTACAGGACTAGCTCTAATTTGTTCTTCTGACAAATTAGCATTTGCATGTGGCTCTTCTTCTTCCTCTTGATCAGGATTTTGGTATTGAATCATGGTATCATTTTCTTGGTGAAGTTTAGAATTGAAAGAATCTATTGTGTCATTAGCAAAGTCGTCATCTTCATTGCTTTGATGCAAACCTCTTGATTCATTCTCGCTTCCATCCTTATTCGCTTTATCTTCATCCTCATTATTATCTGGTAAAACAATAACTTCATTGTATTTAAAACTAATAGGATCAAAATCTTTCATTTTATTTCTCAACGCATCACGCTCCTGAACAACATCATAACCCTTGTTGTCATTTAATAATGCCATATTAGAACAATGTAATAATTCAGCGATTAATTCACATATCTTGAATCTTTCAAAACCTAGCGGCTTTATCTCTCCAAACGGAGTTCTTAATGTAGCCTTCGATGCGCTGCTCTTATTTTCATCCATTAAAAGTTTATTGAATTGATCGATCTTACTGCCGAATATTTTTAATAAGTGTCCCAAGTATATGGGGTCTCTACCAGTAGGTGGATGACTGTCCAATGTGATATATAGAACTGGCAAAATGTCATAGTCAGAATTGTTTTTCCTAATAATTTCTATGATAATACCAACGCCATTCGCCAAAGCATAACCACCTTTTAACATTATGTTACATAAGCGTTCCATTTGAACATATGAAACTAATTCCCTGGTTAATTCATTAGGCCCAATAGTAGAATTGTCCGTGGT
The DNA here is from genome assembly GCA_030583545.1 of Debaryomyces maramus. Lineage (NCBI taxonomy): Eukaryota > Fungi > Ascomycota > Pichiomycetes > Serinales > Debaryomycetaceae > Debaryomyces > Debaryomyces maramus. The sequence goes on from JAJMIL010000004.1 coordinate 55,291, forward strand.
TGAGTTAGCTGATATGGTTATCAAGGCCTTCAAAAAATCGGCTGCAGAAGATTGCCTTACTAATAAAATATCATAATTGTCCGACAAATTTGGTTCATTTGTTATATCCAAAGAATCTATTAAATGGGTTACAAAGTCTTGGTTTTGTAAGAAGTCGATAATACCAGTTGAATTATCAGGTTTATCGGTAGAAATCAACTTGAGTAGAAAATCCATTAGTGGTGGATTAGATAAATGATTTATGAACTTTCTGACCAAGTTAGGTTGGTTATCAATAAGATATGTAACCATCTCATCACATTTCATATCTAATAAATGTTCCATAATCTTCATAAAGTAGGTTGATAAATTAATAGAAAGGGGGTTTTTAGAATCTAAAATAGACCACAATTTATTCAAGTTTTCAGTGGATTCCATTACTGTATCAGTCAAGGACCAAACATCCGCACTCAAGATTTCTGCCGATAAAGTAGCATGGCGAGTAGCCCGGTCTTCTGGAGTTTCCTCATCATCACTTTCGGCCTCTTCTTCATCCTCTGTGTTTGCTTCTTCGTCTTTATTCTCCTTAGCGTCGTCGCCTTCAGAAGACTTTGCCTCTTTACTACTATCCGTATCATCATGTGCAGAATTGCCTGATTTATCTTTCCTACCTTTTTTCTTCTTTCCCTTTGTTTTATCCTTATTTTTACGTTCTTCCTTCTTTTGCGCTTCATCTTCTAGTTTTAACTTGTGCAAATCGTCACTTAATGATTCGACATTACCTTCGTTAATGACCATATTAACTAATAAGGTCAACACCTCCTCCTCCCTCAAGAATTCTAACAACATAGAATTATTGGATAACAATTCTTGCAACAAGTCATTCTCATCTAATAACTTCAATAACACTTCATATGAAGAATTTGAATCTTGATCGGTCGAACGATTTTCCAATAGCGTAGATATATTGGATAATGAAGTAAGTCCATTACTAAATTTCCAAAAAGAGCCCGACATTATCAATTTTTGAAAATATTAGTGGAATATGAAGCAGCTTTGAAAATGGTATTATTAAATAAGGGGCTCTATCTGACTTGTAGCTTTATGAACTGAACTTCAAATGGACGATAATGTATTGATTTTGACCTTGAGTGTTGGTGCAAGACTAAAAAATTTATGCTCGCAATTACACAAAGTTCCAATTTTGTGTAACATATTCCTTTTTTTTTTGTTCGGTAGAATTTTTCAACAGCCACCATAACTACTAGGTCTAGCATAGTTTGATTAAGAGCCTATTCTTGTGTCAAAAATGTTCCGCTCCATAATACCCTCAGTAGCTTCCAGGAGAGCTTTACCTTTGAGCTCAAGTTTGGGACTTCGTGCTTTAACGGCAGCCGCAAAGAGCACTACAAATACTATACCAGACTTAACTCCATTGAAGTTGGATTCTGTTGGTTCTAATAGTTTGTACGCCATTTTCAAGCTCCACAATATCCCTTATTTAGTTACTAAGGGTGATAAGATTGTTTTGCCCTTCAAATTGAAGGATGCAGAAGTAGGGGATCTGTTAATATTAAATGAAGTTACAACGTTGGGGTCACCAGAGTTTACTTACAACGACGACAAAGGGATTTCTGAAGAAGTATTCGACTTGAAGGCAAATGTAGTCGAAATTACAAGAGAGCCATATTACGAGGTATACAGAAAGAAGCAGAGGTGCAGAAGATTAAAGACCTTTCCTGTTCAGAATTACCAGACTATTTTAATGATAAACGAATTAAAGTTGAGGTAATGCATGGATTAGCTAGCGTCATGTTAGCTGTAATCCTCGAAATAAATTAGCATGTATATAGAAGATTTTATAGATTTAAATCTTTCGTTTCAATAATATATTTAAATTGTTATAACTATATATTATTTTTTTTTGAATTGTACTTGATTAACTGGGCTAATTTCGTATCTGCAAATGAGAACTTGTAATCGACATTCATAAACGGATGCTCTAATAGATCTCTTGCTGTGGGTCTTTCGTTAGGGTCGATGGTGAAGCATTTTCCGATAAATCCCTTGGCCTCTGGTGAAATTAAATGCTTAACATTATCTGGAATCGGCGGTGCTAATTTGGTTTTACCAATCTTATAAATAGCACTTACAACTGCTTCATTAGACCATGGTCTCTTTCCTGCAAACATTTCTAAAACAACACAACCCAATGACCAAATATCTATTTTAGCACTATAACCCTGTTTTTTGTCTTCCACAATACTGTCAATTACCTCTGGTGCCATCCAGAATACTGTTCCTTGCATTGACATTTCTGAATTATTAACATATATATCTTTCGATCGTTTTGATATTCCAAAATCCGAAATCTTACAAGTCCCATCAATTTCTAACAACAAATTATCAGCCTTCAAATCACGATGCAAAATGCCGTTAGAGTGCAAATATTCTAACCCAAGTAGCACTTGCCTAGTAATATATCTTATTAATGGCTCCTCAAACTTTCCAAAAGATTTCATACATGATGATATTGATCCACCTGCGACATATTCTAAGAATAGACTGTAAATACTTCCCTTCTGTTCAAACCCTAAATATTGGACAATATTAATATGATCCAAATCTTTCATTGTCTCAACTTCCTTATGCAACGCGTCAAGACCCTCTGATATTTTTGGCTTATCATTTTGAAAGTCATGCGGAACGACTACTTGCTTTACTGCTAACATTTCACCAGTAGTCACATTCAAGGCTAAATAAACCGCCCCAAATGATCCTCGTCCTATGAGCTCACCTTTGATCCATGCAAATTCCTCAAATTCACCAAGCTTCCCGTTCTTCAATTTACTAACAAATCCTTTCTCAATTTCAGTGGATGTGACTTCCACAACCTTTTGTCCCCATAGTTTAGTATTAGATCTGTGCAAAGAATTTGGAGTAGTATTTTGAGATGTATTAAATGATTTTGGAGGTTGTGGAGATTGTTGTTTCTCTAATCTCTTTCGGCGGGCTTCATTAGCAACAACCCGAATTGTTTTCATACGTCGGCGACTTAGTGTAGGTTCCTGGTTCTCTGCATACAAAATCACATCCCCAGAGTCTAATTTAGACGTAATTGGTGAAATATTTGCATTAGAAAAAGTCCTCGAAATGGTAGGTTTTCTCGTGGGTATGGCATTTGTAGCCTCCATTGACGTGGCGGTTTTAGGCATTGTAGATGAAGGAGAATCATCGATAATAGGTTTGTCTAAGTTCGTATTAGGGAAGTATTTCTCAAGATTCTTATAAACTTCATCTACAGGAGGCCTCACATTCATCTTGTTAACAGTAGTGTCAGTAAGAGTTAAACGTTTAACCTGGTCTCGTTGTGATGCTGCTTTCGAGGATTTTATTGGTTTCATGAAGAAATCATCATCCTCTTCGTCATCATTATTATCATTATAACTTGTTTTGTTATTCGTTGTGGAACCAGCATTATTCGTATCAGTCAATTGGGGTTTGATCGGTTTTACAAAGAAATCTTCATCATCCGAAGAAGCAGGCTTGCTTAGCTCAATTTCTGGCACATCATCAAATGATATATCATTTTCTTTGAATGCAAGAGAATCATTAGTCATAACTGAGTTTCTACTAGAAATAGAACCTTTATTCTTACTTAACGCCCTTCTAGAGCTAAATGATCGATCACTACTGCTAGTGGAGCGGCTAGAAAATGGCAGGTTCTTTGATAGGTTTGAAATAGATGGCAGTCCTGAAATCTTTGTTCTTGTTGAATTCGAACTCTTAATACTTTGCTTTTTATCAAGAGGTGGTGGTGGAGCGGCTCTCTTTGCCACTATGTTGCCTGATTTGTCCTTTTCTGATAGTCCCGTTGATATTTGCGAATTGTTAGGGCTATGGTCCTTCAAAGTAGAAATCGTTGTAGCAGATACAGGCGATTTGGCTGCATCTGAAACAGATGATGAGTATATGTTCGGAATTAGTTTGGGTGCCTTAGATTCATAAGGAGATCTTCTTCTTTGATCAAAATCAATTTCCCGCCCTTCTTTTCTAATAATTCTAAACGAATTATTAGAATCATTAGTCCCAGCACCTAGCGAGCTTGGGGAGACTGAAGACTTTCCATCTCCGATATGTTCTGTATCGATCAGCAATAATGGAAGCTTATTTTTGATATATTTATTTGTATCATTTGGTGGTTGCAATTGAGTAGCAAAATGGTGAGAAGTAGATTCTTTGTCTGTCTCAGATACGAGTTTCGGTATATTAGAATATTGCTTATCGGAGTTGATTTCTTTAAAACTCCAATAGTCAACTTTAGGATCTTTTGTATGCTGTAATAGGTATTGAGGAGTGGCTGGATATACTCTTTCATCATTGTCACCTTTTAATTCAAAGGATTTCGAGTCGGATGAAGTTGTTGAAAAAGTTGTAGCGCCCGAATCGGAAGAGAGTTCCTGGTGAATTGAAAATTTTAGCAGATTACACAAGTGTAGCAATCTAGAAAAAACATCGTCTGTTAATGCTTGACCTTCTCTTGAATTAAACTCTGTTAAATGAAACGTGATACGACCAATATTTATTAATTCTAATCCATGAGTTATCTTTGCTTTGACCAAAGTAATATCTGCTATTTCCATATCGGATAAACTAATTGGAATAAACAGTTTATTATCCTTACTAACCAAAATAATTTTATTATTATTATTCTCAATATTAAGCTTCGGAAAATACTTCTCATCTAGTGAGTCGATACTTCTTAACTGTTCGAGCGTATCAGAATCCAATGTAGGCACAACATTCGACACTGGAGAGTGCAACACCTCCTCGCTGGGCAAGGTTAAAGAGACTATGGATTTGGGAGATCGCATACTTGAGTTCTCTGTTGAAGTATAGCTATAATCATGAGTATTATTCGGGTAAGAAAAGGTTGATTTAGTCTTTAATTGCGGCAATTCTCGTGAATAATGTGGGCTAATCGGAGACAACGCAGATCTACTATTCCTATTCGAAGCTCCATAATGGCTTTTTGTTGAAGCAGAAGACGAAGATGTATTCTGTACTTGCTTAACGATCCCGACAGCTTTATCACTACCATATTTCTTCAAAGTGCTAAACAAGCCGGTTTTTTTTCCATAGTTATTTGAAACAGCAGTATCAATAGTCGCAACCGGGACATTCTGTAAACTTGATGTTTTAGTCAATGGAATGGAAGCGTATTTAACCTTCGAATCATATATATAATCATCATTGAGGGACAAAGACGTCTTAGAGTTAGATTTTCTGTGCACGGGAGCATTTGGAAAATTTGCATTAGAAGTCGATGGAACAAACAAAGTAGATTGAAAATCTTTAGATTGTGAAGCATCAGAAGATAATGATTTAGGCTTTCGAAAAAATTTGTGGTGGTGATGGGATGGATAATCCTTATTGGAATGCTTATTCGTACCTGGGTCAACATAAGAAGCTGGTCTCTGTTTATTTATAAGAAGCTGATTGTTATTAGGGACAGACAATGATGATGCTCCATTTGAAGTAGGAATTGATACTGATTTACGTTTATGGAAAATTGGCGTGGATTTTCGAAATTCGGCCTTTACTGTACTGTTTGGAACATCCGTGGATAATTGCGATTCATTAGAGCTCTTCCTGGAATGAGATTGTAATTGGTACTCTTTATTAGCATTATAATCATCCACTGGTTCTGAAGTTGAAAGTTGATCCTTCAACAATAGGATAAATCTTCCGATCGAGTTATTTTCATCATTAACATTTATAAACTTACTAAATTGTTTCCAAACAATTGAATCCTTATCATAATTACATAACTCCAAGAATCTATTTCCAGATATTTCATTTCTTCTAAAAGTTTCTTTCCAAGAATTATTAAAACCATGATAGTCTAACCATAGCAAAACATTCTGCATCTGCCACTTCCGTGAGGGGTTACTCATAGACAAATTTGATTGAGTGTTCATGGCATATCTAACAAACCTCTTGTCTTTGCTAATATTGGATGGAGTTAATGTAGATGTAGAAGAGGTATTAGAAATATTTGAAGACTCTGAACTATTTCTATTATGGATTTTGACCGTATGATTTACATCAGATGAATCAGTTGCAAAATTTGAACCATTATTCGAATAAACTTTGGTATCGGTGTTATTGGGATCTTCATTTTGATTTGGTTCAAATGGTTTAGGTTCTTCGTAGAATTCTCTCTCCTCTGATAAGTTATCATTAGATTTTGCCTTCTTTAATTCTAAATCCAACGAGCTTTTGCTATAATCATAGCCACCTATAATCAGGCCTATTGCATTTGAGTTATCACTGATAGCTGATTTTTGGGGTGAAGAATTGCCTGTCGACGCCCCTTCTTCATTGTTGCTTAAATCATCTCCAGGGAATCCATTGAACGACTGATTAGTCGGATAAGGGATATCATTATCCTTCTTTACAGGAGAAACTTGGAATTCTTGTACCGAATCATTATACTCAGAAAAGCTGAAATTTTTATGATCATTCTGATGATAACTTCCTCTAGTGCTGGGATTAACTTGTAGATTTTCAGCAGGGTTCGAAGTTCCATCCCCAAGGAAAAAATTGAAATGATCATTTGAGGGATAGGGTGGTCTTGGTTTACTTTCATGAATTGTATTGTCTGAACGGCTTCTATATTTACTTCCTGTAATAATTGGAGGATCCATTCGATCTACGGCTCTATGGCTATATATAACACCATCTGAAGAAATTCTATTTTGAGATTCCACATCACCAGAATATTTAATTACGTCTAACTTGTCATCCTTGAATCCCCCCATTCTTTGAAAATCTTGACTAGCTGATCTTCTTCTATTATCAGGCTTACTATTCCAATGATTGGACATAGTTTCTGGCACGAAACCAGTATATGGATGCAACTTGGATAATTTTACTATTTGGATGCTGTTCGAACGCTTTTAAAAATTATAGCAAATTGAACAAACGTTTGCTTGTGTAGTTCAGTTAGCTAACTCTGTAAATGTTATCCTTTATCAATTAAAATGAATATGCTCAACACTGGCTATTCCTTACTTCATATAAAATTATTATCTAAATGCGAGAAATCAATAAATCAAAACAGGTTCGAAACTGTTTACAAATCTAAAGATAAAATATACAAACCTCGATTCACAGAATAATAACCATCTACGCCCAATATACATACCTGGAGATGCACCGTATGATATAGTATGTCTAATAAAACTTTAAATGAGCTTTTATATAGGACAATCAAAGATTTGCATACGCTTCATTTATATTCAACGGCCCAAAGTATATCAGAATACGAAGCACTATTAGTCGAAACTATACAAAATATACTTCAACTATTGAATTACCATGAGAAAGCTTATTGTGAAATCAATTTGAAGGTATCACCATCTTGTTCTGATATTGGAGCTTTGTCAACTTTATATTATGTGGAGAGAGCATCGTCAGCGACATATCTAACTGCTCAAATCACAAATCTAAATATATTCCCAACCATCCAGTCTTATCAAAATGAAGACGATGGTAAATCCTCGAGATCTCATATCCTCAAGCTGTTAGTAAAAATATTATCTAACAAGGAATCGTCGTCTAATGAAAAGAAACCGAAACGTATAAAGGAATCATTCTCATTCATTTTAGTAAGATTCTCTGAGCTATTGGATTTTTTTATTCAATTACACTGTCAGTCAGAAGAAAGATTAGTCCAATACATTAATTCATGTTTCAACTATGAACTTAATCTCTATTCAAGTTTACAAGATCAGATCGACTCAAATTTGAGCTTGAATGAACAAGACACGGAGAAAATCGTATCAATGATTGATGAATTCATTGGTAGAAGAAGTATGCAAGAGTCAGAATTGAATGGTAATAAAGAATTGACAGAAACTATTTTCAGCTACGGAACAGACGAATTTTCTATTCCCATCTTGAGCAGATCTCCCTTAAATTTTCAATGTAATGATCCAAACTTTGCTAATTTATACCAATTATTCCTTCAGGTATCTGCTTTCAAAACTTTCCATATAGATTCAAAACTGGGTCCAAGAGACTTTTCAAGGTATATCCGACTAATGATTAACTTATATAAACGATCAAATAATATCGATGCGTTAGAGATAAACGATTTCAAATTTAAGGAAACTAAATTTAATTTCTTCTATAACTTTTTTGTCGGAAGCAAAACCAATAAGGGGAGTGTATTACCTAGTCAATTCAAAGATATTAATGAAAAGATTATTTCTGAGATAATTATATTCCCAGAACTGGATTATAGGAATCGTGTTGAATTACTGGGACTCAACTCTTATAAACCAAATCACCAAGCCCCAAATCACCCACCTATCCTAGATGCTTCAATACCGCAGCCCCCAAACGAAGATGCATTTGAAATATCCGACAATTCATTAGACGAAAATCATAAGAATGAGAAATACGTACCTCATCAGGTATATTCAACAGACGAACAGCTGATATTAATAGGCAACTTAAAGCATATTATACCACTATTAAACGAATTTAATTTCGATTTTAACAATAATTTTCCAAATATTTTAAAACAGTATATGCGTTTACTATATAATGACTTGACAGAAATGGCAGAGAATGCTGATATGAAGTACATAGATAGCATAGTGACATTGGTAAGTACTATTGCTGATTATGAAAATGAGGATGTCACTCTGGATGAATATAATATTAGGGACACTGTTCTTCAGTTTTACCGATTGCATACTTACTTGAATCGAAATGGCGAGCTGCATCAAGATATTAATTGTACCAAGCTAATGAGTTTAGCGGTATACGAGTACTACATCAATTATGACTTGAAGAAGGATTTATTCCATAAATGGAATTATAGAACTCTTGCAATAAGCCAATTGGAATATAACATGAATTATATATGGTTTCCAATGAAAAACAATGTACACAAGAAGCTTATATTAAAAAAATGGTTTGGAAAAAGATCAAGGATTCTAAAGTTGGAATCGGCAACGGCAAAATTTTATGAAAGGGACCTTATGGCTAAAATATTTGGCAATACTTGGTTGCCGGTAACAATGCGGAACAAAAAGATGAATGAAAGAGCATATTTGTATTCATTGAAGAGGTCATTTCAATACTGGTTTGAAAGCTCAAAGCGAGTCCAAAATATGTATTTACTGGTGTTCGAGTATGATAGAATGCATGTATTGAAAAAGTATTTCAAATACTATGTGGAGAAATGGCGAACGCATAACGAACTATCAAATATTGCTTCAAGTAAGCGCAGATCACTTGTTGAGAGAGATACTTTGAGGCTTAAAATATTGATTTTGGAATCATGGTACAATAAAATGAATTTGAGAATTACTCCAACAGTTTCTCAAAGGAATGGTTCTAGTAATGAGGCGGGAATGTTTGCTGTGTTAAAACAGTCTAATCATAGGATACCTCCATCTACATTGGGTGAAAAATTAATAAGACTCAATAGCATTGAAAAATATTTCATTTTATCGAAGTATTTTAGAATATTTAAACATGCATATTGTGTTCAATCCATAAGCAATCAAGTTCATGTAAAAAATAATGCCATATTTCTTAAATTCTTTCTTATTGATCAATGGCTAAAAAAATCAAAGTTACAGGCCATCGCTAAAGAAACAATGAAGGTAAAACTGCAGTTAGTAAAGTCCAGGATTTTCTTATATTGGAAAGAGTATAAAGAGCTTAATAATGTTGCAGATGAATTTAGTAGGACTAAGATGTTGTCAATTGCCTTTAAGAAATGGAATTTACATTATAGAGAAGCATCTTATGATTTCTGTAATTCATCAAATAACCTGTCTGAAAACATATGTTCTGGAATTTTGTCATCTTATTTTAAAAGGTGGGTTTTGACTTACCAAAGTAGGTGTTTCGATCTCAGACAGAATAGTAAGATAGTCTCTTTAGCATTCAATAAGTGGGATGCAAAATACAATGTTAATTCAGATAAGGCGGAACAAGCAATACTTTTTGACAGCTCTAATATAAAGCAAAAGCAGGTACTTAGATGGCGGTTCAATTATAGGAATAAACAACTGATGAACAAAGTGGCTAATTTAAACCTTCAAAGAAAATGCTTCAATAAGTTAAAGGAAAAATACCAAAATTATACAGATGTGTTGGTTTCAAAATCGGAATTCTTCGGAGACAAAAAAATGAAACTAAACGACCGCTTTGCTGTCTCTATTGCAATAAAAAATTGGCAAAAGTGCTATGATTTAAGGTATCAGAGTATTGCGAATTCTAAAATCAAACATTTCAATAAAGCAATAGCTTATCCTAATTTGATATCCAAGTATCTTGTAATTTGGGTCAATGAATATAATAATAATATGCTCAATAAATCACATTTGGATACTCAATGTGAAAATTTTAGTCAAAATTCTATCTCAAAGAGAATATTTTTTAGAAAATGGGTCCGCATGGCACAGCAGAAGACACAATTAAATTCGAGAGCAGAAAGTTTCGAAGATAGGCTTTTAAGCAAAAAATTCTTAGTTATTTGGTATGATCAATTTCTTCATGTTAACAGGTACCTCAATGAGATAAGTGATGACTTTATAAGTCAAAAAGAATTTAATAAATACAGAGAGATATTGAGTAATTGGTCCATGAAATATATCAAAAATATCAGAAGGAATCAACAAAGTTGTGACTTATTTTTTGAAAGATGGCAAAATGTAAAATTACGATCGATTTTGGAATTATGGCTGTATAAATTGCGAGAAAGAGAGAAGATATTGAATTCAAGTGTTGATCTGGTAAATAAAGACACGAGTATCATTAATAATCAGTCACCATTGGCAAAAAAATCATCCGCTCGAATTGTAAATAACAAAATGAATGCTTATCCTAACGGAAATACCAGCTATTTATATACCCCATTGAAGCTGCAAACAAATCAAAATCCTTTGACTCCTTATTCTGTGCGTAATGCTAATAGCAATAGCAATAGTCCTACAAAACTACAGGAAACTACGTTACGATTGAAGAATGAAAGAATTGATGAACTACGAAAACATTTTAGTAAAGCAAGAGCCACATCAACACCAAGAAAAGTATCGAAATATGATGGCCGAAGTATAAACCAATCAGCTGAACCTAAATTACTTGATCGTAACTCCAAATTCATAAGATTATCACCCCCCAAATCAAAATATAAAAAACCAATCATGCCACCAGAACCACCTAACTTTTCAGCTACAGAAATCCCAAATACTTATAATTTTGAGTCGATTCAACATGACCATAACGTTTTGACTGGCAAATCAAGGTTAGATGATGAAGATGAAAAATCTCTTATTGAAACAGCCAAACGATTGCGTCGTATAACTCCAATTTTTATTCCAGCTGACGAGGAGATTTCGGAACCCAGGTTTTCCCCGGTTAAAAAATTAAAGGAAAAAATGAAGAATGTTGATACATCACCAACGAGGAATAGGATAAATGCATTTGATGTTTGAAAGCGTATATTCAGAATCAGCAACAAAAAAATTGTATTTTAGCTAGCAATGTACTATATGTTATTTTAATAAGTTAAAAATTTTTAGTTTGTTACGTAGTCTTCTATTTCATTGATTTCCTCGTTTACTTCTTTCTTAATGTCGTCGAGATTAACTTCATCGATTGTAGTCGTCTTTGAATTAATGAAGGATGGGCCTGATCCTTTTTCAATTGAGGCAAAACTCCTAGAATCTTCGACTAGTTCATCTATACCTTCATCCGGTCTTAATCTTTTATATACATATAAGTAATCACCCCTTATAATAATGGATTGAAGAAGCATTTGTAGCCTTGTAAATTTACCATGTAGAACTTCATTAAAAATTTGGGATATTAAGGTTGGAATTGTCGCAGAGTTAGCTCTTTGCTCTTGAATCAAGTTAAATAATGGTAGAATTGATATACCTTCGAATTTTGTTGATACATGTATTCTTTTCCAATTGCTAGGGTTATAAGTAAGTTTGGAGCTTGCATGTGCCACGTTCACTTCTTCAAAATTGATTTCAGTTATCAAAATATCAATATCGTTCCAAATAGTTAACAAATCAAATTCATCTTCTGTCTTATCATATAAAGCTATCGACTTATTATGAAGCTCTCCAAACTTACTAATACCTGAAATACACGATGCTGTGTCCATATGAATAAATGCTTTGTCATAAGGATTCTCTTGAATATAATTGTTCACGTATACTAATGCATCTCCACCTGGATAGTTATAACTGGAAATATATCCTTTCATAAGAGATAATGCCACTCCTATAAGTACATTTGCGACGCATATCAAAACCAAAAGTTTATGAAAAACTGAACGGCTCCATTTTATAGAAATATTGGCAAATCCATTTGCAGCTTGCAAAGTTAGAATAGGTACAACATAAATAATAAACCTCCACTCTTTATGTGGTTGAAAAGACATCCCTATTATATATAATAAAGATGAAATGAACAATATGCGCAAAGAATTCTTCGCAGGATGCGTTATCTCTACCTTTTTTTTTTTGCCTGGGAAAGAAGTCATTGAAGCTGTAGAAATTTTATCATCTGCAGGGTCTGTAGTAATTCCTGGTAATACTAGGAAAAAGACAACAGGTGTAACAAACAATTGCCAAAGATATTTATTAAAATATGCAATCCATGGTTCCGTACCCCATTCGACAGACTTTCCAGACATAATATTGAATTGAAACGAAACCAACTCAGGTACTACCCAGTAACCCCAAAAATATGAATCAATGGCGAGTGTAACTACAAGCCCGAAGATGGTACCTGCAGTCAACATAATAATATTAAGAATTAAATCAGATTGACCAAAAATAATAGATGAGACCAAAGCAATTAGGCCACCAAGTAAACCTATTTCTAAGCGAAACACAATGCCGGTGAATGCTAGCCATGTTAATCCACTCATATCGCCTTCGATAATTTTACTAATTGCATATGAAACTAATGGTAGGGCCATGAAATTTGGCAAAGAACGAGAGGCATAGTATAATATATGGAATTGGGACGTTAAAAGGACTACAAACCAAAATCCAATCAACCCTTTTCTCTGAAAACTTTTATCACGTAAAGTTATTCTATTAATACTATCACGTATTCTTAACAATGCCATGCCATTTAAAATACCCAATGTTCCTCTTGCAAGTATTTGTAGATCAATCTGACTATCTCTTGAAAATATTAATCCATGGATCCCAAGGAACGAGGTGATCGAATATACACATTTCACAATTCCACCAATTACCAAACTCCCTACAAATGTCCTGGGAACAGGTCCTGGGAAATTGTTGTGATCGTAATTATACATAACGGTCTCTCTTGGGAATATACCATAATTAAGAATATCGTGAATGGCCTGGATGTTAAACGATTCTTCTACCTTAGTGTATGGTGACACCAACAAATGATACATTATTATTGCCAAAAGAATAGCATCTAATAGTTTGTTATACTTATACATATTCAATTGAGCTTTGAATACCCTATTTCAATGTGGAAGGTTCAATTGCTAAAATGAATTTAGAAGCCTCATATGAAATATTTTTGAAATAGTCGCATTAGTTAATCAAAAATATAAGTAGATCAAATAACACTCCAACCAAAGATAAGCAGACCATGGATGATATACCTGATTTAGTAGAAGATTTACCAGATGCATTAAATCAGATTAATGTAAAGTCAAAAATTGATAAGTCTGAAGCCAAACCTTCGATACCAATTATTAATGAAAGCGAAAAGCTTCATGAAAGCAAGAAAAAAATCCCGATTACCATAATTACTGGTTATCTTGGATCTGGGAAATCAACACTATTGGAGATGATAGGTAAGAATTCCAAAAAAAGGTTAGCTATTATTCTTAATGAATTCGGCGACTCGTCAACTATCGAAAAATCTGTAACAGTTCAGGATTCTAGGAAAAACGAATCGATACAAGAATGGTTAGATTTGGGAAACGGTTGTCTTTGTTGTACCGTAAAGGATAATGGTGTATTGGCTATCGAGCAATTAATTGAAAACTCAAGAGGCAAAATCGATTATATTTTGTTAGAAACCACTGGTATTGCAGACCCGGTTCCTATAGCTAAAATGTTCTGGTTGGATGAAGGATTATCATCGAGCGTATATATTGATGGTGTTGTTACTGTATTAGATGCTCAAAATATCATTAGATGTTTAGATGACGTAGGTGGGCATTGGCATAGAGAAAATAAACATTTAAAGGTTATACAAAGTACAAATGTCGAAGACATTACAGAAGAAGAGATTGAAGACGAAAAAGCTAAGCTTGAAGAAGGCTTAACTACTGCACACTTGCAAATTGCTTTGGCCGATAGTATTCTAATAAATAAAGTAGATACATTGGAGAAAGCTTCTTATGATAAAAATATTCAAAAAATAACTAATAGGATTAAGGGTATCAATTCGAGTTCTCCAATACACACGACAAGTTTCGGTGACATTGACTTGGATAAAATATTAGACTTGCATGCTTTCGAGGCTAACACTGAAAAATTAACTTCTTCCATCAATTATGAAGATAATTCGACGTTTCACGATAATAGAATTGCTACAGTAAGTGTAACTTTTCCATTTTTTGAAAGTGATGATTTTGGTAAAGTCGAATCGTTTCTTCAATATGTTCTTTGGGAAAATCAAGTAAATGACAAGTCTGTAGAAATACACAGACTTAAGGGAATATTGGTGAATATTAAAGCATCATCAAACGGACCCGATGTAAGAGTTATACAGGGGGTCAGAGAAACATATGACATTATCGAAGGTGGCACTTTGTTAAACGGTATTTCTGAGAATAAATTGGTATTCATAGGGAAGAACTTGAATCATGATGATTTAAAGGTCGAATTAGACAGGTTTTTAAAATAGACTCTGTGAATATAGTAAAACGGCTACAGACTTAGAATTATGTGTTGTATTTAATATATGCGAAGTACTTTCTCGAATTAATCATTTCAGTAAATCATTAACATCCCATTCTTAATATTTATTAGATAATTGAAAAATATGAATTAATTACAATTACTTCGGTGGTTTTGTGACTTTATTATAGTTTTCTAGTAAAATCACTATTTCTATTTCTAATGTTCGAATTCAAACACTCCAATACTACATGACTCTGATATATATGACTACACATTCAATTCTATGATAGTTGTTACCTCAGAAGGTAGAATGTGAAGTGCCCTGCTTCAACATCTTGTTGCGAAAAGGTTGGCCAATATATTGAGCACACACGACCTGTACGTGAAATCAATTCCTCATCGACAATTAAGTATGTACAGAATGAATATAAGAAAATTTAGGACAGAACTATATTAGGAATATAAGAAGAAGATGTCTGAGAGCCCAGAATCTTTGAAGAATTCGACACCTAAAACTGAAAGTGGTGGAATACCTGAAAATAAACCTCCAGTAAAGAAAGGATGGTCGAATCCAGCATTACGAATGATGGGAATTCCAAGAATATCATTGCCATCTCGTAACTGGATGATATTTTGGACTTTGCTAGCCGGTGTAGGCGGTGGTATTGCATACGATAGATATGAACAGAAGCAAATCAGAAGAAAATGGATGGAGAAGGTCCAACCCCTCAGCGAAGTCTCGTATGGTAATGATAGAATCCCTAGAAAGCTCTCTGTCTTCATTGCACCTCCACCGAATGATTATTTGGAAGAATCAGTCAAATACTTCAAGAAGTTTGTGAAGCCCATGTTGAATGCGAGTGCCATCGATTTTGAACTTTTCACTGAAAACAGACAAGGTGACATTAGAGCTGCAGTGGCCGAGAGAATAAGAGAATTGAGATTAGAGAAGCTTGAAGAGTCTAGAAGGTTACAAGAAGAAGCAACGAGAGCCCAGTATGAACGGTCCTGGACTAAATTCTTTATGAAGGATGTTCCGGGCTTCTTCAGTAATAGGTTGCGGGGTCAATCGCAGGAAAAAGAGGTTTTTATTGACCGTCAAGAGTTGTATTCCCCTAAGGATGTATTGGGATTCTATTATTTAAATGAACCAATTGACGCTAAAAGAGAAGATGAATTAAACCCACTCGATGCCGGTGGTGTCATCTGTATAGGAAGAGGGGCCTATAAAGAATACATAACGGGTGTTCACGAAGGTTTATTAGGACCATTAGAAAAGCCCGTCGAGGTTAAGAAGATCGAAGAAGTTGATCCAACGGCCGAGATAGAAAACACCAACGACGAAGAAAGGGTGTCGCACGATAAGGCCATATATGAATTGTCCCCCGAAAATGTGGACTTGCCCAAGGTAGACGTCGAAGCAGCCACAACTGAAAATGCTGAGGCAGCGAAAGAAGCAGCCGAAGCCCCTATAACCACCGAGCCATCATCCGAAAATGACGACTCTGAAGAAGCCAAACCCGTACCCAAGCCGTTCATCAAACCAGACGAATACGCCGCCGCCCAATTCGCACCGGAGCTCGACCAAAATGCAATCATCAAGAACGCTAAAAACGTCCCGGTGTTGTTCGAACAGCCCGTATACGTCTTTCCCTTGCCCAAGGTGTCCGGGTTCTTGAACACACACAAGAAGATCTACAACTTTTTCACCAAGAGAACCCTCGCCGACGACTTCGGGCTCAGAACCATGTCCATCATCTACAGCTTCTCAAGGCCTTTTACCTACAAAGACCAATACATGGCCAAGGAAGAAGAGCTCAACTGGCCCAAAAAATGGGTGGCGTCTGGAAAGGAAAAAGATTCGGAATGGATCCAGGACTTGGTGGTTGATGAGAAGGTCACCAGAAGAATGAAGGTCTTTGACCCCCTGTTATTCACACCCCAGGATTCCCCTGCGCACCCTAAGCCTGCTAATGAATAGTTGTATATAGTGATAAGATATTCTTTCATGATTTGCTGTAGCTTGTCGTTCATCTTCATTCGTGATGCTACTCTCTAATCCGAAAACCGGATTAACCCACGAATGCCGCACCCAATACTAAGGTTGACTCACCTATATTGCTCCAGTAAATCAGAGTCAAAGAGAACAAATTCCTGTATAAAAAGCTCTGCCACTTTATTAATACTATGGATGATTTGGTACTGATAAACTAAACGTAGCTGCCCAATCATTGTCTGTCAACCGTTGGAAATAATCTTCATGATTACATGAGCAAGGGCAATGAAAATTCTCATGAAGCGAGGATAAGAATTTTGTGTAACCTCCGCTACAGGAGGAACTTATCGGCAGGGAATTTTATTGGCCAGAGATTTGAAAAGGTAATGAAATAATCATCAAGGGCTACAATCAGTGATGAAAGATGCAAAAAGGAAAATGACAATACTTAGGCCATACCGAAGGTAATATAAATAGTTGGTGGAATCTCCCCATGAAAGACATAAGTTTGGGAATTTTTTTTCAAAATATATCAGTGAACTTTATACATATATAAATAAACTTGGAACTTAACTAAAATGGTGTTACCTCACGAACCAGAATTTCAACAAGCTTACAATGAATTAGTCGAAGCATTAGAAGACTCGACATTGTTTACTCAAAAGCCAGAGTATAAAAAGGTTATTCCAGTTGTTTCTGTGCCAGAAAGAATTATCCAATTCAGAGTCGCATGGGAAAACGATAAGGGAGACGTTGAGGTCAACAACGGGTTCAGAGTTCAATTCAACTCGGCCTTAGGTCCATACAAGGGTGGTTTAAGATTCCATCCATCTGTCAACTTGTCGATCTTGAAGTTCTTGGGTTTCGAGCAAATTTTCAAGAACGCATTGACCGGCTTGTCCATGGGTGGTGCCAAGGGTGGATGTGACTTCAACCCAAAGGGCAGAACTGACGCCGAAATCAGAAGATTCTGTGTTGCCTTCATGAGACAATTAGCCAGATACATTGGCCAAGACACCGATGTCCCAGCTGGTGATATTGGTGTTGGTGGACGTGAAGTTGGTTACTTATTTGGTGCTTACAAGCAAATGCGTAACAACTGGTCCGGTATCTTAACTGGTAAGGGTATGAAATGGGGTGGTTCATTAATCCGTCCTGAAGCCACCGGTTACGGTGTTGTCTACTACGTCGAAAAGATGATTGAAAAGGCCACCGAAGGTAAGGAAACCTTCAAGGGTAAGAGAGTTGCCATTTCCGGTTCCGGTAATGTTGCTCAATACGCTGCCTTGAAGTGTATCGAATTAGGAAGCACTGTTGTTTCTTTGTCTGATTCTAAGGGTACAATCATCTCCCAAAACGGTATTACCCCAGAACAAATTGAAGCTATTGCCGCAGCAAAGCTTAAGTTCAAGAACTTGGAAGAGATCATCAAGGACTCTTCTTCAATCTTCAGTGGTAAGAACGAAGTCCAATACATTGCAGGTGTTCGTCCATGGACCCACTGTGGTCAAGTTGACGTTGCATTGCCATCTGCCACCCAAAATGAAGTTTCTGGTGAAGAAGCTAAGGCTTTAGTTGAAGCTGGCTGTAAATTCATTGCTGAAGGTTCTAATATGGGTTCCACCAAGGAAGCCATCGATGTTTTCGAAGCTAACAGATCCAAGGGTGTCTGGTATGCTCCAGGTAAGGCTGCCAATTGTGGTGGTGTCGCTGTTTCTGGTTTAGAAATGGCTCAAAACTCTCAAAGAGTTACCTGGGCAGCTGAAGAAGTTGATGCCAAGTTGAAGAACATTATGTACACATGTTTTGCAAACTGTCACGACACTGCCGTCAAGTACTCTGCCGATAAGGATGGTTCTGGTTTACCATCTTTATTAAAGGGTGCTAACATTTCTGGTTTCATTAAAGTCGCTGATGCTATGTTTGACCAAGGTGATGTCTTTTAAACATTTGTGAGCATATTAATTCTTATACATATCATCATTTTCAGTTCTATCTACTTCTTTTGAATGTTTTAGCTTTGTATTAGAAATCTAGTCTTGTATATTGATAAAATAAAATTGGGTTTATAATTTAAAATCTGCCATACTGTAGTTGAAAACCGTGAAATCAAAAAAAGAAAAACATCGCGTATAAATTAAGATTACTTATCCACGATGGATTCGGAGGAGAATACACCTTCTAATAATTATGAGGAGCTGCTGTCATTTCAGCAACCTTTGAATGGAGTA
Organism: Debaryomyces maramus; assembly: GCA_030583545.1. Taxonomy (NCBI): domain Eukaryota; kingdom Fungi; phylum Ascomycota; class Pichiomycetes; order Serinales; family Debaryomycetaceae; genus Debaryomyces; species Debaryomyces maramus. The sequence continues at coordinate 74,445 of JAJMIL010000004.1, forward strand.
CCAAATGATTTCACTGTTAAAATTCCAACGTATTTTCCCTTGCACTTGGATTTGGTAAACGATTTTGAAAGAGTTGGTAAATCGCAATATAATTTCAATGTTGATACAACCATCAAAGAGGCCATTAGCAATATAGTAAATCAGACAGAAGAATACCTTACGTTCTCCTTGGATGAAAACATTTTAACAATTGCAGATGTTGATATTGAATTTTTGAATACGAATTTATCAACTTTAGAACAACTTCTTAAATCACAGCATGATATAAACATATGGAAAAGGTCGATAGATGAATCAAAGGCCAAGATACGATCGAAGAGACGTCATGAAAGCGAGCTACACTTTCTGAATTTGGAAGAATATAACTCTCGAACAGATCCACCAATAGGAGATTTGGTGAAGACTGAGTATGCCGACTACATAGATATGCACAGCCAAGAAACGTCCTTCCAAACTATTCTTAAGATGGATGATTCGTTCCAATACTTGAAGAATGTTGCATTTATATTGGAGAACCCTGAGACTCCATTACCGGATGAAGTACAAGACGATGATTTAGCCGTGGCCGGAGGAAAAATATCATTGAGAGACCCAATGTCTCTTAACTATTTCCAAATACCCTTGGTTTCTAAGAAGTGTTCACATGTTTATGAGAAAGAAACCATATATGATTACCTTCTTCGTAATAAGAAATGCCCTGTTGATGGCTGTGATGCTTTATTAACTAGAAATGATTTGAAGCCTGATAAAATTATGACTTTGAGAGTTAAGGCTTATTTGATCAAGGAGAAGACCAAAAAACCTCTGAGAGATGTTGAAAGGTTATAATAATAATAGAGTATAGATATTGACGTCCGTGGTATTTCTTCTGTTTAAATAGTATTTTACCTTTACTCACGTGTACGAATATAAATAAATTTTGTAAATACTTTACCTTTGATAATTAATATACTATTACACGAAGTAATAATGCTGGGTAACTATGGCAAAATTCATGCAGTGGATGTACCGGTAACAGATCTAGATGATCCTGATGATGAAGTAGTGTTTAGCGAAAGGCTTTCCGAATCCCATGGCATGCAAAGTGATCCCGATAATTCTTTTGATAACTTAGATTATGAGTTTGTTGATGGGTTAAATAAGAAAGAATCATGGGTAGATAAGATCAAGTCGTATCTTGTATCAAGTCATTTGAAATATGATATGTTAAACACCGATTCAAGAAGTCTAGGCTCCGAAAATGATGTAAACGATAGGGATCAAATAAGAGCACTCAGGGATTATAAAATTGAGCTTCTATACAATCGAATTAGGAGAGCGGTTTACATTGGAATTTTTGCAATTCTTTCTTTAATAATAATTGGCTTTTGCATATCGAAGAAATACAAAAGATTCGATCACTATGCCCAAACTTATAATAAGGAAATATTATCCAATTCAACACATGAATTCTACCCAACAACTATAGTAGTATCACTAGATGGGTTTCATCCACATTATATCAATCCTTATTTAACGCCCACTTTGCATAATATGATGCTTAAGGATTACGGGGCTCCTTATATGATACCTTCGTTTCCTTCATCGACCTTTCCTAACCATTGGACATTGGTAACAGGATTATATCCATCAGAGCATGGAATAGTAGGCAACACGTTTTACGATCCTATTTTAAGAAAACAATTTGTTAATACCAATCCTAAACAAGGAGGTTTAGATCCTGATTTTTGGCAAGGTGGTGAACCAATTTGGAAAACGGCTTATAAACAAGGCGTTAATTCAGCCATACATATGTGGCCGGGAAGTGAGGTTCCAGGTATTGGAATTGATGGTGGACCGTTGGAGGTTGATAGGTATAACGGATCAGAGCTTTTGTCTTCAAAAGTCTATCGCGTGATGCATTGGTTAGATAGGGAAAATATCGAAGAAAGACCCGAGTTGATATTGACATACGTTCCCACGATAGATCAGTTTGGCCATAAATTTGGAATAAATGGTACGGATCTTCAAGATGCATTGAGGTATGTCGATAACTTTGCTAATTTGATGTTAAAAGAATTGGATTCTAGAAATTTGGAGAATATTGTGAACTTGATATTTGTTAGTGACCATGGGATGGCGCCCACTTCTAATGACAGGTTATTATATCTTGATGATTTAATCGATTTAAATAAAATAGAGCATGTCGATGGTTGGCCTCTATTTGGATTGAGACCATCAAGTGCATATTCCACGGATGATATTATGGAAGAAGTTACAAGAAACTTTGAGAAGCTTGATAAAGATTTAAAAAAACACTATAGAATATTTAAAGCAGAAGATATTCCATCGGAATGGCACTTTGGGGGAAAGAAGTCTGACCACAAATTCAATTATAGGTTAGCACCTATATGGATTATTCCCGATGTTGCTTACGTGGTAGCTACTAAGAAGCAAATGAAGGATAATAACTATGAGTACAAGCCAAAAGGAGTCCATGGATATAATAATACAGAGCTATTGATGAGAGCATTGTTTTTAGGAAGAGGACCTTATTTTAATCATCGGTTATCAGAGGGGAATAATGGAAAAATGATTAAACCATTTAAAAATACAGAGGTATACAATTTAATATGTGATACGTTAAATTTAGAACCTGCTCCAAACAATGGATCTAATACTGTGGAAGAGGTGAGCAATTTGATATCGTCATCAAATTTGTTACCTGATGGTTGGCACGATGACCTAGTTTATCCAGATTTGCCATTCGAAACGGAATATATTGTGAATGATGCGACTTACGATTATTTATGGAAAAAGGTTAACCGAGAGAAACCGACAACAATTTCAGTTAGTACAAATAATCATCCTTATGAATCGCTAGTATCAGAAGAGTCCTCGATATCGTCTCTTAAATCACAGCCAGTTCCGAAACCGACAGATCTTTTCAATTCAGAACCTTCAGAAGATGATGATGATGAAAAATTTCAAGAATTATGGGAAGAAATCGATGAGAATGTCGAAAACATAGAAGATAAACTAGGGGAATCTTTGAAGAATACGATCGATAAAGTTGATAATTGGATTGGCAAAATATTAGGGAATAGCAACAAGGATGAACAATAAGAATATAAAAGATTGATTTATTATAATTTATTTTAGGTTTTAATATAAACTATACACGTAGAAAAACTCGTATACTACAAATTATCAACGTATCAAATAAGACCGTTAAATGATAGACTAAAATCAATCTTCAATTTTATCATTAAGTAAATTTGAGAGATACTGTAGGGTAGGGAAATTTGTAGCATCATCCGATTCGGGCAAAGTTCTGCCTTGTGGTGAAATATTGTTAGTACTTTTCAAGAAAGGGGAGTTAGAATGTATATCTCGCATATTTGTAGGTGTTCCGGTATTGGAATTAGTGACAGAATGTACTCGATCACTCAATTCAAGAGAATCCCTATCTGAGCCAATATTTGCGGATGCGTTAGGCAGAATTATTAACAGGTTGCTGGCATCCTTTTCCGATTGTATTTCATCATCTGAAACTATATCAACACAGCTTTGGCACAATTTAATAATCAAATGTTTGGGCAAATCCATGAATGCTCTGGTCCTAATAACCACCAGCCAATTTCTTCTAACAACTTCCACTACTTTTGCAACTAAAATAGCTTCGTTTGAAACTAAAGCGTTAGCCCATACTTTTAATAATATGTTTACCCTCCCATTTATATTTTCCGAACCCGAGTCTATAACAAATTCATTTAATTTCAAATATAAATAATGTAAAATATGTGTCCTCAATTGAATGATTTCGTATAGATTTGATAAAATCAACATCCCTGAATAATCCAGAAGGGTATAAATAGATGCTTTGAGATCATCAAGTTCGATTGAATCAGTGTATAAGTAAAATATAAAACCCTGTACCCATTTATGAGGTTCAGGTATAAACATTTTATTTGATATAGTTTCATTCATACCACTGCCAATTAATCTTCTGAAATGATTCCATCTAGCTAATAGTATGGATTTATGTACTTTTAAAATCTTCAAGTTATCATGAACCGATGTTACATCATTCATAGCACTATCAATAATGTTGCTATAATTTTCAGGGTTTTTATTATAGTCATCCATTATTGATTCATCACAAAACGTTATGATCTCAAAATCAGTATATTCTTGTTTAAGAAAAAGCCCTTTAAAATCACTTGTTAAAGAATGGTCCGTTTCAAGATTTGAATTGGAATTTGTAAAGAATCCTAGGTTTGGGAGACTTATTTCAAGCAAGCAGTGAAGTTTAACAGATTCTTCTTGGTCATTATCTTGTTCCTGTAGCAGCTCATCATCTCCTTCGCTTTGGGTTGTCATTATATCATCATTATTTTCATCATTATTTTCATCATTATTTTCATCATTACTCTCATCATTATTCTCATCATTATTCTCAATTACATGTTCTGAATCATTTTGGCTCATACTTGATTCAATCACCATTCCTAATAGAAATAGCGATCCAGGACTTGTTACGAAAGCATGTTTCCACAAGTAATTAGGATTAGTTATCTTTGTCTGTTTCTCTAAAATTAAATCTATGTTTTTTCGATTCATTAGAAGCGTATGTTGGAAATTTTCCATATCGTAATATGATATATGGTATTCATTAAACAGGTTCATCAGGGGTACACAAACTTCCAATTCAAAGCTAGGATTACCAATTAGACTGTTATAAATTCTTTCAAATTCTGAACCCCCACTACGAGGATACGGATATTCATTAATGGCTTCTAAGTCACTAATATCTTCACCTAAATCTTTATTGATAGGTTTCAGAAGTAAGGTAACTTTATTGACACTTTGATCACTTAATCGTAGGTAAGTCATACAATCAATGACATGGTTCATATCCTTATCAAGCCCACCAAAACTAAATAATTTTCCATTATAAATTCTAATAGAGTGGTCGAATCTCGATACAAACTTTATTGGACCCAGCCAAATACCTGAAACCAAGTCGTAACAGTACAAATCATCTAGTGGCATAGAATCTACCAAACCTCCACTGATGTATACTTTTGTATTATCAGGGGACAAGCAACATGCATGCCGATACCTTGATGAGGGCGAATTGTTCAATGCAAACTTGGGAGGACCTACCCATTTTCTGTCATGTATGTTATAAATCATCATTATGCTATCTTTCCGAAATGTTGAATCATCGGTGACCAGATTATTCTGGCTCGCTTCAGGAAATTCGTCATGGGGAATGCCACCAAAGACTAACACATTTCCTTGGCCAATGTAGATAGCCAGATGTCCTTCTCGATAAAGACCTATATGTTTGTCATCGATTTCCCAACTCTTCGTCTTGATATTCAAGAGGTACACGTTACTATCAAGGTTATCTAACTCATCAAAACCTCCAAACAAAAATACATAATCAGTGTCCAAGCAAGGAACAATCGTAGCTTTCGTGTTATAAATAGGAATATTGCCATTGGTCATATGAATATTCAATGGATGCGATCGATCTGACGTTATGTCTATTTGATGATCATATTGTAAATGTTGCATTACTAATAAGAACTAGCGAGTAGCTAGTACACATAAAATCCAGCAACTTGTAAATAGATCAGCTTCTATTCAAGACCTTATAAATACTACAAATTAAAGCAGAATGATGTTAGTATGGTTCAATTGTGATGAATGATTTTGCTAAATGTTAAGCTTAGATGATATCTCTCAATGCAGTCACGTGTATATACATAGAAATACGAATCACTATAAAGATAAGACTAACAGGTTTCAAAAGGATCTTTATCAACCTGACTAACAAGTACTTCAGCATGAGGCAATTCTTTTTGCAATTGGTCCTTCATGACTGGCAAAAAAGCTCTTTCAGTGTTCGAATGATTACATGTAATGATAGAGGACCCGCTTTCTGTAAAGAACAAAGCTTCATGATGGGATAATTCGCCGGTGTAATACAAGTCAGCTTCAACACCCTTGAAAACGGAGCCACCGGAGCCAGCACAAATGGCGATTTTACTTATTTGGTGGTTGTTATTTTCACCTTTTGCACGAGCCACTTGGACGTATGGTAAGCTCAAACTCAGCTTGACATTTTTTACCAAATCGGCCAATGCAACGGGATTTGCTAAAGTAATCAACCTACCCATCCCACAATCTTCTTCTGTCGAATCCGGCTCAATGGTTTCTTTTGAGGCCACGTTAAAGCCCCTAGAAATCCCGTCTGACAAGAAGTCATTAACACCGCCCTTTGCACTATCAACAGCAGTGTGTGGACAATAGACACTAATATTATTCTTTATAAGCTTAATTAAGGATCTCTGTTGTGGGTCTTGTGTAGTAATTGATTTGAGTCCCCTGAAAATAAACGGATGATACGCCATAATAATGTTAGACTTCGTTTTGATAGCTTCATCTGCTACAGCCTGTGTCAAATCAATGGTCAATAGGACACGAATATTATCCGAGGCGATATCCTCTGAGCTGGAATCAACTAATAAACCTGTATTGTCCCAAGATTTGTCGGCCAATCTAGTTGGGTAATATTTTTGAACTATTTTTCAATATTAGTACATCTTCAATAACTCTGTCAAAAGGATGCCGTTTGAATCCTCGCTCATTCAAAATAAAGATTAATACATACTGGCATTGACAACTGATTTAACTGCGTTTTTAGACATATTTGATTGTTAACTAAAGTAAAACAAGAACCTAAAAGCTATTGCTAAAACTTGGTCTAACAAAATGTACCCTTGCACTAAATAAAATAAAAAAAAGTTTGCGCAAACCCGGAATCGAACCGGGGGCCCAACGATGGCAACGTTGGATTTTACCACTAAACCATTTGCGCTACTTAGTAAAGCAAACTGCCTGCATTCGGTAATCGGACCGGGCTCCAGAAGAAGATCGACTAAAATTTGTTAAATACTCGAATAAGTAATAACCGCAAGAATTCTGGTATCGTTAAAAAAGAGTAGGATTTTGATCCTTTATTCATTTGCAATTATTCGGAATGTCTAAGTGGGTACCTTTACAGGATTAAGACTCATTTCGAAAGTAGGAAACATCCAACATACCGAAGGAATACTTGCAAATTAGAACAAAGTCTAAGACGGGCGAAGGAATGCAAGTAGGAGAAGATAATAGAACTATAGAGGCAGAAACATTACTCAGAAATGAAGAGGCATCACCAGAACAGGCAAACTTCGAAGATTTTGATGGACCTTCGTCTTCAAGGGATGGGTTCCCATCAGTCATTCATAAGAGCTCCAAAGACAAATATACCGTAGAGTTTGAAAATGAGAAATTGTTCTTTGATTCGACGGATTGGAGAGATAGCACATTATTAAAAATACAGATTATTGCAGGGTACTGTATCTTCATTTTGTTTGGTTTGGCCGAACAGACGATCGGGACGTTGATTCCAAAGCTACAAGATCATTATCATATCGATGATATTCAAACAAGTTATATATTTTTGGCATCGGTCTCTGGCTATTTTGCAATGGCATTGTTGAACGAGATTACCCACAAAAACTTTGGGATACGGGGTGTTGTAGTATTAGGGTGTACTAGTATGACCTGCGGTTATTTAATTGCATCATTTAAACCACCGTATCCTATTTTTATCTTTTGTTATATTTTGAATGGTATCGGGTTTGGAAGCTTGGACGCAAGTCTCAATACGTGGATGGGGTGTTTGGTAGATTCCAATCAATTGCTAGGTGTATTACACGGATGCTACGGCATTGGGTGCATGATTTCCCCTCCCGTTATTACAGGGATACTAGAGAGAAAAGTAAATCCTTGGAGTTGGAACGAGTATTACATGGTCCTTAGCAGTGTAGGTTCGTTGTGTAATATTTTACTTATTTTATGCTTCAAGAACGAAACTCCGAAAAAATTCAAGTATGCCCTGTTGCTCAAGAATAAGAAGGCCAAGATGGATGAAAATAATGTGGATGATATTGAATTGGAGAATATGGAAAATAGCACTGAAGGTTCAATTGCAAGCGATAGTTATGAGAAGGACGATCATTCGTCTGCGCCGTTAACGGAGACGTTGAAATCGAAATTAGTTTGGCTCTTTTCAGTTATTTTGTTTATATACGTTGGAGGAGAAGTCTCGTTTGGTGTTTGGCTAGTTACATTTTTAACAAGAATCAAAAAGTTACCCTATGCATTCTCTTCATACATGGCAACATGCTTTTGGTCAGGGCTTACAGCTGGTCGGATTGGTCTTGGTTTTGTTACAGCACATTATTTCAAGGATGAATTAATTGCAAATTTTGTATATATGTTTTTTTCTTTTGTTGGTTTTCTAGCGTTTTGGCTATTAGCATGGGTACCATACAATTTTATCCTTTTCATTATTGTTTTTATAACAGGGACATTTGTTGGACCAATTTTCCCTACTACAATTGTTGCATCCATCAAGATTCTACCTTCCAAGTATCATGCTGCAGGAATTGGCTTTATTTGTGCCTTCGGCGGGGGTGGAGCTGCTGCTATCCCATTTTTAATCGGCCTTGTCGCTGAATCGAGCTCTTTAGGGTTAACACTTTTACCTTGCATGGTAATGACTATCTTCGGTATTCTTTGCTTATTATGGTTGGGCTTAATGAAAAAGTATGGCACGAACTATGGTAAGAATAGACTTTAAATAAAGAATAAATATTGTATATTACATAAGAAGTTTTTTTATCTGCTTCGCTTGCCTCTATAATAATCTAGATGTGAACAATCTAGTAATCTCAGGAAGTTTATCGCCGACTATATATCAAAGGGAGATCATTAATTGCGGTATATGCCCCAAAGATGTTCAATGTTAGATTACTGAGAACTTTGAGCTTCCCATTCTTTTGGAGTAAATGCCTTTTGTGTGAACGCATGTATGGATGCTATTTCTTCTTTCAATGAGCTATTAACCAATCTATGTCTCATTAATTTATTTTTACCTTCAAATTTTGAAGATACAATAATTACAGCAAATGCTTGACCACAACCACCCGACATGTCTTCTACTTGAACTAAATCAGCCTCAAGCCTTTCTTTGATTATCTCCTTCAACGAATCTGCTGTTAACGACATATTATTGTATGAACCTTTTTAAAGAAAATTGAAAACTAATCAGATCTAAATGGTTAATTTTTTTCGAACTTTCGTGCGTAATAGTAATAAAAATCAGACAAAATAAATTGAAAACGTTAAGATACATATATACACTTGGTTATATATTTTATTTAATAATACACAGTGTCACCACTAGTTACAATGGATACAATTATAGAAAATATTTAGAATTGGTATGCCAAATACCTTCTTTTCTTTCCATAATTTCAAACATTAGAAGTTTCACCTCGCGATTCGTTCGTCACCCTAGAATGACCACGAGAAACTTTGTTCGTAGGTTGGTTTCCTGAGAGTTCGGGCTTCCTATCTTTATTTTCATAATTCAAGAAGAAACCTGGGGTATCTTTAGAGACTTTTTCTAGTTTATTCATAATTTCTTTAGTTGAAATATTATCAGACTTATTGTTGTTAGCAGCAGAGAAACCACACTTTTCATAAAATGCTAATAAATCCTCAGGAATAATACTCAATTCTTCATGCAATTCTATCAATTGATTTACTACCTCAATGGCTAAGAAATAAGTGTCGCCTGTTTGAGGTGGTGACTGCTCTGATTGTGCAGCTTTTTTAGAAACGAGAATATTTGGTGAAATAACAGTTGCCAAGTTATGTACATCCATCTTTGACCCAGTTTCGTCATCTATTTCTGCAAATGATGCAACCCAACTGAAGAAATATAACAAGACTTCAACTAAGTTACGATGACTTCTTGGTAACATACAATATGTTAATTGAAGAATACGCTTACATTGCATTGGATCCTTTTGCTTTTGCGATGAAATCCACAAGTCATAAAGGTTGAACGTTAATAACGGATTTGGCAATTCACGTAACCATTTCTTCATCAATGCTGCTAATTGAACTGCAGTTTGAATACTAAAATCTGGGGACTTGAGTGGGTTCTTATTGATTTCCTCCGTCAATTCTCTTAGTTTTTTGATATTACCATTCAATCTAAATATACCTTCAACTGACATATCCTTTTGACGTAATGCATTAATGACATCATCAACAACTATAGGAATGCGTAATTTAGAGGGACCAACTCCCAAGTCGGAATCAACACCATATTTTTTAGTTAAGTCTTGTAAATCGACACCGAAAACGTTTAAATGTTTATCCTTTTTAGGATCACTATTGCCAAACTTGAATTTATCCCAGAATGTTGGTAATTTTCTTGTTTGGATCAAACCCAATAATTCTTCTTTATTGTATTTATTATTCAGAATTTGGAGTAACGCTTCAACTGCAATGTGCCTTAATATAAAATGCTCCGATTTATTTAATTCAGAATAATACTTTGACTTGTGGGCTGGAACAAACTCATTCGTGGTGACATTAGCATTGGAAATTTCTGCATTGCTTCCATTTTGATTATCTTTCACAGTATTACCTGCATTACCAGTACTGGCAGCAGGTATAGTTTTGACAGATTGCATAGGTTGCTGCTTTTGGTAAAGCGAATTATGATGCTTGAATGCATTTGGACGTTGTTCCCTAGCTTGCTCAGCTGCAACAATACGTGGAATATCATCCAAAGTCAAAGATTTCTCATTCTGTAAAAGATCAGATGTGCGATCAAGATGACTGTTAGTTAATTGTCGCTGTGGTTCATCTCTTATTTTCAATGACTTTCTTCTCGATATGTTGAATTGATCATTCTCAGGTTGGTGAGTGAAATACGACAATTGAGATGACACGCTGGCTTTCCTTTCAGTTTCACCAGTCTTTTGGTTTATCTCATCAGTACTTGCATCAAAATCTTCTACCATTCCTTCATCGTTTGTTACATCTTCCCTTGCTCTATCAGCCTCAGGGGCCTCTACGATGACAGATTTCCTAGCATTTTGTTTAATAGAACTGGACAATTTCTGACTTTGTCTCCTTGTTCTTAATCTAGTAACATCATTTAAAGTTTGGGAGTAATCATCCTCTGTCGCATTCCTGGCTGCATTTTCTTCATCAATAATAGTCATATTCTTTTGTTTGGTCGAGCTCTGCCTAACTTGACCAACACTACTACGTTCAACCTTCATCACTGATCTTGATCGTAATAGGGCTATTTTCAACAAATAAATCAATTGTGATAAATCACTCACCATTTCAAACCCTCTAATGAATGCTTTATCATCTTTACGATAACAGTCTGAACAAAAAATCAAGGAGTTTGAATTATTAATAGCTGCATGTGCGACCATTTCAGGAGTGGCAGATATAACTTTATCACATTGAGAACACTTCAAACAATTCATATGCCATCTTTTATTCTCAAAACGGATACACGATTTTTCAATACTTTTCAGACAGTTTTGACACGCATCAGTAGCATTACTAGGTATGAATAATTTTGTTTTAATCAAATCACGATTTACTATGTTATCACTATTATTAAACTCTTCATACAATTTTGTTAGATAAAGAAACTTATCCGACGCATCCGTAGTTCCCTTTAGCTTGTTAAGCTTCAATGCATTCGTAAGCCCAATTCTAATGAGCAACTTCAAATAATGAGCACAGCCAGTTACAACTGATAATAATTCTGTAGAGAGGCTTCCAGATAATGAGATTTGTTTTGATTTTCTCAAGATTGCCAAATAACTCATGATTTTACCCGATATATTACGAGGTTCTTTTCTTAAAGGTTGGAAAAGTTCCGCTTCAGCCTCGTCCGTAGATGTTGTGATACTAGTACTGGTTATGTTAGCATTATCAGTACTTGAAACAGACTTGATATTATGTGAGTTTGAGGTCACAGAATTACACAAACTTTGAACTCCATCGAGGGCACTGAACAAAATTTCCACATTCAAAATAAGTTTTCCTGTGGCTATTAACCCACTAGCTTGATTACCTGTGCATGCGTTCAATAACATGTCTGATATACAAGCAGCAGTAGTTTCTTCATACCCTGACAATGTTAACCAACAGTTCATAATAGTATTTTCCACATGTTGTTCAATTGATAAGAACAATTCCGCTTTCAAATTTAAATCATTCAAAAAGCGGCTGATATTAGAATTTTGGGAAGCAGAAATATTGAAGTGTTGTTCTAAACCAACGGAGTCAGCCAATATACAAACATTCCAAAATTTATGAACCATATAACATTCAGGATGCCACTGCTGGTTTCTTCCACCCCTAAATAATTCAACAAATTGTTTGACAATTGATGAATGACATCCTTCACAATTCGTAGCATATAATTTTGAATAATGATAATGACAATAAATATTTGTTTCATGTTCATAATAGCTTTCATCAGATTCGAAAACTACTTGACAGACAGCACATTTAAAGTGTTCTAAATGATATTTATTTCCCAAGGCTGTGATATATGGCCCACGTAAAGCATTATTACAGTTGAAGCAGATAAGGTCCAATTTCTTAAAGTAATCGTATTCACAAAGCGCAACTTGGAACTTCATACCTGTCAGTGGATCGACCACTTCATATGGGAAAAATTTGGATGAACACTGATTACCGCACTCACTACACCGGAAACATTCTAGATGGAATGCGCTACTTAAAGCTCTGACAAACTGACCAGTGATTTCCAATCCACATCCTTTACAGTACTTTTTCTTTTTATGCAAACTTTTCTTTCTTACCTGGGATGGATAGGGTTGCGATTCGTTGTTATCTAACGATTCTCTCGATAATTGCTTATTAAATGAAGATTTTTGAGAAAATGATGGCGGAGTCTCCACCGTAGGTGCAAGTGGTATCTTGGGGTTCGACCCATGTTGGTGTAACCTAGGAAGAGGCAGCTGTGGCAGATGATGATGTGGATGTGTATGATGTTGTTGATATGGCTGATGTGGTTGCTGGTGTGTATACGGTTGCTGCTGTTGATGCAGATATTGTACCTCATGCTGAATGATCTCATCATCTAAAAAGTTAGGCTTCTCAGAACTTGGAGATACTGCGATTGAATGTCTCTGATTTGGCTTATTCAAATGTGTGCTACTATTGGCTGGCGCTTGAACATAAGTCTCTTTAATTGGTGCCTGTTGTGACTGTTGAAACAGTATCTGCGGCAGCCACAGCCTTTGCTGTGTACCAGGTGGTGTGTATGGACCCTTATCCGACTTATAACTCGCTTGCGGGTATGACGGCATGGGGGGAATTAATGTTGTCCAATTTGGAGGTTGTTGTCCAGGGCTTTGACTCATGGGTTCTCTTGTACCCCCAAGTTCATTTTGGGTTTGGGTGTAACCATGACTATGACTCCGTAAGTGAGACCTCCCACCATTATTTCTCGAGGTGGGTCTGTTGATCAATGGACTATCATTCGGATTGTAAATATCGCTTGCCAGTAGCTTATACGGGGAAGTATGCAAATTCTTGTACGGTTTCTTTGTTGTAGTAGTTGGAATGTTCTTTTCAGTAGAATGTGACATAATATACTTCCAATCCTGTTATTATTTGTGTTTAGCTTGCAGTAGTATGTTTGGTGAAAATATTCGATTTATAAAAGAGTGACTATTGAGTTGGAATTCAAATTTTTTGTGGAACGGACTACTTGTTATACGTCTAAGGATTCATGTAAACAGTATAATCAACGTCCAGTTTGTAATTAACTTATTTTTTTTTTGCAAGTATATCTTTGATTCGTACGCCGTCCGGATGCTGGATCTTGGTACTGTTACTAATCTTCTAGGCCGGAATCAACTGTTACCTGGGGCCGATGATTCCACGATATTATTCTTGAATATTTCAATTATAATACTTCCTATGGGATTAATAATACTCAAATCAATTGCTTCTAGTGTGTAAAAATTTTATACCAATATATATAAATATATATTTTGATATTTTTTATCCAACTATTTGCTTCGTTGATTGATTGAGTTCTAGATAGACTATGTTTAGAACAATATATAATATACTTAGTTAACTTAACAAAAGAATAATAAAATGAGGAGGGTATTGACCATCATGGCGGTAATTAATTTTACTTGTTGTTGTTTTGATTTTTTTGGTAAATGGTCGTGGCTGGTTCAACCCGTAAATCATATGCTCGAACGGGTGTTTGGATGCATTCGGCCGTTTTGTTAGAACACAATAGACCGATACTGTTTTGGCGTAGGTACCACCGGCGTAGACGAGGTCACACGAGTAGCTGCAGGTAATATTATGGGAATGTTGTTTCTCGACATTCATGCTAGGCTACGTTAGACTTTGGAATGAACAGCTGGTAAAAAAAAAATCAAAACACCATAAATGACGCGGCATTTCTGTATTCTGCTATGAAATGCACTAGAATGGAAACTAAATGCCGGTTTAAGTAACCATGAGGCGGTGGACAAAGAAAAGTAAGTACTAAATCTGTCGAAAATAGTTAGCGACATGTGGTACGGGCTTAGAATTAGCACGAACATGTAAAAGAGATACAGGGTTGAAGGATAGATGCATGTTTCGGGTGGGTGCAAATCTGTGAATGATGTACTTCAGGGTCGATTCAAATATAGTATTTTTCTAATATATATCTAATGTAAGGAGGGCCATAAAACACCGGTGAAATAGTCCGTGTGTGGAGGCTTGGAGTCTATAATAATAATAATTTTTTTTGGGTGGGAGGTGCTAGTAGCATTCTTTAAGGCCCTGGCCTGGCACCCTCCGCCAGTAGCGTTTTTTTGCACCGAAGAGCACATTTCTGCTCTGCTTCCACACCTTGATGAGTATGTCCTTGCGAGGGAGGAATTCTGGAAACACCACCTCGATTCGGTTACCGATGTTCATACCGATGCTGTTCATGCTGTCGTCTGCGTTTGCGCGTTTGGTTTTCGTTAATACACACATGTAGAATATGACCTGTCCATAACCATGGAATCCTTCATGTATAACGAGATCGATGATATTATCGATAGGAATGAAATGGCTTTTGTTGGACCTGGGCGAACATTTCCAGCCAGACCTCGAGTTCAACTGGACTCCAATATCATTCATGATCAAAATGCTGTCCTGTTTTTCCTGTTTGCAGTAAACAAGAGCTATTGCCATTAGCAATACAACAAGAATGCTGCCGCTAATTATTAATTCGTTTGTTTTTGTATCGTTGGATTCGAACATGTCTTGAAAGTATTTTGTAATTATTGGAGATAGAGTTTGATTATTCTCTATTATAGGCCAGCTATTCCCTTTTCCGTTTCGGGAAGCACTCTGACTATAACCATAAACCCCTATGCAATAGCTTAGCAATATGCCGATTAAAAACATCAAAATAGGTGTTTGGAGATACTTGTAAAAGATGCTGGTCTTATGCTTGACCGTGAATTCTACTAAATTATCATCATCAGATGACGGCGAAACCTCTAGAACGTAATCTTTCAGAGATGACATTGCAGAAGATGAATCATGGAACGGGTTATATTGATTGGATACCTTTAATATTCAAATTCATACTTTTAAAATGTTTAGATCTACACATGTCTTTAGGTTTAGTGGTCAATTTTTCGATTCAGAGTCAAACACGTGATATTTGATAATTCATGTTTCTTAACATATACAATAAATAAATACATTACTGGATGCCTTACTTACTCAGGTTCAGTCCTCTGCTTTTTAACATCGTCAATAGATCCCAAGACCATTTCGTTCTTACGTAATTCTTTAACCTTCTCAGCTCTTGTCATTGGTTTAGAACCAGTTCTAATCTCAATTTCTCTTCTTCTACTTGCTTCTGCATCTTCTTTAATTGCCTTCTGTCTTTCTTCAACAATCAAAGCCATATGTTGCTCATGCTTGATTCTCACCAGTTTCAATTCCTCATTATAATATTCTAGAGTCTCAAACTTATTTTTGGACGCATCGCAATATTTATCGAAGTCGGCAGGCAATTTTCTCTTCAATGCTATTTCTATAATCTCGGGGTATTTCTTCTCTTCTAAATTGAATTTCAGTTTAATTTGTTTCCTCGTTCTGTAAGGAAATAGTTGTGCAATAAATGTGAAATCCGTGCCCCAGGTACTTAAAGCGGTGTAAAATTGCTTGAGTTCATCAGCCGTCCAGCGATCAGTATGCTTTCTCTTCGAGTATGTCGACGAAGTGATTGGATTCTCGAAGGGGTTGGATTCTTCTCTTGATTTCCCACTATTGTCGTAATTACGGTGTCTATTGACAATAGTGGAATCCTCATCAACAACAATATTACCATTTTGCATTGAAAGTTTAATACTTGTACTCTCGTTTTTAGGTGTATCCGTATTTAATAAATCATGCTGTATCTTCTTACGTTCTTGCTCTTCTGGCTTTTCAGTTGCACCCGTTATTTCTTCCAATGCTTTTCTTTCCGTACGTGCTCTCATTCTATCAACTCGTTTTCTGAGTTTCTGTTTTCTGATTTTTTCTTGCGCTTCTTTAACTAGTTGAAAATTATCGCTAATTTCACCAATTGGTAAAGAAGGCTTACATAAATCTGCCATAGTGATGGAATTACTATGAACTCCAATTTGAGAAAATAATTCAAGATCCGAATCATCAACCTTACGCGGAAGCTGCTTAATACTGGTAATACGTGTATCCAAATCCTTTGGAGCCAACGGTATCAGCCTATTCCTATTTCTTCTAGATCTATCGAATAAGTCTTTGCTTTCATCATCTCCCAAACTTTCTGAGTCCACATCTTCTTCATCACTACTGGCGTTCACACCTTCACTGATGTCGGTTCTAAATTTCCTTAATTTATTTGTTTTAGGGTCTATTCCGATAACATATTTGGGCTGTGATGCAGGGATAGAACCCAAGCTATATTCACTATCATCGTGAGCGGTTTCCGGAGAGTTTTCTTTTGGAGTCAGTATCACTGAAGCATTTAGAACTAAGGCTTTTTTGACACCGGGTTTATTATGTGCCATCAGTGCCCTCCTCTTACTTGGCTTTGAAACAGGTATACCAATCTTCATTGGCGCTTGTCCCAGACTTTGACTTTCAGCACCTTCTGGAGTTACCGATCCAGAGGGAGTTATAGTCACAGAAGTGGATCCAGCTCTATTTCTTATAATATTCGGCGTTATCCCAGATAATCTTCTTTGTACTTTAATCGAGGATTGGCGTCTGAAATTAGGTGTGTCACTAGGTTTCTTAAAGATATCATTATCACCATACTCATTGCCTTCTTCTAAGTTACTTTCATTTCCCGATTCTGAAGTACTATCTTCATTTTGCGCTATTTTACGGGATGTATCTTTGGGGTCAACATCATCTTCTAATAAATTCGAGATGTCTGGCTTATTAGCCTGTAGCGAAAAATTAAACGAAGGTGCCCCATTTTTATTTGTTACCTCTAGATTCCCTGCTTCTGCCAGTTTGATATCATGCTCTTCCTTGTCTGGTTTATCATTACTTTCTGTTTGGTCGACCTGGGTAGTGGGGGGAGTAAGAATGCCGCCTGCCTTAGAAACTGAACTTGCCTTTCTCCTTATCGGCTTCTTTTTAAGCTTGGGAGTGAAATGAGATGACTTCTTAACAACACTACTCATTTTCGATACTTGTGTATATGTTTAGTAAAGATCAAATATTAGTCTATTGTTTATTTATGCCATCACATAGAGATGCTTACAGAAAAAAAAATTACACAAAAAAAGGTGATAATTCATATATATATACTTATTAACTAGTAAATAGCCAAGATCTAACATATATGAGAGCCTCCAATAAGTTCACATGGTCATCTAATAGTACCGATGACTGGATACTAAATTTGGCTTATTTGCGTAACATCGACAATGGTTCGTTTGTCTCATCGACTAGTGGTGGGTCGATTAACTTACATCTGTTACAACGATTATCCAATGCTCCCGTTTTAAGTATCCCAAAGGCGCATGAATCAAGTATAAACAGCATGAGGGTGATTGATGAATATTCTGTGGGATCGTGTTCAACTGATGGTATAAAAGTTTGGGATTTGAGAACGTCATCAGAGAAACCTGTGCACTCATTAGTCCATAATAAGAACTCCAACTTCTTGTCTCTTGATTATTTCAACAATCTTATCGCGGGTGGAACCGAGTTAGTTGGAGCAGATGCTGAGTTGCATATATGGGACTTGAGAAACCCAGGGAATGTGGTGAGGTCATTTATTGATTCACATAATGATGATATAACTGATATTGAGTTTCATCCAAACTCCCAATTTTTGATGTCTGGATCTACGGACGGCTGTGTGAACATATATGACTTGAAGCAAGAGGATGAAGAAGATGCGTTACATCAAGTTATCAACTATGCATCCATACATTCCTGCCATTTCGTCCAAGATACAAGGATATCGGTATTATCACACATGGAAACATTGGCATTTTATGAATTAAATAATAGAAATTATGAGACTATCGAGGAGCCTATGCCAAAAGATTTTGGTGATGTGAGAAAATTATGGCCTGATTGTGAATACGTAGTAGACTTATATCCTAGTGGCTATGTGGCATACGGGGCTAATTCACAGCAAAAATTGTCTTTGTATCCTTTCGATCCAACAACAGAAAAAGTTGATTTAGAAAAACCTATATGGTTACCAGAGGCACACGGCACGGAAATTGTGAGAGATGTTATGATGATTCCAAATCAACCTTCCGTATTGACTTGTGGTGAGGATGGGAAGATTAAAGCATGGGAGTTGCCGTATCAATTAGAGCAATTTGGCACTGCGCGTATTACACAACCTAAGATGGACCAGAATGATGTCATTACTGCCGTAGAAAAATCGGACAATGTAGAGGCAGAAGGGAGAAAGGAGAAGAAGAAGAGTGATAAAAAATCAAAGAAACATAAAAAAGAAAAGAGCGACAAGAAAGATAAATCAAAGAGAAAGAAGAATGATGTTAGATTTAAACCATATTAGTGTATTATATATTCTATAGAGCTATATGAACAATTAGTATTTTCTAGTTCCCTTAACTACTACTGGGATCATTCCACCGGTGGGAATGGTAAATTTTCTATGATTAATAACGGTGATGAAGGACCTGATAGTACCCGCATGCG
The DNA here is from genome assembly GCA_030583545.1 of Debaryomyces maramus. Lineage (NCBI taxonomy): Eukaryota > Fungi > Ascomycota > Pichiomycetes > Serinales > Debaryomycetaceae > Debaryomyces > Debaryomyces maramus. The sequence continues at coordinate 93,582 of JAJMIL010000004.1, forward strand.
ATGTAATGGAAATAAATGTGTTTCTGTTTAGGCTTTCCTTATCTATAGATTTATTTTCCTTTTGCCAATCTTGATCGAAGAGTTGCTGAAGAAAACCATTTATTCGCAAGAATTGCTCGTTTAACTTCTCTCTTTTCTCAGCATATTGTTCGAATAATAGGTCATTCTCAGTGAAGCCAGGTTCAAAGTCAAATGTCTTAAACTTTTGCTGGATATCGTACTTGGTAGATCTTTTATGACATAAGTGAATTCCAATGGTCTCACGTATCTTTTCCACTACAATCGGTCTGGGAATAGTAATATCTTTCCATGTATGTTGTAATGTATGACAAGATCTTTGCAAAGGTGACACATAAAATACTGAAGGTACTGGTGCACCTCTCGCCAATTGTTGTTTCCATGCCTGATTGTTCTCTTTAGCCTGATCAATGCCTAGCTCGGTGAGATCTGCATCCGGGCCCCACGTCAATTCTCCATCGGTTCCCAAAAACCGCCATTTGCTCATCCATTCTTCAGCCGGATATTTATGTGATGCAATATTATGCCATCCTTCTCCATGCCGACTCAAAAACAATACTTTGTAGCTTTCATTCTCTGATGCATTTTCATTCATGCTATTTACAGTCCCTACGATCTCGTCCCACGAGCATAGACGCCCAAAATCATCTATAGCGTAGTTGAATACCAAGTCATCAGTTTCCGGGTCCGTCTGTCTGAAAAGCCCACTTACTGGCTCAAAAGTCCAAGGATGTGACAGTGATTCTGTCAATGGATCTCGCATATTTTGCAATTTGCCAATTTGCTCATAATAAATATTATCTTGGTCTATATCTGCATGTGAATCGACACGGTCCCTCACGCTGGGAACAAGTAATGACTCCACCATACCGGATCTCAAATAGATACTGCTAATAACCTAACCTTGACTTAAGCTAATTTTCATCTATCGAACGTTTTCTTATTTACTCATTCCTGTTAACAGAGACTCATTCCCGTTACGAAGTTTACAGATTACGATCAAGTATTTACAGTTTAAGTTTATCTTATTTCAGTCTTTCGAGTAACTGATGGTAGCATGTTTTGACAGAATACTAGTGCACGTCAGAGACATTATTTTTTTTTCCATCATTAAGAATCCGAATACTATAGTAATTATCAATCGAAATGCCAGAAAGTTTCCTTGTTGATAAGGAGTCGTCAAAACCGTTAGAGGGTATTGGTAAAATTGAACAAATTGACGACAATATCTTAGAGAAACTCGATGAAGATGCTGGTATAAGCGAGACACAGGTTAAAAATGAATTGGAAGAAGAAGTGAACGCTGAAGAGGGACCATTAATCAAGAAGCCAAAGCTAGAAGATTTATCAGGGAATAAGAACAACATTAATATTGTTCCAAATACAAAGCCACAATTGTTTTACAGTCCGTTGAAAACCGGATTAGTTTATGACGTTCGTATGAGATATCATGCCAAAATTTTCACGTCATATTTCGAATACATTGATCCCCATCCAGAAGATCCGCGGAGAATATACCGTATTTATAAGAAGTTGGCGGAGGCTGGTCTAATCCAAGACAGCTCGTTGGCGGGAAGTGATGAAATAGGGCCCTTGATGGTAAAGATACCTATCAGAGAGGCATCTGCAGAAGAAATATTGGAAGTACACTCAGAAGAGCACTTAAAGTTCATACAATCTACTGAGACCATGAGCCGTGAAAATCTATTGGAAGAGACCGAGAGAGGTGACTCTATATACGTCAACAACGATTCGTATCTTTCAGCCAAATTGTCTTGTGGAGGTACAATAGAGGCCTGTAAGGCAGTTATCGAAGGTCGTGTAAAGAACTCGCTCGCTATCGTCAGGCCGCCAGGACATCATGCCGAACCCGATACACCTGGTGGGTTTTGTTTATTCAGTAACGTTGCTGTTGCCGCAAAAAATATTCTTAAGAAATACCCGGAGTCAGTGAGAAAAATAGTTATCGTTGATTGGGATATCCACCATGGTAATGGAACACAGAGAGCTTTTTACGAAGATGATAGGGTCTTATATATTTCACTACACAGATATGAAAATGGTAAATTTTACCCTGGTACTAAATATGGTAATAGCACGCAAACTGGAGAAGGTCCCGGAGAAGGTTACTCTGTGAATATTCCCTGGAGATCACCAGGAATGGATGATGGTGACTATTTCTATGCTTTCAATAAGGTTGTTATTCCTATTATAACCGAATTTGATCCAGATTTAATCATTGTTAGTTCTGGGTTCGACGCGGCTGATGGTGATATCATTGGTGGTTGTCACGTCTCTCCAGCAGGATATGGTCATATGACACATTTACTTAAGGGTATAGCTAAGGGAAAATTATGCGTTGTTTTGGAAGGGGGTTATAATTTGGATTCTATAAGTAAAAGTGCTTTGGGTGTGGCAAAAGTTTTAGTTGGTGAACCTCCCGAAAACACTGTTAAATCACAACCACAGTTGGAAACCCTCGAAGTCGTAGATGAAGTGGTGAAGATTCAATCCAAGTATTGGAACTGCTTGAAACCAGGAAACCCCAATAATTCCATGGACGATGTTTACGATTTGCCTAATAGTGATACCTATAAACTCACAAACATTGCCGACCCAATACGGTCACACCAGGTTGAAGAATTATTTCATAAATATTCATTTATCAACTTACCCATTGTTTCAGCACCAGCTTCTGAAAATGAACTGGGGAACTCATTTTTTACCACGGATTTACCTTCACGTTTAGAAGATTTGGTTGTTGCCAGTCCTGATATTTACGGGTGCTCAACTATTATTATTTCAATTCATGATCCGCCTGAAATCTGGGCTAACATTAATCCTATAAATGGCAGTATCGAAGGAAGCGCTTCGGTGGTTTTGGAACATCCGTTAATTCAAATAATTGAAAAAGTTAACAATGAAACAAAAAATAGTTCTGATCTTCCTAACGAAAAGATTGGATATATTGATATAAATATTCCCTCATATGCATTAACAATACCGTCTCTTAACGGAACGTCAAGTCTGTCATCGCAATCGACGTACAACCCAACAATATTTGCTCAAGAATTATTATTATATATATGGGATAATTATATCTCGTACTTTTCTCAAGTTAAAAAACTAGTTTTTGTGGGGTTCGGGGATTCATATCAATCGATTGTTCATTTATATGCAAAGAGGCCGTCTAATGAGATAAAAAATTTGGTTCAGGGTACCGTCATATATGTCAATAGATCTGCATTGAAACCTCTCGTTCCAGTAATGGATGAATCGATGGTTGATTGGTATTATCAGAATTCAGTGGTATTTACAAGTTGTCTTCATTCATGTTGGAATGGGACCAGTGGTGTAAGTGGTGCAAATGGGACAACACCAAGAGCAAATGGAAATTTAAATGCTAATGATGTAAATGGATCGGATAACAGCAAAAGGCCGCGGAGAAAGTTTGGGAGAGTGTTAAAGGCTTCTACTGACGGGTTATGGGAAGTTATTACTGAAAGATTTGATGAAGGTGTTGATTTCATTTTGGATTCAATAGAGGAATACAGTAGCAGCAGTAGTAATTAGGAAAGAAAATGTAAACTTAGCTGTACAATGTCATAATTTTATAGAATAGTTATGTATCTATTAATAACCATATATAAGTTAGGAAAGTCTAAATATTTATCTGAAAATAGTATTCAATAATCAAACAAAACTTGGGAATCGTTTAGAGAATTCTTTTTCTAAGTCATCTACGTCTGGTAACGAGATTGCACTTGAATTACTCGACCTTCTCTCATGCTTACTAGGTGCTTCCAGAGACTTTAAATACGTAGGCTTTCTAGGTTTAGGTGGCGGTTTTTTTGAGTCATGTATGCTTGGGGGAGCAGGTCTATTGTCCAACTTTATGGAGCTGGAGACTGCATGTTTAGAAGACAAAGCCTGCGGAATCTTCGGGGGAATAGGCTTAGACTTTATGCTACTATTTGCCGGTGATTGTTTAGAATATGTTGATAGTTCGTCACTGGATGACGAAGACAAGGCGTTGTCATTTATAGCCGATATATCATCTTGATCTATAACGTTCTTATCGGTAAACTTTCCATACCCTTCAGCAGTCTTAACTGATGGTTCCTCATGACTACTTTTCATCAACATTTGCATTCTCCGTTGAATGGACAATTTTTTTGCTGGCTTATCCTCTTGCGAGGATTGAAATTCTGATGGTCTTCTTTGATCTTCAATGGAATCATCTGAACTACTTGACCTCTTGGAATTACCACTAAACATTTGTTTTAAAGACAGTATACTAGATCTTCTGTTAGGTAAATTAGAATCATCCTGATAAACATTGGGAATACTTGTAGTACTTCCACCCGTACTGATTCGTCTTAATCCATTTTTAATTGAATTTTTAAAACTACCACCAGTATTTTGCCTCAGATTAGATAATGCCTTGTAGTTTTCCTCTTCTTTCGATTTCAAAAAATCCAATGTTCCACTTTCTTGCTCATCAAACTTATTTATAGCTGCAAGATCATCAGTACTTTCATCTAGTTGTTTTTTAATAAAATCTTTTAAATGAACAGCAGATGTAGAGGATGAAGATGGTATCGGTGATGCACTTCTATAGGTTTGAATTTTATCATTATTAACATAAGCACTCAATGGTCTTGAGCCTGTCTTCATCTTTGAGGAAGTAGAAACATAGGTAGAGTTTCTATAGTTTGACTTTTTGTCGGGTAGTTTACCTATTGATGATGACGTCTTTAAAAGTTTAGACCTATCAATTGTGGAAAAAGGGTCAACTGGTTTTTGAGGTTTTACCTTTACAGGGAGATTAGGTGTTGACATTTCTTTAACAGGAGCTTTGGGTAAAGTCACAGAAGTGGTATCAGTTGATTCAGGCTTTGCCTTTGAATTCTGATTATTATTATGATTGTGACCATGATGTCCCTTTAATGTATAAGGAGTAACATCAGGAATTTTACTAATACCCTTCATTAAACATATTTCCTCCAATAATTGAATAGCATTCGGCCTTCTTCTAGGATCTTCCCTTAAACAACATTTAATTACGTTCTTTAACCTGGATGAAAACAGCAGACCGGGACGATTGTGGGGTATAGCCAAAGTGTGGCTGGAGTTTAGAATTTGTTTTTCCATATCCTGTAATGAACTTTGATTTGGCAGTTCAAACGGAGTTGTATAGTAGCATAGCTTATATAAAAAACAACCCAATGCCCATATATCCAGCTTATCATCAATTGGAAAACCTCTAGATAAATCAATCATCTCTGGTGCTCTATATTGCGGTGTGGTATGTTGCATCAAATCATCGTGTAATTGTTTCATTTCCTTAGGAGTCTTTGGCACTGGCAGATACCCAACAGCTGAGCCAAAATCACACAACTTGTACACACCTGCAGAATCTATTAACACGTTCTCAATCTTGATGTCTCTGTGTATCAATGGTGGTTTTAAATGGTGACACATGGCCACGCCAATCGTTATATCGTGCATGATGGTTAATATCTCCGGCTCGGTAAGCTTATGGGCCAACCGTGTATTCATGAAATCTATCAACCCATTTTTCGAGCAGTACTCCATCAACATAAATACTTCATATTGCTGCTGGCCCGAGGAGTTAGCAGGAGTGCTAGTTAGTCTAGAAGCATGCGAGTCAATATAGGAAACTATATGGTTATTTCCCTTCAATCTTTTCATTGCATCTACTTCCTGTCTCAATAAATTCAATAACCACTTATTTGGAACGGCGACTCTTTTCAAACATGCAATTTCTGATCCTCTAAACGGTGGATTGATATTACAAGTATAGACATGAGCAAACCCACCTTCGGAAATATATTTAATGATTGTGACATCATGAGATCCGACTGTTAATTTGGTTCCAGACGGATAAGAGTTTGGCGGAGGTACCGGCATTGCTGTCAGTGCTAATGTATATGAATATATTGACTTCTTATTAAGAATAGACTCTATCTCTGATCCAAGAATTCACCAAAAATTTAGAAGGGTCAAATCGTAACACAAAATAGAATCGATTAAATCGCGGAAGGACATAAATATTCAATCTCATCGATAAAAATTTCACAGCTATTGAAGTATTGTTTAAAATGAAGTTATATTTCGAGGCGGAACCATTCTTGAGCCCATCCAAAGGAAAAGGTAATGGTGGGAGCTTACAAAGTCGAATTTTCAATGAAAAAAAGCTAGTGAATTCTCCTAAACACATATATGCAGTGGTTTATTCTACGCTAAGGTACAAGGAACATATACAGACAATAATACGTAAAGCTAAGATAAAGCAAACCTTACAAACCAAGAAATTGAAAATAAGCGATAATTTATTATTATTACTTGTGCATGATTTGATATTTTCCTCGAAGGGTCGAATTCAACTGGGGAAGCATCCGATCAAAGATGCTATATTGCAACATAAGACTAGATTGCAAGCCGAGTTTATTAAGCTTAAATTAAAATACAAAATTAAATCGGCAGAGGAATTACCAACAAACGTGTCTAATGATGACGAGACACCAATAAGATGGTTTCGAGTCAATACGATTAAGACGACCGCTGAAAAAGTGTTCGAACAGTCATTTTTTAAGAATTTACAACCTATAAGTACTATTGATATCCAGCAACCTGGCTTCGTATACTCAGATGACTATATTCCCAATTTGTATGGTATCCACCCGAGAGAAAAATTAACATCCACAGATGCATATAATAAAGGCGAAGTTATTATACAAGATAGAGCATCGTGCTTTCCTGCCCATATTCTCAATGAAGACCCAAAGGATAGGCACATTGAGATTATAGATGCATGTGCTGCACCTGGGAATAAGACAACACATTCGGCATCGTACTTGCCAGATACTGGTGACTCAGTGGTATTTGCATTCGAACGAGATGCTAATCGGGTAAAGGTGTTAAAAACTATGTGTGAAAGGGCAACCGGAGCAGCACATAAAGATTTAATTCAGATAACTCATGCAGACTTTACGAGCACTGAACCATCGGATTTCCCTAATGTTACGGGCCTTGTCGTTGACCCATCATGTAGTGGATCAGGTATATTTGGACGCGCACTTGAAGATGCCCAGCAGGAACAAGAAAAAGAAGAAATTGACACCGAGAGACTCAATAGATTGGCAGGGTTCCAATTCAAAATTATGAAGCATGCATTGCTGTTTCCAAATGCGAGAAAAGTTGTTTACTCAACGTGCTCAATCCACCCACATGAGAATGAACGAGTAGTTGTGGATTTATTATTGGATAACGAATTAAAAGAACAAGGATGGACATTGGCTCCAAGGGATACAGTCATTTCGGAATGGCCAAAAAGAGGTTGGAAAGAAGAATTTACTTCTGTATGTGGTGGTGACGACAAGAAATGTGAAGAGTTAGCAGGTGGTTGTGTCAGAGCTACACCGAAGGAGGATGGAGGAATTGGCTTCTTCGCAGCATGTTTCATTAAGAATGGAGTAATGAAAGACGACAAAAGTGAAAAGGAAAGCATGAGAGAATCCGATGAAGAATTTTCTGGATTTGACTAGTATTTTGTGGATCGAGGGATTATATCCCATATATAGACTATACAATGTAAATAAATAACACAACTAGAAACGTCTGATGATATCGTCAATAACTTCTTGAGTTGTGGAAGATCCGCCCAAATCAGGAGTAACAATTTTGTTTTCACTCAAGTTGGCATCGACAGCTTCGTAGATTTTAGCAGCTGGTTCTGGGTAACCCATAAATTCTAACATCAAAGCGGTTGATCTGATAGTAGCAATTGGGTTAGAGACACCCTTGCCTTCAATATCAGGCGCAGACCCGTGACATGGTTCACCAATGGCAAAACTGTCACCGACATTAGCGGATGGAACAACACCTAAAGAACCAACTAATGCAGCAGCACCATCACTCAAAATATCACCGTATAAGTTTGGCGCAACAACTACGTCAAAAATTTCAGGTTCTCTGAACATACGATAAACCATGGAATCAACAATTTGTTCTTTGTGCTCAACTTCATGATAAAGCTCAGCATTGGTGTCATAGACCTTACGACAGACTTCACGGAATAATCCGTCAGATTGTGATAAGACATTTGATTTGTGGGTAACAGTTACAGATGGCGTTTCGTGTAAGGATTTCAACGTAGTGGAAGCTTTTCTAATAGCTTGTCTTTGCAAAGCGATATCATATGCCATCTTCGCAATTCTGGTAGTTGCAGTTTCTGTAATTCTCTTGATAGCTTCAGCAACTCTGGAACCATCTTCTTTCTTGTAGGTCTTTTCTTCCTTAACATACAAATCTTCTGTATTTTCACGAACAATAACCATATCGACTGGTCTACCAGTACCTTCAACAGATTTAACTGGACGAACATTGGCATACAAACCTAATTTTTTTCTCAAGGCCACAATTGGGGACGAATAACCTTCTACTTTTGTAGATGGAGAAGAAACAGCACCAAACAAAGCACCATCACATTCCTTTTGCAAGATGTCAACAGTTTCTTGTGGTAAGGCAGTTCCTGTTTTTTGGAATAACTCAAAACCAGCATCCAAGTTTACGAATTCAAATTGTAAGTCGTACTTGGAAGGTAAATTTTCTAATACAGCTTTCCCAGCAGGAATAACTTCACGACCGATACCATCCCCAGGGATTAAACCGATTTTCAATGATTTTAAAGCAGTCGATGAAGTCGAAAAAGTACGACGAATTGCTGAACCTGTTGCAGACATGGTTTTAATAACTTTTGATTCAATTACTAGGGTATCAAGAAACTTCATTAGTTGTACTAGTCGCCGATTTTTCACTATCTATATGACTCACGTCACGTGAACATTCTATTTTACGGTTCCGTCTCTCGGTAATGGTCCTAATGGTATCTAATCCGAATAGAATACTACAACTGGTACATAGTTAGTGGTATGTTTCTACGAAACATTTGTAAACTATTATTGAAACATAACCGAATAAAGGAGTTTAAGATAAAAATTCAATAAGATTATATACAAGTTAAAAACACGAAGTAATCTAAGCCAACAAGGGCTTGCTGATGCAAGATATTAAGACCATATAATCTAAGAATCTAGTTCTCATCCACAATGGTTCACTCACGTTCTAGTATAAAAATAACCAAACTCATTATGATTAATGTAATATAGTAGACGAACAATATTTACAGAAGTGTCATTAATTTTCAGCGTCCTTGACGACACCAACCTTAGCAGGTCTTAAAACCCTCGAGTTTAAGGTGTAGCCTGTTTGCTGAACATGGAAAATGGTACCTGGCTCCTTGTCTGGTTGGGCAATTTCGAAGGTGGCCTCGTGCTGGTTTGGATCGAAAGGTTGACCAATTGGGTCAACCTTTTCAATTCCGTGTCTGGCTAATGTCTTCTCAAAGACACTTCTGGTCATATCAACACCATCGTACAAGTTTTTGACTTCGTCGTTGGTCTTCAATGTGTCTTCCTTGACAGCATTCAATGCCAAACTGAAGTTGTCGAGTGATTCCAACAAATCCTTGGCAAATTTTTGTAACGCAAAATCTTTAGCTTTTTGCTTTTCCACTTTCGTGGATTCCTGTAAGTTACGGAAATCAGCAATAGCTCTAGCGTAATGGTTTTTCATGTCGGCCAATTCTTTGTCCTTTTGTGTTAATTTTTGCTGCAATTGTTCAACTTCACTGACTTCCTTTCCAGCTTCAGCTTCGCCTTCAGCTTCGCCTTCAGCTTCAGCTTTTGCTTCTGTGCTTTTCTGTTGTTCTGGATGGTTTTCATTTTGTTCAGTTTGGTTATTCTTACCATCCTTAGATGCTTCTGTGGAGGCAAAACGAATATTAGCAATTCTTGGTGCATAGATATTTGGTCTCACAATTCTCAATGAATTGATTCCATTACGTGCGGAACCTGCTCTCCTCAAGGAGTTTAATAAAGCTCTCTGCATATTTGTCTAACTAGCTTGTTTGTTGAAATAGGTTTAAAACTACGAGGTCATATATTCCGAAAATTTTCAAGTCCGCTCGAGATCGAAGAATTATGTAATGTGATCACCTGACTTGAAATATTTATATATCCAAGATTATACACTATTAAACATGTTATTAATTATTTAATATATAGTTAAGTACCGCTAGACACAGAAGCGAAGGAATACAAGTTTCCAATTAATTATTAAAGCGAAATTACCAGCTAGAAGGGCCGAACGACTCTCCTTTTGATAATGGATGTCTGATTGCTAAATTTTGCGTATCCAAAGTGGTGTTGATAACGTTATTCCCCCACCAGCTTGGGGCATCAGTGTTAGTTAAGTATATAGTAAGGAAAATGATAACCGAGCACCAAGCTAATCCGATATCTAAACCAGCAGATAAAGAATAATTGTACTTGGACCACCAGTGGAACCATCTTCTTTTAATCCAGTAACCGAAAGTCAAACCGACAGCACAGTAAGCTGAATAGTTGTATGGGGTAGCTGGAGGAATGTAACCAGTACCTGAGAAGAACACAGGCCAGTTCAACCATTTGATAGGACTGTTTGGCCATTTTTTCAAGATCAACCAGTTCATGATTGGTAAGAGAGCGCCGATGATGAAGAAAAATAATAACCCGTAATATATTTGACCCTGAGAAAATTGACGTTGTGGTCCGATAACACCCCAGATAATACTGGCGTTGAAAAAGACCCTACCGTTTGGACATGTGTAGTGATTCGATTGATCTGGCTCACACAAATTAGGAATGGCGCCGTAAGACCATCTTAAAACAGCAATCTGGACAAGGGATCCCCAGATAGTAGCAATAAATTGGGCTGAAAATAAAAGACGGGGGGCAATCTTCATGTAATGGCCTAATTTCATGTCCTGAACGAAGGTAATAGCCTGATAGTTTGTGATATAACCGAAAGTTTTGAAAAACATCATGGCCAAAGGCTTACCTGGAAGCATGTAACCAATTACAAACTCTGTAACAACATTTAAACCGACAGCAATGTTCGTCAATGCAAAAATAACACCGATTGGAATTAAGAATACGACGGCAATAAGTAATGCAACAATTAAAGCCCATACTGGCATCTCAGTATTCCAGCATTTAATTGTCACGATTGACATTGCAAAGAATACAAAAAATACAATCAAGAACCACCAATCTGGCACCGTCTTATAATTTTGTCTCATCAACCTCATATGGACGTCTGGCGTTTCCTTTTGTTTCACTTGTCTTACGATGTCCTTACCATGGAACAAAACAGTGTGGATCAATGTAGCTAAAATGGAGGCAAAAGATAACCCATAACTGATAGCAAAGGTTGTAGATAAGAATAATGGAGAATATTTTTTGTAAGCCTTGTGGTCAAAGGTTAAAGTCTTGGTATTAATGATTTTCGAGACATTATATTGTTGAGCAAATCTGTCAAAAGAACCAGAACTTGAGATTGGCAAATATTGTGCATACCAAGTATTGGAATAGTGGACAGCAGGAACAACAATCCAAAATATAAGGACCATAGAGAGTAAGATAGTCGCGATAGCGCTTGCAGGTGGAATCAATGGTGAACCAATATACCCAGATATTTGATTCCAATCAAATGTAAGTGGAATCAAACCCAAACCAGTAGATGCCCCAAAAACTTGATTGACTTTGACATTATCTGGTGCAATCCATGTAGGGAAGGCAAAATATGATAACGCTTGAAAAAGGAAGCCGGGAAACCAATACCATAAGAAAGAGCAACCTCCAATAATTCCAAAGAATACTAATCTCGAAATTTTCCATCCATTAGCAGGGTGGTTATCGTTGATGTGAAGATTGGTCAAGAAAGTAGCGATGACCAAGTTTTGAGGCCAAATCATTGAGGGAGCATCGACCAAAACTCTACGGGTTAATCCACCTAATGCAAAGCCGATACATTGAGTCGACCAAATTGCAAGTAAATCAAAACCCCAGCCGAAATCTTGTTTGTAAAACCTATTCTGGGCTAACAAAATATCAGTTGCATATGCAGCCCCATTGGTACCACCATAGGCGACATTAGCCATAATAACAATAATAGCGTGTTCCTTAATATTAAATGGACCTGGATTCAAATCCATACCAAAAATTTTGATGTTTGGCAACCATTTAGCCCATGCAACACCTATCGGCCACGCCAAGATCGATGTAACAAGAGTAGTCAAGACAATTTGAGGTGCATGTAAGGAGAATAACAAATTTAAAGCACAACCAACTGCAGTCAAGATCATACCAAGGAACCACATTCTGATTGTGTTTTGTGGCATCGTTGGATCATCAGAACTAGGAACAGCGGCTCTAACTTCAGGATAGGGTGAATCATCCTCAACAACAATCGCAGCATACTCATCTGTACGGATTTCTTTTTCAAGATTTGAAGATACTGGATCAAATTCTACCGATTTTGATGTGATTAAGTGCACATTTTCTTCACAAGACTCGACATCTGGGAGTGCTTTGCTTTCTACCTCTATGGCAGTGTCCTTACCTAGAGCACTTCTAATCTTGTCCATGGTAACGAGGTAAAGTTAAACAATAAAGAAAAATGAAAATGGAATTCCAAAACTTCGAATTCTTGTCTGAATATATATGGATCTCTAGAAGTGTTGAACGTACTTATTATTTTGCGTGATCAAGGTTTATCTATTGGTGCCACGGCCATAATTTGCAATGGCCAAAAAATATTTCATTACCCTCCATCATGCAGCCATGTTAATTAACTCGTTACCGCTTCTCATATCTCCTGGTTTGTTATCACTTGAATGTGATTTGTCTAAATCGTGACACCCTTATCATCATCTACATCTCGTAAATCCTATTGTGAATATTAGTCGTCCAATTTGGTGCCGTTTAACGAAGGTGACAAAATTGGAGATACCTATTAATTTACAATAGATACTGTGATGTTCCTTCATAAATTTTCAATCTGTCAAATTCTAAGTTAATGCCTGCAGATGTACGGCACCAAATTGTGCAGATTTTTGATTAACGCGCATATCAGTATTAACTTTATTCCATCAAACCGTGGTTAACTCATATCTAGAGAGGATAGATAAGGTAGATACTTAGAAGAATGGGGCTTACGACTATAGGTATCGCGTATTATTACGAAGATTACATTCAGTTTATACGAAGATAATTTTTACTAATCTTGAATAATTGGGAGTCTTTAGTTTGGGGCGGGACATTAAATTGATCTACAAGGCTTCCTATTGTTTCAAGCGACCCCATATATGGTGACGAAATCCAGTTGACAATTCAACCTGACTCTTCAAGAGAGTACCTAATTCAGTAATTTTTATTAATATGCTGATGTTACGAGAAGCAATTTATTACCAATAGGTTAATGTATCATTATAATGTCATGGTATTTGTCAATTGGCGCAACATAGAAACAGGTATACTTTAAAATAATCGCTTGTGTAATTTGTCCTGTAGATTTAAATCTTTCGACAAAAGCACAATAGCGACAGGAATCTCACAAGATCCCCACATTTTTCATTTGTTCAAGGGTTGATAAGTTATTTATGCAAGGTTCTAAAATTATGTCATATATTAAATTACATCTTCATGATAAAACGTGGGAATGAAATAGTTGTGGGTGATATAGAATATATCTCTACCAGCTAGAGGGACCGAAAGATTCGCCTTCTTTGAGCGGATGTCTGATAGCTAAATTTTGCATATCTAAGGTGGTGTTAATAACATTATTCCCCCACCAGCTTGGGGCATCAGTGTTAGTTAAGTATAGGGTAAGGAAAATGATAATTGAAGCCCATGCCATTCCGATATCTAAACCAGCAGATAAAGAATAATTGTACTTGGACCACCAGTGGAACCATCTTCTTTTAATCCAGTAACCGAAAGTCAAACCGACAGCACAGTAAGCTGAATAGTTGTATGGGGTAGCTGGAGGAATGAAACCAGTACCTGAGAAGAACACAGGCCAGTTCAACCATTTGATAGGACTGTTTGGCCACTTCCTTAAAATCAACCAGTTCATGATTGGTAAGAGAGCGCCGATGATGAAGAAAAATAATAACCCGTAATATATTTGACCCTGAGAAAACTGACGTTGTGGTCCGATAACACCCCAGATAATACTGGCGTTGAAAAAGACTCTACCGTTTGGACATGTGTAATTATTTTTTTGATCTACATCACACAAATTAGGAATGGCGCCGTAAGACCATCTTAAAACAGCAATTTGGATAAGTGATCCCCAAATAGTCGCTATAAATTGAGCAGCAAAAAGAAGTCGAGGTGCAACCTTCATGTAATGGCCTAATTTCATATCCTGAACGAAGGTAATGGCTTGATTATTCGTGATATATCCGAAGGTTTTAAAAAACATCATAGCCATGGGCTTACCTGGAAGCATATAACCAACAATAAACTCTGTAACAACATTCAAACCGACGGCAATGTTGGTTAACGCATAAATAACTCCAACGGGAAGTAAAAATAAAATGGCAATAAATAACGCTATAATTAAAGCCCACACAGGCATTTCAGTATTCCAACACCTAATAGTTACGATAGACAATGCAAAGAATACGAAGAATACAACCAAGAACCACCATTCAGGGACTGGCTTATAATTTTGTTTCATCAACCGCATGTGCACATCTGGTGTTTCTTTTTGTTTTATTTGTCTTACGATATCCTTACCATGGAATAACGCTGTATGGATCAAAGTTGCTAATATAGAAGCAAAAGATAAACCGTAGCTCATCGCGAAGGTCGTAGATAGGAATAGTGGAGAATATTTCTCATATGCTTTTCTATCGAAAGATAGATTTTTGGGATTAATGATTTTGGTAACATTATACTCTTGAGCGTATCTGTCAAACGAACCGGAACTAGAGATCGGTAAGTATTGTGCATACCAAGTATTGGAATAATGGATAGCCGGAACAATGATCCAGAATATGACTACCATTGAAAGCAAAATAGTTGCAAGAGCACTGGCGGGTGGAATCAAAGGTGAACCTAGGTAACTTGACACTTGATTCCAGTCGAAGGTGAGTGGAATCAAGCCCAATCCTGTGGATGCTCCGAATATTTGATTAACCTTTACATTATTTGGTGCAATCCATGTAGGAAAAGCAAACCAGGATAAGGCTTGAAAGATATAATTTGGAAACCAGTACCAAACAAAAGAGCCTATGGATACAATTCCGAAGAATACCAATCTTGAGATTTTCCATCCATTGGCAGTGTGGTTATCATTTATGTGAAGGTTAGTTAAGAAGGTAGTGATAACTAAATTTTGCGGCCAAACCATAGATGGAGGATCAACTAGAACTCGACGGCTTAATCCACCCAATGCGAAACCAATGCATTGGGTTGACCATATAGCGATTAAATCAAAACCCCAGCCAAAATCTTGATGGTAAAACTTATTTTGGGCTAACAAAATATCAGTTGCGTATGCAGCACCACCTCCGAATGAAACATTGGCCATGATCACAATGATAGCATGTTCCTTAATATTAAATGGGCCTGGGTTCAAAGGAACACCGAAAATTTTGATATTTGGAAACCATTTAGCCCAACCCATGCCTAATGGCCAAGCCAAAATCGAGGTAACAAAAGTGGTAATGATAATCTGCGGTCTGTGAAGAGAGAATAATAGATTCAATGCGCTACCAATTGTGTTCAATATCATACCAAGTACCCACATCCGAATTGTATTTTGAGGTAATGTTGGGTCGTCTGAACTAGGTACAGCAGCTCTAACCTCGGCATAAGGGGAATCATCTTCAACAGTGATAGCGGCATAATCGTCATTACGGATTTCCCTGTCGAGGTTAGACGTAACGGGATCAAATTCAACTGATTTGGATGTAACCAATTGTACGTTTTCCTCACCAGACTCGATTTCCTTTATGACATGGCTTTCGATATTAACTTGTCCCCTTTTGCCCATATTTCTAAATTTTTCCATTTTAGCAGATACGAATATAATCGAAGACAGTATCGAAATATAGACGCATCCATATTCAAAATGATGGATTTATTTCAAGATTTATAGTTCTCTCAATTGTGGGACAATTGATAAAAGCCTCTTATCATGATGGTTCATTGGTTCGATTTACCCGATGCTGATCCTAGGCCTCGTACACTAGTGGCGTCAGACTTAAATTAGTTTCAGTGCCGAACAAAGAAAGGAATGCAGCCTTATCGATAACAGTTTGTTCCACAACTTCTCAATTCACATCCAACATGATACATTTATATCCCCCGCCTATTCCATTTTATGCTCTAATCCAGGCGACCTTCTCAGTTTATCTGACACTGCTTCTCCAAGTTATGCCTTGCATTTCATGACTACTTGTTACTTAAACTTCCGCCAATGCGGGATTGCTGCATGCTTTTTTTCGCGCATATTCCAAGAATTCTTAATTTCAGATCTCTTCATATTATTGAAATTCATTATTTTTATTGTGAAATAAGGGTGTACAGAGATGAATGTGCACTACAATGTTCAATAGATTATTTCACAGAATCTGTAACCTTAGTCACCTAACCTGTGTATCCATTAAGTCTGTCAATTGTATTGTTCATTCGCGGCTAAAATTCCCAAATACATATATCTCCATAAATAACACATTATGCTCGTTTCAACAACTGCATAGGCCTAGTGCCGTACAATGGTACATCATTATGGCTAGTCAAGTAGGGAACAAATGTATTGATCAATGCCGTCTATTAAGGGCACATCTACATACTATTATCATTTGCAATTTAAAGATAATTGCTCTGTTCACTAGTCAACACCTAAAATAAGATGATAGTTTACTGTGTGCAAGTGAAAGGGTTTTTCTCCCTTGAGCCTTATATACCTTCAACATCTGAATATCAGTGGGTAATTTCCCTATACGGTCAAGTTGGTCACTTTAGGATTCTTGCCACAGCGATTTAGTCCAGCTTATACTTAAAGTAATAGTTGAAAAAAAAAAGCATATTTCAATTGTCCAGACCTGTTAATTCTCTCGAATTTTAAATAGCAGAGTATGGAATAGGCGAGTAAAACCTTTCAGAATAAAGTATTTGAAGAAAGTGTAGATCGCGGTTTCGAGCCTTTGAGACAAAAATGTTTATAGAACCTCATCTCTCAAAAATACAATAATACTATTCAAACAAGAATACTGTTCAAACAAGAATAAATACCAAATAAGCATGAGACAAAAGAGAGCAAAGGCATATAAGAAGCAAATGAATGTGTACTTGCACACATTCAAGTTTAGGGAACCATTTCAAACATTGGTTGATGATGAAATAATCTTAAACTGTGAAAAAGCATCATTTGATATCGTCAAAGGATTGAATCGAACAATCCAAGGTGAGACCAAACCGATGATAACACAATGCTCTATAGAGGCTTTATATAAAACTCAAAATCAGAATGCCATTAATATTGCCAAGCTGTTTGAAAGAAGACGTTGCAATCACAGGCCCTCTGACCCGCAGCCATCATCTGAATGTATAAGGTCGATTGTTGATATTGACGGTGAAAACAAGCATAGATATATAGTTGCCACCCAAGATAAAGGTTTAAGAAATAAACTTCATAGAGTTCCTGGCGTTCCGCTCATATACATGAACAGGTCCGTTATGGTTATGGAACCAATAACTGAAGCAAGTTCCAGATATTCAGAATCTGTTGAGCGCAAAAAGTTGACCGCAGGCTTAAATGATATTGAGGTTGGGAAGACTGAAAAGACTGAAAAGAAACAATTGGAGAATGCACCAGATGGCGAACAACCGCCAACGAAAAAGAGAAAAGGTCCGAAGGAACCGAATCCATTGAGTATTAAAAAGAAGAAGCTGACAACAGATAATGCTAATAGCAAAGATGAAGTACACGGCGAAAAGAAGCTGACGAGAAGGAGAAAACATCATGGTAAGCCTAGCAAGGAAGATGCGCATGAAGAAGCGACTACTGTGGGACAATGATGCAATATATAAAAGTTATATCTTCCATAGGTTTTCACATACAATAGCATATGATATTAATTGTTTTATTAGAATGAATAAATGTAAATATTATCTATATAATTCTATTTAATAATCACCCTAAATCCCATTTTCGTTCCGTTTTTATTTTTTATTTAAAATTCTTTTCCACCTGATTTCTCGTCACTTAAGACATCAAAGCTATTATTATATGATTGTGGAGTTCTTGGAATTCCTGGGGTTTCTAACATCTTTGATTCTTCATCTAAAATTGAAGCATGCGTATTCTTTTCGTCGATTTTTAGAATATAATTTGCGGTAGTATCAAGCAAACACAACTTACAATCAAAAGCCAAAGATCTTTCCCGTACAACTTTACGGAAAGACTTCATTAATAGATATAAGTTATTCTCATCTTCGATACCCATATCCTCAAATGTTGACCTAGAATAGAAAACATAAGTAGATTCTTTCATCCATTGCAAAACCGGCTCCTTTATATTAAATGAATCAATAGTTGGGGATAATTCTCGTTCCAATTCATCTTTAACTATTCCGAAGAAAACGTCTTGAATAACTACGGCGTTGAAAAGAGCTTCATCTATATCCTTTTGCTTCAGGCGTTCATTCTTTGTTGCTTCCATAAGAATTTCTTGTTTATGTAATATTGCTTTACCAACGGATAGTTCAGGTAACTCAGTTGATCCCGTAATTACAACAAATATCGACCTTTGAGGTTCTGCATCTTGGTGCTCAATATACAATTTATATGTTGAAGCTAAATCATGAACGAATTTTCTTTGTGGCTTGGTCATTGGGGGAAAATGATACGATTTTTTTGAAAATAGAGGCTGCTCTTCGCTTGCATTTATTTGACTTTGGTAATCCAGTACAAAATTTCTCATAGTATTTTCAATTCTAGAGCACCATGTTGTTTGCCTTTCATAGACGTTCAAAACTGATTCAGGATAAGGTATTTCCGAATATTGAGAAGGTTTTTCTTCTGTTAAATCTAAAGCCTGCTTCAACTCCATATCTTTCATTTCCTTAATACATTCATCGTCACATTCCAACAATGTACCAATTGTTGATGGCTCGGTTAAAGAACTCCCACATGCAATTGATCTTGAGATTCTTCCGCATGCACAAGTCACAGTAATCGGTTCTGAACAAACAACTGCATCACACTTACTAGACTTCCCAGTCTTACTAAAATGACACTTCAAATGACAATAGTGAGGACAATTGCTTCTCCTTTTGCGGCAAGCAGATTGACATAGCGAAGAGCTTGCATGAATATTATCTTTCGTACATGAGCTCGAGCAAACTTTCATACATGGATGGCCACAATTTTTAGATACGTGACACACTGTACCACATGAAACACTGGTCTGGGAACATAGAATATTTGGAATGTCTTTCTTTAATCCGCAATCACATTCTTTCGTTACCAATTTTGTACATTTAGGACAACTTACCGAATCTTCATGGCATTCATGTGGCTCGGGTCTATGTCCACAGGTTGTCTCTCTAGTACATTGCTCATGGCAAATGAGCTTAGTACCACATCTGACAGGAGCTGGTATAACAGTTTTCCCGCAATTACATACTAAATCTTCATTTGAAGACTCCAAGCACACTCCACAAGAGCCACTATGACATAAGGCTTCACAATAATGTTCACCACACAGCTTTAATCTGTTGCAAGTTCGAGTGCATATATGTACAGGTTCAATAGTCATGATCTCATCTTCATAACTGAAATTTGATCGAGTTCTATTCCTAATAGCTTTCTTCTTTATCCTTTCACGCTTAAGCGCAGCTTGTTCGTAAGGACAGCATATTTCCCTATGAAAATGTTTACGACAGTTCAATAGAACAGGACACTTATGGGTGCATTTTGGCTTATTGCCGTCTTGGAGAAATTGACATGGAACTAAATATGAATAATTCTCACATGAACACCTCGTATCCATAATATTATAGCAAACGCATTCACCGGCATGGCATTTTAATAAACATTTACAACCGCATTTGAGTGTCTTACCACACACTGATTCACATTCAGGAATAGGATCTGTGCATTTTGTCCTGTCAGATGAATCTACTTTGGTTTTTCCACAATAACACGTATTGACCTTTGCGGGAGACAAACTACACACCTTGGTAGTAGTAGGTAATGGCTGACACGAAAGCTCTTGAAAATGCACACCACAATCATAATATACTATTGAAGAGTTTGAGCAACTCGTTTCTCCTATCCATTTTGATTTTTCATCCATGCTAGAACAGTGCTTGGGCACACGGGCGTGACATTTAACATCTGTTTCACTTTGGCCACAATAACACTTTGCCTTTACTGTTTCTTGACATTGGCCGCAAAACCCCAGATGGCAGTTACCGATTGAACATTTATGCCCCAAGTTACACACCACCATATCACACGGCACGTTACACTCCCAACTATTTTCATAGGGTGTAATTAAACATGGTAATTGCCTTTCAAATTTTCCACATTTACACTTCATGACGGGCCCAATTGCACCACAAACTGGATGCTTACCGGGATGACAAACAGAGCTACAGTTATGAATGCAATTTGAATATGGCTCGTTACAAGGGTTTCCACAACTGAATGGATTTAAGGGATTAGGCTCTGGGTTAGTCACTTTTCCACACCAGCAATTGAATTTCTTTGGAATTTTCCTTGTTTCCACACTACATGAAGGACATTTCCATGTTTTCCTAGTCTGATCTTTAGACGATCCTCGGATTGCCCAATCTTTAATGCAATCTAAGTCGTATACCCTATAGCAGGTATCGCAAGACCAAACCTTTGAAAATGGGTCAATTTCAGAAATACACACTAAACATGTATATGTGCCATCTTGAATTTCCTGAATTATTGTATCTGCTAATGATTCATCTGTTTCTCCGTATTCAAATTCGTCAGATGAAGTTTCAAGCTCCTCTGAATCTTCCAAAGATTCGCTTAGATCTTCTGAATCCAGAAGATTATTTTGCGGAGGACTTTCATATTCTATATGGCTATCCTCATCTTCACCTTGGGGATCTGTTCGGTCAAAATCCAGACCCACTATTAGTGCCTTATCTTCCATATCCTCTTAGCATAAAATTTTCAAGATGACTTCATACTAAAACTAAAGTAAAAGTAGAAGGTACTTTTTTTCATTGTGTGTTACACAAAAGTAATATTATCAAACCTGATTTCTAGGCCCGTAAAATTACTAGCCAATGCTATGAGAGGTATATGAAGCAATATCGACCATCACTACACTACAGGATACCACGTAATAATAAGAAGAAATAATATTGAAATAAATTAAAAAAGATAGTATAACGACGAAATAAATGTTGCAAAAACAGTACCAAACCAGGATTTGAATAACATATCAGCTACTGGTCAGTACCTAAAATAATAAAATGATGTAGATGCAGTATTCCTTGATCGAATGAGACCTTAGATCAGCCGATTTTAACACTTCTTCTCTTAAAGAAGTCCATTACTTTTCTGGCGGCACTTGCTTCTTTGCCATGATTAGTAGAGACACCTGTAGCACCACTGTGGCCAGATTTTTTTGAATTTGACGACTTGGAAGAATTATTGGAATGTACCCTTTTCTGTTCCTTAGACATTGGAGGAGGCGTATTGATTTCTGATGATGGTTCTAAAATCCTTTTAGATGAAGTATGGGAAGCTGCACTTGCTGGTGCCGGTTGTAGCATAACATTGGAAGACGAGCTATTATAGTTACTATAGAATGATAATAAACTGAATCTATTACGCTTCTTATTGTCTTTGTTATCTTTGTTGTGAGTCTTATTGTCTCTTATGCCTTCTTTCTTTATAGACTGCCTTCTGTCAATGTTTTCTTTCTCTTCGATTGGATTATTAGTTGGTACCTCTTTCATGTTCAAATTTTCTTGAGATTGAAGCTGCGTCGGTGCCAGTGGAATAGGCATTGTTAATGCGTCCTCAATATTCTCTGAACTACTGCCGATTTCTTTAGTCGATTCCCATGTTCCAGCCTGATGTGGTTCTTCTGGATGAATTGTATTCATTTTGTTATCAGTAGAAGCATCTGTCACTGTATGATCCACCACATCATGAGCCACCCCCGTTTCTGTTAAATTTTCAGTTGGAGGCACTGATGATTGTGGAATCTCTTGATCTTCTTCTTTAAGATTAAAAACTGGGGATTCAACAGGACCGTCGAAAGTTGGTCTTTGGTTTATCTGTGGGGTAATGTTAGTATCAGAAGTATTGTCACTAAACATGGGTTTGTTGGTTTTCACAGGGCTATGCAGTTCAGTCAATTCCAATGCATCCATTTTATCCTCCAAGTAACTTAGAACAGAATTCCTCTTATTTTCGTGATTGTTCAAATTACTTTCGCTTGTTAAAACTCCATTCACATGAACATGAGTGACAACGGAGTTTCTTCTAGAATGTATTGATGCAGTTGACTTAATAGCAGATGTGGGGCTTGAACTGTTGGTCTCATTATAAATTGGACTGGAAGATTCTGATGATGGCGACCCTTTTGTAGGAGAGTTGGATAGCAACTGAGGTATAGGTAAGAGTGGTGTCGGAATCTTCATGAAATCACTCATTCCTGAACTGCCATTATTGGACATCAACGAAGCTGACATTGATGAAGGATGATAAGATGTTGGCCTAGGTTTCTTATTAGCGTGAGGTAATCTTGCAGATTCGCGAGAAGAGCCAGTACCTGGCTTCATACTAAGAATATTCGTATTGGAAGCTGTATTGTTAGTAGGTATAGTAGATTCCTTGTCAAAATATGAAGGTGAGGGAGACCTAGGTTTGCTTGGACTTTCAACAATCGTAGAAATGGCAGACCCAGTGTAGGTAGTTGATCTTGGTAAATGAGGGGTTGGTAAATGTTGGTAGTTGGGTTTTGCTGTAGATGAAGCAATCATAGAATTTGAATTAGTTGATTCTAAAGAAACCATTGAGCTTCTCTTGTCATTATCCGTAACCATTGCCTTCAAAGCGTTACTTGCAGAAGAATATGGGTTTGAAATAGATGTAGACTTTGCATGCCCTCTTTGATTACTGCTCGAACTATAAGCATTGCCGTTGGGTAACTGTTTAGTTGGTGATGGTGAATTTGGCCCTTCAGATGGGCCATCCTTCATTTGCAACGCGACCGCATTTGCCAATGAAGATGAAGTGGTTGGAGCAGATGGATTTGAATATAATTGACCAACAACGTTAGAGGAGGAGTATGATCTACCAGGGGCAGGCATCATCAAAGATGAGCTATTAGTCTTTTCGTTAATCATGGAGAACCTCTTGTTTGTATTATTGTTGATGAGGTTGTTATAGCTATTAGAAGCCGTCGCTGAGGTCTTTGCGACAGTATTCTTCTTCTCCTTATGGACCTTATCCCACTCAGGTTGAGAGACGGACAATAAATTGACGTAAGGAGTCAACCATGCATGATTCTTAATGCTCTTGATATTGATTCTTTTCTTTGGATCGGGTACAATTATTTTTCTCAATAAATCTCTGGCAAGAGGCGAAATGTACTCGGGAAATGTCAAGGGAGTCTTGCAAATATAGTGGTACAATCTAACTATGTCGGAACCGTCTTCATTTTCAGGATCGTCATCGAAGGGTAAATATCCAGCCAACATGGCGTATAATATAACACCCAAGGACCAGGTGTCGACTTTCCTGCCCTCGTAGGGGCTCTGTGTCAATACTAACTCGGGAGCTGCATAGCATGGAGACCCGCACGAAGTCTTCATTAAGTCGTTCTTATCTTTGTTGTAGGAATTGACAAATCCAAAATCAGAAATGATGACGTTCTTGTGCTTGTCCAAGAGCAAGTTCTCGAGCTTCAAATCACGGTGTATAAGGCCCTTCGAGTGCATGTAGTCAACACCGCTGACCAACTGCGCAAAGAGTTTCTTAGCCACGTTCTCCTTCAAGTATTTGTGCTGCAAAATGTAGTCGAACAATTCACCACCGGATGCATACTCCAACACAATACCAATATACTTACCGCTCTTCATAACCTCCACGAGATTCACAATATTGGGGTGGTTCAACATCTTCAACGAGTTGATTTCGCGGTGGATCTTGATCTCGCTCTCCGAGTCCTTCATGATGGTGTCCCGCTTGATCAACTTGATGGCCACCTGGCTCGGCTGCTTGCCGTCTTTCCGCCATCCGAGCTTCACTTTCCCAAACTCGCCCTCTCCCAACGTGGATCCCAATATGTACGACCCAAATCTCACCTCTCGGTGGATTCGCTTCACAACATTCGAGTTGTTTATCGCCTTGATGTGGCTGGCGGTGTCGTCCAGCTGCGACACCTCTGACATCGACGTAATATCCAGTGTCATTGACGTTCTTACCGCTGTTCTCTGGCCTGTATTATTCCTTTCTTGAACTTGAATTTCGAATTATCCCCGTAATATCCAATGTTATGGAATGCAAAACAAATAATCGCTTCTCAATTATTATGTGTTCGGCCGCCGCGTTTGTTGTACGACAACTCTTTAAATGCAAATCTGATTTAACTTTAACTTCCACCTACGTTTCTGGGGAACTATGACCTTTAATATGAATAAAATGCAAAGAAAACACTATTGTATAAAGGTGCTGGTGATTATTTTGTTTTACAGCGGTTGACAATGTGTTTTGGTTATTAATATTTTTGTTTACGATTTGAGCCACGCACGCTGCTCACTGAAATTTTCAGTCGCTACTCAGATATGCTCTTTTAGGAAGCAATGTCAACAGAACTAGGCACCGTTAGGCCACTTTTCGAAGGACGACGCATGGAAAGTTAGGTCTGGCGTATTGTCAACCATCTAGACGAGCTAGAAGCTATCAAGATTACACGGGAACGAGAGGAGTCGAGAAAAGTCCCACGAATAGGGTTTACAGAGCAGGGTTTTTCGCAATGGTAGGAGAGCAAGGACATATGGAAGACAGAAAAGAGGAATGATTTCAGTGCAAGTTGTCTGTGGGTGTATTGGGGAATTTAACCGTTTGCGGTAGTAGCGACACCTTGGTTCCCCGATAGAAGCGTAGTATCGTGTAGAATCTCGTCTGTTTCCAGGACAGGATGCCATTTTAGCTGTAATGGGACACAATCGCAGGGCGATGCTGCGGATCTATTGCGAGGTGGTATACGAACAAAAGGACACAATTATGCATTGCTGCGTATTCTGGACGACCATAGTATTTTTTTGATCTGTATTATGACGGGCTATTGTGGTATATTGTAGGAGATGTATTGTAGAGCTGATGTGACGGTGGGATACAAGAAGGTCCGAAAGCAATGCCAGCCGGGCTGGCATGGTTTCGGCTGGTATCGGAATCCAGGACTGCCACTACCACACCGTTCTCTGGTAAACGTAGAAGTAGGTGATATACGTAAAACAAGGGGCATGTGTCAGAGTTAGAGCTAGGGAAGCCCGTTGGAACTCATTTGGTGAGGCCCTGGGGAAGCCCAATTCCCACACGACCACTGCGCGCACAGTGTTTTGTTTATTCTAACGCGTAGTATGATCTGTTGATAAAGAACTAGAGGTAAATAGATAAGCTAGAAGGCCAGGATGACACAGGAAGCAACCACACAAGCACAAGCGCACGAGACCAGCATGGTGGATGAAGAAGAAGGGCTCAGCGGACCATTATTGATCGAGCAGCTCGAGGGCAACGGGATCACATCGGGCGACATCCGCAAGTTGAAGGCAGAAGGCTACCATACGATCGAAAGTATCGCCTACACGCCAAAAAAGGCGTTGTTGTTGGTTAAGGGTATATCAGAGGCCAAGGCGGACAAAATCTCGCTCGAGGCCGCCAAGTTGGTTCCGCTTGGGTTCACGACGGCGTCCGAATTCCACAGCAGAAGATCGGAGCTTATATGTATAACCACCGGGTCCAAGCAATTGGACACGTTGTTGGGAGGAGGTATTGAGACGGGATCCATCACTGAGGTGTTTGGGGAGTTCAGAACTGGTAAGTCACAGTTGTGCCATACTTTGGCAGTTACATGTCAGTTGCCCATCGATATGGGTGGCGGAGAAGGAAAGTGCTTGTATATCGACACCGAGGGTACCTTCAGACCTGTTCGGTTGGTGTCGATTGCTCAGCGTTACGGGTTGAACCCAGAGGATTGTTTGGACAATGTTGCCTACGCTAGGGCCTACAATGCCGAACACCAGTTCCAGCTCTTGAACCACGCGGCCCAGATGATGTCCGAGTCGAGATTCTCCTGTTTGATTGTCGATTCCATCATGTCGTTGTACAGAACAGACTACTCGGGGCGTGCTGAGTTGTCGGCCAGACAAACTCACGTGGCCAAGTATATGAGAACCTTGCAGAGATTGGCGGATGAGTTTGGTATCGCAGTCGTAATAACCAACCAGGTTGTGGCACAGGTCGATGGTTCGAGCTCCATGTTCAATCCCGACCCCAAGAAGCCCATTGGTGGTAACATCATTGCTCACAGCTCTACCACCAGATTGTCGTTCAAGAAGGGGAGAGCCGAACAAAGAATCTGTAAAATCTACGACAGTCCGTGCCTTCCAGAAAGTGAGTGTGTTTTTGCTATCTATGAAGATGGTATTGGCGACCCTAAGGTTGAAGATGATGAAAATTAAGTTCAAAAACTAAAACTAAACCTGAAATCCAAAACTAAATTCAATTGTTAAATCAAATTTCCTCCATTTCGTATGCTTTATATTCTTTTCATTTTAAAGCACTAATCGGCTGACATTTCGCTTAGTCTTTTTTTGCTTTCTCTTCGTATAGTTTGTATAATAAAACAGATTCATTTATCCGGTACCGGCGTGAATAAAAAGACTCATGTTACTTAATATGGAATCCCGGTATTATCTAAACGATCTGCGCCTGTGCCTTGTTCCCGAAGGCTTGTTGTGCGGCGTAAATCATGTAGGAAAATTTTTATCTTTTCCATCAATTGGCGGGTAACGTCACAAAATGGAAGTAAACCACCTTTTTCCCATAAAAAATTGTTATACGGGGATTAATCCATGAAAAGACTAACTTTCTAAAATTATTCAGAATAGCTAGGCATTTACAAATAGTAGTCTAGAGCACGATATACTTACTGTGTTGATACAATCTTCTATCGGAACATTATTTCCACCATTGTGATCAAACGCTACTTCTTAAAGTTCAATATTTAAAAAGTTCGAATCATAGTTATAGATCGTTTTGATAAGTTTTTTTCAACGGTTTTTTCAACACTTCGTTTCGGAACAAATTGATTAACTCATTACTCATACAATGGAGAAATCAAAGGTCAAATCTATTCTCCCCAAGCCATCACATGGACTCTCTGCTAGCAGCCCCATAACCTCAAACACCGGTAAGAGAAGGTCTTTGCCAGCAAACACAGCTAACACAGCCAAGAAGCAGAAGTCTCAGAGCATGAGTGTTGCATCAAATTCGATAAACTCCCCTATGCTGGCTGACAGAAGCTCCAAACAAACGGGTCACAGACCAGTGACTTCATGCACTTTTTGTCGTCAGCACAAGATAAAGTGTAACGCGTCAGATAACTACCCCAATCCATGCCAGAGATGTACCAAGATGGGTTTGAAATGCGAGATAGATCCAGAGTTCAGACCGAAAAAGGGCTCGCAAATTCAATCCTTGAAGAGTGATGTTGATGACCTAAAGTCTAAGATCGAAATGTTAACCAAAAATGAAACCCTTTTGACGCAAGCCTTAAACCAGCATAACCTAAATTACATGCAACAACTGCAATCTCCAAATATATTCGGAAATTCTCAACAGACATATACGAGTTCAATGCAAAGGCAAATAGGTGCAGGTTCCGATTATTCCACGAATTGTAACAATACGCCCATTAACTTTCATTCTGATAATTCACCCCATTCTTCTACTTCAGGGTTCCCTCATGTAAATACTACCAATAACAATATATCCCCCACTGCTGAATTTCTGAGGACTAGACTTTTAAATGATACTATTCCAGGTCAATCGTCGACATCCTTGGCACATATTTTGCAGGATAACTCAGACAACTCACCAGCCACTAGCGACAAGAAATTCGATTCACATACAGCAAATAAGGAAGAAATAGAGTATGTACCAATGTCAGAATTTGTTCTTGGGGATGTTTGTCTTCCGTTAGAAAAAGCAAATGAACTTCATGACCGCTTCAATACGAAACATTTACCGTTCTTACCTATAATCGAATCAACATCAGCCACTGAATTATATCATAAGTCACAGTTACTATTTTGGTCTGTTATACTAACGGCTGCACTTTCGGAACCAGAGCCAACATTATATATGTCTTTGGCCTCATTGATTAAGCAGTTAGCTATAGAAACATGTTGGATACGTACACCCAGGTCAACCCACGTTATACAAGCACTTATTATCCTTTCCGTTTGGCCATTGCCTAATGAAAAGGTCTTAGATGATTGTTCTTATAGATTCATTGGATTGGCTAAAAACCTATCCTTACAATTGGGGTTACATAGAGGTGGTGAATTCATTCAAGAGTTTAGTAGAACCCAAACTAGTTTGGGCCCAGATGCTGAACTTTGGAGAACAAGAACTTGGTTAGCTGTATTCTTCTGCGAGCAGTTTTGGTCGTCAGTGTTGGGGTTGCCTCCGCTGATCAATACCACAGACTACTTGTTAGAAAATGCTAGGGTCGATCAAAGTTTGCCAAAGAATTTCCGTTGTTTGATATCTTTATCTATATTTCAATGTAAATTGGTGAATGTGATGGGTATTTCAGTCACTAGACCGGATGGTCTTTTGGAACCTCTGAATCGTGCAGGTTCATTAAACATATTGGATAGGGAATTAGAGAGATTGAAATTTAAGTTACATATTGAAGATGGATCGTCTATTGAAATCTATTATTTGTACGTGAAGCTAATGATTTGCTGTTTCGCGTTCCTACCAGGCACACCAATTGAAGATCAAGTTAAATATGTTAGTTCGGCATATTTATCGGCCACCAGAATCATCACTATAACGTCTCAAATGATTAGCAGTAATACTATTTTATTAATTGAACTTCCTATCTATGTTAGGCAGGCAATTACTTATTCAGTGCTATTATTATTCAAGTTACATTTATCTCGTTATTTGATTGACAAATACGTCGATAGTGCAAGACAACTGATTGTTACAGTTCATAGACTTTTGAGAAATACGTTATCTTCGTGGAAGGAATTACAGAATGATATTTCGAGGACGGCAAAAGTATTGGAAAATCTAAACATTGTATTATATACTTATCCGGAAGTCTTTTTGTCTGACAATTACGAAATTGGTGGTAGTATCATTACTAGAATGAGATCGCATTTAACTGCTTCATTATTTTATGATTTAGTTTGGTGTATCCATGAAGCCAGAAGAAGAACATTGAACGATAAGACCAACCCCCAATCCAAAAAAGATGGAAAGGACGAACTCCCCGAAGACAACGATGAAACTGGTATTTATCCTAACCAAAGAAAGCTTTTACCATTGCCATTCTATAATCAGATTACGAAGGACGATTTCAAAACAATTACTACAACAACACCAAATGGTACGACTGTAACCACTTTGGTTCCCACCGACCATGCGTTAACACAAGCTAAGCTGAATGCTAATGCGAATGGTTCCAATAAGCCATTAGAAATCAATGGTATACCAATAGCAATGTTGGAAGCTACAGGGAGCACAAAAGATGTTGGTGGTTTAAATAAGAATGCAGACAGGCACATGGCTAACTCTCAGCTTTCTTCCGCAAATGTCTCAAACTTCGTTCCAAACTCTACGTTGCCTAATACTCCTAAAACTAATTATCAACCCCAGTTAGAGCTGGTATCCCAAGGCCAGCCTATGTTATTTTCTCCTGGTGAACCCCTTACAGAGATGCAGACCCTTCCAACTCCGGACCCATCGAATACGATGAATTTCCAATATGGAATGCAAGGAAGTCCACTGGGTCTTAATGAAGTAGCAGGCCAAATGGATGACTTCTTCCAAAAACAATCGGATGGTTGGTTAAATAATGATAACTACCAAGATGATGATTTCCTAGGTTGGTTTGATACGAACATGATTCCGGAGCATTGATAGTTTACTTAATGTTCTATTTACGATGTATAAATAATGTATTTTTTTGTATTTTTTTCTCGCCGTTGATACACAGTCGAGTATTTGCCCATTTGTATTTCCAACTATAGTTCTATTATACACTTTACACTTCGGAAGTCCTATTAGATTTGCAGCTACATATCTAAATATTTATCACGTGACATTTGGCGATTGCTATGCACCTTTGATGAATAACTGAAAATATATAAGAATGATATCTTTTCACGAAGCTATTCTAAATTTCCTAATTATATAGAAAAATGTTTAGCAGACAATTATTACGTTCAGTTACTTTGAGAAACGCAATTCCAGTTTCTAGAATTGTACCAGGACAATTCGCAAGATCTGGAGCACAATTGACTCGTGGTCAATTTTACTCAACCTTCAAACCTGAAGATCAACCAAGAATTAGAATTGGTTCCGAAGCCCCAAACTTTGTGGCTGAAACTACAGAAGGTAAAATTAATTTCCATGAATATGTTGGAAATCAATGGGTCGTATTGTTCTCCCATCCAGCTGATTTCACCCCAGTTTGTACTACTGAGTTAGGTGCATTTGCTAAACTCGAACCGGAATTCAGCAAAAGAGGTGTTAAATTAATCGGATTGTCTACTGAAGGAGTTAAAAGTCATAAGGAATGGATCAAGGACATCGAAGACGTTACTTCTGGTGGTGCTAAGTTTAGCTATCCAATTATTGCGGACACCGATAAGAAGGTTGCCTTCTTGTATGATATGTGCTCTGCCGCTGATTTTCAAAAGCTTGATAAGGGTATGGTTCCAACTGTCAGATCTGTCTTTATTGTTGATCCAGCAAAGAAGGTTAGGTTAATTATGACTTATCCAGCTTCTACTGGTAGAAACTCTGCCGAAGTTTTAAGAGTTGTCGATGCCTTGCAATTATCTGATTCCAAGGGTGTTGCCACTCCAATTGACTGGAGTGTTGGTGAAGACGTTATAATCCCACCAACTGTTTCTAATGAAGATGCCAAGGCTAAGTTCGGTGAATTCGAAACATTAAAGTCTTACTTGAGAACAACCAAATCTACATAGGAAGCTCTTTTTCCTACTCAATATGAATATATAAATTTACTAAAAAATGTATTTATCGCGATTCACCGTATTGTAGAGTCAGTCAATGATTCCGCTCTGGCGCTGTCCGACTTTTCGTTGATAGTTTTTAAAAGGGACTCGCTTCCATCCTCGTTCAAATACATCGCCTCACCTCGGCTGTTCGTCTTCAAATGTTTCTGTATGTTTTCCCATGCCTTGCTTTTCAACTTAGATGAGTATTCATTAGAAGTAAATGGGTGAAAATACAATTTTTCGCCTATCTTTGCGTGCCCAGGTGGGTCTATCAATTCAACTTTAGTATCATTATTTTCGACGCTTCCATTCTTTTCTGCAGCAAGTAGCATAGCTTCGGATTTAACTCCCCGTTGTTTCGAAGCTTTTAAATTTGCTAGAACAACAACCTTTCTATTCTTCATTTGTTCAATAGGTACGTAATTGACGAGTCCAGAACAAACTTGTATTATTTTGCCCTCAGACACATCTGTTTTCTCTTCCACTTGAATCTGACTCACATATAATCTTTCTGCATTCTCGTGCCTTTGGCATTGTAAAATTTTACCTACTTTGATGTTCAATAAGCTTGGAGGAACTTGGTATGTCAGTATTTTATTTCTCTAAAAAATAAGCTAAAACAGTTTATACTTACATTCAACTTTCCCAATAGCCGATGTACTGTATTTTCTTGTTAACAGCCTTACAGATAGCATGCTGATATTATCTACTATTGGCATCAATGGCTTTCATTAATATGTCATCGAGATGTATTGAATAATTTGTCCCAATGAGGAAATTTAATTAATTTTCGAAAACGCGTTATATGTTTCCATTAAATTTTATCTTTCATATATACCTTTTTTTAAAATCTATCACATTCATTAGACTTTTGTTTTATTGCAAAGTTAGTAAATATATTACACTGTTAATCAGCTGGTATAAATATATATATCAATTTAGATAATGGCTAATTTTGTATCGTCTCCAGGACGTATCCCATCGGATGCAGCACATCTACTTAATTCATCACAACCTCCATCATCAATAGGAAGATCAGGAGAGTTTCCTTCTAATAGTCAAAACTTAGGATTGCCTAGTGAAACTAACTTAAGCCAAAGTGCTTCTACACCACAACCTAATGTTCCGTTGGCTTCGACTAGAAGGAAACAAATAGCCGTTCCAAAAGTGGTCGATGTTACAGGTGAAAAAGTTCGTGAAAGTTTCGAGCAATTTATAGAAACCTTTGTCGATGAAGAGAATAGCAACAGAGATGATCAATGGGAAGGAAAGATCTATCTTGCACAAATTGAAGCAATGAAGACATACGAGTACAGTACTTTATATATCGATTATCAACACTTGGTGGGAAGGGAAAACGGTGTTTTGGCATCTGCTATTTTAGAACAATATTATCGTTTCTCCCCATTCTTATTGAAGGGTTTAAGAAGAGTATTAAAGAAGTACGCCCCTAGCTTGTTGCACACCAATTTGCTAGGAAATCAAAACGAAGGAGAAACTTCAAATAACGGAGAGACTGAAGGTACTTCTTCAACATCGTCGTCAGACGCGAATGAAAGAATATTTCAAATTTCTTTCTTCAATCTACCAACAGTTAGCAGAATTCGTGATATTCGTACAGATAAGATTGGTTCGTTGATGTCCATACTGGGGACGGTGACTAGAACCTCAGAAGTGAGACCAGAATTATATAAGGCATCTTTTACCTGTGATATGTGTTCTGCTATTATCGAAGGAATTGAGCAGATCTTTAAATATACTGAACCAACATCGTGCCCCTCTTGTGAAAATCAGTCATACTGGACTTTAAACGTTGCCAAGTCACAATTCATTGATTGGCAAAGAGTTAGAATTCAAGAAAACTCAAATGAGATTCCAACTGGTTCGATGCCACGTACGTTAGACGTTATATTAAGAGGTGAAACGGTAGAAAGAGCAAAACCAGGTGATAAATGTAAGTTTACAGGTATTGAAATTGTTATTCCTGATGTTTCGCAATTAGGTTTACCTGGTATTAAGGCACAATCCATCAAAGAAAATAGGGGTACTGCTTCTTCCGAATTGAACTCAGGTGTTAGTGGGTTAAAAGCTTTAGGTGTTCGTGATCTTACTTATAAAATTGCTTTCCATGCCAGCCATGTTTCTTCATTGATTAATAGAAATAATGGAACAAGCGATAACTACGATAATAATGAAATTGATTTTCAAGGTCCAGGTGATCAAGAATTGTTTTTGACATCTTTGAATGATGCCGAAGTCGCTCAATTAAAAGAAATGGTAAAGGATGAACATGTTTATGACAAATTAGTTCAATCTATCGGCCCAGCAGTTTTCGGTCATGAAGTTGTTAAAAAAGGAATATTATTACAAATGCTTGGTGGTGTTCACAAGGAAACTATTGACGGTATTAATTTAAGAGGCGATATTAATATTTGTATCGTAGGGGATCCGTCAACGTCTAAGTCTCAATTCTTGAAATATGTATGTGGTTTCTCCCCAAGAGCAGTCTACACTTCTGGTAAAGCCTCGTCCGCTGCAGGGTTAACTGCAGCAGTTGTTAAAGATGAAGAAAGCGGTGAACATACGATTGAAGCAGGTGCTTTAATGTTGGCAGATAACGGTATTTGTGCAATTGATGAATTTGATAAAATGGATATCGTAGATCAAGTTGCAATTCACGAAGCTATGGAACAACAAACAATTTCAATTGCTAAAGCTGGTATTCACGCAACTTTGAATGCAAGAACATCTATTTTAGCGGCTGCTAATCCGGTCGGTGGTAGATATAATAGGAAAATAGGATTAAGGTCCAACTTAAATATGACTGCTCCTATTATGTCAAGATTTGATTTGTTTTTCGTCATTTTGGATGATTGCAACGAAAAAATCGATACCCAACTTGCCTCACATATTGTTGACTTACATATGTTCCGTGATGCTATAATTAATCCACCCTACTCTGCCGAACAATTGTCTCGTTACATCAAGTATGCTAAAACTTTTAAACCTAAAATGACAAAAGAAGCAAGAGATTTCTTAGTTACAAGATATAAAGAATTAAGAGGTGATGATGCACAAGGATTAGGTAGATCATCTTACAGGATTACTGTTAGACAATTGGAATCAATGATTAGATTATCAGAGGCAATTGCAAGAGCTAATTGCACTGAAGTAATTACACCAACATTTGTTTCTGAGGCTTACGATTTATTGAGACAGTCTATCATTAGAGTGGAAATGGATGATATAGAGATGGACGATGAAGCTGATTCTGGTGATAAACCTGATAATTCTGGGGACCAAGATGATGAGGGCAACTCGAATATCGAGCAAGACGAATCTAATGATAGAGCAAGCTCCGTCCAACCAACACAAAGAGCAAAGAAGGATTCTGTTTCAATTTCATACGATAAATATGTAGCCATGATGAATTTATTAGTCAAGAAAGTTTCCGATGATGATAACTCTGGGGGTGAAGGTTTAACTGCAGAAGAAATTGTCAACTGGTACTTGACCCAAAAGGAGGATGAAATACAAAGTGAGCAAGAATATTATAATGAAAGAAAATTAGGTTACAAGGTTTTGAAAAGACTAGTCAAGGATAAAATTTTAATGAGTGTTACTAACAACTTGGAAGATAATGACGAGTTACCAGTTTCTGAGCAACAGGAATTACCAAGGAATACTAAAACTGTTTATATTTTGCATCCAAATTGTGCTATTTTGGATTTCTTTGACCAAACTAGAATTGAAGAACCAGATCAAGAAATCAGTTAGTTTGTCTAGAGTGTATACTATATTTAAAATGTTTAATTTACGATTATTATTGAATATATTTATAATTATATATAATTACGAAACCTCTAATAGCTTGAGTCAGCATGGGGTGCTGAATCAAAATGTTTGTTAAACACGTTAAAATTTTGGTTGGAGTTACTTGGGATCTTTTCTAGAAAGAAAGAATCATTATCTTTGTTTTCATTGTGTGTTGCATTGGGGATATCATTGCCATGATTGCTTGGATGGGAACTAGCAGTGTTTGGTGGAGGAGATTGTAAAATATTATTGGTTTCCAGATTATTAATTTTTGGGATATCTGAAATTTGGTAAATAGAATTGTTATCTGACTGTGCGTTGGAAGTGTTATTTGATATGAACTGCTGACTCAATTGAATCCCTTGGCTATTACTATTATGGGTTGGACGAAGTAGTTGCGATTTCAGCTGGTCATTAGACTTCCACTCTGCTGGTGTTAGCAGCTGAGCGCACTGCAAGCAGTGGTCTATGAAAACTTTTGAATTAGTAAACATTCTTTGACATGCCCTACACCATCCAGGGTCCTCCTTAGATCCAGGAATGAACTGCTGTTTATCCTGAACATAATGCACTAACTTCAAATGACGCTTCAAGACGTCCAACCGATTGAATGCACCGCCATTCCGGTGGCACGTTGGGTCATTTCTCCAGTAAGGGCAATGGTAACTTGGTTCAGAATGCGACTTCGTGTGCCTTCTTAAATCAGATTGTCTTGCGAACGCCCATTCACATCCAGGGAAGGTACAAACGTAGGGTCTATCGTTAACGGTTTTGCTTTTAAATTTAGAATTGAATTTGATCTTTGTGATTTTGTCGTCCACCTTCTTCGGCCTACCAACTTTGAACGTATTTGTCGGTTGATAGTGGGATATTTGGAAGCTATCCGTGGTAGAGGCTTGAGGCGAACTTTGTTGGTTTATGCTGCCCTGTGATTGTGGATTCTGCTGTTGTTCTGAAAACGAATTCGTTGACTGGGTCTGATGGGTAGCTTTTGCAGATAAGGCATTGCTCGGCGGTTGCTGGTGTGCTGATTGGAATCCTCCTTGATTATCATGCGACGGTATTTGACTTATCCCCGGTCCATTGTATGGCTGGCTCACCTTGGGATTGTAATATTTATACGGAGCATCCGGGAGATTAGGATATGGAAACGTCTGGTAATACGGTGGCATGACACCGTTATAATAATTCATGTGGGATGGAATTTGTGGAGCTGATTTTTGAGGTTGTTGTGATAACGCAGCCGATGCGGTTTGTTGGTTCTCAGTGTGCTGCGACGCCTTCTTTCCTGCTTCCAATTTATCTTCTCCTAAATAACCAGGGCTTGACTGTTCATTATTGCGTTGGCTCTCTTCATCCGCCTTCTTGGTGGTTGCATCAATGTTTTCGTTATTTCCGTGTTCCGGTTGTTTTGAACCTGATAGTTTAGATTGGGACATAATTGAGTTTTTTTTTATTTCCTTTTCAAAAAGCTATACTAGTTACAATGCACTTGTCATATATTGTATACTATGATATTTCAATGATATTCTGACTATTAACTATCAGCTGCTAACTATACTATTTGATTGTAGAACCTTGATGAGCCGCTTGGTGTGAGGATTTCATTTGTGTATTCAAAATTTGATATTGATAGTGCGATTTTTGTGTTCGTAAAATACGGGTCTAACAAACGATTGCAAAAACAGCACTTTCGGCCTTCAAACCTCGCGTGAGTGGGTAGTAGTTCTCTTTTAGTGATTTCGAGATGATAATATTACTGTGGGAACCAAACAACAGTAATTTTACGAAGTCTTTGTATAGTGTAATTCTTGAAAGTTTTATCAGAATTAGTGAAAAATCGCAAATCTGGGAAAATCATTGATTGAATGACTTGGCAAAAAATATATGAGAGGATGAATGTATCAGTTAAACCAAGAAGTTATAACTAGATCGTGCAAATGTATATCATAGTCTTGCTAAGAGGGAGTAACTTGGTCAATTCCCATATCTAAAGCATCTACGGTGTATGGGATGTGCGGAAATGAGAATCCTCCAATTTCCCGATAACATCTACAGACTCTAAGGCAGGTAGAAGATGAGTAAATGAAGTAGCACCATTTTCTGCATCTTGTGATACTGTACTATGATGATTTCGATACAAATTGTAAAATGTAAGCAGCATTATTAACTTTTACTAAAGCGAAATTATTTCTTAGAAATTAATTACTCATGTGACTTACAGCAATAGTACTTAAACTTGGGGTCCGTCCTTTTAATTATTTGGTTAATTTAGATATTAAGTAGGTCAATCCAATTGAATATACCTTAAAATCAGGCGAATTATATATCACAATGTCTACTGATAAAAGCGGTAAACCCATTGAAATTTTGAAATTTGCTGATAACTCAGGATCGTACAAGAGGCAAGCATCGCAGTTTCGTGATTTCATTTCGAACGCAGAGAATGCCAAGTTCAAGCCTGAATTGAACCGTTACCACTTATATGTGTCTTTGGCATGTCCCTGGGCACACAGAACGTTGATAACCCGTGTTCTCAAGGGATTGACGCAAGTAATCTCCTTATCGATAGTCCATTGGCATATGGACCTGAATGGGTGGAGGTTCAGAAATGAACAAGAAAAGAACCAGAAGAAATCAAGCAGCGATGTTCTGAATGGTACTGAGGACCACTTATATGGATTTGGAAGAATCAAGGAGTTGTACTTTAAGGCTGACCCCAACTATCAAGGCAGATTTACGGTTCCCGTATTGTGGGATAAGAAATTGGAGACGATTGTCAGCAACGAATCGAGTGAGATCTTGAGAATGCTCAACAGTGAATTCAACCTGTTGCTTTCGTCTGAATACGCTAACTTGGATTTGTATCCGAAGTCTTCCCGAGATGAAATTGACGAAATTAACTCTTGGATTTATGACAACATCAACAACGGGGTCTACAAGACTGGGTTCGCTACCAAGCAGGAAGTGTACGACAAGGAAGTGCAAAATGTGTTTTGTAATCTCGATAGAGTGGAAAAAGTGTTGGCAAAGAACCACGAAAACAATATCGAGTTTTTGATCGGGAACAATATTACCGAAGCGGATGTCAGGTTGTTCACCACAATCGTTAGATTCGATCCTGTGTATCATCAACACTTCAAATGTAATGTCAGGATGATCAGACACGATTATCCTCATCTCCACAGGTGGTTGCAGTTATTATACTGGAAGATCCCTGGTTTCAACGAAACCACCGATTTCCATCATATCAAAAACCATTACACGAAATCCCACATCGGTATTAATCCTAACGGTATTACTCCAATGGGCCCTGTGCCAGATATTTTGCCATTGTAGTTCTTAAATTCCGAGCAAAAGATCTCTAAATTCTAATGCATGATTGGAACTAAACGAAGTTGACGAGCAACAGCAAGCTCGTAAAGCTGTGGGTAATTTATAGTTTGTACTTCAAAATATATGCCTTATGAATACTAAGTTGAAACTTTTTTTTTTTTGCAATTTAGCCGTTATTGTTTTGTCGTTGAAGACACGCTTATTAGAAATTACTCAAAAATTCTAATTTCCTAGTTAGAGATACCAACTCTTTTACATTATATTATACTGGACCAGTACCCATATTGGAACGTGTATAAACTAGAGCAGCTGATAACAAGTCATGAGAGGTATGTACCTGTGTTGGAAGGAAAATGGAGAAATGGGATACTAACATATTATGCAGATTATAAAGTGGTCGTATTAGGTGCTGGGGGTGTCGGAAAATCGTCCGTCACGGTTCAATTCGTACAGGGGGTATACGTAGAAAGCTATGACCCAACTATTGAAGATTCCTATAGAAAGCAGATAGAAATTGACGGCAGAGCATGCGATTTGGAAATTTTAGACACGGCTGGGGTTGCTCAATTCACGGCCATGAGAGAATTATACATCAAATCTGGTAAGGGGTTCTTGTTGGTTTACTCAGTTACGGATGAGAATTCGTTACAAGAGTTATTGGCCTTAAGGGAACAGGTTTTGCGGATCAAGGACTCGGACAACGTCCCAATGGTGTTGATCGGAAACAAGTGTGATTTGGAAGACGACAGGGTGTTGAGCATAGAGGACGGGATAAATGTATCGCAGGAATGGGGACAAGTGCCTTTCTACGAAACCAGTGCCATGTACAAGACCAATATCGATGATGCCTTCGTTGATGTCGTAAGACAGATCATGAGAAAAGACGCAGCAATCAGCGCAGAAAAGAAACAACAAAAAGAGTTGCAGAAACAGAACGACGCTTCCAACGACCAGGCTGCTGCTGCTGTACCTGCTGCTGCCGAGAAAAAGACCTCTGGCAAGAAAAAGGCCAATTCTAAAAAGGCCCGTGAAAAACAAGCCAATAATGAGGCTTCCCAAATAAACGATAAACCAAAAAGCAAATGCTGTGTCATTATGTGAGTACGCATTTTCTATTTGCTCTTGTACTAATAGTGGTGGGGCCGTGGAGCCTACGAATCTACTATTATGTTGCATATTTTTAATCAAATACTATAAATAAGTTTCATACCCTTCTCCTTGGATGGACGCATGCGTCTGTCCACTGTAACATTTACAATACACGTTATACTTCAACACCTCTGTAGACAATGAGAACAACACATCCCATATTCACAGCCAATATAAGCTAAAAAACATGTGTGCGAAGAGCAAAAAAGAAAAGGAATTGCTGGTGTGGATATGATACCCGCGAGATTCGAACTCGCGCCTCCGAAGAGACCAGGACCTTACCCTGGCGCCTTAGACCAACTCGGCCAGAGTACCCAATTCCTACTAATTGGTTCAAAATTTTAATCTATACTCTGCCAGTGAATTTTAATGAATTTCATTCTAAGTTATTACTGACATCGAGACACAGATGACATACACATATACCTACATATATTCAAATTTACTGGTATTCTGACTATTTTACTATTTCAAGGGTTCCGAATACACTGTAAACGTAAAGCTAAGAGAATACAACGCTGTTGAGTATAATTTGTAGACGCCTCTTACTTATTATGACTATCTTGGTACCTAATAGTCACACGATACAAAGGTTCTACAAGAATAGTTTAAATTTCACCTCATAATTTGATGGGCAAATAGACGACTCACATATAGGAAGTTGTTTATAATAATCGAAAAGCGATGCCATTCTTGTTGAATAAAGCCTAATACAATTAGAGCCTAATATGCCCTGTATATACTTCAAACCCACGAGGACGAGAACAGCAACACATTTGTACGTGATTCGGACATTATGGATCAATTTATAGTCAGAAGAGCATAACATATTTAGTATATTGATCTTGAATATATACCTAGATCTCCTAACAGACCCTATTATACATATTTCAATCGAGAATAGTTCAAAACAGAGCTAGTGGCGAATTGGGACATAAACATCGAAGGTATAAAAATTCTCTTCTCTTCACGGGTTATTTGTGGAAATAACGAGAATTAAAAAAAAAAAATACAAGTCTTGATTATTTGGTTAGAAATTGAAATACAAGCCGTATTTAGCATTAACCAAAGGTGTTTGGTAGAAAATAGGATTATAACTTGCTCTGAAAACCTTGGAGTGAAAATTAGCTTGAAAAGCACGAAATCCGAATAAAAACAACAAAGTTTTGCCAGATGCTACAATTTCAATACATGGCCCCATGGGTGCCTACGTTCAAATCAAGTACCGAGGCCGAGTTGACGGCTAGCGATAACGATCCTCCGTTCATTACATTTCAGTTTGCCACGATCGATGGGCAAGGATTCCCACACGTTCGGACATTGGTATACAGAGGGTTTTTGTTTGAAGACAAAACCAACAACGTGATTACCTGTGTGACGGATAAACGAACCAACAAATACCGGGAGTTGTTAAAGAATGACAAGTTTGAGGCTGTCTTCTATTTTCCCAAACTTCGGAAGCAGTTCCGTTTTCGGGGTAAGGCCAGAATAATTGACACTGAGCACAAACCAGTGGTAGACTTGTCAAGTATACAACCAAAGACCATAATAGAGAACAATATTCAAAATAGCAGTGACAGCGATAGCGATTCGGACGACGATTCGGATGAGTTGGAAATTAGAGCCACTAGCACGTCTAGCTCAACAAATTCGGGCCCGGAAAACAACCACGCCCGCCAATCGTCTCCCGTGTGCCATAGTGTTCTTTCGCCGTCATTCCTCTCGCATGTACAGAAACAGAAATCTGCTGACAATATTTCCTACACCAACTTGCAGGATCTTTCAAATATTGAGTTTTACCCTCCCACAGAAGAAGAATGGGACGCCGAAATCAAGCGCCAGTGGAATAAATTGAGCAAGAATTTGAAAAAATCATTTAGAAAACCTACACCTACCACCCTCATAGATTCCCATAACCAAAAATTGATAGACTCGATTAATAGAGGTGTTGATGGTAAGAAAGATGATGACGGATTTAAAAACTTCGCCCTAATTGGTCTTTTCATTGAACACGTCGACTTGTACGAGCTCGAAAAGGATAGAAGATATATATATGCGAAAGATAGTTATCAACTGTGGAGCGAGGACGAAGTATGTCCGTAATTATATAGATTCTTCTTGTAAATATAATGATTAACGATTCTCTCGTACAACAAATGTATACCAAGCCTTATTTTGCACTAGGGTTGTTTTCTGACGCAATTGTTGTTTCCGAATTACCCTTGCTCTGTACTGAAGGCTTTATTCCTACTTCCTTGTAACTGGATCATGAACTTTGTAAAACAGTGTATATTTAGCCACTGACTTGATATATTATTTTCAAAAATAGCTAAATGCTATACTGGTTCAATTTCTACATTTATCTCCCTACTAGAGACCCCCAGATATGTTATCCTCTGGTGTAAATTCAGTAGTTTCTTCGTCTAGTGACTATTTGAATTGCGCACTAAATTTTTTTGCAATTGTTTTGAAGTCATTCGCCATACTAAAACCCATTTCGCCCTTGTTTATTTTATATATTTTGTTTACTTTTCTTTCACTAATTTTAAAATACTAACTAATTAAATATCCTAATGGCTCCAAAGACAAAAACTTCAAAGGCTGCTGCTTTGCCGGCAACAAAATTGACTTACAAAGGTATGTATGATGTGCGACATGGTATCAATGATCCCCGAGCTAAACAGTTGGGGTCCATAAGGATGAATTTTTACATCGCTAGTACCAAAGACTAACATATTCAGACATGATTAAATCAGCAATTGTAACGTTGAAAGAAAGAAACGGATCATCGTATGTATAAGTACTCCGACCATTTATGGTTTTTCGCTGGAGGAAATATCACTAACCAAAATTTAGCCGTCAAGGATTAAAGAAATACGTTCAATCCAACTACAAGATCAGCGCTGCCAATTTCGATTCGTTATTCAATACCGCATTGAGAAAGGGTGTTGAAACCGGAGATTTCCTTCAACCAAAGGGTCCATCTGGCCCTGTCAAGTTGGCCAAGAAGGGCAAGATTGCTCCTGTTGAAGCAAAGGTTTCCAAGCCAACCACCAAAAAGGCTCCAACTAAGAAGGCCACCGTCACCAAGAAAGCTTCTGTCACTAAGAAGCCAGCTGCGAAGAAGACTGCCTCGGCCAAGAAGCCTGCTACTAAGAAGCCTGCTCCTAAAACTACGAAGAAGCCTGCCGCAAAGAAAGTAACTACCAAGAAAGCTGCCCCTAAGAAGGTCACCAAGAAAGTCACTAAGGCCCCTGCTAAGAAAGCTGTGACCAAGAAGGCTGCTCCTAAGAAGGCTGCCACCAAGAAGGCCGCTCCAAAGAAAACTGCTAGAAAGTAAATCTAACTAGGTAGGTTTGCTAACTGGTACGTTCTATTTCTGCTTACGCCAATTGTATATTAGTGTTTCTTTCTCTGCGATGTTTTATTAATGGTTATATTCATGGGTTATATGTTTATTTACCCGATTTACTCTCGAAGAAGTGTTATGGTGTATATTGATGTGTATAATTAATATATTTGTTTATTTACTCTTGAAATCGCGTATTGTCGTGTAATGAGAATGTTGAGATTATGATTTTTGTGATAATAGTGGTGATAATACTGATATAGATGGATTATAGGAACCTCTGTATAGAGTTAACGAACAAAAGAAGCACATAATGACAATTGCAGGAACCAAAACTACGCCTCCCATCGCTATGATTGTAGCAGCTCTTCTTCCGGAGTTAGGTATCGGAATCAAAGGTCAAATGCCATGGAGATTGAGAAATGAAATGAAATATTTCAGAAATGTGACGACCACAACTAAGGATCCCAATAGTGTGAATGCAGTAATAATGGGCCGTAAAACATGGGAGTCTATACCGACCAAGTTCAGACC
Source organism: Debaryomyces maramus (assembly GCA_030583545.1). Taxonomy (NCBI): domain Eukaryota; kingdom Fungi; phylum Ascomycota; class Pichiomycetes; order Serinales; family Debaryomycetaceae; genus Debaryomyces; species Debaryomyces maramus. Next base: position 137,040 of record JAJMIL010000004.1, read on the forward strand.
ATTGCCAGGGAGATTGAATGTGATATTATCCAGAGGCTACGTTGGAAATGAGTCAACTGATGAAAATGTGATTTTAACGAATTCGATTGAGAGTGCCTTGACTACGATCGAAAAGGCTAGCAAATCAATCGAGAAGATATTTGTGATAGGGGGATCGGAGTTGTATAACCGATTGATATCAGATAAAAGGGTGAAACATTTGTTGCTTACGGAAATAAAGACAGACAAACCCGTAGAAATTGATACATGGCTCAAGTTTCCGATTTACAGCGAATCCAGCAATTGGGAGAAGCAATCTAATGAAAGTTTGAAGGAATTCATTGGATTAGATAATGAGGATACGGAAATTACAGAAGGGGATTTCACGTATAAATATACGTACTGGAAGATAAAAGAATAATATCCAAAGCCTCTGTTGTAATGCAATATGTATATAATAAATAATATAGCTAATTAAAAGCCTAACTAGTGAAATAGTGGTTATTTAGTTTGAAAATCTCGTTGCATAGATTCCACCAAGATTTCTTTTTGTACCCATTACTCAAGTATTCTTCGTAGCAATAGAGCTCGTAGAAGAGTCTTAAATTTGGTTGAATTATAATGTTAAATCTTCGTACTCTCACGTACATATATGCATCTAATAGGGACATATGATAATATTTCATCACCAGAGCTATAGACAAAGTTGCAGATCTGGAGACCCCAATTCGGCAATGAATTAGACTTCGAGAACTATCTTGCGGATCAATTATGAATTTTGATTGCACTTCGCTTGGACAGTCCATTAATAATGATAACATAGAGTCTTTTCCATCATCTTTCAAATTATGAATATAAATAACCAGATTTAGGCTTGGATATTTGGCTAGTTTAATGTCTTTAATCTCATAAATATTGCCCGTCCCATTATTGAAAGAATATATTGGCTTGAGAATAGTCTTGTTCTTAGTGTCTGCATTATAAACATCATGATCAAAGACAACGTTTAACTGGCTAAACCATAATGGGGTTTCGCCAACACTAATTATTTTTGATATGTCTAAGGCTTTCAAAACCGTGCCGGAAGAGGCATGGTTCAATGACCCAAGATAAAGGTTTGATAAAATTTTTGATGGGAAATTATTATCCTCTTCAAAGTTAAACCAATCATAATTTAGGGGTGGTAGTTTATCCGCATTTGTATCATACTGTAGATTTGTTTGTTCATAATCTAACGATTCAATTGCCTTTGCATCGTCTAAGTTCAGTATTTTCATCCAGAATATTAATCTTTCAAATTTCTTTAAAAATATTAAATCACTTTTAAAATAGTAAAGACGGATACCCTTCTCGTGACTCATTAGTTCAAGTATAACCTCTTCTATCAATCCCATTTTTCCATCAATATCCCACATACAACCCAATGCCAACGTCAATAAGGAAAGCTCAGTAAACCCGTCGAATGAAAAAATATACACTTTGAGATTACGGAATTTGACGTAGTGGTGTATCAATTTCATAACATTCAAAAAGCTCAAAGTCTGATCAAGAGTTATTGTCGATGAATCTAATGATCCAGAAGAAGGGAATTCAAAGTAAATAGGGCTCTCGTAATCAGAATGAAGAAGGTGGTCTTCTAACCCGCCTAGCTTTGGAAAAGTTGCTTCCTTGTGACAATTGATAAATAATTTAAAATTGTTATCATTGTAAGCATTTTGTAAATTTTTAGTGGTGCCCGTGTAGACATTGGGGAACGGGTTATTCATGGAATTTAGATCTCCAATCATATTCTGTTCCATAAAATATAACAGTTCCAGCTCTACATTGGTAAAGTAGTTAGAGTCCAAAGATTTCCAATCTTCTAATGGGAAATCCAAAATATACATAATCTTATTGCTTGTCAATTTGTTAATGGTCAATGCAGAATTTAAGTTTGTTGTATAATCCATAGATTCATTATATATAACGAAATTGGATAAAGGTGCCATTAGTTTTATTTGCAGACAATAATTACGATTATTCAATTCGTGAAAAACTGGCGACAATTGATTGATATGATCAAGCTTTTCATACTGGACAAACTCGACATAATCTTCATCCACATCGTCGTCGTCATCGCTTAGGTACTTGGGTGTCAAGATATCTTGTAGGTTGCACAGATCGATTAACTGTCGAGAATCTTCTTTGGAATTTAAAAACATCAAGTGGAAACGGCTCTTCAATGCATCAGGCACCTTTATTTCATCCTGTGCCAGCATCATATCCAATTTATCAATATCAAAGTCATCACTGAAAAAAATCCGCTGTTTCACATTGTTCAATCCATGGAGGTACGGAAAGCATTCGTCTGAAGGAAGTAGTTTGTTATCATGATAGAAATGAAATAGCTGCTTGAAACATTCTACAGTAGTTATGCGCAAGATATTCGCATGTCCCGGAACAGAGCTGAGTCTTTGGTTGAATGCCTTCACCCATGCTTCGGCATCTTGCGTTGGCGTACTTCTGGCTGTGTCGCTCGAAATAAGAATCCCATCTTGCTTTTCATCCGCTATTTTAAAGCTTCCAGTCCTATCTTTCCATTGTGCTTCATTAATATGTACTGACAAGTTAGTCACCCTAGGAACACTGCTGTACACTACTGAAGTCGCAGGTTCATCGTTCAAGCTTGTGGTCGACTTGGATTTTCGGTTATACTCTTGCCAATTGTTGCTAATAGCATATTCTAACGTGCTCATGCTATATTGCATCTACCCTCTTAACTGTTCTCGTGTTCTGCCTGTACTATGCCAATTTAAAGTATATGGTAATAGTACGCCAGACTAATTGGTATTTCACTTCGTTATCTTCACTTAATGTTGGTTTTCTTCACTATACTAAGTGCCTTGCCTTTCTTTCTTCAAGGTGATACCGCCAATTTATATATCATAAACGTACTCCATAATCTCTGACATGATCCATTTATACAATAACTTTATTATATTACTACACAATAAGTGTGGCTTGCAAGAGCGTGGCTACGAACTCATTTTGATCAACTGAAATTTCTCTAAGTGATCAATAGAAATTACAGCAATAAGCGAACCCAACCGCACCCCAATTTATAAATGTTTATTGTTAGTTTGCATATTCGTTAGAAATGGTCATAGTAATGTGCAAACCATGTCATATCTTGCTATTCTAGTTTTTAGGGGCATCGTGGCCCTTTGTAATGTAATCGAAGGAGTTGTGTTCCATTTATCTGCAGGGCCTTCAGATAATCAAAAGATTTTGTTGGCTGCAACTATCTATATATGGTAAAGTATCATGTTAACAAAGGCGTAGAGATATAACACTATATATACGTTGGTTGGGTGGTGTGCTGAACTAGAGGTTGTGGGGCATACCAGAAACTGTAGTATTTGAGTGTTTGTGGAATATATTTTAGTTAGACATGCCGGGATATGCTTGGGCATTATAGTTTGTGGAGCAATATGGATTTTCCAATTGTACACTTTGGCGAGGGTAAAGACACCCAAGTACAAGAATACAGAGAGAAAGAAGAGATTAGCGTATATCTTTCTTAGCTTGGTACATTTTATAGAGATTTTACAATTCAAGTTGATAAAATAAAGATTGGGTGGTCAGAATACACACATGATGAAATTAGTCAATTTACTCTTTATCTTTATCAGTATTATCCAGGTGAGCGTAGCTCATGCTGAAGGTGCTGGGACATTGGAGGTTAAGGAAAACGAGAAAGGTACAAACGAGGTGGAACAGAACAACATGCCACCCGTATCAAGTGCATATACCTCGACTCTTACAGAATCAGAATGCTCATGCTTTCCTGAATCCAGACAAGCAGACGGAACCCTAGTGACAGTCGAAGGACTAGCCAGTGGATGTCAAGGGGGCAATCCAGGGTGCGAGGAGGAGGTATCCAAGTTGAGTTCGACGGTTATTTTCAATCCCGATTACGTACTTCGGTCAAACATATGTACCGTCACTACCAAAAGACGGTATTTGCCAGAATGTCCCGAATGTTACGATGAATACATGACTACTACCATGGTGATGCCCAGCCATCCTTATAGTGTTAGTGTTAGTGTTAGTGTTAGCTCGTCTCTCAATGTTAGTAGCACGCAACAGACGCACAGCGGAGGAAGCTCGACAGAAAGTACCAAGCTTGTATCTTCGGTACCATCTACGACAAGCTCCGCTTCTGACTACGTTCATTCAAAGACGAATAGCAGCAAGATTCATATATCTACGCTTAGAAACGCCAATCTGTCCTATAGTCATAAGACATCAGTATCTGAGATTACCAAGTCCTATCATCACCGAAGCAGAAGGAATAATTCCAATACAGATTTTCAAAAATCCAAGAGCAAAGACTGGGGCAAAAGCGGTCGAGTTCCAGTCATGAGCTCGATCCCTGTCAGCATGAGCTCGATCCCTGCCATTCTGAGTACTATCCCTGTCAGAATGAGCTCGATCCCTGCCATCCTGAGTTCTATCCCTGTCAGAATGAGCTCGAACCATGCCATCCTGAGCTCGAACCATGTCAGTATGAGCTCTATTCCTGTCATCCTGAGATCTATCCATGTCAATATGAGCTCTATCCCTGCCATCCTGAGCTCTACCCCTGCCATCCTGAGCTCTATTCCTGCCATCCTGAGTTCTATCCCTGCCATCCTGAGCTCTATCCCTGCCATCCTGAGCTCTATTCCTGCCATCCTGAGTTCTATCCCTGCCATCCTGAGCTCTATTCCGGCCATCCTGAGTTCTATCCCTGCCATCCTGAGCTCTATTCCTGCCATCCTGAGCTCGATCCCCAATGGAAACATATCGATTTCTGTTCCCTCTTTGAGTACTAGTTTAATGTCTTTTACCACAGGAAAAAACCTGCTGATGGGAGAAAACTCTTCCACAGCTAAAGGTGTAGAGTCGCATGGAGGAACAACCACGTTCATAAGTACCAGTACACTGTGTCACGAACATTTACCATACGGAGATAATACTTCTGGAAACAATCTGAACTCGATTCACCACTCTGACCATTATGATAGCGAGTACCCTCACACCAGCGAAGTGTATAAAGCTAGCACTACTTCTGAGGTATTGAATGATAAACCAACCACTGACAATAATGATTACTGGAATGACTTTTGGAATGATGACTACTGGAATGACTACTGGACAGATGACGATTGGAATGGTAACGACAAAAATGAAATAATCAGTACCAGCCATGGGGAAGAAGTACACAAGACTGAACACAGTCATATTAGCAGTGAACTGCTCATGGTAACCCCTACAAAGTCGCCAGAGTCGACATCTGTTTTACAGACAAGCTGCGAAGCGTCGGAAACATCCATGTCCGAAATACACTTAGTGACGTCGGAAGCCGGGTCTTCTTCTGTTCATTTAATTGAAAAGATGTCCTCTAACCACAACCCCATGACCTTGGTGAATACCACGGAAAGCGTACCAACAACTGAAAAGCCAGGAAGTTTACTCAAGCCCTCGGTAAGTAACTCAACTGAATCACATAATGAGCCACCAACGTCAATTTCAAGCTCTGCGTGGTACCATACGAGGCCCTCTCACCCTACATCATCTGGTTCTAAATGGAGAAGTGATCATTCCGCCGAACTCTCATCTCACGAAAACAGCCATGAATCCCCCAAAACCACTGGATACTCTAACAGAATCGAGCAATATACCATCACTCAATCCTTATCTAGCTCCAAAAACAGTGGAGAGTCTAGTGCTTTGTCCGGCACCTCGTCTTTTACTAAGCTATCTTCCAATCTCGCTAAGCTGTGGTTAATTATTAAACCAAATAATAACACCATTCACTACCTATCAAGTGCTTCATACATCAACCCATATTACTTATTACCAATCCCTCTAATAACGCTCGTATTGTTGTTATAGTCTTGTTACTATTCTAACAGTCATATATAGAGACTTTATAATTTTGTGTAATTTATTTAGTTGATAATTGGAACTGGTAAAATTTTCTGTTATTGATTGTAATTATTCATATTATAACCCATATATTCTAATATAATTGACTAATTTATTATAATAATATGTCAGAAGTATGTTACCAAGCATTATGTTAATGGAAACAAAATTAAACTAACAATTAAACCAGGTTAAAAGAACTATAAGAATTACAACTCAACAACACATCTTGAAAGATGTACCACCGGTGGAAAATTACCCAATGAGAGAATGGTCCATTGAAATCACTATGTTAGATCAATCAGGTAATGAGATACCTGCGAATATCTTGGACAAAGTCACGTACACGTTGCATCCTACTTTTGCAAATCCTATAAGAACTGTGAAGGCTCAACCATTCAGAGTGGAAGAACAAGGATGGGGTGAATTCGACATTCCAATCACGATTCACATCGTGGGCTTATCTGGTAAGCAAAGTGAAAGAAAGTTCAATCACGATTTGAATTTCTTGCAAGAGAATTATACCATTGACCATACCGTGTCCATCCCTACCAATAGATCGCAAGCATTGAATAGCTTGTTATTAGAGAGTGGAAGCGTGCCTAACAATAACAACTTGGATGGTTCGAATAAAAGAAAGAATGATAACGATGCCAATAATAAATTGAAAAAACAAAAGAGTGCAAGCGGTAACGGTGCCCCAATGAAGGGTCAGATCGACTTAGAAAAATTGGCCAATGGATTGACCAAATTAAACGAAGATGATTTAATAGTTATAGTTCAAATGGTTACTGACAACAGAACAAATGATATGAATATTAAGAATGATATTGATAATGGTGAATTCACCATGGATTTATATACCTTGCCGGACTCGCTTTTGAAGAGTCTCTGGGATTATGTTAAGAAGCATACCGGTGATGCATAATTGTAATTATTATATAAATGTCTGTAATTTGTATTCAATATATGCTATATATACACTTTTTGGTACTTTTGGTCCCTTCACTTATCAAATCCAAATAAACCTTACTAGCTATTGAATACATCCATATTTAAGGTGTTGAAGGGTCGTATTTTCCCAATGCAAATCAATCCGTACGGAAGATGCTAATACAGTCTTTTTATACAGACCATACTTTTATAGTTTGATCCCATGAAGCAGTACAAATCCCAATTCCATCGGGACTTGAGCTAACTTGATTGACTTTGTTCAAGTGACCCGCTAGTCCTAATGTACCAACGATATCACCTTTCAAAGTGTCCCAAATAACGCATCCGTAGTCAGAGTAGCAGCTGTATATTAGTCTACCTGACTTGCTGAAATCAAGTGATGTTACTCCGCGACTGTCATAATTAGAGCTAACAGAGTCTGATTTGCTTGCTTGGTCCGATGGACTCCCTGGGTACGACCCGCTTATGCCCTGTTTATAATAATGCATATCTAGACGGTGAAGGTTCGACGATAAGGAATAATTTCCTATCTCGCAGTCGGATCTTATATCAAAAAGCCGAATGATCCCATCGTCTGATCCAGTCATGAACGACGGGTTATTGGGAAAGACTTTCATGCAATTTACATCGCTGTTGGACACCTGGAAACTCTGCACAGCAAATTGAGTCCTATAGTCCCAAATCTTTGCAAATCCATCGGAACTGCCCGATATAAATATAGGTGAATCCTCGCTCACCCCTGCTTTCGTAAATTTGGATAGAGCTAAAACATCGCCTAAGTGATCGATGAAGTCTCGGACCTTACTGCCCTTAACCATATCCCACATACTGCACGTCATATCTCCACTTGACGTGATTACCTTGTCATTGCTGATAAAGTCACAATCCGAAATATATGCCTTATGCCCCTTGAATATCGAACGGATTGAATTCTGGTACACCCCTTCCTCTCCACTCGGATTATACCTAGAACTGACATTGTAAACAGTCAATGTGTTATCCAAACCTCCCGATGCAACATTTTCTCCGTTTGGTGAAATTGCGCAGGTTAAAACCCACTGGTTCTCTAAGGGTATGGCCTTCTTTTTGAACCCAGACACCGTATCCCATATTATCATGTATCCATCCTGGCTGGCCGACAATATATGCCTTGAATCTGCATTCCATCTAATTTGGGCTATCTTATTCTGATGCCCCTTTAGGGTATTATATAGTTTCAAATCGAATTGGTCCGATAATAACGGTTCAATTTGCCCCGTAAGCTTGAACAAAACCGTATCCTGTATCCGAGCTCTAACATCTTCTACTTCTTTGTACAAGGCCCTAGTCTCCTGCCTTGCTCCTGCTATTCGTGTCTGAATATCTATTTTACTATTCTCACTATCTTGATTAATCATGGCCATAAATCTATATTACAATATTACACTAAATTTAAATTAAACAAACTACTACAGAGAAGAAAAAAAAAAAGACAAATTACTTCCTTATCTCTTCCTGCCAACAGATCTCCAACCTGTTAACGTATGTGAATTCCAAATGCAACATTTATTAAGTATAGGTGGAATAATACCACAAAATCAAGAAGTCCCACATTTCGTTGTTCCAGTTACTGTTTAGAATATCTTGCAAAATTATACCGATTGGGCATTGTCCCTCATAATAATAAGTCATCACAAGGCTTGAAACTGACAAGCCTATTCTTAGTAAAAAAATAGGTCATATTAAGCCCTCCGAGAACCGTGCTCATTCATTTTGTTCCAAGCTTGCTGTATATGCATGTTTGAAGTTTGTTTTATAGTCATACCAGAAAAAATCACACCATAATACATATTGAGTAAAATTATTGTTCAGATGGCTTCTGGTTTTGGATTGGAGTTGGTACAGGTGCAGCTGCAGTCTTCCTAGTTCTATTTAACCTCTTGTTTGCTCTCAGCCTGTCATCCCGTTCCAAATCACCCGTCACCTTCTGCAAGTAGTTAGGGACAGGAAGCCCGGACTTCAAGAAGAACATCTTCCAGTTTCTTGCCTTATCTTTCAACTGCACCTGAGATCTATTTTTCAATGCTTCCGATATCTTACCTCCTGCACCGAACAATTCTAGGATGTTCGACCACAGAGGACCCTTTAGTTCCAATGCATGCCTGAGGGCCTTTTCTTCTTCTCTGGTCCAAGGACGTCTTTGTAAGCTCTTGACGTTGGAGCCTGGATTCAACCGGAGGTGAATTTGTTGTTCTTGGATTTCAGACGGCAACAATGCTTTGGTTATGTCGCTTATTTCCTGACTTCGCAAGTCGTATGTAGATTGGCTGCTCAAGGGCGCACTAGACTCGGATGTATTGCTAGTGGCGGTGGCCATAAGCTCTTCACTGTGTGGGGTGTTTGTTTGCTCGGTTTCTTTTGAAGAGGTGTTCCTTTCTCTGGTGGTTCTTCCCTTCTTACCCCAGATCAAGAATCCCATGTTTTTGGCACAGTATTCAAATAATTCTTTCAAAAATGACAACCAGTCGTACTCCTCACTCAAGACCTTGTCGCTAGGGTAGTTGAGTAATATTTCTTTACGCGACTTGCAACGATCGATGAAATCAAATTCAGTAGGGGTTAAGATCTTCGTTTTCCGTCTTTCGAGTAATATATCTTCCAAGTTATGAGGCAAAATATCTTCCAAAATGTCCTCTCTTGATCTTCCACCGGCCTCAACTGCTGAAATATAAGCTTGGGTTTTCAAGTCTAAGTACAAAACGGTCTGAGGTTTCAATAACTTCCCAATTTTATCACCTATGATTGTATTAACACCACTCTGTAAACTCATGTTGTGTGGATTCATGTTCGATAACGTATTGGCAGGATCCAAATTATTCGCAGGACAAAATATATCTAAAAACGATTCGTTCAAGTAGAAAAAACCAACTTCAATCGTACCCAAAGTAGCCCCCAAGAATGTGGCTAAGTTAACCTTCCTTAGAGTCAGCTCAATCAGCTGTTCTCTATTTCTGAATATACTTGGAGTCTTCTCCCCTTCTTTCCACATCCCTGGAGCAATATGTTCAACGGTTAAAAACGGGTCTTCCTCGGAATACAACCTCTTGGTGAATTCGAATAAAGACGTTAAATCCCGGAAAGTGGCCCCAGCTGGAGTATCTGGGTGCGCAGCCAAGTCAAGGATCTTTTGGTACGGTCCTAAGGCAACAATGCGTAATAATTGTGATGCAAGGTTATCTAACGTAGGTAACGAATTGATCAATAACTGGATTCTAGGTGGGAGGTAATCCGCTGCAACTATTGGTAATGGTAATGCTGCCAAATGAGCATTCGATAACATTGACAATGGCGGTAATTGACTGGATAACGCATTATATGCTGCAAATGCAGTGTTTGTATTCAACAATTCTGAATTAGCAGGAACGTTTATTCCCCCGTGATAAACTTTGGATTCGCTTTTCTCTTCTGCTTCTTTTTCTTTTGTAGAATCCTTATTTGCTTCGGTAGCATTTTCCAATTCGTTCGCAATCATTTGCAAGTTTCCTTTTTCATTGATCATATTTTCGTCTGGTTTTTCATTGGATTCGGGGCTTTTGGATAACTGCTGATGGTGGTCCTCGATGGCTTTTTCAAACTCTAACTCCAACTCCTTGTTGTTGTTTTGCTTTTCAACCGTATGGTGTGATTGGTCTTGTTCTCGTACTTGGCTACTTTCTTGCAGTTGTTCGTGTGATTGCTGTCCGCTCTCACTCTGCTGTACTTGGCCTTTGTCTGTCTCTGATCCGTGGCCTTCAGGCTCACTAGTGTTAGATTGTTGTTGTAAACCATCCGCGCGTGCATCTTGCTGTCCTTGTTCCAGTTGACCCTCCTGTGATCCTCGATGGTCGTCTCCAGTAAGCCCGTGTGTGCGTTCATCTTCTGCCTGCTCGCTTGGATGCGTGCTGTCGTCGTTTCTTGGTCGTTTATTATTATCTCTCTCGGAGTCGTTCAGCGAATCCTCCAAATGACGTTTTTCAGCATTGTGTCTCTCTTCGAGAGATTGTTCGTATTGCGCTTGTTCATTACTTTGACCAATAGACTCGGATATAACTTTATCAATCTCATCCATATTTATATCAACTTGATCATCAGGATGCGACTGCTGATTACTTTGGACTTCTGTCCCCGTTATACTGTTGTTATCGAACGTTACACCTTCACTTTTGGCCAGCGCTTCATTCGGTGATTGCTTTTCTTCATATCCACCTTTTATAGATTCACTCATAATTCAATTATAGATGTTCTGCTATTGTATGCTAAATTTCCTATCAATGTTTATTATTTTAGTTTTTTTTTTTTTTCAGAGAAGAGAGTGCACTCTGCGGGATAATCAGAATTGATAAATAGCCATAATAAACTGTTTCTCACGAAGCTACGTTACACAGAGACTGATTCATGAACTATAAGCACGAAACTTGCCATGTTAGTGTATATATGTATGGACTTTCGCCTTTACAAGGTTATTCGTTGATGTTCTGGGGGCAAAATTGAGATATTCTACCTCAGAACATAATAACGACCAAATGTTCATCAGCTCAATAAATGTAGCTAATTTATCTCTCTACCACCTGGTATTTGTATCTAGACATTATTATTAAAGATCCTGGTTGAGCAGATATACATACAAGGGCCTGTAAATCTCTAATTGGAATATCAAGTGATTGATGCAAATACTCTATTATCGACACTAAACCACGTCTAATCATTACATACGCCCATATCACCACCGTTGACCCCATTAATCCATAAACTATTCACTGAGTCATACCATTGTATTTCATGATCAGCGTGTAAGCCGATAAGAATGGAACTTCTCAATGAGGAAGTTCCATGAATCCTGCGCTACATTAGTCAATGAATATGCCAACATACACACTAGAAAAGCATAGTTGTATATGGGTCTTCAAGCACCCAATGACTCTATCCTACAAGTATATTTAGCTGTGTCACGCCTTCCAACAGTAGATGGTATTTATTGTAATTCGTGCAAATTCATGGCTCATCGCTAATCAATAGCCATGGAAATCATTCAACCCCTGGTCTTACCCACTAAGGCCCCATGGAAGATTGGCGTACACGGGTATAGTTCTTCTGGGTACAAGGCATTACTCGGAGTTTGGGAACCACTAGCCACCGGCTCCTCCTCTGAGCATCTGCGGCAATCGCTTACAGAATTCTCAAATCGATGTTTTTAGCGGAACTTTCTCATTTTGTCGATAACCGCTAAAAAAATTGACCCCATATATAAGGCTTCTTTACTTGCGTTTCTAAAAACTATTGATATTTCTCTTTTTATTGATTATTGATAGAAATATTCTTAAATATTATAACAGTAGTATGTCCGTTTGTGAAAAGTACTTCCCACAAGAGCCAAAAGAACCAGTCATTAAAACATCGGAGTTTCCAGGGCCGCAATCAAAGAACGGGATTAAATCATTGAATAATGTATTTGACAGCAGGCCAGCATACTTCATAGCCGATTATGAAAAATCGACCGGTAACTACATTGCTGATATTGATGGAAACGTTTACTTGGATGTGTACGCTCAAATTGCATCGATAGGATTGGGTTACAATAACCCAGCGTTGATTGAAGCCGCCAAGTCCGATAAGATGGTTAGAGCAATTGTTGATCGTCCAGCGTTAGGCAATTTCCCAGGGAAGGATTCTGAAGAAATCATCTCGGAATTGTTGAAGATGGCCCCTAAGGGCCAGGATAAAATTTGGTCTGGGTTGTCTGGAGCCGACGCCAACGAATTGGCATTCAAGGCTGCCTTCTTCTGGTACCAGGGTAAGAAGAGAAACTTTTCCACTTCCTTCACCGACGAAGAAAACACGTCTGTTATGAAGAACGAACAACCTGGCTCTCCAGAATTGGCCGTCATGTCGTTCCAAAGAGCCTTCCACGGAAGATTATTTGCTAGTGGCTCCACGACCTGCTCCAAGCCAATTCACAAATTAGACTTGCCTGCTTTCAAATGGCCAAAGGCTGAATTTCCTTCTTACAAATACCCATTGGACAAGCACACAGATGAAAACAAGAAGGAAGACCAACGTTGTCTCCAAATTGTGGAAGACTTGTTCAAGAACTGGAAGATCCCTATTGCTGCATTGCTCATCGAACCAATTCAATCCGAAGGTGGTGATAACCATGCTTCTGGTGAGTTTTTCCAAGGATTGAGAGACTTGACCTTGAAGTATGGCGCTTTGATGATTGTCGACGAAGTCCAAACTGGTGTTGGTGCTACAGGTAAGTTCTGGTGTCACGAACACTTCAACGTCTCCCCTGCCCCTGACATGGTCACCTTTTCCAAGAAGTTTCAATCTGCTGGTTACTACTTCCACGACCCAAAGATTATCCCAAACATCGCTTACCGTCAATTCAGCACCTGGTGTGGTGACCCAGCCAGAATGATTTTGGCCGGTGCTATTGGTCAGGAAGTCATTAAGAATGACTTGCCAGCCAAGGCACAGAAGGTTGGCTCCTACATGTATGGTAAATTGGAAGCCTTACAGTCTAAATACCCTAAGTTGATCCAAGACTTGAGAGGTAAGGATAGAGCCACCTTCATTGCCTGGTCGTTCGAAGACGGCGAAACTAGAAATAAATTCTTGGGCGACATGAAGAACGTTGGTGTCAACATGGGTGGCTGTGCCGAAACTTCGGTCAGATTAAGACCAGCTTTGGTTTTCGAAGAAAAGCATGTCGACATCTTTGTAGCTGCAGTCGAAAAGGTCTTATCCTCCTACTAATTATCTTGAAACATTGCTATGTTTTGGTGCAGTTAGCTTCGCTCTTCTCTTATATGGCACTCTTATATAATGTTAATTAATGTCTATCTGTCCATGTATTCGTCTATGTATTCAGTAAACCTGTACTTCCTGTGGGCACGGCTGAAATCGTTATCGTAAAATTTGCGTGTCCGGCATTTCTCAAGTATTTTTTCAAAACATCCAACGGTTCTTGCCTAAACCACAATATATTAACATTAAATCCAGTATATCACTTGCAATAGCGACTGTCGCCATAAATATTCATTCATACGTTCATTTTCAAATACTCATACATATATAAAGCGAAGTCCACGATATCAATATCATGTCGGATTATATGGCAGCAAAAAATGTTCAATATGATGTCAAACAATTTGTCAAGAACGACTCCAATGCATCATTCATTGCTGGTGGTATAGCAGGTGCAGTATCCCGTACAGTTGTATCTCCATTTGAACGGGCTAAGATATTGCTACAATTGCAAGGGCCCGGATTTCGCTCGTACAATGGTATGTTTCCCACAATCTTGAAGATGTACCGTGAGGAAGGATGGAAAGGCCTTTTCCGGGGAAACCTCTTAAACTGCATGCGTATCTTTCCCTACAGTGCAGTACAGTATGCGGTGTTCGAAAAGTGTAAGGAAATAATCATGGCCCGCAAAGAGCCCAACTCAGAACTCGAAGTGTACGAACGGTTCATTGCAGGCTCTATCGGAGGTACTGTCTCGGTTGCTGCTACATATCCCCTCGACCTTGTGAGGGCTCGTATCACAGTCCAGACAGCATCGTTGTCCAAGCTTCACAAAGGAAAGTTGGCCAGGGCCCCGGGCGTTTTCGAGACGTTGGCCGACGTCTACAAGCACGAAGGTGGGCTTTGCGCCCTCTACAAAGGCATTGTCCCCACCACATTGGGAGTAGCACCCTACGTCGCCATCAACTTCACTCTCTATGAGATGATCCGTGACCGTATGGACAACGCTGCCGGCGACTACTCCAACCCGCTCTGGAAATTGTCCGCCGGGGCCGTCTCCAGTTTCGTGGGTGGTGTTCTCATATATCCCTTGGATCTCTTGCGGAAGCGCTACCAAGTCGCTACCATGGCCGGCGGTGAGTTGGGGTTCCACTACACCTCCATAACTCGTGCGTTTATCTCCATCTTTACGACTGAGGGCTTCTTTGGTGCCTACAAAGGTTTGACAGCTAATCTATACAAGATTGTTCCGTCCATGGCCGTAAGTTGGCTCTGCTACGATAATTTGAAAGAACAAATTGCCAAGTGGTAATACCACCACTTCCATCTTCCCATAATCACCCACATAGTATTTTATAGACCACCTAGATTAGACTAACTTAGACATTATAGCTTTATCGATATTCACGTGAAGTCTTCTATATTTCTAACCAACCAAAATCCATGTTTTTATGGAACACAAAACCATCAAGAAAATGGGTCGTTCCTCGGCAAAATCATACCATAATTTTCAATAGTATATCTAGGGACAGAATTGTATTTTTAATAGCTAGAAGTTAGTATTAATTGACGTATATTAAGAATGAGAGCTGCCCGTATTTTGTTGAACGCTGCTAAGAAGAACTCTCCACCAAAAGTCGACGTTCCAGTGGAAATGTACCCATTATTTTTGGCTACTGGAGTTGCTTTTGCTTCAGGTATTTTTTTCACCTACAGACACTTTGCTCACGATCAACAATTGAGATTGTGGAAGAACGCCGACATGTCCAAGTTGGATGATGTGTTAAACAAAGCAGCCGAAGAGAAGAAGGATTAAATCTGGAAAGACATACGGATGAACGCAACCACGAATGGGTAGCGGGTGTATCTACAATGACACTAAAACCAGTTTATTTCTACAGCATTTGGGTTTGGGGCTGCGTTGCTGTCGCTGGGGGGAGCAGCCCGTTGTTTTTAAGTAGTTAGAATGTAAGGAAAATATTGAAGATATTGAAATTATTATATTTTGTGGACTGTATATGTAGATATTTACAGGGCAGGCTAAAGAAGCCTATTCGTCGTCCTTGATGTTGGAGTAGTAGTTGGTGAGCTCGGGGATCTCGTCCAAGAGTTCAATTGCTTTCTTGAGACCCTTTTCGTGGGGTTCGGGGAAGACTACCGTCGCGTCAGGGTCAGCTATGTATCCAGTGGATGAGTCCTTGAGCTTGTAGCCCTTAGAAGAGAGCTGGTTGGATATCTCGAAGATGTCTCCTGAGTCTGTCACCACCTTGAATAGCCTCTCCAGGTTGTACTCGTTGTCGGTATCGGCGTATTCTTCTACATCCTCTGCGCCAACGTCAATGGCAACTTCCAACACATCGTCGAGGCTTTCAGTCTCATTCAAAGGAGAGAATATGATCCACCCTTTACGTTGGAAGAGATACTGACATGGTGAGAGAGATGCGTTGAATTTCGACATGGCATGCTTCACCAACCCAATCGTACGAGTCTTGTTGTCTGTACTCGCCTCCACTATGAAAGCAACACCCCCAGGACCCATGAATTCGTACGTCACTTCCGATAGTTGTCCTTCTGCGCTTATTTCTCCGGTCCCTCTCTTTATGGCGTTCTCGATGATCTTCTTCGTGACATTGAGCTTCTTCGCCTTTTCGATAAGTGTCACCAATTGGGCATTTCCCTCAACCCCTGCCACCTTCACACTGGAAACTATCCGTGTCGCCAATGAGTAGGCTTCTCGTGATTTCTTAGCATCATTTTTGGCTTTATCGTGTCTAATATTGGCCCATTTTGAATGGCCTGCTAACGCAAAACTAGTGGAATGAAACTGGAAACTAGAATTTCTGAAGGGAAAAACAGATCCTCTGGTTCTTCTTGCTTTTATACAGCTGTACATGTTAAAGTTTCACCTAAGCTCCTTCAACTATGCCATCTCTGATAGACTTTTCAGATCATACTATCTAATTGAGAACTTAAATGGGTGCGTGTATTACACAACTCATTTTGACCCTTCAAATTCATCTTGAAAGAGGCCTCCTAAGTACTGCTGTATCAATTATTTAATACACTAAGGATACAATTGAATTACTTGCTCAATCAGAGAACTTAGTACTTTCCATTTGAGTTTACTGTTAGGAAATTGAGACTAGAAATCTAACAAGGATAACCAATCACAATGAGTTCTGCGAATGAAGCAATGTCTAAGCGTAACTTGTTAGCTGCTATTGCTGATGAAGATTCCGTTACTGGATTATTATTAGCTGGTATTGGGCAAATTTCTACTGAAGAAGGAAAGGAGACTAATTTTTTGACAGTTATTCCTGGAAAGACATCAGTTGACCAGGTTGAGGAAGCATTTGAAAATTTCACCTCGAAAAGAGATGATATTGCTATCCTCTTAATTAATCAACATATAGCCGATTTGATCAGGTATAGGGTGGACAACTACACTAATGCATTTCCGGCCATTTTAGAAATTCCGTCCAAGGATCACCCATACGACCCAGAAAAGGACTCGATCTTGAAAAAAGTCAGAAGATTATTTGGTCAGTAAGTTGAAAATAAGCCTTATCGATCTATTTCCCTTTACTTCACTATGCATTTGTTTCCAATTTGTTACAGTTTGTTCAATATTCACTTCAAAGATAAATTTACAGTAATCTTGGTTAGATTAACTTTATATAGCATTGTATAGATTCTACCAATTACACAATTCGTTTAACCTAATTCTACAAAGGTGTTTATATATGCGCACATAATATAATAGGTGGCATGAAAATCAATAATACATTAAACTATGTGAATTCAACCAATTCTTGTTGCTTCTATCATTATTTCTTCTTGTTTTTCTTCTTGTTGTTTTTCTTTTTCTTCTTGGAACCACCAGCATTGTTGGAGCCTGCAGCATTATCCTGTTCCTGGATTTCGTCCTCAGCACCATCTTCATCATCATCCTTATTGTTCTCATCCTGCTCCGGTTCCACACTTGAATTTTTTGCTTCTGTGCCGTCTAAAACAGGTGTTTCTGATTTATTATCTGCAATTTTAGATGATACATCGGCTTCATCTTGAGTTGCTTGGACTTGGGCAGACACATCGGTGTTCTTTGATTCTTCAGCTTGATCTGCAATCTCAGGTTTCTCAGGTTTCTCTTCATGCTCCTGCACGATGGATTCCTCTGTCTTGGTGATTTCTTCAGCTGATGGCTCTATGATTTCTACCTTCACATTTTCTGCATTATCTGTAGATTGGACTTCTTCTGGTATAGTCTTATCGGATTTTTCATTATTATTGTCATCAATCTTGATTTCATCGAGTTCGTTATTCGCAGCTTCAGTTTCCATCTTAGGTACATTGCGATTCGTAGATGACTCTGTTTCCTTTGATGATCCTGTTTCAAGTACACTTGCTTCCTTGTTGTCTGCGATCTCGGCTTCTGGTTTTTCTATTGTGATTTCTGGTTCCGAAGCGGCGTCATTGGCACCAGAAATATCTTTCGATTCAGTATTCTGGCCTGTCTCTTCAGTAGTTTCAGGTATACTGCCCTTTTGGTTTTCTATTTGCCAGTAATTCTTAGCAAATAAATCAGGTAAAACGCAATCCTTGATGTAAAAATCTCTAACACCAACAATTCTTCTTTCCCTTTCACATGCCTTCAACCATTCAGGTCTAATAATTGGAATGTTCATTTCGCTGGCTTTCAAAAACTCAGGGTTTTGCTTATTTTCTCTGGTACAAACAAAGTGTGTCGTATCAACTTTAATTTTATTTTGTGGTGGGTTAGCACCAATGTTCTTCAAAGCTTTCTCAATATCTTCAACAGAGAATTGTTCGTTAGCCGACATATCACCAAGGCAAACAGTAATTCCTGATAAATCGGTCATTTTGTGCGTGGTAACTTGAATAACTTCCGACAGATAGACACCTGCGGTGGTATCTAATCTCAATTGAAATTGAAACGTTTCATCAATTGGCAACCCCGACAACTTCGTGGTCTTACTGGTTAGTGGCTGAGGGATGACACCCAACTTCTTACCGTCCTTGAAAAGAATCAAATTTTTCAAATTGGCTGTTCCCAAGTCTAAAGTATCCCATTCAAGAACACATGATGTTTGGGTCACATTTTTTATTTTCAAGTTAGGAGGATTCGGTAAGTTGGTTCCAAAAGTAGTCAAAATTTCATCTTGTATTTGTTGAAATTGTTTCTCTTCTTCCTTTTCGCCTTCTAAATCTTGATCACATCTAATTTTGACTATCGACCCGGCTCTCACGCCATTTGGCAACAAAATCGTGGGAAATTCTATCAAATGGTGATCCTTGGTCAACAATAATGCCAATGAAGCATCAAGCTTACCAACTGTCAATGATACTTCAACCATTCTTATTCAATTATTGTGTTCTTCTGATAAGTTAACTAGGTTTTCTTCACACGTATTTTGTTTATACTTGTAAAGTGTCGTGTCTGGACCAACTTTGCTGTCTACGATATTGACCATAGCTTGAATAAATCTAAGAAAGAATACATTAAGCCGAACGCTATATAAGAGATAATACTATATAGTTATTCCCATTGCCTTCAAGTCATCGTTAATTTCTTCCTCTGTAGCTTTTCTTAATATTAGTTCTTGACTAGGTGCCACAGAATCATCCATAGATGTCGAACTTAATGCAGATGGAAATCCATGGAACTGGAGTAGCCCATTTAATACTCCTACTTGGTAGTTGATGTTATTTCTATGCTCCACTAACTCTAATAACGTGTTTTGCCTGATTGCTTTTTTGCTTAATGGCACTACTTCGGCAGTATTTGTCAAGCCGTTTACGGGGCCAGCCATGCCATCATCTATATGAGGAACAGCCACAGTGTAATTTGGAATCAGTGGTATGGCAGCAAAATTATATTCGGGTACGAGCTGGTCGAGCTGGTTACGTTCTTTGTTGATCTTGTACCACAAGGAGGTTGTGTCCGTTATCATATCGTTTTTGCAGTCCATCAACTGCTTAAGAAAGTTTTGATGAATGGACGTTCTGGACGCAACTGTCTCAATATCGATGCATTTGAGCTTGTAGTTTAGATTTGAATTTGCTTGCTTCAAGCTGTCCTGGTGGAATTGAGTTATCTTGTAGTAGATCTTTGATAGTTCTGGATGTGATCCTTCCAAGCATAATTGCAACTCGTGCTCAAGTAAATTCAATTTATCCTGGTACAATTTATCTCGTAATCCTGCAAATGATGACTCGATAGAAATCAATTCCTCGATTGCCAATTTTCGTTGCTCATTCATGTCTACATCATCTTGGTTATGCTCTTCGTCGCCTATTTCATCTTCATCTTCTTCGTCTGCCTCCTGACCATCAGTTTTCTCGTCCCCGTTACCATCAACATTCTCATCATCATCGGCATTATTACCATTGTCGTCCATATTAGAGTCTTCCTTTTGGGAGACAGATTCGTCGGCAGAACTCTTGCTGCGTCCTTTGTTCGACTCTGACTCGTTGTCTTGCTCCTTATCTGATTCGTCCTCCACTTTCACTTGTTCTTTCTTTTCTATCTTCGGCTTCTTATACGATGCTTGTTCCTGGTCCAGTACAGAACGTTTAGATGATCTCCGGCTCCTGTTTTCACTAACACCATGGCTTATGTTCTCCAAGTCCTTTAGTATTTCCTTATTGGCTTCTGCATTTTCTTTAGGATTGAGGGACATTTCATTGCCTGAAGAGAGTTCATGCTCGGAACTGGTCTCATCGTCCTTCTCGTCCGTCTGGATCTCGTTTTTTAATGAATCACGATCACCATTCGTCATTCCAGATTCTTGCTCTTCATCGTTCGAATTTTCTTTCTTATTTGCTATTTCGTTGTCGTCGTCGTCGTCGTCAGAGTCTACTTCTTTCAATCTCGCCATCTCCGTCAACTTGGAGATTGCATTCAAATCCAGAACCCTTTCAGTACTTGAGTTATTCTCGTCTTCCAAGAAATCCATTTTGTCGGTTTCGGCTTCCGAGTCGTCGTCGCCTAAGTCGCTGAGTTCTGAGCTTTCGTAACTCACTCTGTTCGAACTGTTTTCGCTGCGTCCGACGTTTGAATTATCTTTATCAGACGCAAATCTATGATTCTCGTCTGTCTCCAGTTCTCTTCCACCTAATGATAAATCAAACGGTGGGGGTGATGTAGCTATGTCTGTTAACGGCGATTCTTTGTTATTTGATTCTTCCGTAGCCATTGAATGATAAACTATAATACACTTTGGCGGTTTAAATGGCACGAATTATACTCGATATATAATTCAATCTTATTTTTTGTCGGGCTAAAGTACAATAATCTTGCCTTTGCTATCGATATTTCAATTGATATCCTGTTCTCTTTATGTTTCTTACTATAAACTCGTTTGAAAGGGATTTCGGTATTTTTTCTTATGTTTTCATACTTGAGTTATATACAGGTATAAATAATTGCTGGTATCGACACTCAGTTCGAAATTTTTTTTATATGAGATGAGTTAAACTATAGATAATGGATATTTTGCAGAAATCTGAAATAACCCAGGATGTCTACATTCAGTTCGATCTTTTCAGCCACTAGTGATAACACTAAAGTTGACAAGGATATAGATTTATTATTTAAAAAATCTGCAGGTCCAGTTTCAAGGCAACAGTTGAAAAATGGCAGAACAGTGATCGATATTCCCGTAGCTGATTCAAAAGACAGTGAAGAGGAAGAAGAAACGGGAGAAGAAGCAGAATCACAAGTTGAATATGTTGATGAAGTTGCGGAGGCAAAAAAGGCTAAGAAGAGCAAGAAAAAACAAGAATTGAATGAAGACTTAGAATCGAGATATTACGATAAGTTATTAAATACCAAGGAAGAAACACCAAAGGAGAGCCAGGAGAAGGATAATAAGGAGGAAGTAGGTGAGGATGAGGATTCCTCTTCAGATTCTGATTCGGAGTCTGACTCTGAATCTGAAGGTAACGACAGTAAGGAAACGAAATCCAAACGTGCCAAAACGGTCGATTTGAAGGAGAAAGAATTGGAAAAGGCCGAAAGGACTGTATTTGTCGGTAATGTGACTTCAACTGTGGTCAACTCCAAGCCAGTTTATAAGAGATTCAAAAAGCTTTTCTCTAAATACGGTAAGGTGCAATCAATCCGGTTTAGATCTATATCGTTTGATGATGCTGTACCAAGAAAGGTGGCGTTTGCCAAGAAGAAGTTACACAATTCAAGAGACACATTAAATGCATACGTTGTTTTCAGCGAGAAGGAGCCATCATTGAAGTGTATTAGCAAATTGAATGCGTCTGTATTTGAAAATGCCCACTTGAGAGTAGACCATGTCGCCCATCCAGCGCCAAAGGATAATAAGAGAACTATCTTTGTGGGTAACTTAGATTTTGAAGAGAAGGAAGAGACTTTATGGCGCTATTTCAATTCGAAGACCGATAACGATGTTGAGTCTGTCAGGGTGATTAGAGATTCCAAGACTAACTTGGGTAAGGGTTTTGCTTTAGTCCAATTTAAAGATACATTATCGGTGAACAAGTCGTTATTGTTAAATGACAAGCCAATGTCTGAAGACAAGAAACGGAAACTTCGTATTTCTAAGGCAAAATCCCATGCTAAACCATCCCTTATGTCGCCAAATCACATCGAAAATTCTAAGAAAGCACATGCATCCAACAAGTCCAAATTAGCCTCAAAGCTTACTGATCAACAAAGAACAAAACTTGGTAGAGCCCAATCTGTGTTAGGTAAAGGTGATAGAGCCACTGCTGGAAAGGCAAGGACGATCGTTGAAGGTCAAAGAGCGGCCAAGGGAGACCTGATTGCCGGTATTAAGGGCCTTAAGAGTAGGAGGGATAAGAAAGTTAAGAAACCTAGAATTAGAGACAGATCTACCAAATTTAGAAAAGAAAGAGATTCTATGGCTGCTGAATTGAAGGGTAATGCAAAGAAATAACATTCCAAATATGATGTATATTGTCAATTGCCAATTCACAATGCTAGTAACTCTAATCGTGTATAATAGTTTAATATCATAGCATGAAAATAGTCACTGGATGAGCGATCGTAGGCTGAAATTGTGAATTAGTCATCTTTATAACTTATGAGGTGCAAATTGTTGCGAAGCCTCACAGATAAGCGGTTCCATATATTTTATGCGGTAGTATTTATATAATATTATCCTGCTTTCGATTTCTTTATAACTGGTATATCTGTAATGGGTCAATTGATATCCAAAGAAATAAACGAAACGTCTAAACCTAATACCGAAATGCTTTACAATGAAAAACACTCCGTGCAAGACCTGGAACTAACAAACGACTATTCAGAAGAAATAAGGGGGTTAAAGCTACTTGATATTAATCATGATGGCACGAATCCTATAAACTACGAGTCGTTGGGTCAATGGGAATCTGATTTGTTATCTGATCCGAAGAATAGGTTAGCCCAGAATTCCTTCGCTAAGTATGACATTTCTAATATTGTGGGAAGTTTAGATGCTAAAACCAAGGTTAGAAACCAGCATTTCTTCAATACGGAGGTAAAGACCATTGGGTCTCCTTCTTTTAATAACAACCAAAAGAAATCGGGCAGATGCTGGTTATTTGCGACTTCCAATGTACTTCGTGCTCATATTATCAAAAATTATAATTTAAAGGATGATAAATTCCAATTATCCCAGAGCTACTTGTTTTTTTACGATAAATTAGAAAAGGCTAACATTCTTTTGGAGAACATTCTTGATACAGCTGATGAGCCTTTGGATTCACGTTTAGTACAATTTCTTCTTCACGATCCTGTTGGTGATGGTGGGCAATGGGACATGATTGTTAATATTGTCAACAAATACGGGTTAGTCCCTTATGAATTCTTTCCTGATAACGCACAGGCAACTGAATCTGCCAAGTTAAATTATGTTGTCACGGAGAAGCTTAGGGAGTTTGCCTTGATTTTAAGAAAATTAAAGACTAAAGATACTCCTGATAAGGATATTGGCTTGGTTAAGAATTCGATGATCAGAGAGATTTACAACATCATCGCCTTGACCTTAGGAACACCACCAAAGCCAACTGATTCGTTTGTTTGGGAGTTCAAAGACAAAGATGGCAATTATAAGTATTTCAACACTACCCCACAAAAGTTCTATTCGGAACACGTAAAATACAATGTGGGCAATCATTTTTCGTTAATCAATGATCCAAGAAATCCATACGATAAGTTATACACAGTTGACCGGTTGAACAACGTTCACGGGGGTAAGCCAATTGAGTACGTGAACACAGAAATTTCCACACTCAAGAAGGTATCTATAAAAATGTTGAAGGATAATGAGCCCATATTTTTTGGTTCTGACGTAGGTAAGTTCTTTGACAGGGACTCAGGTATCTTGGATGTTGGCGCATATGATTATGAATTAGCGTTCGGAACTTCGTTTAAAATCAACAAGGCAGAGAGGTTGAGAACGGGATCATCCCAAATGACGCACGCTATGGTTATCACAGGTGTTCACCTAGACCCTAATACTGGTAAGCCAATAAGATGGAAGATTGAAAACTCATGGGGTGATCAAATCGGTGATAAAGGCTATTTTTTGATGACAGATGAATGGTTTGATGAATATGTTTTCCAAATTGTTACTAACAAAAAATATGTAGACAAGTCCCTTTATGAAATATGGAAGGGTCAAGATTTCAATATCTTGCCGTTCTATGATCCAATGGGCTCCTTAGCATAGATTAAATACTCCTAGAGTAGTTGTAGTAATAAATGTATGGAAACTGAAAAATTTTGTATACAGGGCATTTGCTTGAGCGAAGTCTGTTGGAAACAACACGAAATCAAACATCATATCTACGGGCATATATTTACATTGCAAATACTTAGATACTCAATATTCATTGAATATAATGCCTGGGAATGGAAATGGGTCAGGTCAATCCCTGTCTTTATTCTCGACTCTAACAGAGCCAGAGCTAAATAAACTGCTCCTGAATTTAGATCAAAGATTTCAAGCAGCTACTACAACAAATGAGTTGCATAAATTAATTTCAGACATAGATTCGACTACAGCTTCAATAGACAAGAGCTTGAACCAATTCATTGTGATCAAGCTGAAAAAGCACCAGCATGAAACGTCAAATATCGAATTAAATAGAGCTAAATTATCAACCACGATTCTGAATTCTAGTGAATTGACTCAATTATTTTCGTCAGCTAATGACTTGGGGCATTCTTTGACATACAAAATCAAGTCATTGGACCAGGAAATAGGAAATGTCAAAGATACGTTAGATTTTGTGGCGGATATACAATCTTTGAAGAACAATATAAACCAAGCGAGCTATGCCATTGAGCACAGAAATTGGCAGTTGGCAGCTCAATGTATACACACTATCATTTCTAAGTTACCAGAAGAGTTAGTAAATGGAAGCTTTGCATCTGTGGTTATCCCATCGACAGATATTCCGGAACTTCCTACTGTAACTGTGAAAAAATGGATAGAACAACTAACAGACGAATTTCAAAAAGGATTCCTTGAAGCGTCGAAAAATAGAAATGTACCAGAATTGACGAAATATTTCCAATTATTTCCATTAATCCAAAAGGAGGAAATAGGACTTAATTGTTATTCAAAATTCATTTGCCAGATTATCACCGATACTCTGCGTTCATTAATTAATTCTGCTTCAGGTGGCAGTAATGCCGCAACGAAACACGGCATGTATTTAACTATAAGTATGCAATTATTTGAGAATATATCTATGATGTTGTCACAGCATGGTCCAATGATAAGGAAATTCTATGGCTTGACTTATGAAAATGCTATCACATATGTTGTAACAAAAATACAACATGAAATCGATTCTCAGATAGGTTTGATAGGAGATACATTCTACGATGTTAAAAGAATTGATAAGATAATACAAGACATTGGTTTATATCATTTTCCTATTTTGTCAAAAAGGTTTTCAAATTTTGAAGAACAGTCACATACAGATCAACTCAATGATAATCTAGAGGATAACGAGTTGGTTTCAATCGTTGAAGTCGGCGATTTAATAAGTGAATTGTCAGGTATCTTACACAACTGGTCATTATACTGTAAGTTCATTACTGTAAAGTATTATCCAAGTGAACCTTCTACTGAGGATAGCGATGGCTTGAAGCTACCTAAGTTGATTATTGATTCCAACTTTACTAATAAGATCCACACAAAATATCTTCCTGCATTTGAAAAGTTATATTCTTATTATTTCCGTCGATCATTGGAAAAGGCTATTACCATTGAGGAATTGCCACCACTAGAACAATACTTGGTGGTCACTGCATCTCCACATTCACCTGATCAAGTACCATGCTCATCCGTTATTGAAGATACTACTTTAGTTTTGAATACCATTTTAAAGAATATCATCGATTCTGCCCAACCAACAACACTCAAGAAATTTATAAATGAAGACTTCAAAGTTATTCAAAATGATTTAATAAACGGATTCTTTATTAAGAATTTAAATGAGAATCAACCTCGTTATAACTTAACGTTATCCTTGGTATCATCCCAAGCAAATGGGCCTCACAGTGGAACAACTAGTCCTGGGATATCTAGAAGTGGTACTCCAGCTCCTGAATCAGGTTCGGGGACTATGGGTTTCTTCAAGGGCGCTTCAAGTGCATTTGGTAACGTGGTGGGAAGTGGAGCATCTACCGTTGGAGCTGGTATTGCAACATCGGCTGTTGGCTCAAATAGTGTCAAGCTAATGAACTTTGTATTATACTTGAATACTGTCGCCATGGGTCAAGAATACTTCACCAAGATTTTTGAAAGCTTAACGAAAAACAATCCCGATTATTTAAAGAACAATTTTCCGTTCGGCAATGACCATGAAAAAGTTTCTAATATCCTCAAAATAGAATTTTTGAATCCATTTATCACCATCACCAACAAAATCATTCAAGATAGCTTGATAAACTTTTATAATCAGTCACTTAAAAATAAGTTACTTATTTTAATTAATGAATGTTTCCCTGATTCTCATGATTCACATTATTTAATCTATTCGGTTACTTCACTAAATGATATTTCAACCATGTTGAAGTTTACAACTACTTGGCTGTCTTTAATTAGACCGTACAAGCAATCATTGCATATTTCATTGTTCAATAAATTATTGAGATTATTAGTAGTCAATATGGCTAATTTGATTGAAAAGAAGTTGATAAATGTATTGAAAAAGTTCAAGATAAACGAGTTGGGATCTATCAAATTAGAAAAAGACATGTCTCATTTAATCAACGAGATATGTGAGGATAATTATGAATTAAGAGAAAAGTTTGTTAGGGTCACTCAATTGGTATTGTTAGTTGGTATGGATGATGAGGAATACGAAATGAGTAATGCTGGTCATAATAGTACTGAGGACGAGGAATTAGGTGTCAATTGGGTGTTAACACCACTTGAGAGGAAACAGGCTAGAAGGTTCAGGGTATAATCTACAAAGAATAACGCTATTTCTCATAATTATGTCATTAACTATAAACATATTGGTAAGACTGTTTAACCAATTCTATAGACCTATTTAAATTACTAATTATACAAATGGAGTTTTTATTAGTTCTCTTACTTACTATCGCTCGGCGTAGCATCTGTCATATCTTCATCATTAGCATCGGATTCTTTCTCTTTCGATTCTTCCTTCTCCTTTGCTTCTCCATTTTCATTTTCACTATCCTCATCCGGCTTTATTCTTATTCTGTCTATTATTGCCTCAAATCTTGGGTGGCTGAAATCACATTCGCTACCTTTAGGGCAGAATCCAGTAAGCCATAACGGACACATAATCTTCCTCACATGTCTGTTGGAACACTTAGGACCATCAGGACAAAACCCCTTCTCGTAACTAGTGCACGTAGGCATTTTCAGCTGTGGATCTACATGCAAATACAAACATTCAGGAGTTTGCGTACAGAATCCGTTTTTCGAATAAAACAAACATTCAGGCATTTTTCTTAGGTTATATTCATGTAAGAACTCACAATGATCGTTCTTTTTACATAATCCTCTCAACCAATGCTTGCACACAATTTTGTTCGAATACATCGATGAGACATGCTTATTTGGACAATTGCTTCCGTTGGGACAGGAATTAGGATTCGATGGGTTGTAGAATTGACATATTGGCCGATCAGGATCAAGCCCGAAATTATATTCCTTACGCAAGAAAGGCTCAAACTTGAACCTTTTGTTCCTGGTATCTGGATGTATCACTGGATTGAGTTGTAACATTATCAACACTGATAACAAGTAGATATGTTAAATGGAGAGTAGAATATAGATTATTAATTGAGTCTTTATTTCAGAATTTTGTGAGTCACGTGATGGATATATCTTGTCTTGAAGAGTTGTTTCCATAGTGGGTGGTTGTTACAGTGGTATGTTGAATCTATATAACTAGCATTGAAATACAGATTAAAATATATTATACTTGCTAGAATTAAAAATAATTATATTCCATAAATAGTTTACTGTTCACCAGATTCATTTGAGTTCGCCATTCATTCCTGAATGATATGGCAGTAATAGCACATTCTCAGCACTGCTACCCAACTTATTTAGGTTATGCTCATTCAACTTATTTGGGCCAGAATTTACACTAGATTTCCTCCTGTCTTTTCTCTCCTTTCTATCCCTCTTCAATAACCTTCCCTTGTCTAGCATCCCATCGTCGTAACTTTCAGTAACAAAAGACATCATATTGTTACGCCTTCTGACGCCTTCATGTACCCAAAACTCACTTCTATATAGTTCCCATCCCTCACGGACGTCTGTGTTAAAGGCCCTTGGATTTAAGACCAACTTGACATCAGCGACACCTATACGAGGTTGGCACTGCAGTTGGCACGAGACCAAGAACACCTCCAACTTCGAATTTCTATTATTTTTCGTGGAGGGATAGACCTTGTGCAAGCAATTAAGACACATGGTAGCATAAAATAAGATAAGCTCCCTGATCAAATCGGTGATAGAATCGGTGAATGAGGTTTTGATCTTAATAAGACGGACATTTAGCTGCCGCAAGCCCTTGTTTGTCGATGACAAAAACTTTCTGGGTAATACAATAGTTTTTTGATACTCCCCGGACAAGTGGTAGAGCATTAATGTTACAGTCAATGCAAGTAAGGTGAATTGTAGGATGACTCGCACCGTGCCATTAACCGGTGAATCCATTAAGTACAAATGGTGGGTTATGGATGCAATTAAGGAACAAAGTATCGCTAAAAATGTCAAATACTTTCTACGCAATGCTCTCTGCTGGATAACCTGTTCTCTCAAATTTTCTTCAAGAATCAACAAGTTTCGGAAAATCTTTCCAGTAGCTGGTGTCAGCGTATATCCACTGCCGGTAGGATATTCCCCTTGTCTCATCGATGACCGGTGAGATCTCACACTGCTATCCGACTTGTTGGACTTTCTCCGTATGCGCTTCTTCTGCTTGGAGATGGGTGAGGATTCGTTACTGCTTCTCCTGTCTCGCGACCTACGACGTCTGGGAGTTTCACTTTCTGACTTCAGCTTCTCCCCGTTGTCTTCTCTCTCAAAGGTCCCCACACGCCCGCGTTTGTTGTTCATTAGGTCTAGCGAGTTCTGCGACCCTCCGTCGGAGTCTGAATAAATTACAAACTCGTCTAGTTCGTTACCATTGGATGTGCAAGGAGTAATATCCATCATGGAATCCGATGTTGATAACACTGGCGACTTCGGTGACCCTCCAGTAAATTCAGTCCCTGTTTGCTTCGATTCATTATCACTTGTATTCTGCAATGTTGTCGAGCTGGCTGTATTACTCTGCTCTTCGCCCAGCCCCAACATGTATTCGTTACTATCGAGACTTTGCGTGGGATGGATCTCAGCGTCGGCCTCTTTTTCCTGTGGTGGCTCTGTCATCTTATGATCCGTATCTTCGTTAATTAACCTTCTAGTCTTCTTTTTTTAACAATGTATCTGGTAGAACAAGAGAAAAAAATTGTACTGTGGGTTTTGTGTCTAGTTTTTTTTTAAGTGTTACAAGACGCTATTGTAGAGATAACGAAATACCCTGGAACAGGTTAATTGGTGCTAATGTCAACATTAAAGGAAGAGAAGGAACAATTTGTGTCCGATTTGTTGGGGGGACCTATCCCAGAGATATACAATGTTACAACGATTTCTCTTAGTGGGTATTTGTTGTACAGTTTGATCAATCTGTACACGTCATTCAAGGTCAATCTTCCACTCGATTTTGTCTTGAATTGTATGACGATTCTTTTGTCAATTACGTTGTACAGTAAGAATCCAGAGGTGTTACACATGTTTGTGTTGGCCCCGGCGGTGCTAATTGCGATTGGGGCTGTTTTAGGGATGAAAAATGAAAAGAATAAAAAGCCAAAGGTGAAGGTTAGCGGAGCCAATAAGGCCCAGTTATTGCCTAAGAAGCAGTTTATTACCGCATACAGATCACACATGATTGTCATAACTAACTTTGCTATTTTGGCAGTGGATTTCCATGTATTTCCACGTCGATTCGCTAAGGTTGAAACCTGGGGTACGTCTTTGATGGATTTGGGAGTTGGGTCGTTTGTGTTTTCCATGGGGTTGGCCACTTCAAGGGCCATTATCAAGCAGCGGTTTGATTCTTCAAAATCCAGCGAGTACTCGTTCAAGATTTCCCAGTATTTGTCGTTGATTATGAAGAATACCGTCAAGGCTCTCCCGGTGTTGGCACTCGGACTAATCAGATTCGTGAGTGTGAAATCCCTTGGATACCAGGAGCATGTGTCTGAGTATGGTATTCATTGGAACTTTTTCATAACGCTTGGATTATTGCCCATATTTTTGGGTATCATGGATCCGATATTGAACTTTATACCCCGTTTCTTTGCAGCATTGGCGATAGGGATTGGTTACGAGGTCATGTTGAGCAAAACCGATGCGCTTTCCTTTATTCTTAGAAGTGATAATAGGATGGAAAACCTACTTACCATGAATAAAGAAGGAATTTTTTCGTTCATTGGGTATTTCAGTATCTTTGTATTTGGACAATCGTTTGGATCATTTGTATTAACTGGTTATAAAACTCCCAACAATTTGCTAGGCATGTGTACATACAACCAGTACAAAAACAGTAACAAGAAGTCCAGCATATTATCGGTCTCAACCACACAAGGGTTGGTAATTGCAACGATTATATCTCATCTCATGTTTTGGTACGCCCAAGAATCATTTTTTATTGGAAACATTTCCAGAAGGGTCGCAAACTTACCCTACGTGCTCTGGGTGGTTTCATACAACTCGACCTTGTTATTGGGTTATAATATCATTGAGACACTTGCTTCAAAGTCCACTGCAACCGACTCAAAAATATTGAACGCAATCAATAATAACGGTTTATTGAGTTTCTTGTTGGGCAACTTGCTAACTGGTTTGACAAACATGACGATAAACACCTTGAAGTGCAGCGATACCGTTGCATTTGTCATTTTGACCGTCTACGGTTTGATTTTGAGCATCATTGCATTAGTATTAGACAAATATGGCATATATATCAAATTATAGAAACGTATAATATAAGTTGGACCTTCACATTATCAAGAGCTTCGAACTCAGAAATTGATCCGTAGAAAATTAAGTACTGTTACAAAAATGGCAAATTTTAGTGAAATATAGCAAAATTATAAAATTATAAAATTTATGTATTTATGTATTTATAATTTAATATTATTATCATCCACCTCCTATTTTATTCCCACACTGTAGATTATTTGGGTCTGTATCAACAATACAGTAGTGATTTGGCTTATGCTTAGCGATCATTTTAAACCGATTGAAGGATTCGTAGCTCTCACCGTTCGTGACTATGCCTCTATATCTCCGATAGGCTACTTTCCGCCTCCCTCCACTGGGAACATCGACATAGAACGGCTCAATGAACATCTGCCCATATTGGCCCTTTGAGACATCGCATTCGTAGCTTCCCGAGAACG
This sequence comes from Debaryomyces maramus, assembly GCA_030583545.1. Taxonomy (NCBI): domain Eukaryota; kingdom Fungi; phylum Ascomycota; class Pichiomycetes; order Serinales; family Debaryomycetaceae; genus Debaryomyces; species Debaryomyces maramus. The sequence continues at coordinate 168,703 of JAJMIL010000004.1, forward strand.
TAAAGCTCGCCCCAACCGCAAGTCCAATATTAAGACCCACGGTTATGGGCGAAATGTTATAGCTGACTTGGGGCCCAAGCGTACCAGTGATGGTGAGTCCTATTTCGTACTGATCCTTCACATACCCCCCATCTCCGTTAGCACTGTCGATACAAGGACTTATGGGTATCAAATCCGGGAAAGCCTCCACTTTTACCGGCTCGTCCGGTTTTAGGCTGTATTGGTACCATTCCAGTTCTGTATGGTCGTAATAAATCGAGCTCTGGGTATCCTTGAAGTAGAACACGTTTTGCGTGTTCTTCATCAAGTCCCCCCGGGCTGGGTTCTCCATGTCCGACTCCCACCTCATGATATACAACGTCTGGTCCTGAGCGTAATCGTTACGTTCAACCTTCGACTGCCCAATATTTTCAAACGATCCAAAACTGCTTCCATCGATCTTATGAGTCTGACCTGATAGCCCTTTATCCACAAACTCCAGCGACGTGTACATACATATGTTGGGTGACGACATGTCGATGACCATCCCCGAAAACGGACTGCTTTCATTGTGGTATGCAAAAGATCTTCCAACCGTTGAGACCAAAACGATAGAGAAAAAAATTCCAATTGCAATCATTTTTGTAAGACACCAAGAAAAAAAATCCTTGTGCTATCACTGGGAATACCTCTTATTTATACTACAGTTGGTATTGATACACTCCTGCTGTGATCCATGGCATAAGTGATTTTATCCAGAGTATCAGCATATCTTAAAGGTTGCAAAGTAGCCACACACTCATAACCAAAAATTTCTCGGAAATCTTTCACAAGATTTTGGCTATGTTCATGGACAAATATACGAAAATATTTGGATAGACAGCTATTTACAGTAATCAATTGTATATGGATATACAAGCAGTTACAGAAAGTACGGGATAAGCTTATAACAATTGACGCTTAACTGGCAAAGAATTTTACGAACTGTTAGCATATAAGAATGTCCAACGCAGCACAATCTAATTCCTGGACATCGTTCCTCAAGTCTATTGCGTCGTTCAACGGGGACTTGTCGTCGTTAACGGCACCCCCATTTATATTGTCGCCTACATCGTTGTCGGAGTACTCGCAGTACTGGAGTGAACATCCTGAATTGTTGGTAGAACCCACCTTTTTGACGGAAACCGAGGGGGCCGATGTCGATGAGAAGGAAGCCATGGCCTTGAAGCGGATGATCGCGGTTACCAGATGGTTCATCTCGACGTTGAGATCGCAATACTGCTCGCGGAGCGAAAGTATGGGGATGGAAAAGAAACCTCTCAACCCATTTTTGGGCGAGGTGTTTGTCGGAAAATGGGATGATGCATCGGCCGATGGCAAGATTGGGGAAACGGTGTTGTTATCGGAGCAGGTATCCCACCACCCACCAGTGACGGGCTACGCTATCTACAACAAGAAGAACAACACGACGTTACAGGGGTACAACGGAATCCGGGCTACCATTTCGGCCACGTCCATCAACGTCAAGCAGTCCGGCCACGCCATTTTGGAATACAAGGATTTGGAAGAGTCTTACTTGATCACATTACCTCCATTGCACATCGAGGGGTTGATCACGGCCTCGCCCTTTGTTGAATTGGAAGGCACCTCCTATATCCAGGGGTCAAACGGGTTCATTGCTACCGTCGACTTCACGGGCAGGGGATACTTCTCAGGCAAGAAGAACTCGTTCAAGGCTCGTATCTTCCGCGACAAGCTTTCCAGTGGCACCAAAGAGAAAGCCCTCGTCACCGTAGCTGGCCAATGGTCCGCCAAGTCCTACATTGGCAAGGGCTCGTCAACGCCTTCGTCGAGTGGCGAGTTATTCTACGACGCCCACAACATCAAGGCCCAACAGTTGATTGTCAAACCGATCGAGGAGCAGCACAAATTGGAGTCGCAGAAGGCTTGGGCCAAAGTGGCGGCGGCCATCAAGAAGGGCGACTACGATTTGATCCACCAGGAAAAGTCGCTCATCGAAAACGAGCAGCGTGGATTGAGAAAGGCAGAAAGCGATGCCGGCTCCCACTGGGATGCCCGCTGGTTCGACTCGGTCGATTACCTTGCGGATGAAGACCTCCACGACCCGTTCAAGAACTTGACCAACTTGGCCAGCTTGTCGATCCACAACGCTCCTTCCGGCTCATTGAAGAATTCCAAGCACGATTCCGGAGATGCCAAGCACTGGAGAGTCAACTTCTCCAAGTGGGAGAACGAACAGGAGATCAAACTCTAGATTCATTTTTACAATTCTGCTTTACTCGACTCTATCCCCACACGATTTCCTTCCGCAGCCACTCTTCTAGGCTTTGCAGTTGATATTTTCGCCGACAGTATTTAATGCGCCACGACCGCTACGTAGGGCATTGACGTCTACATAATCACGTATATATGTGTATAATGTTTAATTCAAGTTATCACTATCTAGCCATTTGCAAATGTATTCCAGGGCTGTTGTTTTACTGACACGTGCACTACCAAAGGGCACCTCAGAAATGCAACACAGTTAATAGATAGTGAATCCAAGTGCATGTTGGAGTATAGAATTGGATTCAATTAAACGTAAAAGAGCTCTCAGATTCGAGAGAATCCATCTTCTATTTATAATGCTAGGAACGGTTGCAAATCCACGTACCAAAAGTTTTGCAACCACCCACAAAGGTATAAATAGAGTCAATATCCAGGTTTTGTAAGAAGAACACCATAATAATAGAACTAAGGAATATGTATTTATCACTAGTATTCTTTTTAATACATCTCATGATGGTCAGGGCTTATCAGTATACACCGTTTGATAATGGGGTCGCCAGTCAGCGCGAAGCAGACGACTTGATCAGGAAAGCCAACGCTGGATTGTGGTCGTTGCGGTTGAAGATGAAGCTTTTGGGGGACCCCAGTTTCCTAGTAGGTAGTCCACATATGTACGAACTAGAGACAGTTCCGCAGTCTGTTCAAGCGTCGAATCCGTTATTATACCTGGATATCGAATCAAAGTTACAATCGGTTGAGGACGACAGCCAGAATACTATTGTGCAATTTGCGCAATACGATTCTTCAAGCGATCTCAACTTTTATACATTTATTGGTCTAGTAGGAACACATCGAGCTGTATGTGTGACTAGTAAGGAGGCTAATCCGAATCTAGTTTACTGGAGCACTGGTGATTCAACGTGCGCAGTACTCCGAGTGGATGAGCAATACTGCAACGGGAACTCATACCTCTTACCATACGTCGGGCAAGGTGGTTACGTTGCGCAAAATGAAGAAATTTCGACTGGTAGTGTTTTTATATATTGCCATTGATAGCGCTAATTAACGTAAATAACCAGTGTATTCTTGTGGTTAGACTATGATATCTGCTTAATATCTCCAACTAACTGTGATTCATTAAGAATCGTTCACAGGAATGACGAAACTAAATGTAATTAAAACAAGATATATAATGTATCAAGCGAAAAATAATAGAGATATGAATCTCTTTGCAGTTGTATGAATTTCTGCGGTGGTTGCAAAATTTGTTTGTGGTTTTATAATGAATTTACCACAGTATAAATATATAAGATTCCTAAATTATTGCTAATATTAGTAAGATATGACAATGATGAAGTATGGACCATTAATTTGTTTGTTGATACAACTTTTGGTGATTAGGGCGTATCAGTTTGATAAATTTGGAGATGTGGCCAGTCAGAGCGAAGCAGATCAGTTGATCAGGAAAGCCAATGCTGGGTTATGGTCGTTGCGATTAAAGATGAAACTCATAGGGGACCCCAGTTTCCTCGTCGGTAGCCCGCATATGTATGAACTACAGAGGGATCCGAATTATATTCCAGCACCAAATCCACTATTACGCCTGGATGGTTATTCAAGATTGCACTCGGTTGAAAGCGATAACCAGAATACGAATGTGATATTTGGACAAGGGGATATACAAAACGTCTATTTACAGACATATTACGGGAAGGTAGGACCACATCGAGCAGTGTGTGTGACTACTACGGATTTCAATCCTAATCTGCTTTATTGGGATACAGGTGATTCAACATGCGCAGTACTCCGTATAGACGAGCAATACTGCAACGGGAACGCATACCTCTTACCCATGGTCGGACAAGGTGTAGGAATATGGGATCCATTGAATAATCCGACTGGTAGCATTTTCATATATTGCCATTGATAGAAGTTAATATATCTAAATCAAAAGATACTTGTAGTTAGATACTGAGAGGATGTTCGCTTAATATTGCAACCTTAGAATCACTCTCGATTATTTGATAGACCGAATGCTTTAGTTCGGTACTACTAATAGCATGTAGTGACAGAATCATGGAGAGTTGTTATTTGAAAATTGAAAAAGTATCAACACAAACATCTACTCAGTTTTGCAACCACTTCGCAGTATAAATAGAGGACAAGATCCGGTGATTTTGTAAGATGAAAACCATAATTATAGAAGTAAATAATATGTATTTTTCACTAGTTTTATTGTTAATACACCTTTTAGTGATCAAGGCGTATCAGTTTGATACATTTGGTGGGACAACTATTAGCCAGAGCGAAGCAGACCAGTTAATCAGGAAAGCAAATGCTGGGTTGTGGTCGTTGCGATTGAAGATGAAGCTCTTGGGCGACCCGAGCTTTCTAGTCGGTGGTTATCACATGTACGAATTACCAAGATGGGTTCCTTACACATCGGATCTGTCATTACTCCCGGATAATGAGTCAAGATTACGGTCGATTCAGAGCGATAACCAGAGTTTGGTTTTGCTATTTGAACAAATAAATCATAGTACAAATACACCCAATTTTATTACTGATCAAGCTAGAGTAGGACCACAACGAGCATTATGTGTGACTAGTAAGGAAATCAATATGAATATTGCTTTGTGGAATACTGGTACTTCAACGTGTGTATTACTTCCAATAGAGCAGCAATATTGCAACGGGAATGCATACTTATTACCAATGGTTGGAAAAGGTGATGGTCTGTGGAATTCGGTCGATAATCCGACTAATAGTGTTTTCATATATTGTCATTAATATATGCTAATATATCTAAATCAAAAGATACTTGTAGTTAGATACTGAGAGGATGTTCGCTTAATATTGCAATAGTAGAATCACTCTGAATTATTTGACAGAACGATGGCTTTACTTAGGACCTTAGCTTTACTTATAGAACGTGATGAAAGCATTATGTAGAGTTGTTATTTAATCGTAAATAGATGAAGAAGCATTGACACAGACCGCTAGCCAGATTTGCAACCATTTCGCAGTAGCCCATTAACCAGAGCGAAGCAGACCAGTTGATCAGGAAAGCCAACGCTGGGTTATGGTCGTTGCGATTAAAGATGAAACTCTTGGGCGATCCCAGTTTCCTCGTAGGCAGTCTTTATATGTACGAACTAGAGTCCGACTTATTAATCGTCCCGGGTAGTGAATCAAGATTACGCTCGGTTGAGAGCGATAGCCAGAATACTCGTTTGGGAATACGATTCAAACACACATGTTGAAAATTTTCATACAATTAACGGCATAGTAGGGCCACAACGAGCAGTATATGTGACTAGTAAGGATGTCAATCCGAATCATGTTTACTGGATTACTTAAGGTTCAACGTGCGCCCTCCCTATAGACGAGCAATACTGCAACGAGAACACATACCTCCTACCAAAGGTCGGGAAGGGTGCGGAACAATTGGGTCGGCTGAATACTCCTATAGGTAGCCTTTTTATATATTGCCATTGATAGAAGCTAATGAATGTGATGAATCGATGAAGTAGTATCAGTTTCACATGGAGTCAAAGTAGTGTGACGAGTCGATGAAGTGGTATCGGCCAAACCAGAATAGTTTTTAGAATCTCACATACCAATCAGGCTACAGTCAATCGTAGCTAACAATCCTCGCTGCATATCGATATATTCTATTATATAATATATGCACAATTATTCGCAATATATAAATATGCTTTTCATTGGAGATGAAAAGCTTCCCCAAGAACCTGCACCGATTCCTACCATTGGATCAACATATGAGCTGGTATCACAATTGTGCTCACCTAATCGTATGACCGCACAAGCTAAGCTCCCAGTGTCCCATCCTCCTATAGCTGGTACTGCGCCTATGGTTCCTCCTGCGTCAGTGTCAGCGGTTGAAACACACATAGCCTTTCCTCTACCAACCAGTCCAATAATCGTGCTCCAGTTTATCATAGTCAAAGGGAATTCGATTTGCCAGAACTTGACATTTACGTAATTATCAGCCAGTGGTACAGGTACAGTACTCGTGAACGGTGGGACTGGGTCTGTGGATAATTCTTCGATGTGATTGCCGACCAAGAATTCAGGGTCTCCTAGTAACTGTATTTTCAACCTAAGCGCCCAAAGTCCCGCATCAGCTCTGGAAATTAGCCAATTTGCTTTCATTGGGTCAACAGGTGTGGAACCGAATGGAACGTAATTGAAAGCATAAGCATTAATTGCCTGCATCAAGACTAATATAAACAAACTTAAATACATCTTAATCTATGAATGTAAATGCCAACAATAATCAGAGTAAGAGGGAATTCGATCCTCTATTATACTCCCGCGGTGGTTGCAAATTTGTTTAGCGCCATGGAGATACACAATATTACGAGAGTATAAATAGAGAATAAATTCCTAATTTTAAGAAAAGATAAATAATTATATCGATAATGTTTATATCACTAGTTTTATTGTTAGTACATCTTATGTTGGTTAGGGCGTATCAGTTTGAACCGTTGGATAATGGTCCGCTCATTAGTCAGAGGGAAGCAGATCAGTTGATCGGGAAAGCTAACGCCGGGTTGTGGTCGTTGCGGTTGAAGATGAAGCTTTTGGGTGATCCCAGTTTCTTAGTTGGTAGTCCGCACATGTACAGACTAGGGCCGGATGGACGGGACTCGACGCTATTACGCTTGGATGGTGAATCAAGATTAGAGTCGGTTGAGAGCGATAGCCAGAATACTGAGGTGGTGTTTTATCAATACGATTCCAACACACATCAATACAATTTTGGGACCGTTTACGGTGTAGTAGGACCACACAGAGCAGTATGTGTGACTACTAAAGAGGTCGATCCGAATATCGTAGATTGGAGTACATATGATTCAACATGCGCTGTACTCCGTATAGACGAGCAATACTGCAACGGCAATGCCTACCTCTTACCAGTGGTCGGAAAAGGTGAGGGAGCTTGGGAAGTGGCGGGTACCTCGACTGGGAGTCTTTTTATCTATTGCCATTAATATAAGCTTATGGTCTAAATCATACGATACTTGTAGTTAGACGCTGCGCATGCTTAATATTACCAACTAATTGTGATTCATTGAGAATTTCCCAAAGGAATAACCCACAGTTAGATTACAGAACTAAGGGTAATTGAAATAAGATGGCATATATTAAGAATTTGGTGAATTGTATGTCCTAACTGGCATAGTTTGGATACTGCAATATATAATAAATGAGTATAGCCAAAAAATCAACATGACGTTTGACAACACAGAGTAGCAAATACCGTAGAATTACCCTGGGTTACTAGATGGAACAAAAGCCTTTATTCATATCGGATTGGGTTTGAACTGAACAGTGCTTTAGCTACTCATAGAAGTTTACGATCAACTACGCTCGGAGAAGATAGATATATTCTATTATATAATATGGATACTACTATTCGCAATATATAAATATACTCTTCATTGGAGAATCGGTAGTTCCCCAATCACCTTGACCGATTCCTACCATTGGATCAACATATGAGCTGGTATCACAATTGTGAACACCTAGACGTATGACAGCACAAGCTAAACTACCAGTGTTCCATGCACCGGTACCTGGTACCGGGCCTATGCTACCTCCGACCTCTGTTTCAGCGGTTGAAACACACATAGCCCTTCCTCTACCAACCAGTCCAACATCCGTGCTCCAGTCTGGAGATCCACTCGAACCCTGCCAGAACTTGACATTTACATAGTTATCTGCCATTGGTGGGGGTACATAACTCGATGGCGTGTTTGCTGTGGGCAACTCTTCGATGTGGCTGCCGATCAAGAACTCAGGGTCCCCAAGTAAACGTATTTTCAACCTAAGCGCGACGTGTGCCGCCTCTGCTCTCGTAATTAAATAATTTGCTCTCAATTGACCAACCTGAGGAGTACCAAATGGAACGTAATTAATTGCATAAACATTGATTGCTTGTACTAAAACTAATAATAATAAACCCAAGTACATGTTGTAGTATATAATTGGATTTAATTAAATGTAGAAGAACCCTCAGATTCGAGAGAAATCGTACTCTATTTATATTTTTTGGAGTGGTTGCAAATCCACGTACAAAAGTTTTGCAACCATCCACAAAGATATAATAAACCAGTAATCTAGTAAGAATATCACCTTAATTATTGAATATAAGTAAAGAATATGTAGCCAAAGCCAGATTGTGGGTTTCGCCGTTCAAGATGAAGCTCTTGGGCGATCTCAGTTTCGTAGTTGGTAGCCCGCATATGTCGAACTAGAGTCATATCCGCCTCTTCCAGCACTGGATCTGTTATTACATCTGGATGGTAAATCAGGCTAAGTTCGGTTGAGCGCAATTTCCAGAATACTGAAGTGGCACTTCAGCAACACTATTCTACACTGCCTACAAACTTTTTGACATTTGCTGGTCAAGAAGTACCATACCGAATGGTATGTTTGACGAGGGAGGAAGTCAATACAAATGTCGTAGAATGTATCACTCAAGGTTCTTCATGTGTAGTACGCTGTATAGACGAGTTATTCTGTAATGGCAATGTATACCTCTTACCAGCAGCCGGAGCGTTTTTATATATTGCCTTATAGAAGATAAGAAATCAAAATGCTCAAGGAATACTCAAAGTCACTGGGAAAAAAAGAGAGTAGCTGTAGAATCAAATCATAGATATGATTTAAAATCTCCTTTTTATTTATTAATATTAACAGCTAATATTACTACAAAAAAAGCATCAATAATAGATAATAACAGCTCTCTCACGGCATATCTATACATTCTTTTATATAATACTGATACTACTATTCGCAATATACAAATATGCTCTTTATCGGAGATTGGGGAGATCCCCATTCACCGCTACCAATTCCCACAGTCGGATCCTCATACGAAACACCATCACAATCGTGACTATTTAACCGTATGATGGCACAAGCTAAGTATCCGGTGTCCCATCCTGCTGTACATGGTACTGCTCCTATATCAACATCAGTTTCAGCAGTTGAAATACACATAGCCTTTCCTTTTCCAACCTTTTCAACGACACTGTTCCAGATTACTGGACCGGAAGTGACCGTTGTTTGCCAAAATCTGACATTAATATAATTATCTGTCACCGGTACAGGTACACTAATGTCCAAAGATGTGCTTGTGGCTATTTCTTCGATGTGGTTCCCGACTAAGAACTCCGGGCCTCCTAATAACAGAATTTTCATCCGGAGTGCCAAATGCGCCGCCTCGGCCCTGGCAAGAAGCCAATTTGCCTTCATTGGATCCACGGGAGATGAACCGAATGGAACGTAATTAAATGCGTAAACATTAATTGCCTGTATCAAGATTACTATAAATAAGCCCGTGTACATTGTAGCTTATGAATGTAAAATACAACAATGATCAGAATTAGAAGGAATTCAAACCTCTATTTATATTGCAGCGATGGTTGTAAATCCACGTATCCCAATTTTTGCAACCACCCACATATAATACGGTGAGATCGCAATGATTTAATAAGAGCACAGTAATTATTGAATATATAGAACAACTATCTATTTATTACTAGTTTTAGCTGGTTAGATGACAGAACTACGGCAATTGAAATAAGATGGCATATATTAAGAATTTGGTAAGTTGAGCTAGTAAAGATAGTAAGCGCATGAAACGGTTTGCAATTAAATGGATCTATAAAATGCGGCCTGCAAACGATAATAACTCCCTTACGATTCACAATAGACAAAGACGCTTCCAGCTGGTGTATTTTTCCAAGAGCCTGCTCCAATACCAACCATGGGGTAGAGATATGAGGCACCATTACAATCTCTGTTACTTACCCGCAACACGGCACATGAGAGTGAACCTGTGTCCCAAGCAGCAAAGGTTGGATCAAGGTCTACGGTTGAAACACACATCCCCCTACCCTTTCCTATTTTCCACGTAAATGTGGTGGAACTGCTTTTCAAGAATTTCACATTTATGTACTTATCCGTCAGTGGTGTAGTTACCTCTTGCGAAGATGTCTCATTTGGATCTGTCTCAATCTCCTCGATGTGGTTACCGATCAAGAATTCGGGTCCTCCTAACAACCTCATTTTCAACCTGAGCGCGAGAAGCCCGGCTTCTGCTCTCGTAATAAGATAATTTGCCTTCATTTGACTCACAGAAATACCAAAACCGTCGAAGGTCAAAGCTTGTACGTTAATCACTTGTACCAAAACTAATAAAAATAATCCCAAGTACATTGTAGCGTATTATAAGGAATTATAATACAAATCATGGTTGAGAAGGAGGAATTCAAACCTCTATTTATATTTCTGCGGTGGTTGCAAAACTTGTTTGTGATATTGTTTTTAATAAATTTGCAACCGTATACAAGATTCCTAGAATATGTCGACTATTAGCAAGACAGTGACAACGATAAAGTACGTATTATTTTGTGTTAGTATATATGATGTTCAGAGGGTATCAGTTTGGCCAATTCGATACTACGCCTACCTAGCAGGTAGTCTGCATAAGAATAAATGAAGACCTATCTTTAAACAATAGGCCATGGGGTGCGTTTACTGTCAATCGATAGTGATAGCCAGATTAACATGGATATATGGCTATTATGACAGCTAGGATTGAGAGTGTACTTTTTTACATGGGTGCTGTACGATATCACCGGAGACCATGTAGTGACTAGCTCGTAGTATCCTCATAGATTGTCATTGAATGAAAGGGCATCGCTATATAAGTTTTGCAGCCACTTCGCAGTATAAATAGAGTCAATATCCAGTGATTTAATGAGAAGAAGATTATAATTACAGATATAAGGAATATGTATTTCTCACTAGTTTTATTGTTATTACACCTTTTAGTAGCTAAGGCGTATCAGTTTGATCAATTTGGATATGGGGCCGGCCAGAACGAAGCAGACCAGTTGATCAGGAAAGCAAACGCTGGGTTGTGGTCTTTGCGACTAAAGATGAAGCTCTTGGGGGATCCCAGTTTCTTAGTTGGTAGTCCGCATATGTATGAACTAGAGACCGATACGCTGCAATCCCCGGGTTCGTTATCACGTCTGGATGGTGAATCAAGATTACGGTCGGTCGAGAGTGATCATCAGAATACAAACGTGGCATTTTATCAATACGGTACCTCAGGACCAAATTTTTATACAATTGAGGGTCAAGTAGGACCACACCGAGCAGTGTGTGTGACGAGTAAGGAAGTCAATCCGAATTTCGTAAAATGGGATACCGGTACTTCAACTTGCGCAGTACTTCGAATAGACGAGCAATACTGCAATGGCAATTCTTACCTCTTGCCAACCGTTGGAAAAGGTTTTGGGTTTTGGAATCTGTTGCATAATCCTGCTGGTAGTCTTTTTATATATTGCCATTAACAGAAGTTAATAAATGTGAATAAGTCAAAGTTTACTTGTAGTTAGATGCTGAGAGGATGTCTGTTTAATATTGTGGCTGGAACGTCTTTCCAGATGGAGCAATGGTTTTACTTACAGTATTTAGCCCTACTTATAACATTTAGCACCAGAATCATAGACAATTGTTTAATTGGAAAGTAATCACAAATGCTAATCATTTTTGCAACCACCCACAAAAGTATAAATAGGGCCAATATTCCAGGGTTTAGTGAGAAGAACATTATACTTATAGAAGTACAGAGAATATGTATGCATCACTAGTATTCTTATTATTACATCTTATGATGGTCAGAGCGTATCAGTTTGAACCGTTTCAGTCTCCTACTTCATCTACTAGCCAGAGGGAGGCAGACCGGTTGATCAGGGAAGCCAATGCTGGGTTGTGGTCATTGCGGTTGAAAATGAAGCTTTTGGGCGACCCCAGCTTTCTAGTCGGTAGTCCCCATATGTACGAACTAGAGACAGGATACACTGTGAATCCCTTATTACGCTCAGGAAGTGAATCAAACGTGCGTTCGGTTGAGAGCGACAGCCAAAATCCTCTGATGAGATTTGGAGGTGAAAGTTTTATTACATTTGCTGGTGCAATAGGTCCACACCGAGCAGTATGTGTGACAAGCAAGGAAGTCAATCCGAATTACGTTTTCTGGTATACTAATGATTCAACGTGCGCAGTACTCCGTATAGACGAGCAATACTGCAACGGGAATGCATACCTCTTACCAATGGTTGGACAAGGTAATGGAAGATGGGATCTGGTGGGTAATCCCACTGGTAGCATTTTTATATATTGCCATTGATAGAAGTTAGTAAATGTGAATAATTCAGATTGTACCTGTAGTTAGACGCTGAGAAGCTGTTCCCTAATATTGTAACCGTAGCACCAAGCTGGAATACTCGATGGAACAGGGGTTTACTTATCGTACTATTATTTATATTATGACATTTAGTGACAGTATCATAGATAGTCGTTGTAAGTATCAACACAAACAGCTAGTTTTGCAACCATTTCGCAGTATAAATAGAGCCAATATTCCAGGGTTTAATGAGAAGAACATTATACTTATAAAAGTAAGCAATATGTACAAATTACTAGTTTCATTGTTAATACATCTTATGGTGGTCATAGGGTACCAGTTTGAATCGTTTGGCGTTGTGCCCACACAGAGAGAAGCAGACCAGTTGATCAGGAAAGCCAATGCTGGGTTGTGGTCGTTGCGATTGAAGATGAAGCTCTTGGGGGACCCCAGTTTCTTAGTCGGTAGTCCGCATATGTATGAGCTAGAGACAAAATACAGGAGTAATCCGTTATTACACCCAAGCAATGAATCAATCGTGCGTTCGGTTGAGAGCGATAGCCAGAATAGTGGGGTGGTATTTGCACAAACTGGTTCAGCTGGAAATTTTGAGACATATTTTGGTCTAGTAGGACCACACCGAGCCGTATGTATGACGAGTAAGGACGTCAATCCGAACTACGTTTACTGGAATACTTACGGTTCAACATGCGCAGTACTCCGTATAGAGGAGCAATACTGTAATGGTAATGCATACCTCTTACCAAGGGTCGGAAAAGGTGATAGCACTTGGTGGCCATCATCTAATCCGGTCGGTAGCATTTTTATATACTGTCATTGATAGAAGTTAATAAATGTGAATAAATTATAGGATACTTGTAGTTAGGAGCTTAGGGATATGCCTAATACATCACTCTTGATTACTTGACTGAAAAGGGCGTTACTTAAAGTACTTATCCTTACCTGTAGTACTTAATGATAGCATCATAGAGAGTCGTTGTTGAATCATAAACAGTTGTTCGGATTGATATATTTGATATTATGGACTATAGCAAAAGTATTAGCACAAACAGCTAGTTTTGCAGCCACCCACAAAGTATAAATAGAGCTAATATCCATTGATTTAGCGAGAAGAATATTATAATTACAAGTATAGAATATGTTCAAATCATTAATATTCTTATTATTACATCTTATGATGGTCAGAGCGTATCAGTATGAACAGTTTGATAACACGCCCATTAGCCAGAGCGAAGCAGATCAGTTGATCAGGAAAGCCAATGCCGGGTTGTGGTCGTTGCGATTAAAGATGAAGCTCTTGAGAGACCCCAGTTTCTTAGTTGGTAGTCCGCATATGTATGAACTAGAGACGGATCCGCTGTCTGTTCAAGCATCGAATCCGTTATTACGCCTGGTTGGTGAATCAAGCTTACGTTCGGTTGAGAGCGATAGTCAGAATACTCTTTTGCGATTTTTTCAAAGAGTAGGTACACAAAAACAGCTTATAACATTCACTGGTACAGTAGGGCTACATCGAGGAGTATGTGTGACTAGTGATTATTTCAATCCAAATGTCGCCCAATGGTTTACTGGCGACTCAACGACATGCGTCGTTCTCCGTATAGATGAGCAATACTGCAATGGGAATTCATATCTCTTACCGATGGTTGGACAAGGACATGGGATATGGGATCTGCTGGTTGATATGCTGGGTAATCCTACTGCTAGTGTTTTTATATATTGCCATTGATAGAAGTTAAGAAGTGTGAATAATATAAATTATGCTTGTAGTTAGACGCAGAGAAGCTGTTCCTTAGTATTGTACTTGTAGAATCTCTACGGGACAAAGGTTTTATTACTAGTACTACTTTTTACATTATAGAACTTAGAGTCAGCATCAAAGAGAATCGTTGTTGAATGTTGACACTTGTACAAGTGTCAACACAAACAGCCAACTAGTTTTGCAGCCACTTCGCAGTATAAATAGACTCAATATCCAATGATTTTATAGAAAGGACACCATTATTATAGAAGTAAGGAATATGTATTTACCACTAGTTTTATTGTTATTACATCTTATTATTGTTAGGGGGTATCAGTTTGAACCGTTTCAGTATCCTACAGAAACCACTAGCCAGAGCGAAGCAGACCAGTTGATCAGGAAAGCCAACGCCGGGTGGTATTTGAACAAGCAGGGTTTGAGACATTTACTGGTGTAGTCGGACCACACCGGTCAGTATGTGTGACTACTAAGGATGTCAATCCAAGTTACATTTACTGGGTTACCCAGGATTCAACATGCGCCGTACTTCGTATAGATGAGCAATACTGCAACGGGAACGCATACCTCTTACCAAAGGTCGGACAAGGCAATGACAGTTGGAGGTCACTGGATAATCCGACTGGTAGCATCTTTATATATTGCCATTGATAGAAGTACTGAATTTTAATGAATCAAAGTACATTTGTTAGACGCTGAGAAGGCGTACGCTTAATATTGTAAACGTAGAATCTTTCTGGTTACTTAGCGGAACAATGGTTTTACTTATAGAAATTAGCTTTACCTTATAGAAATTAGCTTTACCTTGTAGTACTTAACGCCAGAATCAGAGAAAATTGTTCTTGAAAATAAAAAAGAACGAACAAAAATGGATAATCAGTTTTGCAGCAGGCAAAAAATATAAATAGCGCCAATATCCAGCGATTCAGTGAGACACATTATTATATAGCCGCCGACATCTTTAAAGGAAGATCAAGAAAATTAGGAACTAGTTATATGTTGTCAAGATTAGTTAGATACTAAAGATTAAGTAAGAGATAAAGGTTATAGAACGAATAGACAGATTAGTTAATAGATAACTACTATATTGGTCCCCAGTTTCCTTACAATTGGTAGCGCACATCCATACGGTATAGCGCCCTTAACCACTTCCCTTCCTTCCCCCCCTTCCAATGCAACGTTGCACTCATATTTTCTTTTCCATTCGCACCATCCCTTTCATTGAACAGTTGACCCCCTATGGGTTGAAGGTATCCTCCAGTGCGGCTCAAATATTATCTGACAATGTAACGTTGCATTCGAAAACCATCCTCTCTCGCTAGGGCTCGCACATGCCATTTTCCAGGGCATTAATGGCTTTCTCACCTGACAGGATTCTGGAGCCGAAAATCTGGGAAAATTGATCATTGCCACGACAAGGCCAAAACATCCAAGCACCCATAGTTAACGAGGAAGTGTCACAAAGTGCGGCAAGATTTTTTTTTTTTCACTCGCTCTGGGACTAATGCCTGAGTCTGTTGGTGGTAGTACTGGACAAAAGTCTAAGAAAAGTAGAAAAATTTTCGATTATCGTTACATTTACTTTTGTTAACTAAACATTGATATTAGAAGTTAAAATGGCTGAATCTCACAGATGTATGTAATGAATAGAGGTGAATAGGGGTGAAAGAGGGTGAAGAGTTGGAGCGAGGTTGAAGAGTTGGAGTGAGGTTGAAAAGTGGAAGATGAAGATGAAGATGAAGATGAAGAATAGAGGATGAAGAATGGAGAATGAAGAATGGAGGATGAAGAGATGGACGATGAAGAGATGGAAGATGAAGAGATGAAGAGATGAAAAGATGAAGAATGGAAGATGGCGAGTTGTGGAAAAGATTATGATGACGGAGGATAGGTGAAATGGACATGGTGATGCTGGGTCGAAGAAAAATTTCGACAAGTTGAACCAGGTTCAGACACGGTTGGGGCCGTCGGGCCATGGATACCATCGATACCATCACAGAACATCTTGACCTTCGACTCTCATCCAACCTTCAACCCACGCTATGCACTCCCCCGCGAGCCCACAAACAAAAAACAAAAAACACAGTACTAACAGTTTCTAGTATACGTTAAAGGTAAACACTTGCAATACCAACGTTCCAAGCATGTCAACAACCCTAACGTTTCTTTGATTCAAATCGAAAACGTCGGTACCACACAAGACGCCAAGTTCTACTTGGGTAAGCGTATTGCCTACGTCTACCGTGCATCCAAGGAAGTCAGAGGCTCTAAGATTAGAGTCATCTGGGGTAAGGTCACCAGAACCCACGGTAGCAACGGTGTTGTCAGAGCTAACTTCAAGAAAAACTTACCAGCTAAGACTTTCGGTGCTTCCGTCAGAATTATGTTGTACCCATCTAACATCTAAATCAACTCCACCCAAGAGTAATTAACACTATATATATTATTCCAACTTGCACGCCGGGGTGCTTACACCGGTTGGTTTGTCAAGGTGTATAAACGATTTTTATTTTATTGTCTCTAGCTGCTCTTAATAAAACGTTTAATGTTCTTAAAGTGGTTTTCCGCATGCAATTAGAAGTTGTTTCCGTACCTGGTGCCATGGTCGTTGTAATTCTCTGTTGTTAGACTTGTTTAGGCTTGTGTTTATGTATATTAAGGTATGATATTGCCATTGTAAGGGATCTCGTCAGAATCGTAGTACGGCCTTTTCTGCAGGCTGCTGAGAATTATAATTACACCTGTTATTATTTTTCTGGTAAATAAGCCCAACTCCAGAACAACCTCCGGTGGATAAGCGTACCACCTCCCATATACTATGGCCAAGAACAAGAAGAAGCAAACCAAGGCTGCGACAGCAGCCCAGGTGGCGTCCCAGTCGGAAATTGACCCCTCGGGGGCCCAGGACCCCAAAGAAGCGTCTCAAGATTCACCACCACCTGCCCTCCAAAGTCCGCCCGACGATGATTTGCACAAGAGAATAGAGCAGTTGACGTTGCAATTGAAGCAGAAGGACGAGCAGCTTGCGCACAAGGAACAGGTGGCGCAGAGCAGCACATCAGGGTCGTCTTCGCAGGCCCATGAGCCTCCAGTAGCGGCCAACGGTGAGTCCTCGATGGTGAAGGAGTTACAGGAGAAGTTACTTCAGGTAGAAGCGGAGCGGGATCACACCAAATCGTCCTACGACACGTTGTTGAGTAAGTTGTCGTCGATGAAATCGGTGTTCAGTAAAATGAAGGAATCGCAGCAAGAACTTGAAAGCACAAAGGAGTCGTTGGACGAACTCACAGAGGAAAACTCCGAATTGAAACGGAAACATGAAGAGGCGGTGGGCGAGATAGACCTGTTAAAGACCGCCGTCAAAAAGTTGACCGAAGAAAGCACCGACTTGAACGGCGAATGCGATCGGTTGAGCAGCTCGTTGACCAAGTTGAGACGCGAATACCAGAGCAAGGACGAAGAGTTGCAAGACGAGAAGTATGAATTGGAAAATGCCAATGCCCGCTTGACCAAAAAACTCAATGATTTGAAGTTGGAGTTGAATGAAATATCCTCGATTAGAGATGAGGCCAACATGGAAAATAAAAATTTGAATGTTACCATCGAAGAACTCGGTGGTAAAGTGCAGTCAAGAGACGACAAGGTCATGGAGCTCGAGCAAAAGATAAGCGAGCTTGTAAAGTCAGTATCCGAAAAAGAGACAGAAATGGAGTCTCTCAAGAAAACCCACGAGTCGAATGTGGCGGACTTGCGTAAGGAGCTTGAATCTGTCACCGAAGAGAAAACCAGTTTGTCCACGAGCTTGCAGCAAGAATCCAAAAAGTTGTCCGAATTACAATCTGTGGCCGATAAAGTCACCCAGTTGGAGACCGAAATAAACAATAAGCAATTGATCATCGGCAAACTTCGTCACGAGGCCATCATATTGAACGAACATTTAACCAAGTCATTAACCATGCTCAAGCAACAACTGAGCAACCTGAATAACACTATCGACAAGGAGCTTATTTCGAACGTCGTCATAAGTTTTTTGCAGTTCCCTCGTGGAGATACCAAGAAGTTTGAAGCATTACAATTGATCAGTGCGTTACTCGAATGGGATAACGACCAAAGAGTTAGTGCAGGTTTGAGCCACAACCAACAATCCCAGCGTAATACAAGTGATAAGAACGACGACAAGCCAATGAGACAAAGTTTTGTTTCATTATGGACCGATTTCTTGGAAAAAGAGTCTGAGAAATAGCCCAATTTGCATATATCTACGCTGTACTTAGCATTTAATAAATAACTATAGAGTAGTATTGATATATAATGTAGCATTGCCATCTCTGTAGTATGAAAATGGCCTCTATTTTGTTTTGGCTGGTAATTGAAAGTTTGCAAGCGCGTACTCAAATTAAATTGATCTACGAGAAGTGAATAATTATTTTAGAATCTTATATTCAATTGATTAAGTACTAGACAATGGTTGATATAAGAGAATTCTTTGGGAATTCTTCTTCGAAAAAACCAACAAGCAATGTAAGTATTCTTGAAGTTTCATGTGTTTGAGCCATTACTAACAATTTATTTAGAAAAGGGCACCTCCCAAACGTGCAAGCAATCCATCTAAAGATGTAATTGAGATTGATAGTGATGAGCCGACACCGAAGAAAGCGAAGACTAGCTCGGATGCTCCTAAGGCCGATACGCGTAATCAGACACACAAGAAAGGCACTTCTGCGTCCCCCAAGAAGCCTAAGTCCAAACCAAGTTATGTGGATTTAGATACCGACAACGAAGATAGCGAGGACGAGTATAACCCTGGGGGCAATGACGATGACGATGAAGATGAGTTTGAAGCTGAAGATCAAGGTATGGATGAGGATGACGATTTACAAGAGATTGAGGTGGAACCACCAAAAAAATCGCCTAGAAAGGCTACCAGAGCAGCATCATCTTCTCCCAGGAAGGCCGAAAAATCTGCCTCAACATCGCCTAAGAAGACCAGTGCTAAGAAAAAAGAACCAGAACCAGAACCATCTTATGCACCCACCGGGAAATCGGCGGATGATATTCTTGCTACAATCCCTGACGCAGAATTACCAGAAACTGAAGACACGAAAAATAAGCCTTTCCAGTTTTTCCAGCAAAGAAAGGAACAGGGACCTCAGCCATCGGGTGAACAATTGGAAATTCCAGATGCTCAACCTAATTGTTTATCTGGCCTAACCATTATTTTCACTGGTGTGTTACCTAGACTTGAGAGAACAACAGCCGAAAACTTGGCCAAGAGGTATGGGGCGAAGGTCACGAAGTCAATTCTGGGAAAAACAAGTTTAGTTGTCATTGGTGACGAAGCTGGTCCTTCCAAGGTAGAAAAAATCAAGAAGAATAAGATTAAGGCAATCAGTGAAGAAGGGTTTGTACAATTATTGAAAAGTATGCCCGCTGAAGGTGGTGACGGTCTGTCTGCAATTGAAGCTCGTAAGAAAAGAGAAGCAGAAGAACGTAGGATACTTGAGGAAGCAGAAGCAGAAGAAGCAAAGGCCAAGGCAGAAGAGAAGATTGCCACTCAACCTAAAGTTAAGAAGGAAAGTGATCCTTCTCGTGCTGAAAGTCCTAAGCGAGTCATTCCAAATAGCGAAAAATTATGGACGGTTAAATATGCCCCCAACGAACTTACTCAATTATGTGGTAACAAAGGTCAAATTAACAAATTGAAAACGTGGTTATCGAATTGGTTTGAATATGCAAAGCATGATTTCAAAGACCCAGGACCTGATGGCTCTGGAGTATTCAGAGCATGTTTAATAAGTGGACCCCCAGGGATAGGAAAGACCTCAGCTGCTCATTTGGTTGCCAAAAACTTGGGATTTGATATATTAGAAAAAAATGCCTCCGATGTTAGATCGAAATCATTAATGAACAGCACTATGAAATCAGTGTTAAATAATACTTCAGTTGTCGGATTTTTTAAGCACCAACACGAAACTGAGCATAATGTCAACGAAAAGAGGTTTTGTCTTATTATGGACGAAGTCGATGGTATGTCGAGTGGTGATCATGGTGGTGCTGGTGCATTATCAGCATTTTGCCGCATTACTAGGATGCCAATGGTCTTGATCTGTAATGATAAATCGTTGCCTAAGATGAGAACTTTTGACAGAGTGACATATGACTTGCCATTTAGAAGACCTACGGAAACAGAAGTGAAAGCAAGATTAATGACTATAGCACATCGAGAAAAAATCAAATTGGATCCAACCATCATTGGTCAATTAGTTCAGGCTACAAGTAATGATATAAGACAAATGATAAATTTGTTATCAACTGTATCACTTACTCAAAAATCCATCAGTCATGACGAAAGTAGAGACTTTACGAAGAGTTGGAAAAAGCATACCGTCTTGAAGCCATTTGATATTACCGGAAAATTGTTGAACGGGCAAATTTATAATCCAAATTCTAATCATACCCTTAACGACAAAATTGATTTATACTTCAATGATATAGACTTCGCTCCCCTTATGATCCAAGAGAATTATCTTTTCACCAAGCCAACAAACATCACATCGACATTTAACCATTTAGAAAGAGTGGCAGCAGCAGCAGATGATATTTCGCAATCTGATCACATCAATTCATTAATTAGGTCGAGTGAACAGCAGTGGAGTTTGTTACCATTCCATGGAGTTATGTCATCTGTTAAACCCTCCCTGGAAGTGGCTGGTACGTTCTCTCAACGAATCAATTTTGCTAGTTGGCTAGGTCAAAATTCTAAAGCCATGAAGTACCAGAGGATGTTGCAGGAATTGCAATACCACACAAGATTGAGGACGTCGACTGATAAGGCTCAATTGAGACTTGATTACTTACCGTTAATGACCAAAAGATTAATCAATCCCATTTTACAAAACGGCGAAGATGGAATTGATGAAGTCATGGACACCATGGATTACTACTACCTAACTAAAGAAGATTGGGACTCAATAATTGACTTTGGTGTCGGTACCGATAAAGGAGAAATATTATTGAAAAAAATTCCTACAAAAGTAAAAACCTCCTTCACCAGAAAGTACAACTCCAAATCACATCCAGTTGCAATCTACAAGACTGGTAATTCCGTTGGTAACGGCGGCGCTGCCAAGAAACAAAAGGTCGATTTCGAAGATGTCATTGAGGATGATATTAACGTCAAAGACGAAGATGAAGAGGAAGAAAACTCTGATAAAATTGACACGAAGAAGGACAAATTGATTAAGGAAGTAAAGCCCAAGAAGAAGAAGCCTACAAAGAAGAAATAATGTATATAAGACAATTTAAATATTAACCTTATACTTAGTAGTACTCTATCCACTGTAACCAGATAACAATTATGTCATGTACCACTTGGTGTGCTTAGCTGTATATTTATTACAGGGACTACTTAAGACTGCCTAGAGAACGTTTATACACTAAGGCTTTGTAAATTTTTTCAGCACGTCGCATTTTCACGTACGCCAAAATTCGGAGAACATTAAATTATATCGATGGACTATTAATTCACCACTTTTATTACTTTATGATTTATGATCAATGTCAAATCCAGCACCAATATATAGTATTCCAAACAAGAAAAAGTCAGACAACAATAAATTACCAAATTTATTCATTCCATCACCAGTTTCAATAAATAAACCAGATCAAACCCATAAGCTACCTAGACGAAAACCACCACCGATAGACTTTCTGAGAATACATGGGGCATATTCTAACACGCCAGATACAATATCCCCAAATCCATCAAGTGGGACGCATAGTTCAACTAGTGATATACTGGGAGGACTAAGAGCGGAAGTTCATAAAAATGTACCGGGAGACCAGACAGGAGAAACGTCTAACCGTTTAGAGGATTTAACGCCAGAGGATTGGAACAAAATAGCTAATAGCAATCAAATCGTAGAATTGAATAAATTGGGAGAAGGAAATGGGGGTAGTGTGTCAAAATGTAAATTAGTTAATGGATCACAAGTTTTTGCATTGAAGTTGATCAATGCTGATCCAAATCCCAACATAAAAAAACAAATCATAAGAGAATTGCAATATAATAGAGTATGTGACTCGCCCAACATCGTAAAGTACTACGGGACATTTTTGGTCGAGGAGCAACTGATGATTGGAATATCCATGGAATACATGGGCGGCAGATCCTTAGATGCCATATACAAGCGTGTAATCGAACTAGACCCTACCAATAGGATCAACGAAAAGGTATTAGGGAAGGTTGCTGAGTCTATTTTAACTGGTTTAAATTATTTACATCAGCAACGTATCATCCATCGTGATATCAAACCCTCCAACATCTTATTAGACTCTCACGGTAATGTGAAATTGTGTGATTTTGGCGTTAGCGGTGAAGTTGTCAACTCCTTAGCTACCACGTTTGTCGGAACACAATACTATATGGCCCCCGAGAGAATCATGGGGAAGCCTTACACCGTAAGCTGTGACATCTGGTCGCTTGGCTTAACGTTACTAGAGGTGGCTACGTGTAAGTTTCCCTTTATTACAGATGATAATGCCTTGGGACCAATTGAGTTATTGTCCTTAATCTTGGAGTATGAGCCTACATTAGAAGATATACCGGGCGAGGGAATTTACTGGAGTGATTCGTTTAAAAACTTTATTCTGTATTGCTTGAAGAAAAATAGCGAAGAAAGACCAAGTCCTAGACAAATGTTAAACCACCCTTGGTGTGTCGGACAAAAACAAGTTAAGGTCAGAATGGATAAGTTTGTTAATAAGTTATGGGGACAATTCGAGTAATACTGTTACGAAATTGTTATTGTATTTTACAAATGAATTATTTATAGATTCGTATTTCTAAAGAGATACTAGAAAGGGCTAACTAGATACCACCAGTTACAATTATTTATTATAAAACAAATTCTTTTACGGCAGTCCTTTAAATACATTTAAACCTGTCGCAGATAGTAATATATGCCTAGATGCAAATCTATATAGTGCTTATAGTCGATGATAGTAGAACTTAGACAGAAAATGACACAAAACCGCTTTTTCGATGTTTTTCACATTCTCAATTATCCAATCAACGAATTTTTAAAGGACTAGTATAATCAGTAGTAATTGATAATATCATTAACACTAATATAAATCAAGATGCCAGTTCCATTTGAAGGTTTATTACCATTTGGTATCATGGCTGCCTTTTTCGGGTTAGCAGGCCATGGTGTTGGATTCGTTAGATACTGGGATAACGGTTGGAAAAACGACAGATTCAACTTAGACTCTTGGGACGAAAAAATGATGGAAAGAGACTTCCTCCTTACAGGGGTCAAGCGAGGCCAAAGTAGTGAGCCTACAGCTCCAGAACATTTCAAGACAGCAGATGTCCAATTACAAAGATACTGGACTCCATACAGAGACCAATACTTTATACTCAGAGAAAGATTGTACAAGGGATATGTTACAGGAGTTTGGGACTTTTCATGAATTTAGGAATAATACTTATACTTGTAAGTTAGATATTGCATTACTTTACGTATTCATTAAATATATAATGTATTAGAACAAAGTGTACACCAACGTAGGAAGGTAAAAATATAGGCCAAATACAGAAGTGCGACTAGTTGATTGAATTGCTAGACGTGTGTAAAACTAGTAGGATATCTATGCTATAAGAGATATATATGTAGATTATGATAAAGGGAAGTTGCATAAACAGGTGAAGAATCTATTTGAAATCTTTGTAAGTCCATTTCTCGGTGATCTTTGGAGTGTACCTCCTTCTTTTAGCAACAGGGATTCTGGTTTCAACCAAACCATTTTCTTGCAAATTGATCATAGAATCGTAAAATAAGTTACCTTCTGGTTTGACATTCTTCAAATTGTTGGTAAGCTCGTCAGACAACTTGACCTCTAAAGGTCTATTTATACTATCATACTTGAATAACTTCTTAGTCTTCTTAGACTTTCCTTTTCCTGCTTGCAGTGATTCTTGTTTAGAGACTGCAGATTCGGTATACTCGTCTAACTTTGACAACTCTTTGATATGCAGTTTCAATTCCTTCAACCTCTGTTCCAACTCCGTTCTTTGCTTATGCTTGGCCTCTCTATTTCTCTTGGCCTTGGTCTTGATTTTAACTTGAGTAGGCTTGTTTATTGATAATTTATAGTCCTGGTCCACCTCATCCTCATTGTCGGATTCTTGCTCATCTTCGGACGAGGATGCTTCCTCATTTTCATCCAAGTTGGCAATTAAATGCTTGATCTTTTCTTGGTGGGCAATTAACTGTTGGCGTTTTATTTCCTTCTCGTTCTCCGTGGTAAACTCTTTGTTTATAAGAGCCTTCCATGCTTTTAAGGATGGATTATACGATTTACCAGCATCGATATCTTTTGGTTGTTCTGCAATTTTAATGGACTCGGTCTGTAACGTCGTTGGCATCTTCTTTGCCTTGGTGTAGCCAGTAGACGATTTGTTTTGCAAGATTTCTGGTGTGTCGTCAACAGGCTCATCAGCCCAAAGATCGTCGTTCTTAGCGGTAAATAACCCGTCTTTGTCGACCCTGGTCTTCAATTTGGATTCCCCATTAACTCTGCCCGACAATTTCATCAATCTGTGTACTTCGCGCTTGTCGACATTTTGAATCTTCTTGTTATTTCTTTCGACAAGCAACGGCTTGACCTTGGACCTGTTAGCCAAGATCTCGTGGCTCTTTAACACCTTGGTTGGCTTACTTCTAATAGCCGAGTCTCCCTCGTTATCTATTATGAAATCATCCTCATTATCGTCTCCTAAAAGTCTTTGCTTGTCCTTGGCTTCTTCCAACCCCTTTTCAACATCATCGATGTCGATATTCTTTCTCCACGACTTCTTCCCCTTTCTTGACCTCTGCAGTAATGTTTTGGGTCTGTTAACTTCCATTTTTGTCTTGTCCTATCACTACTGGAACATTGGCCCTATCAAAAAAAATTATTTTGATGAGATGAGGCAGAAGATTTCAGCGTGCGTACACCGATTATTTCTATGGGACGTCCCAGGCCAACTTTCGATCTCTTTTTGCAATTGTTCGATGTTCCACACTAGTTCTTTCTCTCAACACTTCCGGTACCCAGGATGTTGCGATGATGGCTCCGGCTTTCTACCATCATTTCGGTGCGTACTACAAAGGCTCGTATCGCATCCAAAATTAACCCCGAATCATAGATATGTTTGCTAACTGTTTTTCTTGTCCGTTCCTAATCTGCTCCTTGCATGCCCCAGGTGATATTTGGGCAGTTCGTAACATCCGAAACCCGGCGCATGTACCAGGTTGCCTTAAATATTGTGCCAGAAGTCACTAGAGCCAAGTAGAACCTCTTGAATATACCTCTCTCTATGTCTCACCTCGTTCGCAAGCATTCCACCGCGACAATAGCACGCATCACTATAATAGATTGTCGGTTCGTTAATTCCAACGTACGCTCACAGCTGCAATATCCCTTGCGTCACTTCGATGGGCTACCAATAAGTTGGAATAACTATTGTTCATGGTGGACCATGGTTCTTACTACTACTTGCTTTCATTTCTACGATTGCTATTATATGATCCGGAGTCGCTCATACACCACTCCTAAACCCATTGATGCCCACTGTTCTCTCTAATTTATGTTCCATCACATCAACAGGTACCTTTCGCTGCACTGTCAGCACTAGTACATTAACTGCTTCATCAAATATCGGCGGAGATAGTGCTGCTTCGGGAAATAGCGCGGGTTCCGAATTGATTTTTCTTGTTCGCCCCATACTGGAGAACAAGGCCAGTTTATTTCTCTATGGTTCTCTACATTTTCCCGGCTGCGGGTGATCTCCTGATTAACTACGTCAGTTTCACTATCACAGGCGAGCACTGTTGTAGCCACGTCCTACTTGTCTCTAACAGTGCATTTACGCTCGTACCGGAGCGGTGCGAGTTTCAGTATCCAACCGCTCCGACTAACTTGCACCACTATTACATACAAGAATACAATAGCATATATTAATCCTAAAAATAACACCTATATAGAATTCTCCTCCAATAATGCAAAAACTGCTTTAGTGAGCTGCGGATAATCCCCAACCAAACCATTGATATTCGTGTACGCAGGTTTGCCATACTTCTTCACCACCATATAACCCAAATTTTTTGCTTGTTCTGTCAAAACACCAGAGCCGTGGTCCTGTAAAACACTTGAGTAGATGGCTCCCCGCGGATCACAGATCGAATAAACGTAGCTGCCCATGGTTTTGTTGGCCAATTGATTAACGTAGACGTTAATACTGCTCCGAGGTCTGTTGTCGATACTCACGGAGATTATGTATTCTTCGCCGTTGATGGTCTCCTCTTTATTAGCAATCATGCTACGATCGAGGTTGTAGGATCTAGATAGTGACGGAACCGGTTACACATATATATATATGTCACCTGTATCTGCTGGTGTTACTATATAGCCGGGAGGTAGTCTGGCCGAGACATAAAGGGTCTAAATTTTTCATCACTAATCCGCTTACATAATCAATATTGTAACGGCTGCTACTCTATTACACTCTGGTGGATCCTAATTATAGTCAATTTAGCAGGAAAACAAACGCTAATTGTTCTTTTTCTGGTCTATATTCTATATTATTTGGGTCTATAGACATATTTATACGTTTGAAAATATACAATTGTTGTGAGGATGCTAGTACAAGATTTAGAAAAAGGAGGATCCGATATTGCCGCTAAAAAAAGACCTGGAGGTGGCGAGATTCTAGAAGCGCCACAAGACAGCCATGGGGACAAAGAGAGAGGAAGTGACGTGGTTTCCAAGGAATTGGAGCAGCAAGCGAGCAAATTGACTCTTGAGGACGATGGTAGGGGTGTCAATGATGAAGAGAAGACCAAGGATAGTGGGAACGGGAATGGCAAGAGCCGCGGAACACATGCCAAAGCTAGGAGAGGTATGAGTCCGACGTCGTCGGTTCCTACGGAACTGGGCGATGCAAGCAAGGAGTTTTTGGAGGCATTGAATTGGAGTTTGTTCAAGGAGGGAGGAGATCAATCTGATAACTTTCCGTTGAGGATCCGGATAGACAGCGACAAGAGCTTTGGGGCGGAACTTGAACAGCGATTGCGGGAAGAGGATTTGGAGATCGACAACGACTCGCAAGTTCAGTTCAAGACGAAGGCCGTGGCGGATGAGGTAGTTGGGCGGTTATTGGAGGAAGGGCACGAGTTGTCGTTCCACTACGGTGAATTCATATCCCATCCGGGAAATTTGTTCATCAAGAACCTTTCGGATGAATTGATCAACTACGACAAGATCTTTGACTACTTCCAGAACTGCAGCAAATATAAATCGCTTGTGGATATCAATATCTTCAATAGTGTGGAGGACGATGTATTCGCGATCTTGAAGTTTCAGAATTACCTCGATGTGGATTACATTTTCAATACCCTTGATACCTCTGAGAACCCTTTCAATGTCAAGGAAGGGGTTCCCATTTACTTGAACAAGTATATCAGCAAGAAAGAGCGGAAACTTAGAAACCCCGATAGCTCAGCCGTATCTGATAACTTGAATAACTATAATACTATCATAGTAGAGAACTTGGGCGATTTTGTGAATGAACATGACCCATCGTTACCGCTTATGGAAACGTTCTTGTCCAAGTTCGAATTGTTTAATTCGATCGAGGGTATCTACTTCCCTGTCATCCATTCGGACGGTAATAATTTCAAATTATTAAGTTTCGGGTACATTAACTTTGAAGTGAATGATCTGTTGAATATAAACGTATTGAAGTGTTTGTACTATCTCAATAATCTTTCATACGACGAGTTTATCAACTTTGGCCCCGATGATATTTACGATATGGAACAAGATTTAAATGAGCCAGAGAAGTTACCACCAAATAACAGGGCTAATTTGAAAATATCAATTGGGCAGCATAAGCACAATCACTATTTATATCAGTACCAGACGAATCAATTTTTGTTCCATCAACAGAATACACTCTCTATTAAGTTTCTTGATCTTTCGTTGCATAATAGTTTACTCAATTCATTTTCCAAGTATGTAAACTATCAAGAAACTAACATTTATGTCAACAATTTTCCTATTATATTTGAGAATAATGACCAGTTATGGGAGAAGTTTTGGCAACAATTCGGTTCTAATGTTAAGTCAGCCAAAATTATCAAACCCCAATTCTATTCAAAGAAAAATGAAGTTGAATTGGGTAAAATTGGATTTGTATTTTATAAGGACTTCAAAATGGCTTTGAGGGCTATTTTATTAACTAATAACAAATTAATCAATTTCAATTCTTTTAAAAAGATATTTATACAAACTTCATTTGCTATTCAAAAAAACAATCACAACCATCAGAGATCGTCACTACCAACGAATTACTTTCCTGTTCATAATGCTTCAAATAATTATATGAAGAGGTTCAGTTTGCCTGCGTTGAATGAGTATAATTACTACCTCAAACAACCTCATACGGCTAATGTCCCACCTCAAATGCCACCGGTACCTCCTTCAGCTCCCCCAATCAACCCTGATTATTTTAATTTTTACAATCCTTACATGTATCCCTATCAATACCCTTATATGGCTTTTGACAAGGAGGCTAGTCCAAATGATGTTTCCGCCATGTCACCCCCACCATCAAATTACTATTACCAACCCTTTTATCAGTTCCCATCTTCAAACAACTATCAACCAGATAGTACACCGCCATCATCACCTCCCTTCTTTAGAAAAACGAATAAAGCCAAAAAATGATAAGCAATGTTCCTTCGGATTTTATATATATTCTTTTTTCAAGCTATACTATCGTATTGGCGTTCTGAATATCTGATTATAAATTTTGGATTCCACGAACGTGAAATAATATTGGATACGGAGACCATTGTCTATACTGCTTAAATTTCTTGTACATAAACTTAATATATAATGTCGATAAATGGTTTTCCAGTCTGTTATCAGATCATGACATCTGGGATTACGATAATAATCTCTTACAAGGTTTTTGAATTATTTCTAAAACCTATGAGAGATGGATAACTTAAGAACGAAATTCATTCACTATATACATTATATATTATTTTTAGTTTACAAATTAGGAACTTCACTTCTTTCACTTGGTTTGATGTTTAAATCTTCTTTTTTAAATTCTTCGACAAACTCAGTAGTATCGTCATCGTTAACTTGTTCCACTGTGGTGACTTCCTCTATGTAATGTTTCAACATACTTTCTATACCATTTTTCAATGTAACTGAAGATGAATCGCATGATCTACAGGCACCCTTTAAACGAAGGAACACAGTTCCTTCATTTTCGGAAAATCTGACAAACTCAATATCTCCACCATCATCTTGAATCGCTGGTCTTATCCTAGTGAAAATCAACTCTTTAATCATCGATACGATTTCATCATCTTCCTCGCTGATTTCCATGTCCTCCGTTAACTCTGTTTCCGCATTGATAATAGGGGTACCATTATTTAAGAACTCAGTCAATATAGAAAAGATTTCCGGCTTCAATAACGACCAATGTAAATCATCACTACTTTTCTCAATAGTTATGAAGTTCGATCCGAACATAATCGATTTGATTCCATCAATAGTAAAAAGTTTCAATGCTAGTGGACTACAGGCAGCTTCCCTTCCACTCAAAAATTCTCTGGTTTCATTTTCTCTCATTATTTGCATTGATGGTAAAAATTTCAATGCTTGTTCATTAGGTGTTTCCATCGTTTGAATAAATAAGCTCCGGCTATTAACTATGGCCCGGCTTATGCCTGATGAGAACCCGGAAAATCGTGTCCCTAAAGCTCTCTTAGTTAAAAACATATTTTATGGTTGTACCTATTAACTTTATCTGTTCTTTTTATTAATCTATAAAGATAACTAAATCAATTTAATCGTTATTAATAATAGTAGAGCGAAACAAATTCTCATTCCCTCGGGAATTGCTTTCCGGTATTTATTCTTGGTCGGAATTCATGAATTTCTTTTATCTATTTAATCAGTTGCCTAATTATCAAATAATAGTTTTTCAAAAAGTGTAGCAGTTTTCTCTTCGAATTTCGAATCACTCAACTCATTGCTACTAATGGATTGGTCTAACTGTAATTTGTTTTCTGCTAATTGTAGCATATTTTCCTCTATTGTATTTTCGGCAATTAATTTTGTGACAACAACCTCACTCGTCTGACCAACTCTATGCGCTCTATCTTCGGCTTGCTTATCATCGTGTGGATTGAAGGATTGGTCGAAAATTATAACGTGGTTTGCGGCAACCAAGTTAATACCAAATCCACCGGCTTTAGTGGACAATAAGAAAACTGGGATTGCACCGTCGTCATAGAATTTATCGATTAAATCTTGCCTTGTGTCAACACTAGTTTGACCGTCCAACCTCAAAAACTTAATACCGTTAATAGTTAAAACCTTTTCTAGAATATCTAACATCTGAGTGAAAAGAGAAAAGATTAGAACTTTTTCTCCATGATTTATAATCCTATCGAGAATCTCCATTAACTTTGTTATCTTACCACCATTAAGCCAGTCCTCGTCTTTCAATGTGAATTTTCCTAATGTCTTCGGAAACCTCTCGCAGAGGTTATTGAGTTCGTAATCTGCCATGACTTTCATATCTTCTAATATGTATGCTTGGTTGGCATCAAAATATTCCGGCTCATTCATGATAGCTTTGGCCATTTTTGCAACCTTATCGTCACTATATATTGTCCTGAATAACAAGGGATGCAATGATGCCTTTCTCAATGACATCATAACATTGGAGCTCGATGGGATAGGACTCTTACGTGCCTTCTCATTTTCCTTGCCGGTCAATTTCTTTCTTCTTTCTCGTTCAATTCTTGTTTGCTTACCCTGGTTCAAGTATTCATCGTAAATAGTCCGTTGAGCAGGTGTCAATTTACACGTTTCGATTTTGTGAATTTTTCCTGGTAAATGCTTTAAGACTTGCAACTTCTTACGCCTCAAAACGAACGGTGTCATCATTGTTTTCGCTTTATTAATAGCCTGAAGAGATAATAATGGATTGTAATTATCTTCTGAAGTATCGACTGTCGAAACCTTTTGATTAAATAACCCTTGTAAATCTTCACGTTTATCGTTGAACAAATCAGGAAGCATGAATGCTAAAAGCGATACTAATTCTTTCAAATTGTTCTGTAAAGGAGTACCAGTCAATAATAAACGGAATTTTGCCCTCAATCTCATTAATTTGTTGTATCTCTCAGAAGTCGAATTTTTCAACATATGCCCTTCATCATAAACTATCATATTGAAATTCTGATTCCTTAAGAATTTAAAATCGGGTGCAGCCCCTGTTGCTAAATTATAAGTTGTCACCAACACCTCATATTCATTGTTCAGCAAATCGTATCTTAATTCTTCTCTTTCACTTTGAGATCCATAATATGCTTGGACGATCAAATCTGGACAAAATTTGTTAAATTCTCTCAACCAATTTTCCAAAGTTGAGGAAGGTACGATAACTAAATGTGGACCTTTCTTGAGTTCAGTGGCTTTTAAGTGCGCCATAAATGAAATGACTTGACATGTTTTGCCTAGCCCCATTTCATCAGCTAAGATACAAGATAAATGATTACGATATAATAAATGCAACCAGTTAACACCAACTTGTTGATAATTTTTTAAATCAATTTCCTCTGAAAGTAATGACGGCTTTTCACTGATGTACTTCAAACCCTTGGGTTTATGCTGAATAACTATGTCATCATCTTCTTCATCATATTCATCTTTCTCGTCAATTTCAATTGTATCTCTTGTAGGCTCGAGTTCAACCATTTCAAGTTCACCATCACCTGTAACAGTAACACCCCATTTTTCCATTTGTTTGGAAATCAAGTCACCATATTCCGAACATCTCTTGATTAAAGAGTCAACGGCCTTGTAACCTTTCAAACTGAACTCTGTATTTTCAATGATTTTCTGGCCCAAAGTCTTTCTTTGCGCTCTTCTCTTTTTGTCGCTCTGATTTTCATTGCTTTGGTCATTAGCAGATTCAAATTTATCCTCCGCAACTTGGTAAATGGTTTCAAAGGGTCTTTTGCTAATTAATAGGTCCGCCATTCTAGGTGGTACCTTACTAATTTCGACAATATCTTGATTTGAAGCATTGTTTAAAAATTCCAAAATCTGTGAATCAATCGATGTTAAGCCAGTCTTGTAAGACTCTTCATCGTCTTCTTCAGACATATCATCGCTCATATCATCCTCTTCTAAGTCGTTATCACTAATATTAACAACTTTGTCTTTTTGTGCTGCTTTAGCTGCTCTTCTATTTGCCTTGATCTTTTCTTCCAACTTTTCTAAGTCGTCATCATCAACAATCATATTATTATTGTTCTCTCCATCATCGACTTGGACAATCTGACCGCTCATAGTTTTCTTGAGTTTTGGAATATGCTGATCTTGATAATTAAATGTTGCAGATAAAGGGGATGCCCTTGCTGAATCATCACTACTGGTAACTGTCGATGCTCGCACAAGTTTCCTCCTCTTAGGTTGATTTTCTTCTTCAGATCTAAAGACTTGATCAATCCTAGGCTGTTGCTTTGGTTTGTGCTTATACTTATCCAAAATAGACACTTTTGGCTTCGTGATTTGAACCTTAGTAGATGAATGTTTCTCTGGTGACTCCATTGGTATAGGTGCAGCAGCCTTAACTTTTGCCTTTCCTCTTACTTTAATGGGAGACATATCCTCATCGTCATATTGATTATCATGATTTTTATTACTATTCTTTTCCGCTTCGGTTCTTTCTTGTTCTTCCCTTTCTCTCTGCTGATTTAACTCTTCCTGGCGGTTGTACTCCTGCAACAACCTTTCCTTTTCTTGCTTTAATTTCTCTTCGTGGCTCAACTCTCTTTGTCTTTTCATTTCAGCTTCATGTTTCCCCAATATTTCAGATTTATTGTAGTTATCGCTCAACCACTGGGTTATATCTCTAAGGTTACCCTTTCCCTTCACAAACCCTTTGAAAAGATCACTTTCTTGTAAATAATAGAATCTTCTTTTGACCATGGGGAAGTCCTTGTGATTTCTAATAGCCTGTCGTTTGGCTTCTAATTTCCTTTCTTTATCTTCATCAAGCTCAGCTCCGTTGTTGTGGATTTGTGTTCTACTTGGTGGCATTAAGTCATCGTTAGACTTCATCGGTGATGATTTAACGTTAATCGGTGATGAAGTTGGAACTTGGACATATGAAGTCTCTTTTTTTGGGGTATCCTCCACTTGAATAGCTGAATCATCAGCTGGATTCTTGTACCAACTCATTTATACTAGTTTATTCTTTATAAATATTATAAATCCCTCGTATAAAACGATTCTTTAAAGTATCATTTTTTTGGCGATGATATTTCCACGCGTCAATCTGAAAAAATTCAGCACCTCGTACAGTAGATCGAATAAGCAAAAGTATTTATACAAATCTATATACACATACCTAAATACATATTATGATACTCGTATGCAGCCAAAGGCCACGATGGGTTGTTTAGATATTCGATGATTCATCCTACAACTTGTCTGTATCAAAGTTGCCAGGCGAACGAACCAAATTAATAGACATAAGGAACGATTTTATATGGCACCTTTTTCTCATATTCTTCCCATTGTTTTCCATATTTAGCTCTACATTTCGCTTCATCCCTCATTTGTCTATGAACGAGTAGGACTCCAAAATAAATAACGTAGAAATAGGTGAATAAGGTCTGGAAACCAGTTGGCAAACACCAAGACCAGCCTATCAACCAATCGCCAAGGTAATTTATATGCTGTGAAATTCCCCACCAGCCATCACATAGCAATCTAGAGCCTGTCTTTGTTTTAATGCTTTTTAAATTCAAGTGTTCTAACTTGCCCATTTTAAAGTCGGATTTTTGGTGATTGGAAGAATTAAATATATAGTAGCCGACAAAACTCAAGGCCAATATTAAAGTCACATTGAAGTATCCTAATTTAAAGAAGTTCTCTGGCAACGACAAATAACGAGATTGAAGTGAATACGACCAAGGTAACCAAGCCAAGTCACCAAAACACAACATGAAGCCAAAGCCATCGGTGGTTATATCCATCATTGATAACACCCCCTCTTCGTTCAAGACACCATCAAATATGTAGAATGCTTGCAAAAAATTAACTAACAATATCGAGTCGGTTACTTCTCCATACTTATGGTATTGATTATGAATACACGAGAGATTGATAACGAACCACAATAACATACCAGGTCTCAATTCACAAAACAATTTTATGTCCCATGTACCAATACGGGGATTCAATTCTCTACCAATAAACCAGTCATACATAATATTACCAGTGTTTCCGTTAATTGACAAAATCCTTTCCTTCGTTCCAGCTTTATTTGGGTTCCTCAATGGAACAAATGAATAGACATACACGAAAACTGCTAATAAGAACGAAAAGATTATTGTCACCAAGGTCAATTTCAACTGGTTATCGTAAATGAATTGTAATTCTGGAAGGTAGTAATTATCAGATTTAAATAAGCGGCCCAATAAAAGCACAATAAGAAGTCCTGACATCAGCAACCCATTGATTTTATACTCTAACTGGCTATTATCTCTCAATTTTATACCACTCAATTTTTTTCCTGGTAATATAAAGTCCAACACAACCAATACGCCGAACCATGATAAATATGCCATCCAACAGTGATAATCAAAGCAAAGTTCTAATACCTCCTTCAAATTAGAAGGTAATTGATTGCGAATCAAATTCATATTTAGCTTTAAACCTTGTACCGAATAATATTCATTGGAAATAAGTGCAAACAAAATAATGACAGTTGGTAATCCAAATGTGATCACTAATGATCCTGGGACACCAAAAAACTCACGATGAGTTGTAACTGGATTCAACACTGACATAACTTGTTTTCTGACCCTTGAATATAATTATTACACCGGATTACTTATATATGGTACTTATTCGTACAATCGTATATTTTCTTCGCAGCTATCGTTTAAAACATTAAAAGCAATAATGACACAAAACCGCCTCATCTCGTTTCGTTTAGCTTATTCCACCATAGTAACAACTTATTTAAATAGACTCCTTTTTGACCTTGTCGTATATATCTCAACTGTAGTACGATAGTGTAGTATCTTACTTGCATTATTCAGTAAAAATGTGGCTTTTGGAATATGTTTATTTAGGTGGAACTAAAGGTCCTTAGTTCTGAATTACCAATGACATCGCTTCAAAGTCCCCCCAGTCACTCGCTGAACATGATTTTTCAAGCTCCTTAGTGGACTATATAGTTACATAATTATTAATTGTAATCGAGTACTATTTCACATCTTTGATGAGTTAATGCAAAAATTGCGAGGAATTCTACCAAGAAATTTCAAAATTATGAGGTTAAGATGTAAATGATCGGCATTCATCGATATAGAACTAGCTTGTTATGAACCTCTCCTGTGGAATATATAGCTTATACAGGTTAATTAATCTAATTAACTTATATAAAGCCGAGTCCAGTAGGTCTGAACCGGTTCTGCATATAATATCTTCTTCAGTTTTACGATATGATTTGGGTTTCTTTCTAACGTTGAAGCTTATCGGTTCCTTCTATATGTCACAATATAAAATACTTTGCTGTGGATCTAATGGTAACTATCAGTTAGGCATAGGGAATGATGAGGATCAGGATTCCCTCCAATCCGTTTTATTTAGACACGAGAATGGTACATTGACTGACACTATCGATGCAAAACCAATAAAGATTAGTTCAGGAGGTAACCACACCTTCATATTATTAAGCTCGGGACAGCTATATAGCGCAGGAGATAATACATACGGTCAGTGTGGACATAAATGCAGTCCCGAATTGGAACATATCCGCGAGTTCACTCTAGTTCGTGGCAAGAATTGGATAAATATATGTTGCGGGTGGGAATTTTCAATACTATTGAATGCTGATCAGCAGATTTACGTCTGTGGATTGGGGCTTAAAGGAGAGTTGGGGTTAGGTCAGAGTATTACTAAGAGTGAGCTTGCGAAGGCGTCATTCAACTTTCCGAGCCTGGTGGTAGACATTAAATCTTCGATAAACCATATTATTGTCAGATTGGCCAATAATGAATTATATGGCTGGGGAAATTGTCGAAAGGGACAGCTAGGCGAACAGCCTTTAGTAACTACAGGCTCGAAAATGAAATCCCGGGCGGTAATCTGGGAACCTGAACCGTTAAATCTTGGGACCAGTGCTTTACAAACCTATGACCTAGGTCGTGATTGCACAGTGATTGTGGATGGTTCCGATACAATAAGTATACTTGGAAAAGGCGCAGAATCGTTTCAGTCGCCCGATAAAATCATCAATTTAAAGTCTATGTGGTCGTCGAATCACTATTTGATACGTGACCCTCACAAGGGATTGGCAATCAAATCTCGGGGAAACAACAGTCATGGCCAGTTATATCCTGGTACATCTGTGCCCGTTGAGAATTACGTAGTCGGCAGCGAACATGGACTCGTATTAACTAAAGATAACGAAGTATACACCTGGGGATGGGGTGAGCATGGCAATTGTGGACAGCACTCTGTTCCCGTGAATCTTGACAATATTGAAGATAAGGTCACTTTTGACTACCTAAACCGTTTGTATGACTCCAACGACCCAGTGATACTCATAGAAGGGGGATGTGCCACATCTTGGATAGCCTTACAAGCTAAATAGCGCTATATATAGAAAATAAACGTAATGTCACGAAGTATCTTTCCCATATTCATCTATTGCACCAGATGAAGGTCATTGACGCTCCAAATATGCTCAAAGATGGAAAATATGTTCGACGTAGTTATTATAGGATGATTGTATCGATAATAAATCAACGGTTAAAAATTATGCCTATACATCGGAATCTCAATGAAATTCTAATAACACAATAAAAAACTGATACACTATCTTCTTTATCACCCAGGCGTTACGTATCGCATATCAACAATCCTTTATTGATATACCATACGATAGTATCGAACAAAATACTAGGGTCCATCACAAGATTTTTTCAAATCGAAAATTTATACAACTAGTGATTATTCCGGGTAACCGATATGAAAATAGGTCTAACACTATGGATCAAGGCTGTTGATTTAAAGGAAGCAGTATTGCCATAATATTGCTAATATTTGTAGTTATTATATCACTAGTTGGACATATTATTAATTCGGAGGATAATGTTTGCTGCAGTTTGTTCTGGAAGACCTATACAATTGGCAAATCAAGTAGAACCCACCAAATACGTTATATCTATTCCCAATGCATCGAATTTATCGCATATTGCTGTGTTTCTATTACCCCAAACTGAGTTTACCGACCCCAACTACACAGCACTAGTGTATTTCCAGCTTCCCAATTCGCAGGAGTTTAAATTGCTTGGAGGATTGAATCCGGTGAAGCCATCCGCCATCTACAAGTTGAACAACGGATCCAAGACCACCGATTCGATGGCCCAATTGGACGATATAGACATGGGCGTGGATGCCGGCCCGGCAGGAACAGATTCAACTATAAATATCGGTATTTCCATCGAACCCACTCCCCAGGCCGAATCCCTTTTGATGCAAGAACGGGAAAAACAAATGGGCAACTCGCTGTCGCTCGTGCCTTCTGCTGCTGCAAGACCCAGCAACGTTGTCAAAACCCCAAATGACATTGCAACCCTAGCCAACAAGATCGTCACCCACGCCTACAACTTCTTAGGCAGCTTTATTGACGACTCGGGTAAGGTCCCCATGAAGGCCTTCGATAGCTGGTGGGATAAATTCAAGGGCAAGTTGTCCAACAATCCTGGATTCTTGGATGATTTGGCCCAGAATTAGTTCCCTGTGTATCTACTATGCGTATTCGACTGTCTATGACTCCCCTGACCCACGCCTGCTTGTATTTTCATATTTTGCACTCCACATAAATATGATGATATACCCGGGGGGTAGATCAAATATACAATCTGTCCAGAGAGATAGCCAGAATACTAAGGTGAGTTTTATGAGGGGCTGTAATAGTACGAAACCTATGTTTATGTGTTACTACTAAGGAATTCAACCCTGAGGTCGCCGGATGGATAGCTAGAGCTGCAACTTGCACAATACTCCGCATAATCAATACTTGTGGACTGCCTACCTTTTACCGATGGTTGGAGGAGGCTTTGGGTTATGGAAAATGGTGAATAATTGATTGGTAGCGGGCCATATATTGCCACTGATAGAGGTAATAAAATCTGAATAAATAAAGCATACCACACGCCGAAAGGACGAATACTTAATATTTAAATGCCACTCTGGACGATCGATGAGTCAAGGGCTTAATTTATAGTACGTAGCTTTAGTTATAGTGCTCATATAGAGTCGTCGGTGAACGTAGGAAATGAAAGAAGTATACACAAATCAGTTTTGCAACCACTTCGCAGTATAATTAGAGCCAATGTCCAGCGATATAAGGAAAAGAATATTATGATTATAGAAGTAGAAAATATGTATAAATCACTAGTTTTATTGTTAATCCATCTTTTAGTGGCAACGGCTTATCAGTTTGAACAGTTTGGTAATACTCACATCAGTCAGAGCGAAGCAAATCAATTGATCAGAAGAGCCAACGCCGGGTTTTGGTCTTTGCGGTTGAAAATAAGGCTCTTGGGAGACCCTAGTTTCCTAGTCGGTAGTCGCCATATGTACGAACTAGGTACATCAGAATACTTGCTAAATCCATTACTACGCGCTGGCGGTGAAACAAATTTACAATCTGCCGAGAGCGATAGCCAGAATACTGAGGTATCGTTTTATTTTCATAATACCCGTTCATACATGGCTAAAGTAGGTCCACGCAGAGCAGTGTGTGTGACTTCTACGGACTTGAATCCATACAATGTTGGTTGGATGACGATGGATTCAGCGTGCGCAGTACTCCGTATAGACGGACAATACTGCAACGGCAATGCATACCTTTTACCAATGGTTGGAAGAGGTCAGGGGGATTGGCTCCTGTTTGATGATCCTATCGGTAGCATTTTTATATATTGCCATTAGTCGCTAATAAATTTGAAATAATCAATAAATACTTATAGTTAGACGTTGAATGATTCAGGGGAAAAAGGTTTTACTTATAGTACTTAGCCATGTCTATAGCACTGGTTTTACTCACAGTACTCAGTAAAATCATCATAAAGAGTTGTTGTTGAATATAGGATAGAAAATTATAAGCACAGCTAGCGGGTTTTGCACCCATTTTCTAAGAACATAATCACAAGTTAGTATGACTAATAAAAACCATTATCGGGTTATTACTATAGCAGTACATGATCTGCTCGGTAAGCTTATTACAATTCGCTTGTCATTACACAGCACTATTAGCCGTATCTAATCCCATACTATGACCAATAGATGTTTGTAAGCCGAAGTTTCTATTTCTTGGTTACGCAGCCCGGCGCGGGCCTCATCAAAAAAAAATTGTGGCTTTATTTGTAAGGCATTATAGAAATCTTTTGCCATAAAAGATATAAATACATAGTTCAGCCAATTTTTGGGTAAAATTTTAGATAAACATAACTAACTTAGGATAGCTACGTTATAGTAAGAGTAATCTTCAAGTTAATATCCAAGAAAAAAATCAATATCCCATAATGACCATTGAATCCACTAATAAAGCTGAATTGGGGTTCGGAACCAAGGCTATTCATTCCGGAGCACCAATAGACCCTACTACTGGAGCAGTTATTGAACCACTTTCATTATCTACAACATTTGCTCAGTCCGAACCATCCAAGCCAATCGGATTGTACGAATACTCCAGATCAGCCAACCCAAACAGAGATAACTTCGAGGCTGCTGTGGGTGCATTAGAAAAGGCCAAGTACGCTATTGCCTTAAGTTCTGGGTCTGCCACCACTGCTTTGATCATCCAATCACTCCCAATGAACTCACACATTCTTTCCGGTGGTGATGTCTACGGGGGCACCCACAGATACTTCACCAAGGTCGGTAAGACTCACGGTGTTACGGCCACTTTTGTGGGAAATTTGGCTGAGGACTTGGAATCCAAGATCCAAGAAAACACCAAGTTGGTGTGGTTAGAAACCCCATCCAACCCAACCTTGTCCGTCACCGACATTAACAAGATCGCCAAAATCTTGAAGAACCACGAAACCAAAACCGGCAACAAGATCTTGTTGGCTGTCGACAACACCTTCTTGTCTCCATACATCTCCAACCCATTGGAACATGGTGCCGATGTCGTTGTTCACTCGGTCACCAAGTACATCAATGGTCACTCCGATGTGGTCATGGGTGTTTTGGCCACTAACAGCGATGAATTGCATGACCAATTCAGATTCTTGCAAAACGCCATTGGTTCCATTCCATCTCCATTCGACTCCTGGTTAGCCCACAGAGGTTTGAAGACTTTACATTTGAGAGTTAGACAAGCCTCTTCCTCTGCCCAAAAGATCGCCGAGTACTTGGTTCAACACCCAGCCGTGTTGAAGGTCAACTACCCTGGTTTGAAATCTCACCCAAATCACGCTGTCGTTACTAGGCAACACAGAGATGGCTTAGGTGGTGGTATGATCTCCTTCAGAATTAACGGTGGTGCAAAGGCTGCTTCTGACTTCACCTC
Organism: Debaryomyces maramus; assembly: GCA_030583545.1. Taxonomy (NCBI): domain Eukaryota; kingdom Fungi; phylum Ascomycota; class Pichiomycetes; order Serinales; family Debaryomycetaceae; genus Debaryomyces; species Debaryomyces maramus. The sequence goes on from JAJMIL010000004.1 coordinate 209,671, forward strand.
GTCCACCAAACTCTTCACTTTAGCTGAATCCTTAGGTGGTATTGAATCTTTAATCGAAGTTCCTGCGATTATGACCCACGGAGGTATTCCAAAGGAAGAAAGAGAATCAAACGGTGTTTACGATGATTTGGTTAGAGTATCTGTTGGTATTGAAGATACTGCCGATTTGATCGAAGACGTTAGACAAGCTTTAGAAAAAGCCAGTAAATAATAGTGTAAATTTTGCTTAATCATGTTTCTAATATCAGCATAGTTTTATCTAGACCTTAATTAATAATATCTGATAATTAATTCTCTATAAACTGTAGAAATGTGTAATAGTTTTTAGCAGCTATTCGCACTAGTGATGACGTGTAGTGAACAGAAGTATATAAATGGTGCATCTCTTTCTAAATATACTAGCTAGATTTGTTCCAGAAGAATCATTAGCAATAGATGAAGTTACAAAAGTGTGTACTCTCATCGATACTCGTGGCTTTATTAATAAAACCTATCAAATCCCTGATTGTAAATACCGAAGGAGAGATAATCTGTTCGCCAGTAAATCCTACCGATTGTTATCCAAAGATATTTGAGCCAACAGAAGAGTGGCAAACCATTAGAGAAGGTCAAGATATACCAGCAGGATTACACGTTAGATTGAATATCGATACGTTAGCAAGAGAAGCAAAACTTATGGACCCATCAGAAGAAGAAGGTGGTAACAGCTTGATAATGAATCCCGAACATAACGATAAGGCACAAGAAAATAAGGAGATGGTTAATGACATCCAGGAAAAGATTAAGCAATTTAAGAAGGACAAATCGAAAGCATCAGAAGCCGACTTGGATGATTTCCAGTCATCGGTGGAAGAAATACAACAATTCCATGCCGGTGGTGATAGGGAACGGTTATCAAGGGCACTCGATACTTTGGTTGATTTAAGCCACGATATTGAGTTTGGCGTGAAATTGACCCATGAACCCTCCATTTTCAAGAGCCTCATTCACGATAGCAAATTGGTGGACGGTCAGGATGAACTCGAAGAAAAAATCTATAGAATAATGGGTTCCACGTTGAGAAACAACCCAGAGGCAGTCACCAACGTCTTGAATAATCAGGATGCCGAGTTCGTGGACGAATTGTTGAACAAATTGAAGTCCGATAAGTCGGACGTGATCAAAAAACGTATTTTGGGAGTGATCCAGGCTCTAACCCAAGACAACCACTTCAATGCTAAATACTTCAATATGCAGCATCCTAATTCGGGGATGAATACATTGATTAGTGTGTTCCCAACTTTGGAACCACAATCACAGGCGAGATTAATGAATATCTTGGACGATTTGAAATTGCTTGAGCCTAACACCTCAAATGAGAAGAGAGCTATCGAAGAAACTGCGGATCCCCAGAACCAATACTCAAATTTCTTGCAGGAACATTTATCGAATAGCAAAGTTGCATCTGAAGACCAATTGAAGTTGTTCTTCACCAAACTCAGTGAGATTCACTCTCAGAATAAGTCGCTCAAGCCTTCGAAAGAATTCATGGAATGGTTGGCCAAAGAGGCAGAATCAAGAAAAAATGGCAACCAGGAAAGAGATGAGTCTTACTCGGAAGAAGACAAGCAATTCGATCAAGAGCTTTTGCGGGCAAGACATGTAGTGTTCGGCAACCCTAATGCGTTGAGAAAAGCTTTGGCCGATGAATTATAAGTCTATATAGAGCTACAATAATACACGAGCAGTTTACACGCATTCCGCATGTGTAGACGTTTATCTTATCAAAGTTTTATTAGGAGTATTATACAAAATCATTAAATGTTCAAATAACCAATGTTTTGTTAATCTAATCGAATAAACCCATACCCATATCTTCGTCAGATTCTTCAGCTTCTGGGGCAGCTTCTTCAGCAGCAGCTGGAGCATCACCAGAGGCGGCGGCAGCAGCTGGGGCAGCAGCACCACCGGATGGAACAGAAGATAATTTTTCGTTACCTTCGGCAATCAATTCTTCGGCGTTCTTACCTTCAACTTCGCTCAATAATTGGGTGATTTTTTCTTCTTCAACTTCAATGGAAACGGATTCCAAGACGGACTTGATGTCACTGGCGGATGGGGAAGCGTTACCAGCGTTGACTAATAATAAATAAGCAGCTAAGTATTTCACTATATCTTGTTAGTATTGATTCCAACTTGTCTACATATTCAATCCGGAGGTTCTCAGTGCAGCTTCTGCGTCGATTCTCTCTGCATCGTTAATTTCACGTAATTACTCTCTGACATGGTTCTCTATGACATTCTTCCTCTTCTTCCTATTATTTCATTTCTTGCAGATGTCTATTCCGTTTCTAAAATCGTCGGACCTAATTATTCGTTCACAGTATCTCTTCTTCCACACATCAACTCTCGCTGTTCGTGTTCCCTACGACCACAGAAATCTCACTGATCCTTCTCCGTATTTCAATATTTCCGTACATACTTTTTGGTTATGTATATGTAGTTCAAAGGTACCAAACTTGTCTAATCTATAGATTAGGCCTTAACTTTTCAACCACTATACGGTCTCGGGTTGAAAAATTTATGGACAAGTTACACAAAACCCGCAGCCCAAATTTAGTGCCTCTGGCTAAAAACAGTCACGATGCTCACCTGACACTCCATTTTGTAAGGTTCCATCGTCGCTTTAAGGTGGTGGAACCCATATAACACCTGTAAAACTGTGAATAGGTGGGTTTTGTCTATCGTAGGGCATGCTAGATATAATGGAGTGACATTGGGAATCAATAGACCGCAAATATTGACAAATACTATGCAATTGGGTGCAAAAGAACCAAGCGATAGGTGAAGAAGAGGTTATATACAGTATCGAAGTTCTGACATTTAGTAATCCTTGGGGCTAAATGGGACATATATAGCAGAATAACCCAGTATACTAGTAAAACAGATCAATTGTCGGTAAAAATGAGCATGAAGGAATTCCCACAGCTCTCGGGAAGTCAGGAGGAGGAATTGAGGGAAGAGTTGATTCACTGGAGTTTGAGCAACGGGCTCACTATGTATCCGCATGAGTTTAAAACCCACAGTGCTAATCATGCTCCGATAACGCTATTTCCTACACCATTCCCCAAGAAATCGTTTGAAAATGCCATGGATGTGCAGAAGGGATTCAATGAGTTATACGTGACGATGGTGAGCAAATCCAAGGACTGGTTGAAGGAGATTTTAGAAGAATTATCGAGATTTGATAAGGAGTTCACGGGCAAGCTCTACGAGGTGTATGGTAAGGCGGTGGAGGCAAACGGGGGCAAATTGAAGCAGCCGCTTTCGTTGGGGATCTTTCGGTCGGATTACATGCTCAATGATATGGGAGACGAGTCGGAGATCAAGCAGATCGAGTTCAACACCGTTAGTATCTCGTTTGGAGGATTGTCGACTAAGGTGGGCGAGTTGCACCGTTATTTGAACGACCGCGGAGCCTACGATGCCGACTACTCTTATAAGTACTACGACGACGACGAAATCCCCGTTTCTAGCTCTGTTAATGATTTGGCTAAAGGTCTTGCCGATGGTAACTACTACTATAACGGCGAGGTAGAAAGCACCAAAACGGTGGTGTTGTTTGTGGTGCAACCGAAGGAGAGAAATTGCTTTGATCAAAGACATGTTGAGTATGCATTATTGAAGAATCATGGCATCAAGTCGTACAGGTTAACATTGCAGCAGATTGCCGAAAAGACCACTATCAATCAAGGCAAGTTATACATGAAGTCGACCATGGATGAGATATCGGTGGTCTACTACCGTTCTGGATATGCGCCATCTGATTACGATATGGACCCTGAAACGACGTGGAACGCTAGACTCCATTTAGAAACTTCGCAGGCCATCAAATGTCCTTCTTTGTTGACTCAGTTGTCGGGTGTCAAAAAGGTGCAACAGATCTTAACTCAAAAGAACCAAGTTGAGAAGTTCTTGCCTGATATGCCCGAAGGGGACCGCGCAAAGTTGTTGTCTACGTTTGTGGCAATCTATCCTTTGGACGATTCGGAAGAAGGTCAGAAGGGAAAGAAGTTGGCGTTGGAAACACCGGAAAATTTTGTCTTGAAACCACAGAGAGAAGGTGGTGGGAATAATATATATAAGGAAGATATTCCAAAATTCTTGAAGGAGTTGGATGAAAAGGAATGGGGTGCTTACATTTTGATGGAGCTTATCAACCCACCAAGTCATAAGAACAAACTCATTCGTGATGGAGAAATATTTGATGAAGATATCATTTCCGAATTGGGGGTGTTTGGCACCATCTTGTTCAACGAAGACAACGGTGAAATTCTTACAAATGAGAATGCTAGTTGGTTATTGAGGTCGAAGTTCAGTTCCAGTGATGAAGGGGGAGTTGCCGCTGGTTTCGGTTGTGTGGATAATATATATTTATATTAGCCTACTTAAATTCATTGCTAGAAATTTTATTAGACGAAGTTTAGTTTAGAGCCTGCTCTGTAGTTTGCGTATCTTGAGGTTCAATTTTCTCAGAGATTTCTATCGACTGAGTTTCCAGTTCCGCTTCTTCTGGCTCTTGAATCAATAACCGTGCTTCCTTTTCTTGAATATCTTGTTCGATATCAATTACCCATAATGCAGCACCTATCGTATTGGTAAACATAAAGAAGATACTTAAAATTGGAATTGATTCGAGAAAGTTGGCGACGATACCAAAACCCATGTATTGACCGGTATTCTTCTTGTAGATAAGCTTGATTTGTTTTTGGTTGTAACCTTTCAATGCAAAATAACGGGAATGTGCCCTCAAACCTCTCGAGGGAGCCTGAATTAAAACAACCAAGATTGGACCCAACACAGGTATTGAACTAATGATGAACATGGCGAGGGCTTTGATGAGATGGAATGGTAATACTAAAACATTTGGTAATGCCCATATCGCCTGGCCGCATCTTACCAAAAATGGAACTTTTACTACCCGCCGTAACTTACCCATCAACACCACATCCTGGGTGTATTCCTTGCTCAATACGGCATCAAATGCAACTTTCTGGATCTCTGGCATTAATAAGAATGTAACAAGGAAAGCAGAAACCATTCCTGATTGCTGAAGAACGGTAAACCAAGTTGTTATCAACCCAGCGGGCCCATAAAAGAGTACTGCAAAAAATGCCTGGACCGGGTAAAACGTAAGATACATCACCAAGTATATAATCAAGGTAAGGATCAATTGGGGTACTAAGATGGTCAAGTAATAAGGCCAAATGCCTGGATGGAGGACGAAGTAATGAACTCCCTAGTTTGAATAAGTTTCGTTAATATTATTTCTACCACCGTCATATTTACTGATTACTTACATAAAACGGATACAAATAGGTGCCAGATTGAGCCAAGTTAAAGGGAACAGATAAAGGTCTTGTCATTTTATAAATACTATGTTAAACTAGTAGTAGCTCTAATTCTTCTTTATAAAAGATGCAAATTAAACGCTATGAGCTTATGTGTTGCAAAAAGACGAGCATCAATATATAATTTTATAATCTTCACAAAATGGAAAATTAATAAGTTTAGAATCACCATGAACATTGGGAGAGCTCTCTAGAAGAATATAAGGACAGTTGTGGTTCGAAAATACCGCCAGTCTATGCTTTTTATCAATGATAAAAAAACAAATGGACGAGTCCGGAGTCGAACCGGAGACCTTTCGCATGCTAAGCGAACGCGCTACCAACTACGCCACACGCCCTATCTTGGAAAATGGTCCCTAGCAGGATCGAACTGCTGATCTTGGCGTTATTAGCACCACGCCTTAACCAACTGGGCCAAGGGACCATTTTATTAGTGGGTTCAATTGTGGTAATTTTGTAGTGCTATCAGCTTTCGGCTACATCTTGATAGATGACTTTGACATATCGGCATTGTAATTAGAATAGTAAAAACAATCAAGGGGTATAAATACATTGTCAGTATTATTAAGAATCAATGGTTTTTACATTATCTTAGTAAAATTGTTAAAATTCTCTACTTTTTGCAGTTGTATTTCAAAATTATAAATAATTTGCTTGATCCTCAATTAGATATATTTTACCTAACTTCTATCAAATCAGTAGATAGTAGGTGCTTTATTTAGGATTACATTAGAGAGGCTATTAGTATAAAGCAATTACTTTTGTTAATAGAGACATATTAATATCCTAGAAACTTGTTGTACTACAATTAAGATACGCTTAGTTTCAACTACTATGTTGATTATTGTATAATTGAATAGATAGAAGCAATCAGTTCATCTAATCACTTCATCTGGATAATCCGTTCATTTGGATAATCCGTTCATTTGGATAATCCGTTCATTTGGATAATCCGTTCATTTGGAGAGATCGATGGTAATGCTGGGCCGTAGCATTTTTGGATATGTTGCAGCTACTGATATATGTTAACCCTAGGAGCGTTACCCGCACTTCAAGTTTTCTTTGTGAAAAGTTTATAGACTTGAAAAATTTATAACGATGGATATTTCTTTACAACACAACCATATTACAAACCGTATCCAATAGAGTATGTATGAATGGAACGAATAGTAATATTTAAATGATGATAAAAATAACACAGACCTGTACTGATTCTATTTTGAAGTAGATACATGCAGATAAAATTATTGCCTTTTCTGAATAATATTATGAAACCACCATTGGGTTTAACTTAGAGTACTAACATTTAACCAGAAGATTTATAGACTTAATAGATAATATTACGACCAATTGAAATACTGGCATGTAGACTATATTGTAAGACAATAGTTTGACCCATCACCAACAGATCAAGAATTCAGTAGGTTTTATTTACCTCTGTTCCATACCAAACCAGCAATACTGAAGTCGGCCTTCGCTATCTTTGTGAACTCTATCTTCGTGAACTCTATCTTCGTGGACTCCATCTTCGTGGATATCTTCACTCGGATTGGTGCCACCTACCGTGAACCTATGCTTGGACGCCTAATTACAACTCAAGACTCCTCGGGTTGGCCCCTCCTACAACCGCTAATATACACGTATATGTTCAATTATAACTATTTGAGACTAAATAAACTATTTCTTAGCAGTTAATCTTCTTAAGTAGAAAGCTAATTCTTCACCTTCCAAGATATAACCGTCACATCTTCCGGATTGACCTGGTCTTGAAGAGATAGCAGCATACAATCTACCGGCACCGAATTGGTTGTCGACGGCAGATTCAATGTTGGAAGCACCAGATCTTTGGGCCAATTTTCTTTCGACCTTTCTGGATTTCTTGGTTTCTTCTTCAACTGGAGCGTTCTTCTTCTTACCTAAGGATTGACCGTAGTGGGTTTCGAACCATTGCTTGAAAGGAGTAGCATCAATTTGAACAATAGCGGCCTTGGTTAAAGTGTTGGTTCTAACCAATTCGTTATTGGATGGATGGTACACAACACCAGCAATTCTGGTCTTTCTGGAAACACCTTCAGAGGCCCAGGAAAAGTTACCGGTATCAATTCTTAAAGCTCTGAATTTTTGGTTACCTCCTCTGGTTCTGACTTCGTGAATTCTCTTAGCACCAATTCTGGTGTTAGCACTTTGTCTACCTAATTCGAACTTTCTCTTCTTTCTGAATTGGGCTCTTTTGGCACCAGTAGCAGCACGCTTGTGACGAGAATCTCTAGAAATACCCATGTTTGCTGTAATATGTTAGTATGGTTCTTTGGTTCTACGGTGCAGTGCGCGATCAAATTTTCACTCGCCCATCGTCGACTTGTGTCCCATTTTTCCTATCCGATCCTGTGGCCTCCCACCACTTGCCAACGCCCCGTCCATCCATTACTTGTTCTATGGCCCTCATCCGTAGTGTGTTTCACTTGTCCTTACTTTTTTTCACTTCATTTCCTCCATCGGTGTGTTCATCTTTCACTTCTACGACCACCATTATCCGTCTATATGTCTAGGCTTCGGGTTGCAACTTCGGGAAAGTGTCTCCATGCTCTGCACGTATACATCTATGTCAATGTATACCATAATATCACTGTAATACATACTCTAAGATTTGCTTAATTGAAGAGTAAAAGAACTAATGAAATTTTTTCAAATTCCCTTATTTTGAGTGTGCCGAATTCCTCACTATGAGCCGTCACCTGACAAATTGACACAAAGCTCTAGGGCATTCTGGCGGAAAAAAAAAATTTCGCGCCTTTCTCTGGAAGGAGCCACAGCGAAAAACCCAGGGCGCCGGCCCTGGCGCCAAAGTCGCGGGCTCAAGGTATAATGGATTTTCGGAGGCTTTGTGTTAGTTTGGTTCGATTCCTCAATTTTCTTCTTTATTATGCACGAACGGCTGTTTGGGGGAAAAAGGGATACGAACGCTGCAGCCGCAGCATCTGCGGCTGCCCGCTTTTTGGAGATGACGTCTGCGAGGTGGTGGTGGTCTTTTGAGCGTGAGCCGCACCCCGACAGCCGCATCTCCAAGATTGGACTGGAATGCGGCTCGGACCTGCGGCTCGAGTGCGGCTCGGGCCGCTTGCCGTTTCCGGCTCTCAGGAATTTGTGTGTGCGATTGTCCTTGCTCACGTTAACCCACCCTGGGAAACCACCGTCAGCTGGAAAAGTACCTACTGCTGAGGTGAGCCGGTGGGAATGCGCTGCTTCCCCCCGTCTGGCCGCCCGTCTAGCGCCCGCCGTCCGCCGTCTGTCGCCAGACCGCCTAGACCAACGCTCCCAGCCCGTCGGCGGGCGTTCGTTCACAATCAATAGACGGGTCGCTTACATAAGCAGAAATAAGAAACTTTTTTTTTTTCCAGCTTCATACTTAAAGTGGCAGAAGCTCCAGCTACCGGCTGTTGGACTACATTCTTCATGGAGACGATATACGACGAAATAGAGATCGAGGACTTCACGTTCGACCCGGCCACGCAGTTGTTCCAGTACCCGTGTCCGTGTGGCGACCGGTTCGCCGTGTCCATCGATGATTTGAGCGACGGCGAGGACATCGCTGTGTGTCCGTCGTGCTCGCTCATGGTGAAGGTGATTTTCGACCCGGAGGACCTCCAGCAGTACTACGACGAGCTCACCTGAGCACCCACAAGGATCCGACAAGGATCCGCCTAGCATCCGTGCCATCAGATCGACTGTGGTGTTGCAATGCACCAAACGGCGGAACGAAACCTTATGGGCGCGGTTTGGCATCGTTAGCACCGTTAGTACTTAATTAGTACCGCAGGTTTAGTACCCATGTTTAGTACCCATATTTAGTACCCATAATTTTTCAGTTTCAGGCCGTACATCCGCCACACACCGCTAGCATACCGCCACTCACCCTACAACATACGATCCACAATTAGACGTTTTCCTACATGCTATCCCTACTTATGCCAAATAGCCCGCAATACATAGTGTACGTCAAGATGAAATTCCCACAATAGAATCTGCCCGGTTCCAATTGTGCGCTCCCAAACCGGCTGTCCATCGTAGCTTTTCGGAGCGTAGCGTAGCATTCCTTGTAGCTTGCTTCTGGCCTGTTCTAACGTCTAGCCACGGCTGCGTTCTCTACCCTGACCCGTTAGTGTTCGTATTGGCCTCGCTAGTTCGCACAGTCTTCATCGCCCTCTACATAAGTAGATTGTATGCCATGCGCAACGACTCTTATGCTCCTTATTCATGCTAGGGGTTCAGTCTCGCCTCGGTTGTACCGGGTCTCCCGTCCTTGCTGTATATAACAGATAAAATCGTGTGTTATTGCTCCTCCAAACAATGGAGATCTATAAATAATACCCATTATGAGATTCTTGTGGGTTCCTATACATATGAATATGGGATGTATTTCTGTAGATGCATCTGTTAACAATGGCATGGGTTATTTTTTTGGGTTAGACTGGCGTACTATAATGTATGTAGGTTTAGTTGCCATAAGACCAGGTTAGGCGGGCTTAGAAAAACGAGCTCTAAGATTTAGTTGCTTGTTAAATTAAATGTAAGTGAACAAATTAATAATGTATTTTGTAATGTTTGTTCACGTTGAATAATTTTAGTAGAAAAATCACCCAAATATATATTCTAACAAATTATACCAAGGTATTGTACCAAGAGTAAAGGACAATTTCGTTTAAGGACCATTTAAGGACAGTGGATAATTACTCAGAGGTCGACAGAGATAGCAGTGGTGATTGAAGATGAACTATACTTCTGATCAATCACCGTATTATTCGTATGACCACTACCAGCAAGCGTATCAACAACGGGGGTACCAGGGTCCGGTGGGACCGGGGCCCAGGATGGGCCAGCAGCAGCAGCAGCAGCAACCGCAGCAGCAGCAGCACGGTCAGTATGGGACGGTGGGGCCAACGGCTGACGGAGGAACCGGGCCCGGGCAGCAACAAAGGTCGCCCAACAGCCATAACAGCATTGCCATGTACAACACGTCGGCACACAACACTCGACGGGGGTTCTGGTCGCCCGAGGAGGACCGCAAGTTGATGGAGTTGATATCGATGTACGGGGCGTCGAACTGGGTCAAGATCTCCAGTTCGCTCAACACGCGGACGCCCAAACAGTGCCGGGAACGGTACCACCAGAACTTGAAGCCGTCGCTCAACAGGACGCCCATTTCGGTGGAGGAGGGTCTCTTGATCGAGAAGTTGGTGGCTAAGCACGGCAAGAAGTGGGCAGAGATCTCGCGACACTTGAACGGGAGGTCGGACAATGCCGTGAAGAACTGGTGGAACGGGGGTGCCAATCGGAAGAGAAGAGCTACGGTGCAGATCAACAAAGTGGACTCGGACGAGATGCTCAGCACGTCTACACGAGCGCAGGAGAACGTCGACCAGCACGATCATTCGGCGTTACAACCTCAGCCGCATCCGCATCCACCCCAGCAAATTGCCTTCAACACTTCGATGTTTGGCAATTCAGATGGCGCAAATGTTTCGCCTAAGGCCAAGATGGCGGCGGTGAATCCTGCGGGCAGGCCTTTGAACCAAAGACTGGCCAGTTTTGATTTGCAGCGGCCCATACATCACGGCAGTGCCAACAACGGCAATCCTCATCACGCCACTAACCAAAACATCGTGCTACCACCGTTGAACAGTACCAACACGTCGTTGCCATCATTGATCCTACCCACAAAGAGGAGGTTGTTGGATGAACACAATCCGGTTTTAAGAAGGCACTCATATGCAAATGCCTTGTATTCGGTGCAAAACCAGAACGCACAGGCCAACCACTTGACTAACAGCAATCCGAATATCTCGAACTTATTATCCAGTTCGAATTCTATCAACAGCGGCCAAAGCTCGCCGTATCACGGCTCGCCGTTATTGTTGAGCAACCAGGCGTCGAGAAATAATTCGATTTCCATCCCAAACTTCGAGTTTTCGACGCTTAACAACTCCAACGCTGCATCATCGGCTGGGTCTAGGCGATCTTCATGCAACCCGGAATTTTTCCCAAACCCTCTTAAAGACAACAACACGGCTTCTAATCATAAGAGAAATATCTCCCAAAATTCATTCAATTCACCCTTGACCCCATCTTATAGGTATTCCGTTTCAAGTGGCAGTTCATCTAATCACAATAATAATAACCCTACAAACACATCCAATGGTTCTACCAGCTTGAAAACCTCGAATTCGGCTGATGCCGAATCCGCGTCAACAGATAAAGAAAAGAAACTGATCGATAAGGAAGACAGGATCGACGAGAACCAGGAAATGTCTGATTCGGACAAACCTGACAACACCAAGATCTCTGTTTCAAGCTTAATTGATTGATACTTTTGTAACTTTTAAAATTCATTTCTCCGTTGTCTTTAATAATAATACTTGACATATTTAATTACGATTTATCAAATACTTCTACATAATCCTTGTGTACTAAATAAATAGACCCAAATTATAGTATGGTGCTCTTAGAATGTTTCGTCAGAACTCATCATCTAACTCACGTGAGCATCGAATCCTATCAATTTAGAATTCATATTCCCAATTAACTACAACACTTGCATTAACTATTATGACTTCAAAAATCCTATTACCTGTGATAAACAATAAGGTGTTGATATTTGAATTAGAAGATGTTAAAAAATTAAGAAGTTTAGGTATATTGGGAATTTTGAGTGGAACATTACCGAAAGCACCCCAGCAGAATATCTTCCTTGGAGTACCGTTGCAATTAAGTTTTAATGAAATAGTCTGGCTAGTTGAAAATAACCATGGTCTACTTGTGAGTAGTAATGAATACCATGAACAGGAGACCTATGGAGAGGTAACGACATATAATAAAAAGCAGAGCCACGAGTTTATCACCATTCCAAATACCATTGAAACGACGAAAGATTTGGTCCCAATCAGTTTGAAATCTTTCATATCATCGCAGTGCTCTTCGCCAGAGCAAGTACTAGCATTAGCTCAAAAATATCGCACATTTAAGGCAATTAAGAATAAAGGCTATTTTGTATTGCCAGGTTTGAGATTTGGTGGTGAATTAATTGCATATCCCGGGGATCCACTCAGGTATCACTCTCATTTGATCATTAATACTGCGTGTCATCGAATTAATCTATTAGACTTAGTTGCTGGTGGTAGACTAGCAACCGGTGTCAAAAAGGTTTGGCTTTTAGTGGGAGACAAGGTACAAGGAGATGATAATGATACCATAGATGCATTTACGAAAAAAGTTGATCCCTTGCTATTTTCTATCGAATGGGCGGGTTTCGGCTAGACTACAGACGGACAAAATACATAGTAATATAATAATTCACATATAACAATTCACGTTCCAATAATAATCATAAATCTGTATAAAAAAACATCGCGCTGCGATAATGAAGCTGTTACAATAGCAGCTTATTGACTCCTGAGATTCAGAAGTTTTCCTTCAGGGGTAAATCATTGTTTTTCAAGTCTGTTCTTTGAAGCCTTAACATTAGAAATCAACCCCGCCCACGTATCATGGTGTTTATCCATCTTGTGTGTTCTGTCAAAATTCTTTTCAAGTTCCTCCTTATCTTGGTTCTTATCTACATGATGCTTACCTTTAGGATGCACACCTTTAGGGTGTTTCCGAATAAATCCTTTGTCGTCGGAAGGCTCTTCAAGATCATCGACTTCAAAGTATTCATTCCAAATAGGTTTACCTTTGTCATGTTTGCCTTTGTTCATTTTACCTTCATGACCCCCTTTTAAACTCTTAGGTCCATTTTCAAGTTCGTTGTTGTCTTGATTTTGGTTTACAATAATGCGCTGCCCATGATATTTGCCTTTGCGATGCCTAAATCTAGGCTTCCAACGGTCGAATCCATCAACATCATCACCTGTAACAAAAAATTCCGGTTTAATATTGTAAATACACATTTCGTTCAAGATATCACGGATTTGATTAAGAACGAGTATATCCGTGGACCTAATTTGCGAGATATCAAACAATATCTCAAGTAACTCTCCGTAATATTCAGAAAATCCATGTTTTCTCATCTGTCTTTGGAGGTGTTTTGGCAGGCCATAGTATTGTAGTTGAAATACGCCATGACTTACATCTTTATCACGAGTTTCTTTATTCTTATCAGCAATAATCGTACCATTTTCCGCTTTGACCTTTCTTTTATAATGTAAATCACCAGAAGCCTTAAGAATATCTAGTTTGTACTTTGTGAACAAGCTGCCGAATCCATGATTACCTTTGTGAGACAACGTATACGTAGAGTCACCTCTTTGTACAATAGATTCATTCATCACATTTTTACCGTCAATATGTACCATAACATTCTTTACATTATTAATCTTTACATCATACTCAAAATCACTATCATCTGGACCTGACCTATTTCTTTGCTTCAAAGAAATCGTCAATGGATAGCTTAAGGCTGTCTTATAGTGATGAATAACATTGGAGGGCGTATGATCGTTTGACCCAGCATCTTTATCATTGTCTAAAATAGTAAATGATTTAGTCGATGTTCCTACATGAACAACCTTTTGCGAATCTCCAAAATGATAATAATTTTGAATATTCGATATTTTAGCTTCTGATAAAGAACTAATGGTGGTATTAAGTAATGTTCCGTTTTTCAAAGTAAAATTTAAATTACTAGTTAATTCTGCATCAAATGATCCAGTTATGATTTGTTCAATAATTCCTGTGTAAGGAGGTGCAAAATCAAGAACTCTTACTTTTTGATCATGATCAATTTTCAAAATATCACCCGAAGCATCAACAACATCCTTATTTTCATAGGCCAACAAGTTAGCAGTTGTTATCCAATTTTCTCCAATTGACTGTGATTTATCTTTTTCGTCTAATCCATTGCTAATTTCGATTTCTAAGTACTGATTCTCTCCAGGAGCAGTACCCTCCCAAAGTAATGGCAATAATCCAGTAACATCTAAATCTATACTCGATATGTCAAACGCATTTATCGACACAACCGGCGACCACAATGCGGGTGATATACCACCCGAAAAAATCACAGGTTGTGGAGATTGAGTTGCAATTTTTTGACCATTAAGATAGACATTAACAATACGGACTGGACCATGGCCTTGCAAGGCTTTACCATATTTTTCAAATTTATGAACATACTTATCTAAGACATTGGAGTACCAAAATTCTTCTGCGGCATTGCCGGAAGTGAATATAGATAAACCTAGGCGTGTGGTATTCTTTGCAACTGTAGGCAAGTTGATGTGAATTTTGTCCGAGGGCATATATGCTATTGGTGCATTATTTTTATTTTTGTTGTGAGTCAATGGGTAGATTTGAGACGCTGGATTGGAAACAGAGAATAATTGATCATCATTCTCTTCAACGTAATAGAAATCAGCAAAAAGCTCAACATCAAACTTCCCAGTTAATCTACCCCCGATGATGTTGTCTAATTGAAATAATACCTTAGATCCTTGAGTAAATAATTTTACATATTTAGAGACATCTTTTTGCGCAGTAGAGATGAAAGAGCCATTACCTGGTTCAGCAGTCGATGTTCTCCAAATTTGGACACCGTCAATAAATATGTTAGCTAACCTGTCATATTGAATCCCGCTGGATGAAGTATTCAATGTCAATACAACCTTATTGAATTTCTTATCTACTGGAGGCACAAAATTTTCAATGACAGGGGTGCCCCATGAGTTCCCGAACTCATGTTTTACTAATCTGGTAGAATAAACTGATTCGCCATACTCATGACGAGGGATATAAGGATTTGAGACTTCAGTAACCCTTCTGGCTGTCTCATTAACATCCAATGAGTTCATTGAAATGACTCCTTCTTCAAGAAAATTCGCAATCATGGGATGCTTGATACCGTTCGAGTTATGACAATGACCTCCCATGCTTATCGCGTTAAATATCTTACCATAGTTCAAAAATGAGTACATTCCCAATATTAATGTAATTAAAACAATCGAATGGACCGTATGCTTTTTATATCTATTTTGTTTGACGATAATAGGTTCTTCATAGTCATTCTTCGAGCAATATTCAAAATCTGAATAATGTTTCTCATCACACTGGTCGAAGTCCTCGTCCAGATCTAAATGTGGGGGAGTCCGAGGGCTTCCATGGAATAGCCTATTCCATACATTACTATCACGAGCTTGATGTTGACTCATGTTGATGATGGTGGGACTAAAAAAAAAGTATCAGCCAAGGATAAGTTTTATAAGTGGTCGCAAAATTATTTTATTTTAAGCCTTGCGAAAAAGTGAAATTAAATCGTATGACAGCTTACCGATTACGGCTATGTACCTATAGAGCTATATCTTGAAACCTTGCCTCACTAACCTTTTGCTCTTCAATATATTCTAATGTTCTATTAAAATACTGGAGAATTTGATTAAATAATTCAGTTTCATGATCCTCATCGTCCTTCGTAGCATTTTCATCTCTAAAATTTTCGAGATTTGTCTTAATTAAATCTATCAAGCCATTAATATAGCGGGAATCAACCAAGTGGTTACCATATATATTGAAGACTAGGCATCTGTTTAAGATTTCCACGAAGAGCTTCAAGGAAAGGTATGGGTCCATACAAGAATCAGCCACTCTTAAGGCTTTTTGCAAGCATTCCAAAACCCGCTTCGGATCGCGGTATAACTTGTTGTCGGAATCCAGTTCTCCGTCAGTAACAGTGGGTGAATTCTCTTCAATGAATAGGTCACACCACCACCATAAATGGGCACAGTAGTAAACAGATCGACATTGGCCGTGTTTCTTCAATAATTTGGAACCGTACAATGTTAGCTTGGTGATCAAGTTTTCGTAATTATCCTTTGAAAAATATCTCAGATGTATTAATTTATTGGCGATCATTATGATCAGCTCGTATGGTAACGAACCTCCTATTGAATCATGGGGATTTGGGGAGTGGTTTACACTAGAATTGAAAATTAGGTTTTCTTCATAAACAATAAAGCATTGGGTGAAGAGTTCAAATGCGATTGACTCTTGGTTAAGTTGATCAGCAATGGTGGCCGCATTAAGGTAGATCTTCAAAATGAGCTCCAGGTTGAATTGTTGATGATGGAGGTACAATTCATCAATGATAACAGACAAATTCTTAAAATTGCTAGTTATTAGTGATGTTTTATCATCGCCTTTTGGATGCTTCTTAGAATTGAAAATAGAAATTATTCTTAATTGATTCAATATCTTGGATATCAATGTGGGGTAGGTGTAGATTAAGTTTTCTGGACTTTTGTTCAAGTACTTTTTTCTAACATACATCAAGTTCGAAATATTTTTGGTAAGATCCTCGTTCTCGATTAGGTGAATAACCTTACATAATTTCTCTTGGATATTTAGAAATTCATGAGTTATTACTTTTTCGTCTCCATGGATTTTGATAGATTTCGTAATGCCCAAACTCTTAGACGTATTCAAGTGAGTATCTGAATCCCTAATTAGTATCAATAGATATTTGAATATTATATCAATCTCATCAACTGTAGAATAAGTATCATATCTTCCACTTTCTTCGTTATTAACAGTTAATATCTTATTGAGAATTTCCAAGGAAATTTGTTTCTTATAATGATTATTGGATAACTTCGAATAAAATTCATAGAAGAATGAAAGGTTTAGTAGGCTCTTAATAGAAGAGAAGTGCTGCAATGGCGTTACTACTAAGCTTAACCATAATTCCTGATTGTTTTCAGCTTCATTATTACTTGTTAACTTTTCACTTGCAAATTCATAAACTTTATTCAAATTATCATAATTTCCCGGATCACATGTTAATGACAATTGAATGAACGACTGCAACATTACTGAGTGCTCCTCCGCAGATAACTCAGGCTCATTTTGAAATAACTGCAAATAGAAGTCCCAAAAAGTATTAAATAATTTCGTCAACGGGAAGCTCTCAGCAGCACTTTCCAGGTCATTCAAATCCATCTTATTTACTTTGATATCGATATCCGATTCATATTTATGATAAGTGATAAACCTCTCAATCAATGATGATACTAATTCGGATTTTTTCAACATAGGATGCAAATTAATAAATACACTGTTTAACAATCTGTCCAACGTGACAAAATGGAAATTATCTGGGAATATTTGAATCAATACATCTATTAAATAACTTTGTGCCAAAGGATCTCTACATTGAATAATATGTTCAGTTATGACCGGGAATATTTTTTCTTTATAATAGTTGAGACTTGAATAATCGCCATCATTTGGATAATCATCAATAATTTGTGATAATCTGACCAAGTTTGATCCCACCAATATTTTCAATTCTTTCCTTTCCTTGTACCTTAGCTCTCGTTCTGAAGAATGCCCTTGATGTTGCAATCTAACCCACAATTTATTCATTTCAATGAAGTTGGTCATTAAAAATCCCACAGTTTCGTTAAGGTCATTTTCATTGGATAAAGGTAATAAATCCTTTATCCTTTGTGACAAATAATATCTCAAGAATAGCCCTCGAATAGGGTGCTGGACTCCTCTACACATCTCTATCATCTCGTTCATTAGCTCTTTCTTTGGTGATTCTTCCGTAGACATATATGTCGTACCCACGACGATCATCATGTACAACCTAGGTATAATGTTCCCAGAATATTGTACTAATTCGTACAAATCTGCCAAAAAAGGAGGTGCATCTCCTGAAGTTCTCTTGCGCTGCTTCGATTTATGTGACGCTAAAAGGTGACCGGATAAGGTCTCTAACGAATCAAATATTGCAACGTACATTTCATAGTACTGTTTGGGACTCAATTGATTCGTTCTTAATTCATTTAAAAAGTTCGAACAATGTTTAAGTGCTTGCAATAAGTTCCCTTCATTTAAATTTTGTTTCATTAAATGTGACTGATGACTAACATTATTTAGACACCCCTGTAGAAGTGATTGTTGATCCGATGTCATCTCAACTATCTTACAATATAATTCTATAGATCAGTTCTGTCAATTAATAAGAACTTGTGTATTAATGTCCGAGGAAAGGTATGTAAGCGGAATTTTGGTGACTTTTTTTCTGGCACTGTATGAATTCAAAATATATTCCAAAAAACTATTATACAAACACATATTACAACAAAAATTATATATACAAGTATATCTGTACTGATTTAAATGAAGGAGAAAGATGCTATTATTGATGAATAATGATTGACTAAAAGGAAGCAATTGTCGGATCAATTTAAGTTGAAAGTGTTCAAATCATGAATAACCATACTGGCAATAGCAGCTGATGTTAACGTTGCGATACCACCAGTAAATAATGCAGACATAATGCAACTTGATATATCTTTAGCTTTAGAGTTGTTAGTCAACGTATTTAAAACCCCTAATGTAATCCCTAAGGAACCCAAATTTGAGAAGCCGCAGAGGGCATATGTTGCAATTAATGATCCTCTTTTCGACATTTCCTTGTATGGAGATTCATGAATTAACAAGTTATAAGCAACAAATTCATTCTGAATAAACTTCGTGGCTATTAATTTGGATACATGCAAAATCTCAGTTCTTGGGGTACCCAATAAGAACCCAACTGGATATAAAATGTAAGATAAGATTAATTCTAATGTTAAACCCTTGATATTCCAATAATTACCGAACCATGTTAAAAGAGCATTAACCAATGCAACAATACCAATAATACACATACATTGAATCATCATGGTACCTGCAATTCTCAAACCCAAGGTTGCACCATTTGAAAATGCTTGCAATACATTCTGTGGTCTGGTTGCGTCATCTTCTAAATCCCTGGGGATTTCAACTTTACTGTTTGATATAGGAACTTCGGTTTCAGGAAACCTTAACTTCGATACTGCTAATGATGCTGGAATTGACATTACGCAAGAACTGACTAACGCTTGGGGATTTAAACCAAGACCAATATAACCTACTAAGACGGCTCCTGAAATGGTAGAAAATCCTGAGCACATAATTTGATGAAGCTCAGCCTTAGTTAAAAATGGCATCAAGTCCTTAATTAAAATAGCACTTTCACCAATACCAATGAATGGCGAGGCTGCAGCAGTAACAGCCTCAGCACCCGATACTCTTAGAGTCCAGAAGAAAAAGTATGCAAATTTACCAATAAACCATTGTACAACCCCGAAATAATACCAAATTTGAATGAAGGCCACGAAGAATGCTACCGAGGGTAAAACAGTAAAGAAAAACATACCTAACTGAGACACCTCAGCATTAGTCAAAAAGGCTACACCATCTTTGGCGAAACCTAAAAGTTCCCTAGCCAACGTTGATATGAAATTGAAGACATCGTAACCACATTTAGTTCTTAACACAAATAATGCTATGATGAATTGCATTAAGATCCCCCCAATAACTGTATTCCATTGGATCTTGCTTCTATTGTTTGAAGTTATATATAATCCTAAGATAGCAACAACAATTCCAAAAAACGAAATAGCCCTGTCCTTTCTCATGGAATACTCCGTCTCCGCTGGAACAAACGTGCCTAGTAAGATTACTGTAACTGTTATAACCGCACCAACCGCTAACCGTATTGGTCTAGTTACTAATACTTTATCATAAATGAAGTTGGTAACAAAGTACCATACTTTTTGACAGTAATGAAATATCACCTTTAAAATCCTGCTATGCCATGTAATTAATCGGACCATAATCATTCCCCACAATATAGTTGGAATTAACCATTCATGTCTATGCTTGTCTTGAATGATAATTGATAACCACCAGGCAGTGAAAAAGCACCCAAGAAGTACCTGAAACCCTAGCCTATAATAAGGAAATTTTAGTTTAAATCGTTTATAAAGTGATAATTTCGTCTGAGATTTGACATCTACCTCCGAAACATCAACTTCCTTCAACGCCGTATTCCCAGCATCTTTACCAACATTCTTATCTTCTTCAATATCACTCTTCTCTGTCTTAATATCCAAACTTTTGACGCTACTCATGGTTTCCGATTTTATTGTTGAAATAAAAGTTTTGAATTGGGTTTAGATTTTTGTCGTATAATTGTTCCGAAGACAGAAGTATATATCCGTTGTTGAACTAATCCAATATTGAATTCAAGCTACCTTAAACAATATTCAATAAGAAAAAAAGAGGATGAAGATTATAATCCGAAAATTAAGATAGGAGGAAACAACTCTAGACTAAAGTGGAGATAAAGATAATGGAACTGATATGGCATTATTTGGGTGAAAAAAATGAAAAGTTCATCGCATCTAGGTTTTGTGTCATTGCCCCAGCTAAACCTTCCTTGAAAATTTTGTAAGAGGGTGCCAGTACAGTGTACGGCTTCAACTGCGAAACATTTACCAATTGTTCTATGGCTCTACAATTCTATGGTTAAATATACTAAGAATATATTCATGCTATTGCAATATTAATGCTGCGAAGTGTCATTGTATCTATATTTATCCTTTGATTCGGCGATATGGTTAGAATCAATCTGATTACTTAAACCCATCAAGGCCTTCAGCAAGGCTTCAGTCGTTCCTATCATAGGTCTGATAATTAATATTGGGGAAGACTTCATAATCGATTTAAGCGATTCTTGAAAGCTTGGAGATGCATTAATTTCATCACGCAAATTATTTATAGTCTTTTTAGTTGTTTTCAAATTTTCTCCGATTGATCGATAGGCTAGCTTTAAACCCTGCAGCGTATTTTCGGGCTGATTTGAGTATAAACTGATTAGCTTCACACCCTCTTCATCATCCAAGTCATCCTTATCTTTGAGCTCTTCAAGCTCACCTTCTTCATTAATTATATTTAAGTGTCTGGTTTTTGATCCTCGAGCTGGATCCATAAGGAGCAATGAATTTTCCAAAACGCTGTAGTCAATATCATCAGACTCATCCAATTCGATGTATGAGTATAGTTTCTTATTACCGTACGGGTCATCATCAACCGCAACATTATTAAGCATTTGGGATGAGGCCAACAAATTATTTCTACCCTTATCATAATTATTATTAACTTTTGAAGCTGGTGTATCTGCAGTGTCTTCTTCTACATATTGTTTATCCGGCTTTGCTTGCGCAATCTTTGGTGATCGTGCCGAAGACCCTTCACCACCAAAGATTTCCTCCGATTGTTCGAGTATCACTTGGGTGCCTGACGCCAATTTTGCTCCAAAGTTTAGTAATTCATAGCCAGTAGTTTTTGCAAATTTAGATGTTCCCTTTTGAAGACTTCTTATCAATCTACCGTCTTTTTGGTACTCCTTAATTGGAATGGCTACTAAATCTTTAAATCCTCCTCCTATATTTACGATCGATCTGAGTGGAGACAATCCAGATATTAAGCCGGATAATTGTGTTTGTTGTATGTTAGGGGTCCATGCATCTCTTAATCCTATTGCCAACTTCGGTATTCCTAACATTCCGTATAGCTTTAGCAGCGGCAAGTTTAGTTCAGAGCCGTCCAAAATAAAAAAGTTTATGAACTCCGAAAATTTGCCAGATCTTATACCTGAATAATCAATTTTCTTAGGTTTGTAGTCTAGTTTAACCCTAAAATTACTAATCTTAAATAATTGGATAAAAAGTATTTCGTCAACAGGCAATTCAAATCTTTGGTCTTTGAATTCACCAAATCTAACCAAAAAATCTAAAGCATCTTGATCAATATGAAGTCTTATTGGCAAGATTGAAACATTGATCATAGCTTCAGTTGAACACAACTCAGGATTGGGTCTTACGTTAGTTATCGATAATTTTATCATACTAGTTCCAATTTCTTTTTCTCCCATTATATTCATGTAGCCCAAAAATTTATTCCAAGTTGAATTAGGAACATTATCATAAATATTAATATCTTCAACTCTTAGTTCAATCGAGTTAATAATCTCAAAATTAACATCAGGAACAGTATTGTCTCTTCTTGGATCCCTGGTGCTTAAAATTATTAGGTTAACTTCAACATTTTTTAAATCACATAATATTTTGTGATTTTTAGAACGTCGCAAGTTTAAGTTTTTATAGTTTTTATCAGTCTGAATAGCATAATTAATATTCGGATCTTTTGATTCTTGTTCCTTCATATTATTCTGAACATTATTATTGATATTTTCAGTTAACTTGGAAGGGTTAGAACCTTTAGGTAACGAAAGATGAATTGATTGAAACAAAGTCTCACTGAATTGTTGTTGTATTTCTAATTCATTATCGTCATCCTCTCCTTCAGCCACCTTATCTATTTTTATTATTTCATCTGAATCTTGGAAACTAACTTGTCCTTTTTTCTTTTCAATATCTTTGTTTTTCTGAATTTCTTTCATTGCCTCTGCTTCAACGCGTTTAACAGCTCCTCGGATAGTCTTCCTTGTAACTTTCCAATCAAAACCATCATATAAATATATCTTTGTTTTAGAAAGATTTATATTCAACCTAATTGGGTAAACCTCAACTTCATTAACACTTTTGCTAGTATCCGTAAAGTGCCCTTCGTCAAATGAAAAAGAATTATCTTCATTTTCATTTTCAGATTCATTAATAGTTAATTTGTTTAGATCTTTATCGAGACTTCGTGATGATCCGGTTGAGTTACCGTAATATTCATCAACAAAATTAAGCCCAGAACTACTTCCATTTGAGCTATGTCTAGATCTGTTCATTGCATTGATATTCAAGCTGTTCAGTTTGTATTCGTCTTCATTAATGTCGTCTAATAAGTTCACACGATCTTTAAGTTCAACCTTAACTTTTTCACTATCAGTGAAAGAAAGAGGCGGCTTTAGGTCATTAATCATTTGTATTAGAACATGAGCCGAATCAGCACAAAGATCCAATTGATGTTCATCTGAATTTATCTTGATGTCAAGCAACGAAAGACTATCGTGAATACCTAATCTCACATTTTTCTTGATCAATTCCTGAATTCCCGTATTAACAGTAATCCCAAGGTGTGTACAATTAATGTTTCCAATCGAAATGAAGCCTTTAGATATAAACCAGGAAGTAGGCGAAATGTAACTAGGAGTAGATAATCTGGGTGGAGAACTCTCCTTATTATAGTTATGTGAGTTTTTAATATTTTTCACATCGTCAACAATTAAAAAGTTTATACTGCGTAAAGAGCTTTTTATGTAGAATTGGTGCTGTCCGAATGTCACATCAGAATTGCCTTTATTTATAACAAGGAAACTTTTGCAATTTAAGCGTCCAGGATTTAATCCTAGAACACAATCGTATAATGAAAATCTTATGTCGAGTCTTTTTTGCGGGGGTGCATCGGACTTTTCTTTTCTATCTGGTTTTTGGTCGGTAATATCATGTAATACTGCATTCTCGTCAATTTCTTTCTCCAATAATTCAAGCCATTTTGTATAGTATTCGATTAGAAGGTTTCTAAGCGATATATCAATTTTGGTAACCTTTTCATTGCTTTTGATTAATACTAAAATTAGCGGAATATGAATTGCTTGTAAATTTTTCTTCTGGAATTCATAAACGAAATCGTTCACCTTTTCACTATTCCCGACATTCCTTGTAATATTCAATCCATGAACTGAACCATGCATATCATGGTTCAACCTGTAAAATGATACCTTGTCAAGGAAAACATCAAAATTGCCTAATTTTGGTAGCACATTAGTGATACTTACTTCAATCAGTTCTATTACCAATCGAAAAGAAGCTAAATTAGATCTATTCGAACTTATCAAGCTAGGATTATTCAAGTTAGTTCTTCTTGTTCGCCTCTGATTAGAATAAATAGAATTTTGCAATGCTGTCAAACCCTCAATTTTTTTTGGTGAAATATTTTGCAAAGTTTGCTTTTTAGACCTTATTGAGTTTTCCAACGAATTGATTTGAGCTGGCAAGTGTGAAAATGATTGAATAAGATTAGAAACCTCATCCACTAATTGTTTCAATTCCTTTAGGCTGAATTTGGTACGGATCTTTGATGTAATCAACGATAAAGATGAATTTAGAGTAATTTCTCGAGGAAAGGAATCACTTCCATTGGCATAGCTCGTTTTATTAATAAATGCCTTAAAATCTTCAGCTTTAGTCACTAGCTGTATACCTGAAATAGTAGTATATGTTGTTTCAATTCCATTAGATACTGATCCAATCAAGATTTTACTAATATCCAAATTTTGCTGCTTGGAATTAGCTGAAATAGGGAATACTGTAGCTTTTAATTTGAAATTTTCCGATATCTTAAGACTTATTATTGTTGATGCCGTCTGTAAGATGGATTGAAAATGTGATTCTTTAGTGTTTGGAGGTCTCTCTTCACTCTTAGTGGGCAACCTTCCTTTAAATGCGTGAATCGACGAAATTGTTGACTTAAGACTTTCAAAGCTTTCTAATATAGATTGAATTGAATTACCAAAATTGATAAGCAATAAGAGATCAGGTATATCTAATGAAAATATTGCAGCTTTTGAAAACAAAGTTGTAAATTCAACATTTATAGCATCATTCTCATGTCTAGAAAATACTTCAAAACGAATATCTGCCTTAGATGAAGTTGTCGAAGACTCATCGATGCTATCAGTAGAAGACGAAGGTTTCGTAGCGGAGGGATTACCAGGCACGAAATTAAACAAATCGATTTTCTTTCCATCAACAATCTTCACAATGTTGAGCACTTCTATGCCACCGAAAACAAGCGCCTCATTTTTTTGCTTGATATTGAAGTTATGAAAAACAATATTAAGTAAATTGTCTGGTGCTGCAAAATCTCCATTAGGCAGTAGTGCAGAAGTGACACTCACGATAATATTTGCTATATGGAGCTTTTCAAAAAAGAAACTTGATGATATTGTCTGATCATCGACTTTAGTTTCGGGCTCTTCCTCTATTTCGTCGTCATCATCAGCATATTGTGGAAATCTTAGATTTGATTGAAGCTTTGGAGATTTTATATTTTGCTTGCGCTTTTGATAATATTTCATCTTTAGATTGTATGATATGTTGCTAAAAATCGAAATTATTGTGGGCGAGATTGGTATTGCTGATAATTTCACATCACCAACTTCAACTTCCATATTAGAAATTTGTGTCAAACCTTCAAATACACAATCAATATTATCAATGTGTACGAGTACTGGTGGGTTCCTTGTTTCTGAGTTATTTGTCGTATTAGTGTCATCATTATTTTTATCATGATTATCTCGAAGCGGCTTTTTAAAGGATTGAGAGGTAGCACTCATATATATGGAGCTTGCTTCTTCATGTGTGAATACCATACTTTCCATTAATGATTCTTCACCATATTCATTGTCATCATCATCATCATCATCATCATCATCATCATCATCATCATCATAATCATCATAATCCTCGTCATTTTGTTCATTTTGTGATGGCTTTGGTTCATTTTTCACGTCTCCTGGGTTGACATCTGGATTCAAATTGATTAATCTGACCCCCCGGATTTTTATGTTTCGTGTGCCGTTAACTGTATTTACTAGAGCCTCAGCAATTTCTAGCACCAAATCAGCCTGTTCAGATATAATCTTGATACGCAAATTATATACTTTAATTTGTAGCCTCAGTAATGCTATTTCAAGTGCTCTATTCATAACACCGCTTAGAGCCGATGGCTTGGACTTCGTGGATGTACTAGATGAGCTTGAATTTGATCTTGATTTCGGTGTCTCTTTCGACTTAAGCAATTCTTCTTCATCTTCTGAGATATCATCACTTGATTTTTCAAGCATAACAGTATTAGCCAATTCTGCTGTACTTTGTGCCAACAGGAATCTTACATTGTTATTAATGTCTTCATTCATTTCGAAATCTGGGGCGATCACTAACTCCACATTATTAGCCTCCATACTAACACCACCCATCACCCCCCCATTCAACTCCAAACTCCCCACTTGTCCATATCTTAAGTTACATCCAGGCAATTTACCTACTTTCTCAGGGTCGATGGATACATCTTTTAACACCAAGTTATTTAATGAGACCTCTTCTAAGTTAGGTAAATCTATCTCTGAAAATAATGAAATTTGTTGTAATAAATATAGTAAGAGCCTCTTTTGGATGTTCTGAGGCATCCATTGTGGACTCATTTTTACAAAACCAGTCCTATTTTCCTCTAATTATACTTAAATGCTTGTATTTTTGATGTATAAGGCTAGGTTTAATTAAATATTCTCTTTACAGGCGCTATCAGGAATGATTAGATAACGAGTTCTAACCGCCACAAAAATAAACCTGTATATAAATACTGATTACTAGCTTCCCTTTTTCACGTTGTAATACTGGTATGTAGTATGTATATAAGCGACTATGAATTTCTCTATAACATGAACGTAATATACAACGATTTTAGAATTAGAAATTGGAAAAAGTTAGGAAATTCCAAAAGGTAAGGGATTCCAATCAGGATTCTTTTCAAATAGGAATAAAGGCTTAGGTGTACTAATTTTTTGTTTCTTTAATGGCATTTCTGTTGGTTTTTCTTCAGCAGGATCATTTAATATATCGTCTAAGGATGGAGGAGTAGCAAATAACCTTACCTTTAAGTCCTTGTTTAAATTCGCGAGTATCGCGAGTAAATCCTTCTTTACTTGGGAGCTATTTTGAGTTTTCCCAATTGACAACTCTAATGCTGATATTAAGTCAGGCTGATAGATTGCCTCTAGTTTTTGGATTTTATTGAGTATTAAATTCACCAAATCAGCCGTAGAATGTATATTGTAAAAATTGGATGTGATATTTTTAATTGTAAAAATATCTTGAATAAGAGAGATTAACCATTCTTTGGTTTGGTTGATTTCATCCTTATGCTTAAAGCAGAAGTCAAATTTCATGTCTAATGAATTGATATCACCCGAAGAATATTCATTAATTGAGTCTAGCATAGCGAGTGACAAACTTAGTTTAAAATCAGAGCCAAATTCATCTAGAAGAGGCATGTATAATTTTATAAGGAGAGTATTGAACTTGAATCGTTTTGCATCTTTTGAAAGTAATTTATCATTATTATAGATTAGGAAATTCTTGAAAAGTAACACATTAATAAGAGTACTAGAATTATCATTAAGTAAAGGCTTCAAAGAATTAATTGCTTTCCAGTACTTTATGCCTACTTCAGTACTATTCCCAAATTTTATTACTTGATTAAGATCCTGCTTTCGTATTTTCTTGTAAACCTTAAGATTGGAGATGCATGCATCTACTATGGATGCTATTCTATTCCATTCTATTTTGTCATCCTCATTTTCGTCTAGATCATCTAAGTCATCTACTTCATCGACATTAGCCCAATAATTATCAAATAACCAGTTTAGAGCCTGTTTACTAGCAATTCGGAGAATATTGAGATTTGGCAATAATTCATGGGTACCCATATGCCTTAATTCAACAAAAAAACTAGGTAGATTTAAGTTCTTCGCTAACTGGTGTAATGGTATGGCGAAATTCGATTGTTGAAATGGATCTAACAAACCATTGACAAATCTAATTAGTGCCATAGTATATGATAATTGTAGAACGCTGGAATCCTTGCAGTCACCATTATCTTCTGGATCTGTTAATATTATTGAAGTCAAAAGGGATGTTGACTCTATTGCATGCGGTAACTTTCCTCTCGATGACAAGGCCTTCACTTTCTGTATAGCTTTGAATCTGTTATCTTTGGTACTATCAAAGTTATAAAACCAATCTTTCAAGACTATTAGATCCTGAACATCTCTATAGCACACTATCGTAGGGTTTCGCTTTAGTTTCTTATTAGATGACATTATATCAAAACAAATAGATATGCTAGGCTCCATAAAAAAATGTAGAATATTTTGTGTAACCTAGATGAGCTACCAAAATTTCAGTATTGAAAGACATCACCATTTTCATTAAACTCTTTGAAAATGTAAAAATCATTGACATATACTTGAACTTCTTGTTTTCATGCATCCGATTCTATAATAATTGTTGGAAGTCTAGTTAAATCTTAACCTAAATATTAGTTATTCCCTAAACAATTGGTATAGCTGCAAAATAAAAATCGTATGAACATACCAGGCTAGCGTATAAAACTACACTTTTTTGTAATCAAAAAAATATGTACCGTCAAAATATATACCTGTAACCCTATTTATAAACTTTATATTCCTAACAGAGTAATTAATTGGTTCTGTTCATATGACATATTTGAGCTTTCCAATGACTTCAAGCTATAAGTAGAAGAGTTTAATAATGCAGAATTCTCATTATATGGGAACTTTGCATTATTTGCATCAATAATATTGTCACCAAATGCAGAGTCACAACTAATTATCACTACCCCCATTAGTACCCCAGTTAATCCCATAATCACAATAACTAATTGCCCATAACCCATTCGATGTTCAGATAATAATGAATTAAATATTATATCATTTAAAAGGTTAATTACGTTGAATACCAAAAAGCACAAGGGATAAAGTATCGACGTGGAGATTTGTGACAACCCTAAATTGAATGCAGTGAGTTGACATCCAATTATGACCAACATAATGATTAATAGTAAGTACGGTGTAAAGTTATTAGACTCGAATATACTTCTAAGACTATGGTCTCCGTGTAGAATAATATCAATTACTACGTCAATCAATGATTTCGCAAATAAAAAAGTGTGGGCAGTCAATGTTCCTGCTATTATTCCATAGTTAATACCTTTAGTAAACTGATACTTTGCAAGTAATTTTGTTTGGAGTCTGCTCCGTCTCTTCTTCAATAGTTGTAAATTTTGCTTCCTACGAGAAATTATCAAATTTGCAACTACTAATATCAATATAATAACATAAGTCGTTATAAACCAACCAAGGAAAGACTTTCTTGTCAATTTGTATAATATTAGTTGGAATTCCTTTTCTGAATCGGGGTCTCCCGGAGCCGGCAAAACTTCTCCATTATACGCTATAACGAACGCTCCAATAGATATAACTACCGTCCCCACGCCCAATTTTTTTGTAAATTTTTCACCAGGTAATAATATACAGCTTAGAATGGCGTTGAATATTAACCCAATACTTTGTAACGGCGATAAGATAATTAAAGGTAAGGTGGTAAGTTGAATTAGCGAACCAAAAATATTGGCAATAATAAATAACATAAATCCGAATAGCCACATATTTCGTTTATATTTCTGGTGATGGTGATGGTTGTTATGTCCAGCATTATATGTAATTAAGTGAGACTTTCTTTGTAACGTTATTCCTAGCGATTGTATTGCTGAAGATATAATCGCTACTGAACATCCTAGAATGATGCCAGATATTGAACCTATGGAGTTCTCAATCATTTGATCGATAAAACTAATATCTCCTGTCTTTTCCAAATCACTTGATAGTTCTCCTGTAATACTGATCGTATGATATATTACTAAACACGTAGTTTAAAAGAGTATGTTGGCTTGTACTAATTTTCTATCAGCCATATACTTCTTATCTGCAGGGAGATTATTTTGTTTACATTTCAAGATAAAGCAATGGAAATAATCATGAAAAAAGATTAATACAGTATTATAGGAATGGAAGCGACTATATTAGAGACTATAGATTTACTTGATTCAATAGATATTGAAGATGTTAAGGCAGGGATATTGAATTTAGACAAAACTTTATCGCAATTACTTCCATTTATCGTTAATAGCCGGAAGAATCCCCAAGCATCGAAGAACCTAAAGTTAACAAATTTTGTAAACTTACAAGATAATTTCCAATACAATGTTGCTAGTCATTTGATACATTTTTATAAGCTTATATGGCTAGAACTTGATAGTGTGGACGGGGACATCATATTGATCTGTAATAGAGTATTGCAGGGTTTATTACTCCTTCACCCAGACTCCCGTAAAATCTTCAACAGGGCCAATAATATGAAAGCTATTCTTAATTTCTTACAAGTATCAAATAGTACCGCAGAGGAACAACATTTACCCATAGAGATCACTGTTTCATTCATTTCAACTCTAATCCACATTCTATTGAAGGATTTAAAAAATTTCAGAGTATTCGAAGAAAACCAGGGATGTTCCCTTATTATACGGAAATTGCAATTGGACTCATTTCCTCCGCATAAGGATTTACATCCATCAAAGCAGCAGGACTTAAATTTCAAAATCATCGAGTTTTTGATATTTTATTTAACAGACGAAGAAGATATATTATCCAATACCAAGAAGCGGTCAATCCAAGAGAAGTCTTCATTATTCAGGCCCGACTTCCCTGAAATCGATAGTCTAGTCGAAAGTCTAAATGACTTAAAGAATATATAGTGGAAGTTGTGTTTATCACAATCCTGTATATAAAATAATATCGTAGACGTTCCAAAATGATGTTTACTTCAAACTTACCTTGATGGCTTTTTATAATTTGCATAAATTCAAATATTCTTCTAGATGTATACATATATGGAATATCTTCAGAAATGTTTTTATAAGTCCACTAATTGGAATGAAGATAATATCTTTTCCAATATAACGTCGACATCTCTGGCGTTGTTGGAGTTCCCAATTCCTAATGGGTGTAAATTGGACATATCTTCCAAGGCCACGGAACATCTGGCTTCGAGCTTTACTTTATCAAATTACCACTCCATTAATGGGTCATTGGCATATTTATATTCTTCGTCGCCTTTGAAAAATACTAGAGGTACAAAAGATATTTCATTACAAGAAGCCATTTCTGGATTCAAGACGATAGAATTGAATCCATCAACACTAAATACTGTGCAAAATCCAGTTAGTAAATGTACCAATGAATCTTTGTTATATGGTCGAATGTATTTTCCTGGTTCAGCACTAGAGGCGATGATTATCAAGAGGCTCTCTCAACTGACTCAATTATTAATAAAGTGTATTAACAATCCGCATTTAAATAAAAATGGTACCATGATCATCTATTTACAGAAGAATGCACCCAAATTCCTGAGGGAATTCATATACTCAACGAATGAGGCATTGCTTGGCTTTAGATGCCTCTATAACTTCGGAAATCTGGATACGTTGAACAAATCGATTAATAATTCCGCTCTAATTCCAAAGTTTGATAATTCAGTTATATCCATCGGTACCGAAATATGGTATGCTGCCTTAAGTATGAGTCCAGGATTATCCACTGCGTTCAGGTATTCTACGAGGTCGACATCGACGGGAAAGCCATTGACAATGACTCTAGCTTGCAACCCGATCTTGGGCCATATTTCTTCAGCGTATACAGTTAAGACGTCTGTTGCATCTACATTTTGCTCAAAGTATGATTTTAATGTGTTCTCATATGCAAGTAATTTGTCATTAGGATTTGAGATATATAATTATTCCAAGAGTGAACCTAAGTCAAATTTGACTTCTTACAACTCCTCTCAAACTAAGAGAAATGATTTCAATACGAACCCTTATGACAACACTCAAGATAATTCCACCATTTCTATGAAATATCCCACTCAATCAATTAATAAAACCAATTTAAATAATAAGCAAAACTTAATTATAAGTCCAATCCAACCGCTAGATAATTATTATCACATTAACCCTACATTGTTCCCTACAAATACGGACATTGAGGACAGTTTCCAAAACCAAACCCAAAGTAGAAGAAAGGAAGAACATACCAATGAAACTGCAATGACAACGTTTGAAAATCTCGTAAATGAAAGTGATTTTTCAAGTGTGGTCAAATTATCAACTAGTTTGAATGATAAAATGGTAAAATTGTTGTGGAAAGGGAGATGTAAAGATTTTTTGGTAAGCACCGGTATAAAGATAAGTTTGAATCCGATGACAAATTCACCAGAGGTCAATAGGTTTGGGGTGAGCTTATCATACGCCTGTTAGGTATAGTTTTATCAACAATTTAATAGTAATAAAGATGTACATAGTATTTTTCATCCGGGTAATCAGTATTTTTTTAAGACAGTTATTACACAAAAATGCGAATCTGACATTTTTTTCAAAATTTCAACATACTGTTAACGACGATAATTGAATCTTTAACGAAAAGGTAGAAACGATGAAGAATCAAGAGCTTTATAACTTGTTCAAACATTCCAAGTTGGCTCAAGTGGCAACCCCGTCCAGTAAATCGTTAAGAGGGCGTGGTCATGTTCCGAGCCATCAAATTATATATACCCCGAAGTCTAGTGCTATTAGATCAAATTTCGGTATTAAAGCTTCATTACCTAGACAGATTGGATTTTCCCATATTGTTTTCAACGATATAGATAACCCAAAAAATATGCCTGATGTCGAGAGTTATTCAGGACCCCTTTATAATAGATTAAAGTTTCAAGAGACAGGAGTGGCAGTAAAGAACTATTTCAACGAAAATAACCCATTGTTTCCATCAAAAACTACAAGATCCACCGACACTTCTATATCACAATTAGATAGTGTCTTATCTGGATTCAACTTAACAAATAATGCAACTGTGGCAGATGTTAAGAACTTGCTTCATAAAAACCCAAACTTGTATAAAAGATTTCAAAAGTGGTTGGTAACAAATAACCCTGAAACAATGATGTCTAATATGCCTTCAAAGATTGTTAAATTATTGAAAGAATTTTTGTCGACTACTTCCGGTATTAAGAAACAAGAACTTTGTTTAGCTGATTTAACTAAGAAGAATGGTAAATTCATCAGCAATGCACCTGCTAATAAAATTCAAGGTACTGGTGGTTTCTCATACGCTCAAAAAGGTAGATTAACGAACTCGCCTAATGGTATTAGACATGGAACTATAGCTCCCGGTAGATTGGTTGGTGACAGAGAAGCTGCAATTGGTGGTTTTATTGCAAGTGTTAATGACAGGACTACATTACTACAAAACAACTACTCTAAGAATTATCCAGGAAAGCACCCAAGGCAATTTACGATGCCATTTAAGATAAACGAGACTGAAATAACAGAAAGTGGTAGAGTCAAAGTCTATGCCGATGGTATCAAGGTAGGCTCTTGGATGCAAAGAACCAACAATAATAATGAATTTATTGATAGATCTAACTATGAAGCATCTAATCCAAACTTTGGTAGTGCCTCTGAAAGAAATAACAAAGACAATATTCCATTAGAAAGCTTATTGAATTTGATAGGTAATTCTAAGAAATAGAACATTTCAATGAAGTTCGTTTCTCATGTATATATTAATATTACGAATATTATTCAACTTTATACAAATACTACGTAGCTGTTGGAGCGATATCAATAGTCTCTAGATTGGATTGTTGTTGCTGCTGGGGTATATGACTCAATTCCTGTGGTTGAGCTATATCTTGATTTGATTGACATTGATCGTGATTCAATATTGGGGCGTCTGCTTCACTTTTATTTTTTTTTGGTTTGGGCTCTGTTTTTTCTTTCTGCTTTCTCTTCTTGGGAACAGACAGGGTAGAAGATGCATTTGATGTTGGTATGCTTGATACACCTTGCATCTTCTTTTCCTCTTGGTTCAATTGTACTCGTAAGTCCTCCGCAAGATGTTCATCCAATTTACCATCTACTTGATACCATAAGTAGAAGTTAGCAATTCTGGTGCCATTTTTCAATATATGTGACATATTCTCTTGTACGTCTTTTAATGGTCTAAAACTATTGATTATAATAGGAACATACCTGGACGGAATACAATGAATTGTAAAAGAAAGAGAAGTGAATTTGTATTCTGGTTCAACAGGACATTCGATTTTCTTTGGAACATTCTTACTAGGAATTCCACCCCTTCTTTTCTTGCCTTTTCTAGGAGGTGGTCTTCTAGAAGCTTTTGCAGTAACCTGACTCTTGATATCTGAGTCTGCTTCTTTTTCATCCTCTTGTGCTTCATGGGAGTGCGTTTCTGATTCAGTACTCTTTTCAACATTGGCACCATCTTCAGGTTTATTACCATCATCCTTTTGTTCTTTACTTTTTGATTCTTCTAATTTTTTTTTCATTTCTTCTTCTTCTTCTTCTTCTTTTTTCTTGAAATTTTTATAGGCTGTTAATTGCTTCTCATATTCGTCTATTTCATTCTGATTATGTATCCACAAGAAACTAACCAAAATATCCTTGTTATCATCATCCTCACTATCACCTTCCCGTGGCAAAACTTCGCATATTGCATCCTTAGGTAGCATATATCTGACATTTGCGTTCTCGACAAATTCGAATAGTAGCGTAGCATCAGTAAGGTATTTTTCCTGAAACGCAGTTAGCTTTTGATCTTTTGGAACTTTGGGCTTTGGGGGCTTTTTTTCTTTCGGTGGTCTCTTATCCTTCGGTGGTTTCTTAGATTTATTTGGTATCCTCCCATTTGGAAATAGATATGCATGGTGTGGTTGTGGACCCATCTCTCGTGCTCTTTGTATATAACCCTGAAATGTTATTATTTGTGTCGGAGAGGCGTTTCCCAGCGCAACAATTTTCATAAGAGCATTTAATGATTGATCAACTCTTGCAATAGTGTTCAAGTTGGCTATCATTATAGTATTTTCCACAGATTGCATATAATTTATATCTTTGGTTGATTGGGGTGGTGCAGGAGGAACGCTATTTGTCTCAGAAGGAGGTGGCGGATCTTGTGTATGAATTGGTGTATTTGACGATTGAGCAGAATTATCGGCATTCAGTGTTGCATTTCTATCCTCTTGTGGTATAGTCACCGATGGTTGAGATTCATCTTGGTGAGATGAGTCTTTAGACTGTTCCTGAGTTACGTTTTCTTCAGTCTGTAGATGCTTAATTTTTTCCTTTACATTGTCACTTGAAGAGTCTTCATCCTTGCGATTATTCTTGCCCTCAAATAATTTATTTTCTTTCTTCGAAGTTCCTCGACCTTTTTGCGTATATGTCATATTCTTGATAGATGACTTGTTCTTGACTGTTGTGATTTTCTCATGACCTATTTGTTTTGGATCGTTATCTATAGGCGCGGGTTCATCACTATTAACTACGTCTTTATCATTAGGTTGAGTTTGGGAGGAAGGAATCTGCTCGTCCTTAGTTGTATCATTTTCTGTGTTTTTTATGGGTTCATCCGAACTGTTATTTAACTCAATGTTAGCCAGCGTCTCTTCATGTTTTGCAGATGTTTCGTTGGATGTAGGCTTCACCTGTTCTGCATTGGATTCCTCCTTAGGCTCCTCTTTTATTTTGTCATTATCTTCCTGCTTCACATCATCGTCTTTCTTTTTACTACCCTTTTCGGATCTTTCGTCTTTCGCAATAAATAAACGTATTTC
This sequence comes from Debaryomyces maramus, assembly GCA_030583545.1. NCBI lineage: Eukaryota > Fungi > Ascomycota > Pichiomycetes > Serinales > Debaryomycetaceae > Debaryomyces > Debaryomyces maramus. Next base: position 245,261 of record JAJMIL010000004.1, read on the forward strand.
AAATACATGGGGACCCATGGTTAAAGATGCATCACATAATTTTACCATGACATCTCTAGCACTAACATCAGTCCCAAGGATTGCTATCTTTTCGTACGATTTTTCTTCTTTTTGATACTTGCTCGATGGTTTACCCTGATCCAATTGTTGCATTTTCTTAGCATAAGAACTTTGTTTTAACCAATACAATTTGAACATAGGCCCAATATTCATGTAATTAAGTCGAGATTTCATTAAGGCTCTATAGAATACGCCTGAATCTTTTGTAGTAAGCGGCATTTTCAACACATCTTCATAATGCCCGTTTGGCGGCGGATTATATGATAAAGGTAAACCAGATAAAACTTCAAACGGCCTCATGATTGATTGTGATAAAGCTTCTTGTTGCTTTGCGATCTCTTCCCGCTTAGCAGAAGTGATACGCCGTCTCATACGAGGTGCCATGGTTGCCTAAAATAAGAAGTTGAAAGGTTGGTCAATTACTGTTAGTTTTATTCAGTGTTTTTTTTATTGTACATTTATTTAATTGTACATAAAAATGCGACTTTTTTACTACACATTTTGTTAGTTGATTTAGATATACAATTTTCTATAAACTATTTAAATACTGTTCTCTAATGTCTCCAAGCCTTGATGGAATAATTTGATCATTGAATCTAATTCACTTACTAATTTATGCTTAGGAGTGGAATCGAGGAAGAACTCTCCGTTTATGTTTGGAATTGGTGGAAATTTTACTTGTGGTCTTGTACCATTCAATGAAGTAGTTCTTGGTAAAAATAAGTTTGTAGAAGACAGATTATTGCTACCTATTGTGTTTGAATTTGCAGTAGATGTAACTTTCTTGAGCTGGGGATTGGCATGTGATCTTTGTGCCGTTGAAGTGTCGGTTTCATTCGTGTCATTAACAGGATAGATGATATTTTCTTTCTCCGTCACAGGTGTCATACTTAAAGGCAAATTGCCAACTTGAGCCCGGTTAATGCCAAATTGATTGACGTTCTCATTTTGCTGGCCATGACCATGTGGCTGTTGCTCAAAATCATTGGCCAATGCTGCAAGACTATTTATTGAATTAGAGGGGGTCGGCATCTGTATATGAAGGCCAGGCCTAGGCCTTTTTTGTTTAAGAGAAGATTGTCCTGCTTGAGGTTGCGGCGGGTTTGCTGGCGGAATCTGGTTGGATGAATTAGGGTTTGCATTAGTATTTCCACTAACATCTGAGCTATTAGTTTCATTCCCTAATTTGAAGTTGATTGGTTGTAGTAGAGGGTTTGAATTTGATTGTAAAGCTTTCATTGACTTAGATGGCGATGTGGTATTACCGATTCCTGTGGATCCTAGATAACCAGTCGAGGTAACAGGTTTTGGTGAGGGTGTTTGCATAGTTGTTGATGATGTAGTTGAAGACGGTGTGCGCGGTGGTTGTGGTTGATGGGTACCACTAGAATTTGTGCCAAATGTATTTGATATCGTTAGCTTTCTTGGTCTATTTGGGGCAGATGAGGTTGGAGCTCTTGTTTCTAAATTGCCAGAAGCGGATTGTGTATGATAAAGGACTGGTGGTTTATTCAAGGTTGGACGCAGTCCAGAATTGAGAGTTCCTTGCTTGTTTCCAAAACCCCCGAAAGTATCCATATCTGGAATTTCAATAGTCGGTGAATCAACACGGTGCTCATTTGATGCAAAAGCTGGTGGTAGCTCAAATTCCTTTCCAGTCACCGTGCTTGGGTTGGGGTTAATTTCTGGTGAAGTTTCAGATACAAACAATTGTTTCAAGGATTTGGGTATCTCAGAATTAGGAGTTCCATTCGCTATAGTTCTATCCGTGGATAATTTTGATCCGCTCTTGAACGTTGTATTCGTTGAATTATTCAATCCAATTGTATTAGTTCCTGTGTTTTCCCTGTTATTACCGACCTGTAGAGTTGCTTGTGCTTGATATGTATTGTTAGCTGACGAATCTTCAGAAAATTGGTGCGCAGCCTCATAATCATCATTGATTTGGTCCACATCGATATCATTTTCCATAATATAATGTTTACTACTTAAGGAATCAAAGTCCCATTTAACTTGAAGTTGATTATCATTACTTTCATTTTGTGCGCTTGTTTCATTACTTGCACCGCTGGGGTGATCGGCTTGCGGCAAATTGTGTTCTAGGTTCATGTAAGCCACCGAGTCTCTGGAAGAATTTTTATCTCTCCATAATAAGTATCTAGTAATAACCTCTTTTAATATGGTTGTCGGGTGACTTCTGTAAAACTTCACAAATTTACATTTCAATAATTCTTCTGCACTAGGTCTTTCTTCAGAGTTTTCGTCTAAACATAATGCCACCGTTTCCTTCAAAGCAGAAGAGTATTCGCGACCTTCTAATCTTGGAGGGGTCAGTTTGGATATCATCTGCATTGCCCACATTGCATCTTTATCACAATATGGTGGATTACCAGTAGCAATTTCGTAAAGTGTAATACCCAATGACCAAATATCTGCCTTGGCATTATAAGTATCTCCCTCACGAATAACTTCCGGGGCCATCCAATATGGTGTTCCTGCCATAGTGGTACGTTTCAATGCATTGGAAGTAAGTTGAGTAGCAACCCCGAAATCACATAATCGAACATTTCCCTCCTTCGAAATCAAGATGTTCGCTGCCTTTAAATCACGATGAATAAATCCCAACTTATGGACCGCCTGTAATGCTATCAATAACTCTCTCACTATGACACCAATATACTTCTCTTCAAAAACTCCACACTTGAGTAATGTCCGAACCGATCCTCCTGCGCAGTAGTCCATAATAATCCATAACCTTGTATCGTTTAAAAATGATCCGTAATAATGTGTCACATTGGGCACGTTTTTCAACTCTGTCAAAAACTGTATTTCCTGTTGAACGTCTATCACCTCATCTTCTTCTGTATCCAAATTTAATACCTTAATAGCCACGACCTGTTTTGTATGTTTATTGTAGCCCTTGTATACCACTCCAAACTTCCCGCGGCCTATAACCTCTGTTCTCTCTAGGGACGACTTATAATTTACCGACATTTGTAATAATATTACCAAATGATCTGTAGCTTAACTTGCCTCCTCTTCTACTTGGTGATTAAACTGGTTAATTCTATTTTTGAATGGTTTGCCTTAGTAAAACGCCGGTCTGATCTAGAATTGAATATTCATATTGAGGATTATTGAGACAATATGCAGAACAGAGGTTGAGATAAATTTTAGAGATTTTTCAATTATTGTGAGTCAACTTATAGAATATACTACAAACGACACTATAGAATGACCAGAAGTGCAACAATCAAGAGGGATACGAATGAGACTAAGATCCAAATTGCTTTGTGTTTGGATGGAGGAAAAGTTCATTTAGAGGAATCGATCTTCAAAGACAGAGCTAATAAACCAGAGGATGACCATGCAGCACAAGCTACATCCTCACAAGTTATTAATGTCCAAACCGGCATAGGGTTTTTAGACCACATGTTACATGCGTTGGCAAAACATTCGGGATGGTCGTTAATAATAGAGTGTATTGGTGATTTGCATATCGACGATCACCACACGGCAGAAGACGTTGGTATTTCGTTAGGAATGGCGTTTCACAAGGCATTGGGCCAGGTTAAGGGAGTTAAGAGGTTTGGTAACGGATTTGCTCCTTTGGACGAGGCATTAAGTAGAGCAGTTGTCGACTTATCCAATAGGCCGTATGCGGTCATTGAATTGGGGTTGAAGAGAGAAAAGATAGGTGATTTATCATGTGAAATGATCCCTCATGTTCTTGAAAGTTTTGCTCAAGGAGCTGCCATAACTATCCACGTCGATTGTTTGAGGGGATTCAACGATCACCACAGGGCAGAAAGTGCATTCAAAGCATTGGCTGTGGCCATCAAGGAAGCCATATCTAGTAACGGTACAAACGATATACCAAGTACCAAAGGTGTTTTGTTCTAAGCATCTGTCTGATAAGACTATACGATCTGACTTATATAGCATATTTATTTTGGAATTCGGTTGTTAACCAACGAAACCGAAGGAAATATATAATCTAACCAAGCATATAGAGAATGATGCATCTACTGTAGTATTAAACGGCAGCATAAGGGTTTATTAATTCTTTCCGTATACTATTGGAACCAAGGTAGGCATCGGTATAATCAGCACGTGATGTTTGTCCCATAAAACATTTGAATCTTTTTAGCAGACATCAACATATGGTAAGTTAAGCTTATCGAATACGAATATGCTGAATATTCACATCAGGAAATTCTCAGTAGTTGCAAATGTGTTAAATAAGCAGGGTTCGAATATTAAACCGGTATTCAAATCACATTATTCTAACGAAAATGCCAAACACTTTGACAAAAATTTTCCAAAACAGCAGAAGAAAAAACCTTGGGATGGAAAAGACGACAAAGATGCGTACTATATGAAAAAGTACGGTTCCATAAGTGAGAGGGAGAGACTGAATCTCGATAGGAAAGTAGAAAACCAGCGCAGGTTTAGGAAAGAGAGAAAAGATGCAGAGAGATATGATAGAAGACAAGAGAAAGAGGAACGGTCCAGCAGATTTGGTGGAAGCAGGGATTTCAGACAAGCCTTTAAAAACCCATTAAGTGAGTACGTATATGGGACGTTTTCTGTAATGTCCGCTTTACTAGCAAATAAGAGAAGCCTGTTTAGTAAAATAATAACGCATAATCCAAAGGACTCGATGGATGAGATCTTCAGGCTAGCTAAGAAGTATGGGTTGAGAATAGATAGAAAAGAGAGCAAGGGTGAATTGAATGTTCTAGCAGATAATGGTGTACATAATGGAATAATCTTAGAAACAAAGCCCCTCGAACTTCCAATAGTTTCCAGCTTGGGTGTATGCGATCCGGAAAGCAAGACATACCAGGTCTCATTATTAAATGATATTTACAATACAGAAGTCTTGAAAACTGAGGAAGTCGCTCGTGCGTCTGCGACAGACAGTGATCCAAAATACCCATTGGGTATTTACCTTGATGGAATTACTGATCCGCAAAACATTGGTGCCATTGTAAGATCTGCCTTCTATTTAGGAGCCGATTTCCTCGTTGTTCCTGATCATGAGACAGCCAGACTAGGTCCTGTAGCAAGCAAGGCATCAGCTGGTGCCCTTGACTTGATGAATATCTACCAAACTTCTGACAGCTTGAAGTTTATTGAAAGAACGAAGAATAGTGGTTGGAACGTAATTACAACCAGTTCCAAACCAAATGAGGATGAATTGAATAGTCTCAGACTGAAACACGAAAAAGTCGAGGCCCATTTAAAAAATAAGTTCATTGACGCAAGCGATTTATCTTCCATAATGAGCGAATCTCCAATATTGCTCATCATGGGAAGTGAAGGTGCTGGTGTAAGAACAAACTTGAAATTAAAATCTGATTACCTTGTTGGTTTAAGCAAAGGGAGAGAAAAAGGTGCCGAAATCGTTGATTCCTTGAATGTTAGTGTGGCATGCGGATTGTTAATTCATAAATGCTTCGAGTAGATAGACCATATAAATAGCTTCATTACTGCAGTATTAGATAACCTGCATCGTCTAATTATAATATAAAATGTATAATATTCTGTCTTGAACCCCTATCACCAAATATTTTATTGAGTAAGAAATGGACATAAAATGTTGGGAATGATCGATGGAAGGCAATTACTAAACTTTTCATAAATCTACACTTGAACAAGCAGCGATTACAACGATCTACGTTTCGTAACGGCATGAATCGTTTACTATACTCAATTAGAGAACATAAATAATAAGTCCGGTTAATAACAGAATTCTCATATGCAAGTTTTTGCATCTGATAATTTGTCCCCTATATGGCCGCGATAGGCGACAGTCTAGTATATATAAGCAACCAAAGTAGCATTAGTGTCATACTTGTCGGAATTATAATAATTGAAGTTCTAAAGGATTCGGATCTATTTTATTTAACTGATCTTCTTGGACATTTATTTCAAACGTATCAAATATGGAAGAATGTCACCTTGTCATATTGGTGCATGGGTATGTTAATTTCATTGCTTAGAAAATAAATTATCACTATACCAATTTTCTACAGTAAACTAACAAAACTATCTAGACTTTGGGGAAACAGCTCACACCTAGCGTATGTCGAATCTCAAATACAAGAACAAGCTAAATCAGCGGATTACGGTGAAAAGCTTGTAACATACAAGACAAACTCGCACGGTGGATTTTTAACCCACGACGGAATTGATGTTAATGGTAAGAGAATTTCGGATGAAATTAACAAGGAAACTGAGAGGTTGGAGACTTCAGGAAAGAAGGTGAAGAAATTCTCAATTATTGGGTATTCCTTGGGAGGGTTAATTTCGAGATATGCAATTGGAGTGTTGCAGCATGAGAAGTATTTTGACGATATCGAGCCTGTCAACTTTGTTACATTTTGTTCACCTCATATTGGAGCAGTGAATCCTGGAAATAGATGGAAAACAAGAGCGCTAAACGCAGTGAGTTCTTACTATTTAGCTCAAACGGGAGCCCAGATGTTTCTAAATGATAAAATGCTGGTCAAAACTGAATACTCAAGCAAAAACGAGTATGATTTACCACTTTTGGTTTGGATGGCGGAACCCACCTCCGTTTTTTTCATAGCATTATCAAACTTCAAGAACAGAACGTTGTACGCTAACACGATAAACGATAAGAGGACCTGTTGGTTCACTTCAGCAATATCGACCACTGACCCATTCAATTCTATGGTCAACGAGGAATTAAGTGCTTACGATTTAGAATATGTTAAAGGATATGAATCTACAGTTGTAGACATTTCGAAACCAATTACATTTACGAAGCCAAGTCCTCCAAACAACAATAATATCTATAAGGGAATCAATAGAAAGCGCAGGATTTTTAAATATTTATATATTGTCACTCGTTTATTGATTTTCAGCCCTATATGGGCACTCTGGTTTATTTGCAAGTCGGTCACGGAGAGGTTTAGAATGAACAAGCGAGTTTCTTCGTTCTTTAATGAGACTTCATTGTTACATCTTTATAACAATTCTGCCAATGATGAGGCCACTAAAAAGGGAATAGGTTTAAATAAACAAGAAAAAAATAAAGATCAGCAACCACATGAATCGTTTGTGGCCTCATTAGAGAGAGGGTTTGATGATCGAGTAAGAGATCAAACTGATATATTTGTGGAATCGGTATATGAAGCAATGAACAGTAATGGTTATAAGGATTATCAATACGTTGTTTCGAATACTACAAGCGGAAATACATCTGGTAGAACTACTCCGCAGCAGAATGTGTCCCCAGAAAACTCAACCGATATGTTAACAAAGCAAGGGCCAATGAATCTAAAAGGCAAGACAGTTAGTGACTTTAGGTTGGACTTATCAAATTCGGAAATATATATTATCCGGAAACTAAACACCTTGAAGTGGCAGAAATTCCCAATAATTATTCGACAATCAAAATCCACACATGCTGCTGCAATTGTAAGGCACCCTGACCCATCATTTGAAGAAGGGAAAACAGTTGTCAAGCATTTTGTTAATGAAGTTTTCGAACTTGATTAATATCCTCTAGCGGAGTTAGTATAGATTTTTAGTGAAAATGATACTTTGTACGAACAATTTTACAATAGGTTCATCGATATGATTTTGACTTTTATATATTTTAATAATATACACCAAGTATAGATAAAGCAATAATTCTACACACAGTTAAATAAGCTCGACATAATTAGCAGGAAAAATACCAGTAACACCATTATTCTTCCCTGTCCACCAATCATTAGAAGTTTGTGTTTTCTTCACAATGTCAATAACATCTCCTTTCTTGAAGGGCAAATCACCACTCTGTTGACCTTTGAACGTATATAAGGCAATCGCTTGATTAGTATTGGCCTTTGCCGCACCACCAAAATTTGGTTTACTTGATGCCGGAGGTCTCGAAGGTCCGGTGTTTGTAGATATGCGAGTATTGGTGAAACTAGAGTTCAAATCATCAAAATCGCTATTACCACGTCTCCTACTTGATGTAGTTGAATCATAAATGTCATCTTCCCACGTTGATCTCCTACCATTTGTTGCTCTTGTGGTACCACGGTTTCTTCTACGACTATCATACTCATCATCCGAATAATCATCATCTGAATATCCGTAGTCATCTGAATATCTTCTACCAGAACGCATGCCAGCACCACCCCTTGTTCTTGATTGAGCTGATGTCGAATCGGAAAACTCATCAGGAATATCATCATAGTAGTCATCATTATAAAACTCATCATCATCGTACGGCAAACTATTGTTGAACGCCCTCGTTTCTAAAATCCTCATCAACGTATCGCATGCTGGAGGTGGCTCCACACTCCCTGACAAAATAGTTCTTGCTTTACAATTGCTTCCATAAAACTTCCTATTCGCCTCTCTTCGCTCGACTATGGCAGAACCTTCCAACGAAACCCCGGCAAACAAACCTTTAGTCTTGGAGTACGCAAAAACTGCTGATGCGCTCTTCAAAGAGGCCGTACCTGCCCCTTCAGCATTTCTCCCCAACGGTCCTGCTGCTACAGAGATATTGGCTCCTAATGTTATGGACCCCATTTGAGCGAACGAATCAACCGCTGCCTTGGAGTTCAAAATAAAGACAAAATCAGTAATCTCTGCCCCAATTTGTCCCCCAACCCCGGCTCCTGCGGTAACAATTGCAGAAGGAGCAGACCAGCTTCCGTCTGGCAATCTTGCCACAATAACACCAGATCCAGCTCTCCCCGAGAATAAAAATCCCGCCTTTAAAACCGTGATGACGGCCAACCCTTTTGCATTTTTCAATACATTAGGTGGAATTACTTGGTCAGCCCCGGCAAATTGGTTGGGTTTCACAAACGACGCAAGAACTTTAGCTGCTTTCCTAAATACTAGTTAGTAAAACTACTGTCGAATTGATTAATCCAAAATATCCTTCATATTATATTCTTCGATTAAATACATACCTAGACTCACTCTTCAAGCTTCTTGGTATTGGATTATTAAGTCCCATTTTGTGATTGCTCTAATAATCCTATATTCAAATAATCCTATCAATTGATCTTCCAAGCTGTGAGTACGGTTGAATAGCTACAATAATATATTAATCAATTAAAGATATATGATCTGTTCAGAGTAGCATAACTGAACCGTTCTATCCTTAACCGATTAATAAGTGACACAAAAATGTCCAGAAATTTCTTGATAGTGGTTCCCCAGCAAAAGTAATATGCCAAGGTATGGTTGTTCTATAAGCCTTTTCAAGACTAGACACCGGCACCGGATAATCCGGGACCAGGTAAGTCACTCCATAGAATAGTCTTGGGTAAAGCTTAACTAGTGTGTCTAGTTTTCTGCGTGATGATTGTTAGTCCTGTCGCACAAGTACTCGTTTAAGCCATTGGTTAAAGATCTCGTATCCCAACATAGTTGAACAAATACGTATATAGGATATATCATAGGTATGTATTTTATATGGTCCAGAGGAGTTACTTATTAGCATTGAAGTAGATGTAAAGAAATAATAAAAGTCTACAAAACCATACATTACGGCTTCCTAGCTTCCTAGCTTCCCAAGGACCTACGAAACGCCTCTCCCAATTTTTTTTCTCAATTGATGCATGAAATTAATCCAAATTAACCCTTTTCTTTATCGCAATGTCTTTCCACAGTACATTCTATTCGGGTCCAGCGTACGCAAGATGATGCTCCAAATGATTGCAAAAAGATATTGAACTTGATAACACTTCGAGAATCGAACCCCGATATCGCGCCTTCCAAGTTTGGCGATGAATGGCGAGCCACTACACTATTCCAATTCGGAAGGTTCAAGCATCCATACAATATGTGTGCCACGTAGCTGGGCCCTCCATTTTGTCCATAAAACCATCAGCTTCACCGTTGCAGCCGGGATATTCAATTCCTTGCATTTCTGTCTGAGCTTCTTGTAGAAGAGTAACAAAATTCTCGCTCAAAGTAGATGAGCATAGGCAAAACATCGACCGGAGTTTATGTGCAGTACAATATCCTGGTCGTTTACCAAGTGAAACGGTCATTAGATAGATATTAAATCTCTTCTATGAGACGTAAGCTATTTTAATCAATTAATTAATTGATCAATCAAGACAGGTATTGGAGTCTTTTATTTTCTAGGGCAGTATTATATTTGAGTAGAGGTAATTTTTCACTGCAGTTTTCGTCTATTCAAGCATTTCAATTAGCAATCCCTTTTTGACGTATAAGCAAACAGACACTAGAGAGAAGTATAGTAATGGGTTCGTGTTGCAGTTGTTTGTCATCACGTAACAGGGATACTAAATACCCGCCACTTTTATTAGCCGAAAATGAACGGGAGGCAATTTCAGCATTGTTACAGTACTTGGAAAACAGGTCGGACGTTGATTTTTTCAGTAATGGGCCGTTAAGAGCGCTCAGTACTCTAGTTTACTCTGAAAATATTGACTTACAAAGGAGTGCTGCGTTGGCGTTTGCAGAGATAACCGAGAAAGATGTTCGAGAAGTGAATAGAGATGTATTGGAGCCAATTTTGATTCTTTTGCAAAGCGCAGACTCTGAAGTCCAAAGGGCCGCATGCGGTGCCTTGGGTAACTTGGCTGTTAATAACGAAAATAAGATATTGATTGTTGAGATGGGTGGATTGGAGCCTTTGATAAGACAGATGATGTCGACCAACATTGAGGTTCAGTGTAATGCCGTTGGTTGTATCACCAATTTAGCAACCCAAGATGATAACAAGACTAAGATTGCGAAGAGTGGCGCTTTAATTCCATTAGCCAAATTAGCTAAGTCGAAGGATATAAGAGTCCAAAGAAATGCGACTGGGGCGTTATTAAACATGACCCATTCCGGTGAAAATAGACAAGAACTTGTAAATGCAGGTGCTGTTCCCGTTTTGGTTTCTCTTTTGTCAAATGATGATGCGGATGTTCAATATTACTGTACCACTGCGTTGTCGAACATTGCCGTTGATGAAATGAACCGTAACAAGTTATCTACCACTGAACCAAAGTTAGTGAGTCAATTAGTAAATTTGATGGACTCCCCATCTCCAAGAGTCCAATGCCAAGCTACATTGGCTTTAAGAAATTTGGCCTCCGACTCTGGATATCAAGTTGAAATTGTCAGAGCCGGTGGTTTACCACACTTAGTTCAATTATTGACTTGTAATCATCAACCATTGGTGCTCGCCGCAGTTGCATGTATTAGAAATATATCCATACATCCTTTGAATGAAGCATTAATTATTGATGCTGGCTTCTTGAAGCCATTAGTCGGCTTATTAGATTTCAATGACCTGGAGGAAATCCAATGTCATGCTGTATCTACATTAAGAAATTTGGCGGCTTCTAGTGAAAGAAATAGATTAGCCTTATTAGCAGCTGGGGCTGTTGATAAGTGTAAAGAATTGGTATTAAAGGTACCACTTTCTGTTCAACTGGAAATTCTGGCCTGTTTCGCAATCTTAGCATTAGCTGATGATTTAAAGCCAAAACTTTACGAGAGTCATATAATAGACGTCTTGATTCCATTAACATTCAATGAAAATGGTGAAGTGTGTGGAAATTCCGCTGCAGCTTTGGCTAACCTCTGTTCGAGGGTTTCAAATGAACATAAACAATATATTTTTAATAACTGGTCAGAACCAAATGAAGGTATCTACGGATTTTTATTAAGATTCTTACAGAGTGGAAGCGCTACCTTCGAACATATTGCGTTATGGACTATATTACAATTATTGGAATCGAACAATGCGGAAATCAATTCATTAATAAAGGAAAATGAATCGATTTTATCAGGAATAAAGAATTTAAGTGCTTCACAACAGCAATCACAACAGACCCAAGGTCAAAATAACAACATTGATCATAGTGATCAGTTTGATGACCCTAAAGTCGAATTATTTAATTTGACCCAGCAAATTTTACAAATTTTAGGTTAAGGTATAAAGCGTTCTATAACTGTGCATTTAAATTATTCGTTGACTATTTTTCTATTTTATGTTGTACCATTTCATAGAAAAAATTTAATTCTACTGATTTTTCTTACATTGATCATTCAATAAATTACTTGTTTGAATGTGACTAGCTACTAATATCATAACTATTATATTGGTATATATTTAATACATGTCATAAATAAATAATGTTAAGCTGCTTCTAATCTTTTCACTTTTTCCCTTGTGTTTTCTTCATTCACGTTCATGTTCTGAAGCCTTTCAACCAACTCTGCATCATTTGTCATTGTATCCGACTTGCCTGCATCAGGAACTTGTCTTGAAACCTCCTGATTGTACATTCTACTTAATTCTTCATCTAGTTCTTCTTCATTATTGAGGTTCATGTCAGATTCAAGAGCATTGGATATCAATTCAGTTTGATCATAATTTTCTTGCAACTCGATTTGCAATTCATCTACCTTATCTATATTTACACTATTATTCAAAGCTTTCAAAACTGCTGATGACTGGGCTAACACATCAAATATATATTTATTAGACGTAGCCTCATTAATTTTTAATAATGTTGTTGTTAACTGGTTCAATGCATTTAATGATTTTTCGAGAGATGAAACAAAAACCTTCTTGATTGCAAGCATATTTCTCAACCTGATACTTGATTGCTTCTCATTAGCCGCTGATTTGGCTTGTATTGTTTGCTTCATTAATTTGGAAATTGAATGTATCTTTTCTTCTAGTTCTTCATTCCTATTTTCTAGCTTCATTATTGTTGATTTTAAATTAATAATTCCAATCTCTTCTTCGGTGATAGAGCTTTCACCCTTTTCGTTATCTTTGAACTTTATATATGTAACTCCTTCGAACCGTCTTGTATCACATATTCCAAGGTCTCTAGAAAAATAACGTAATAAGATATCGAAATCTATGAGGGATATATTCGAATCAATATTCTTCTTTATGAAGTCTTGTAAAGTCATGTTGTCAAAAAGAGCGCTACTTCTTATGCCGTTATTTATATCCTTTCTGATTTCTTGCAAGTATGATTGACCGACTTCACATAAAATGCTCCAGGATATGTACCTCTCATCGATTAAATCGCCGGAAACGTTAGTAGATCTATATTTACCCAATCTTAGCATGTTTACACCCCATTGAAACCACTTAGTTGGTTGAAAGTAATGAATTATACTATCCTGGTTATTCATTTGGGAAAATACAGATTGGGTAGAATTCTTGTACCACGAATATGGAATAAATACCTTCCTATTAACTAATTCATCGAGCACTATGCCTAACCCTTTTGGTTGTCCATATACTGGTAATGATAAGGTATGAGCTATATTAGGGTTGCAAGAACGGATAGATAACTTTGAATCCCCTGTATTCAATGATTGGATTAAGCTAGTTAACAAATTTAGCCATGCTTGGATATTAGCTTCAAACCCTTCTGGATTCAACTGTTTCAAGTTTTCAAAATTACTATACAAGGAATTTAGCCTTGAATTAGAAAAATACTGATTCAGCCTTATAAAGGTTTCTATATTGCCATCTACCAGTGGTGATGACATTTATCTATTTGTTTTTACGTGGTCTGGAAATGCTAATGTCTTATCTCATCTACATAGATTAATAAATTTCTACATCGCAAAAATAGTGCAATTTTCTCTTTATTACTATATATACAAAATAATGATAATCTATACATTTAATTTCTTTAGCGATAACTCGACCTCATCTCTTAATGCATCTACTACATCAAGTATGGCGGTTGCAGCAGGCGAATCTGCGTAGCTATCAAAGAAAGATTCTCCCGAATCACATGCCTTACCTATCCTTGGGTCAAGCGGAACTGCTCCAAGATAGGGTATTTTCAAGTCTTCACATAATTGCTTCCCACCACCTGTAGTAGGTTTGAAAATCTGCGACTCCCCTTTACAATTAGGGCAAACAAATCCGGACATATTTTCCACCAAGCCAAGGACCTTAATATTAGCCTTGCGACAGAAATCGATTTCCTTCCGCACATCTAGCAAAGCTACTTCCTGGGGTGTTGTGACAATCAATGCTCCATCTACGCCAGCTTCTTTCATATATGTGGTAACAGAAAGATGTTCATCTGATGTTCCCGGTGGTGTATCAACCACCAAGTAATCCAAATGTTCACCCCAATTAACATCCTTTAAAAACTGCTTTATTAAGCCGTTCTTCTTCGCCCCTCTCCATATAACAGCAGAATCTTCATCTGGCAACATGAATGAAATGCTCATAAGACCCAAATTGTCTGCCACATATACCGGCGACCATCCAGAATTCGACTGATGTATTGTTTCTCCTTCAGCACCGAGCATCCGCGGCAACGAGGGTCCACATATGTCTAGATCCATGGCTCCAACTTCAATATCTTCATCTGCAGCCAATGCCCACGACAACATGGATGTGAAAGTCGATTTTCCAACACCACCTTTTCCTGATAGCACTAAAATTTTATGGTCTATCAGTTTCAATCTCTTATTAATTATAGGTAAATCGGGATCTGGTCCCTTTGGTAATTGTGAAGAACAAATATTTTGATTAGGACAACCATTACAAGCATCCTCTTTACCAGCTTGTTCTGATTCTGGTCCTGGACAATGTTCAGGTGTCTCAAGTTGAGTCTTCCCTATATCTTGAACTTGAGTTGGTGCCATTTATCTTCTGTACTTATTTTATACGTTTCGATAAATTTACTATAATATATATCTAGAAGATGGTGTTTTTTCGTTTGTATTTTCTTATCTATTAGTAATATTACGATGTCTGATATTGCGCAAGAATTTTTTTTTTTTTACAAGAATTCATCTTTTGACTATATGCAATCTAAAATATAATATTGAAAAACTATTCAATGTCCACCAGTTTCAAACGAATAGTGAAGTAGTTACGCTCAGCTTCGCCCAATGGAAGGGCCAAGATCTTGTTACTGATATTTTCTGTGTGGTTCGAATAATTTAAAGCAATATCACCAACTTTCTTGGCCATTAACTTTGCTGCAATTCCACACTTGAATGTCTTGAGGTTGAGTAAGGGTAAATTTGATAATAAAAGGTCTAACAATCTGGCTGTCTCTGTGGATGCTTTCTCTGTGGGATCAATGAGTTTGAGGAAATTCTCATACACACCAGCGCCCTGAACCCATTGAGGAATAATTCGGCCAGAATCGGGAAATTTAGAAACCAATTCGAGTAGACGGTTTTTAGATACGTCTTCATTGGAGATAACAGCAGATGGACCCAATTCTTGCACAATACAATCGTGAGCCTTTTCCCATAATTTTGCTTTTACCAATGCTTCACATTCTTGCCAATAATTACCCTGAGTGTGTTCTTGAATTCCAACAGCTTCGTAAATTAAACTGTGTGGAATATTCAAGACGTTGGTAACGAAATTCTCTTCGTCGATTGAACTTTTTATTTGACTGATATTCGAGATAACCAAGTTTCTAATGATCTTTTCATTCTGTTTGTCATCGGTTATATGCGAGTACACAAATAACGATTCTTTCCACAAGCAACTCTTCTCTAAAAAGCGACCAAACGTCAAAGAAAGTTCATCATTCGTCTTACCAGTATCGCTTTTAGAGAGAATTTTATTGAAGAACCATTTCATTTTAATATTCAAGTGGGAATTCAGTATCTGACCGAGAGCTTCGTCGGAACTCGTAGAACGTAACTGGGTGAATAAAGTCAAAATGTCATAAACAGGACCGTTGTCTGTAATCCCGTCCTGGAAGTCGTGAATCAAGTCGTGCAATTCTATTGTATTGTCACCGTAATATAATCTTGCTGCCAAAGATACATTCCAAGGTAACCCTGATAAAGCGTCACCGAATTCACCAGCAAGTAGTTTGTAAATCTTAATAATGGATTTTGGAATCAAGTTCAGAGCAGATGTATCATTCCAGTATTGTAATTGATTTAAAGCCGTTGATTTTACTGCCTCGTCATTAGAATCTATCAATGTTAGTAAAACAGAGAGGTGAGCATTATTTGACTCTAAGGCTAGACTAATCGCATCCTTCAATTCACCCCCGCATACCTTCAAGAAAATTTGCTCCAAGGTATCAGAATTATGAGATAATTTGTCGATTGCTGGCTTATTATATACTCTTAGCCATTGACCGAAGTTTTTTCTCTGTTGCAAATTCTCTAAGTGTTTTACCAACACTGTGTCGGAATTGTCAACATTTTTATATTCATCATAATCAGTAATCTTACGTGTATCAAAAATTGCTGATCCAAGTTTAAGAATCTGGTCCTCTTCGTCAAATGTCTTCTCATTCATTAAGAGGTCAGAGAAGCCCAAATCTTTATTTTTTTCAACAATTGGGAACCCGTTGGAACGACCAGATATTTTAGATTTTGATAGCATATGATAAATTATCATTGAGACATGATTAGGATGTAATTCTTTATAATCGTCGACGGATGACAATTCTAAATTGGAATACTTTCTTTGATTGATAGGCGTAGAGATATGATTTGCCGATAAGGAATTCTTATTGAATTCAGAGAATAGAATATCATCAACTTCCTCAACTGTAATCATATTTCCTTCTTTCTTGTCTGCTTTCGAAACATCACCAAAATATGGAGTCAATGAAGAATTTATGTCATTACATAACTCTAATTGAACTAACCAATCATCGGAAACTGCTAAACTAGGTTTTAATTTAATATTGTCAAAAGCCTCATCATTTGTGATCTCGGGTTCGTATGCCTTTTCACTAATAATTTCTTTCATGTCCATATTTTTCGGAAGCACATTGATAAACTGTTTTAAATAATCAAAATTTCTGTTCTCAAATTGTGGTTGTGTTTGGGGAGCATCTAACTCGATACTCACAGGAGATTCTGATCTACTTGAGCTATTCGAATCTATAGTAATATCACTGACATTGGCAGTTAAAGCATTAGCTGTTTCCTCTTGCTTATACAAATCCATTTGATTATCAATTTCTGAAGCCACAAGGTTTCTCTTTGTATTTATCGGAGTGCTCTGTGTTGTGTGGTTATATTCCCAGCCACCTGGTAATCCAGCAGTATAATTACTGACCTTTTGTTTCTTCAACTCTTGATTAAATTTTTCATTTTCATAGATTCGAGAATATTCCAATGTTGCCTCTTGTTCCCTTGAGTCTTGCTTTCTCTTCATCTCAGCGAGTTTCTTTTTATCATTTTCAACACTTTCTTCGTCTACTAATCCCCATATACTAAAGTGTTTAACCTTAAAAGTCCAAATGCACGTTATTGGGTCGTACGTTACGAATTCCATGCCAACTTGACGTTGTAAATACCTTATAAAATCGGAACGAGATTCACCATCCCTTGGTTTAATACCTTCCAAAGAAATCGTTGCAGGAATATTCAAACCAAACCCAATAGGCGGTTTATTCTCTGCATTTTGGTACACCTTAACAATTCGGTTTCCGATTTCAACAATGCTGCCAAAAAGTTCCTCTTTTAAAGAAGTGCAATTTTGTGTAGAAAGAATTGCTACTCCCGACAAATCAACAGGGTAAGAATATGCTATTTGACCATGGCCAACCCTACCAACGATAAAATTTTCAATATTTGATAAACTTTCGATGGATAAATTAGATAACTCATTAATCGAAGGAGTACACCAATATCCATTTATATCCCTGTCTTCTTCATTCATTTCATTATCATTTTTGAAATTTTCTGTCTCGGCATTCTTACCAGTCGTTATTTTATCTTCTTCCGTGCTTACTTTATATGGAAAACGCACAAACGACTCTCTTTTTTTTGAAACAATCGCTTCATCATCAGAATCTTCATCATCACTTATGTTATCGGTCAAAACTTTGTCAGAAAGCATTGTACCAGATAATATACGTCTTCTTTTGGTATTGAAGACCTTATCTGCATCAATCAAATGAAATTTGAGGGGTTTTGATTTGATAACTAATCTTTTTATACCGCGATTATCAAGGGATGAACCACATGATGGCTTTGAAATCCTCTTTGGCGCCAAGCTTGCGGATTTCGGTAATATACCCTTTCTATCATTAGGTGTTAAGAAATTTGATTGGGTAAATAATCCTTTTATAGATGCAAAATTTTTATTATTAGATGGTTTAGAAGAATCTGAGTATCTGAAGAATTTCAATGTCTGACCTAACCTTGATAACAAAGATGACTTAGTGGGTGCTTCTTGTCTTGGTTTCTCAATTTGCGAAAACATTCTCTTCTTATCTGACGATTCTTTATAGTTGTGTGTTGCAAACATGTCCTCAGTTACTGATTTAGGCATCATAGAATCGGCCTTTTGTAAATCATTGAAAACTCTGTCAAAGGTATATGGATTATTGTTGGTGTTGGAAGAAAGATCCGATGGCTGATTATTTAGAGAGGCATTAGAAAATAGATTGCTTTGATTACCTTGATTTAAGGGTCCAGCATTATTCCTGAGAGTGCTCCCAAACAATACATTACTCTTGTTAGTGCTGTTATCTTGCAATGAGTTAAAAGATGTGCTATTAACAGTATTATTTGAAGAACCTCCAAATAATCCTCCCGAAGATAAAGGCTTGTTACCATTCAATGTCTGACCACCAGAGTTTGTGGTGTTCAGATTTCCAAATAATCCTCCCGTATTTGAGGTATTCAGATTGCCAAACAATCCACTTGGGTTCGAAGTGTTCAGATTCCCAAATAATCCACCTTGGTTGTTTGCACTAGACGAATTGCCAAACAATGACCCACCTTTAGTTGTATTAGCTGAATTCCCTAATGATGAAGCATTACCAAAACCAGTAGATGATCCCCAATTATTAGTGTTCGAC
Source organism: Debaryomyces maramus (assembly GCA_030583545.1). NCBI lineage: Eukaryota > Fungi > Ascomycota > Pichiomycetes > Serinales > Debaryomycetaceae > Debaryomyces > Debaryomyces maramus. The sequence goes on from JAJMIL010000004.1 coordinate 264,127, forward strand.
CCAGAACCATTGGCTCCGTTCTGTAAAGTAGAGCCAAACATTAAACTGGAAGATATCAAATAAAAAAATGATTATAGATAGATTGCTCTTTAATACAATTTAATTGGTAATTATTAAAGAACTCTATAATACTATGCACAACGAATATGCTCAAGCTGTTAATAATTGATTTAACCAAAGTCTTCAATACTCTTGTAGGATCTTAACTATGGCGATTTCGATGTGTTTCTCATAGTAAACAAAAATGTCGTGTTTTGGAAAACTTTCAGAGAACAATTTATTACGCAGTCGTACTGTTATTTACTGATATGAAGATTATTATATTACATTATCTATAGATCTGACCTAGCTATATAGTTAACTGCATTACTAGTCGGTGGACACATTAAGTTTGACGCTGTAGTCGGCACTGTACCAGAATTTGTCAAATTTTCTCAAATTTCCCTTGCTACTGTAAACTTTATTTGGAATTCCAACATCAACCAAATAGTGTATTATATCGTCTTCACCGTGGAACAAGTGACCATTTTTGTAGGCATGAATAAGTCCGGTGATTGGTAAGCCCATGGAGACGCACCACTTGCAATTTAACTTTAATGATGGATCCAGAACTGTACCGGAGCCTCCATCAATACCAGATGGAATATCTAGAGCCATGATTTTATTCTTCTGTTGTGGTTGATTACACCAGTTCATCAATTTTGTTAACTCCTTTTGTTCGTTTTCCTGGTAGAAAATGTCTTCCAAGTGATCGTCATACCCTTGCAAAGCATCGATTATTAATTCGACAGGAGTATCAAGTTCATTATTAAGAATGTTTAACAAAACTGAGAAGCTAGGGGTGATTACTTTCCCACCACATTTTGTAAAGAGGCTCCATTGGTTTGTCAATTCCTTATCTGCGTCATCATTGTTCAAAACAAATGCTAATACACGTACGCCATGATTACTCAAATGACGTCCAGTTGCGAAAGCTCGGCTGCCGCATCTACCGCTTCCTATAAGCAAAAGTACTAAGGGTGGGAGATTATGGTTCTTCTTGTTCAATCTTGTCGATCCACCCAAGATATTTGTTGTTATTAATTGAGATAAATTAGATGCACAGAGTTCTGCCATAATACTGGGTGTTATACCATAAGAATCAGATGACAATCTTTCGATTTCTAGCATTTGAACAGGCGAACATAACGGAACGACATTCAAATTTTGAGCATTCACAAGCTTAAAATTTTTATTCATATAGGATATTGTCAGAGCTTCGTTTGTAGCATTACTGGTTAATGGAATACTCTTGTTAGTATCGGTCGTAGATAAAGTATTATGATTGGATGTGTTTCCAATGAGGTCCCAGTTATCGGATTTATTGACATCCAAGACCATTTCATCGTTATCATATTTTTCCTTTTTGTTCTTAGGTTTTGAAAGGTTGTCAAGCTTATTATGGCCAACAAGTCTATCGCCGGGATTAATACTATCATTCTTTTGGAAGTCAGCAAAGACGGACTTTTTATCAAACATAGCCAAGTTTGCGGCAAAATCAAACTCGTTTGATCCTTTGATATCTTGAATTTCATTTTCACGACCCCAATCTGGATCAACAGATCCAGCGGACGATGCGGATTGGTTTATTTTCAAATTTCTCGTTCTTGGAGTATTAGACCGACTAGTACCAATACTAGGTCCAGGGGTACCGTAAGAAGACTTCTCTCTGTTAGAATCTCTAGAGGCTGGAGTAGAAGATTTTGCAAATACAATAGCATCATCCAATAAAGCATCCGAGACTGTAGAAGAATCTCCCTGTTGCCCATTAAATTTATTTGCACGCTTATTCTTTCCATTCTTCAACATGTCTGGAGGCAATTGAATTACTTTCAAGTCTGCAATTTGAGAGCTATTGATTTTCAAATTTGGCAACTGATTACCTGGATTCAAAGTCTGATACGCATTTGCAAGTACAATTTGTTGATTATCAACATTGGTAATTATACCAGAAGACTTAGAACCATCATGCAAAGTTAGGTCAACCTTGTAATTAAGAAATTCTGACATGTTTCCAGAAATGAAAGTTAATTCTTATAGTAATTTTCACATTACATTCTGTTCCTTTAATTTGTTCACCATAAATCGACACGTGAGATTTTGGCAGACACAGCATTTTTTTTTTTTAGTTTTTCTCTATTCTACGTTTCAGTATATATATATACAAGTGGATGTGTATGTAAATGTATAAGTTTATGTCTATTTACTTATGTTGTTGGGTTTTTGTATAAAACATTCTCCTAAGGACACAGTTATTCTTACTCCTGAGTAATGTTTTTGCGTAGTTTTACAAATTGACGGCTAGTTTACTTTTCAAGATTGCTTGTTGTATAGGCATTTGTTCAAGATCTCTTGTATTGGAATCCATCAGCAGGGAAATACTTAATCCATATAACTAAAATACCTTCCTGGGATCGAATTCTTCAAGCTCAGTGTCTGTTAGTGTTATATTAAGATTGCATTTCTGAATAATATTCTCAGCCAAGTCAGCACCAGCACATTGGCTTGAGCGTGTTTGTATCTCCTTATGTTCAAGTGCCAATTCAATTAATTCACGATCCATATAGTTAATGTAACTCCGCATTTCGTCAACTTCGCTATTTTTGTGGGATAATTTTTGTTTAAGATACTTGTTTTCAAATCTTACTTTGCTGGATTCTTTTTCAAGATACAGCATTAATTTGCTAAATTTCTCGCTTCCATAAGAACAGCCGCCTTCATTCACTTGTAAACTATTCAATTTGTCGGTCAATTCCTTAATCTCATCCTTAAGGCTATCAATAACAGAAATATTCGCCTGGTCAAGCTCTTTCCAATCGATTACTGTGTCAGTCAATTTGATCTTGTTAGCCTTAGCAGCAGTCTTTATTTTCTTTACCTGCTTTGCGTAATTCAATGTTTGGTAACTTTCTTCAAAATCTATAGGCGATACACAAAATATCATGAAACTCTTCGAATTTCCCGATAAATTTTCTTTCAAAATATAGGACAATATTGAATCTCTGTATGGGACAACCGCTTGTTTCTGGGTGGGACTAGACGAGTTATTCGATAATATGTTTATACATCTTCCTAGAACAGTCAATGACTTATTGATTAAAGAACCCTCCTTTATTCTATCCTGTTGGCCAAATACCTTAGTTTTCGCTAATCTCTCAGAACCAGCCAAATCTACTAGCTTGATGTTTGATATCATTTCTTCTTCAGCATCACCAATGTATGAATTTGACTCCAGACCATCATCAGTGTCCGTCTGGGTAAATTTTGTTTGTTTTAAAGAAAGAGTTATGATCGCATGAGATCTAGAACTCTGATCATTCATAGACGTTGATGCGGTGGACCTACGCTCGTTACCATGGGTAAGATAATCTTGGAAGCCATTATAATCATTGATTTGATACTCATTCAAATTTTCGACATATGGCCCCTTTGTAGGATGTTCCCGAACTCTACACTTTTTGTCTATCCCCGATTGTTCATCATCCACCAACAAGTCCTTTACTTGCTCATTGTATATCTCAATATACGAAAGTCTCACTTCGCAATTAATCCGTTCACCTACAAGTCGCTCCTTATAACGGAGAATGTCCCGAACAATCAACGGGATCAAACCTTCATCCTCATATCGCTTGCCCATCATCGTGTACGTCTTTCCTGAACTCGTTTGCCCATATGCCAATAAACACATATTATATCCCTGGTAAAGTTCCTTAACCACATCTGGCCCAATCGACTGGTAAAACTGCCGGTTATCTGTATAATGTGGGTCCTTACTATCAAAAGACCACACACATTGGTCAAATTTATACCGTTTGACCTCCTCTTCCTCGTCGTCCAAACTTTTTGGTAGCGCCTTATGTTTCTGTGAATGATAACTGGATGTCCGTGGCACTTTGAGCTCCACATGGCTCTTATCTTGTGATGACATCGAAACGAGACTCTCGTTCCTCAGACCTTTTTCATCGTCGATAAATTCCCTTGGAAGCAAAGGCCTCACCCTTACAAGCACCTTAATACTTGTACTTGCACTCGACTTATCCGCCATGACATTTAACTAATAATTCCTATTATTTACCAAAGAATTGTCACTATCTCAACTATTGATCTTGTTCTTCCATAATGTAAACAAAAACATCATCGGACCGAGCCCCAACAATCCAGTTTATCATCACATGATCATTGGATTATAGTAAAGCCATCATTACAAAGAATATACTTTCAAATAGGCAGTGTGTAGTAGCCACCAATGGGAATGTAAGGAGTCATGTTGTTGAAGAAATATGGGGCTTGTTTTACAAGGAAACGATCTTTATTTGGCATAATCCTTTATTTTATGTAAATCTATGAACCTTGAAGAATTCCAACTCTTACGTCTCCCATTAAATTGCATACTTACCGGATCATGAATTGCGCCATTCAACGACCTATAAACATTATAGCCTTCTACATATATCTGTTTTTACCTACTAATCATATGTAATTCAATTCTACTGTAGGTAACCCGATAATGGCAGAGCCAGCGTAGATACGAAACGTGCTTGATAACTATGATGAAGAAGTAGTTTAACTTCAAAATAGTATAAAGCTCCTTGGATGTCCTTATACATTACCTAAGTAGGTCAATTTATCAAGACTCCAAGTACAGAAAGAATTTGGGTAACGAAATATCATGGGCATTTTTAGTGATAATGTGCAAAAAACGATCATTAAAAAAGCCTCGAATTAATTTATTACTTTTGATTAGACTACATAAATAAAATATAACACAAGTGGTAAAGATTCTAGATACGTATCTTCAGAATGGCATTATCTATGGATACACTTTTCAGGACATCAGTCCAAGAGGCTGTCCTGGCTTCGCTACAAAGCAGGCAGGCGTTATTTGTATTTTTATCAAGAGATGACGAAATATCTAGAGAATTTGCTGAGCAATATTTAGGGGGTGAAAGTTCGAACAGTATTATAGAGAAGGTTGGAGGCAATTTTGTTTGTTTGAAGTTGATAGAAGATACTATAGAATATGGGTATTTTAAGCAGATCTTCCAAAATTTGCAGATACCCAGTTTTTACATTGTGAATAAAGGTGCTTTGCTTGACGTGATAACGCAAGAATGTAAACCAGAACAGTTTATTGAGAGATTAGACAAGGTTCTAGCCGGATCCGAACCTCAACTGCGTCAATCTAACCTAGGAAGTGCTTCGAGAAATACGATGGAGGTTAGCAGTCCGCAGGAGGACCGTACTGTGCGCGAGGAAAGAACTCTGATGACGGCCCATGAAAGGGGTGTCAGGCAGCATAGGAAAGAAATTGAGGCTCTCCAAAAGGAAGAGCGGGAAGAAAGAAAGCGTATAAGGCTGTTGCTTGAGGCCGATAAAAAGGAGCGTCGGTTGAAGCGCAAAGAATCCCGTCCTACTAGTAGTGAATCACCTGTATCAATAGAAAAAGAAGCTAGTCCGCGTGTTAAGCGTGGGGGAAATTATGAAACTTGTTCACTTTCTATCAAATTGTTTGATGGTAATTCGTTGAAACATGATTTTAAGGCAGATCAAACTTTGAATGATGTGCGGAGCTGGCTCGATACTGAAACAAATAATCAAATAATATCTGACCCTAATTCCTCATTACCTTCGTTTGCTACAGCATCCAATCCTCAGCCAACGCACTATGTATTTCACCGTCCAGTTCTTCCCCGTATTACTTACACAGACGAAGAAGAATTCAAAAAGTTAATAGATTTAGAATTGTGTCCGCGTTCAGCATTAATTTTAAAGCCTATTTATGATGACAAAAGTTACGTGAGTGCGTACCCCAATGGCAAGCACTCAGCCGGCGTCTTGAAGTCAGTCGGGGGGGCATTAGGGAAACTTGGCAGCGCATTGTATTCATTTTTTGATTACAGCGTGGATGATTTACAAGAGCATGATACATTAACTGAGTCCGGAAGATGCAGAAGTCCTGTAAATGAAAGTGATGATGTTACAGGAAGGCCTTCAGATACAAATAGTATAAATGAACATACACCACAATCTTCTGGGTCTGTTAGATCTGATGAATATTTCGAAAATGCTAGAAATAATGCAGGAACTCCAAATGTTTTGGCGATCGGTGGTGGAGCCCAACCTCCTTCACTCATCAATTTCAGTAATAATAACTCTCCACCTTTTTCTCGAGCATCAAGTGTTCCTCCATTAGAAGCTACTTCGTCTAATAATGGTATTCCAAATTATCACGGTCGTTCGTCAACTCCCAAGCCTATAAGTAGTACGCCATCTATGAGTAATATTCAAACGATTCGTGACGAATTCACAGAATCTAAAAACGTAACGAAGAGTAAGAAAGATCGTAATACTTATAATGGAAATAACATCGACATCAAAGATCAAAAAGATGATTAATTAATATATATAGTATGCTTTATCCTTTACATAATTTCATATAGCTGACAAAATCCATATGCTTGTGTTAAAACGTTCGTAAGCTGTTATTTGTAATTATCGCTCATTATTCGAAATATAAGTGCGAAAAAAGATCAGATCTAAATAGGATCTTTTATCTCTATTTATGATTGACTCATAAGTAGTTGACTAATGGAGAAAGCAAAAGTTGCCAATTTGGAAAATCTTCTAAAATTCAAAGGATCCTCGGATCCAAATATTATTGTCGCAGATGCATCAGTTCTAACGTGTGGTTGTTTAGTTTCTGAGTCATATTTCTTATCAAGGTTAACTAGTAATTCGAGTGAATCTACATGCAATTGTCCGGATTGTCAAACTCCAAATGTATCAATACTATCAGAGGTAACTCCTTTGAGAGATCTATTTAATATCATTCAAGATTTACACCATAGAAGTAATACTAGAAGATCATCCTCGAAAAAGAGTATTCGAAATCTTGCCGAACTGAATGAAGCAAAGAAAACGGAATCAATGGATCTAATTAGTCTATTCCACAAATTTGCTAAAGAGGAAAAACCTGAATCCGAAAATAAGGAAGTTATTCCAGTTACTGATAAGGATGTACCTATCGGCGATACGGGAACTGAAATTCAGTCATATAAAGATTTCTCTTTATCATCCGATGCCAACAAAGATCAATTAACTGAAGGTTTAATTAATTCCAAAACTGATAATGATCATTTAAACCTTGAGGATAAATTGTTAACTGGTCTAAGCGAAGAAAGAGAATACAATTTTAGTAAATGCTTTCCATTTCATAGAAAATTGTCAGCATTCCAAACGCAACAACTTAAATTTAATTTTTCATCGCTAGCCAAGGGAAATATGATAAAGAAAAATACGACCTTTATTGGAAGTGATATAAACACCTCTATTGATCCTAAAACGAATGTAGAGGTTACTAGGTTTGTTCTTATAACCAACAAAAGATGGGAGTTATACGAGTCTGTCATACGACTCAATGATACGCAATCTGTCAAGCCGACTATGATTTGCTGTGGAAAGCTGACAGGCGAATACGGAGAGGATTTCAATAGCTTGAAAGATGGTGATAACCCCAACGAAATTGTCATTAAAAATGATTTCTCTCTCACGAACAACAATTCTACAAACAATCCAAATAAAGCTGACATAAAGAAGAGATTGGGTAATTGGGATCAAATATTTTGTAAATTGTCGGCAAATTATTTAGTAATATCAGGTACCAAGGGTATAATGAGGGTCTTCAATGTGGCACCTTCTTCAGCTCCAAATGAACTCGGTAAACCAATTTATACGTATCTCACAAATTTTCCTATAAGATGTATATCTATTTCAGGTAATGAATCACTTGTGGCATGTGGGATAACTGCGAAAGAGAGACTTTCAGGTAAAGAACAACCCTTTGTTATATTGCATAAACTTAATTCTTCGTCGAAAATCGTAAGATCTTTGGAATCGGTGGAACCTATAAGCATAACGATCCCTTATCGTGATCCACTTAAAATTATTAATTTTAATCCATCGTCAACACACCTTTTATGTTGTACTGTATGGGAATCCAGATACTTAATTATTAGACTTCGAAGTAAAAGCTCGGATGATTATAGAAAGCCTAGGCTAATTTGGGCTGATGTTAGAAGTGAAAAGAGCTCAAGGCGCAAAATGGAATCTAGCGATGGCGGTTCTGATAACGATTCCGATGGAAACGAAACGATGGATGATGAAGGGATTACAGATCTACAATTTGGATTGCTATTTCCGAATACCCTTGTTTTGACTTCATGTTCACTAAAGAACCGACCTACACAAGTTATCAGACTTGATGGTGAACTAATTGATTCCAAGAATGCTAGTAACGTATTTATGGGTCATAATAATTCTCAAGATAATTATTCTCAAGTAATAAGTTGCCTGAGCAGTAATCGTAGTAGAAATGCTGAAGAGGATCAAGACCCTCAATTTTCTAATATTAATGGTGCTGAAACAGTTATGAAGATTCCCGAGATTGGATCGTCGATTCATAGTTTTTCACTCCTGCCTCGAGGAGATGGAATGGTGTTTGTAAATAAAGCTGGTCATATCTTCTTGGTATCGACTCCTAATTTCCAATTACACCCTACATCATCAACGAAAAAGATTGTCGTACAGTTAGGCGAGGTTGCAAATGCTTCCAGATATAATGAATCTGCTTCATTAAAGTTTTCGATTGATGGTAGTAAAGTATATACGGTTGATAGAAAGGGGATATTCCAGGTTTACGATTTCGGCAAGGGAATACCGGGACATGATGTGGATGTTGTGAAGTGTAAAATCATTAATGTATAAAAAATAACTTTTGTGTTAACTTCAATAGCTTAGGATAGAATTAAATTGATAATAATTCAACGCATATTTATTAATTTTGTAGATTTTTTCAATTATTGCATAAATTTTGGAATCGTTAAATGCCCTGGAAAAACCTATATTAAAAGCATTATCCAGAAATCCATATATCTTTGATAACCCCCATTCATCTAGTTGAGCAAGAATTTGAAGTTTTCCAAATTAACGAGCTTTCACCGTGGGTGCAAAATTTCTTACATTAAGAATAACTTTTTAGGACTAAACATATTTATTCTAAAATGTTCAAGATACTTCGAATAAGTAGATTACTAGAGATAATATATATAATATACTTCCAACCTTTATAATTTAGATCTTTGACTTGATTTCATTGACGAACTGGAACGGAGTAACTTTTTCGATAATAGTTTGGGAACCTTATACATACTTAGTTTTTTTTGAACTATGAGCTAATCAAGCCTAAATATAATAAGTCTTATTCTAAATGGGGCTTGCAACATGTATTTCATGCCACACTTGTAGTTTCATATGGGTGTAAAATGCCATACAGAGTCCGAAATTGGTTGTCGCGATGCCTCATAGGCGGCCCAAATTTTAATCACAAAGCGGATGAAGCCACACCAAGCATTTTTTATCTTTTTTTCTTCATATAATCATCCTAAACTATTTGATTTTGTAATAAGAAGATAAGAAGATAGGAGTAAAGATGCCAGTTCCTCCATTAGCTGACGATGCTTTAGATTTAATTGGTAACACACCATTAATCAAGTTAAATAGAATTCCCCAGAGCTTTGGTATCAAAGCTAAGGTGTACGCCAAAGTTGAATTATTCAATGCAGGTGGTTCTATTAAAGATAGAATTTCGAAGAATATGGTTTTAGAGGCTGAAAAGCAAGGTAGAATCAAGCCAGGCTACACCTTAATTGAACCTACTTCTGGTAATACTGGTATTGGTTTAGCATTGGTTGGTGCCGTGAAAGGTTACAGAACCATTATTACTTTACCAGAAAAGATGTCCAACGAGAAAGTTTCTGTTTTGAAAGCATTAGGAGCAGAAATTATTAGAACGCCAACTGAAGCAGCATGGGATGCACCTGAATCACACATCGGAGTTGCTAGAAAATTAGAGAAAGAAATTCCAAATTCTGTGATATTGGATCAATACTCTAACGAAGCTAACCCTAATGCCCATTATTACGGTACTGGTTTTGAGATTTGGGATCAAACCAAAGGAAAAGTCACTCACTTAGTTGCTGGTGCCGGTACTGGTGGTACTATCACAGGTATTTCCAAGTACTTGAAGGAAAAGAACTCCAATGTCAAGATTATTGGAGCCGATCCAAAGGGTTCTATCTTGGCAGTCCCAGAATCTTTAAATGATTCTAGTGAAGGTTATATGGTTGAAGGTATTGGTTACGACTTTATTCCAGATGTATTGAAGAGAGAAAGAGTTGACAGTTGGATCAAGACTGATGATAAAGAATCCTTTAAATTGGCAAGAAGAATTATCAGAGAAGAAGGCATCTTAGTTGGTGGATCATCGGGATCTGCTTTACAAGCAGCCTTACAGGTGGCTAAGGATTTAACCGAGGATGACACTGTTGTTGTCATTTTCCCAGATTCCATTAGATCTTATTTGACTAAATTTGCCGACGACGAATGGATGACCACTAATGGATTCCCTATCGAAGAAAACGAAGGTGCTTCTTCGAAATCTGATGATTTCTTGAGTAAGACTACCATTCAAGATTTGGTTGCTGGTAAAGCACCAGTTGTTACTGTTACTTTGTCCGATACTGTTGGTAAGACTTTTGATTTGTTGCAATCAAACGGTTTCGATCAGTTACCTGTTTTAAGTAGTACTGGTAAATTAATTGGTTTAATCACTTTATCGAAGATCTTAAAGTCTTTGTCGACTAAGAAAGTCCAGATGACAAACTCTATTTCATCAATTATTATTGACTTTAGAAAATTGGCAGACTTTGAAAAGTCCTTTACTATTTCCAAGAAATCTGGGTTCACTAAAAGAAGCTATGAACCTATTACTATGAAAACATCATTGTCATTGTTGAATAAATTTTTCGAAACTAACTCTAATGCAATTGTTACTGATGATGATTATAAACCACTTCAAATTGTCACCAAGGTTGATTTGATTTCCTACTTGACAAAAAACATGTCTTATAATTAGGTTCTCTATCATACTTATCATGTATAGTATTCTGTTTAATAAATAATCTTAAATTGTTAGCCATATTTTTCTACAGCCATATGCAAATTGCGTAGATCAATTTATATTACGTACATAGAAAAACAAAAATTTATACTATTGAATAAAGCAAATTCTTAAAATACAGATCAGGAAAATTTCCATCTATTACCACAGTTCTCACAGGTACAGAATGTAGTTAAAGGCTCATCAGCAGATCTAGTTTGCATTTGATAATAACTAACTTTCTTGTGTTTGCATTTACCACATGTAAATCTATCGGTAACTGCTCTCTTTTCAGTTGCACCCTGAGCATCAAAAAGGTTTTGTTTATGTAACTTTTCAATCTCCTTCTTTAAAGCCTCTGGTGCCATTTCATTAGGCGTCATCTTAATAAAGCTTGCGGGTTTAATCTTATTCGTTAATAATCCGTCCCTCAACTCAGGGTTCTTCTTATTTCTAAGATTCATTGTAAATGTTCTCAATTTATTTCTATAGCTGTCATTCACAGACAGGTATTCTTCCTTGTAGACTTCATGTTCAATATCACGGGCAACTGCTAATATATGTTCTCCAGAATCATTACGCTCGATAGCCAACGCTGTGTATAATGCGCTAACCGATGCATTCCGCGTAGAATTATCATATAGCGTAGTATTTACCCCATCCGTCTTAGGGTTTCTTGGTCCATTATGGAATTTACTTTCTGTTGAGCCAGCAGCGGGCGAATTACTATTGGGTTTTACACTTTTATCAGGTGTAGATGTACCGCTCTTCTTTTTAGTCTTCTCATTCTGCACTACATCCCTCCAGGTTCTAATCATCTTCTTGACCAATGAACTGATCTCTGAATTATTATTCGTTCTAAATTTATTTACGGCAACACCAACCTTAGTTTCTCTTAATAATTTTTCAGTTGGTGCTACACCGTCATTTAAAATATTCAAAAGCTTTAAAATCGTAGCATCATCTTTAGACTTATCTAAACTAGATACAGCCGACTTAATTTCCTTTGCATCCATCTTGTTGGTGTTAATTATACTTTAGTCAATTTCTTAGATATTGGAAGCTTGTTTGAGAAAGTTTGATATTAATTATTTTTGTGTAATCGAAATTACTAAATCTTTAAGAATCTTAAAACTTGACTTCTATTCAAAATACATACTTCAGCAGAAATATAGTAAAGATAAAATGGATGAAACTAAAAATGTTTATATTGGTAACATACCATTTGACCATACCGAAGAGCAAGTGTTAGAGATAGCGAAATCGGTAGGACCGGTGATAGATTTAAAGCTACTTTTTGACCCAATGACCGGGAAGTCCAAAGGGTATGCATTTATTAAATACGGGGACCACGAAACGGCCGCATCTGCAGTAAGGAACTTGAATAATATGGCTATAGGTAATAGAAACATTAAATGTTCATTCTCGAACGATAATTCAGCATTTCCGGAGAGCAGTACTGGAAACCCAGACAAGTTGCCGGCATTACCTTTTGGCATACAGTTATTCCCTAATCAAACTATACCGCAGGCCATCTCTAATGCCTTGTCAGGGCTCGACCAACGCTCCGCATACCAGCTCATGAAAGAAGCAAAGCAAATGAGTCAGGATAATCCAAAATTAATGAAAAAGTTATTAGACCAGTATCCTCAATTGGCTCACGCATTAGTAGAAACCAGCTTGCTACTAAACTTCACCACTCCAGAAATAGTGAAGTTATGCGTAAATGCTAAGCAACTAGAATTGGAGAGCTTGACTCTTGACCATGTGCAATTGTTGAAACAAGTGTCCCAATTATCCGACGAGGATGTGGATTCATTAACCGAAGATCAAAAGAACATTATAAACGAAATGAAAGCAGAGTTAAAAAATGGGTCATATGGTACAATCTAGCTTATGGTATACTCAAAATTTTCACGTACAAATGGCCGTTTGATATATCAGAATGGAAACCGCTTGAGGCTGAATTATAGATATCAAGTAGTTTCTGAGTTACTCATGCTCATTATTTGGAGATACTATGTCTGTGACTCCAGAAATAGTCTAGAAATTCCAGGAATATCACTAAATGACCCGGCATTTTGTTAGTTGGATTTACAATAATTTATACATACATTCATGCATACACATATATATTTATATATTTATATATTGAAAAAACAATATCAATAAATGACAATGATTGCTTTATGTATTAAGGTAGCTATTGGGTAACGATTAGGTAGGTATATCTATTATTTTAACAATAGCAGATAGTGTTAGTCCCTACAATAAATCTTCATAACTATTATCCGATATAGTGTAACGGCTAGCACGGTTCGCTTTCACCGAGCAAACCCGGGTTCGACTCCCGGTATCGGAATTTTTTTTGGTTCAGCTTCATCGGTTTTTTGGATAGGTAGATTTTTCGAGCATAAATCTCATGACACCATGTATCCATAATTTTTATAATAAAATACCTAGCTATATAAATCGAACTTGTCTTGTAATTTAGAATGGCAAGGAAACCGAATACGCCGTTAACTGCTTCTACAGTACTTTACATCGGACAAATACCTTATGAGTGGGATGAAAATATAATCAAGTCCGTTGTTTGTGGTTCAGGAAAGGTGGTAGATGTAAGATTAGGGTTTGATTACGCAGGCAAAAACAAAGGATTCTGCTTTGTCGAATACCAGTCGCCACAGGAAGCACAAAAAGCGATGCATTTAATGAATCAAGTTAAGCTATTAAATACACAACCCAACCAGAAGGGCCAGTACAAGAAGTTAAGAATTGAATTGTCAAAAGAAGGGTTGAGATCGCATGGACCATCAGATTTCAAGCCGCCATTGATTTTGGACAGGAATAATCTACCAAATTTTGTACAGTTGCCTCCAGAAATGCTATATAACGGGCCACCGGTTCCTGCTAATCACGAAAATTTATCTTCTACATTGCCATTCACTCCACCTAGTTTAAACCTGTTCCAGCCACAATTGGCTCCGCAACAACAATTCCACCAGAATCAATACAACTCGGCACCGCAAATGAATATGAATCTGACATTACCTTCTCTGAATTTACCACAATTTTCCAGCCTTCCTTTTGCCGTGCCGGACAAAATAAATGAAACCTTAAGTCAAATTCCACCGGCTCAGCTCATTGAATTGATTTCAAATCTTAAGAGCATTTTAACTGGACCTAACGCTGGCAGAGCCGTGGATGTATTCCAATTATCACCGCATTTAGCGACTGCAGCTGCGCAAGCTCTATTACTTATGGGTTTCATTGATTCTGAAGTAATCTCCGAGTCTATGAAATCAGCATCTAGTACTCCGGTCCCACAACAACCTCAAATGCAACCGCAATCGCTTCCTCAACAATCTTCCTTACCCCAGATACCCAACCTTCCTCAGATGCCAAATCCCTATGGGCAGCTCCAACAGCAAGGTCCACCCCCCATTCCACAAAATTCGAAATGGCCTCATTTACCTCCTTCTGCTGCTGCAAAATTATCAGAAATGGCCCCTGACCAGGCAGATTTGATTGCCCAAGTCTTATCATTGCCTGCTGATCAGATAAGTTCCTTACCCCCAGACAAGCAAGTTATGGTGACGAATTTAAGAGCACAGTACTTATAAGACTCATTCAAATTCGACCGATAGTCCTTATAGTGCTCTGGTTGGTTACGGGTTAGAGTTGAGAATCTGCTGATAGCAAGAAATCATACGCTTACATGGAAAGCTGTGTTCTGGTGAAAGTTGTCATTAATATTTATGGTAATCCATAGAATGTACCCTAGACCACTGTTTAATAATCTCTGAGGATTTGTATGTTAATAGCATTAATTATCGTCCTATATAGTAATATATATATATACTAGTATTGAATATAATACGAGCACAAAATCGAAGTTTGGAACAGCCGCAATTTCGATCAGTGATTTTCGCATAATCAGGTTTGATTGTTCTTTGACTATTCTTAGAAGAACAGTTGACAATATATAGTTACATCGACAATATGGATCCTCCGGATAGATCGCCTAACTTTATGGGTGCTACTATCATCGATGTTGATATCGATGCGGCTAACAATATGAATTCAGACTTGCCAACCTGGCTTCGAGATGTTCTTGATCGAGCATTGAGTGCCAGTGGAATTAGAACAAAGAAAAAGACAGCATCGGATGAAGCGATAGATAGTTTGACGGAGCTAGATGTCTTAACACTTTCAGATCCTATTTGTCCTATTTGTTTCGATCCGTACGAAGCTGGGAAAGAGAAGGAATATAAGAAGAATGAAGAAGTTGATCAGAAAATAGATCAAACGGCTTGCCATTCGCCTATTCAAAAGAAAGTTGTCGACATTAATGGTGCCATATGTGAGAATATGAAGAGTATGTACAATATCCACAATGTTCAGTCATTACAACATGGGAGCCAATTTAATGACCCGTCTCTCTTTTTACCAGTGGATGAAGGTGCTATTACGCATTCGAGATTTCCAGTGAGAAACCTATGCACTATAGAGTCGGCTAGACCCGATCAGATATTGCCTGGTTATGTGGACGAAGAAAAAGAGGATAAAGAAAAGCTTGGACTGGGGAAGGATGATCAAGAGGTGTCACACGTACCAGTTAAAATGCCAAATTGTGACCATATCTTTGGAAGATCGTGTATAATTGAGTGGCTTAAGGGTAATGTAAGTTGTCCATTGTGCCGTAAGGAGGTCGAAGCGCTGAAGGAAACTGATCCAAAAGTTGCAAGACGTGATGACATCAGAAATAATAGTTCGTATACTTTCAATAACGATCGTGATCTGGTAGTAGATCACATATCGGAACATCTGACGGATGTATTTAATCCATTCAGGCGACCATTCAACCCTGTAATAACACCGTTGACCGATTCATATATGCATCAAGATTGGGCAACTCCCTACTATACTGCGGATGGCGATCTACAGAGATCTATTTCTAGCAGAGAGCCTCATTTAGTGCTTCCAAGAAGATTTCCTTTCTCAGAGGGCCCTAATGCAATTCCGTTCATGCCTCGCAGGCATCGTGTGAGGGATTTAAGACGAGAGACAAGAAGAAATAACCCTAGCGCTAACGATGCCGCAAATGCCAACGAGCCAGCACAAGCTGATTTGGGGCATTCTAATAATCCTAACAATTCTACTTCGTCCGATAGTAGACTGGGAAATGCAGAACAGTACCAAGACGAAGGTCAAAATGATATCTTCGGTTCATCCGTGCTAAATCATCAGGGATCTCTGTCTGCTTCTAGTGGAAGAGGCGGGCCAGAAAGGACTATTAGAAGCAGATCCAATAACGGAAGATCACATCCTTATAATAGGCCCCCATCAGTAGAGTAAATAGTTTAATAGCATAAACACTTTAAAAATTTATCACGTGCACGTTGAAATATCAAATAGTATTAGATCATACCAATTAGAAGTACATAAACATAAACATATAACGAAAAATTGGTTGATGGCAATTTGCTATTTTGGAGTACAAGGAGGAATATGTCAACGTATATCTCAAGTCCAGAGTCCCAAAGTTCTGAGACAAAAAATCTTTTGACAGACAAACGGCCCAAAAAAAAGAGAACCCTTGGAAATTTTCAATGCCCCGATTGTCAAAAGGTATTTACCAGGTCAGATCATCTTGCACGTCATCACTTGAACCATAAACCGAAAGAGTTATTTTATTGCGATGTTCTATTGGAAGGATCTGGAGGAAGTAAACAAAAATGTGGTAAAACATTTGTACGCAAAGATCTAAAAGAAAGACATGCTAAAAGGCATGCTGAGCTATTGAGCCAGGCTGATTCTAAACGATCAAGAGCATCATTTTCAAAATCTCTGCGAGGAAGTATTACCTCTCAAAGTTCACCAGGTGAACCAAGTAATCTAACGAATACTTATGAAACCAATTCACCCTTACAAGTGTCAAACCTTATTCACACTAATTCGGTAGCCCATAATAATAACTTGAATCCTGTAGTAGGATCTCAATTACCTCATCATACCAATCAAATTGGAATAAGAATGAATTCGCTTTCAGATGGTAGACCAAATGGCATCGGCCAACATCAAAACATGGTCTCAAATCAATTACATGAGATGTATGATCAGTTCAATAACAAAATACCCATAAATTCCAGTAGCAGTGTTCCGCAGACTCAAAATGACATTATTTCCTGGTTATTCACGGAATCGCCTCCCGATATGATTTCACCTCCAGAAAAGTTAATACATGAACATCGGAAATCGAAAGGCAGTCCAAATATCTATCCGAATATTCAATCACAAATACCAGTGCAACCCACAAATTATCCCAATGTAGAGTCTGGACATATAGCCCCACCTTATGATAACGGTCAATTTCCTGCGATGCCAAATCAACTTCAACCGACACCAATCGAAAAAGAAGAATTGTTAGCGCCGTTTTACCATAACGATAATGTTTTAAATTCACAAGCATTGGATAGTTATGGGATGCAAGATGTAAATATTTTTTCAAATTCTGATAATCCTTTAGATGAAATTTTCCTAAGGAATTACCATGGCCAACTAGGTAATGGTAGTGATCGAAACTCGTTATCAAACTTCAAGGTAAGTGTTGGTTCGACTGGCTCATCCAACTCGCCTGCTACAACGAATGAGTCTATTACCTCTCCAATATTGTCTACTGAAATTCAAAGCAGTCCACAGCATAGTGAGACAAACAGCAAGAATACGTCTATGAAGAGACAAGAAAAAATTAACATTCAAAAGAACAAAAACATCTATGTAAATAGCACAATTTTGAATATCTTAGTTGAGTCCTTGCCGGGATTAACAATGGAATCAATTGAAAGTATTTTCCGCCACGCAAATGATAATAATGGAGATTGTAGCGTTGAGAATCGCTTTTCTTATTATTTATCTATTTACTGGTCGGTTTTCCATCCTCAATTTACCATTCTTCATAAACCTTCCTTCGATACAAAGACGACTGAACCTTTATTATTGCTATCAATGATCATTATTGGTTGCAGCTATTCCCCCTCGCCTAACATACTGAATGGGCGATCTCCCGTAAGGAAGAAATCACCAGAATTCAAATTGAGTATAGCTATAGCGAAGCCTTTAAGATTTATGATATTTCAACATGAAGATTTCAAATCGCCTGTTAAATTATGGATTTTGCAAAGCTTGAATATGTTGGAATGGTGTGAAAAGAATTTCCTTCTGAGAAGGATGCACGAAAGAGGACATATACACCATGGAACAACAGTTCAATTATTAAGAAGATCACCATTATTAGGTGGAAACCCAATAAATACTAATAAGAAGGAAGCCTCGGTGAGTGGCTCTAATACTAGCGCAGACGAATCAGACACGGCCAATGAACTGTCCACCGAAAATAATGATACTACTGACTATGATTTGTTTGTTAAATGGATAGAATCTGAATCGATGAAAAGAGTTACTTTCATGACTTTCTACTTAGATATCATAGATCATATCAAATTCAGACATAATCCACAAATATTGTTTTACCAACTACAGTTATTAAATCTACCTTGTGATGATGAACATCTCTGGGAATCTGAAGAAGTTAATGGATCCTTTAGAAAAATTGTTAAGAGACAAAAGAAGCTACAACAAAAATCTCATGAACGGAATGGCACAAATTTAATGAAGCATAAGAAAGAGGCGAGTGGAAATAGCTCCATTAAAATAAGAAATGGAGACAGTTTTTTAAGTGTTCTTAAGAAATTGTTAAGACCGTTCCAAAACCCCAAGACCCTTGAGACTAAAGCAGAAACAAACCTATCTTTATTTACGAAGAAAATTCTTTTCGCAGGTTTGGTGTCTATTATGTATCAAATGCAACAAAGCGACCTACAAAATAATTCGTCTATATTAAGCACAGAATCGATTGAAGGTAATAAGAAAGGATTCAAATTATGGAAGGAAATATTAACGAAAGCTTTTGATAATTGGAATTTGGAAATTAATGGAACCTGCTGCCCTGGAAAATCCAAACTTCATTCAAATATAAGCGATATTTTTACCAAGTCTCAATGCCAGTTTCCGTTGTACCATTTAACTCAAATAATTGGGATGGCAGATATAAACCATTATGACATAGCCATATTCGGTGGATCGCCTGCAAATATGAGTGTGAGTGCCACCATGAAAGACCATTACACTGTACAAAATAAGCTTAACAAAATGTGGCAGAAAGGTTCGCAATCGTCCAAGCACTCTATTACCAACTTGATCAATTTGAAAAGCATAATACATTGCTATTTGCTTCTATGGGAATTAATGTTAAAGCCCTTAGATGTGGAAAACTCAGGGAATGAGTTTTTAGACTGGGATGTGGATGATGATTACTTCGACGGAATGTATGCCGTTGGAATTGCAACCCTAGTCTTGTGGAGTTACGTCTTTTCAACCTGTGGATTAGAGTCCCAAAGATTCAATGAACTAGATGACGTTAGGAAGTTTTCGAGCGAAAAATATGAAGAATTAGCGGAACTAAGTGCTGAAGGAGCTTATGAATATATACACAGAATACGGCAAGAATTTTTAACAAACTTAAGGAAAGACAATTTACACAACCAATACAACATCCATCCTTTTAAGTTGAATAATAGAAGAAGTTCACCGCATGAAATTATTACGAAATACTGTGATTTATTATCAATTATCAGCAATAAACAGAATATAAGTGGCTTATGTTTCCTAGTTGGAACTAAGTTATTAAATAGTCAATGGGACATCATTAGGGAAAATGGGAAATTAATCTTAAATTGTGGATTTAGATCTATAGGCAAAAAGAACGTTCTTTGCTTGGATTTATTTGATAATGAATTGGAAGACTAAATGTAACTTTTATAAGTTTTATATTGAGTGATACGCTGCAAATAAATGAAACTATATAATTATATAACCCATGCAATTTAAATTAACAAAGACAAAAATAAGACTAAGAAGGCCTAAAATACAAATGCAAAATCAAAATAAGGAAATAGTTAAGTAGAAATGAATTAAAGGTTCAAATCAAACCAACAAGACAGCATTAACACAACCATCTCTGTCAGGTTCATTAGTGATTTGTGCATATTTACCCCAAACCACCTTACCACCAGCAGTAACTAATCCTAATTCAGAAACATTTACTTCAATAATTGTACCTTTAGTTAAAACACCTAACTGAGTGTACATTGGTGATTGCGGATTCTTCTTAACCCCCAAAATAGGTAAGAAAACAGTAACTTTCAATTCAGGGTGGGTCACATTAGCCTTCTTTTGTCTTAATGCTGAAGGTCTAATAATTCTCTCCATCTTCACAGGTCTACGTGTAAATCCTTCACCAACAAATGTATGTTTGGTAATCATTCTCTTCCAAGATTTTGATTTTTGTTTACCAGTCTTAATCACCTTAAACATCTCTTCTTCAGAGATACCCTTCACCTTAGGTAACGGAACAGAGAACTTGTCCGCTTTCTCTAATCTCTTTTGTTTAATTGAAGAACTGATAGCCTTAGCAGTGTTGTTCGTTTGACGGTCTAACAAATACGTTGGTAAAGCTTCTCCTTCGTCTTCCTTTGGTGTCGATGGACCCTTGACCTTGGATTCTTGATGTGCCTTGATCTTCTTCTTCATAGCAACCTTCTCACTATAACGCTTCTTAGCAAATTGCTTACCTCTCCATCCCTTCAAGGTTTGGGCATCTTTTGCAATTCTATGTCCTTCCCTGGCTTCTCTCTTCCTCTTTCTCTCTTCATGATCTAATCTTCTCCCATGCTGTTTAATATGTTGCTCAATATATTCGTTTTGAGGCATTGTGTATGGAAATTATAATATCTATAGCAGTTAACAGGAAAAGAACTACTTCTAGTATGGCCAGCCAAATATTTCATATCAGCTCTTCTAAAAAAAAAAAATTCTGGTGTCACAAAATAGATGTTGCACAAAATTAGAAAAAATGTTATCTATCGTATTTTACTCATCTCAAAAATTTTCAGTTACATAAGCATATTTATAGCTATAACTAGAATACTATAACTCTTATTGAAATAGAGAAACGACCAATAAGTACTCATAGAGGTTTTAGCATGTCCAATAAGGTAGATAATATAGATGATTTGTTGAAGGGGATAATCTCATCTTTAGAAACAACTAAACAATCAGTTGATTCTATACTGAAGGGCCGTGATTCAGAGGTAGAACAGTATCCCATGTTGGTCCAAAACTTGTTAAAGAAACTTAATATTGATAACCTCGAAGGCGTGTCATTGTTGTCTTTGAAGAACAACTCATTATTGTCATATTTGAATAACTTGGTGTTGATTATTTTGACCCAGATACAGAAACTTGACGAGCTGTCAGACGACACGATTGAAGATGCAAGGTTGAAGTCAATTGAAAGTTCCATTGTGCAAAGAGTATGTTTGGAAAAAGGGATTAAGCCTTTGGAAAAGAAGTTGAACTATCAGTTAGATAAAATGGTAAGAGCATACAATAGAATGGAATCAGACGAAAGTCAAGTAATAAAAAAGGTAAATGAGCGTAATGAAAATAATGAGAGCGGAAGTGATGATGACCACGATGGTTCTAGTGAAGAAGAAGAAGAGGATGACGCATTGTCCTATAGGCCAGATTCTGCTGCACTTGCCAAGTTGACCCATTCCAAGACACCGTCCAAACAATTGGAACCCGACACTGCAACCGAATCCAAGGAGAAGTATAAACCACCGAAGATTTCGGCAATGGCTCCACCTAAGGCCGACCCTACTGCTGGATCAGGCAAATCAAGTCACACGAGAAAGTTACAAAGTATGGAAGAATATTTGAGGGAGAATTCTGACTTACCTCAATTAGAGAGTTCAATTGGTTCCACGATCGTAGATAATGGAAGAAGTGGGGTCAAGACTAGTTTTGATAAGAATAAGGAAGAAAAAATTCAAAGATATGAAGAAGATAATTTCACAAGATTACCAACCACCATGACCAAAAAGTCCTTTCAACAAAAACAAAATGACATGGTTAACAATTTTGCTGGTGAAGATTGGTCCATGTTTAACAATAATAGAAAACTTGACGAAACATCAAGAAAAAGAAAACCATCATCTGTGTGGGACAAGGTTAAGAAGAGACGTTCGTGATCAAACATTACTTATAATTTATAACTATAATATATTTATAATATAACACATAATACAATCCCTAAATAAATTATATAATGAAACAAGATGTAGTAATTCTTTGTAGTCAAAAATGTAACTCTCTCTCTAACAAAATGATAGAAGAAGCATATACTATTTTGGATAAGGATATTACGAATAACCATAATAGTAATTCTTCAGTAAGTCATATACAAGAACTAAAAGATAATGCAATAGTACCTTTAATTTTGGGAATAGTTTATATTCGATGAAAGTACAAATTGTGGACTCAAATGGTTATTGCTTGTAGTAGGATTACCATTAAAGTAGGGCTTTGGGTTCATAAAATCGTTAGCGATATAATTTGGAGCATGAGGATGAATATTCAGTTTAGCCATGTTCAAGTTTGACAAGGACGTATAGCTGGAAACGTTAGGCGTCAATAAATTTGATGGCGTATCCGAATTATTTGGAGTGACTGATCCACCATTGAATGAATTTCCTAAAGTATAATTATTCGTGAGGGAATAATTGAGTGGATTAAATGTATTACCTTGTAAAGGTAATGATAAATTCCTCTGGTGAAGCTTCTGAGGTTGTTGTGATAAATGTGGAGGTAAGTTATCCGAATTGACAAACTCACCATTTGCATTCATATTTAAAGCCGGATAATTGAAATTCTTGTAATTAACCTGCTGGTTGCTTGATGCAGCAACAAGAGTACCGTTTAATATTGAATTGATTTTCAGTTGAATCCTCTTACCAAAGCTAGAAATAATCTTGCAATTAACAAACCAATTCTTAATGATTGCAATTTGAATTTGCTGATTGCTTAAGTTTGAAATGTTGAAATTCAAAGGCAAAAGCATTAACAAGTTATCACTCACAATATTGGAATAATTGATCGATGGATTAACCAAAATGTCAATCAAAGTTTGAATAACGTAGTTGCCGAAAGGATCATTAATCAATTTGTTTAAGTCAACTTTTAAAATATTCAAGCATAAATCAAACTTCAAGTTCGAGAATGCTGGATTGTTCACTTCGTTTACAAAGCAGTTCTTCAAGAACTTCTCCACCACGTTGGACGAAAACTTCAAGTTGCACAAGTTATTAATACCGAACTTAATAAAGTTTTCGTACATCTTGATATTGATAGAAATTGAATTAATGGAAATGAGATATTGCAAAACGTAGTTTCCAAATTGATCGTTGGTCAATTTTCGAAAAGTGTCAAATGATAAGATCTTTTGGCTGAATTGCACTAACTGAATGCTGTTGACGTGGTTCAAGCACTTTTGCAACACACAACAACCATGCTTGTGGGTGGCAACAATAAACAAGTCATTAATGATGGAATCATATATGAACTGGCAATTCTCGGGCGAGTACTTATTCAAAATCTTCTGAATGACATGATTTCCATTCAAATCCTTGATCAATTCGATAATAAAAGGGCTCAAGCCGTTAACCAACAAGCTCAATTGATACTCAGTATTCAAGCTATTGATGATCTTCTGGAGCGCCCTGGTTCCGTGCTGGTTAATGGAAATCTGGAATAGGTTGTACTGCAAAATTTCCAAAATGAGATTTAAATTCGAATCGTCGCAATAATCAATCAACTTCTGGACAAGATAATTTCCAAACGGATCGATTATGAGTTCATAGATATGGGGATATATTTCCTTGAATATGATATTGAAGTTCTCCATCCGCGCCTGGCTGTTCGTTATGACGTTCTCATCGATCTTCTTCTGGAGAAACCGGCAACCGTACTGATCCTTGGCCAACTTCAAAAGTTCGGGCGTTAATTGGCTCAATGGAACCTTATTGAGCCCCGACAAGTACTCCTTGTCCAATTTGTAGTCTCCCGATCCTTGGCGCCCATGCTGCACCGCTTGGCCTCCACCCGCCAGCGCTGCTATTCCGTTGGACACACCATTGCCCCCAATCGACCCCATTCCACCACCGCTAGTCAACATATGAATCCCCTGGTTGCCCACGGCGGCTGTTCCTTTACCGCCACCGTTCCCATCCCAGATCGGAGACTTCCCAAAACTAGGTGGTGTGGTGGGCTCCACCAACGAATTAATGGAGTTTATAGATAAATTGTGTTGATGTCTGGTATCTGACATGGTTGTATGTCTAGTAGTGGTAATAGAAAATATATCTATGTATAAATAATTCTATTTGAAAGGAACTAAAGATATATATATTGTAAAGAAAATATTTGGAAAATCATGTAACTCACCAATTTCTCCCAATTATCGAAAACACTTATATCAAGGGTGTTTCCTGATTTTACAAAACTAAAACACCTAAAAAATTAATAATATTACTATTTGATCTAGAGTCTCAAAAGAAATTCTGATCTACTAAACGAATAATTGCCGTCTCTATAACCTGGAAATCCTTATGCGCTCCTAATAGCGACAATAGCATTAGCCCTGTTACAAAATTCTCACCGTGGCATTCGCTAAACCTAGCCCAAGAATGCCCCAGGTTCATTTCATGTCTCCGTTCTACAAGGGATCTACCGATCTAGTGACATATTGTTAGATAGTATTATGGATGTAGGCTCTGTATAGCCTCCTAGGCCTGGTGTCAATGCTCCTAGAAACCTTTCATTTGTAGATCTCCTTTTACGATAATGTCGCAGAGGAAGTTCAAGTGCCGAGAGAGTTCCTACAAGACGTAATGTACAAAATGCACGGACACAAGGCTCAGACAGTAATGTGCTTGCGGATAGCACGGTAATCAGTAGAAGTACACAGGGATGTTGGGACACTATTAATAGCATTTTTTACGGTGTAACGATATTGCTAGCAAGGTGGAATGTTGAAATACGGATTGTCGTGGGCTAAGTGTCGTTAGATCGAGCCGGTTTAGTGTTAGTATGGAAAAACCTTTACAAAATGGCTGCGCACAAATGATGATGATTGCTTTATTAGGCAGGAACTTCATATGATTGGGAGCTATTGTCTGGGGAGGTCAATAGATGTTCGATGCACTACAATAGAGGTTCTATGTTGTGTTTGGGCAGCAGAGTGATGTCGTATGACCAGGGGTGTTCCGACGGACGAACTCCAGACTACGGTGGGAGGAGAGTGGGAAGTAGTGGGAGGAGTGTTTTGTAGTGTATAGACGCATACATAAAAGTACATAGGGGACGGCTAGTCCATGTCTAGGTCGTATGTATCAGCAGCAGCTTCACGCTTTTGGAACCCCAATTCGTTACGCTTGCGCATGAGAATTTCCTCGAACCCGTTAGACCTGTCGATGCCATCCCAGAAGTAGCCGGGTTTTATGCTGTAGCGGTTTGGGGCAGAGACACCTTTATTGTAGTACATTTTGCCGGTCTTAGACTTAGCGACCGCAGGTTTTGAAGGTGCGAACGTCAGCAATGGGTCGTCGAACCGCTGCTTGGCCTTCAACATCTGGTTATATTCGGTGTCCCTGGTGGAAACCAGGAACGTCTTGGTTTCTGCTAGTCTACGGTCGAGCTCGCGATCTTCGATTTTTTGCAAGTCCCCCTGGTTAATCGACTGCTGCTGCTGGCTTTTTCGTATCTCGTTTTCCTCCTTCTCTTGCTGCAATTGCCTTCTCTTGGTGTCGATGTCTACGATATTCCCCGATCTATCTCTATAAACTGTTTGTTGTTGCGAGGTTGTGTCTTGTGTGGGCATCTCAATGATCTTGTTGGACACCAGGTCTACATTCACACTGTCGCCGTTGTCTATTCGTTTGAACCCTTTATATTCTTTGGGCTGCTGACTCAACTGGACCTCCACTGGCTTTTCGTCTAAATCATCGTTGACCTCCACTGGATCTATAGACGCCTGTTCAATCACAATATTGGATTTGCTTTTGCTTTTGCTTTTCAGCTTCTTTTTCTTGTCATCTTTACTCAAATATTTAGCTAAGTAATCAGCTCTCGACATGCTTGTTTTATAGCTACCAAGTATAACATTTAAGTAGTAATTTTTTTATGAGATGATGTACTTACACAAAACAGTGCGAATGCAACATTCACTTGCATGAAGGTCTCTAGGATTGAAGTTCAAAAATGCCAGCATAGCTATCTATAAAACTACAATAATCGAACAGTATCTATGCTTAAACGTCCAAATTATG
The DNA here is from genome assembly GCA_030583545.1 of Debaryomyces maramus. Taxonomy (NCBI): domain Eukaryota; kingdom Fungi; phylum Ascomycota; class Pichiomycetes; order Serinales; family Debaryomycetaceae; genus Debaryomyces; species Debaryomyces maramus. The sequence goes on from JAJMIL010000004.1 coordinate 290,449, forward strand.
TATTTCAAATTACTATATGATCTAATTAATACAAGGTCTTATTTGCTGACTCTGTTGATTTCGTTGTGCATTTGAGCCATGGTTTCACATAACTCCATGAATAGATTATACTGGGATTTGATGACCTCAATGATGTTCAATAAACCACCAAACCCATCCACACACAGTCTTTCTAACCCACCTATCACTTGCTCGGCTTCGTTTACAATCATCTCGTAGTTATTTAATACTTCGTGGTATTTTTTAATTTTCTTGATGAAAAACTCGTTCAACTGGAATGAAGACGACAATTTAGTACCCGGAGTCGATAACTGGATTATTAACTGCATTATCTTATTTATGTCCTCGATTAATTCATTATTTATCTGTTTCAAATTCAATAATTGGCTGGAATCAAATTTTAATGCTTGCTTAGTGGATGACAACTTAGTATATAAATAGCTTGTATCTTTTGGAATAGATTTGATCAATTTATCATGTTTAGACACATCAGACTGCAATGTTGACGCGATCAAATGTTGCGTATTAATATAATTATCAAATTCTTGTAATTCCTTCTTAATTGGTTCCGGCAAGTCACCAACTCGTGTCATTGCTGTTAATTGAGGCTGTTGTTGTTGCTGTTGCTGCTGCTGTTGTTGTTGTTGTTGTTGTTGTTGGTTGCTGCCGAATAACCCACCCCCTGGTGCTTGATTGGACGATGATCCAAAGAGACCCCCGCTCTGTTGATTGGCGTTGTTACTCCCAAAAAGCCCGCCAGACGATGTTGGAGGTTTGGATCCAAATAATCCACCGCCTTGGGATTGATCCTTATTTGCACCAAACAACCCTCCTGTTTGTTGGGTGTTTGTGTTATTTGATCCACCAAACAATCCGCCTCCTTGGGTAGGGTTGGTATTGGTAGACGATCCACCAAACAACCCACCCCCTTGGGAAGTGTTGGTATTATTAGAGCCACCAAATAAGCCACCACCTTGGCTTGGATTAGCATTACCAGCGTTTGTATTCGATGATCCAAACAACCCTCCTCCTGCTGTATTGCCAGTATTGCTTGCATTTGTATTGCTACTTCCTCCAAATAATCCACCACTAGGAGCAGAAGCAGTATTAGATGACCCAAACAATCCTCCTCCGGAAGGAGCTGCAGGCTTATTTCCAAATAATCCTCCTTGTTGTGCACCGCTGTTCGCTGTTCCAAACCCACCGCTCTGGTTATTTCCTCCAAATAATCCTCCCCCCGTGTTTGTATTATTCGAAGCATTTGTATTTGTAGCATTGTTTGATGATCCAAATAATCCCCCGCCTTGTGTATTGCTATTAGTATTGGCATTATTTCCTCCAAATAACCCACCACCGGCTGAACTAGGTGGTTTATTAGTATTTCCAAATAAACCACCACTACTGTTATTGGTATTGGTATTAGTGTTAGTGTTGGTGTTTCCAAAGCCACCAAATGATGGAGCCGATGAATTGGTAGCAGCCGACCCAAACATTATGTATTTCTAATTCCTTTTAAGTTAATGGTTATTTTACCAACTGATGATGTTTACTACAAAGATTTCAAATACTAATGTTGAAAAAAAAAAATACACAAAATCTAACTTCTGTAAGATAAACAAATCTAAACAGTACTAAAAGATTAGCTAAAAGCGTGAACATATACATATATACATATATATATATACGCTTGTCTACTTCAGTATTAGATGCTCATAGTTGTAAAGCTAATTTAATGATCGACATGAAAGATCTTACAAAGAGCATTGAGATAAACTATGAAAACATTGGAAACCAAATTCACGAAATACTTCAACAGAATAGACAATTGAGGTTGAGGGTTCAAGAGCAGAATGATGAACTCAAGGCTAGCAAAATACAGTATAGAGCCGAAGTACATGAATTGAAAATAGCGGTTAATGACTTGGAAAACATAAATAATGAGTTTGCACAAATAATACAAGAGATATCCAGTTGCAATAATACAAAGACCAAAGATTTGCATAAAGTTTCCAATATCCCCCATGGGTTACCATTGACCCCTGCTACTAATAAAAAACGAAAACTACAGGAGAACAATGAACAAGATCACGAAGAATCACCTTTAAGCCAAACAATAAAACAATCGGTAGCACGTAGTGTCCCAAAAAACGATACTAACGAAGCGGTTTGTGATTCCTTGTTAAATTTGCCTACTCAATATTCATCAGACACGAATCCTTCGATTGAGAGGCCAGCATACAGAAAAGATCCACTAGGCTCGCCCCAATTAATGTACCATGGGAAGCCTTTTGAGAGGGAAGACTACACCGATTCACAATTTGATATGTTACCCACGCAATACTCAACCCAGAGTAATGAAGATGATATCGACCTATCTAAAAAGGTGAAGAGTGAACCACAATCGCCTAGAATTATAATTAAGGAAGAAGACAAAGAGAATCTAGACGAAATAGAAGATTCACAAGACGAATTCCCCTTTAATAGCTTTGAGCTAGTCAAGCCACCTATTACCTTGAAGCGGGAACCCTTACTGGATATAACAACCAAAATGAACTCCCAAACCAATTCGCAACCGATAGTTAAAGTGCCTTGCCACTATACTAAGTTGCAAAGAAGAGATTACTTGAAAGAATATTACACAAATAAGTTTAAAGATTCTCCGAAGTTCAAAATAAATCTTAATAAAAACCCAATAAATGAAATGGAATGGATTATCAATGATTTCAAACTCAATCCTAACTATGTTACACCCAAACCATCCAGGAAATTAGGAATTTCGAAACAGGAACAAAATAATATAAATAAATTTCATCAATTGGCAGGACCATTAACAAAACATCAAGGATTGATGTGGGATGATGAGAATATAAATAGTGATGACGATTCAATAGAATTGTCGGAATCCCAAATTTTGGATAAATTTCCATCGCCGCCTGGGTTCATGGTAAGTGAATTTCCAGACACCCAAGAACGCAACAAACGAAATAGAATTATAGATGAAAGACAATCTGATAGAATCAAAAGAAGGTTAAAGCAGTGTTTAATGAGATCAAAGGGGAAGAATGGTGAATTTATATTCCATGTTGAAATATTGAATAAGTTTGTCGAACTGAATAGGTTCGTATATGATAGCTAAGCGAAAGAATTATTTGACTACTAAATTATACTGATCATTCAATACAATATAGATAGGGAACAAATAAAAGTTTTGTATTATTCTCTATCAGTATGGAGGTCTACGAATAATTAACGATAATATCATACGTAAATTAATAAATACTTGGAGAAACAAATAAAAGCAAAACAGTCTAATTACATTCAAACATAAGAAATATTAAGATACCAATACAATAGCAAGCACTAACGGCATAAACTATTTTGCACTAATATAATTCATATAGGAATCATAGTTGAAATTACCAAATTTATAATCAATGTCTAATAACAACTTAATTGTATCTTGTGATTTATAAACATATTCAGTAGGCAACTTAATTAAAGCATCCTTTAAACCAGACTTCTCATATTGTAATCCGTTTGATTCAAACAACTTTTCTTTATTCAACATCATAAATCTATTTCCTTTTTGCGAATTGTAGACTTGATCATTGGTTAAATTATAGACACCTGGGTAACCACTGATAGCCTTGAAATTAGATTCCTTGGTATTAGGTGGATTCAATGGGAATAAGTTTTGTAAGACTTCATAAGAAGCCAAAGTGAAACCGAATTGAGGAGAGGATCTGAAAACTCTAGCAATAGAACCTTTGAAGAATGCACCGATACCTTCTTCCTTCAAAATGACTCTGAAAGCATGTGCAATACCACTATATTTCGTTTCGTGTGTCTTGCTTTCCACTTGAAGTCTAGTCTTAATCACATCCGCTGGGGTGGTGAAAAATGCAGCTGGCGCACCAGCCAAAGCACCAGCGATTAATAATTGCCAAGAGTCGAGTCTATGCTTCTTGTTTTCATCATTAGGGTCGAAGTTAAATAAGATCCTCTTTAAGTTAGCATAAGTTGGGAAGTAAATAGCTGAGAAAGGAACATCTCTTAATAAACAGGCGGTGGCACCTCTGTATAATCCTTTGATACCTAATTGCTTAATAATTTGACCTGCAGTAAGACGCTTATGAGGAATTTCACCAGGCTTCAAAGTCTTTGCTGAACCACCACCTTGCATCTGTAATCTGATTTTAACAATTTCTAAAGGATTAGTGAAAATAACTTGACATGCACCAGCAGACATACCAGCAAGAATTTCCCAGTTCATGGTAATTTTCCCGTCATCGCTAGTACCAATTTTTCTAACTATATCATTAACGGTTAACTTGATAGCTTTTTCTGGTGCGACACCAACTAATTGAGCTCCCAAACCAGAGTATAATCCCTTTAACCCTTCATTCTTAATAATCTTTTTGAAACAATCAAAGGAATTAGCATAGACGGCTTTATGTCTTTGAGCTTGCATTCTAGTCTTAACAAGATCGATCGGGTAAACGACAGTAGCTCCAATACACCCGGCAATGGAACCTAAGAAAAATGAATACAAGGAATCAAAGATAGGCCACAATGAAAAATTATCATCTTGGAATGGTTGAGCAGCAGGGTGGTCAAATATTGAATATAAGGTTTTGTAATTATTGTCGTAATTTGGATTCAACACTGAAATTAAATCTTTACGAGGGATGGTTTCCTCATTCTTATTGATCAAATGGAATAACAAATCCAATTCGACGGTCGACACCGGTTTAAAATTGGAAGACTTCAACAAATGATCATTAAGATGGTGGTACAAATCGACTTTGTCAATCAAGATATCATCCTTATCTTTAGTGGTTGGTGGCGTATTTGCAATAACTTCATTAACAAGATCAATCTTATTTAAACAATTGTAAATAAACAAAACATTACTTAAAGTGAATTGATTCTTATTGAAGTATTCCGGTAAAGTAATCAAACTGTGCTTTAACTTGGATGACAATTTGTGGTTAAGGTTTCTGGTCAATAAGTCATATAATTCGGTATCGGAAATCACGCCCGATTTACCGGCAATGATTTCGAAATTCCCAATCAACTTGGTGATGGGCAAGTAGTTAATCAAGGTGACGAAATCACTATAACTAATCGAACCATGAGGAGCGAAGAAACGGGTGAAATAGGCCCAGTTCAACTTACGCGTTTTCTGTTGGTACGATGGGTCGATAGCTGTATTAAGCTTGTTTAACTTAGCAATACACTCGTTGTAGGTGATCTCGTTGGTGTTCTTCGAGCCCTTACCGATAAGGTTGAAAATCAACTTGAACTCCCCGTCTTTCGACGTCAAGATCTTGATGAACTTCATCCAGTCCCTCTCATTGATATACCCCTTCCGGTCGTAATCGGCCGCGAGGTACAACAACGAGTACGACTCCTTGGGCACATCCGATACGAACGGCGATAAAATCGTCGTGAACTGCGGTAAACTCAACGTTTTCTCGTCCGCGCTCAACTTCGTGTCAATTGATGCAAATTGATCAAAGATTTCTTTGGCTTTCAAATCATAAGACATCTTCTGGTTGTATCTATCTATACTGTATCTTGTACTCGGGAATGTCTAATACATAAACAAATTCTCTATAATATCAATCAAAAACGATAAAAAAATGAAAACAAAAAGGGTTGGTTTCAAGACAATTGTCGAAATTTTTCAAGTTTATACTGGGTCGTTATCTATGAATCTAGGACTCCTTTTTGGGGGTTTTCTGTTCTTTATATACTAATGTTTTTAACACTATTTTATCCGAACTCGATATACTAGAACGCTTCTATCTTTCTATATAGAATTTTTCAACTCTTTGAAGAATGGGTATGTACTGTTTATATTTGAATTTCTCCACATAAAAAATTCGTTGTCGGCGGACTTTGTGTAACTCTGGCATTTCTTTTCCTTAATTCGCTATACCACCAATTTACTAGAAGGTTTTTCCACTATAAAGCGAACTACGGCGGTTTTTTTGGTCATTTTTCCAAAGATTCCGATTCAGTTGCATTACTACGTTCAATTGAATGGCATTTCAACGAGTACTATGCCTATGGCGAACTAGTAGTAGCTGGTCTAGTGTCGGACTTAGAATCACAAGACTAGGAACAAAATTGGAATCCTTCCGAACGCCCGAAACATCCCGAACCGCTCGGATTAATTGAGAGTCGCCGCATATGCAAACAGGCGACGACAAGATGCGACATGGAGCCGGGACGCGACATTTTTCCGAGGCCCAAACTTTATTGTAGGACTTAAATCACCAGATGAGCCAGTCAGTGAGCGAATTTGGGCAGTCTAAGACAATATGGCTACCGGAGCACCAGGTATGTATACGGAAGGAGGAGAGAGAAGGAGAAAGAGAAGGAAAGTGCTAACAAAATAGGGAATTCTTTTAGTAGATGGTCACCAACACCACCGGAAAGAGGGTCGTTTCCATTGGATCACGATGGTGAGTGTAGACAGCAGATGAAGGATTATTTGAAGTGCATGAAGTTCACAGAGAACAAGAATGCGCCAAACTGCCGGGTATTGGCCAAAAGTTATTTGAAGTGTAGGATGGACAACCAGTTGATGGACAAGTCGGACTGGGACTCGTTAGGGTTGATTAACTTGCCGAACGACGGTAGTCGCGAGAGTGGAGGCAGCCAGAAGGCCAAGAAAGGGGCCACGGACACCGGTGATAGTTCTGAGAAGTGATGTATATAAAGATTGATAATTGTGTAAATAGTATGATACCTGGGTGCAGACCTGGAGGATCAGTATAGTGCTCGCTGTTGCCTATTTCCCATAGTAATAAATGCCATAACGGTAGTAAAAGACCAAACTACAAGGACACGATGTAAATCAGGAGTATAATATTAAAGACTATTTGCATATATTCTACATACGGACGGAGGGGACACATTAGTTTGGCTTGCCTCTACCTCTGCCTCTGCCTCTGCCATTGCCTCTGCCCCTACCTCTGTTTCCTCTTCCTCTATCGTTCCTGCCGCCTTCGCGGGAGTGTTGCGATTGAGGCTGTTGGTCTGGTTGTTGCGGTTGTGGGGGAGCTTGGTTTGGTGCCTGTTGGAAAAACTGTGGTGGCAAAGGAACGCCAGGAACAGATGGGACGCCATACCCAGGAATATGCTGTTGTTGAATTGCCCCTTCGTTCATGACATTCGAGTAGATCTGTCCGTAAATCTGTCTTATGGCATTGGAATTGAGTCTCACATCCTCCTCGGGGTGGTTTCCATTTGCATCTTTCGCTTCATCCTTTGCGTCCTTGTTCTTATTTTCAGGATCGGATTTCTTCAATAAGCTTAACAACTCGTTGGTCTTTTCGGAATTAGCCTGTTTCTTAGCATTCTCTAACTCTTGTTTTTGTTTCTTAGCTAAGGCTAACTCCTTGGCCCTTTGACGTTTATCATTTTCGTTTATTGGTTTCGATTTCTCCTTCGAGGCTTTACTGTGGTAGACTAATTGTTTGTTGGTCAAATTCAAGACCAACGACGAGTCGATAACTAATCCTCTGTTGGTCTTTAACTTGCCATTCATGTTGTTACCGCTTATCAATGGATAGTCGAAAATAACACCCAAAGAGTTCTTGGTACCAAAGGTAGTGATAGTAGCAACAGTACCCTTGGCTAAGTATGGAACTTTACCTGATTTTTGAACATAGATAACTCTGTCACCTAATTCAAATCTTTGCGTACTTAACAATTGATATGATTCACTTGGGTCTAAAACTGCATTCTTAGGAACCCCCTTGATATCTTTATTCGAAAGAGGGACCGATTGACTGATATAATGTTCAATATAATTTTCAATTGCTTCAAAACTAAATTTGGTGAATGATTCCGATTCCAAAGATACCTTCATCAACTGTTGTTTAACTTCCTTTAACCACTTTGTGATTTCTTGTAATTCCTTTTCATCTTTCAAAATTCCACTTATCTTTGGAATGGATTTTTGGTCATTCTCTTGTAAAGTCTTGAATAACTTAGGAAACTTGGTTTGGTAATCTTTAATTAATTGAATAGCCAATGGCGAAAATTCCCAGACTTTACCGTTCTTTCTGGTAAAACCTAACACTTTTTGACGACGTCCTTCAAATTTCAATTCCAAACCAATATTTACTCTCCTCTTATTGCTGAAATCATTTTCAATCATAAATCCAGAAGTAATCTTAGACATAAACAACGCATTTAATCTTAATTTCTTAGAAACTTCGAAGGAGGGTAAATATCTGATTTCCTTATTTTCAATATCTAATCTTCTCTTACCAATATTAGGTTCATTTGTCGATGGAATTTTAGATATTTTAACGTTAACCTTATTATTATCAGAATATCCTGCAATAGTTGCCGGTGTACCATATGCGAACGCACCTAAAAATACAACCTGCGATTCCAATGGAAATTCTTCATCGATTGGTAATGGCGGTCTCGTAGCAAATCTTGCATCTTCATTGGTAACTTCTTCCACAATTAATTGAATTGGATATATTTCAGTCTCTTTTGAAAATGTCTTAACATATGCACCCTTATCATTACGGATCAATCCAGTGACTGGTTGAACGTAAGCCAACCCTTCAATAGGGCCTAATTTTATGCCCTTCGTCTTTTCGTAATTTTCAGACATTGATCTAGCAGTTTGATAGAATGTCTTCGATTCTTCTGGTGATAAAGGTGTTGAGACAACCTTACGAGAATTCTGCATCTTAATGGATTCATATTTGAATTCTTTATCTAAAATTGAAACAACTCTTGACTCTCTTAAAAATGGCCATTTGGTATAAACAATTTTATTAATAAACTTTTGACTAAATTGATAAATCGAAATATCTTCCCAAATGTTTTCTAGCGTTAAAATCATAGATTCAGATCTTGAAGGGTTTTGAAATACCTTGATTTCATGTAAAGATAATTCATTTTCAAAAGGAATGGTTTCTAAAGTTGGGAATCCAGCCAACGAATGCTTTCCTAAAACTGCATCATCGCCTAATTCTATTTTGACTTCTCCTTCAACATCAGGTAAAGTAAAAGAATTTTCGATACATTTATCATGTTCTAAGTCATGGAAAAACCCAGGTAACGGACTTTGGTAAACGTAATCAATTTGTGGGTTGAAAATAAACTCGATATCATTACCCATGCTGTTTCTTCTCAGCTCTTCTGGAGATAATTGTGCCTCGACTGGTCTTAATGCTTCGATTAATCTCTTCTCATCGACAAAAGATAATAATACAACAGCTTCCCAAGGAGCAGATTTTCCATTCATATCGATATCAACTTCATGAGGATAGAAATCGATAATTGGAGAGTGAGGCTCAGTCATAAGCGGTCTATATACCAAAGGCATCAATTTTCTAGATCTAGCAGGTAAAACAGCCATTAGTTGTTCAAATGGTTTGAAAGGTTTTGACTTGTCAAAAGTTATAGTTGTGTTCGAATTCAAGAATTCGTTCAAACCAATAGAAATATCTGATATTCTTGGGGAGTAATGGTATTTGAAATACCAGTTCCATGAAGGACATCCTTTATAATAATAATACAATACCCATTGTAAACCCTCGAGATAATGTTGGGTGAAATCAATCATTTCATCTTTATCATAAATTGAAAAATGCAATTTTTCTTTATAGTACTTATCCTTCCAATTTAAGAACTTTGTATCATAAATATCCTTAGACTCCTTCAAAATTTCATCTGTTTCAAATAAATTCGCAGATTGATATTTCTTGATTGTTCTCCTAAGATCGCCTAGACGTTGTTCTTGCTCTTCTGGGGTTTCATATGGAGATAATCCATCGATATCTAACCTAGCGGTAAAAGACTTTTCTGATTTTGAATGGACTATAATAATTCCAACATCTAAAGCAAATGATTTCAAGAATTCGAGATCCCTAGAATCTTCTTCGATTGGTAATTTCAATTCAGGTAAGTTGTCCTCATCTGCTAATTTTATTAAATCCTCGACCTTTATCAACGATTTCTCTAATAACCATGGTTTTATCAAACCAACTAGTTTCTTTTGGTCTTTTAATATCAATAACTTACCCATACGTTCCCTCTTCTTTTCACCTGTAATTGAAATATCTTCTAACCTTTTATTGAACCATTCAACATCGACATCTTGCTTTTCAAAATTTTCTAATTCAAACTCGGAAAGGAAATTAAGCCAGATATTCAATCTCTTCAAATTGATTGTACCGTTTTCGTTTAAGTAGCCATCAGCTTGTTGCAATGTTTGTTTGAATGTTTCCAATAATAAAGGAAATGCTCCCTTATTTATGAATAGATCAGGTAAATTTGGCAAGAAATCATTACCGATAACATACATAATTAAAATGAAATCATCTAGAACTCGCTCAAAATTGTATTCGAAAGATAATTGATTATCTAAATTTTGGAATTCCAAAGACAAATATTCTCTTAACAAAGACAAATGTAATAGATAGAACAGCTGATCATGCAAATCATTACTTTTCTTTTGATTTCTTGGTCCGAAAGTAACTTCTTCTCTTAATAAAGCGAAATGGGGATAATGCGATACTAAACCCAACATAATTAAATCAGCATCCAAACCATAAATACAATGTCTGGAGTTTGGATCATGATTTGGTTGGTTTTTCATAGTTCTAATGTATTCCATAATCTTATGTTCACCTTCACCCGGTACCTCATGACCACTTAAAATGATTTTCACGTTTGCCCATCTTGAATCTTCTGAAATCTTCTTATGAATGAAGTATTTCAAGTTATCGGTTAACTTGGCCATAAATTCTGTACCTGGGGTAATAGCGTTAGAATCAAACGGATCGTCTTTAGGGATATCGAGGCCCTTCTCAATCGCATTCTTCATGTTTTCCTCCGCTTCAAATGCAGTTCTGAATCTACGAGCTCTTTGTTGATTCATTTTAGCTCTAGGTGCAACACCATCAATAGCCATGTAAAAGACTTTGTGTGGCTTGATTATTTCAAACAAATGCTCAATATATGAAAAAATTGACGCATACATTTGGTCGTCTGTCATTCTTGTTAACGTATCATCATTTGAATGAGTGCATGTATGTAAAATCGAATTCATATCTAAATATAAGTTGTCGAATTCAGGAATCTGTGTCCCATCAATCAATTGGGAGATTAATGGCCATCTTTCTGAAATGAACCGAAAAAATTTGGGAATACCTGTTTCATAAGTTAGTATATACTCAAAAGAATCGCACGGTTAAATGACAAACAGTGACAGAATAATGATATCAATTACTTACCCATTATAAATGATATATGTTAATAGTATAGTAAGGTTTAGTTTAATTAAATCTATCTATTCAATGTTTCTGAAACTTGTAGACCAGTGAATAGATTTTGATGAAATTTATCGTCCAACATATTGCTATATGCGCACGACTTTATTTACTACTACGATAGATTTAATGAAGTCAAAACATAAATTAGAGTTTTCCCAACAAGAATAACAAGATGATGTAAGATATCTGTAGCAATAGAAGTTATCCACAGAACTTAATTTTCCCAAACATATAAAAAAGATTTACCTAACCATTACCAAGCCCATCCAGTAGACCAAAGACAAAAACCTAAAACCAATTAACCAACCAAAAAAAAAAACTAGAACACTTGTTGGGAGAGAAAAATAAAGCATAATAGGACCATATATAAAATGCTGATAAGTGATCAAACATACATCGAATCAGCTATGAATTTCCGCATTGGATAACTCGTTTTGAAAACAAATCTGGCGCCGCTATCAATATTAAACTTAGTCTTACGCAAAGCATACTTGAATAAAGTAGGCTTTGTATATTTATGGAATGTATGCAAAAGACGCTTGGCAAACTTAGGATCGTTAAATTTGTTAAATAACTCCACGATAGACACCTTTGTCATATAAATATAATTAGGCAATTGATCTGCGAAGGAATTATATTTGTCAATAGCATTGCAGGGCTTGTTTTGTACCCATAATTCATTGGTTTTAGCGATCGTCTCGTACTTTAATTGGTCCATCCATCTAGCTAACTTGATAGTTTTTGATGGAGAAACTTTATACAAGCCAAAATATTTGCCCTTTGAATGGGAATCCTCATAAATTAAGTTTTCCAAGTACAATTTCCACTTCATGGTGGTATCATCTACATAGCTTAATGAAGTGGTGATTACCGATGGTGCGACCGCTGGTTGTGGCTGATAAAATAATGAGATCCAACTTATGTTATAATACAAACCGATCAATGAGATCATTCCAATAATGCCACTTGCAAGATAATAAATTAAATACTCAGAATTTTCATCCAAAATCTCTTGCAAATCGTTAAAGAACATATTAACATATTTGTTAACGGTTGTCTTGAGCATGCATTGGTTATCTGAATCCTGTTTCGCTTCAGTCTCATCGTCAGCATCTTTACGATCGTGTTTTTCAATCGAAAGATCTTCACGGTTGTCCGCTTCCGCAGCACCATTTAAAGAAATAAACTTGTTAAGTTGCTCGAATTTCAGCTTGGCTATACTATTGTACAAGTCATTGGATCTCCGCTTTATCGAATTGTTTAATCTTTCCGTCCTCAATGATAAACCCTCATAAAAATTGATCACCTTATCAATGTGTTTACCATCTGTTTCTTGCACCGCTTCTGGTATACTTTCTTCTGGTTCCAATTTACCGTCCTTTTTAGACTCATTGCCCGATTTCATGACTGGTAACTTCAAGGTGGCCACACTTGAAACGTTATTATCTATGTCCACACTAACCCCCTTAAGATCTCCGGAAATTGAGCTACCAGTGGATTGGTCGTCCTCCATATCTGAAGATGATGAAATGATCGACCAGTCTTCATCATTATGATTTGATTGCATTATAAACCTCGTTACTAATATCCTATAATTACCGATATCTATAAAAGTTAATATTGCCCTATTTCTTCAATTGCTATTGTATATTAATCTAAATACTTACTTATCTACGTATATATCAAATATGTAACACATTAAATCAATTTTTGCCTCCCATATCCCTTTAATTTTAAGATAACGATCATTACTGCAGATAAATCTATCTCACATTTACCGACGTACATTGACATGAGGAACAAAAAGATAAGAATTTGAACCTCTCCCCATACACATTTATTGGAGTAGGCTACTTATACCTTAGTCTGAAGTAACTAAATGGATCTGAGGTAGAAGCTGGAAATTTTCTGGGCTAAAACTGGTATTTTTAAGTGAAAAAAAATTCCAATAAAAATTGCAATCCTCAAAGTAATATGTTCGGAATTTCATTTTTCAAATGGTGAATTGAATATGATATTTATATATAAATTTGTAATATACAACTATATAATATAATGCACCATTCTAACTATTATCGTTCATGCAATCGTAATTTTTTTCTTTTGTTTTTACATAATTATCCCAACTCAATATTTCGGCTTAGGATGTTCGAATTACTTTGCATTCTCATCTCTAGGGGATTCCCGATTGGTCCCACTTGTTTGTTCTTCTAGTAGTTTAAGTCTTGAGTCCATATTGGCAAGATTTGCTTCTAGCTTACGTGTATATGAGACTAGTTCTTGATACTTTGCCATGCTAACGACATTTTCGGGATGTGGTGGTAAATGTGGATTGGCCTGTACCATAGGATCGTATGCGTGATGATAGTTTGGTGGAAGTGGATTCTGTACATATGGGACTTGATAATATTCGTCACGATTGTGCGGGTCATGCTCAGATCGACTTTTATCACTAACATCAGGCATATTTGCATCTATTGGAATTGGCTTCTTTGTCGGTATAGAGTTGTATGGGCTGGTTTGATTAGGGTGTGTTGGTTGAATTTGATGAAGAATCTGCTGCTGATGAAGACTGTATTGCGAAGCTTTCCATCTATTCAAGTCGTAATTCTCCCTACTGATTATATTCGTTATGCTAGAAGGCAAGTGATTTGAATGAGAATCACTATGAGAAGAGTCCACAGACGCAGCTCTGCCATGATCTTTTTTTGAGCCATTGATTATTGCAATGTTGCCGGAGCATGCATTCGGGGAGTTTTGGTGTCTGGTTAGTGCATCGGGCCTTGCAAATTTTTTCAAGCATTTATTGCAATGATACGGCTTTTCACCGGTGTGTAATTTTTCATGTCGCTTCAAATCATGAATACGTCTGAATTTCAGTTTACATACACCGCATATATGTGGCTTCGTCGATGAATGAATTAGTTCATGGCTCACCATGTTGTGTTTTCTAGAAAAGCCTTGATTACAAACTTTGCAACAATATTTCTTTGGCAAATGATTGGGCGAGTCGTTGTAGTTACCACTAGACTGTGGTAAATAAATAGGTTCGGATCTCAAGTTCACACCCGTATCGCTCTCTGAAGCCAGTGGTGGTTGTACTGAATGCCTGTTATCCCCAGAATGAAATCTTGGACTGAAATTTTCAGTAGATGACGACGAAACAGAAAGATTCGATGGTTCCGACACCAGCAGTAATGGCTTCGATTTCCCAACGTCTGAAGACTCTATACTGGTTGTACTGTTGGAATCCACCACAGACGTTCGCGATGTAGAATCCGACGCTTTGCTAGTCAGGTTGCGGTCCGACAGAGATTCCGAAGATGATTCCATCCGATTTTCAAATTTAGGCGGATCCATTAATAGCAAATTAGAAACTGTTCACCAATGATGTCTTGTGCTCTTTTTACACCTATTTTAGCTTCAATGACAATCAACAGCACGAAATTTTCCGTCCCCTATAGGCTCTGAGGTGTCTTTGCAGGATTTCTGTGTCGATGTGTTGCTATAAGCCCTGGTTTAATTTCTTAAGCACTTACTCAACTTCCTGTGAGATCAAGTTCAAAATTAGCGAGTTCTTTGCTATAGGAATATCGTCGACGAGATTCTTATTGCAGTGTAGAAGTAATTAATTCGAAATCTAGAGAATGTTTTTATTCGGATGACGTAATCAAGTTCTTTGGGACGCTGAAAGAATAATCGATGCAGACGTTGATGCTCTAGATAGTTTGTGCAAGCAGAGAAGATTGTAATTAATATTCACTATTGCGGATAGGTCCTATGCAAAGCCTTTTATTTGAATATATTTACTGCTACAATGTTGGTGCCCATATAATCTGCTAACCCGGCTTCTAAGCGGGTTGTTGGAAAACGGCTTCTGTGCATGAGGGGGAATTCTTGTAGACTGAGCGATGATGTGCTTTCACTTGACCAATAACTTGATCTTGAATCTGTCGCCACACATACGTCAATATATTGCTACAAATTCTTCTTGTCCCTAAAAACTAATAGCATTTGTAGAGGAAATATGGATGTAAATTGGGTGACCTTCTATACATCGCTTGGAACTTTTCTGTGCATCTACAGGAATACCGCACAAATCGATTTTTTAGTTGCTCTATATTTCCGAAAATCTTTTTCTATTGACATCCACGCGATTGCGGCATCTTTGAGCCAGTCGTAAATTTCTTAACCAGAATAAAAACTTTCATGCGCTTATTGGTTTTTTTATTGTGTTATCTGAGATTTTGGCGCAAATTCCTTCACCAAGGTCTATTGTTGGCCTGTGGACCAATAGTAGACCAAAACGTCTAATCAGCTACATCTAGTTCATACCCGTGGATACATATACGTCATTTTCAGGCAGAAGATTGCATTTTAGATATTTTCTTAGGTAATCATGACTTTATTTGATCATAAGTATGATTTTATTGGATTACTGCAAAATTTGGCTAGTTTTACATTATATGTGGAACTTTTGGATAATTTGTTAATTATCCTTGGTTACTAGATTTGTTGTTTTTTTCTTTCATTTTTCTCTACAATTTGGGATATAATAAGCTTATTATATTCGTTGGGATTATCCGAAGGCACCTCTATCTTCTCAGTTATGTAGTTCAAGAAATTTCATCAAAATGACCGTTAACTCCGTATCTAGAATGCCAGTAATATAGCGTTGATATCGACGATCAGGGCCTCTCTGTCTCTAATCTTGCTTGATTTACAACATATATTGATTCTGGAATATACCTACTGCTGCTCCCAGGTCTCCATGCCTGCAAATATCGTCAATAGCTTATCAGAAGTACGGATGTTCACGGACTTTCATGGATCTTGTAACTGACAGCAATACCATCGGTATACACACGCCCCCGGTGGACGATAAGGAAAAACGTGGAGATTAACCAGGCTGGACCATTGCCACAAGTAACACAAGTTGGCGTTCAAGAACAGGGGTGGTGACACTTGTTAGATCTTTCGATACTTAGCGATAATCGACCAATATTAGACTAGAATAGCGCTGTTGCGTGGTAAATTCTAAGTTACCCCGAAACACACATCCGTGCACCCACACTAATTTTTTTTAATTAGCAATTACCAAAATCTCAAATCTAATCATCCCCTTAATCAAAGGTCTGGAATATAAAGAATAACGAAGGAAAGCCATATAACATTAGATATATCCAATCTGCCCAACAACACATTGCTGTTAATTACCTAAAAAATATTTTTCTTTGGTTAGGAAAAAATCAAAGTTAAATATCCTTTTTTTAAACTCCAACCATTTTAAATTGGTTGATATATAATTTATCTGGCCACGAGAAATTGTACTGGTCCTTGACACAATGTCATTAATTTCTAATAGAAAGCGGCCCAGAGGGTTCAGTGAGACGTTTGATACCAATGGAGATAAAACAAGTGTGAATAAAAGCAAAACCAATAATGGATACTTCGATAATAATTCGTCATCGTCGGGCTCGACGTATAATGATGTATCACCAAGTTCTAGTAATAATTTGAACTTGAATATGAATATTAATCTCAACAAGTCTGATACAACCATCAACACAAACGAGTCTAACAACAAAAAGGTTAATTTTGGCATAAATGGAAACTTCAACAAGGACAGCGAGGTGATCGAGGATTTGGATTCTAACGACGACGAAAACGACGATGTGATAATTCTTGAGGAAAGGCGAATCGACAACGGTTCGCGGACTCGAAGGAATAACTCTGATTCGGTATTGACGTTCAACGACGCCTTTGCGGCGTATAACATGCTCAATGTGAACAACACCAACGAATTCGAGATAAATCAATATAGTTTTCCCCTTTCGAGTACAATAAAGAAGCAGAGAACAAACTCGTTGCCGCAGTTGCCCCAGGCCAGATGTTTCTATAATAAGCCGAATAACTACATTTTGCAATACCCGAAGTTAGGTAACGTTCGAACAGAAATAATTCCCCACCAACTAAACTTGCCCCCCTGTGATGATAAGGACGGGCACTACATCATCAAAACCAACGATTTGTTTGCCAACAGATTTATCATATTAAAATTATTGGGCCAAGGAACGTTCGGTAAGGTTGTTGAATGTTACGATAAGGTGAATAGAGAGACGGTTGCAATCAAGATAATTAGAAACATTCCGAAGTATAGGGATGCGGCCAAGATTGAATTGCGGATCTTGTCTACATTAAAGAAGTTTGACAACCAAAATGACAACCACTGTATCCACCTACGTGACTGTTTCGACTACAGAGGCCACATTTGTATTGTCACAGACTTATTACAGATTTCGTTGTACGATTTTTTGGAGAAGAACAAATACATTTCGTTTCCGGGATCGCACATACAAGCCATATCAAAGCAGTTAATTAGATCTGTAACGTTCTTGCATGACTTGAGTTTGATCCACACGGACTTGAAGCCGGAAAACATATTGCTCCATGATGATTCGTTCAGCAAAAAGCATTTGAAAAGCAATACCATTATATCCAGCTACATCAGTCTAACCAAGATGAATGAAACATCGGGCAAGAAGCTTCCCAAATTCTCCAAGATTTTGAAGAATCCGTTAATACAAATCATTGATTTTGGCAGTGCCATTTTCAATGACGAGTACCACTCATCCATCGTGTCCACGCGGCATTACAGGGCACCCGAGATAGTGCTAGGTGTCGGATGGTCATTTCCGTGCGACATGTGGTCCATCGGATGCATTCTCGTAGAGCTAGTGATCGGCGAGCCGTTGTTTAAGACACACGACAACTTGGAGCATTTGGCCATGATAGAACGGGTCTGCGGCTACAAAATGGACAAGTCCATGGTGTTGCTATCGAAAGCAAAGGAAAACGAATGCGGCCTCCAGTATTTCACCAACGAGTTTAGCGAGTTCAGCGACCCCGAAAATGACGACGACGACGACGACGACGACCTCATCGTGGACGACGAGCTCACCAAGGAAAACAGCCTCTCGTTGATTTTCCCCACCGATGCCACGCCCCAGAAATTCATCAGCAGCGTGAACCAGCTTGCCAGGATAGATGTGTTCATCAGCTCGCGGATCGGCCTCAACATCAATTTCGACGACTCGCTCTCCAAGAACTTCGACAGAAACAAGCATCTCATCAACTTTGGCAACTTCACCTTCTGGTGGTTTTTCATCGACTTGCTCAAAAACCTCCTCATCATCAATCCTAACGAACGACTAACGGCGCTAGAGGCGTTGGAACACCCGTGGTTTAACCTAGGCATCGAGGATGAGGGGACCATGGACTGAGCACCGCGAGGGTAACTGGGGGCATAGCGGCCGAGCAGGCCGCCTAGCTGGCCGCCTAGCAGGCCGCCTAGCTGGCCGCCTAGCAGGCCGCCAATCTGCCCGCCAATCTGCCCGCGGCCGCCCCCCTGGAACCGGCCTACGGTGGGAATAGCATCCGCATCAGCGTATCTGCCCCACGCTACAGGGTCATCAGCGGCTGCAAACGCCAGGAGCTACGTACATGTGTCGCTAGGCGACACACTTCAACGGTAATCGGTGGGCGCACGCCGCCGCTAGCGGTGGCGCCCCCGTTACGAGAAAACAACTCCCATCGGAGGGTTATGGATATAGGAACAGACGGGTTGCCGGTGGCAACAATAGGTAGGGCAAGGGTTTATAGTATGTAATAATTATGTTTTAATGTAATGGCGTATCATGGTTACAGCTCGAGTAGGCATCCCTCTAGAACACTGGCGCTGCGATGAGGTACGCGCAGTGCCTCGGACGTTCGTATACCGGCTACATGCCCCATCGCATTCTTAGGTTGCACTACTATTGCACCTCCATGCGCTAATGCCAGCCACATGCTCGTCTCACCATTTGCAACCACCCATTTGCTTGTCCTTCCCATCGTCCCTCCAATCCCTCCAATTCTCCCCCCAATTCTCCCCCATCGTCCACCGCTACTCTCCCAGCTCCTCGTACCTTGCGCAGCCGATACCTTTTCTCGACGGTAACCTGGTGCTGTTGCACTCGCCAATACGAACTCATCGCTCTTCCTGGCTAATTTGCCAGTGCGAGCCCTGGCAAATTAGCTCGCCCCCCATTATCTGCTGCTCTCGTCTCCTATTGCTGCCAGGGCCATGGGTTCTCTGTAGGTAATTAAGCCATATCCTCCTGTATTGGGCATTGTAATTGGCTTTCGCTCTACCTTATTTTCGCCGCTGCTGCATGCGCCTTGTTCGCGGGCATACACTCTTTCTTTTTTTTTTTTTTTTTGTGAGATACTCCCGATTATGAACCTGGTCCCTCTCCTATTTAGCGTGATCCGTGTATCATTGTTGGCCCTCTTTCCCATTAATTATTACTTTGCCACCGATACACCCTTGGCCGCGTAACTCGTCCCTGCTGTGCCATTGAGAGCTTGCTACACCTTCCTACGACCCCTGCTGCCCTAGCATCGTCCCTCCGTCGCCAGTGGGCCCCAGGGGCCCACTGGCTGCCAATTCTTCTAGACCGCAGCTCAATGCACCGCCTGGTGTACTGTGGGATGTAGCTGATGCGGCATTCTCATCTCTTGCGTACAACTTGCCTACTAACTAACCTTATAACAACTTGTCTTCCGCATATCTTTAATGCACGGTATGCGCGATCCCAGGTCTAGATCTGCCATATCGAAGTTTCAGCATAAAAAGAAATTGTAATTTAACTTTAATTGGCTCAATGGTAAATAAATAATTATGAGCAATTTTTCCTTCCTTCTCGCCTATGTAATTCTCGCCACCGAATAGGCTTAATTGAAAACATAAATAACAATAATTTTGCTGTTTTGGATTCGAGTTGCGAGTTTTTTTTTTTTTCTCTAACTACGATCTTTTCATCCAGTGATTAAAAAAACAACCCTTAATCCTCAGAAAACAAGATTTTAATAAATTTTTCTTTTATAATTTATTAATCTTTTCTTTCAGAAGTTACTACCAACTATAGTCTTTCCTTATTATCGCTATTAATTGATTATCCAATCATTTATACCCGTTATATTAGTTTCATTAATTACTAATATTTCAAACACTCGTTTTCACGTCAAAAGAAGGATTTATTAAAAAAAAAATGAAGTATTCCGTTTTAACTGTTTTAGCGTTAGCTACCGCCTCGTTAGCTGCTCCATTAGAGGGCCACCAACACCACCAACATCAACACAAGAGAGAAAATGTTATCAAGCAAGTTACTCAAGTTGTTTACGTTGATGGTAACGGAAACCCAGTCACTGCCTCCAGTACTGCCACTGAAGGATCGGGTGCCACGCAAGCTGCTGGTTCTTCTCCAGCCACCACTTTGTCATCCGTGACTAGTGCTGCTGCTTCTGCTCCATCCTCTACTGGCTCCGGTTCCGGTTCTGGTTCTGGTTCGGCTTCGTCGTCGGCCCCAGAATCTTCCGGTTCTGGTTCTTCCGGTTCTGGTTCGTTCCAAGGTGACTTGAAGGCTTTCGCTGCTCCATCTAAGAAGTTTGAAGATGGTGTCCACAAGTGTTCTGAAGTCCCAACCGGTCAAGGTGTTATTGCCGTCGACTGGCTCAAAAACCTTAAGGGTGGTTGGACTACCATCATGAACGAACAAGGTGACACTAACATGGAATGTACCGACGGTTACTACTGTTCTTACGGTTGTCAAGCCGGTATGTCCAAGACCCAATGGCCAAGCCAACAACCAGGCAACGGTGTCTCCGTTGGTGGTTTGATCTGTAAGAACGGTCTCTTGTACAGATCCAACAAGGACAAGGACCACTTATGTTCTTGGGGTGAAGAAACTGCTGATTTCTCGTCTGAAATCTCCAAGGACATTGCTATCTGTCGTACCGATTACCCAGGTTCCGAAAACATGAACATCCCAACCTTGTTAGAAGGTGGTAACACTGCTCCTGTTTCCGTTGTCGACGCTGCTGACTACTACGAATGGAAGGGTGGTAAGACCTCTACCCAATACTACGTTAACAACGCTGGTGTTTCCGTCGAAGACGGTTGTATCTGGAGTAACCCAGGTACCGGTGTTGGTAACTGGGCTCCAGTTGTCTTAGGTGCTGGTAAGAGAGACGGTAAGACTTGGTTATCCTTGATTCCAAACCCAAACAACAAAGATAAGCCAAATTACAACATTAAGATTGAAGCTGAAGATGGTGCTACCATGAACGGTAACTGTAAATACGAAAACGGTAATTACCAAGGTGGTTCTGGTTCTGATGGTTGTACCGTCTCCATTACCAACGGTAAGGGTAAATTCACCTTCTACAACTAGATTGTTTAAGTGTCTGAATTTATTATTGTTTCATATTTACTATTGTTGGTGTTTGCTTTTCTTTACGTGGTTTTGTATACCTTATACCTTCTTGTCTTTTAGACTGGATATCACTATCCCTTTATTTTTCTATCATTTATTTAGAGTGCAATAGTATTTGTTATTTTATTTCGCCATGTAGAAGTCTTAGCCTTATATCCCCATCCCGCTGCTTGGATCTAAATGCCACTGCGCCAATTCTGCAACACATTTGGTTGCACCCCTCCGGCTGAATTGTTTCAGACTGATGTGAGATTAACTATATGCTTATGTACGTAAACTTAACCAAATGCTATAGAATGGCAATAATTAATGACCAATTCATTATTTGTCTTGAACAATTCATACAAATCGCCTAACTTCTCATCGGGATTAGGCTGAAATGAATTGTGTATATACAAGTATATCAATCTGCTCTTGATTTTCAACCGTTTTATCAAAAACTTATTAATAGTCGATATGGTTTGGTTCGACGATATCTTGTAAACTTTGGGCGTTATAGCAGGAGTCGATCCTATCGGTTGAAACCTTATCGTGACTTTATATGCTTCATTTTCCTGTATTATCTTGTTTAATAGCAATTGGTCTTGCCTAGGTAATTTCTCCAATACTATGGATGTAGATAATGGTACTCTAGCCTCTATCGTTTCATCTCCGATAACTTTCTCTTCCGATGATTCAGATGAGTCATCGGGGTCAGATTGTATCATTGACATGTTCGTATTCTTTCTACATCAAAGATTCTCATATATGTGAGCAAGCCTAATTAAAATTGAGTCGCACCGTACATAAAATTTAGCCTTTCCTGCTAAAAGCCGTTTGCCAAATATTTAATTCCATTATTAAAAGATAACGTTAATCATGTCAGAATCAGATACATCAAGTGTTACAAACACTAGCGAATCTACAATTGAAACTTTCGAATTCGACAAGGTATTGAAAAGTTTAGAACTGGCTGTTAATGAAGCCAACGAGACAAAGGATTATCTCTCGTATAGTACGTTGTTGGATATTCACCTTAGTGACCCATATAGGTACTCTTGCTCAGAAAAGGAAGAACTATTGGATCATTTGTTAGATATCTTGACTAGCAACACGGAATTGACGTATGAAATAGGATGGGATTTGCCTAATTTATTGATTTTATACGTTGACCTGAGCTTTAAATTTGAAAAATCCATCAGGGATGCTCCATGTGTTTACAAGATTATTAAAATATTTGAGTGTCTCGCAATACATGGGAACCCAAAGGAGTTATTCTTGAAGAGTTGTGAATTGTTGAGTAATGTCAATATTTCAGACAATAATACTACGGATGATATTGGGTCAAAGGAGAAGTTCTTTGACATAAAGCTTTATTGTATATTTGAACTAATTGACAGCTGCTTAAAGAAAATTAAAACATTCTATCCATCCAGATTCCTAGCTATGACGGTGACGTCGTTTCTTAATTCAGTTCAGAATAACATAAGCGGATCCGTTAGTAACAACCACTTTATTTTGAAAAGAGCATACAGCTTTGCCAGAAATTACTCCGGACCTTCTTTCCCCGATGATCCAGATAGCAGTTTGTCTCAAGAGGAAATAGAAAAAAATAAGTCTGACGAAAACTACTTACAAAGAAAATTATTGACTGGTTTTATTACTGAGACAGTTGACTTGGTCAGTGTCAAAATAACAAATGGGTACTCCGTGGATATTTTATCATACTTACAAGAACCCAAGAGGGATCAAATGAAAAAGTATTTTGACTACAGAGTCGATTCTCCGTTAGCCGATAGATTCACTGAGTTGGCTTTGTCTTTTGATGTAGATTTGAAAAAATATTTTAAGGATTATATCTTTGAATCTCATAAGATTTTCCATTCGTTTGATTACAATCGTGATCAAGAAGACCTCAACGGTGAAATTTTTGAAAAAGTTGTTGCTGATTATCAAAATAATATTCTGACTTCAATGGTTGATAAGGATGCTCAAACAATAACTAATTCAATCCCAGGTTGTTTGATTTTATTCACACATTCAATTTGTTCGAAAAGGACGTTCGACAAAATAGATTTAACTTTTAATGACGCCTTAGTATTTACATTAAGAGCATTGATTCCAAGTTTAATACATCCTTCGTTCGCATCAAAATCGATAGATGACATCTGCGTATTTTGGTCGTGGTATGCGATACATAAACTGTCAGTTAGTAAAAAGAAACTTGAATTAGAAATTCTGAAAATCCCGAAAATTTTATTATCTATTTACTATCAAGTCTTGTTATTTCATTGTATTTCAACAACATCAGGAACCAATTTTAGATATGGTTCATTGACGTTATTGACAAGAGTTCTATCGTTATCTCCAGAGGGGATTGCCTTTTCGTTTTTGAAGGACTCATTAATGAATTGTCCTTATGATAACATCAAAGCAGTATTAGTTGGTGTCTTGAAAGAATTGTTAACAAAAGTAAAGCAACCTTCATTGGAAGAGGACTTGGCGAACTTGAACATAAATGATTCTAGTAAATCAGCACCACCTTTACCAAGTCGTGAAGTATCTGATAGTCCAAATAAGTTTGTTACTCTAAATAAAGAGAAGGTCGATGACATTTTTGAATTAATCAATACAAGTGTTGATTCTACTTTTGTTGAAGAAACAGGTGGAGATAAAAACCTTACAATTGATCAATTCAAATTTTCGGCATTGTCTGCTTATTTGAATCTATTAGTTGTTATAAAGGATGATCCAATTTTCCGTAAGGACAATTCCCAAATTGAATCAGTTTTAAGTAGAATGGATAATAATATTTCAAGGGTTAAAGAGCAACATAAAAAATCTGATGAAGATTCTACTAAGGGAGAGGTAAATGCTGTCGATATTTTAAATATCACACTTGACAGAATAAAAGCAAAATAGGTTATTTATTAAATATTAAATAAGATATGAAATTATTTTTTACTTTTAGATGTTCCTTTCTTATTTGAATTTGTATTACTTCTATCATCGACTAGAGGGCCCCAATATACAAAAAAACCCTCCTTCGTTGAAGTTATCTCTTCTTCCCATTGTAATTCTACATCATCGATAAATGGATCCTCATAATCATATTTACCAACCTTCCTATTCATTTTGACTTCATGTCTTCTTGCTAGTTGTTCTTCTGTTAATTCGTCATCATTCGTTTTCTTTTTCTTATTAAGCAGATTACTGGAATTGCCAGCGTCTTCGGCAATCGGTAACTCTTCTTCTTCACCATCCTCTTCCATCCCATCTTCTTCGTCATCTATCATTTCGTCCATTAAATCAATAGCAGATTTTGCATTGGGGTGTATCACAGACCATCCGTATTTATCTTCCGCCAATTTCAAGACATTGATTACAACCTCGGATTGACCAGGTTTAGGATCGGAAGGATTAAGAAGGGGTATATTTATAGCAATTATAGGAGGCTCAGGTTTTTCCTTCTCTTTTTCGTTCTCTTTCTCTTTCTCTTTCTCTTTCTCTTTTTCTTTTTCCTTTTCTTTCTCCTTTTCCTTTTCCTTCTCTTTTTCCTTTTCTTTTTCATGCTCCGTTTCCTTCTCCTTTTCAGGGCTTTTACTACCACTTTCCTTTTTCTTTTCTATGGGATTATTTACTTCGATCAATGATGGAGATGGCAATAATACATCCTGTTCCTTGTTTACATTTCTATCCGTTGTCATGCTTGGGTGGATAATGGTCTTTGTAGGCTCAGTAGGTGGAGTTTTGTTTTCAGCAGTTTTCTTTTTGGATTTTGCTGCTTTCTTTGGCTCGTTAGGTTTAGTGTCAGCTTGTTTTGGTTTTGCAGACTTCTTCTTTTTGGGTGATTCCGTTGCCGTGGCACTGGTGGTTTCTGTAGAATTTGTAGCATTATCCTTCGATTTCTCCGTCTTTCTCTTTTTAGCCTGGCTTCCACCCTCTTCATCCAGCTTCTTTTTTGGTGGTGCCCTCTTCTTCTTTTCTTTTGGAGAAGGTGCCTTTTCTGACTTGACTTCCGGTTCAGGATCAAAATTTATTATGGCATTAATAGAAGTCTTGTTTATGCTGGGTGTATTGGAACCTAATTGAAAGCTTGTTTGAAACTGTTTGATTTGGTCGCTCACAATCGGGTTTGGACTTTTGGGGGCTAGCAGCGTTAATCCATTGGAAGGACTTCCAGATTTTGGTACCAAAGCAGGTAAACCTGTCGATGGCTTTATTTCAACTGGGGCTGTCGAATTGACAGCCACGTTTGTAGCACTTCCCAAGGTCTGTTTTCCAGGTTCAACATTATTGCTTATGCTTTTGGGATATTCAGAATTTTCATTATCCATCACGTTGGGATACACCGTTCTCCCCGGTGTTTTCACAGGTGTTGGAGAGATATCAAGTGTCGTTTGGAATTGAGATACCCATTGTTGCAAAGGGATATTTGTAGGCCCATTTGAATTCATTGGTGTGTTTGAAGCCGATCTTGCAACGGTAATCTGTGGAAGTGGTTCACGTAAAGCATTCTCTTGAGTCTGATCATTTTGCATATTTAGCAAAGGAGTTGATGCATTTTGATTATCCTGTGACATATCATACGTCAAGTAGATATAGTCTTGTATTGTATTTATATTAAGAAAAATAAACCAATTTGACTACTCGAAGTTTTACGAAAGTCGTCTATGCTCGCACAAATTTATTATGGGTATTAAATAATTTATATAATCTACGCTCTGTCCAATTGAATAACATTGGAATGGAAGCCCAACTTACTTAAGGTAAGACATGTATCACTACCATAACCATCCAACGAATTCATCAGTAAATCACCATTCCAATAGTCCGCATACACTTTACACATAGGTAACCCTAAGCCTAATTTGTACTCATAGGGTCTGGTTATTAAGCTTTCCAATGTAGATTTCTTAGTTCTTGTTGACATGTCTTGTTGATTGATGTCCCCCAAGGATGTTTGCTTAAACAAGTCATTCTGTTCAGGTGTCTTGACCACAGAGGAACCCGCAGAGGTAACTTCTAGGTTAGAGTATAATTGCAAGCCAGGGATTCGATGAAAGTTCGACAAGCTCTGTCTGGCAAAATCGGGGTTCTTACCGAAAGACCAAATTTTCGATAATTCATCATGGCTTACTCCGCCACCCTGATCGGATATTCTGAAAAGCACCTGTTTTTTTGAATCTATGATGGTAATTTTAATCGGAGGTAGTTTTTTGGATGTCTTCTTTTGATGGGTCCTTATGACCGCCTCGTACGAATTACGCAAGATTTCACCAAACAAGTAATGCAAATGGGGCACCATGAATGGGAAAATGCAATCCAAGTCTCCTTCGATTTCCAAATCAGGCATATTTTCTTTATTTGGATAAAAGCCTATCATTGAATTTTTGATTTGGTCTGCAACGCTATTGAATTGGTCCACTGCTTTACATCTATCGAAAAGTTCTCCTATGTAGTCCGGAGGCTTACTTGAATTGGGCAGCGATCTATAGTTCTCCGTTAAGGATAAATGCTCTTCCACAATAACTCTTCTACTAATTCTTGACCTCAACATTGAACTCATAAATTTGTCCAACTCCGTCTGCGGCAAATCAGTTAAGATGGACACTTCTAGCGCTCCCATCATTAAATGAGAGAGGTTGAAGACATGGTCATCCAATAGCGACGATAAAATCTCACAAAACTTGTCGTTCTCTTCAAGGGTATGAATGGTAGGTATCTTTCTGAATGCATTAAACAGATGATAGTAACTCTCGTAAATCTGCCCCAAGTGGAAGTTGTTGACTATACCGAATGGCAATGTCTGCAAGTCTCTTATTCTCATTGCGAGTCTAATTGGGAGCTCCAACCTGACAAAGTTGGCACTATTCACAATTTTCTGCTTATTAAGTTTCTTTCCGTACCCTGCTAATTGTCGAAGGGATACCGGGTGGGGATCCTTTTTCAGGTAATTCATCAAAATCTCATTTTGAAAGAAATGCTGAGGATTCAATATGTTGGAATACGACGGGAATGGTCCCAAATCCTCAAAGTGTTTGGCTATTTCCTGTTTATCCAATGATAGAATGTCTTCATCGAGATACGAAAGGGAAGTAATTGATGATTTCCCTGTACTATATCTAAACAATTGGCACCCTCTAATTCCTTGGTAGATGTTTCTTTTTGAACCAGAAAGCATTTCGTATCACAATCAACAGTCTTAGTATAACAATCCCTGGATCTAACTTCAATGTGACTATTATCTTCAAGCTTCTAATACTGATTAGGTCGCATGATTCATAACCGAAATGGAACTGTTTTATGTGCAGGAAGATCAATACTTAACCAGCCATCTTAAGATGAAGTCAATAATAAATAGATTTATAACGATGATTTAGATTGACATTGAACAAACAATTGGCTACAAGCAGACATGAATGTTACTAGCAAAGGTTATTATACAACTCAATATCTTGACAATGTTACGAGGAAACGATATAAGGGACCCACCGAATTTGAGCCTGATAGTGGATATTTCAGTCCTCCTCAGTCTACACCAAGTAGTCCTCTTGTAAATGAGTTCAGCATAACAGGAAATAGATCTCCAGTGAGATCCAGAACACCGGTGGGGGAAGCTAATCATTTGAAACCGCAGATTGCCCCAGGATTTACAAAGGGTCCTAGTAGGGCTGGATCACCACTCGGATCACCGGTATCAGAACAGCCACCGCTGATCTCGAGATCACCGGGAAACAAGACTTCGGTTGTTGATTCGGAAGATTACGATCCTGATTATTTGGAACAGGAAATTACACCGGCTCAGCTTCACCGACTTCAAAACAGGAACAATGCTAGGTATCAACCACACCGGGTTAGAAGAGATCAAGCGATAATCCAGGGACGGAATATCAAGCAACCACCACCATCCCAAGACGAATATTATATTAAACAAAAGCAGATATATGATGAATCACCATATAAACCAAAATTCTACACCCATAAAACATTCAGAGATGTTTTCGAGGACGAAAAAAATAGTACTGATAAATACAACCCCATGGAGTTTGTTTTTAATGATCCCGAAAAAACTAAAAGTGAACAGGAACAAAATCAGAAATTGAAGAAGGCCTTAAAAGTTCTTCAAACCAAACTTGGCAAGGACAACTATAAGAACTATGATTATTATAAGAATATTAATGTCCCTCGCCGAGCTCCACAAGCAGTTGCTAGCCATAGTACCGAAGCAAGCGAGAATGACATAAATGACCTTAATGACAAAATATACGTAACAGAAGAAGAAAACAAGCAGCTTAAAAAGAATAAAAATTTCAAAAATGTATGGAAGAGAAAAGTAAAGAAGGCTAAGAATGAATTAGGAAAAGATTATGCTACCAGCACACAATCCCCGGAACTGATAATGGAGACGGAATCCACTGTACAGCCCATAGTTCTTGAACCAGAAGACGATGAACAGAAGCCCGTCATACCAGGCCAAGAGACAAATTTTCTGCCATTGTGGAGTTATATACTATCTTGGTTAGTATATGACCAAGGTAATAGTACACCTACGTATCAGGAAGAACCTATAAGTAATACTAAGCCAATATCGAAAATGAGACTACCAAAAAATAGAGTCGATATGAGAAATATCAAGAGGAACTATCAAGGAGTGGTGAGCAAATGGAACCAACCCGCATCAACGTTCTTTAGAAACGGTCAAGTCGTAAATCAAAATGGCATGCCATTGGTAAGAAACAATGGGAATTTGGCAGATCCAATGCCCTCTGGCCCCTTTGACAACTCATCCCAGGAGTTTGTCATTGAAATCGATGATGATGATTATGATGAAGAGAGCTTTATTGATGAAGAATTACATTATAACCCCACCAGCAAGCAATTAGAAAGACACCCTCCACCCTCACGTTCATTTTTCCCTTCATCTATGTTTGGTAATACAAATAATACGCGCTTAATAGATACACACAGTGGTCCGGCAACCATAATTTCCAACATTAATTCTCTAATCAAGAATATTAAGATCATGAGAATAATTTTTGCACCCATTGATATAATTGCACTTCATTTCCCCAACTTACAAACTGTGGTTATACTAGTTGAGTTGGTTATATTTTTATGGATACTTTACGAATTAAGTCTATTAATCGATGCCCTATGTATGATGGTGAAGGCAGTCTGTGCTCCTATGATTGCAATGGGAAGATTTATGAATAGAATTGTTTAGCAATTATATAGTACATTAATATTTTACGACGATTTGAATTTACACTATGCACCCACTACTTGATCGAACGATTCTTCTGTATCAAGCCACTTTTCTATTAGGTATTCTATGATACGCTTAATGCTTTATTGAGTTATTGGTAGGTCGTAAGTATGAAAATCCGGGGTTCGACTTTCTGGTGAAAATGTTTTTTTTTTAATTTTTCGTGGTTAGATTCTTCAACAGCCAACTTCACATTTTGCTACTAACGATCAAGCAGATAGTCTAAAAATGGTATTGTCAAGGGTTGGAATATCAACCTTGAGAACCAATCTTAATATTGCTAACAGTACTTCAGCTATTTCAAGATGCTGTATGTTAAAGTATTCGACGTCAAATCAAACTGGCAATAATGGTATACAGAAAAGTCCCGAACAAGCTAAGAAAGAAGCAGCCGAGTTGGCGATGCAGTCCCTAAAGGACATTGGTGGTATACTTTCCTCCTCCTCTTCTTCAGACGAGGCTACACAACCTATTGAAACTAAAGCTATCTTCGAAAATCCACAATTATTTGGAAGCTTAAGCTTATTGCATCAAGGCCAAGTTTTAAAAGAATTACAAAGTAAATTTGACGGAAAATGGAAGAAATTAACCATGCAAGATAAGAAGTTAGGCTACTATATTTACTACGGGAACTGGGGAGTTCGTGAGGATTTTTCGAATTGGAACGCAGACGAAGCACCACTTGATTTGCCATTTCACATTCCCAGTAAATTGAAAACTACCAATCCTACCGCTTCTACAAAAATATCTATGGTAGAACCCCCCGTTGTATTATCCGAAACCCCGGTAAGGGCAAAACAGTTTGATTTTAAGAGAGTAGACGGAGTTTCGAAATTCTTCATTTACTTGACGTTGTTTATTTCGATGTTTGCCATTTATAGAGACAAAAACATTGGCGAAGAGGGCAGACCGAAAGAAGTGATCATCGAGGATGAATATGAAAAAGAAAGAAGAGCCATACAAGCACAACTAAGGCAAGAGCTCTTAGCGAAAAGGATTCAAGAGGAAAATAAACTGAAACGGAAGTGGTATTACTTGTGGATTAAATAATTTGTAAATAGAGATTTGTTTATTAAATATATATACAACACATACAAATAGTTCTAACGAAATGCATTTTCTACTCAGCTTCTTCAATATCTTCGTCTTCATCTTCGTCTTCATCTTCATCTTCATCGTCCTCGTTCCAACTATTTTCTACTGTTTCCCTCACTCTCTTAATATATTGCGACCTATGATCCTTGTATAAATTGGCCGCTTCAACATTCGCTGGCGAGCTTATATTAGGATCATTTAGTAAGGATTGTACCGATGTCAAGATACTTGACACATCATATGTAGGTGACCATCTATTTTGCAAAATATCCAAACACAATTCCCCGGACGCATAAACATTTGGATGGAACATTTCACTAATAAACTTCACGGTCGGTGGTTTATTTGGATATTGCTCGTCAAACTGAAGGATTAAACGAAACGTCCCATCTTCAAACGGCGTATCAGCAGGACCTATGATAACAGCATTCCTAAATTTCGGTTAGTAATCTCAACGGTTTTCCTGTGAAATCCCTGTACTATACATACCAACTCATCACATTATCCGGCAATGGAGATGCAGAAACCCCACTAGGAGCATCTTGTTGCATACGCTATATTGTTAGTTTATCGTTGAGTAATGTTGAAAAATCGTCCACTATCAATACTCACCTTA
This sequence comes from Debaryomyces maramus, assembly GCA_030583545.1. Classification (NCBI taxonomy): domain Eukaryota; kingdom Fungi; phylum Ascomycota; class Pichiomycetes; order Serinales; family Debaryomycetaceae; genus Debaryomyces; species Debaryomyces maramus. Next base: position 322,042 of record JAJMIL010000004.1, read on the forward strand.
AAATCACGCATAAGTCTTCTTTTAGCAGGCGTCGACATTTATACTTCTCTCTATATTATATTAGGTAAACACTTTACTTGGGTTCATGAAATACTAGCTTAAAAATGTATAAATGTTAATGTAATAGTTGTACGTCTGTATAATATCGCCACTAGCATATCTTCTATACTAGCCTAGTTTCTCGTTTCCGCTAGAAAAATAGTTTGCACATAATCAAATGATGGCGAAATGACATAATATCATTTATATACTATATATTAAAACAAATACTAATCATGAATAAGGGCGTAAACAAAAAAGAATAAACGGATGGTAAAGAGTAATAACTAATGACATAAAATAAAAAGAAAGTGGACAAATTTGCTTATTTCTATCCGATAACCTAGTTGGCATTATTGTAGACTTCCTCAACTAAGTTCTTGATATCAGAAAGAACACCTTCAGTGTCATGCTCAGCCTTCTCAACTAATTTCTCAACCTTAGATTGGAAGCCGGAAAGCCTGTCAGAAAGAGTGGACTCCTTATCGGAAGCTTCGGGAACAGAATCATGCCAGAATTCTGTTAAGTTGTGGCCAGCACCATTGAAGGCTAAAATATTTGGAGTTGCATCATCTGGAATATCGGTCAATACACCCTTGGAACCGTAGTGGATCAAGTTCTTCTTCAATTGGCTTGGAGTCACGGCACCAGAAGTCGCAAATTGGGAATCTCCGCTTGGTTGTAAAGAAAGGAAGTAAGATAACAAACCACAAATATGGGGTGAGGCCATCGAAGTACCTGATAATGTAGCAGTGGCCGAGTCAGAGCCGATGTAGGTAGATAAAATGTTCAAACCAGGGGCAAAGATGTCGACACACTTACCGTAGTTGGAAAAGTAGGCTCTTGCATCAGAAATGGTAGAAGCACCCACGGTAATTGCATTCTCTGCACTAGCAGGAGAAGTGTTACAAGCATCTTGGTTTTCATTACCGGCAGCGACAGCAAAATGTAAACCGGCCTTGACGGCAGCGTTAACTACCAAATCTAAAGCAGGAGACTTACCACCACCTAATGACATATTAGCGGTGGAACCCTTGAAACCCTTCTTGTTTTCCTTGACAGCTGCTAAATGAGCCTTGGTGGCAAATTCAACCCCCTTGACAACATCGGACATACTTCCGGAACCATTGGATCTCAAAACCTTAACGGCAACAAGGTCGGCCTTCTTTGCAATACCGTATTGGTTCGACCCGATAGTACCAGCACAATGAGTACCATGACCATTACCATCTATATCAGCATCGCCTGTTGGGATAGTGGAACCCCACTTGGCTCTGCCTTTGAATTCTTGATGCTCGATGTTAACACCGGTATCAATGATGTAAGCAGTGACACCCTTTCCACCTTCGTCGTCATAAAGGTATTGGTTGAACGAGTTCAAGCTCAATGGTTGTCTGTGGGAGACTCTAGCCAAACCCCAAGGAGCACCCTTCTGGGTGTCGAATTCCGAGGCGTGCACCATGGAGTCCTTCTCAACAAACTTAACCAATGGGTTACGGCGTATCATATCGATGGTTTGTTCACTGAAGAACCCGGCGTATCCCGACAATACGTTGTTGATATTGAACGAATCCAAAATACCGCCCGCGATATTCAACTCCTTGATGCTAGTTAAAAATGGATGGTCCGCATCCATTTGCCCCACGGAGTTGGCATGCTGCATGGCAACCCATTCCTGGTGGAATTGAACCTCGTCTGCCGTTAATCCATCCTTAAAAACGACGATATACTTGTTAGGAATGATATCTCTGCCCGACTCGGCATTAACAACCGGTGCCGACTTATCGGACTCCAACAATTTAATGTCCATAACAGAAGCTGCCGCTTCTCCAACGTGCTTAATCGCATCCTTAGCACCCTCAAAGACATCCAATCCCTTGTTCTCCTTCTTTCCGTTAGAAAAAACATCTACTACGTCGTTGGCAGATGGAATGACTAACCCCTGGACCCCCATAGCGGCCAAAATTGAAATAGCAACTGATTTTGATAACAACATACTTCTCCAAGTTTTTTTTAGTTTATCTTACTGTATAATTTAATAAAGATGTTGCAATGTATAATAGTTTATTATGATATATAATATTCAAGAAGAATGGTATGTTTATATCAAGAAAAGGGATAAATTTATAGTGGCGATAAGTTCTTTATCAATCTGAAACCGTTTGAGGCCCAAGTCAGCCATTATTTTTTATTTTGTGTAACAATGAGATTATCGTGTGAGAAACTGTGGTGGTTAGCTGATAAGGAATAACCAATTAGGAAAAAGCATAGATTATCCATGGATGTATAGATAGAAACTACAGGGTGGTCTAACAAAGAACCGGGGCTATATGGTGGGCGTGTTTAGTAAATTTTGTAGGAATATAACGGGTATTTACCGACGTAGCATGTATCTTTAGAAGCAGATAAGACTATACAGAGTATGATTGTAAGGGAATTATAGCAATGTGTGAGATTAGGACTTTTTCACGCCATTTTCCAGAAGCCACGATCTGACAGCTAGCTCGTCTACGTGGGCTAGCTCGTTTATGGGCTTGTATATGAGCTCTTCGTCGTATTCATTCTCCAATACCAATTGGTGCAAAAGGTTTCTGCGCATTTGGATGGATTCGTTGACGCAGAACCAGAGGGTGTTGCGGCCGTCGGACTGGACAGATTTGTTTATGGGGAGACGGGGAGTGTGAATGTGGTTTAACAAAGACGTGTTGATGTAGTCCAAGAGGTCTTTGTGGGACTTGTTAGAGAACGCGTCGGGGTTGGCAGACTTGCAGTTGGTGTTGGTGCACCAGTCGAAGCCGCAGCCCTTGGTCAATTGGATCATGTATTTCCTTTCGATTCTGCTCTGGAGCCGAGAATGGGTGGGATCATGCTGGGCGATGTAGAGGGGGCCAAAGCAGTAGTCGCAGAGCCCCATCTGGTTACTGGCGTTGTCCTTGACGATAATAACGCAGTTTTCGTTCAGGCATTTGTTGAAAAACAACTTAGATTCCTGGTTCATTTGCAACTTGTCAAGATCATGCATTTTGAGATGCTTGGCCAAGTCTTTGCTCCGTAGAATCTTGCTGCACTTATAGCATTCTGTAGTCTTGTTGCCACAGGCGTTTTCGTGATTGGTTAAGTCTGCAACTTTATCTTGGTAGGTTGATTCCCCCTGGGGGACAATTAAAAGGCAGAATCTGCATTCGTGTAGCTTTCCAGGACACACGGTGGATTTGTGGTTAACCACTAAATCAATAAATGATGGAAACTCATCCAGACTAGAACACTGGTTGCAGGTGTACGGCGACTCGTGAAATAGTTTATCATGTTTGAACTTAAGTATACTGGAACTTCCATACTTCTTCGGATCATTGCACTTCTCACAGTGCCAGTGGGTTGGTGGAATCTCTTTCAAGAAAATTTGCCCACATGAACACTTAATATTATTTCTCAAGCAGAAAGATTCATGTAATACGAACTTGCTCTTGGCAATTTGTTTCTCGCAATTTGAGCATACTACAATATCTCCTGTGACTCCATCGTTGTTCGTACCATTTTCAATTTCATCGTCATCAGATTCTTGTGTGTTTGATATGGAAAGTTTAACATCACCTGAAAATTCCCAGGTAAAAGGCACTATATATAAGTAATGATCCGAGCTGTCATCTCCTCTTTTATGCACTTTGCTAAGCAAGCCATCGTCCTTCGAAATGTTGATTGAAATCAGCTTCTCGTATTTCTTTGAATTATTCCTATCCAAATTATATTGAACATCAAAATCCTGATCCATAGTTGTCCATCTATAATTCTCTAAGTTTGTTAGCTTATCCACACCAATGATTAAGTCCGTATTGAAAATGGATGAATAGTCATTAGTATCAAAATCAGTAAGCTTCACTGTCAATGGATTTGTCAGATTGTAATTTGATATATCTATCTTCAATATTTGAGGTTTAAAATCACTAGCAAATATCAGCTTTAAGTCTATAATGTCTAGTGTATCATTTACTTGGACTTCATTTATATCCTCTGAATTGATGAACTGAGTAGTCTTACTGAATTCTAGTTGTTGATTTGCCATTATATCATTCAATGGGATAACATCTAATACTATATCGGTGTCTATGACTCCAATTGTATCCAGCGACTCATCCACAGCCTCGATGTATAATTCGTACACAGTTTTATTATCTTCAATATAAAGCACTTCATGCTTCGTCAAGGTTGTATAGAACTTCGTTAGTTTGGATTCTAAAAAGTATTTCCAGTTATGGACTTGCGGATAAAATTGTAATGGTTTCAATGTTAACGATTGTCCTTTAGGTATATCATGGACTAGTTGTATCTGGACCGTCAGACCCTTCTCAGTTGACAACTTCTCTGAAATGATTTGTGGTAAATCAATAAGTCCTTCATGGGATGAAAACTCTTTAACTCCGCAATAGCTGGACTTGTCATCGTTCCATATTCTAAATATTAAAGGATGCGGCAACTTTTCTTCGCCATATTTCTCTAATACCGATGATAAGATTGACGGTGGAAAAATAGCCTTATCCGAGTAGCGAGGCAAACTCGAGTCTGGCTGAACAGTCAACTGGTATTCAAGCCCTGTTTCTATCATCGCTTACCGTCTAACGTATCTTGAACTCTTAATTGTGTATTCTTATCTGTTCTCTTACTTTTACTAGTGGCAAGAGTCGGTTGATATTGAATTTGCATCTCTTTATATGCAGGATATATAATAGCATGCCTTGTAATTACTAATATAGACGGCCGTTCAATACCCAGATAATCACCTATCAAAGCTCCTAGAGCTACTTGGAACTTTCAAGATATAGTGGATGCCACAGCACTAAATTAATAGATTAGGATGTAATAATATCACCTACTGAAATAAATATTGTACATAGTACGACATTCTATTGAAATGTCGCTCACTTTCTACAACTGACTCCTCCTACTTATGCCTCTGTTCATAAATAACTTTCATTACGCTCTTATATTTTGGTGTATGATTCAGGTAAAACCTAGGAATAAACTAGAAAAGAAAACTTAAAATTTTTGATAAAGCTTTTTCTGAATATAATTAATTAGCGAACAAGTGCACAATTAATGCTAAATGCTGCAAAATAATTAAATAATATGAACTGTTTCACAATGAGGTTGTTATCGATACGAAGATATTCACCGATCTCTATTGAATAATAAATACTTATTTAAATCTATCAAAATCTATAACTACGTTTAATTCTTATCACTTTCGTCCTCAGAGTCATCAGTTTCGCTTTCATCAGTTTCACTTTCATCACAAGTTTCACAGTCACTATCACAGTCACTTTCAACATCAGCATTAATTTCTTGGATAGTCGTATTATAGCCATGCTTGTTTAAAAATGTTTGAAACGTTTCTGCTTTGGCTGGTGGAAGACAAGTAAACAAAACAGAAGTTTTAGCAGAGAATAATGGCTGGAAGTATTTCTTCAAGGCGTACACTAAGTCATCGGCAGTTAATTTGTTTAACTCTTTCAAAAAGAAATTGATATAGTTGGGCCCTCTTCTTTTGAAAACGTTATCGGAAATTTTGCAAACAGCTGCATCAAAATTATTGGATTCACCATTTGCAAGTTCATTAACAATTGCTGCAACCGCATTCTCAATACTAACAGTATCAAATTTCAAGTTGCCATTACTATAATCTTCAACAATTCTCTTACCTGTCAACCAAGCTTGCTCAGCATCAGCACCTCTGTAGATGGAAAAGTTCAAGTAACCTGTTTCGACGTTACGACGGATACTTGCGCCATATGCTAATCCAACACCACGAATACCTCTCCAGAATGGCCCTTCGACAGCAGTTAAAAATTCACTAGCCAATGCTATTTTAAAGATATCTTTATCCAAGTAGTCGGTAGGAATAGGAGTTGATGAAATTAAATGGGTAGATTCAGTTGCTGGGGTAGTAACAATAAAGGCTTCTTCAGAACACTTAGTACCAATATCCGATTTATATTGAAATGAACGGGGCATTTCTTCAATTGGATCAACTGTAAATTCGGAATCATCTTTGAAGTTATCAACAAAATCGGTCCATGATGAAATAGGTGTTGGTAATGAATGTGAATCACCAACGACAAAAACCTTGAAGTTATTCAAATTAAATAATTGGTTTTTCAAATTTAACAAATCGCTTTGGATTTCATGAAAGTTTCCATCATTAATCTTTTGAAGTAATTCCTTATAGAAAATTTCCGTATGAAGACAATCTTGAGCTTTTCTCAAAGAAGAATCATTAAATAAAGTTCTATACTGGGAAGAATACATCATGAGTTCACCATTTCTTTTCTTGTCAGGTAAGGAATTAATAATCTTTTCAATGATTACCCTTACTCTAGATTCTTCAATTACAGAGTATTTCAAAACGTTCAACAACCACTGAATTGCTTTATTGTAATTCCTTTTCTCGAATTTGACTTTGACGTTTATCAATTCTAAAAATTGGTTATCGAAACCATTGTCTAGTTGATATTCAATTAAATCATCATTAATCTTAGAAATCACTTCTTCATAAGGAATATATGTGCCATCAGGCAACTTTATTGGAAAAGAAAATATCTCTTCCAAAATCGACATGTATCTTAAAAGCTTAGGATCGGCCTTCATTGAAGACATTACCAAGTTTATAGTTGCAAATTCTGACTTCAAGTTTTCAAAGTGGAAAAACATTGGAAAATTGTCAGGACAATCTTGCTTTAATAATTTGTTAAATGAATCATTTTCAATATAATCTGCATCAACATTATTGGCACCTCCTTTATATGATTGAGTTTTGATGAATGAAATTTTAGAAGGATCTGGCTTGCCAAATTGAGTGAGGATAGAATCAGGAATTGGGGTATCGTTCTTATCTTGGGCCTTTTGTAAGTTATCGCCTAGTTTTACTAAACCATCTTTGCCATATTTTTCTTTGATTTTTTTCTGTATTTCCTTGTTTTCACGTTTATATGATTCATTCAACTTAGCTGAGGGTTTGCCTAAAATAGTTGCTGACTTGTTATCAACAAAATATTCTCTTATTAAAGAACACCACTGTTCTGCAGTCCAATTAGCTAAAATGTCATATTCGTTCAAATCTTTACTCCATTTGCTTAAATCAGAGCCGTCAACATTACCATAGATAAACTCTGAGATTGCAATATTTGAAAACGTACTTGGTGATTTCTCAGTAGCGAAAATGAATTTTAACTTTTGTTGATTTACCATTTGTCTCAAGTATGCTAAATCTAAGACTTCTGGATCTATTTGGCTTTTAATTAATTCTTTTATCTTTGAGTCTACTTCATGCAATTTTTCAGTAGGAACCCCACTTAGGGAAAAGTTCAAACCCGTTCTCACATAGTCATCAGTACTGTAATCTATTTCGGTTGCCAAAGGGTTTTCGATTTCAACTAAATGTTTGTTAAATAACGAAATAGCACTATCGGTGAAAAATGTACCTACCATGTCCAAGGCAATATTAACAAGCGTTTCGTCAGCAGTAGGCCCAATCCAAGAAATTAATAATTCTCCCATAGATTCGTCCTTATCAGGGAATTCTACTTCCTTGATTATGGTCTTAGTCAAAGGCAAATCATGCTCTGAATCAACAAACGGTCTTTTGCTCGGAATTGTTGGCATGGGAGACAATTCATTGTCAAATTCGGTCATTATATCCAATAATTCTGCTTCCTCAACTGATCCAGTAATAACAACACATAAATTATCAGGTCTATACATAGCTTTATGAAAATCTTTGATTTGGTCGTTAGTCAAGTGACGCAATTCAGACATCAATCCCCCAGTTTCCGAGGAATATCCAGAGTTGGGCGAGTACAAGGTCTGCTGCATGTTCAAAAATGATATAAACCAGGACTGGCTTTCAATTCCTTGCATTTCACTGAATACAACACCTTTTTCTTTACCTTTACCATCTACATGGTACACCTCAGTCAAGCACGCCTCATCAGTCAATGTAGGATTAAACAAATGATCCAAATAGATAGGAAGCAAAGTCTTAAAACCTTCCCAGCCCGCAGTAGTTAAGGTGTATACCGTTTGGTCGACGGCAGTCCAAGCATTAGTAGAAGAAAAGAATCTATTGCCTAGGTTATCTAACAATCCTTTGTAAGGAAACTTTTTCGAGCCCATGAAGATTAAATGTTCCAAAGTATGTGGACATCCCGAGTTATCTGCTATTTCAGTAGCTACTGCAAAATATCCATTAACTACCGGCGATGGTTGATCAATGTATGTTATTTGTAAACCTGTTCTTTCGGATCTCCATTTTGTAATATGTGACGGAGCATACTCGACACTAAACGAAGTTTGTTTAACAAAATGGGATTTCAGTGACGTGGATACCATTCTGTGTAAACGGCTTATAATGTTCTTCAGTGAGAATATAATTTTTGATGTATTTTCAAAGAAAAAGGTAGAGTTTCTATGCTGATGGATTAAGTTTGAAAAATAAGAGCGAGATGGAAAAAAATCTGATTTGTAGCCATAAAGAATATGTTTAGAATATGCATAAATTTTACGTAGTAGGTCTACTGGACTATTACAAACATACCACACTTATCCTGAAAGTGTAGTTTCACTTGTAGTTTCATTTGTAAATGATTCTAGTGTTTGGTGGATAGTCCGTTGACATATGTAGCTGATGATAAATCAACAGATATATGTCTATCGTTAGATATAAAAAAGGCAAAACCGGCAAAAGTTTCAGAGGAGTTAGAGCTCTTTGCTAGCAATAATTTCCCCTGATTCTAAGTTCCCAACCCTACTGGGCTACTTCTAGGAGCCTTTCGGACCAACCGTGTAATAGATCGAAGTCTATGCAGCACTTTGAGTGCAAAAAAAAATTTTTAGATCTAGGATTAGCTTATACGACGAAGTAGTTTGTAGACCATTCATCTAATTAACACTTCATATACGCTAAAGGATGACACAGAAGACTTTGGCAAGATTTTAAACTATAATTAAGGGCTATAAATATTTTCGTTTAAGGCAAGTGCATAATATAATGGCTTCTACATTAGGGAGATTGAAAGTTCAACTATGGGGTAAACCTCCAGATGACCATAGAGAGGTCAAGTTGCTAGCAAAAATAGATTGGTTTGTGCTATCGTTTGCGTGTTTGTTGTATTGGGTTAATTACGTTGATAGGCTAAATGTGTCAAATGCTTATGTCTCAGGAATGAAAGAGGAATTGAACATGGGAGGAAACGAATTCAATATCATAAATACTTGTTTTAATGTTGGCTATATTGTGTTCCTTGTGCCGAATAATTTGATCTTGTTAAAAATACGGCCCCGATATTGGCTCACGTTTTGTGCAATTGCTTGGGGTTTATTAACTTTGGGTATCTATAAAGTGTCATCCTATAAGCAGATATACGTGATACGGTTCTTTCAAGGAGCCTTCGAGAGCTCCACATTTGTGGGTGTTCACTTGATATTGGGATCGTGGTATAAAGAAGATGAGCTTACAAAAAGAAGTGCTATTTTTACGTCTTCAGGGCTAATAGGCAACATTTTCTCAAGTACAATGCAAAGCTCCATATATACGAATATGGATAATTTGCATGGTATATCTGGATGGAGGTGGTTATTTATTATCGACTTTATAATCACCATTCCAATAGCAGTTTATGGGTTCATATTCTTCCCTGACACACCAGAGACCTCCAAGGCCTTTTATTTCTCGGAAGAAGAAATTCAATTGGCAAGAAGTAGAGTTCATCAAAGACGTCCTACCAGACTAGACTGGTCAGTTTTTAGGCGGGTCTTAGGAAGATGGCATTGGTGGTTGTTTTCTTTCCTATGGATAGTAGGCGGTGAGAATGAATCGTTTGGGAGTAATTCACTTTTTGCAATTTGGCTCCAATATTTCAATTATACAATTCCTCAAAGAAACCACTATCCCATGGGAGTGTACGCTGTAGGGGTGATCTCAACCTTTGCGTTTGCTTTATACATAGATGGCACTCATGCGAGATACCACTGGAGAGTTGGTATCTTCATTGCAATTAGCATGATTATATCAACTATTTTGCTAATCATAAATCCAATATCAGAAAGCTTTGTATTTGCTGCTCATTATATTTCAGGAATTTCTTACGCAGGCCAGGCAACTTTCTTTGCTTGGGCAAATATTGTATGTCAAAATGACTTAGAGGAAAGATCAATAGTTCTTGGTTCGATGAATATGTTTAATAATGCTGTAAATGCTTGGTGGTCATTATTGTTCTATGTTGCTTCAGATGCACCAAGATTTCGAAAGGGGTGTTGGGCAATGTTAGCAACAGCAATTGTTAGCATAATAGTTATATGCTCAATTCGGATTTTTCAGTTACAAGATAATAAAAAGGAAGAATCAAAAACAGAGGTCATTATAGAAGATAAAGAATCTGTTGTTTCACATTTGCATATGAAAGAGCATGATGGTAATAGTTACGAATGAATGTACAATTAATATACATAATTATAATACATATGCTAAATTGATCTATCTTTTGTCCAGTTCGGCTTCTTCAAATAATTTGAAGATGTTATTAACATCATTTTTCATGCTCTTAGTTAATTCAACTAAATCAGTATCTGATTTATTATACATAATACAATTAGCTAACATTAGCATGATATCTCTTTTCAATTGCTTAATCAGGTCGTACTCTGGCGGATCGTTCTTCAGTTTTATTGACTTTAGTATATTCTTAAGGTCTTTTGGCTTGTAGATGACCTCATGATAATCAGGAGCTTCTTTTGCGTTAACTGGTTGCAAAAAAGGCGACGAGAATCTATGTGCTTGTATGTTGTTAATGAGATTCACAGCAATGTGTTGGAATCTTTTATGTTGTTGTGGTGTTGACATGGATGACGAGCGTGAGCGTTTTTTAGATGGGTGGATATGTTCTTGCTCATTAGCACTTTCTTCAACTATAGCTTCAGGAGTCTCATACTTCTGTGTTTCATCATCAGGTTTCTCTTTCGCTGTTTCTTTTTCTTCAACGTCTTTGACGTCCTCGTCTTTATCTTCTTCAGCATCTTGACTTTCTTCAGCATCTTGACTTCCTTCATCCTCTATGTCTGCTTCTTTATCTACTTCTTCATCCACTTCAGCTTCGCTGGCATCTTTATCACTTTCTATTGCGTTCGAGGATTCACTCTTGGAACCCTCTTCGGCGTCTGCTTCATTCGCTTCTTCGCTTGCAGTGGATTCTGCAATTTTGTTGGATTCATCTGATTCTTCTTCTTGACTCTTATCTGAAGCTACGGTTTCGTCCTTACTGCCAGTACGTTCGTAAATCACTCCCAAGTCATTAATATTCTTAATAAGTGTCTTAGAATAGTTTATTGCCGATGATACAGCGATATCATTTAGAAAGGATTCCACTGGTTTTGGTCCAGTTCCAATACTTATTCTATCATCTACTATTTGGACAAAATCAGCAAACTTCCGTTCGTTTATCAACTCAACAAGCTTATCCTTCTCTATATGATCATTTATGGGGTACCTACTAAACTTCTTTGTATAACTTTGCATTAATTCGTTAAAATCTAATAAAAATGTCTCTAAGCTATCGTTTATTGGGTAGTCGTCAGCTTTAGTCCTCTTAAGAGATAAATTGATAGTTGATGCGATGATTATCAGAATAAGCTCGGTATCCAACGATTCTACCCCGGGCATCTTCAATTATCGTTTAGTATTGTATAAGTTGTTTATTGGTAAACTGAAAATTCAATTATCAATTTTTGTGTAATTAATTACCTATTAACATGTTTCTACAATGACTCCAGAAGTAACCAGAATAACATTTTATATTATTTGTCAGGACTAAATATGTACAATAAAAAGAGATAGCCATCCAAGTACTTGAACGGATAAATAAGTAAAATTCATTACATGACTTCCGAATGAAATCTGTATATATTTTCATAATGAACCTTTGGCTCAAAAAAACGCATAGATCATTAACGCTTTTGCATGTTTTGCATCAACATGGCACTATATGGGGTTAGTAAATGTTTTAATTAAATAAAATCTTGTAGGCACCCATTAACCATCGCTGGAAATCTAGGGTCTTGCCACAACGAAAATCTCAAACGTACTTTTGTTCTTGGAATCTTTGTCCAACTCTTTCACTATGCTTTAAGAACTTTTCAGAACACTTGGTAATACAGGTGCTTTCCTTGGTCGTCAAGTTGTTGGAAGTGAAGTCGTTAACACAATCGTCGAAACATCTGGAGACCAAACTGGAATATAATCTCATGAAATCTTTCATTTGCTTTTGTTCAACAATTTGTTGAAAATCTTGTTGTTCCTTAACGTTTAATTGGTCCATTTTGTTACTTGCTTATAATCTTCGAGGTCTATGGTATAATCTTGATAAAGATGTGTATTAAAGAGACTACTATTGCTTCACAGAGTTTCGACGAGAACGTAAAAAATTTGAAGGCGAGCTTATATGCACACCGGTATTTCTAATATTATATAAGCCTTTCTATGATATAGTTCTATGTACATTAAGAGAATAACTTCTATTGCTAACAAGTGCAAGAATTGGGTACTCTTGGGAAGGGTATAACGTCTTTGACATTATCCATGACACCAAGATATGAAAGTAATCTTTCAAATCCCATTCCAAAGCCACCATGAGGTACTGTACCATTTAGTCTTGTCGATAAGTACCATTCCATATCATCCTTGTTCATACCCCTGCGGTCCATTTCTTCGACTAAAGTATTGTAATCATGTTCCCTCAAAGAGCCTCCAACTAGCTCGCCGATTTCAGGCAATATCAAGTCATAGCACGCAACAGTAGGTCTTTGTGCATCGAAGATCGATGGATGGGATTTAAGCATGTAGAACGGCTTTTGTGAAGCAGGATAATCAGTTATAAATACAGGGGATTGGAAATGGGTACCTGCAATCCACTTTTCGTGCTCTGTTTGAAGAGAGTCGCCCCATGTGAGGCGATTCTTCAGTCTGTTTTTATTCTTTACCTTGTTAACGATATCAATGGCTTCGGTGTAAGTGATGGACGGCCACTTCTGGGATGACAAAACTGTATTCCACCTGCTCTTCATTGATTCGAGCTCGTCCTTCTTGAATCTGGATTCCAATAAGTCGGTCGAATCTCCACTCATTTCTTTGGCCGCCGCTTCGCTCAAACTACGAGTCACGTAACGGATCATACTTTCTGTAAAATCTGTTAGCTGACTAACATGATCGATGTAGCAGATTTCCGCTTCCAACATCCAGAATTCACTCAAATGCCGGTTTGTATTGGAGTCTTCAGCACGGAAACACGGCGATAATGTCCAAGCTTTGTTCAATGATAGAGCTAAAACTTCTAAATGTAATTGTGTCGAAACTGTCAAATACGCAGGCTTATCAAAAAAAAAATCTTCTTTCAACTTCCCATCAACAACCACTTCCTTCTTATGTAACTGTTCAACCTTGAACTGTTCTCCAGCACCTTCACAATCAGAACTCGTGATCAAAGGAGGTGATGTTTTGATGAAATGTTCTTTGTTAAAGAATTCTATGAGCTTGGTTTCCATGAACGACCTAAACCGCAAGACTGATGCCAAGGTTGAAGTCCTATGTCTTAAAGTAGGTAATCCTCTTAAATATTGGTATGTCAGAGCCTTTTTTTGTATTGGATATGAATCTTCTACATCACCAATGACCGATAATCTATGGCTGTCTTCATCAGGGTTATAAAGAAGTTCGTATTTCTGAGTTCCTTTTGACTCGATCCATCTGCCTTCCACTGCAATACTCTGTCCCACTTTCAAATGCAATTTAGAAAACACTGAATCTGGATCCTGTAACACCACACTTAAGTTATTATGAGTCGAACCATCAGATAAATCCACAAAACTAATATTCTTAAACTGACGAATGGATTTAATATGTCCTTGGGTTGAGATTATGGATTCGACTGTAGGTGGAGCAATAAACAATTCCTTTATGCTAGGTTTCAAACTATAATATCTTGCTCTGAAGTTTAGCGACGATAGTATCAACGGTATCCGTCTGCACCTGGGGTATAGGATAGACATTCCACCTTAGCTTATCTGTTGTTTGATTCTATCTAAGTTTGAAAAATTATAATAATTTGTATATGAAAAATACTGCATATATGGTTGTACGTATAACCACCATATCTGGACTTTAGTGAAAGAAGAAATAGATATACTAATTCCTTCAAGCATGCATTCCCATCATTCGCATAGTGGTTCATATGTCTCACATGCCACAGATGACCTTGATTCAGTAGTTGCTAAAGCTGAATCAATGGGATTTACACATTATTGTCTTACAGAACATATGCCTCGTTTGGATAATAAGTTTCTTTATCCAGAAGAAATAGATAAAAGATATTCAGCTGGAAACTTACAGGAGGATTTCAGAAATTACCTAGATCATGCAAAAAGGATCCAAAAAGACTATGAATCTAAGGGTCGAATGAAGGTGTTGATAGGATTTGAAATTGAAGGGTTAAATGATTCTCATATTGAATACACTGCAAAATCGATTATGGACCAAGAAGATTCCCCCATAAATATGTCAGTGGGGTCAGTACATTATGTAAATGAAATTCCAATTGACTTTTCACTAGAATTATGGTTGCAGGCTCGGGATTCCACTACAGATAAGACTACCAGATCTCTTTACAAGGCATATTTTGATCTTCAGTTCAAAGTCGTGCTGGATTTGAAACCGTTGGTTATAGGGCACTTCGACTTGATCCGTCTTTTCGAACCTTTGGATGAGATAGATCCTACTACAAATAAAAAACTTAGAGACATAGATATCGAGCATGATTGGCCTGATGTGTGGGCGAAAGTGGTTCGAAATATTGAATTTATTAACGGCTATGGGGGGTTATTTGAGTTGAATTCTGCCGCCATAAGAAAAGGATGGCTGACTCCATATCCGAAGAAAGACTTTTGCGATGCAATTTTGAAACATGGCAAAGGAAAGTTCTGTCTTTCCGATGATGCCCATTCAGTTGCACAGGTCGGGTTAAACTTTTATAAAGCCTGGGAATATGCTCGGGACATTCTCAAGCTTCAGCATATATATTACCTAGATTTAGAGGCTAATGGGAAGACTGTGGTTAAACAAGAATCAATCCTAATATTGGATGAATCAAGGTTTTGGGACCAATATAAATAAAATACAACGTTCTATTAGGTAATACACGTATTTAGTATTAATTAACATAGATAATAATTACAGGATTAGTATGATCTACCGAACATACAGTAGGTGACAGCTGGCTTATCACATTTAACACATTTTTGGCCAGATGGTAATTTTGGTTGGTCGTAAGGAATACACAAGGACTTGGCACCCATTGATGGAGCCTTATCATCGACTTCTTCTTCTTCGCCATCATCCTTCTTGGCGGAAGAGTCCTTGATATCATCTTCACATTCCGAACCACCACACCATGGGGACACAATGACATTCTTAGCGTTTAAAGCTGGAACAAAGTCTTTCCAGTCATCAACCCTTATACGGTGTTCACTGAATTCTTTACGGGCCTTCTCTAATAAACCGATTTGCATTTCTTGTAAAATTTCTGGAATACGTTTCTCTAATTCGTTTAATTTGACTGAGTATTTCTCACCATTGTCACGTCTAACAGCAGTTACTTGCTCTTGGGTCAAATCTTTTGGACCAAACTCTAACCGTAATGGAACACCCTTTAATTCCCAGTTAGCGAATTTCCAGCCTGGAGTATAATTCTCTCTGTAATCTCCAGTTACTCTGACTTCAGCATCTTTCAATGCCTTTTCAATCTTTTCAGCACCATCGTTGATAGATTTCCTTTGCTCATCAGATGTCTTGGCAGTTAAACCAACTGGAATAACAACAACTTGAGTTTGGGCAACGCGTGGAGGCAAAACCAAACCTTTATTATCTGAATGGGTCATAACCATAACACCAATAACACGAGTAGATAACCCCCAAGAATTTTGGAAAGCAGAAACTCTTGGTTTATCAGCACCTTCTGGGTTTTCGACAGAGATATTAAACATTTTGGAAAAGTTAGTTCCCAAGTGGTGCGAAGTAGCACCTTGAATTCCTCTACCAGTAGCGGCGATGAAACCTTCACAAGTGGTGGTATAATCACCACCAGCGAACTTTTCGTTTTCGGTTTTCTTACCTTTAACAACGGGAACAGCCAACAACTCTTCGTAGATACCAGCATACAAATCTAAGATTTGATCCACCTCTTCGGCCGCACCTTCTTGTGTTAAATGAGCAGTATGACCTTCTTGCCACAAGAATTCACGAGTTCTTAAGAATGGTTGTGGATGCTTGAATTCCCATCTGACAACAGAATTCCATTGATTCAACTTCAAAGGCAAGTCTCTATGAGATCTAATCCACTTAGCGTAGTATGGGTACATAACTGTTTCTGAAGTTGGTCTAATAGCAATGTGTTCCTCAAGTTCCGAGTTACCAGCCTTGGTGACCCAGGCGACTTCTGGAGCAAATCCTTCAATGTGATCCTTTTCCTTCTCTAAAACACGTGAAGAAACAAACATTGGGAAGTATGCATTTTGAACACCCATCTTTTTGATACGGGCATTGAACCAATCTTGGATAGTCTCCCAGACAGCATAAGAGTTTGGTCTCAAGATGTAACAACCCGAGACGTCATAGTAGTCCAACATTTCTCCCTTGGTGACAATTTGTGAGTACCACGAGGAGAAATCCTTCTCTTTGTCAACATTGATACCAATCAATTTGGAGTCATCAAGCTTACTGGCTTCCTTTTCTTTCTTCAAGGCTTCCTTTTTTGACTTGGACTTATCTGCTGCTGGTGCCGGTGCTGGTTCGGCCGCAAAGTCAACGGACACTATTTCAATCCCAGTCGAGGCAAGATACTCGTTGATAACCTTGGCTGTAAGGCTCACCTTGGCCGATTGCGTGGCCAACTCCAAAACAGTGTCATCGGATGCCTTGGTGATATTCTCATCCACAAGAATCTTGATCTTTCCCGCCAAATCCTTGTGCAAGTTTGCAATTGAAACTTCCTTGGCCGAAACAGAGAAAAACTCTTGCACCAAATCGTCCTTGGCCAATCTTGGGTCCTTAGCATCGGCCGACTTGCCGATAATTGGCGATGGGGTTTGCGTGCTCTGTAAAGCGAATACGACTACTGGGATTGGAGTAGCGGTCTTCGCAGTTTTTGGTTTGAAAATTAACGTCTTGGTTGGAACTGCCGAATCAGACGAGACTGTCGCCAACGACAACGCTGCTAATGATTGTTCTAAAGCCATACTGGTGTTTCTATGAATCAATTTCTCGGATGTGACTCAAATCACTTCGCTTTGCCTAACATTTTTCAATGACATTTCAAGGTGTAACCTGCAAATGGCCAATTTTCAAAATTTTTATTTTTACAGGTTGCATGGGTACTGAGAAGTACTGTGACTCACAGTTTATTTGGGCATGGAATATTGAATTTTTTCAAAGAATTACGAAAGATAAATGAATCATAATGGATTAAACATAGTGTTATTAGATCAATTTTGGCAATATCATGTCTCAAGTCTACGTTAACGAGAAAGCAGGTGCCGATGGACCAGATGTTACAGGTTCAGAGCAACAGCCATTTCAAACACCAGCATTTGCTGTGTTTAAAGACCCTAGCGCTAAGGTGTTAGTATACAAACAATTAGAAGAGTCAGAGGAATTTGGCTACAGTGAAATTTCCAGCTCAGCATTGAAGAAGGCCAAGAAGGGAGCTGAAGGATTAAAGAAAAAACAGGAAAAACAGGCCAAATTGCAAGAACAACAACAAAAGAACCAAGACGAAGCTGCTAAAAAATTTGCAGACATGGAATTGGTTACTATCAAAGAGGACGAATCGCTTGCCAAGGCAAAGAAGATCAAATTGAGAAGCGTGCAAGAGAACATCGGAACCCGTGTTGTGGTTCAGGGATGGGTTCATCGTTTGAGATTGCAAAAGGGCTTAGGGTTTATCACCTTGAGAGATGGTACTGGGTTCATTCAATGTATCTTAACCGGCGATTTAGCCAAGTGCAAATCCACCCATGAGCTTACGTTGGAATCTACCGTGACCATCAAGGGTGTTATTAACAAGTTACCAGAAGGTAAATCTGCTCCAGGAGGTGTCGAATTGAAGGTTGACTACTACGAAGTGGTCGGGCTTGCTCCAAGTGGGGATGAAGCTTTCAGCAACAAGGTTCAAGAAAAGGCCGATCCATCCTTGTTGTTGGACCAACGTCATTTGGCGTTGAGAGGTGAAAGTTTGTCGGCAGTCATGAAGGTCAGATCGTCATTGCTTCAGGCTATCAGAAAGTTCTTTGCCCAAGAAGGTCTTTTAGAAGTCACTACTCCATGTATGGTTCAAACCCAAGTCGAAGGTGGATCCACATTATTCAAAATGAACTACTATGGCGAAGAAGCCTACTTAACCCAATCCTCTCAATTGTATTTGGAAACATGTTTACCTGCATTGGGTGATGTTTTCTGTGTCCAAGAATCATTCCGTGCCGAAAAATCGCACACCAGAAGACATTTATCTGAGTACACCCACATTGAAAGTGAGTTAGGTTTCATAGAATTTGATGACTTATTGACTCATCTTGAACGTTTAATCACCTACACCGTGAAGTACGTGGTTGAAGATCCGATTGCTGGTCCATTAATCAAGCAATTGAACCCAGGCTTTGAACCACCAAAGATGCCATTCAAGAGAATGGAATACATTCACGCATTGGACTGGTTGAACGAACATGGCATTCCTAACGAAGACGGCGAGAAGTTCAAATTCGGTGACGATATCGCTGAAGCCGCCGAACGTAAGATGACCGATACCATTGGTGTTCCAATATTATTAATACGTTTCCCTGTCGAAATCAAATCCTTTTACATGCAAAAGTGTGCTGATGACGAAAGAGTTACCGAATCGGTTGATGTTTTAATGCCAAACGTCGGTGAAATCACCGGTGGTTCCATGAGAACTCACGACTACGAAGAGTTGGTTGCCGCTATTAAGAGAGAAAACCTTGATTTAGATTCTTACTACTGGTTTACAGACCAAAGAAAGTACGGTACTTGTCCTCACGGTGGTTATGGTTTAGGTACCGAAAGAATTTTAGCTTGGTTATGTGACAGATTCACTGTCAGAGACTGTTCATTGTACCCAAGATTCACTGGTAGATGTAAACCATAGTTTTGTTTCTTAAATATATTATTGTATGTATAGAGTTTATTCATATAGTTCATTTAATATGATGAGTCAATCAAATATCTGACCTTCCTAATTGGGCAATCTAGTGTAAGCGCGGTGATGAATCAGAGAATATATATGTCCAACATTTTTCAGGCATTTTATTCCTTTCCAAGACAACTTATTACAATCATCATCATGTCATCTGAACAACCAGCAGAAAGTAAGTTATGGGGAGGTAGATTCACTGGAGCTACCGATCCATTAATGGATTTATACAATGCTTCCTTACCATACGATAAAAGAATGTTCGAAGCAGACTTACAGTGTACGAAAGTTTATACTGAAGGTTTAAGCAAAATTGGATTGATTACCAAAGACGAATTGGATGCCATCCATAAGGGGTTAGCTGAAGTTCAGAAAGAATGGGAGGCTGGGAAGTTTGTCGAGAAGGCAGGCGATGAAGATATACACACTGCCAACGAAAGAAGATTAGGAGAAATAATTGGCAAGCACATTGCTGGCAAAGTTCATACCGGTAGATCAAGAAATGATCAGGTCGCTACGGATATGAGAATCTATGTTAGAGACAACATCACCAAGTTGCTTGAGTTCTTGGCTGGGTTTATAAAATCCATTTCGAAGAGAGCCAAGGAGGAAATCGACGTTTTAATGCCCGGTTACACCCATTTACAAAAGGCCCAGCCAATTAGATGGGCCCACTGGTTATCTTCTTACGCTACCTACTTCACAGAGGATTACAAGAGATTGAAGCAAATTTTAGAAAGAGTCAACCAATGTCCATTGGGAGCTGGTGCATTAGCAGGCCATCCTTACGGAATTGACAGAGACTTTTTGTCTCAAGGGCTAGGCTTTACTTCGCCTATTGGAAACTCTTTGACCGCAGTTAGTGACCGTGATTTTGTTGTGGAAACGTTATTTTGGTCAACCTTGTTCATGAATCACATTTCCCGTTTTTCGGAAGATTTAATCATTTATTCTACTGCTGAATTCGGATTTGTCAAGTTAGCTGACGCATATTCCACTGGATCCTCGTTGATGCCTCAAAAGAAAAACCCAGATTCCTTGGAATTGTTAAGAGGTAAATCCGGTCGTGTTTTCGGTGCCTTATCTGGTTTCTTAATGTCTATCAAATCGATCCCATCAACTTATAACAAAGATATGCAAGAAGACAAGGAGCCATTATTTGATGCTTTGACCACGGTTGAGCACTCCATGTTGATCGCAACAGGTGTTATTTCTACTTTATCCATCAATAAAGAAAAAATGCAAGGTGCATTGTCGATGGATATGTTAGCTACTGACCTTGCCGATTACTTGGTTAGAAAAGGTGTTCCATTTAGAGAAACCCACCACATTTCTGGAGAATGTGTTAGAACTGCTGAAGAATTGAAATTGTCTGGAATTGATAAATTGACGAGCGAACAGTTCAAGAAGATTGACGAAAGATTCAACGACGATGTCAGAGATGTTTTCGACTTCGAAGTCAGTGTGGAAAGAAGAACTGCCATCGGTGGTACTGCCAAATCTGCCGTGCTTAAGCAACTCGAGCACTTAGAGTCCGAATTAAAATAGTTTCTATGATTTGATAATACAAACCATTTACAAGGCCTACGCCGTTATGTAGTCATTAATTTATTACATCATTATAAATAAGTCTTCAATAATCCATAGACAAAAAGCATATGTACAAGTACTCACTTAGTACTTCCGTAGAAACTTTTTGGCAATTTTGAAAACGATCTAGATAAAACAGTCCTCTTTTTCTGGGAGTTCGCTTTATCAACATCTATACTTTCCCCGAGTGTTTTTGCCTTCTGCTCGACCTCCTGATTGAAAAGACGAGCATTAATCGACTGGAGCTTCATGAGAAGGTCTTCCGAAGCCTGCGGAAGCTTTCCATTAGCCTCATTTGGTCTCGAGTTCTCATTATTGAGGATTTCCTCGCCCAACTCCTCTGCTGGACACAAGTTGAGTCTCGAAAACCGAACATACATCCCAAGGAATTCGTCCAAATCTACTGTATCATCAGAGGAATAGTTGCTTCTCTCGAACGCAAGTTTCAATGCCACCTGGTCGGAATACCTTCTGAAGTTATGGCTCAAGAAAACCTCTTCATCCAGCTTCGTGATGTACGTGCGAGGGATGTTAGCCTGATCGAGCATCAAGTTGTTTCCAATTTCTCTATATTGTACATAGCTCTTCTCTGCCAGCGGACGTATGTCAAACTTGGGCATTTCCTCAAAATACGAAACTTGCCGGCTTCGAGGGGATACGCCCTGTGATGAATAGCTCAACTTTCGGTGGAAACGGCTCGTTTCCTTCGTCACGTCGTTCAAGTCGATAACTGGCTGCGAAAAGAGCGACGAATCCGCCGTGTTGGGGGTGTTGGGGGTGTTTGGCGTGTGGGGTACCCTGTTTGACATGGGTGAGCACGGCTGCGACTGGCTAGTGCCCCCTGAACTGCTCCTAGTCTGATTCCCTCCGGCTGATTCTCGGTTCCCGTCAAACGTGGAAAAATAGTCCCCATAAATCGAATCCTTTCTCGCATGAGATACCCGTCTTCCGGGTGATATTGGCGATTCCAAGGTCTGCGAATCGCTAGACACCAGCCTTCTAGCTTTTGCCCTGCTGAATGAGTAGTTAAAGTTTGGCATGGTAAGCTCTCCGTGTCTGTATTTATCAATTCTCTCTCGTTAAAACTATCTGCTTTACTTTAGGCGAATAGCTCTATTTATATTTTTTTTTGTATTTATCATCAATCCAAACGGTTCCAGCCAACTTATGCTAGTCCGTCCAAAATATGGGGTTTCTTTTATACTTATTTAGTAATTATGCGGCTGAATGTCGGTAGAAGTCTCTCGGGAAAAGAATGCAATCTCGAACCCTAGCATCTTGCGTAACTATTGTGTTCTAGTTTCCCTTAATTCGGGGTCCGTGGGCAAACAAACGACCCAAATCTGTTCCTTTGTTCTAGTACTTGTCTTTCCCCACATAAACCTACTGCTTGTCTTCCGGGCTAACCTAAGTATTTCTCGCACCATCATTAATTCCTTAGCCTGTCATCACTTCTTGGCTTGCAAAACTCATGTTCTCTCGTCTGGAGTATCGTATTCGGTGCAGCTGCATCGTTCTCTCACCACGGTTTAACCTAGTCACGGTTTACACATTTACCACACAAGGCTTGTCGATTACTAGGTTGAGCTGTTAACAAAATAGAGCACAACTCACTCTCGGCAATGGTGTACTGTGCCCCTATACGGTAACGCAAACCCTTGCACCGATTACAATTAGGTTTCTTTGAAAAATAAAACATCCAAGACGGACTGCATTGATTGAGAGAGCGAAACCTGGGGGTGTTGGCGAAAGCAGGCAGAGGCGGAAAATGGGATTCCGTTCGCCGTGGTGGAAGGAATTTATTGACTCTGGGTCAATTGCTGCGAAATTCGCTTATGAGTACATGAAACTGCGGTGTGGCAAAGCATCTGAGACAATTAGGTTGGAGTAAGTAGAGAAAATGGCTTTTTGGGCGATAACAATAGAGATAGGGCTACAATAGGAATATTGTAAATAGGTGGTTTCTGGCAGGCATACAGGAGGCTAAAAATGAAACATGGTTGTTCTGGCAGTAATGGTCGCAAAATTTTGCAGCTCGAATTTGAAACAGTTGATGTTAGGGGTTGTTTTCAGGGGCAGACTTAAATAGTGAGCAATAGCCGTAGAACATATAGTAGTGAGTGTCACGATAACGAGATGAAGAGTGGCGACGGAAAGAACAGCGGGACTGAGGTTTCCAAGGCAGTAACGAATAATACGTGTGACAAGAAGACGGCGGCCCATGCGATTCTCAACGTGAGTAACGAGTTGAGTAGACTCGAAAGCAGGGCGAAAATCGTGGCCGGGTACAGCAAGGAGAGAATGGAGCGGTTCAGGGAGATTTACGAGGATTTGATACGGTTGTTGGATAGACATCCGCAGTTTGCGGTAGACGCGATAGGTCACCGTGAGATCAATTTGGTCAACCCGTTGATGAAGCTCATTTCGGCAAATTTGTCGCAGGGGCACTGGAAGGAAGTGAGTCGGTTGATCGACATGTTTGGGGTGTTGATGTGGCATCATTTGAGTCATCCGTTTTTGTACAAGTGCTTGGTGGTGCAATTTTCCAGCGACGACTCGATCGTGCAGCAGTTTTGTCTGCTCATTCTCGAGTTGGCCCCCAAGGGAAAGAGAACTGATTTCACGTACATGTACTGGTACACACGGAAGGCGATGCAGCCTTTTTCCGACGACGCGAGGGAGTTGTCCTACGCTCATTCTGTGGGGTTTATCAAGTTAGTGGCCGCAAACATACGCCAGTTCCATTCGACTCTCGCCAACTTGGATGCAAAGTGTACCGGTCCCTTATCTACGAAAGAGGATAACAGATCTCTTACAGACCTCTTGGTTAAGTTGATTGGCTATACGGATTCAGACCCCGAACGGGAACTTCTTTCGCTCATGTGTTCGTCCATGGGATTATTGGCCAAGTTGGACGGGTTCCGACAAAAGGAGATTTCGGAGCTCAACAAAAAGTGCATTGGAAAGCTCCTTGGGATCATTAGAAGCACCTTATTGTGGCAGGACCAAGCGTTGGTATCCAGCAAGCAGGCATTTGGCGAGATGGCTAAAAACAAGTCCATGTCGATTCGTTCCGATTGCAAGCATTCACTCCTATTTCTTCTTGAAATTCTTGATCACAGAAATACGTTTAATTACGTGGAATCCCACAACTTAGTCTGCTATCTTTCGTTTTCATTGAGAAACTTGAATAATTTGTTGTTAAATGGAAAAGCAGAACTATACCTCCATTACAACCAACTTACTTCCAAGATATCTTTAACAACCCTTTATGCCCATTTGGTTTACATTATTTCGTCTTCCTTATTGACCTCCTTTAACGACGATGATGAAATCCCCGATATCATTGAGGATCATTTCAACCAAACAAGATTGCCTCCTTTGCCGAAATCTGACTATTTCTTTGATAGCCTCTTTTGCACCGATTCATTTGACAATGACTTGAAACTTGCCAATAATAAGGGCAATTTCAGTAGATTGGTTCATTGTCTCTCGTTAAACTTGAACTTATTGCAGCAATTGCTCAAAGACGAATTCGTCTCTTTATCGATAATGAATACATATTCCACCGATCAGATCAATCTGAAGTTGATATTCCGATCAATTGGTTTAATATTCTCTTCTTTATTCACTTCCTTGGTGGCTTTGCGCAAATACAACGACGATGATCAATTTGATGCTCGAGTATCATATGATCTCATCTTTGAAATTTACTATCAATTAGTGTCTTTGGATATTAAATGCACCCAAAAATCCTTAATATGGGTTTGTTTGATAAATTTCGCCAGTGACGTGTGCTATTTTGACTTGCGATACGTTCCTATTTTCGAATCATTGTTCAACTTCTTGGTGCAAAAATCCGAAACAAGCAAAGTATTCGAAGATCAGTTAGTTAAAAGCGGTTTATCCTTCTTCTTTTCCACTTTTGATGACGGCAATTTTAACTATACCATTGTGGGTAAGGTTACTGAGGTGAACAAACATCCCGAGGCAGCCAGTACTTCTGTTGAAATTCAATATCACGAATATGAGTTCATGTATAGCCATCTTCAACGGAATCAAGATCAACTATCAAAAGAAAGACCAGTCGATAATTTTGCTCCGAATGAACATCAGACGAATCCATCGTACAATGCAAGCATGCCTAAGGACATAAACAACTACAATTACGGTCGTCAGCAGCTCAATAACCCACCGAATAATGATCTGCTCTTCATTTTTGAACCTGAAATTGCTAATATATCAACACCTTTGAAATCTAATTACGTTACGAATTTTGCAAGACAGCAAAGTATCCATGTTGATCAATATGGAAAGGTTTAGTTAATAATACTATAAAAGGTCTATAGAGTAAATATGTTTTTTCTGATGCTATCAGCACGTGACTCAAATAAAATTTAAAAAATTTAGACCTCATCACTAATTTTTCAATTGGTTAGAGTAACTAACATAGATTTTGATCAACAACAACAGATATGGTTTTAAAGTCTACATCTGCAGGGAATATATCTGTGTATCAGGTTTCCGGTAGTAACGTATCTCGTTCATTGCCTGACTGGATAGCTAAGAAAAGAAAGAAGGCATTAAAGAATGATATAGAATATCAAAGTCGTATTGAGTTGATTCAAGATTTCGAATTTAGTGAAGCTTCGAACAAAATTAAAGTTTCTCCAGATGGACAGTTTGCATTAGCTACTGGTACATATAAGCCACAAATACACTGTTATGATTTTGCGAATTTATCATTAAAGTTTGACAGACACACAGACTGTGAGAATGTTGACTTTACCATTTTGTCTAATGATTGGACCAAGTCCATTCATTTGCAGAACGATAGATCTATTGAGTTTCACACTAAGGGAGGAATCCATTATAGAACCAGGATCCCCAAGTTTGGTAGAAGTATGGTTTATAACCCTTCTAACTGTGATCTCTTGGTGGGTGCATCTGGTAACGAAATATATAGATTGAATTTGGATAAGGGTCGTTTTTTAAACCCGTATGTGTTAGACACAAACCAAGGTGTGAATTCGGTTGATATAAATCCTGTTCATGGTTTAGTAACCGCAGGGTTAGAAGATGGTACGGTTGAATTTTGGGATCCAAGAAGTAGACAAAGGGCAGCCAAGTTATTTGTGGCTGACCAACTAAATGAAAGTACTCAGGTAACTGCTGCATCTTTCAGAAAAGATGGTTTGAATTTTGCTTGTGGTACTTCTAGTGGTAAGTCATTGATATATGATTTAAGAACCTCAGTTCCGTCAATCGTCAAAGACCAAGGTTATGGATACGAGATTAAAAAGATAATATGGTTAGACGAAAACTCCTCTGATTCCGACAAAATTTTAACAACGGATAAAAGAATTGCTAAAATTTGGGATAGGAATGACGGTAAGCCTTTTGCCTCGATGGAACCTAGTGTGGATATCAATGATGTTGAATACATCAAGAGTTCAGGGATGTTTTTCATGGCAAATGAGGGTATCCCAATGCATACATATTATATTCCAAATTTAGGACCTGCCCCAAAATGGTGTTCGTTCTTAGACAATGTCACCGAAGAATTAGAAGAGAAACCTTCAGATTCTGTTTACTCTAACTATAGGTTCATCACCAGAGATGAAGTTTCAAAGTTGAATATAGCACATTTAATCGGTTCAAAGGTTTTACGTTCATACATGCATGGTTTTTTTATAGATACCGAATTATTCGATAAGGTTAACTTAATTGCTAATCCTAATTCTTACAAAGACCAGAGAGATAGAGAAATCAAAAAGAGAATCGAAAAAGAAAGAGAATCGAGAATCAGATCCACCGGTGCTGTTAGTAATACAAAGATCAAGGTCAATAAAGGCTTGGCTTCTAAATTACAAGACAAACAAGGTTCACAAACGGCAGAGACTGTTATCAATGATGACCGTTTCAAGGAAATGTTTGAAAACCCAGAGTTTGCAATTGATGAACAATCTCACGAATATAAACAACTTAATCCAGTCAAGTCTACTAAAGACATAACTGCACCAACGTTAACTGCAGCTGAAGAATCTGATGAAGAGAGAATCAACGATAATCGTGGTTTAGGTGACCTTGATTCAGACCACTCTAGCGAATCAGAATCAGATTCTGAAGAAGATGAAGAAACTAAAGAATTCAACAGACAGAAGGTTCAAAAAGAAATTGAAAAATTGCGTCGTAAAAAGCAAGCACAAGAGGAAGCTAATCGATTCATGAACAGCATGAAAGTGATGGCTGACGAAGCCCCTAAACAAAAGGGTGCAGAATCATTTGGTTCTCAAGTAAAGAAAAATTCAAAGATCCAAAAGCAATCCAAGAGCCATGATGATGCTAGGTTACGTCGTCATGCAAGAGGTGAAGCTGAGCTTACATTTGTCCCTAAAAAACTGGAAAAGAAGCCTAAGGTTAGATTTGAATCCGATGATGAAGAAGATTCTGAAAAAGTTAAAAACTCTGGTAGAACAAAGCAAAGATTTGAGGGACGTAGAAGAGCTTCAAAGAATGCATTCCGTGGTATGTAATCGACTTATAATATCTACTATATTTGTACATTATATAAATTAATATTCATACATCTCATTCAAGCTCATCCCGTAATGTACAGGAGAATATATCATAATACAAATTATAATTCGTAACAATATCTGTAAGTTCATCGTTCGATAAACATTATGTCTAGGAATACAGAGAAGGCACAATCATCGTTGAATAGATTTCAGGCTCTAAAGAATAAAGAAGCTGGTGTGCTTGAAAGTAATCCGAATTTAAGGCCCAAGTACGTGCAATCTGTGGAATCTATACCTCAAGCTGAAAAATGGAGATCAACAATCTTAGGGGAAATATCCGTCAAACTCACAAAAATACAAGACCCGGCATTAAATGAATATCAAATAAGAGATGTGAATGACTCGTTGAATAAGTTGTTCAAAGAAAAACGATCATGGGAGTACCACATCAAGAAGCTTGGTGGTGCTGACTACATAAATTTTAATAGAGACTTTAATAATGCGGGAGTAATGACTGATATAGATTCTCTGGGAAGCCAAGTAAAAGGTTATAGATATTTTGGAAGAGCCAAAGAATTACCAGATGTAAAAGAAGTGCTTTTGATGCAACAAAATCGACGGAGTGCCAGTAAGACCAAACGTGCGAAAGAAGAAGAGGAGAGTCGATTATTGCGAGACCGACAACAACGATTGACTGCATCTTATTACGGAATATATGACGAAATGAACGCAAAAAGTAATGGCCCAGTAGTAAGTAATGAAAGAGATATAATAAATCAAGTGAATGAGATATTAGGGGAGGATATCATAGAACCACTTGATGATATTAACGAAAATTATATTTCCGATGACTCTATAGATACAGACAACCTTCTTACATTTGAAAGGAATAAGAATAAAAAGCTACTCCGAAAGCTCCGTGCTGATGAACTGGATGTGAATGATGAAACCTACGATATCGTAAGGTTTGAATCCGAAGTACCGACCTCAGACCAAGTTGCAAAATGGATTGTGGATAAGAAAAGAAAAGAATTAATTGAAAGACTAGGCATAAATAAATAGGTATTTAAGTTAATTTAATAATTTATCCTTCAAGGAAATAATTTTCACGTTGTTAGATTTATAACGATTGTCTGTGTCAAGAATCTTATCGGGAAATACGCTCTTGCAGCATTCCTTTATAACATAGGTATTAAATCCAGCATCCAGGCAGTCAATTGCCGAATTTAAGACACAGTAGTCATAGGCGATGCCGACGAATACAACATCGGTAATTTCCTGACTTCGTAAATAATCTTCCAATTCTGTCTTATGTAGTTTCCAACAATCCTCAAAACATGAATAATATTCTCTGTCCTGTAAGTAACCTTTTTTTACGACCTTGGTGCATATCTTCTCACTTAGCAGATTATACTTGCTTAAAAACAGAGGATCAATCGAAGACCCAAATGAGTTTTGGATACAGTGATCCGGCCAAACACATTGTTTCATGACTCTGACTTTCCCTGATTTATCTTTCTCACCTAGAGGATGCTCAAAATCTAACTCAGAAAATGGAGCTACTCCATGCTGTGATGCAAACGAACAGTGATCCTTTGGATGCCAATCTTGTGTGGCAATTACGGTCGACCATTTATATTTTTCTTTATCGAGTAGACCGTTAATCAACGGAATAATAGATCTTCCCTCTGGAGCTGCCAAAGACCCATCGGACGGCAAGAAGTCTTCTTGTAAATCAACTACAATCAATCCAAGCTTACGTCCCATATTGCTTAATCATTGTATTACTAAAGCTATATAAAGGTGTATGATCAGCTTTGATCACAAATATTCGATGCCAATACTATCTACACGTGATTCTAATGATAATTAGCATTTACTATTTAGAATACTTCATCTTTGGGTTTCCAGCTGCCCAGAAACATGTGTTTAGCATAAGCCATGGGATGGGAGGTATCTTTAGCACCCATTTGACCCACATCTGGACTGAACGAGGTAATAGGTAAAACAAGCACGTCTTGGATTGATATTGCTTCTTGCATGCCAGTGAATTTTTGCCAGTTGATTAAATCGTCATATTTCTTAGTCTTGAAGTTATTTGGAGGCTGGCATATATTATTCATGTACTCGAAGACTACATCAGTCCAAATACCTGGACCTGTCCAATTCATGATATCACCACCTGCATCTTTGCCTAGTATTTTCTGCAATTCTCCATTCTTCTCCCGTACCAACGTTATTTCAGTAATCCTCGCAATTAATTCTCTTAACATAGGGTGACCTCTTTTAGCTTGAATGGTCCACTGACAGAATTGAATCCTCCTGGCGTACCAGTCTGCCCAATCTTCTCTGTCGGGATCGGCTTCAATGCCTACAACTAATCCAGCCTCGTTGTTGGCACCTTTAATCGATTCTTGCATTGATATCCATGTATCAATTGGTTTGATACTAACTGTATCAATATCGGTGTATAATCCACCTTTGGCATATAGCACCAAGTATCTGAAAAAATCGGCCTTCAATATGTTTTTTGGCATTATGTTATATGCTCTCGATACGTCTGGTACAGCCGCATATAATTGATTAATTAATTCCAGACATGAATCATCCGGTATAACATAATGCTTATAGCCAGGATTCTTAGTGTCCCAGGATTCTTGGTAGGTCTTGTATTTCTTCGGAAAATCGGCATGGTCAAGATCTACTTTCCACGTCTGCCATATATTTTTCTGAAATGATTTCGAAGGTTCATAAGGAAATTGAAACGATAATTGCTGTCTCACGGTTGCATCCTCGGGTAGTTTACCCCTTGCGTTAGGGTGAAAATTGAAACCATATTTGTACCAGTTTGTATGCTTTTCATATTCTGTAATCGAGTCTAATGTGTTTGTTTGAAACTCTGTTCTTGATTTATATTTTGGTAGAGAAAAAGAACTGCAAAAAAGATATAGTAGGTACAATACAGCCACTACCTTTATTATTACTTCTACCCTTTTCTTTCTCATAGTAGCTTTCTATCTATATCGTAATGTATATTCTAAACATGATCTGGTTAAGAGTCGTTGAAAAATTCAACGATAACGAGCGTGTATGAACCATGATATCTGACAGCCACCATGAAGACGATAAGACAGGTATGGAATGTGAAGATTTGCGCAAGTTGTCTAGCTCGGGTTTGACTTGCGTTTTAAAGAAAGATGGAGTGATTTAATTAGAGCTGTAGTACTATTTGGGCTCGATTTACCACTATTGCAAAGCTACAACGACAACTTAAATTATAAATAAATTATTAATATAATATATATATATATACACTTCAATAATGCATTTCATAGAACAAAAATATATAACCCAATGTCTAAATCCAAAAATTAACTTATAAATAAGAACTTCAACTTTTAAAAACCCCAATTCAAGAAAACAAAAAGATTTATAAGTAACCCATTAATAACTTCTCTATAACATGTTTTTTTCTCTGATAAAAATTTTTCTTCTCTTCCATTCAATGAAAGATATTATACACATATCTATGATGACACACTATTGGAATTGAGTTCCTCTTCTCTAGCGGTTCAAAAACCTGCAATAATGACAAATAACAATAAAATCAAATTCGAACACAACTCCAAAATATCAAACATATTAAAACAACAAACAAACAAAAAAATCTTTAAATAAATATATTTTAATGTAATTAAAATAATGGAAGCAAAAAAACATAAGTGATTAATGCAAAACAACACAACAAAAATCTTCTCTTTTCCTTAAAACAAATAGCCAGATTGAGACATCAAAAGGTAGTAGGAAATGCACAGTCAAGTGAATTCAAGTAACAAAAAAATCAAGCAATATTTATGACGAACAATAATAAAATAAAGATAAGATAAACACCCATCATCTTTCGGTGAATATCTATACTAGTTCATGGCTAACTTACCACCAGGAGTTACTGGCAGATGGGTTACCATAGCTTGACGACGAGCCGTAGCCACTACTACGGCCACTGTATCCAGAATTGCCGCCACCGTTGGAAGAACCCCAGTTATTGCCACCCCAGTTGGAGGAGCTGGAACCACCACTGTAGCCTGGCTGCTTTCTGAAATCTCTAGTGGCACTGGATCTACCACCACGAGCACCGCCAGCACCGCCGCGCATGGTTCTTGGACCGCCGAATGCTGATTCTCTGCCGATCTTACTCAAGAAATCTGGGACTTCTTGGTTGGCTTCACCTAACAAGTCAAGTAAGCCCTTAACAATATTCTTATTGTTTCTATTGAAGAATGCAGTAGCAATACCAACATTACCAGCACGTCCAGTACGACCGATTCTGTGGACATAATCATCGATATCACTTGGTAAGTCGAAGTTAACGACATGGGAGACATTTGGAATATCCAAACCTCTGGCAGCAACAGCAGTGGCAACCAAGATTGGAGCGGAACCATTCTTGAAGGCAGCCAAAGCCTTTTCTCTTTCGTATTGTGATCTGTCACCGTGAATAGCGGTAGCTGGGAAGCCTTGGTCATACAAGTAGTCGGCCAAGTTGTCGGCCATTCTCTTGGTTTCAGTGAAAATAATGGTCAAACCATTATCGTTGGCAGACAACAAGTCTAACAACACAGATTTCTTTTCATCGTCTTCGACGTATAAGACCTTTTGGGTGATGTTTTCGGAGGTAGAACCAACACGACCAACAGATAAGAAAATATAATCTTTCAAGAAATCACGGGCCAACATTTGGATATCTCTTGGGAAGGTGGCTGAAAACATCAAGGTTTGTCTTGCTTCAATGCCTGGCATGTCACATTCTTGCACGATGTGTCTGATTTGAGGTTCGAAACCCATATCCAACATTCTATCGGCTTCATCTAAAACCAAGTATTTTATGTTGGCCAAGGAAACACGGCCTCTTTCCAATAAATCCTTAAGACGACCTGGAGTAGCAACCAATAAGTCACAGCCTCTTTCCAAGTTTCTGATCTGACCACCGATATCAGCACCACCGTAGACGACAGCAGGATGGACCCACGATCTGTAAGCGAACTTCTTAGCTTCATCGAAAATTTGTGAAACCAATTCTCTGGTTGGGGCCATCACCAAAGCAGTTGGGTAAACTTTATGCGAAGAAAATGCACCAGCGGATTCTGGTACTTCGGCTGGGCCGTTCATGTACGACTCAGATAACACTGGGAATAAAAACCCACCGGTCTTACCGGAACCAGTTTGGGCACAGGCCATCAAATCTCTTCCCCCGGCAACAATTGGCACCGAGTATTTCTGCACTGGTGTAGGCTTCACGAATCTAGATAAGGTGACGTTCTCGACCAACAATGGATCTAATGGTGGTGCGGTGAACGAAGTGATTGGCTCTGGAACTCCTTCACCAGAGGCCTCGACTGGGATATCATCGTAGTTGTCAAAGTTGATACCTGACGACTGACCGTTTGGATCTTCAGCGACACCAAATAACTCGATCTCTAATCTCTCGACACGGTCGGCTGGCTTGTGTTTGCCGTCTACCCAGCTACCAACACCTGGCTTGGGTGTGTTATATTTACCGTTATTGTTGAATCCGCGGCCACCACCGTTGAATCCTCCACGACGGTTGTTGTAGCCGCCGAATCCGCCGCCATTTCCCATGCCGTTGCTGTTGTATCCTCCGCGACGGCTACCGCCGCCGTAGCTACCGTATGAATTGTTGTTGAATCCTCCACGACGGTTTCCTCCAAAAGACCCGTTATCGCTTGAAGGTCTGTTACGAAGATGAGGTGGCACATATTGCGAACGCGACGAGTCGTCTCCTTGAGAACCTTGGTTAACTGAAAGGTTGTTCATTTGTTGAGTAATGTCTGCCATATTATGTTGTAATAAGGTATATTTTTACTATATATTGTAGAATATTGAAGAAAGAGATCATCAAGAAGGCGAAGAAAAGAAACATCTTTTATAACAGCTTTCAATTTTTTCCTAATGGTAACCCCACGACCAAGTTTTTGTCGAAAATTTTTTCTTTTTTTTTTCATATATACACGTGATAGGCTTTTATCTTATCATTATTCATTATTAGTTGTTATCGTGGGAGGAAGAATGGTGGGAGTTATTGGGGTCCTGGCGGGCCTTGGCGAAAGCAGCAAATGAGTCAGACTCGGTGGATGTAGGAGATGAGTAGCTAGACAATGTAGAGGCACCATTGAGGGTGATTTTGGCGTTGGGATGGGCAAAGCAGGGTCTGTCTTCGAAGGTGCCAAAGGTAGTAGGCGTACTCAAGCCGTCAGTGGGGGAAGGGAGGAAGGGGGCATCGTCGTCGTGGTCGCGGTCATCGGAGGAGGAGCGGTCGTCGTCGTCGCTGTAATTGATGTCGAAGTCGTCGGACTGGAGGTGCAATTGGTCCAAGTCCGTCTCGAGGCCGGAGGTGCTGGAGTCGAACATTTTCTTGTTGTTTTCGCTCAAGAGGTGGGTGAACGGCTTCTGCTGCTCTCTGGCGTTCCAGTTCAAGTTTCTGCTGACACTGTCGATGTACTCGGTCTTGGAGGAGATGACGGTTGGGAACGGGAACGGCGAGGCGTGGATGGTGACATAGTCGCCATGACGCAACTCGGTTCTGACCTTGCCGTCGAATGAGGCCCAGGCGGTGGATCTGCTGGACTCGGGGACCTTGACCTTCAAGAACATGCCGTCGGGGAGTAAGATGGGTCTGAAGGAGAGGGTGTGGGGACAGATTGGGGTGACGCTGATGGCACTGACCCCAGGATGCACCAACGAGCCACCAGCTGAAAGCGAGTACGCAGTGGATCCCGTGGGAGTGGCGATGATCAACCCGTCGGCCTGGGCCACCGTCAACAAGGACCCATCACCGTATAGTTCGAGATTGGTAACGTACGGACTGGGGCCTCTATCAACGACCAACTCGTTGAGTACTTGCTGCTCACACACCAAGCGGCCATCGGCCTTGTGAACTCTGCAAGTAAATCTCATCCGCAAGTATGCCCTTACCCCGGCGTCCAACACGTTAGCCATTCTTTCTCTGAATTGTTCGAACTTGAAGTTGGTCAAGAATCCCAACGACCCGAGCGCAAATGATATAACTGGGGGTACAACTCTCTGGAATAGGTTAGACACGTACAATACCGTACCGTCTCCACCTAAAGTAACCACTAAATCGAACTTCTGGGGGTTCCGTAATGCAAAACGCTTATCCCAGAACCGAAGATAACTTTTTGCCTTTGGAATGGTTTCGTACAAGTTCTGGGCGTTGAACCGTTTCAGATTCTTCAAATTACGATCAACGTAAACTGTTATTTCTTTGTCCTTCGTGAGCAAGTACTCCACCACTTCTCGAGTCAAGTATATCAACGAGTTATCTCTCGCCTTCGTCACAATCATTATGGCTTTCACTTCCAACTGTATGGTTGCCTTGGCCAAATTTTTGGCCAACATCCGAACCCCGTTAGCTGTCTCTGCTAGCTCCGTATGTGATTTAACCGATTTTAAGTCATCTGTTCCTAGTTTCAGCAAAACACTGGACGATACTTTTCTTAATGAAACATTTTTCTTCACCTGATCACAGTACAATTTATTATGAATCATAGGTTGTTCACTATTCAACACGCCATTTTCTTCTTCTGTTAAGCTTTTGTTTGATCTATGATTACGAAGGGAAGTCTTTCTTTGGGGCTTGCTTCCCCTTAATTCTCTTGTTAGTTGACTTGGTTTAGATTCCACACCATAATTTGACATTTTATGTGCAAAGGTAGATATTGACTTGTGGATCTGTGTTCCGTCGCAAGTTGATTGATTAACTTGAGATAAATACAATAAGAGTCTACGATAAATTTGTATGGTTGAAAAAACTTATAAAGCCTAGGGTAAATTAATAGTAATTTTTTAGCGAGGTCGGAGTAGAGAAAATCCGATTCTACATAACTAAGTATTAAAATAATTTTTTGTATATTATATATTATAAAACAAACGGAGAGGTATGTTTCCGTATATATCTAGTACCTATGTATGATAAAACCATTTTGGGTCAAATGTAAGTATTCATGTGTATCCAATCTTTTTTTTTTAAAAAAGATCAGTTGACTTGTTCAATCTTACATTTCCAGTTGGAGTTTGTCTTGTCGAGTAACGGTAATGATGCACCTAAACACCAGCCCAACTCGTTGTTATCAATGGTCTTTGCGGTTCTTAATTCTCTGTGTAAAGGAATATCGTAACCGGTATGTAACATGGCCGTAATGAAGGACAAATCTAAGCACCACTGTGGCTCTTCGTTCAATTCCTTGACATGTTCGTCCAACAAGACGTCTTTCCAGAGCTGGTCTCCGTTACAAACGACCTTGGCCAAGTCGGCCAATTCTTCAACCGTGAAGGACGAAGGGAAACCCAAGGGATTGGTTCTGTCGTAGAAGTATGAGAATACGTACATATCGGATGATTTTCTGAATGTCTTCGTCAAGGATGGTTGATGGATCCCGTTAAAGGAACAAGGCTTTGTGGTACACTCGGCGTCCTTGTTCAACACGCTCTCGGCGAGGAAACGACATTGGGCACCTGCGGCAACGGATGGTCCCATCATGTTAACCAAGTAGAATTCGCCATCGTCTAATTTGACTTGCACGTCCTTGGCAGTGACTCCAGGAGCAATACATGGGTTTTTGATTGTTACTGTCGCCTTTGCGTCCTTCATGGCCTTCTCATCACTGTACTTTGAATTGGCCAATTCCTTGTTGTTCTTTAAGTTCGATTTAACAACCAAGCCATTGATCTTGTTTCTTCCCTGCATCAACCCGAATCCCAAGTGTGAGAATTGGTACAAGGTGAACTTTCTTTCGCCGAAAGTAAACTCGTGCTTGTATTCGCCGTCGACCATTTGTTCGTTGTTACCGAATTCTGGCTCGAACACAATCTGGGTGGAACCACCACCTAAATCAAACACGGCCGCGGTAGGAATCTTTTCCGAGTTACCAATGTTTCCCAAGAGGTAATTGGTGGTGATCCACGCGTAAACCCCTTCGTCCTTCCCATCCATGATCGAAACCCCGTCACCTTCCACAACCGGGAACGGGAAGTCCTTTTCCAAGTGGTTTCTGATCTCCTTCAAGATGTTCTGCGATTTCTCGTTACCCAACATTCTCAATCCCGCGGTGGCCTTGACTGCTACGGGTGTACAGCCTTGCTTGGCCTTAGGCACGGTATCGAGCGCAACCTTCAACAACGGGTCCAAGGACGCTGCCGCACCCTTAGTGTCGGTGTCGAAGGACGACAATCCCGGCTTCAACATCTCAAACTTCTCGCTCATCAACGCTGGTGGTGACTTACAAGTGTCGAACTCGTACACATGCACACGGGACCCTGTGGACCCGGCGTCGATCATCACTACGTAATCAACCTCGTTACATGCACCTCCATTGGATGTACCTTTTTCGGCCCCCGAGGCCTTATCCTCGCCCTTATTGTCCTTACCGGAACCGTCCTGCTTGTACTGGCTCAACTTTTCTCCGGTACTAGTATCAGCGATAATCTTAGGACTAGACCCTCCGGCAGCCCCTGCGGCCCCCTTACCTTTCGTTTCGTCCTGCGCGTATGGCGGACTGCTACCAGTGTGTGGTTTTCCCTGAAGCGTGTTCTTATCTTGTTCCTGATCGAAAACAGCGTCCCCGGTGCTGGGGCTTTTGATTCGTTGTATCGAACTGAATGAGTTCTGCGACGAGGCAAAAAATCCCACAATAGCAAATATCGCCACCACCGATATAATCACACGGATATTGCGAGTAGAAATCATTATTCTGTGTGAATCAATCAACTATTTGCCTATTCCTCTGCTATGATAACAGCCTAGCGATTTTGGATCTGCGAAGATTCAAAAAATCAATGAGCATCGTGCGTGTACCATTTTTCACTATCGCGTCGAGGTCTATTTCTTTTTCTGTCCCTTGGAGAGGGTGCAAACGAACATGGAACAGCTAGTAGGTCGCTGGTGGGTCGTACCTGGCTTCCCGGTAGACCCCATTGGATCTACCACCACACCGGCTACGTTTCATGCCGCAATATGACCAAAATTACGTCGGCTCTGCACCGGTTTACTAATCATTGGTGCCAGAAAGTTCCAGAAATCTAACAGTGCGTCGGGCTCACAACAGCTTAACTATGGGTATATGGATGTATTGAAATTCCAACTGCCACTATTCCCTTGTCTGTGGCCGAAAAAGCGAATTGGGCACGTCTAGCTTCAATGGTGGGAGTCCGATCGCATGCCCAGCATAGATGTAGTTGATAGGTCGTTCAGAACTTGCGTGATGGCATGTTGGAACAGAGATAGGTGCCATTGGGGCCTACAAATCCATATCAAAAATGGCGTGCACCTCAATTGCTGAGCCAGCATCCCGCAACATGCGGATTTCGTGGGCAATGTAGGAGTCAACTGGGCATTGTGCTCAGTTGGCTTGTTCCAGCGGCATTCTGGCATCCAGGACGGCTCTAGCACCTCTAAGAGATCCAAGAAAAGGGTTTTCGGTGTAGGGAGTGGACTTCACGTGCCTCGCTTGCTGAACGGTCGCAGAATAGCGTCATTGCCGCAACTATTGCTATCGGATAGGATTCCGAATCAATGGCTATATAAGGGTCATTGGGGCCACATATTGGACTTAGAAATCTTCTCTTAGTATCAAAAATTGCATTAATTATGATTCGTCAATTAGGATTACGTCAAACAGCTAGCTTGAGAACCATGATGGTTCCACAGACCAGAATGATCAGCAGTACCCCAGTTAGAGGGTCTGTGATCGACACAGCTAAGAATGTGTTACATAAAGCCAACAAGAAGATTGGTGAAGTTGCTGCTGAAGGAATTGATAAGACACAGAAGGCAGCACCACACCCACATGATGTTGGTGATGCTGCACAGAAGGTGAACAAAAAGACCGGTGAAGTGCTCGCCGACGGTATAGATAAGGCACAAAAGGTTGCTCCAGATGTGCACGGAGTTGGTGATGCTGCACAAAAGGTTAACAAGAAGACCGGTGAAGTACTTGCTGAAGGCATAGATAAGGCACAAAAGGTTGTACCAGAAAACCAAAGAAAGCGTGTACGTGAGAATTACAAGGATGGCTACAGTAACTTGCAAGAAAAGGGGGCCAAAGCCGAAACTGAGCAAAACCGTCCAGAAGATGGATTTTAGTATAGTCTAAGATTATGTGTGTACGATAATAAACGTATTGAAAAAAGAGAAAGGAACGTGTAGACGTGGTTGTAGATTTAGGTTTAGTGTGGCCGTGATATTGGGAGTGATCGAGGCCTTTGCGGATGATAAATAAATAAGCATTAAATTACAGATATGTAGAACTAAATAAGTACGATGTATAGATGCAGTGGAGAACCGAGTCAATTAGACCTGAAAGTTCTTAAAGTCATCGACAGAGAGCTTTTCATCGAATTGCTTGGGTGGGTGCTCGGTGTGTGCCATTGGTGCCGGTGCTGGTGCCTGAGGGTTGGCCTGCGGCGCTGGGGCGCCGGCTTCGATCTGCGGAACCTTTCTTTCGATGACACTCAAGTAGTTCAGTGGCACGTAGCCAACCTTGCCCAGTCTTGATCTCACCTTCCACCATTTGCTTTCGTTGCCCATAGGGTCCAACTTGGACAAGATGGCCACCAACTCATTTGGCTTCAATTCGATTTCTATGTTTGGGTTTTCGGGGTTGAATTCGTACAAGGCCTTTGCAAACTGCAAGTTGGAGGGATTGACACCGCCGTTAGGACCGTTGGGTGCTCCGAGCATTTGCTGCTTGCGTTCTTGTTGCTGGGCTATTTTCTGTATGGCCTTGCTCAACAAGTAGGGGAATCCAATAGAAGCCGCTAAGAATAATAATAATGGCTTGAATGAGATTCTAGGTTTTTTACCGCTTTGTTGCTTTCTCATGTTGTCTTCCAACTTCCTTTGCGACTTTTCGAATTTGGCGAATTCCTTAGCACTTATGCCGTAGTCGTATGTTCTTCCAGTTAGCTTGTAGAAGATTTTCTTGGAGAACTTGATCAATGCAAATATACCGAGCAACGAGCCCAAGGCATTCTTCAAGTTACCAAACTGCTCCGCGAGCGAGATCATGGTGAAAAACGACGAGTGTGTCGCCATGTACGTGGCTTCCAACATCTGAGCAAATCCTCCGACAGCTCCGATAATGGACTCGATAAGCTGGAAGGTAGCCTGGGATCCTTCGGCCAATCCACCGCCGCCCATACCTGGACGCTGGCCGTACATTCCTCCTCCCATACCTCCCATGCCTCCCATACCCCCCATACCGTACATCCCGGATCCGTAGCCTCCTCCCATACCTCCCATACCATACATCCCGGATCCGTAGCCTCCTCCATACATAGACGACCCATAGCTATCTCCGTACATAGACGACCCTAATCCTCCTCCGTACATCGACGAACCATAACCACCGCCATATCTCGATCCTGTCGATCCATATCCCGTACTTCCGTATGGTGACGTGTTTGTCATAGAAGACAAGTCCGAAGTCAAAGAACTAGGTCTCTCTGGTAGTTGTGAAGGCATACCTGTGCTGTGATCACCTGTCGCCACATTAGCTGCTGTACTGGCAGTTCCGCCCATTGCACTTGAATTTTCTCCCGATACATTTGCTGAAGATGTACCAGAAGACACTTCCCAAGGTTTTGTTCTAGGAGCTGACATTTATAACCTCTGTATTCACTAATCTAAATAGCGTATCTTCCTATAACAGTGAAATATTTTGTCCTTGGTCAAATGGTCCAAAAGAATTTGTATGACTGCGGGTGTGCACGTGATGTGGAGACCCATATTCTTTTCTTTTCTGTTTAACAGTAGAAGCTATAGCGGGTCTTCAGCCAGATAAGATGGTTCCTCGGATATAATTGAGTGGTTCAGCTGCACAGATGGTTTGATGGGTATCTGTCCATGATCTTTGGTCAATTTTTGTACTTTTATCAAGGACATGGGTGCTACAGTAGACAGTTTAGATAGCGAGCGAGCCTCGGTTAAATATTTTCGTGATAATCATTATACAAGTATATAGGTAAAAAAAGAATAAACCTCACGCCAAAGGTTCAGAAGAACTGCTCAATCTATTTAAATGTAAGTAGACATCGGTACCATAACCCTCCATTGAAATCAATTTCAAGTCACCACCAAAATACTGGGAGTAGAGTCTTGAAATGGGCAACCCGTAACCAAAACCAGCCATAGGGGCCTTGAACGACGATTGGTTGTATTCTGGTTCCAATACGGGGGTCTGGCTGACTGTCGTATATAAATAGGTCCAGATCAATGGAACTTCGCTTCTGGGGATCCCACCACCTTCATCGCTAATCTTTATGGCGATGTCTTCCGAACCTTCGGAAATGATGACCTTGATAGGAGGGAACTCCAAGTCATTTATGTCGATGTCATCGGGCTTCATGTCTGGGTTCTCCTGGCACATCTTCTCCTTCAACTTGGGGGTATGGAATTCTATGGTGGCTCTCAACGAGTTCTTCAATGTTTCGAATAACATGTGGATCAAGTGACCTGGAACATACATAAAGTTGATGTCATTCTTGGGTGCAATCAACTGGATAGGAGGCGCTTCGAACAAGCCGTAGTATTCTTCACAGATGTACTTGGCCGTCTCGATGGCATCCTCGGCGATCTCACCCACGTTGCAATCAGTACAGATGACCCCGACGTAGTTCGACTTGCCCTTGGACACGCTGGACCCGTTGTTGCTTTGACCGTTTAAAAACGACGAGATCCTGGCCTTGGTAGGCGATTTCTGTGCCATGTTCAAGGCAATATGCTGCCCAATTATCATTCTGATACCGATTCTGGACATGTAGAATCTGTCCAAAAACGTCTGGATATGAGAGTTGACCACCACCGTCTTTTGTTCGTTCTTCCACTCTTGCACCCCCTGGGCCATGGTGGCCACCGTCGCATCGTGTCTCTTTTTTATCTTAGTCAATGCATCGTATACCTCCTTGTTGTAATCGTACACCTCCTTAGGCCACACGATATTGGTTGCGCATGGGGTATAGTAGGTCTTGCCAAACGTAGGCGACTCGCTTCTGAGCTTCGAATTCACCTTGGGCGTGAACCGCGAGTGTGCCGACGACGTACGCACCACAATCCCGTCGTCGCTGAAAATGTTGTTTATTGCTACGTCCTTCGATTCAGTGTTGGCAGGATTATTCTTCTCCTCCATGAATTTGCTGTCATCCTGCAAGATCGACGACGAAGAGTGGTCCTTGACCAGACTCTGCTCCTTGTCCGCGCCCGCCTGGTTTTCCAAAAGCTTCGCCAATTCCTCCGATATCGCCGGCTTGGGCAACTCTGTCAACTCCTGGAACGACTGCGCGTACCAGTTCTTCACCTTGATAGTCGACGGCATGTTGTTCAACCCGTAAGGCGCATTCTCGAGGTTCGTCACCTTCAACGCTAGTCTGATGGGCAATTCCTCCACGATGAACTGCGATGCTAGAAAAATCGATCCGGGCGATGGGTTGGCCCCAAACTGAACCATCTGTCTTAAGGATATCGACGTCTGCGGATACGACGCATATTTGGCTATTCTTTCTCGCAATGCCTTAGTTAATTCCCAGCCTGTCCCCATTTCTCTTGTTTTGGTCTGGTTCCTAGGACTATAGATGTATCTTGCTTTCAACCTCCCATTTACTAGTGAAAAAGTGTATTTTCATACTCAAATCCCCAGATTATCGACGGTCTCACAATTACTGACCGTCTCATAATTACCGAGGTCTCGGTCCTTCGGATCTAGATGACCATGGTTCCTCAGCACTTGCTCTTGTTAGTCCTTTTTAGCGTGCGCTGCCGATTCACCGGTGGCATACTTCCGTAGCTCCGGCAGGCTCTTCCTTTCCCCCTATGTCTACTCTTCTCCCTACGTGCTTCTGGTTCTCCCTACGTGCTTCTGGCTCTCCCTACGTGCTTTTGGCTCTCCCTACTATATCAAATTGTAGGTTCCACCGCCCACAATGTGCCACATTTTACTAAAAGATCCTATATCCATATCAGTTGGCCATCGGCCAATGACAATGTAGCAGACGAATGTATGGATCGCAGGAGGTAAATCAGCGATAGCAAACTAACTACCCACTACCGAAGAAAGGGTTTGAAACTAGGCTTCAATCACAGACGACATAGCTGACACTTACGTTACCGCATTTCCGGCCCATTGAAGTCACGCACTCGTTAGCGAGACATGGACTGAATGGTTATCGGACTTGCGAATGGCCAGTCATGTCGCGGGCCGTTACTGTGAAAACTTCTTTTACCGAGGCAAAACCCCCTGGTGCGCACCAAAATGGGTATTTTCGTGCTCCCTATTAGTGATCCGCTGGAAAACCGGAGATCATTGTCTTAGCAATTTTTCAAAAATCCCGGTGCCCCGATGATTCACTCAGTGACTCAATCTTATCTTTTTCCCGGACATATGGGTCCGGGGAAAAGTTTCAGAGAAATATAAATATATGGCAATCTCACCTTTTACTCTCCATATTTTCCTCTTCCTTATCCACTCAGCAGTGTACTCAAGCATTCAAACTAAACAAACGCTAATTATAATGTCATCTACAAAGTTTTTAAACATTTCGTCCTACAAAACCGCATCCAGATGTTGGATACCAATAAAACAAATCAATGGTAACATCAACAACAATTTGAGATTCTTCTCGTCCAGACAAAGATGCGTAAACTTCAACAACTTGCACGAAAGCAACTTGATTTCTAATGATGGTGTGTTATCCAACACTAGCATGGATGAAGACATGAAGAAATCGAGCGACTTTGAGCCATTCGAGCCAACGATTTTTTCTTCGGAAGAAGTCCACACTGCCGGTCCAGTTAACAAGGCGTAGATCGCCTTCAGAGGTTCTACTGTTGAATTTTGCATTAATATTTATTGTATGTACCTGTATATTTATGAATCATGATAATTTAAAAAAAAATTGAGAAAGTGTAGTGTAGTGCGATAACAAGGCCCGGGGATATTTTGGTGGGGGATTTAGTAGTTTGTTATCAGTTGGGGAAAACAAGAGAAACTTTTTGTAGCAATTGACCATGACCAATACGATAAGAGTGGCATGTGGACAGCTCTGCTCGTCTTCAAGCTTGCAGGCGAATGCTGGAGTGGTGAAGAAGTTGCTTGGGCGAGCAGTGAGCGAGAGGGTGAAGGTGTTGTTTTTGCCGGA
This sequence comes from Debaryomyces maramus, assembly GCA_030583545.1. NCBI lineage: Eukaryota > Fungi > Ascomycota > Pichiomycetes > Serinales > Debaryomycetaceae > Debaryomyces > Debaryomyces maramus. The sequence goes on from JAJMIL010000004.1 coordinate 365,711, forward strand.
GGCAACGGATTACATTGCAAGGGATGCCAAACAGTCGATGAATTTGGCACAGAGTACGCGAGACAAGTTCATCTCAGAGATCCAGGACGAATTGCGGAGTATGCACTCGAAAGGAACTGAGCTTTACGTTGCTGTCGGGGTCCATGAACCATCCAAGTCCGCCGGGGTCGATACGACAGCAGACTTGAGGAAGGTGCAGAATAACCAAATCTGGATAGACAATACGGGGAGTGTGTTGCACCGGTACCAGAAATTGCATCTTTTCGACATCAGCATCGAGAACGGGCCCATTTTGAAGGAGTCGAATTCTGTGGAACCCGGCACGTCGGTGTTGGCACCATTCCCGGTGAATTCCACCGCATTGTCCAAATTCATGGTAGGGTTTGCGACGTGCTACGATATTCGGTTTCCCGAATTGACATTACGCTTGAGAAACTTGGGGGCCAACATCATTACGTTTCCGTCTGCTTTCACCACCAAGACGGGCGAAAGCCATTGGGAACTCTTGGGCCGGGCCCGTGCCGTCGACTCCCAATGCTACGTGGTCATGGCGGCCCAGTGTGGCGAACATGACACCGGCGGTGATAAAAAGCGTGTCAGCTACGGGAACTCCATCATTATTGATCCGTGGGGAACCAAGATCAGTGAGTGTAAGAAGTACAACGACAAGTTGGAGGTCGATGCCGACGGCGATTACTACGAGATGTGTGTCGCCGACTTGAGCTTGGACTTGCTCGACAAGGTTCGAAGAGACATGCCTATTATGAACCACAGACGGCCCGACGTGTTTGGCTACGAAGTGTAGAACACCAAACGATAGACCATATAATCATATAAATAAAAATTCATTAGCTATTTCTGTATCCTTTTCGTTGCCCATTGACGATCGCCATCTTCTCCTACCACAGCTATCGGCCTTCTTTTTCTACGACGTCGCTCTACCACAGCCATCAGCCTGTATCTTCGTTACTGATCCCAAAGAATATCTAAAGAAATAGGTATTTCTCCTGAAATATGATGAGAAGATCGAAAAATAATTGAATACAATTAATGAAGTTGGAATAAAAATGAAATTTACATAAATATGAATAAAATAACTAAAAATTGTTACATAGGTTCTGCTTTCACACTCTTCACATGTCACTCAACTTACGATTCTTGGGCCATACATGCACCCGGTGTAATATCATAAGCGAAAACATCTTCTACTAGAAAACATCGTTTGGTCGCTACCTCCCCCAATACGCGTCGATGGATACCTCTGGCCCTTGGGACCGTCTTTTGTATGGCATCTGTGGCACCAGTCTCGCTGTACAGATAGATATCACCATTCGAAGCCAGTACTGCATATAGTAATGGAACCACGAACCACCAATATGCTTCTATAGATCGCATGTGTCTGTAGATTCATGTTCTGTAGATCCATGCTTGGGCTCGTGGGTCCTCCATGCTGTTCTATCTCACAGCACGGACCCTGGGTGTACACAATGCCTCTACCACGAAATAGCTGAGTCTATCCACGATTCGCAGCCATTAAAAAAACGTTGCGCACTTGCTTCATTCGGTGCATTATTACACAACGGCGAAATTCGCCTTTTCTATTGCTCCGATATCTACTTCCGCCCCGATTGTGCCAGGCCCTATCTCAAGTCCTATCCCAGGCCCTATCTCAAGTCGTATCCCAGGCCGTATACCAGATCGTATCCCAGGCCGTATCCCAGATCGTATCCCTTAACTATCCCAATCCCTCTATCTCTCGTGCTTCCCTTAACTATCCCAATCCCTCTATCTCTCGTGCTTCCCTTATCTATCCCCTTTTCCTTCTACCACATCTCTTATCTGTCCCTATTCTATTATGGCATGCCGGACTGACGTCTTCCATTCCCCTATACGGTCTGAACGTCTGTGGTTTCTCGCTTGTCGTGCTCCTCACTTCGCTCCGCAGCCATCTGTCTCCAATTTCTTTTTGCCGTTTCCCGCCTCTAACGCTCGTTCCCATTCTAGACGCACCGGAAAAACTCACTGTACTCAGAACTCTAATTGACATGCTACAGTTGCGATTGCTGCACCGCCAATCTAATCGGCCCACGATTACTTCTTCCTACGTCCCATAGCCTATCCCTACCACACATGCCCTGCTATCTTCTACGTTGCTGCCACCGCCGACCTGTTTTGATGGCGAAATATCCATATGCTTCTACCAATCCTACCCATACTACAATTACAAAGCTTCGTCTGTGGTTCCTCCCATACTACATAACAACAATCAGTAAGAGTTTCTCCTCTATCCGTCGTCTCCTGCTCTCTATTTCGCCTCTATTTCATCTCCATTTCGTCTCCATTTACCCTCCAATTGACCCCCATTTTGACTCTGTGCGCTATTTACCCTCGTTTAAGTGAGGAGTTTTGTTTGAGGCTATAGTGTAAGCACTAAATATAGTGCGATTTTTGTAGGGTCTGCGCTGGCAGAGCGGAGAAATCGAATTTTGGCCAACGGATTAATTTTTTTTGAGCCATAAGTGAGGGAAAATTAGTGAGGATTCTTCGATAGCTCCCCTACTCTGCGAGGCTGGCGCTGCCTGGCATCGGTAACTTTGCCCACAAAAACCCGCAGCCACAAAAACTCCAATTTATTCGGTGGACCCCTCTTTTATACGACTACAATATATAATAGAGGGCATCGCAGGCAAATATTATAGAATTTTTGATCGGTTTCCCATAGAATAATACACCAAACGGTATAATTAAGACAGAATTGGATATTCTGGTGTCATAGTATCAACTGAACGAATTACACGTTAAACTATCCAGTATACGAGCAATATAATAATGATCAGATCATTTTTACGGTTGGTGAACACCTCCAACGTCAAGCCAAATACCATCACCATCTACCACGACACCAACTCCAAGATGTCGCACCACTTGTTGAGCAAGTTGACAGAATATAGCAAGTTGCCCACGACGTTCCACAAGTATAATGGGCAGGGATGGTTCAAGCTGTCGCACAACAAGTCGATGATGTTGCAGGGCGCGGGAGGGTCGCAGAGCCGCAAATTCACGGTGGAGTTGAAGTTTGACCAGACGCCATCGTACCAGGACTACTTCTTCATCCACGAGAATTGCATCGGGATGCATCCGGGCAACGGGGTGAGCTTCGAACGCAAGTTTCCTCTGTTGTTTGAACTGCAAAATATCACATTGAGCAACGAGACTGCGACGCGGGTCAAGAAGCAGAAACGGTTCATTGACGATTTAGCGGTGTTGCTGCACCACGAGTACGCCTCGCTTGCTGGTAGGGACAAGTTTTTCAAGGCACCATTGATTATCGACTGGTCGAACAACTTGATTGCCGATGACGACAAGGGTTTGGATCGAATCATGGCCAACTACTTGTCGTGCGGAATCCAGGATTCCCACAAGAATGTGTTGCACGAAGACAGCCACATCATGCCGGTGACACCGGCTCCTAGGAAGGCTGTCCGTAACGATAATGATAATGGCAACGACAACAGCCACAACCATAGTGCGAGCTTTGTCATCAATGCTTCCGGTAGCCGCAAGTCTACCTACAATCGCAATGACATAATACACCCCCATGTTGCCGAGTTTGCAGACTTATTTTAGGGTTTATAGAACACACTTGGTGGAGCAATACTCCGACACATGCTTAATATACTTAATAATTAATACATAATGATATACGTGATATATGATATCAGTTGCCGTGTAGTGATTTCGATGAGCAGAAAGTTTAGCCTACATCTCCAACGATACAATCATCTTAGGGTACACTAAGCAATTAAACTATACTAGACTGAAATATATAAATAAACTGCAACCTTAGAACCCCATTCTCTTGATAACATACTCCTGGGCCAAAACTCCGAAACTCAAGGATAATCCATCCTTCACCCAGTTCTTGATCCATTCGCTTGGGTTGATGTCTTCAAACTCCTTGAATTCCTGGGTAACCTCGCCATTCAACCATTTGGCCCATTTCAAGGGGAATGGTTGGGTCTTTGTTATTATGGTTATGTTGTTTGTGATGTCTTTCAAGATTATGGTGAAAGAAAACGAATCAGCGTTATTCGACTCAATAAGGATTGGGCCATGGGATTCGTCTTCGTTGGTCTTGGTAGCTTCATCCTGGTTGCTCTTGCTGGTTATGGGTTGAATCGAAATGAAAATGTTTGATTTATTAACCTTGTCAATATCCTCGCGCTCCTTGTCCTCCGCTTCCTTATTTTCGTTGTCTTTTGGTTCTTCTTTCTCTTCTTTATCTTTTGCATCATTGTCTTCTTCTTGATTCCCTTCTTCTTGCTCCTCTGACAACTTGATAATCTTCTGGTAATCTTTGATAGAGCTTTCCAAGTTAGCAAAGCATAGCTTCTCGCCATCGATTATTTTACCGTAAAACAAATTCAAATCGATCCCGTCCTTACTTAATTCATCCTTATGATTGAAGTTATTAACACTAACATTAATTCCCCCTTCCACTTGGTTCATCACCTGGTTAAACTTTTCGTAGCATAGTTTATCCAAATAGTTGATATTGTACAAGTCATAAATTAATAAAATGTTCAACAACTCGTCGCTGTCGTCCATTAAACCCTGGGTGATTTGCTGCGACATGTTCAATAACATGCTATTCAACTTGGAACTGATATTTAATATTTGTTCGTGGTCCGAGTTTTCAATCAATTTCTGACGTTGTTGACTTATTTGATTCGATGTCGTCGAAGCTAGCTGATAGGTTTGTTCACTCAACGTTTGAGCATTCGAGGTGATCGAACCCCAAAAAGATGAAACCTTATTTGATCCTTCATTATTCCACCACGTAGAAATGGAACCAATTGTGTCATTTTCAGGTTCTTCTGTATCATTGGATCTTTCCGGCGTTTCCTTTTTAGGTTCCTGTTCGACTTCTTTCTTAGATTCCTCTTTCTTCTGCTCCTTTTTTTCCTTAGTGGCCTTAGCGCTCTTCTTAGCCTCCTTGGAAACTTTCAGCGTCATTTCCTTGTCATTTACCAGTTCTCCTTTCTTCTTTGGTTCAAACTTACTATTGGGTGTTGGTGTTGAAGGCTTTGACTTTTCATGTGCTGTTAACTCATCCAAAAATTCTAAGAAATCTTCATCTTTACCATTATTATCAGCATTTTCATTCTCTTTTGGCTTTGGAGTACCCGATTTAGAATCTGGTAATGAATTGATGAAGTCTAACACATCGTCTGCATCGTTATTCTTTGTCTTTGGTGGCATTGTACTGGTTCAAATTTCTATCCAATACTAAGTTAAATAATTATTTTGATTTTTTCTCACACCACTTTATCCTATATAAAAAAAAGGTTCTTATATTTCTATACTAGATCAGTACTTAATTCAAATACAAAAGATGCACCCACAATTAGATAGAAATAGATTTGATCCATGTGAAAAATTAATGGATGCCTTAGAAGAATGCCACAGGCAAGAGTTCATGAAAAAGGCGCTAGGAATGTGCAACTTTGAAAAGGAAGAATTATCCAAATGTTTAAAATATACTAGGGTTAATGATGCTAATGCTAGGATCAGGGAATCAAGGGAAAACCAGAAGCGGTTAGAGAAGAAGAGAAAAGAAAGCGAAGAAGAGTTATATGGAAAGAATGGTTATTTGAAGAAGATGATTGAAAAGGAAGCTCAAAAGAATATTGGTAAGAAATAAATATTCTTGGAATTTGTAAATAGCGACATCCGTTACCAGCATTCATGAATTAGCATCTAGCGCAGAGTTGGGTGTAGTAATAAAATGGATTTGTTCAATCGAATCTTGTATATGAAAAGGTTTTGTAAATAGTTCTAATATGTATTTACTAAATGCAATATATATATTAATCTTGGCGAGTCTTCAACACTCTCTTAGTAACCTTATCCTTTGTAACAATATACACAACAGCACCCCATCCAGATAAAGCATCTCTGTCAACTGCATTTAACAAGGATTGACTGATAGTTTCAAACAAATCTTCCGGTTCTAAATTAGGTTCATATAATGATTCACACATACCGTATAATTGATCTGTAGCAGTACCACTGACTATAAAATCTTTAGCAAAGTCGATACATCCAATTAAATCAAAACCACAGATGAACGGTTCATTGCTCTTGGAATCTAACCCAGCAACTATTGGTCCCACAAAGAATGGCCCAAACCTTCTTTCGTATAACGTAGAGCTAACTAAGTTAGCTAATGTCTTTGGTTCGATCTCTCTTTCTTCTCTCAATTTGTATAAGTTATTCTTGAGCTTAAAGGTTTCCGATAATGTGATCACATCTGTTGCCAACCCCGTTAATCCCAAGAAGGTCTTGTCTCCAAGTTGGAAAATCTTTTCGAAGTTATTTGCTAACCCTAATGATTGATTCCCTAAACGCAAATCACAAGCTATTGCTATACATTCTTTACCTACCATTGCAACGGCAGAACCACCTACACTTGTTAGTATTCCTCATTCAAAATTTATGTGCTGTTCCTGAAACCAATTGACATATACATTTTTCATATATCTATCACGTCTCTATAGCTGTTCCCTGTCAACCTTGTTCCGAGTAGCTTGTTCTTAAAATACATACCATTAATTGAACTTGGATCGGACATATTGAACCTGTATTACTTTATTAACAAAACGCAATTTTTTTCTGAATTACCACCCAATTGAAAAGCTTCTGGTATTTATGATAATAAAAGTTATATCCTATTACGTTAAAATTATTTAATTAAATTAAACTTAGTTAACAATATCAACTATAAGTTGGTGTTTGCCTTCATCAGTTTGGTGGCGGTCTAAAATTCCAAGTCGTGTGGATGTTCATAAATTCACTGGTGAAAATACTTTAGATCTTTAACGTATATAATATATAAAAATACTACCTATAGAATTGAATAGTCTAACATATATATAAGGCATATAAGTAGACACACTTGAAAAATAACACGCCGAAAGCAAATAAAAATGGATAAAATACCATTCATGCTCTCAAATAATGTTAATAACAACCGATCGAAGCGTAGACATGAAAAATCATCTTCAGATCAACAGCCTTAGGTTTTAGTTTGCACATGGACAGTAATACCTTTAGGTTCTTCTACCTCATCTAACTCTTCTTCTTCCTTAATAGTACCAGTACTATGACTATGAGATATCGGAACATTATTTTTTTGATTGGTTGATTCCAACAACTGAGTGATTGGACTTTCATTATTATTATAGTTAGATAAGGTGAAGGTCTTTGGAGACTTAACTAACGGAAACTGTTTAGAAGTGTCAGTTCTTTTTGAAGGACTTCTGGATTGTACTATTTGGGTGATCGTGTTACAGGATTCATAATTAGGAATCACCTTATGAATATCTTTCATGCTAGAAAACAATTTATGAATTTCAAGCTTCACTGCCCTCTCGAGCTCGTTCTCTTCGGCTTTCGATATGTTAGTTTCCAGTATATCAGCCGCCTTGTTTGTACAGTCATCATCTATTGGGTCTTCCTCGTTTTGCTCTTGTAAATCAAATCTTAGTTGTAAAGCAAATCCAAGCATGATTAAATACTCCTTGTATTTCTTCAATTCTGTTTGGTAATCGGTGCATTTATGTTCAAAGTTAGAAATAACTCTATTATAGTTGGAAGAATTCGATAAGGTTTTCGAGGTGAAATTTTTAATAAACTTCATCTTCATCTTGCTGAAGTCCTGGAGAACCTTCTTCAAATTATTATAATAATTTACCGTTTTTACGAATTGTCTCATCATACCTAAATGCCTTGCTTGATTATCATTTTCATCGTCGTCGACGGTATAATTACTCAAGTAAACACCCTTGGGCAATTGTTCCCATTTGCTGATATTTTTCAGTTTTTTGAATTCATCCTTTCTTGCTATTAATCTATCCAAATTAGTCCATCCATATTCTATTGATGATACACTTTCCTCCAATGTAGGTATAGCTGTAATTTTTGATGCCCAAAAATTACAAGTATTAATGAATTCAACTGCAATTTGCCTTGTCCCTGCTTCAAAAATAAACTTTTTTGGTTGTCTATTTGAAATCTTTGGGAATGATAAGGACCACGTAATTACTTTCTTCCCTGGAGAAGATGACATAAATGATCCGCTAGAATGTCTTTCAAACTGTGCAAATGTGGAACATAAATTATAAGTACCAATCTTTGCAGCATTCTTAAGCCAATTACCATCACCAACATTATCATCCGCTTCGTTTAATTCCTCGTCTATTAAATCAATATCGTCAAAATCAGCCTGTCTATTTTTTTGCTTCAATTTCTTCTCCTTTTGTTGGTGTTTCCGGATAACTTTTGGATCAAATGAATAAATAGAAAGCTCACCCTTAGAAACCACAACAAAATTCTCAGTGAATTTACCTCCTCCTAACGAAGGTATAACATTTGTGTTACCTTGATAGCTACTAGATCTGAAAAAGGAAAAGAACCTCGATTCATTTTGGCTGGGATTAGCATTTTTGCTTAACTCTGGATTATTCTCCTGTTGATCGTCATTTAGAATTTTCAACTTTAATATGCCTTCCTTTAAGTAAGGGGAGCCTTGTAACTCAAGAGTTAAATCGTATTGATCTTGGTAGTCTTCCACATCAAAATGTTCCATTGGTTGATTTAATTGGTCTTCGCTACTCTTGAAAAACTCTATATCATTAGCAAATGATAATATGGAAATGTTGTCATCTTGGAAAGTGGAATTGACAGTGCTATTAGATATAATTGACGATCTAGAAGATTTCTTAAGTAGACTGCTAGTACTATTCTTTGATGGATCGAGCGACTGAACATTCCTCAAGCTATTGTTGGCATTATACGTGCCGGTCATCAGCTTTTGTTCAGAAGCCAAAGCCCTAGTGAATCCCACTCTCCCATTTCTTGCTTGTTGCGGTTTAAACGTTAATTGAGATGTAGCAGAAGCACCAGAAGGTGTTCTTTGAATAAACAAGGAGCGACGGTTAGTATTAGTATCGGTGGACCAAATGGACGAATCAGATACTTGTCTTGATAACCGATTGTCTTCTTCATTCTTATAGGTCGATTGACGCTTACTTGATGCAACTGACTCTCCGCTAACTACTCTTGACTTACTATTGTTTAAGAAACTAAGGTCTTGGTTTGACTGCTTTAAGTGCAACTCATTTCTAGCCAAGTCATCATAATAGTTACTCAATTCCCTTTCAATAGTCATTCGTTGTTTTATTGATAATTTCTTAGGCTTTCTAGGATTCTGATTAACAAATGTAGTGAAAGTGTTCTTAATATAGTCAGATTGGCTGATTTTATTTTTTCTTTTTAATTCGCTGTTATGCAAAGCCGTATTCAATAATATCAAACTGTACAAAATAATATAGATCTTTTCAAGATTCTTAGTACAGAAAATATTACTAGGGTACTGATTCACGTAAGACTTAGTAAATGAAGACAAAATTCTATCAATTTCTTGAGATTCCCCTTTTAAGTATAATTTGGAACACAACATTCTTGTTGATTCAAGCAAATTGGGGTCCCATTTAAACAAATCCATATAAATTTGACGGATACTTGAACTTTCAGCATCATCTGCAGCTAAATATCTAGTATACTCTTCTGGTTGGATAGTAACGAACTCGTCATTAAATAGCTTTCTGGCTTTTTCTTGGTACTCTTGTCCCTCTGTTGTATAATCAGGCTTGCTCGCTTCTGCAGCAGTAACTTCTGGTTCTTGTTCATTGGTGTCTTGCTTCGATACTTCTTCATTTTCACCTTTTCTTCCAGCATCAGATGTATTTTCATTGACATCCTTCAGGACTTCTTCAGACATAGCCTTGGATGCAGATTCGCTTTCTGTTTCAATAACATCAGTTGTCGCAACGTTAGTTGCTTCGCCTGCTGATTCCTTTACGGCAGTGGTATCTTTCTTGGTCCCGTTGATTCCTTCTTTAGTTTCGTTATTGTTGGAACTAGTATCTTCTTTGTTCGTATCACTTTTAGTTGATGTGGCATCTGTTCCAACCTTGGTAAAACTCTGGTTTTCTTTCCCACTCACCATTTCGCTATTTAAACCCTCTGTATGCTCCTCATCTTCGCCGATCATTACTTGCTCTGGTATAGCTGGGCCTTCGCTGGTCATATCTTTGGACCCTTTAATGAAATGTGCAGCCTTGTTAATATGTGGTATCACTTGTTCTCTAGGTTTCTCCATGAGTTCTCCGTTTTGAAGACTCGATGGTTCACTTCCGAATACATTCATGGTCATCCCAAACACCATTATAGTCACTCAGACTTATTTATACAACAAAGTGAGACTAATTATGAGGAACGGTTGAGCAGTTAGCAAATTTTTTCACGCGTGGTAAAATTCACAGAGCATTTAATCGATTAACCGAGAGGTAAACAATAGACTCTTGACGAACCAACGCAATTTTCTCCGAATAAGGATATATATTGAAGGAAATTTAACTTAGCACAGTAATATGAGTTATAACCAACTAGACAGCAGTTCAGTTAAGTTACATATCTACCTAACGGATGTATTACACAGAAAGGCGATAATTGATGATGCATTAGTGGGTAAATATATTCTACAACTAAGGAATAATAGTTTACTAATATTTCCAAATGAAGGATCAAGACATAATGTTAAGGAAAACAAGTATATCACTACATTCATTCCTACCATTAATGAGATAATAAATAATAGTGCATATCATGAGATGGACCCTGAAGGTGTGATAGTAGATTTGTTAGATTGCATATTATCGTATTTAAGTATTGATGAAATTCTACAATTTTACCCATTTGAATTTATTGTGAATGGATTGCAAGGATACTCTGTAATTTGTTGTATGGTAATCAGACTCCTAAGGAGAAATGCAAGTTCTGCTACTATGACGAATTTGTTTTTGAAAACCGACATATTAAAGACGATAATTACGAAGCATTTCCAAAAAGATACTAGCTTGGAAGTTGCGAACCAAGTAGAGTTATTGGTTGGTGAACTAGTTTCTAGTTCAAAGGCTGTTGTTTCGGAGCGATTGTTAAGTGACGAATATATGAAACTCTATGATGAATTTAGAGGCGATGACTCGAGGTTGGTCAAGTTTTTGGATTACGTATTATTGTTAATGCCATTTATCTTGAAGGAACAATGTCATTTCCCGGAGAAATACTATATCTTGTCAAGACTGCAATTCTCTGATAACGATGATGTATTGCAAGTTGTTTTATATTTTCAATTCTATGGGAAGCTAATTCAAGAAATTAATCGGTTTGGTTATGATAATACGATATTTGAAAATGTGAAACCATGCTTGCGAGACCTCATAGTATTGTTCCAAACCAGACAAAGTGATATTACAGTTGAATCATTCTATTCTATTGAAATAGTTGATTTATTAGTACATTTATCTTACTCAAAAGTTAATCAAATAATGAAATTTAATAATGAAATATTGGATGAATTCAAGTTATTTAAATCATATAACATATTCTTGAATTTCGACTCTGACATCAAGTTATTATCTACTTATAACCCTAAATACTTTCAGATTGAATTAATTGATGATATTATTGATGATATACCTATTTTTAGTCAAAAGTATTTTAATATACTTCTAAACGCTATTGGCTCAAATATCTTATTCGAAGGCTTAATACCTCGCTTGACGACATCCCAAATATCAAAATTGTCGTTGGACTTGTTATACCAATTGCTATTACAGATGTCAAGATTTGAATATTCGACAAATCATTTGCTTAATAATTTACCAAACATTGTATCTAACTATTTAATTAATCCGTCAACGATTACAGAGAATGAAATTTGGACTTTAAGAAAAGAAACCTTACATAATTTGCTATACAATAATGCAGATTTGAATGTTTGGTACGACGATATTCAAAGTAACTACAATATTATGTGCAATGGTAGGAACGTTAAAGATATATTACCGCAAGTTGATGTCATAGATAAGTCTCTTCAATAAATCCTCCATATTAAAAATCTAATTATATATATTACAACCAAATATTTTTATATAGCTTATTTAATTGTTTAATTACCACAATTAACCCAAGCACTGCCACAAATACATGTTCTTTGAAAGACCATAGTCCACAAGCCAATATTGGTTGGAGTATCGAAGACCAACGGATCATTCACTAGAGATACCGATCTGCATCTTGTACATTTCCGAAGTTTTGCTAGATGATTGGACTTTGTTTTCTGTCCTTCCAGATTACTAGATATCACTATTTTTCTCAATGCATCTATACATTCAGTATTTGAAAATTTCAATCTAGGAATTGTTGGTTCTAGCGGGAGCTTTTGTCTAATTATTGGCTTATCAAATGGGAAATCACCACATTGCCGATTAAATTTGTTTATCCCAATGTCAATCCAATCAACATCGTAGAAGTAAAGATCTGAAACCTTCATGTCCCTATTAATAGTTTGCGAATGGTTCTGAATTATGGATTTAGCTATAGGAATCACCTCTTCGGTTAATTCACCTTGGCAAACCAATTTTTGTTCTATTTTTAAAGAATAACCTTTCTCTTTTGTACTGAGCTTTTGCCCCAATTCTTTTACAATAAATGCATCACTTTCCCTTAAAAATTTTTCAAATAATCCTAAGTTTAAAGGTGATTGACTACAAACCGTAAAATATCGATTCAACGCTTCTTTCATTGGGGTGAAGATTTTGTTGTACTCAGATAAATCTTCATTTAATTTTTTTAGAATTTCATGAGTCTTGCCAATTGAGGATAATGCATAAATTACAAACAATCTAGGAACTTTACTCAAGATTATTGGTAGCACTATCGAGTTGGATAAATTCAACTTACTTTGGGAAGGATCATCTTTGCTATAAGCTAATTGTAATAATTCTTGATTGAAATAGATCATTAAATCAATTAGCCATTTCACATTTCCAATTAATGACATGATACACTCGCCTCTAGTTATTGAATCTTGCAAACTATCCTCAGTTGGTTTCTTCTTTGAAATTTGCCTGTAAATGCTTGACAACAGGAACATAATACCAAAACTTGTACTTCTCAAATTGAGGACAATCCACGCTATGTCACTAATAATATGATCATGATGCTGCAATTCACCTAAGATTAACTGCAATGACAATAATTTTTGTAATGGAGGGTTTGACAACAATTTATCTACTGATTCTTTACCAAATGCATCGAGTTGGAAATTAATTGCTTTGTGTGATTCACATATTATAGATTCAACAAATTTATTTAATATGGCTTCGATACTATGCGTCTTATCTGATACATTTTTGCGTAGTATAATACTTACCCTTTTTATCTCACTTTGAATTAGCGCAATTAAATCATCTGTACAAGTATTTGTATAACATGCATATGAATGACGGAATGCAAACCCAACAGATGTAATAAACAATTCCTTAGGTGAAATACTTCGCTCGGAATTCTTTTCGACAACTTTCAAAGTTAATTGTTGAGACTCATTATTAATCTCTGTGAAAGCCACAGATGTCAAATTCGGTGATATTTCAAATACCATAGGATTCTTGTGTGTCTTGGGGAAAGTAGGGAAATTAAAACCAACGTCAAACATGGTAGAAATAGTTGCAGGTGCTGACCTTTCTTCATCTGACTTTGGTTCTTTGTCTAATTGCTCATTAATAATCTTTAAAGATATTCTATCGATGATATCAATTCGTCCATGTATGTACGTAACAACAATTAGCGAATCAGCGATTGCTGTTCCAATTTTCTGAACTTTGCCCGATCTTATTAATTTATCCTGTAATATTAAAGTATAGTCCTTAACTTCATTTGTCATTGAAGCAGAAACATTCTTTCTCATTCCCAAATCAGAAAAAGTGTCTGACACTATTTCCAGATAATCAGCTAAGTCATATCTGTAAAGAGTTGTGGTTATAGCACCTGCTTCATCTTCATGTTCATAGCTCATTAGTATTTCTAATTTCAGATCTGTATCATAGCTCGGAGAAATTAAATCAATACTCGATAATTTTCCTAGTTTTATATTGTGTTGTTTTGATCCTTCCAAATCACTATCAATGTCCATTACATCCTCATTGATTTCCTCGTCTTTTCCTGGTTCACATATATTGAGGGCTAATGGATGCATCTCATGTAAGGTTTTCAAGTTAAGCGATGGTGATTTTTTTGCTTCCTTCGGAGTGTGATAATGTGGATCAACTTTTTGTTTGTGGGCCGATTCAGTCAAGAAACCCCAATCGATTGTAACCAAGAATGTTTTTATTCTATCAGAAATTACATCATAAGCACAAATAACTATATCTTTATCATTTTTAAATCCAATTGAAGAATTAGTGATCAAGGTTGATTTCGATGAAAATCGCAAGTTTACTGAAATCTTATGATATTCCACCTTATGTTCACCCTGGAAATATAAGATACATTCACCATTTTGCCTCAATGCTACACACGCTTGCTTTGTAGATATTGGATGACAAGTACCATGAGAATGATGCTGGTTTACACCGTAGGTATACGCGAACGCGGAGGAGGCATCTTGCACTGCTTTTTCTTCAATACTTTTCAACGTTGCTGGTTTATTTATTATTTGAGGTTTTAAAATGTTCAACCATTTGAACGATACTATACGTGACGTTGATTCTAATTTACTAGACGCATGTGCATCGACAATATCTCTGTAAATCATCTCCATATGATTATATGATGTCAACTCGTAGCTCGGTGAGGGTGAGCCATTCCCATCTGATGACGTAGAGCCATTTGTCTTGTTTGAAGACCCATTAGGTTCCTTTGTATCTAATAGCCCAACTCCTGCCAATAATACATAAAAATTTCCATGTATGTCTGTTACTGCCAAATCGGTACTTAAGTTACTCCACGACACTAGCGATAATTCTGGACATTGATGATTTTCAAGCGATGGTCTGACACTTATGCCCTGTTGTTTTGCTAATTGCCACGAATTTCCATCTACGTTTTCCAAGTATGTTAGGAATAGATTGTACTTGGTGTTAAGCGTCGGAGCCGCGTAGGCTATGAACCCATTCTTCGACCACGAAATTGTTCGTGAAGTTTTATTATCAGGTTGTATTGATCGCGAAGTAATCATTGAATTGACCTTTTCGTCACCGAGGGACGATTGGTCAGGCGACGGAACTGCCATAATCGTATGATATGGATACTAGTATGATTAATTGATGAATTCTTGACTATTATAATGAATTTGAAATTTCTATATTCAAGTGCGCATGAATCAAAATTCCAAATTGGGACTCTACAATTTACTGTAAAAACTTGGTTATAACATTCCTATCCTAAATATATATGATCAACTATGCTATTTAAAGGTCACCTGGAACTGGATAGGAAGATGCCCATTCAGAAACTTCTTTTGATAAAGCCTTAACATCACTGCTTTCATCAGCCAATTGCTTGAAGGATGCTAATAATTCCTTTGGAACACTTCCCTTTTCTTGGGATTTCAATTGAATCGAAATTTCGACTGCCTTTTCAAAGTATTCGGCAACTTTGGCAAATTCAGAAGCACCGAAACCTCTAGTAGTCATAGCTGGTGTACCGACTCTTAAACCTGATGGGAATAACGCAGACTTGTCACCAGGAACAGTGTTCTTGTTGGCAGCAATATTAGCTCTTTCCAATACAGCTTCTACTCTAGCACCATCGATGTTTTTGGATCTCAAGTCAATTAAGATTAAATGGGTATCAGTACCACCAGAAACTAATTTAAATCCTCTGTCCTCTAATTCGCTTGCGAAAGATTTAGCATTAGATATAACATCTTGTTGGTACTCTTTGAACTCAGGGTATGCAGTTTGCTTCAAAGCAACTGCAAGAGCCGATATGGTGTGGTTGTGTGGACCACCTTGATGGGCTGGGAAAACGGAAAAGTTAATTTTCTTATCCAAATCGTAGAGGATTTCCTTACCCTTCTTAGTGACCTTTCTGACACCCTTTCTATAGAAGATCATAGCACCCCTTGGTCCTCTTAATGATTTGTGGGTGGTCGTAGTCACAATATCAGAATAAGGGAATGGTGACTCTGTAACTCCTGCGGAGACCAAACCAGAGATGTGAGCCATATCACTCAATAAGTATGCGCCAACCTTATCAGCAATCTGCTTCATCCTCTTGTAATCGATAACTCTCGAGTATGCAGAAGCGCCAGCAACAATAACCTTTGGTCTAAACAATTGAGCATTTGCTTCCAAGGTATCGTAGTCAATCAACCCGGTTTCTTCATTTAACCTATATGGCATGGTTTGGAAATACTTGGAAATGTAGGAAATCTTGGTCGTTGGGGTCTGGTAACCATGTGATAAGTGTCCTCCGTGAGGTAAATCCAATCCCATGATTCTGTCACCGACTTCCAACACCGCCGAATATGCGTACAAATTAGCTGGGGCACCCGATAAAGGTTGCACGTTGACACCCCATTCTTCTGGATTCAAGTTGAATGCTTCTAAGGCTCTTTTCTGGCATAACCTTTCAGCTTTGTCGATGATTTCATTTCCACCGTAGTATCTTTCACCTGGGTATCCTTCAGAGTACTTGTTTTGCATCTCCGAACCCAATAAATCCATTACTGCTTTGGAAGTAAAATTTTCTGAAGGAATCAAAGTAATTGAGTTCTTTTGTCTACTTCTTTCTTGTTGCAAGATATCTGCCATTTCAGGGTCAACCTCCTTCACTGATTTGGAGATCAACGATTGGGCATTGGCTGACAATGCATAGCATCTGGTAAGAGAGGCAGGTAAGCTCTTACTTTGGCTTCTTAATGTACGTAAGGTAGTTGAGATCATTGTTCCTTGGTATTTAATGGTGTATTAATGAAAACCAACGTTGGACATTCGGTCTACTCTTATATTCGATGAGTCGAAAGTGAAAATTCAGAGTCACTTTTTTTGGTGGGCTCTGACTCTGGCCCGTTCCTACGAGTCAAGAAATTTCGGAGTCGCTTTTATAGTTATGTACTTTTATCTAAGAGAGTATGGTTAAACCCACAAGACGATTCATCACAAGCAGTGATGCTCTGGAACCACAGGTCATCGTAAAACTGTTGAATACTACATCTACGCTGTGGTTTTGTCTGCAACATTTTCGTCGCCAATGCAAATGACGAAGCCGGCAAATTACGACCAACTCTGTCAAATCCCGGAGAGAAGTCATTTGTGGGGTCCGGAGTGCCGCAAAATGCCATATAGTCTTCGTCAGACAATCGTGCAGCCTTCCACGGAAAGTCTTGGTTAAGAAAATAATATAGGATAATTGCAAGGGACCAAATATCCGCCAATTTTCCGTCGTACCAAATCTGCTGCACGGTTTCAGGGGCAAGATAATGGTCAGAACCCACCACTCCAACAGCCTGGTACTCCTGGTCGGTGAGTCGTCCCGTGTCGGGGTCCCGAGAGAACTCGAAGGCCGTTGCGAGGTCGATTATCTTCAACCTGCCCGAGGGAACCTCAAGCACCAAGTTCTCGAGCTTTAAGTCCCGGTGGCACAACTTTGCGGTGTTGTGCAAGTAATATATCCCATTGCATAGCTGTTTCCATAAACATAACATCTGTCCTGCGTTTTCCTCCTTGACCGAACGTCTTTGTAATAGCTGCTGCAAATTACGACTTCCAGCTTGCATGTATACCTTCACCGTCGATCCACTCAGACTTATCTCGTACTTGTACACCCGCATGAAGTGTCCGTCGTCCAATTCCTGGAGAACACGATATTCGTGTAGCACTCTATACTGGTACTCCTTCTTACTCTCGTAATTTTCCCTCCCGTGATACGTCTTTACCACATATCGTTCTAGCGACTTTCTCGTTTGACACACTTCGACATGCCCTGACACTCCCCGTCCCACAGTACCAATAATTGTATCCCTTCTGGAGATCCGAAACGTAGATCTATCATTCCCGATGCTTCCATCCCGCAACCTGCCGAGGAATCCCATATATTTTCCTGTTCTACACCGATAGTCCTACTTTCGTACTAGCAAGCCATTTTTGAGGCCCTTTTGTGGAACTTTTTGTGATAGTACGGCCTTGAAATTATGCTTAGGTAAGCAGAATAAACCACGGAGTTATATAAAGATGGCAATCCTTATCAATTTCTAATAGAGTTTTATTTAATTTAGTTAATATATTGATATTGATAACCATAATAGTACTAGTATGAAGTTATCAGTTTCATTTACAGCTGCTGTTTCAATTGCTTCGGTAATTGGCGGTGCTGAAGCGTTAAGAGTACCCCATTTTCAATCGTACGTTGATAATGTTCAACAGAAGCTCAATTTTAATTTTGATAAGGCACAGAGCCAGTACCAAAATGTGGTAGAATCCTTAGACATTGGCAAGAACAATGTCATCGAGTCAATTGCCAAATATTTGAACGAGCCAATGGAGACCATTCCTAAGCATACCAAGCATATATGGCTGGAAATGATGATGCAATTCCCAGAAACCATTGGGAAGATGAACTTCAAGTCGCTCCCCAAGAAGGCAACGCCTAAGGGAACTGGTGCATTTGACTTTCATGTCCAAGACGATAGGGTTCCAAACCATGAGTTGAGAGTGAAGTCGACGCCACAGGACTTGGGGGTTGATGACGTTAAGCAATACACTGGTTACTTAGATGTCAAGGATGAGGATAAGCACTTTTTCTACTGGTTCTTTGAATCGAGAAACGACCCAAAGAATGACCCTGTTATTCTCTGGTTGAATGGTGGTCCTGGATGTTCGTCGTTGACCGGGTTGTTCTTCGAATTGGGCCCATCATCGATCAACCAAGAATTGAAGCCTGTTCGTAACCCATTTAGTTGGAACAATAATGCCTCAGTGATTTTCTTGGACCAGCCAGTTAATGTCGGATTCTCATACTCATCAGGGTCAGTCTCCAATACCATTGCTGCTGGTAAGGACGTGTATGCTTTCTTGGAATTATTCTTTAAGCAATTCCCTCAATACAAGAAGCCAGACTTCCACATTGCTGGTGAATCCTACGCGGGCCACTACATCCCAGTATTTGCTTCCGAAATCTTGAGCCACGAAGACCGTTCATTCAATTTAACCTCTGTCATGATCGGTAATGGTTTGACCGACCCATTAACCCAAGTTGAATATTACGAGCCAATGGCATGTGGCAAAGGTGGTGCGCCTTCTGTCTTAGAACCAGAAGAATGTGAGGCTATGACCAACTCGCTTCCAAGATGTTTATCGTTGATTGAGTCATGTTACGATTCGGGCTCCATTTGGTCTTGTGTCCCTGCTACCATTTACTGTAACAATGGTCAAATCGGACCATACCAAAAGTCTGGTAGAAATGTCTATGATATTCGTACCATGTGTGAAGGTTCCAGTTTATGTTACAAGGATTTGGAATACATTGACCAATACTTGAACAAGCCAGAGGTTATGGAAAAGTTAGGTGTCGAAGTTGACTCTTACGAGTCGTGCAATTTCGATATCAACAGAAACTTCATGCTTGCTGGTGACTGGATGAAACCTTACCACAAGGCCGTTGTCGAATTATTAGAACAAGAATTGCCTGTCTTGATCTATGCCGGTGACAAAGATTTCATCTGTAACTGGTTAGGTAACCAAGCATGGACTGATAAATTGCCATGGTCAGGCCAAGAGAAATTTGCTAACCAAGAGGTAAGAAAATGGAAGGTTGGCAAGAAAGAGGCCGGTGAAGTTAAGAACTACAAGCATTTCACCTTCTTGAGAATCTTTGATGGTGGTCACATGGTTCCATATGACCAACCAGAGAATTCTTTAGACATGGTCAACAGATGGATCAAGCATGATTACAAATATTAAACATGATGTTTTTACAACATACAGACGCACAATTGTAGTTTTTGAATCTACTATTGTTATCGTCTAGAGTTATTCTTTTTATAGGCATACAAGTTTAAGTATTATAAATATCCAATTATATGATTTCTATTCTCACATACTTTTCTAGACAATTGTTCAGAAAACTCGTTCGATTATCGTTTGTTGAATAATAGCACTCGTTTAGCAAGCGGTCCAATAATAAAAAAAATATCATCAAAATTTTTCGCAGCATATTCTTAATTAGGAAAACTATAAACACAAATATTGTTTATTATCAATAGAATTAACTAAAACGACCACTCACTATGCCTATAGCGGGATTAGTGCTTCTTCGACCATAATGGAGGAAGGATAGTATTTATATTAAATCAATATACAGGTTATATACAAAAATCTTAATATTGCCTAACGGAAATCAATTTGTTTAGCAATAAAATCATAGCAATAGAATCAGTACTCCCAGTGTTCTTTCAAAAGATATCATTACGACCTATACAAAGCATCACCAGCATTAGCATTAGCATTTGTACTATATTCATTTCGTTATTGATTGACGAACCATAGAATTGAAAAGTCAAAATGGTAACATGCATGGTAATAGCAATACCATTAAATCTACTAATATTAATGTGTAGTATACTCACATCATCGTTAGGGATTGTGGTTCTAAAGGATCAAGGTTCTACTATTGCATTAATCTTATTTATCATTGGGGGATTCATAACTTCCGGATCACTAGCAATCCTGTTGATTTTTAAACTACATAATACACCGACGTTTTTCGTGCTGCAATTATTCGCCTACTTGTTTCAAATTGTGACGGGAATAATATTCATTATCACCATAATACACCATCATTTAAAGCTATCCAAGGGGACCAAAGGTTTGGAAGTAGCCATACCGACGATTTTTATTATCAACGTGTTTCTAATAGCGGCATCGTTAACTATGTTCATTGTATTGTTCCTACAAGGAAAGCCAACGCATCAGGACGTCGATTTAGAAAAAGATGCTGAAGATAATCAGCATTTTGAATGTAATCTGTCTTCCAATACCGTTACACAAGAAGATGCCTTCAAGAATGAACAAATTATTGAATTAAATGTCCCTCAAGATATACAGGTATCCAAGAAGATATCTGGACAGACGCTAGTTGATAATGTTTCGGCGTCTGAGGCGGCTATCCAGCATAAGGACAGTCATAACAATGAAGAAAATGACTTTGCATATATCCTAGAGTGCCCTCCAAGTAATAAAAATCTTACTTCCGATGACTATTTACATTACACCAATAACAATTGGATGGGTTCTGGAACTAACCTACAAACCATTGATCTTTCAGCAGATCTAGATGATCATTTGTCATCCACGAATGTTTCAATTTCCCATTCAAAGAAGCCAAGTTTCGGGTTGTTCAGAATAAACAGTAAACTAAGTGAATCGACTAAAAAGTTGGTCTACGAAAACATGAAAAACACAAACAGTTTGAAAAATTCTTCAAGTGTACCCAATTTTTCAAGAAAACAAAGCATTGGTAGAATTCTGAAATTTGATAGTTTAAACTCCAATTCAATTCCAAATCTAAATCCAAATCCACCTTTTACCCGAAAACTAACTCACAACTTATCCCAGCATTCTCTTCCAACTAATATGCAAGAATTAGATATCAGCAAGCTTCGTAGAGTTTCGTTGATCAATTCGAACCTGACAAAATTGCCAAGTCTGCCTCCATCAGTGGTTTTGGAGTATCCTGAAAGAAATAGCGATTCAGTTAAAAGATCTCATTCTGTTGGTCATATTAACGGTGAATCTAAGAAAATGAAGAAAGAGCAAAGGAGACAATCCATACATGATGAAAAAACATTCCTTCTGGGCGTGAATGAATCATTATTGCCACCGGTATTGAAGACAAGTGAAAGTCCTATATTGGGATTAAAGAGGCAACAACAAGAACTTTTGGATAAGCAATCTCAAGAGTATTGCACCAGTCCTCTTAGCAAAAAAGCAGATAGAAAGCAAACGAATAATATTTCCACCGAAACTAACCCAAACTTAAAAATAGTTGACGGAATTGATTATAGCGAAATTCATTTATCAGATTTCGAAATAGAGAAGGGTTCTAAAGATGATTTTAACTATTCTAATCTTCCGTTTTCTTCAGAATTTGAACAGCCCATAGATCAAGAAAATTTTAAAGGATTTGACCAGAATACAGCTATCATTGCCGATGGCTATGTACAAGAAGATAAAAAGCATACTAGAAAGAAGGGCATCTATGAGTTTAATGAAGTAGAATTCCAAATTCGCCATTTAGAAGATTCAAATTCACTAGCGGAACTTCCTGAAAATGAATCCTCTGAAGATTATCATCAAAGTTTGTCAGGATTAGAAAAAATACCAAAGTCAAGTTCATTTCCAAATGTTTTGTGGAATTCTGATGCTAATGAAGATAAAGGTTCTGGAATGCGCCATATATCTTTGAAAGATTGGGATGATAATTCAACCATATGGAATGAAAAACGAACTAGACTGGGAGCAAACTTAAATATCAATAGCATAAAAAGACTCATTAGTGATCATAATTTAAAGAATGCAAATTATAATTCTTCAATGACCCAAAATGGAGATGGTTCATTT
The DNA here is from genome assembly GCA_030583545.1 of Debaryomyces maramus. Taxonomy (NCBI): domain Eukaryota; kingdom Fungi; phylum Ascomycota; class Pichiomycetes; order Serinales; family Debaryomycetaceae; genus Debaryomyces; species Debaryomyces maramus. Next base: position 388,240 of record JAJMIL010000004.1, read on the forward strand.
TTATTGCCCCCTTTAGAATTCCGTCTCGACAATATTGATAATCTAAGTGATTTAAATAGTGCTACAGGTAGCATTGATGAATTGATGAGAAAACCATCAAACAACTCCTTGAATAGATCATTAAGTGCACCATCATTGTACACTTATAGGGACCTGGTATCGAATAGTAATACTATAGATTCTGTTAAGAAACTAGAAATCCCCACTAACCTACAAGGCTCAACAATTAGATCACTGGAAACTACTTTACAAAACATTAAAGCTTCTCCAGAAAGGCAAACTAGTACAACTTCCAATTCATCTCCAATCAAAAAATTTTTCCAAGAGAGTCCGAAGCGTTTGAATAGAGTCTTCAAAGGAAAGCCTATGAATACAAGGTACAGTTTGGATTTGAGTTCATTAAAAGACCCAAATACTACTAATCGTCATAAGCATACTAATTCTGTGGTCTCTGCGTATTCCGCTATATCGTCGAAATCAAATTCACCCAGAAAGACCCTTAGAGCATTGCTCAACATATCACCCACAAAAAATCAAGAATTTTCTTCTCCTCCATCCCCTATCATAGAACCCACGAAGTCAATTGTGGAGAATACTAACTATGGATTTTCAAATTATTCTGGAGAGGATTCTGTAAGCTTCTGGGATTTAGAAACAGCCCAAAGTTCTGATCGGTCAAGGATTAGTTCAGTTCCAAGCGCAGTTATTGGGGAATATGATAGAGAAAAATGGAGAACTTTGAAAGCCTTACAAAACCAACAAAAGGCTTCTTTCGAAAGAAGTGTAGTTTAATTCTTTGACCATAGTATGTTGCATAATTAAATATTTTATAGACAATATTTGTATTATAATATAATCGTATAAATCCGATGAGCTTTTTTTTTTGTATAATCGCAAATGTGAAAAAAGATAAATATTTTGAAAAAATCCTCTACCATTAATATATTACGGTATTATATTGCATAATATGGATGGAGATGATCTTTTTGATGTCTTCGATGAGGCACCAGCTAATGCTCCACCAGTGATAGCAGAATCAAACTCAGAGAAGAATGACTCGTCCACTAAAAAACGGCAAGCGTCGGAAGAGCCAATCGAAGATGGTAATGAAAAACTAAATAAAAAAGAAAAGAAGTCAGAGAATAAAAAAGATAGCAAATCTAACACTAAGCAGGATATAACTCCCGTAGTATTTGATTCAGTCGAGATTGAAGCCTCAAGAGAAGTTGCTGCATCGGATGGTTTGATGGAAAAATCATCTAGTGGAAAGCCAGGTCAATTACAATTAAGGCATCAAGTTAGACATCAAGTCGCAATCCCACCAGAATATCCATATGTACCTATTGGTGAACATAAGAGAGAAAATGAAGCTAGGACATATCCCTTTGTATTGGATCCTTTTCAAGATACTGCGATTTCATGTATTGACAGGAGTGAATCAGTTTTAGTTTCTGCTCATACATCTGCTGGTAAAACTGTTGTTGCCGAATATGCTATTGCACAATCTTTGAGAGAAAAACAGAGAGTCATTTATACCTCGCCAATCAAAGCTTTAAGTAACCAAAAGTATAGAGAGTTACTCGCAGAATTTGGTGATGTAGGTTTGATGACAGGGGATGTTACAATTAACCCTGATGCTGGGTGCTTGGTGATGACGACAGAAATTTTACGTAGTATGTTATACAGGGGTTCCGAAGTCATGAGAGAAGTTGCATGGGTAATTTTTGATGAGGTTCATTATATGAGAGATAAGGCTCGTGGTGTTGTCTGGGAGGAAACTATTATTTTATTACCAGATAAGGTTCATTATGTTTTCCTTTCTGCAACTATTCCAAATGCTATGGAATTTGCTGAATGGATTGTCAAGATCCATGCTCAACCTTGTCATGTTGTTTATACTGATTTCCGTCCAACTCCTTTACAGCATTACTTATTCCCTGCCGCTGGTGATGGAATTCACTTGGTCGTTGATGAAAAAGGTACTTTTAGAGAAGAGAATTTTCAAAAAGCTATGGCATCTATCAGTGACACAGTTGGAGATGACCCTGCCTCGGCAGATAAATCTAAAGGTAAAAAGGGGCAAACATATAAAGGTGGTAACAAAGATGGTAAATCTGATATTTATAAAATTGTTAAGATGATTTACATGAAGAGATATAATCCCGTTATTGTTTTCTCGTTCTCCAAGAGAGATTGTGAATCATTAGCCTTAAAGATGTCAAAATTAGATTTCAACACAGATGATGAAAGAGAGGCTTTAACCAAGATCTTTAATAATGCTATTGAATTGTTGCCTGATGCTGATAAAGAATTACCTCAAATTAAGAACATTTTGCCTTTGTTAAGGCGTGGTATTGGTATTCACCATTCTGGATTATTACCTATCTTAAAAGAAATCATTGAAATATTGTTCCAAGAAGGGTTATTAAAAGTATTATTTGCAACTGAAACCTTTTCAATTGGTCTTAATATGCCTGCTAAGACTGTCGTCTTCACTTCTGTCCGTAAATGGGATGGTAAGGGTTTCAGATGGGTCTCAGGTGGTGAATATATTCAAATGTCCGGTAGAGCTGGTCGTCGTGGTTTAGATGACCGTGGTATTGTTATCATGATGATTGACGAAAAAATGGAACCTCAAGTTGCGAAGGGGATGGTTAAAGGACAAGCTGATAGGTTGGATTCTGCTTTTCATTTGGGATACAATATGATATTGAACTTGATGAGAGTGGAAGGCATTTCTCCTGAATTTATGTTACAAAGCTCTTTTTTCCAATTCCAGAATGCTGCATCAGTTCCTGTCTTAGAGAAAAATCTACAAGATTTAACTTTGAAGATTAATAGTATTCAAATTGACGATGAAGCAACAGTCAAAGAGTATTACGATTTGAAAAAACAATTTGATGTATACCAGGGAGATGTTCGCCAAGTTATTACTCATCCAGGTCACATCTTGCCATTCTTACAGCCCGGCAGAGTTATTAAAGTAAAAGTCGGTGAAATGGATTATGGTTGGGGTATGGTAACTTCCTTTTCTAAAAGATCTAATAAAAGAAACCCATCCCAGACCTATAGTGATCATGAATCTTATATTGTCAATGTATTCGTATATTCCATGTTTGTTGATTCGCCGGTTAATTTGATCAAATCGTTTAACCCAGTATTACCTGTTGGTATTAGACCGGCAAAAGCAGGTGAGAAATCAAGGGCTGAATATATCCCAATTACGTTAGACTCAATTGAAAAAATTAGTAGTGTTAGATTGAGAGTTCCAGATGAGTTTAAGAGCTCCAGTGCCAAGAAGAACTTATTAAAAACGATGAAAGATTTGCCCAAGAGACTTCCAGACGGCATTCCTTTAATGGATCCAGTTGATAGTATGAAAATCGATGACGAAGATTTTAAAGTATTGTTAAGGAAGATTGATGTTTTGGAGTCAAAAATGTTGAGTAATCCACTTCATGAATCGGTAAGATTGAAGGATTTGTACGAGAAATATAGCCAAAAGGTTGATATCGAACAAAACATAAAGTCCCTCAAGGATAAAATTTTGGAAGCTCAGGCAGTTATTCAGTTGGATGATTTAAGACATAGGAAAAGAGTTCTTAGAAGATTGGGCTTCACTACCCAAGATGATGTTATCGAATTAAAGGGTAGAGTAGCCTGTGAAATCAGTACTGGTGATGAATTATTATTGACAGAATTGGTCTTCAATGGTGCCTTTAATGACTTAACGTGCGAACAGTGTGCTGCATTATTATCGTGTTTCGTTTTCCAAGAAAAGGCCAAAGAGGTCCCAAGATTGAAACCGGAATTAGCAGAGCCATTGAAGTCTATGCAAGATATGGCCAGCAAAATCGCTAAGGTTTTCAAGGAATGCAAAATCGAAATCGTTGAAAAAGAATACGTCGAACTGTTCAGACCTGAATTAATGGAAGTCACTTATGCTTGGTGTAAGGGTGCTTCTTTTACCCAAATCTGTAAGATGACTGATGTTTACGAGGGCTCGTTGATTAGAATGTTCAAGAGGTTAGAAGAAATGTTGAGACAAATGGTTACGGCTGCTAAAACTATCGGTAACGCTCAATTAGAAGAAAAAATGGAGAAATCAATGGATTTAGTTCACAGAGATATTGTTTCAGCTGGTTCCTTATATCTTTAGTTAATGCTACAGTATAATTATGTATTATAGTCAAATAAATAATTCAAGAAAAAAGTCATTCAATGGAGCACTGCGGCAAGTGTTAAATAAATTTTCTGTAGATCTCTTATCATTTTTGCCTCATAGCAAGATAATTCACATTCATATTTCTACCAGAGATTAAATTATTTAGTGAAGAAAGCTTACAAGATGCCAATAAATAAGCAAGCTACACGAAAAAAGAGTATATCTAGTAATGAGGTTGAATTGCTCTATACTAAATCAAAAGCATATTTACACCCCACAACTTCAAAGAAGGATAATGTTCCAGGATTTGTTGCTTTAAGTAGGGGAGCCAATGCGGCAAATCGGGATATAATGGTATCCTTCATTTCAGAGAATCATCTATCAAGTGAAGAATCGAACGTATACGAAAGCGTTGATGTTGGTGATTTACAGCTTGATTTGGAAGCATTGAGCCTTGGAGGTAACCATAACAAGAACAAGACGACTAAACACGGCTTGAATATTGTACCTAAACCACCGGTATCTTCTACGTTTGGCTTCTGTTTCAGTGTGCCCATATCGTTTATTTATTCCATTCAACTCCGAAATCCATCTGTGGGATGGTGGTTCGGCTCAATGATAATTAATACTCAAGACGGAGAGAAGTTGCCAATTGTATTTTTCCATGATGACGAATCTCCATCTACGATGAAGAATCAAAAGGTTAGAAACCAGCGTTTTGATCCATTTGGTGATAATGGAGAGATATACTGGGGTGGTCAAGACTTTATGAATGCATTGGGTAAATTCGCAGATATCCAGAAATCAAGTATAGAGCCTTCCGTTTATTTAGTGAACCCGGAATCAAACGATTTAAGAAATTTTGCCCCTTTTAAAGAGCCAAAACTCAAGAAGACTGAAAAGGTTAATGCTGAACCATTTAAGTTGCCGGACGTTAATAAATTTATTGCCAATGCCAAGTGGAAGGTGTTAGAAACTGTGGCTACTTTTTCAGCTAAAACTCGAAACCAAGTCCTTGATATTGTTGATGAAAGAGCGCCTACGCCTATCAAGCAAATTTTGAATAAACCAGAAATACAAAGAATTGGTAATGAATTTGATAGTGCCAAAGTGTATTTGGCAAAATGGGCAGCACAAGTGAAAGAAGAAGCTGAAGAAGCTCTGAAAAAGTACCTGTTAGATGAAGAAGTCTACAACAAAATTAATAAAGAATTGGGAGTTGGATCTAATTCAAAAGAAATCTTGACTGATGAGGAAGTTTATAAAACATCAAGAAGAAAGGCAATTAGTAATGTTGAGTGGGAAGGGTTTTTTGACTTTTCTGGAAGATTGATTATCACTGCTGATGAAGTAAAGGATAGAATATTCCATGGTGGTTTAGAAGAAAGTGTAAGGGGTGAAGCATGGTTATTCCTACTTGAAGTCTATCCTTGGGATTCTTCAAAAGAAGATCGGGATGCCTTGCGTAATAGTTACGAGACTAGATATGATGAGATAAAGTTAAAGTGGGTTGATCATGAAGATAAAAGAAATACTGAATTTTGGATAGACCAAAAACATAGAATTGAAAAGGATATCAATCGAACTGACCGGAACATGACTATTTTCCAAAACAAGAAAAAGTCTCCAAAGATTAGTTCTAGTACTGGCCAGTCTTCTACTACAAGGGAATCGTCTCCAGAAACTCCTGATGAAGCTGATGCTGAAGCCGAAGAGCCAGAGGACGACGAGTTTGACGTGTCGAATATCACGAACCCACATCTATTCAAAATGAGAGAAATCTTGTTGACCTACAACGAGTATAATGTTAATCTAGGATATGTTCAAGGAATGACAGACTTATTGTCGCCATTATATGTGACCTTTCAAGACGAATCATTGACATTCTGGGCATTTGCAAACTTTATGAAACGTATGGAAAGGAACTTTCTCAGAGATCAATCGGGAATGAAGAAGCAAATGCTCACTTTGAACGAATTGGTTCAATTCATGCTCCCTGACTTGTTCAAGCATTTGGACAAATGTGAATCCACTGACTTATATTTCTTTTTTAGAATGTTGCTAGTCTGGTTTAAGCGTGAGTTCGAATGGTCCAATGTATTAACTCTCTGGGAAATCTTGTGGACCGACTATTATTCCAGTCAGTTCCACCTATTTTTTGCTTTGGCAGTGTTGAGCGACAACGAGAGAATCATCAGACAAAACCTAAGTAGGTTCGACGAAGTCCTCAAGTATATGAACGATTTGTCCATGAATATGAACTTGAATCATTTGTTGATCAGATCAGAACTATTGTTCTTAAGGTTTAATAGAATGATCGATATTATCGACAGAGAAAATTCCTTGAAGAAATTAAATAATGATGATTTGTATGATGACACTAATAGCTCAATGATCAAGATAAGTCCTGATTTGAGAGCTTTATTATCAAAACAAGTCGTTATACAAAAGGAAGTTGAACGACCTGAAGGTGCAGGTGGTGGCTAGATATTGTGCAAAAATTGTCTCTCCGGATCTAATTTTAATTTTCTTTGACAAAAGCCTTGTCAACCTTTAGCAAGTACACCCTTAGCATTATGGCTTTTATAGCGTCTTTTAGTAGTTTCGTTTATATATTATGTTCGTATTTTGCAATCAAGCACGTGCAGGAGATGATGTTGTGCTTTAATTATTTTGTAGTCATTAACCACTATAGTAGTACAATTGGTATTTAGTTGAAGCAGTTGTAAAGTTATTAAATATTCTACGGTGATTGGTAATTAAATATAACGGCATGACTAATGCTAATGATATGACTCCGTTGAAGGATGGAGTGCAGTATACCTACGATGACGAGGAAGAAATGTATTATGAAGAAGATTCGGCCCTTAGCCATACAACTAAAATGTCCTTATATGGCTTGGCTACTCTACTCAGTATAGCGTTTATTTGGCTTTTTGCATTTTACTTACCTAGTGCATTTATACCAGAGGCTACATCTCTAGAAGATATAGTTAAGGTGACAGATTTAGATGTATCACTTATTCCATTGACAGACGCACGAGTGAGACATTTGGGATTGCATGGTAAACAAGTAGAAGGGGCTAAAAATGATAGTGAAGGTGATGATAGCGAAGACGAAGACAGTGGCGAGGAAGCTCAAGAGGTGGGAACCAGCATGAAGAGACAGATTGAAAGGCTTATTTTAATTGGTGACATACATGGACACTACATCCTGTTCCGTAAGTTGCTCAGAAATGTCAAATACAACCCGAAGAAGGACCACATTTTGTTGTTAGGTGACTACATTACTAAGGGACCAGACTCGCTCAAGGTGTTGAATTTTGCCATTGAAAATAACCTCGATTGCATATTGGGAAACCACGAATACAACGTGCTACAAAATTACGCCCAATTTCACAAGTTGGCAGGACCCCGTTTTGTCAACGACAGTAGCATCAAGGAGTCGAGTGTTGATGCCAAAGGAGTATTTAATGACGATCCCGAGTATCTATTGGCAAAAAAATTGCAGCCCGAGCACGTCAGGTACATAAATCTGTGTCCAGTAATCAAGAAGTTGGGTAAGGTTCCATTGCATAAGTCGAAAAACGACGGAAACAGTAAATTCTCCCAGGGCATCGCAGTCCACGGTGGACTCCGGTGGGACTTGATGTCTAATTTGGAGGATCAGGACCCAATTGCATGCATGGAAATGAGATCCTACATAGGACCACACTTCAATGAATCAACAGATGATCCTTCTGCAGAGGGTGCTGTGTCGTGGTCCAAAATATATAATATGAAACAAAAGAAGAAGCCTGTCCACGATACTAATGTCATCTACTATGGTCACGATGCTAGAAGAGGTCTTAAATTAAAGAAGTTCTCGAAGGGTCTCGACAGTGGTTGTGACAAGGGCGAAATACTATCTGCCATGGTCATTTGGAACGAAAAGGGCAAAACGGCAAAGGGCAAATCAAATATTTTATACAAAGAAAAGGTGGTTAGTGTTAATTGTTAGTTTTACGTATTGTCTAATTTTTCTCTATTAATTGCTATGTCCATATATGCATCTTATAGTATTTTAATATAAAACTATTCAAATTTAAGAGAATAATGAATATAAAATACTATTTCTGCTGAATAATTCAATAGATTGCTGCAAATTATGAAAAATTCAGATTTATACACCAAAATTTAAATTTTATTAAATTTTTTTAATACTAAACTAGTTTACATGATTTATACTCCAGCTACTCTTGCTTCAAGAGTATCCCAAGGGCAAGGGCTGTAGTTTATCATACTTGTATTTTGGTGTACATTTGTCTTCCCAATTGATCATTAAATGGGTTTGCGCACGCAGAAAAAACAAAACATCAAAACACCTCCTTTATTTATTATCCGTCTAGCTTCTTTTTGGTTATAACAATAATTATACGAATCAATTGAGAGTGCAGCATGAGTTTTCATACAATTGAGTACTCGCCTAGCATGGAGTCTTCGAATACGAACCAACCGTTGAGGTCTAATGCGCAAGCAGGGGGGATCTCATCACCAGGGATTTTTACGTATGATGGTGGTATTCCAATGTTGTTTTTTGTTCCATTTGAAGATCCAAATAGATATGAGTATAGGCAAAAGATTATCAGTCACGGAGGGATAATTACAGACACTGAGCCAAATGAGTCGACTGGGAACCGAATTGTGTTATTGAGTTCGTTTAACATTCGGGACCAATTGTGCTTCAAATTGACTTTTGTTGATGACTCCATTAAAAATGGTGGAGTGTGCGATTTAAACAACTATAAGTTCCTGGGGGCAGATATAGGCGATGCGTCAAGTATTTCTGGAAGAAATAAGATCATTAAGATCAATGCAGATGGTGATGTGGTTGATAAGGCTAATTTCGCAAATATGCTCAGCAGAAACGTGAGACCAGCACCGGCAAGAACCTCACGCAGGTTCGACAACTTGAAGGATGAGTATATCTTGAAGCAGATTAGATTGAATCCAAGACTAAGAAATAGTCACAAATTCTTTGACGAATTAGCCACCCATGATGTTTTGAAGGGGCATACGGGTAATTCCATTAGAAGTAGGTACAGAAACCATTTGGAATCAAGATTGGCGTATGTCTACAGGACTGACGACGATGGTTCGTTGGTAAAGAATGCTGAAGGTAAAAATATTAGAGAGAGTCTCGAAAATTTACCAAAAACATTGAAGAACAGATTTACAGCTTTGGAAGATTACAACTTGTGTAATGAACTTATCGAGTATAGCAAAGCTAAATATCTCGAAGATTTGGAATCGGGAAACATAGAAAAGGACGGCGACGGTAAACCTAAGGAGTTTGACTACTATTCTGAGTTTACTGCACCGGTGTCATTTTTCGCAATGATGGCTAAAAACTACCCAAGTCATTCATATCACTCCTGGAGAGATAGATATAGAAAATTTGTTCGTCCATATGGAGCACAGAAGTTCATTGACGACTATAATACGTCGGTTCTGAAAGGTGAAGTACCAGAGCAAATGAAGAATTTCACCGGTAAGAAGGCCGGCATTGCAAGGGGGTTCAAGCAATTGATTGGTTCCAATTACTCTACCGCATATAAAGAATTACCATCAAATGAGCCCAAAGAACAAGATGATGAAGATGGTGCTATCGATGAAAAGATCAAGGAAATGAAGCCGTCCGGCTATAACATGGAAGCAGCGAATGTCGAATCGGAAGCTAATCTTGAGGGTGCACCGTTAAGTCAACCACCGACCCAAACACAAGAAGAGTCTGTTAACTTCGAGTCACAAACAGCTTCGCAAGATGAGACACAACCTAAGCTTGATATCAAGTATGCCCCAGAAGATGTCACAATCGAAGATTTGTTTAATCAAAGGTTCTATAAGATTAAACCAGAGGAAGTGAGTCTTCAGGTGCAAAATATATTACAGAATTACAGCAATAATTTCTCCGGATTTTTCAAAGAATTTAATGATATAGGTATAAATGATGTCTTTGTTGCCCATATCATAATGGCAACAAGTTCTGATATTGTGAAGATTCAAATCTTCGTTGATAAATTTTTGAGTCTGATACAACACTTGCAAGAAGACGAGATCTACAAAGGCTTGCTCATCGAAGACACTGATGGATTGTGGACGCCCAAGTTAGATAACTATCTAGCCAGTAATTCGAAGAGTGATATGAAGAAATTGAAAAAAATTCATAGCAGTAAGAGTATTGAACTTAGAAGGAGTTTCTTTATAAGATTATCACACTACCAGTAGTGCCAATGCAAGAAGGGGACTATAAATTTGAATATGACCAAGTGTATAATAATTGTTTAAGTATATGTAGTATATTGTATAATATAATGGAATTTTGATACGAAAAACCTGGAGTCGTCAGCATGTACGATAAGCACTTATCTTTCTGAATAACAGAACTACAGGGTGATTACAAAAAACGTAAAGTAAAATATTTATTGTTCGGGATATCAAAACAGTGAGGAACAATAACAAAACAAGAAAAATAGTCCGCAGACTAAACTAACCATAAGAAGATGTAAATACTTAAATAACCCAAAAAGACCATTACGAACTCTCGCAACTAAGCTTAGTTGGAGAGAATACCGTAGGACTTTTCAGCGTTGAAAGCACCAGCAGCCTTCCATTCGTCGTTGAAAGCGGTGAACAAAAGAACATCGTTACCACATTCAGACTTGATGGACTTGACGGCAGCCTTTTGGTTAGACTTAGATGGGACAGCATCACCGTTGGAGTCACCAGCAGATGGCCAGCCAGATTCGGTGATCAATACCTTCTTGTCACCACCACAGGTAGAAGCAACATTTTGGATTTGTTGCAAGACCCACTTACCAGCATTTTGAGCGGTGTAGTGACCGTCAAAGAAAGCGTGAGCGTTGACGGCAATGTAGTCGGAGTACTTACACAAGTCTGGGTTGTTGAGGACAGCAATGAAGGTGTCAACGGAGACAACGTGACCGTTGTAACCAGCAGACTTCAAGGCAGACTTACCGGTTTCGACGTATTGCTTGATTTGGGATGGTTTGGCTTGACCACTGTTGACCAATTCGTTACCGATGGAAACAGTGTCAATGTCAGACCAGGAACCACTGGACTTGACGGCGTCAGCTAAGGTCTTGATACCAGATTGGATGTTGGAAACATCATCAATACCAGCAAAGATCTTTTGCGAGTCGGACTTGGAAGACAACACTTGGTTGACTTGGTCACAGTCGACACCGTACAATCTGATGACGTCGTAACCGTCAAGTTGGCCGATTTCTTTCTTGATTTGCGACGACGACTTACAGCCACCGTCGTTGGAGTATGGGGTGTAGGTGATACCCTTGGAACCAGAGGAGCCCATGGCGGAGCCGCTGGACGAGGAGTCGTCGCTACCGCTGGACGAGGAAGAACCAGACGAACCGGAAGAACCAGAAGAACCAGAGCTTTGAGATCCGCCGGTAGCTTGGGTTTGGAAAGTGGTTGGCGAAGCAGCGCCGGTGTTGGCAGCAGCTTGTTGACCAGCAGTCACGATGTTGGTTTGGGTGACGTACTTAACATCCTTTTTTTGGTGTTGATGTTCGTGGTGTTGGTGTTGTTGTAATGGCTGAGCCATGACAGTGGCTACGATAGCGGCACTAACGAAAGACTTGAATAACATAATGAGTGTAGCGATTGAATATAATTAGGTATTATCTAGGGATAAGCAAAGATAATAAGGAATGACTGTAGAAATACCTATTTAATATAAAGAACCAAATAAAAGAACCAGTAAATGTCCAGGGGGAATTGGCTTGTTTATAAAACATGAAAATTAGCCGCCAACGAAAATTTTCCCACCAGAATCGAGTGCTTTTGTGGTTCGTTTATATTTTTGATGTTTTAGGAAATGGAACCACGAATCTCGATTTGATTGTTTCACCGACGGGGCCATTCTATTGTACAGAGAACGAGCAAAATGCCATTATACTGCCTAGAACGGGTATGTACGTCGGATATACAGGAGAACAACAGGAGAACAACAGAAGCACAAAAGAAGGACAAAGGAGGGACAACAGAAGGACGGCAGGAGATGGTTGGATGTTGTGTGATCGGTACGTTGAGCGTCATTGTAGAGGTCTGAAATACGTCAGAGATACGTAGGACAAATTGTAGGGATAAGTTGGAGGGAGAACTAGTTAGGAAAGGTAAATAGAGAGTTTCAAGGCTGCGAGAACGAGCGAGCGAGCGAGAGAAGAGACCGAGGAGAGGAAAGAAGGTGGGGGGACAGAGAAGAAGTAGGAGAAGAGAAGGAGAAGAGAAGGAGAAAGACGGGAAGGGGACGGGAGAGAAAAGGGAAGACGGCGGCCGAAACAGGGTGCGGCGGGATCTGCGAACAGCGCAGTACGAGATGAGAAGTCTGGGCGATGGGCAGCGACTCGGCGACTGGGGCAGTCGCCGAGTCGCTGGGACCGCATAGCGCCGGCAGCGTTCGCCAGGGGGCCAGAACTCAAATGGCACCGCATCGGGAAGTGTATGGGTGTAGGGATGTGCGGCTTGATATTTACGGGCGCCGAAACCGGAAGGAGGGTTGCGAGCGAGCGGGGCCCAGGGGGTGTCGCGGTTGTCGTGGCGACGGGGGGCTCTCCCAAAAAGGATGGCGGGAGGGGTCGTGCGGGAGCCAAATCTGAGGACGAAAAAAAGTGACACAAAGGGTCGGGCCCTCGGCTCCTCGGCGGTACTTCTCCGAAGGAATCTGGTGCACCGGTCGGTGCACGGATGCACCACCAGATTATGGTTGCTTGCACGTGAGCCCCCATTCTCATCCTGAGTCCGATCACCAAAAACAGATGGCTCCTCTCTGTAGGATAAACCCTGATCCCACCACATTATACCAGTTACGCCAGAAATACATCGGCATATCCCAGAAGAAGCAGCTGGAAACGCATTTAATACAGCAATTGATACACACGATTGATTGCCGCGAATATTGCACTATAAACACACGGCGAACCTTAGTTGCAAGATTGCCGCTGATAGGAGCCTCGTATATTTTACCATATTGATATTATAGTTATAGAAGGGACAATTGAAAGTGGTGGTTGATAAATCTGTTGATTCAGGTTCGAAGAGAAGTTTTACGAGTATGGTTAGCGAATCGCCGAACGACAAGGAGAACGTATCGGAGGTGGTTGATTTGAGCGGGAAGCCGTTTAGCGCCGGAAACGAGGTGATTGAGATCGAGGATGACATGGACATCGATGGGGACGACGACATGGGCGAGGAGGGCGATATGGGCGACGACGAGGATGTTGTGATCATAGATAGTCCGGCAGCGAGGCTGCCGGCGGCGGCGGGGCAGTTGCCCGCGGCCAACAAGTACAAGGAGTTGGCAGATCGATTGATGAAGCCGGTGCCCGATTACCCAGTGAAGGAGGAGACACACAATGTGTGGGAGATCAAGGACTGGGCCGGGTTAAAAGAAGACAAAATCAGGGGCCCCAAATTCGCCTGTGGCGGGTTTGAATGGAACGTTTTATTGTTCCCGCGCGGCAGCAGTAACAACCAGTTGTCGCTCTACATCGAGCCCCATCCGCTCCATGCGCCCGCCGACAAGCGTTGGTACGTGTGTGCTAAGTTCGGGTTGGATATATGGAATCCAAAGGACCCCACCGCGCACTATTCGAGCGGATCGTACCACAGATTCAACGAAAACGAAACCGACTGGGGGTTCTCGTCGTTGATTGATGCCAGACAATTGAAGTCGGTCTTGAAGGACCATAAAAGACCGATTTTGGAAAACAACCAGTTGAACATTACCGCGTACGTCAAGGTTATTGATGACTCGTCAACGGGCGTGTTGTGGCATTCGTTTGCCGATTACGACTCCAAGAAGAGCACGGGGTTCGTGGGGTTGAACAATCAGGGCGCCACCTGTTACTTGAACTCGTTGTTGCAATCGTACTTCACCACCAAAATCTTCCGGAAGTTGGTGTACCAAATCCCAATTGATATAGATAAGAACTTAGATTCGGTAGCATTCTCGTTGCAGAAGATTTTCTATCTTTTGCTGAATTCAAATGACCCGGTCGGCACGCTAGAACTAACCAAGTCGTTTGGATGGGATTCAAGTGATGCTTTTACCCAACACGATGTTCAGGAATTGAATCGTATTTTGATGGATAAGTTGGAAACTGCCATGAAGTCCACCCCCATTGAGAATAGATTAAACGATGTCTTTGTGGGTAAGATGAAATCTTACATCAAATGTTGTGATGTCCCCTACGAGTCGTCGCGAGTCGAGGATTTTTGGGATATACAATTAAACGTCAAGGGCTTCAAGAATTTGAAGGAAGCTTTCAATAATTACATCGAAATTGAAATGTTGGAAGGAGAAAACAAATACCAAGCCGGCGATGAATACGGTTACCAGGACGCAAAGAAGGGGGTAGTATTCGAGTCATTTCCTCCAGTGCTCCATTTACAACTAAAGAGATTTGAATATGATTTCATGGTCGATGATTTGGTCAAGATTGATGATTTTTACGAGTTCCCCGACTCGATTGATTTGAAACCATATCTCGATGAAGATTTGCCTGCAGAAGTTAAGGAGCAGAATTGGAATTACAAGTTGCACGGAGTATTGGTTCATCAAGGTAGTATTTCCAATGGTCATTACTACGCCATGATTAAGCCATATTCCAATAAGGAAACCTGGTTGCGGTTTGATGATGATAAGGTTTGGAAAGTCACTCCTTATCAAGTATTTCACGAAAATTTTGGTGCTCATGAAATATCGCCCCAAGAATTTGCAAAGTTATCCAGAGTTGATCAGAATGAAAATTTGATCAGAAGAGCTACTTCGGCTTATATGTTGGTATATTACCGTGAAACAGAATTAGACAATGTCTTGCCCGATGACGAAGAATCTATTAATTCCATTATACCTGATACAATTTCAAACCAAATCCAAAATGAATTAAAAGAACTACAAAGAGTGGAAGAAGCCAGACAGGAGGCATTATATCACCTAAACGTAAAGTTTGTTACTCTGAGTAATTTCAATAATTTTAGTGGCTTTGATATGTACCCCGACCCTACCATCCAGAAACTTTATGATGAATCACTATTTAACAAAAGCTCGGTACCAGTGACTCTAAAGGTTAAAAAGGAAGACACGTTCCTAAAGTTGTACGAGTTAATTGGCTTACAATTAGGATATTTTAACGATGGCTATACACTTGACACATCAGATGAGGGTGTCCTTGATAATTTACCATTTCGGTTAATATTGATTAATCATCGTAACAACCATACAAATAGAACAGACACTCCGGTACCAAGTGACTTGGTTGGTTCTACTATTAATTCAGTATACTTGAAATGTTTTAATAGAAAGTATGACGAAATGGTGTTCTATGTTGAGGAGTTCAATAAAGATTTGAAGAATATAAATGCGATAGCCAAGAGCATTTCAAATTCACCAGAAAAATTCTCATTCGACAATGTATTTAATAAGATTGATAGCGTGAAAGATGTTCAATCGACTAATTGCAAATCTCATGATATATTTGATCAATCGTCGCACATGGTGATATTTTTGAAATATTTCGATCCAATTTCTAGCGAAGTGAGGGGCTTGACACATGTCACTGTAATGAAGGATGATGCTATTGATTCGTTAACGAATTCAATAAACAATTTGTTAGGCTTCCCTGAAACTACTGCGTTAGACTTTTTTGAAGAATTATCACCATTAAAAATTGAAAACATTGATCTGTCTCTCACATTTGAGAAGCAAGAGCTTAGTAACGGTGATATTATCTGTATCCAAGTTAATGATTTGGATCTGATTACAAGTAACCCTAAGTTCCTTAACGCTAAGGAGTATTACAAATTTCTCTTTACGAGATTGCACATCCAGGTTAAACCTTTTAAGGCGGAATCTGATGAAGAGGATAGTGAATTTGTTGCCGATGATAGCACCAACGAAGACAATGGCAATTCACAGCAGCTCAAGTCTCCTAATAATCATTCTTTGAAAAAGTCAAATACGCATAAGACATTTGAAATGTGGATATCAACTCAATATAGTTATGACCAGTTGGCGAAAGAATTTGCAAACCAATTAGGTGAACATGTGGATCCAGAATATTTAAGAATTTTTATTGTCAATTATCAAGGAGTGAGGTATCCGTTGAAAACATCTAATCATTTATCCCAATTTTTCGCTAAACTGGTACCAGTCTCACAAATAACAACATTTGAATATGAAATATTGAACATCACATTAAAAGAATATGAGAACAAGAAATCGATTAAAATTTATTGGTTAAATAACATCATTCAATGCCAATTATTTGATTTCTTAATTCCAAGAGATGGTTTGATAATAGATTTGATGAAGAAACTCCTCAATAAGGTCAATGTTCCATCTGACCAATTGAATAATATCTTAGTTTGGGCGGGCAATGATCATAAGTATACTGAATTAATAAGATTTGATAGGTCAATCGAATCGATTAATGACAATCTTGAATTATATGCGGGCATATTTCCAGTCGAAGTTGAAATATTAGTTAATTATGATATGATTAAGAGTTTCAATGATAAGCCAGTTAATTTGCTTGAATTAGAAGATGAAGAAACAAAGCTGGAAATTACCACTGCTAGAGGATTTTCGAAAAATTTGAATATGATCCCGGCATTCCATTTCTATAAGAATAGCAATTATCACCATGGAATACCTTTTGTTTTCCCTGTATACCCTGATGAAAAGTTCATTGATACAAAGGGAAGGTTACGTAGAAGATTGGGATTAGGCTCACAAGCTTTTGAAAAAATTAAGTTCGCTCTTGCTGATTCCAATGATAAAGGTTGCTATATTGACCATGACAATAATGATTTAATATTATATGATGAGATCGGAAAATACGAAAACTCAGTCTCCTTAGCTTTGGATCATCCTGACAGATCTCCCCGGAAAATATCACAATTTGACAAAGGCATTTCTATCAAATGAATCGTCATAGAATTATATATTCATTCACTCGTTATATTTAGTTAATACATACATTGAAATACCCATCTATTTATGTAGCTTTTCAAATTCTAACTTTCTAATGTCGGTTGAGCTTAATTTTCCTTGCCAGTTATTTTCCTCGCTACTGTTTTCGTCACCTATCACTTTTATGGAGACGATATTTAAAACAGGAAAACCCTTCTCAGCTCTTGTATTATTGACAAACTCTCCACCTTTACTTGATTCACTACTTACAACTAATGAGTCTATATTTCTAATATATCCTGTAGGGCCACAAACATCATTAATTTGGTAAATTTCAAAATTAACTCCTTCGTTCAATAGTTTTTTCAAATATTCAACTACCCTTGCTTGTCTTAGTTCAAAGCTCTCCAAAACTTCTGCATATTTCTTATTCACTAACAATTTTGGCCCAGTTATACCAACTATAACTTTTTGGCTTGCTACATATAGCGCCATAGATAACAAAATTTTGTGACCATCATGGAGATGATCGAATGTACCTCCTACAGCACCAACAGGGTATTGATGGAATTTGCTAGCTCCTTCGTCATCTTTAATTGTGATTTCCTGAACTGATTTTATAGATATCTCTTCGATTTGTAACTTGGATAACTCATTCGGAATAGCTGAATCCTCGCCAGTGACAAAAATTACCAGATCTAACTCATTAATAAAGTTAATATAGCTATCCTTATTAAACAAAATGTCAATTTCAAATGTATGATCCCAACCTAATTCTGTCACCTTTTTCCTTAATTTATTATAAATATTTGATAACACGATATTCAATTGACTGGAGTTCTTAATGGGATGAGAAACGAGAATGTCTACCAATTGAAGATTTGGATTTCGTTCATGTAATCTTTCAAGTACATCATTGAAAAATTCACTATAGTCGAACCTAGAAGGATCCCTTACGATTATAATTGGATGTTTGTTTGCCATTATTACCATTAGACATATTGATCCTAAATCTAATATGATTTACAATTTATATTTGATGAGATATATACAGGTTTTGTTCTATAGAGTTGCAGCCTTTAGCTAGCAAATATATATATATATATATACATAGGATGCTATTATCGGATTGATAAATAGCAATTCTTAGAAAGAGAAGCCAATTTGTCTAATGCAGCTTCTTCAGTAGATTTCAATTGAAATATCAGCCTTAATGACAACATTAGCTTGATATCCATTTTGTCTAGAGACTCGGTATTCTTCAAGTATTCATAAACCAATTCCATTGATTTTAAGATTGGTTCAGTGTAAACAGCCTTTTCTCGTTTATCAATTAAGAACTTGGGTCTATAGAGTAGTATTCCAGATTTGATTATATTTTTATGATAAATGATTTCATCAGGCTTTTCAAGACCAACCCAAGAACTATCATAAATCCTTTCAATTATACGATTAAAACTTTCAACATAATCATTTTGAACAAGAAGCTTCTTCTTTTGGTTTTGAGAATCATGGGCCATTACCATTAAAGAATCCATGTACCTAACAAGCGAAGGTAAGAGTACCAGTAATTGTGAACTCGTAATTGACTTTTTTGGTGTGTTGTTCGGGATATTCTTCTGGCGCTTTTCTAGAAGACCCTTATTATAATTCGAGTCGTTATAATGGTGTAATTCTTTCATGAACACTGAAAAAACTGAATCAATGGTTTTTGGCCTTGGTCTTAATGTCTTGCTAATATTGGTTTCTGCATTGACCAACGAAGCAAAGATCTCAGTGGCTAATTTACTTGGAGATTCTTTACTATAATTTTCATTAATTTTGTAAATGAAGTTTTCAACTAACATTATGTCAATAATCTCAGGTTCGTGCTCGGAAGTCAACTCAAGCTTTTTAATCATAGGTATATTGCTGAACTCCAGGGTATGCACGTTAGGATTAACGTTTAACTCTTCTTTTGGAGTAATAAACCTAGGAAAATAAGCGACAGGTAATATACCCTCCAAAATACCCTTGTTTTGGGCCACATTTAAGATATCAGTACGACTAACATATATTCCTCCCCATTTAGTTAAGCAGTACCAAGCAGACAAATAGAATTCTTTAAATTTTCCTAGCTGTAATAACCCGTCTAACGTTAGCATCAAAATGAATTTATTAATGCCATTCTTTTTTTCAAGAGAGATTTTAGATGCAGCAGGTAATTTTTTACCAAATTTACCTCTAGAATCTTTATATTGTTTATCCATGAAAACGGATCTTACTTCTGAGGTTGTTGGACGAGTGAAATCAACTAAACGCTTTTGTTTACCACTAAAAATTGCTTTCGTCTTGTTATGTGAAAGTAGCGGAGGTGGAAATATAACCAAAGGATTAAGCGTGGCTCTTTCTAATGGCTCTGAAGGGACCACTGTTTGGGGTAGTATATCGTTGATTGTTTCATCCTCATCAAGAAATTGAAGATCAGATTCCTGTAAGGTGCTTGCAGCATTCTTCAAGCGTGAATCTGTAGTAATCTTTAGTGAACTGTCAGGTTTGAGTATCCCAGATGTACTATCGTTGTTGATTTTTTCGACAAAGTGAAATAACGATTCTACTTCTGGACACCAAATCCTTAAGTAACCCAAGCCTCTTTGTATATACTTGTAATGTGATCCAGAAGTTAAACCAGAGCCAGTACCAGCAGAATTGCTAATGAAGCAGGAAACGAATACGGAAACAAAAGTTTGATCTATATCAATCAACTGACGTTTTATCTTTTCTCTGTAAAGAACTAATAAATCAGGATTCGTTTCAGCTTCTTCTTTCGTCGGCGGAATTGGAGGTGTTGCTGCAGTGATAATTTTATCTAAAATTAATTCTGCAGTTTGAATTAACTTCCCTTGGATTTTATGTAAATTTAGCGTCTTCATCTGCTTAGATAAAGAACTATCATTACTAATCTTGTCTGCTTTATGTTGGGAATACTTCTTGATCCCATTAAGAAATATAGTAAACGTCTGACTATTAGGGAACAAAGCCAAATTACTTGTGGAAGCGCCTGGTATTAATAAGTCGAAAAACGACCATGCATACTGTTGATCATTTTTAAAGTTTTTCACCAATAGACTTAGACAAGCATTGAAGTGAACAATTGTACATTTTATATTTTTATTTGGATGTTCTGGATTACGTCCTGCAAGTCCACTAGACTTTTGTTTACTATTTGTTAATTCCCTGAAATTTTCAAACACTTGGATACATTTCTCTGCCACTTCATTAGAAACTTTACCCCATTCATGAGATTTTGCCAAACCATCAAAGAAGATTGTGTACGTGTGCTCTGTTAAAGGGATCCCCCACTTTTTTCGATCTTGAAAGTTTCTCAATGCAGATTTAATTTCGCCTCTCTCTAATAGCCACTGAAGAACTGCATTCATTCCAACAATACCAGCTTGGGGACCCGCAAGCTTAGCCAAAAATACCGCTCTTGTTATTTCTCTATCTCTATCTAGTAATTTAAGAACGTCTCTCGTCACTAAAAAGGGATCTTTTATTTGAACATTATTTGTACCTAATAATTTTAATACTAGTTTCTCGTCTAGCGGCTTTCTGTTTATCTTCTTGACATTCACTAGAGCCTTGAAGATTTGCAATGATTTTTCGGAGTCTATCTTTAAATCCGATGGGGTAAGCTTTTCTGCAGATATAATTTCGCCAGATTCTGACTGCAAGATATTATCATACTTAGATTTCAAGATTAATAACGCCTTCTGGGGGGAATATGATCCGTAGTCACTCTTGATTGCAACTTTCTGATTACTTTTTCTAGCTCGCTTATCATATTGCTCGGGAGTATACTTCAAAATTTGTCCTGTTTCAAGGAAGTAATTCAACTTCGTCCTTACATGAGATTTATATGTTTTAGGTTGTGCATCCGTATAAAGATTTGTGGCCGGACTTTTGATTGAATTAGTAAAGGACCTACTATTGAGCCTTCCAATAGATATAAGTCTACCAGATCGTATCATTAACATTCTCTACCTAACAAATATTCATTATTCAATATCAAAAAGTCTAAATAAAATCTTTTTGAGGTGCGCTTCTCAATGATCATCTCAAAACTATGTTAATCTTTACAACTCTAAAATAACTATACGCCAGAAATAGAATATGGCTAGCAATTCGCAAGAAATAGATGCTAGTGATCAACATGCTGCTCTTGGTATTGATTCTGTGGTAGAAAAGATAGATAATTCTGCTTCATCTAGTGAAGAATTTCAAATATTACAGTGGGAAAATTTAAAGAAGTCAATTGATAGACTGATAAATGTGTGCAATACATCAAACATAAGGGAAATTGTTGTGGAGTTATTCAAATTGAACTTAAATAGAGGAAAAGGGTTGTTGATACGATCAATAATGAAGGCACAAATGTCAGATTTAACATTTACTCCAATATGTACATCGCTTATTGCAATCCTTAACTCGAAGATACCAGACATAGGGGAATTAATGCTTAACAGATTATTACTTCACTTTCGGAAAAACTATGTGAAAAATAAAAAAAAGTGTATTTCTTCGGCAATATTCATTGTTAATCTAGTAAACCAAAGGGTGTGTAGTGAAGTGCTTGTTTTGCAAATGCTCCAATTGCTACTTGAAAACCCAACCAATGAATCGATAGAAATAACTGTAGAAATGTTGAAACAAATCGGAAAGTTCTTGCAAGAAAATTCGTTAGTTGCAAATAACATGATATTCAATCGATTAAGAACAATACTACATGAAAACGAAAATATTAATAAAAGAAGTCAATTTTTGATTGAAAGCTTATTCAACATACGGAGGAATGGTTATAATGAATATCCAATTATTGCAAGCGAATTAGATTTGGTTGAGTTGGAGGAACAAGAAACACACATGATTGAATTAAATGCAAACGCAAGGTCGAACGACGATTTAAACATCTTCCAATTTGACGAAAATTATGATGAGAATGAAAAAATATATGATGTTATAAGAAAAGATATATTGGGTGACAGTGATGAAGATGATGAAAGTGAAGAAGAGGAAGACGATGAAGACGACAAGGAAGTTCTTCAAATTAAAGATATGACAGAATCTAACTTACTTAATTATCAAAAGACAGTGTATTTAACAGTTATGTCTAGTATGTCTTCGGATGAAGCAGTTCATAAGCTCGTCAAACTAAATTTTAACAAAACAAAGGAAGAAAAGTTCAAGAATAACGAGATCTTGGTTGACATGATTATAAAATGTTGTTCACAAGAGAAAACATATTCTAAATATTACGGGGTCATTGGGGAAAAATTGTGTTCTATGAACAAGCATTGGCATACCATCTTTATTGATACTTTCAAGAAGTACTATGCTACGATACACCAATATGAAACTAATGCTTTGAGAAACATAGCTAAGATCTTCGGTCATCTATTCGCACTGGATAAATTATCCATCGAAAGAAGTTGGAACGAAATCAGGCTAACAGAAGATGATACCAATTCTGCCAGCAGAGTTTTTATCAAGTTCATTTTCCAGGAAATAATCGAGGAAATTGGCATAAACAATCTAAAAGATAGGCTTGATGACGATGTAATTAGGCAAGAAATAAATGGACTATTCCCCAGAATGGACATGACTTCAAGAGATGCAGAAAATATCAGATTCTCGATCAATTTTTTCACAGCCATTGGTCTCGGGGTATTGACAGAAGACATGAGAGAAGTATTGACAAACTTACCAGAAGATAGAGGGAGAAGCAGAAGTATTTCCGGAAGCTCAAGAAGTGGTAGCTATTCGCGGAGCCGAAGCTTTTCTCGCAGTAGGAGCTATTCTCGTAGCAGAAGCGGCAGCTACAGTCGTTCTCGCAGCCTGTCCAGGGGTCGCTCAAGCTCACGTGGATCGAGAACGCATTCAAGAAGCAGAAGCAATAGCAGAAGCAGAGGCTCATCGTATTCCAGATCTCCTGCCAAGGGCCCTAAGCGATTTAAAGCAAACTAATTTTATCCCTCGGACTTATCGGCAATACACTATTGCTCTCATTCGCAACAATAATAATCTGGCCATTCTTCTCCCTCTTCCTGACCACTTTCTAGACGGACATCCTTTCCTTCGGGGGACTTCTGTGTATTTCAGCTATTGTATTTCCATCATAGATGATCTATCTAAGTTAAAAGCATGACATGATCATTAACCAGGGTGCAAAAAGGCTGTTGCACTGATCGGAAAATTCCGGATCGCGGTATTTTGATGAAACTATCTGAACCACCAAAACCTTCATTGATATCAACCAACACCCTATTACATAGGTCCAAATTCAATACATACCCTAGTAAGTCCAATATTTGCTCTCTCCTTCGCCACTTCTATGTTCACTAAAAGCTCGGGTTTAGCCAGCTAGGAAATAGAAAATGCTTATTCCTGCATATTGACGGAGCCAATAGAAATAAAGTAGTTAACAATTATGAGAAATTTTTCATTCCTTTGGAACAATATAAAAGCAGTTCTTTGACCTATTTTAAAGCAATGGAAAAAAAGCTCTTCTACGAATATAATCTTATATTTACACTTAAGACTATAATACATAATGCCAGCTCCATTTGAAAAGGGATCCGAAAAGAAGGGTGCTAACTTGTTTAAGACCAGATGTTTACAATGTCACACTGTTGAAGAAGGTGGTCCAAACAAGGTTGGTCCAAACTTACACGGTGTTATCGGAAGAACCTCCGGTCAAGCTGAAGGTTTCTCTTACACTGATGCTAACAAGAAGAAGGGTGTCACATGGACTGAACAAACCTTGTCCGACTACTTGGAAAACCCAAAGAAGTACATTCCAGGTACCAAGATGGCCTTCGGTGGTTTAAAGAAGCCAAAGGACAGAAACGACTTGATTACCTACTTAGCCAAGGCTACCAAATAGGCCATTTATTAGATTTTCGTATAAAGTATGTTGTTTTTCACTTCAGCTTTGATGGCTGGAACCGACATTAATTGTTACGCATTTATCTTCTGTATATACATGAATATTATTTATCAACGATATTAGACTTAAAGAGATGTAGAGACGTAGCTGGTGCTCCAGACTTGGCCCTTGAATTGTTGTTAGAGTGTCCCGAAAATCACGTGATTCACTATGGTTAGCTGAAAATTTCGCCAGCCAACTATACTAGAAATCAACTGAATTCATCACGAAGTCAAAAATGGATAACATGAAGATACCAGTGGAGGTGGATCCCAATGAGGACACTGAATGGAATGATATATTGAGAAGTCAGGGAATTATTCCAGAAAAACCACCGTCTCCAACTGCAGAATTAGAAGCAGCCTTGGAAGAGGCTGTCCAGAAGCAACACGAAAACAGGTTGGAAAGCAAGGATATGGACGAATTGGACGAGTTAGAGGATGACGAAGATGAGGAATTTTTAAACTTCTATAAGAATAAGAGAATGGAGGAAATCAAAAAGTTAAGTGAAAAGCAAAAGTTTGGCAGTGTCTTTCCTATAGCGAAAAATGAATATGAACAGGAAGTCACCGTCGCATCCAACGAATGCTTTGTTGTATTGCATATGTCATTGGAATCAAGTCTCCAGAGCCGTTTATTATCTTCGATATTGACGACGTTGGCAAGCAAATTCCCTGAAATAAAATTTTGTGATATCCCGGCCACCAGATGCATTGAAAATTACCCCGAGCCTAACTGCCCAACCCTCATAATATATCGTAATAAAGATGTTATCAAGCAGTATATCACCTTGACACAGTTGGGCGGTAATGATACCAAATTGAAAGATTTGGAAAAGGTTTTGGTCGATATTGATGCTACTAACATCAACGATAAGCGCTTGTTAATAAATCAAGAAGACGAGGATATTGAGCAAGATAGGAGATTAAGATTTATGAAGAAATCGGTTAGAGGTGCAACTTCTGGTGTTGCTGATGATGACGATGATTTTTATGACTAGATATCATTTCCGAATAAATATACCGATAGATAAACTTGGAAAGCCTAACTTTATACCTACATACATATATAATCATACAAATTTTATAGGTGGTACTACAATATAATCTATAAAGCATTAATAGAAAACCTCTTCTTAGAGTTGTACCATTTTTAATTTTGCGGTACCCTCATGCGAATAGATCAAAAGTTTGACGTTTCTGGCAATTAGGATTATAATATTTCATTTAACCATAAATACACCAAATAATTCATAAAATTCAGCATTTTACAGTGAATTCGGATGTGGTATTAATACTGAAGTAGTATAGATTATCATTTCCAAATCCAAGCATTATTCGTAATAGAATCATCTCTGCAAACAAAAAGCAAAATTAACTGTCATCGTTATACTTAATATTTAACAAACTACATCCTGGATAGAAAGAAGACCAGTTTAGTAAAAGGGTTCCAATGTCATCAAGGAAAACCATCCCACCCTCAGGTGGTAAAAGCATTCCGCTGTTTAAACCGAGTATATCAATTCAAGAGCGAACACCTCCACCAGATAATTATTCTGATATTAAGCCATGTTCACATATCAAGTCGGTGCTAGAATCGAAGGCTAAAGAGAATGTATTTATCACATACAGGCAGGCAGTTTATATCTCTCAACCAATATCGAAAGAAAACGTATATACTCAGAAAAAGGATGGTTCCATCGTTCCAAATAGTAAACTAATTGGGTTGAAGTCCAAATCGTTAAGATGTACGGACTGCTCATTAAATAACTTCCATCACAATTTAATTTGCTTGCAGTGCCCTCATGTTGGATGTTTCAGTCAACACAATCATGCCTACACGCACTACAAAATGAATCAGCATTTATTTGCAATTGACTCTCATAATGGTTTACTATATTGTTTTCTGTGTGGTGATTATATAAATGACCCAACGTTAGAGAAAATTAGATTGGAAATGTTAACGGGTACTGATGTCCCGCAAGTGATGAACCAAAACTTGAACTCGAACTACTCAAATCCAACGAGCAAGGCGACGAGTGGATTAAAGGGCTTCATTAATCTTGGATCTACCTGTTTCATGAGCTGTATTTTGCAGACTCTTATCCATAATCCTATTATCAAATATCATTTTTTTAATAATGATTTACATTATTTCAATTGCGAGAGTAATTATGACTACAATTCAAATGGTGTTGTCAACGAGAAAAACGCATGTATTACCTGTAGCATTGATAGCATTTTCAGGGCATTCTTCACATCAGAAGATACAGAAGGTTTTGGTATGACAAACTTATTAGTTACAGCTTGGCATAAAAAGAAGTCATTTGCAGGGTCGCAAGAACAAGACGCTCATGAATTTTGGCAGTTCCTTTTGAATGAATTTCA
Source organism: Debaryomyces maramus (assembly GCA_030583545.1). Lineage (NCBI taxonomy): Eukaryota > Fungi > Ascomycota > Pichiomycetes > Serinales > Debaryomycetaceae > Debaryomyces > Debaryomyces maramus. The sequence goes on from JAJMIL010000004.1 coordinate 414,750, forward strand.
TATGGATCATACCAGAATATCTGATGACGTGGATTCTAATCATAAAGATTGTAAATGCATAACACATACAACATTCTCAGGTGAGTTAGAAAGTTCCATTAAATGTACCTTATGTGAGTCTACAACTAAGACCATTGATCCAATGATTGACTTATCTTTAGAAATTAATCATTTAAAGAGGAAAAATCATGGTATTAATCTATATGATTGTCTAGATTTATTCACTAAAGAAGAAAAGTTGGATGTGATGTATAAATGCAAGTATTGCCACAAAGAATCCAAAGCCTTGAAATCATTGAAGATCAAAAAAATTCCTCCCGTCATATCCATACAATTAAAGCGATTTGAACATAATTTAAATAATGATACCTTCTCAAAAATTGAGATTCCTGTTGGGATTCCACTATTCTTGAATATTACAAAATATTCTTCTACTTCATCTTCTGAACTTGATGGAGATAAAATCTTTGAATTATTTGCATTAGTTTGTCATACTGGATCGGTCAACACTGGTCATTATATCGTTATCATTAAAAATGGCAATGGGCAATGGTTAAAATTTGACGATAGTGTCATTTCTATGATTTCCCAAGAAGATGTCATGGGCGCCAATGCTTACTTATTATTTTACATCACACATAAGATTTAAAATTAAATGTGTTCTACATAAGGTATTTTAGCAAATATAAACCCACTCAATATAAGAAAAATTACTACAATTGCAAATAAATATTAATTAGTACATTCTTAAAATATAACAATGTTTTTAAATAAATAAGGTAGGAATTGAATAAAAATAAAATTATTTTCTAATATACAACCGAATAACGAAATTAAATATCGTTTAGAAATCCTCGTCAATGATATTGGTCTTATTGCACATTTGTCTGAAGACACCCTTATCCTTAAATAATTTCAATGGAGTACCCTTCTCGATAACCTCACCTTTATCCATGACAATAATTCTATCATAATTCAAAATAGTTTTCAATCTATGAGCAATACATAGAATTGTACAATGGCTAAATTCCTCAGCGATCGTTTTTTGTATTCTAGCATCGGTTTCATAATCAACAGAAGAAGTAGCTTCATCAAGAATTAAAATCTTCGAATTACGAACCATTGCTCTAGCCAATGCAATCAACTGCCTTTCACCCAATGAAAAATTGGAACCATCATCTGCAACAAATTGATCTAAATGGAATTTGTGAAGTTGCTCACAGCCCACATTTCTATTCAGGTTTAATTTGGTTTGCTTGATTTTAGATAATTGAAGTTGTTCGATTAACCCTGATCTTCTTAATGAGTCCCATAAATCTTCGTCGGTAGACTGATTGAATGGATCCAAATTTTTTCTGATTGTCCCCTGGAATAAGACAGGATCTTGTGGGATAATTGATAATTTTGACCTTAAATCGTACAATCCCATGTCAGCAATATTTAACCCATCAATGAAAATTGAACCTTCGTCCAACTCTACCAACCTGTACAAAGCAGTCATAATTGATGATTTACCAGCACCGGTTCTACCACAAATACCGACTTTTTCACCAGGGTAAATGCTAAAGTTCAAGTCCTTCAAGACTTTTGGTAAGTTTGGTCTATACTTTAATGAAACATGATTAAATTGGATATAACCTGATGGAGGCCATTCAGGTGGTGGAGTGAATTCTGATTTCTTGTAAGGTGCTTCTTGAGGTAAATGAAAAGCGTACTGATGCAATCTTTCAACCGAATTCATTTCATTTTCAACTTGAGTCATAGATCTAATTGTTAATGATAATAAACCAACGATTTGAATAACATAACTTAATAATAAACCTGTAGATGAAGCACTAATATGAAATTGGTCTGTAATACACAACATACAGATGATTAATGCGAAAATACTAGCAATAATATCTAAATGAACACCTAACCATCTTTGATTGGCGATTGACAAATAATAGGCTTCATTCATCTTATTAAGATATTTATCGTTCTTCAAAATGAAATTCTGTTCAGCCTTGTAAGCTTTGATGGTATACATACCAGACAAGGTTTCGTTAAAGTTATTGTAAACCAAAGATCTTTGAGTTGCTTCTAATCTTTTAATTTCTCTCGATGAACCTTGGTAAAAGTTTGCAACGAAAACGAATGCAAAAGACAAAAATGGAACTGCAATTGCGAACCATGGTAAGTAACAAATACATAAAATAACAATACCAATAATGGTAGCCAATGGGAATAAAAACAATCTTAATTGTTCACCAATTTCATTATCTAAAGAGTCAGTATCTTTAGTAAATCTATTCAAGATTCTACCCATTGGGGTAGTATCCATATAACTCATAGGTGCATGTAAGACTTTTTCAACTGCTTTAACGTTCAACAACTTAGCTGATCTATTGTTCATATATGCCAACATAGTAAATTCAATAGCAGTGAAGAAAACAGTTAAAAATGCAAACATTACATACAAAGCAATGAAAAAATTATCAGACTTGTTGAATCTCTTCTCAGTCCAATAAGATAACCAAGTATTTGTGAATAATTGGCAAAAGGTAGCTAAAGCCATCAAGAAAACAAAAACTGGAGCTGCTGAGAATCCAAAGAAACCTGCACCCAAATTAATGTACTTCTTATAAACACTCCATGAAATTGCATTAGTAGCTCTTTCTTCATCACCCATAATTCTCCCACCTAAATCATTTGTTTCGGGAACGACAGATTGTTGTCTAATGAGTTTCTTTTCTTCGTAGCCATCTACATTGTCATATTCAACTTCATTGTAATCATTATAATTAGCAAGATTATCATTGCTTCTTCTTGATTCGGAATCTTTAGTGAAATCAGTATTGAACTCAATTAATCTTTTAAATTGATTATTTCTAGAGAGTAACTCTTCCATTGTACCAAAATCAATAGTTCCATCACCGTTTAAATATACAACTTTGTCAGCTGTTTCAATCAACGATAGCTGATGTGTTGCCAAAACCCTAGTTTTATTTTTCAAGAAATCATTAAACAAATTGTTAACGATGTGTTTTCCTACTTTGGCATCAACAGCGGACAAGACATCATCAAATAACACAATGTTTGCATCAGCATATGCAGCTCTAGCCAAGTTAATACGAGACTTTTGACCACCTGACAAGGTGATACCCTTTTCACCGATTTCACTCAAATCCTTTGCAGGTAATAAATCCAAATCATCCTGCAAACAACAAGCATTGATAATCTGATTATATCTAACTGGATCGTAAGGCTTTCCAAAAATGATATTTTCTCTAACAGTAGTATTTTGAATCCAAGGAGTAGAACATAATAATAAATCATCGTAGATGTTAACTTGACCTATCGAAGGATTTTCCAACTTCATGAATCCTGCTAATGCCGCTAACAACGATGATTTACCAGACCCGATTGAACCAGTAAAAATAACAAACTCATTCCTTCGGATTGTTAAATTAATATCACTTAAACCTTGGAATTGATTAACTAATGCAGCTGAATCAGGATCACAGTATGTTTCATTAGATGATCTGGAAGAGTCGTGGAAATGATCTTCCTTTTCTCGCACTTGATATTTAGTTCCTTTTGATTTCTTAGAGGTCTTCTTCTTATTTTTTTCATCTTTTTCGCTACTTGACGAACTTAAATCCCAAGTACCACTGGAATTATCACTATTAGTGAAAGTTTCCCAGACGAAATTGGCATGACTTATTTGCAAGACAGGTTCATTTGTTTTGTGATTTCCATTGGCCAACACCATAGAGGCTCCTTCACTCAAGTCATATTCATCGTGCTTAAACTCAAAGTCTGACTCAGTATCACCAGCAATGTATCTCTTGTTAACGTCCGATGTAAGGTTATTGTGCAAGTTATCGTCATATTCTTCTGCACTCAAATAATCCCTACAACGACGGAACCCAATCAACGCATCAGCACCGGTAGCTAAAGCAATTGGTAACAACATAATAGCTTGAGCCAAGATAGAGAACAATGATAATGAAGAAAAGACTTTTCCTGGAGACTTCATATTACCGTTAGCCCACATCGATGTGAAAGAAACCATAGAAGTTAAAGTTGGTAAAGTAACAGCATATGCGGTAACGAAATTTCTCAATACTTTAATGGTGAATAAATATCTCATTTCCTTATTACGCACTTTCGTAATACTATACTTATAAGCATATTCCCATGCATAGAACTTGATGACCTTCAAGTTATTCAAAACTTCTCTCATCATACTAATTCTATCATCAGTGTATACGACCACTTCTTCTCTTGTGTTGAATAACTTTTTAGTTAACAAAACACAAATAATTAAAGACACTATGAATAAGCCAATACCTGCCAATGAGGTGACACCAATGAATTTCAATAATAAGACAATTGCAATAATGACTGGAATTGGGAAACAAACGACTAAAGGTTGAAATCCAATGGCTAAATCGATTCTAGCTAAATCAGTACTCATCAATGAAGTGGCTTTACCAATAGAGAATATATTTCTCGATTTTGAACTCAATTTAAATGATTTCAAGAGCACAGACTTAGTCAATATAACTTTAGCCTGCGCACCTGTAACCATAGCATTATGGAAGAAATGGTTTAATAATAAACCATTGATAAAAATCAAGAGAACTGAACCAATAGTATATCCAATACCTTTGTTATACTTAGGCTTACCACCAAAAATTGTATTCTCGTACAGATCTGCAACGAAATCGATTAATCTTCTAGTTAATAATGGTGATAAAGCTTGACAACAGAAGGACAAACCCAAACATATACAACTTAAACTGTATTGCCATCTGAAAGTATCAAACAATGCTAAAGGAATACAGTAAGGATCCCAATTGTAGTTATCTAAGTTTCCATGCTTTTTCAACCATTTTTTCTCAGCATTCTCTATTCTCTTTTTGAGATTTTCGTCAAATCTAGCGTGCATGCTTTCCACCTTCAACTCATCAGTAAGATACCACAAATCATTGGGTAACAAGGTCCTCTTGTAACCTTTGTATAGCACTGGCCAAAGCCAATAAAACATCATTCTACTCAATAAGTTGGCTTGCTTCCATGGATAAGGTTTTCTTTCCTCTGGCGCAGTAACAGGTGGCACCTTCTTAGAGAAGAGAAATGAGAACAATCTCTTCTCGTTGTTTAAGGTATTTTGGCCTTCCAAGTTCAAGTCGGAATCGGTGGAACCAGTTTTCTTTGACGATTTCTTTCCAATGAACTTCTTTTTTTGTTCTGGAGAATTTATGGAATTTCCCACGAACGTCGTAGTGGTATCGGTATTGTTACTTGTCACCTGCAACAAGTTCGTATTGTTATATTTATTCAAATAGGTATCATATGGTGGTGAGTTATCTGGCGGTGATCCAGCCGATGATGCACCTGAACTGTATATATGTGACATTTTGAAATCTATTGCTATATTAAATCAAATCCTCGAGGCTGATCCGGAGAATAGTTTTGGGGGTATTATATTATTGGGTAGTTGCAATGTCACTCACAGCTATATTCTCTTATAATACTATGTCAGTTTATCTATCTGACTTCAAAATATATTTTGTAAAGGAACAAATAAAGATTCTAAGGGTATTATTAAATGATCTTTTTTTTTCACTCGCTCTGTATATATATTCAAATATATCAAATCGAATAGAACTTGTTCTTTGAAATAAATGGTAGTTATTGAAAATATTAAATATAATATAAGTATAAATATAGATGTGGGAAACAGGATTATGGCATTTTCTTATATTATAACTGAAGTGACTTAATATTTAATGTTGAAGTTAACATCGATGCAAAAATTACCTAATCGGGAACCATTAAAAAAAACATTTTTACGTTTGCGGAGGAAAAAAACAAATTTCACAATTGCCTAATCAAGTAAGTTCATAGGATCTATTGTATAGAAAAGAAGTACGTTATAAACCCATTTATAGTATAACCCAAATACAGTATGGATCGTCTAGCTCGAAAAAAGCACCAGTGAATAACTCACAAATAATTTGCAAAAAATAATGTCTCAACAGAAAATTTTACCTGATAGAAATTCTTTACTGTAGAAGAGTTATACAAACGTATGGTATCATATGCCAGTTAATTGGTTTAGAACCTGTAATGTAACTAATCTTGTATTGGAGCATTGACGTAACATGCTAGAGGAGGCAGTTACGGACAGTGGTGGGATGCAAAACACAAGGGTGTTTAAAGCGCATATAGAATAATCTGCATTATGTGCCCTATATGTGCACTATGCGTGGCCGAATCATAGATTGTACTAAGAAAGTAGGTAATTGGGGTATATACAGCTGACAGTTTTTGTGTCAAAGTGAACGTGAAAAGTATAGAAAAAATTGCGTAGTGCAATAGATAATATGTGTATTGCGGAGTCGTTTATAAAAAAGCTATTACCTATTCAGTCTTAGCGATAGAAACAGGGATGAATGTACCTTGATTCTCATTCCCGTTGTAGTCGTCAGCCTCAAACGAGCAGACTGTTCTATTGTACAGTTGGATGGTGTACAACCATGGGATACCACAACTTGATGTAATTATGGTATATGCCTTCTTGAAAAAAAAAACAATTGCATTGTCCTGCGATTTTAACTTTGCTCACATAATAGACCATTCTTTCGTTTATAATAGATCAAATACTTATTTATCCTCTTTAGGTTAATAAATGAGGTTTGAACGAGCTGTTATGGGCGCATTATTCTCTTGCTTACAATAGATTACTGTCTAGATTAAGTTTAACAGTTCAGGCTGTTATCCCAGCCGACTGATAAAGAACCCAAGCAAACTTTCTTAACAATAGAAGGGTGCAAATTTTAACCTGAACGGAAATTTTTACAAGCCAGGCACATCGTCCCTAGTAGTTCCGTTTCATTAATTTAGCCGTACCAATTGTCATTTGACAATCAAGACTCATAGTGATTGTTAGTTATTTTCTTGTATCAACCATTTGCTTGCTACCGCTGATACGGTGATCCCGTTGTCTGTCGCACTAGACTAGAATTTTCCATCAGAATCCAAAAGGACCCGGGCCTGGATTTCCAAACCCTGGGAATCCAGAGCCCAGATTATTACCAGGTAAACCTTGTCCAAGCATATCTAAGTCTTCCTCTCCCATTGGATCATCATATCTAGCCCCTGGAGGAACGCCTAATCTGGAACTATTTCCTCCTTGTCTACGGTTGCCAAAAATAGGATGGTTCATCAGTGGATACATCCCTCCCTCTTCGTCGCCCCCCAAGGGATCAATATAGGGCTTCATTTGAGGATGTTTAGGCAACCCTGGCGGATTCAAATCTCTGTCTCCAACCGTGGGAAATGGCCGGTTTGTGGGTTCTCCCTCATTGCGCTTTAAAATCTCATATTCATCTTCAAATTCTGGCATATCAGGAATCCTTCTCTGGTCTGAAGTTCTTCCTGCCGTCAATGGAATATAGGGCTGTGGTTGCAGCTGTGTTGAATGTTGTCCATATCCCTCACTACGACGGTTCCCCTGTGGTTCCAATAACTTATCGAACTCCCCTTCAATGCTGCCGTCAATTTTGCCATTAAACTGCTTCTGCAACTTCTTCGGAATCTCACTCTTCGGCATTTCTACCTTCCATTCCGATTCTGTCCAGTCAATTACCACCGAATCGACCTTATCCTTCCCCTTGGTAACAAAACTAATCAACGTAGACGTCTCCGAAATCTCCGTGATGTTGATTGTCACCTTCACCTCTTCGCCATCCTTCACTTTGTACTGATTGAATCGGCCTGACTCAAATAACTTCGTACCATATTGACTTGGTGCATACGCATTAACGTACCCCTGGACCAACTGCGTACTCAATGTCAAATAATCCTTCATTGACATGTTTGTTTCTTATTGTATGTAAATGACTTCCTACTCTTAAATCAAATCAGTTCAAAGCAATTCAGTTTACGATAATCACTAATACTGCACATGAGCAATGAAGTTTAGGGCTCTAAAACTCGTTAAATATTCCAATTTCCAACAGTATATATTGCATCTGCCCTCCTATAGTGCTATCTATCCAGAAGATGCAACATCTATACCAAATAAATGGGTCCAAGCCATGTATCTAAGGCTATGGAATCAAAGTCTCTAGGTGTAATTCTGATCACGTGATAACGTTATGACTGGTGAAGAAAATTAATCGAAGAATGATCTTAACAAGGGTAACTAGCGATTTAGACGATAGTGTTCATAAATCTATATAAATTCGATATTGATAAAGCCAAGTAAAGGCATTCCTTTGATTCGATATATAAGTAAATTATTAAAAGGATTTTATTCGTGCAGAAGATTATATTAGAGAAATTAATACCAGGTATTCTTAATATTGTCGAGAAATCAACGAGTAACATAATAAACTATGACGACCACAGTTCCTTTGATATATTCATTTCCAGGGTTTTTGGGTGTAGCTGAGGCGGTGGCAGATCATGTTATATCCGCGCAAAACATGACGTTATACAACACTTTGGACCACACTCAAATTGAGTTGATCAAGCAAAATAAATTATCAAGGCCACAGTTACTCAACTCTACAAGTGCGTTGTCTTTGAGTGGAATAGGAAACGGCAACGGAAATGGAGCTAGCGGGAAGGTTAAGAAGGAGAAGAAGAAGAAGCTGGATATAAGATTCAAAATTGCTATTAGTGGAGGGTCATTGATTAAAATATTAAACCAAGGTATATTATCGAGGCAAGACGAAATTGAATGGGACAAGTGGGACATCTACTTTGCGGATGAAAGATTAGTACCGTTTGAGAGCGATGATTCCAACTATGGACAGGCCAAACGGGAGCTTTTTGACCATGTCAAGGGCGACGTTAAGCCAAATATCTATCATATCAGTGAATCGTTAATCAACGATCCCCAGGAATGTGCCGACAACTATGAGAAGCTATTAATACACAATTTTGCCAAAAAAGACTCAGTCAAGTTGCCTATGTTTGATTTATTGTTATTAGGTTGTGCTCCAGATGGCCACACTGCTTCATTGTTTCCAAAATACGGTGAACAATTAAGAGAAAAATTGGCGTGGTGCATGCCAGTCTTGAATGCTCCATCGGGTCCAGAAAATAGAATCACCCTATCTATCCCAGTTATTTGTCATGCCCACAGAGTTACATTTGTCGTTGAAGGTTTGACCAAGGCGCCAATTATGAGAACTATAATGGAAAGACCGGAAAAGGGCTTACCAAGTTCAATTGTCAATGAAGGTGCTGCTGGTAAAGTAACTTGGTTTGTGGATGATGATGCTTTGAAAGATTGCTATGACATTACAAAGAAGAAATATAAATTTTTATCAATTAATGAATCTACGAATTAATATGAATATGATTAGGTACCACATATTGATTATTTGTGGCTACTGAAATATCGTGTACGTTATTTCATGTTGCGTTTATCTTCGCTGCTGTGTATAATTAACGTAATTTGTTAATTAAGACACAATTTGATAACACTAATATTCGCATGTTCAGATATTTTATTATTTTGGTCACTTCTATCGCTTCAAATGTTTGAAGTGTTAATATTCATATATGCAAATTGTATATTTGACCTGAATGCATTTTATATAGTTTTTGTTATTAATAAATTCATCTTTATGATTTCATAAACTCATACACGTGTATTTAAAAACAATATATAAATGGCAATCTAAACAAGGCAAGTATGAGATTCTAAATAATCGTAAATCATTTCAAACTAAGATGGATGAAGCTGCTGCTGCGGTGGCTTCAGCAGTAGGTGCTTCATTGGTTGCAGAAGAAGTTACTGCACGCTTGACTGGACCTGCTGCACCTGCTGGACCTGCTGCACCCGTAGCACTTGGTTCACCTGCTTCACCTGTAGCACTTGGTTCGCCTGCTGCACCTGCTGGACCTGCTGCACCGGTAGCACTTGGTTCAGAAGAAGCTTGGCTTCCCTTACCTTCAAAGTATTGAAGATGTTTTTGAATCAATTCTTCAATTTTTTGGATTATGCTTTCTTCACCACTAGACGAAGAGCTTCCAGATGGTGAGCTACCACTTTGATGTGCAGCAATTAAACTTTGAATAGCTTGAAATGGTCCCTTTTCGCTATCTGATGGAGAAGCTTCTGCACGCTTGACTGCACCAGCGGCACCTGCTGGACCTGCTGCACCCGTAGCACTTGGTTCACCTGCTGCACCCGTAGCACTTGGTTCACCTGCTGCACCTGTAGCACTTGGTTCGCCTGCTGCACCTGCTGCACCTGCTGCACCCGTAGCACCTGCTGGACCTGCTGCACCGGTAGCACTTGGTTCAGAAGAAGCCTGGCTCCCCTTACCTTCAAAGTATTGAAGATGTTTTTGAATCAATTCTTCAATTTTTTGGATTATGCTTTTTTCACCACTAGACGAAGAGCTTCCAGATGGTGAGCTACCACTTTGATGTGCAGCAATTAAACTTTGAATAGCTTGAAATGGTCCCTTTTCGCTATCTGTTGGAGAAGTTTCTGCACGCTTAACTGCACCTACTGCACCTGTGGCACTTGGTTCAGAAGAAGCCTGGCTCCCCTTACCTTCAAAGTATTGAAGATGTTTTTGAATCAATTCTTCAATTTTTTGGATTATGCTTTCTTCACCACTAGACGAAGAGCTTCCAGATGGTGAGCTACCACTTTGATGTGCAGCAATTAAACTTTGAATAGCTTGAAATGGTCCCTTTTCGCTACCAGTTGACAACCCACTGCTCGATGATGGTGTAGCAGCACTTTGTGTTCCGGCAGGTGCAGCATTTGTTGCAGCGATAGAGATTAAACTAATTTGTAATAATGTTGAGAATTGCATCTTATGATATGGTTTTAAATATATAATTATAGGTTTTATAGTATATATAGATATATCTTTCCTTCTACAACGACGATGACGACCCTTTATATACTTTTATAACCATTAAACTCCTTTCTCAAGATGCTGGTTTATTGGTTCCAGAAACAAGCCACTAAGAGAACACATACCGTTGCAGAGACAAAACGGAGATTCACAGCCCATATTCAACCTATCATTATCCCTTCTAACGTAGTATATGCCGAATTGTCTCTTTAATTCAATAGAGAAAGGGGATACACTGAACGGTTTATTGTTCTCAACGTGCGACTAAGGCTAAGTGCTCGCTTCCCCATATGTGAATAGACATGTCAATTCCACCATCGGATTCCCTCAAATGGGAATTCATGTACATTAATGCACCTTGCTACACTTCCATGATTAAGCAAACATATAGGCGAAAAGTTTATTCTAAGATTTATATAAAAAGAAATATACGAAAAATCTCTAACAGAAGTAATAAATAATATAACCGGACACAGTTTTAGTAAGTGAAGTCTATCCAATCTGTCAACATACTATGTACTGTAGCCCCTAGTGATGATTTTTTGTTTATAAACACATTAAATCAAACTAGCACCTGTGTGGCTCTTGCCATGGTGTTTACCATCAGTGTGGTTTCCTTTATGAAAGGTTCCATTTTGGTTTCCCTTAAAGGTTCCATTCTTGTGGTGATCACCGAGATCGCGCTTGATCTGAGCACTACCTGCTGGACCAGAACCTTGTGGGCCTTGGGTTCCGTTCGTCTGCTGGGTTCCGTTCTTATATTCACCATACTTGTGTTGGGTTACGTTCTTATATTCACCATATTTGTGCTGGGTTCCATTTACACCTGGAGCTGACGATGGCTTCGCACGTTGAACTAAAGTTGTTCCTTGTGTGGCATTGAAACCAATAGTTGCAGCATTAGTTGCAACAACTGAAATTAAACTAATTTGTAATAAGGTGGAGAATTGCATTTTATGTATTATAAACTATCGATTATAGATACTTCTTTAATCTGAAGTTCAGATGCTGTTGTATTGGCCCGTTTATATACCTTTTGGAATCATGTAATATCATGTAGAATCATGAGAAGCCATATGTTTGAAAAGGTCTAGTCCCTAAAGACGATATGGTTAATCCGACTATAAATTAAGATTAAAGTTCACAGCCATGTGCAATACAAGCGAGAATTTTTCCTTCTCACATACCTAAGTTCGCATCAACGGTGTAGATCAACCGAAAACTACCTAAATGGTTAACCGGATTATTGTTACACGATGAGGCTTAAATAGTTTCTAGATTTGACTCGTTCCTTTTTCGTGGGCGAGCACATCTAGTGTTCTCCTTCGAGACCGTCTACTAAAAATTCAAGCTTTGATAGCACGTTCGAAGGACCGCTAGTTTGTCCTGGGGGCTATATTATATAAGATGCATTGTAATGTAAACGAGAATGCTTTAATCAGCCTCTCGATATCCAAATACGAATTTCCCTATCAGACAACTCTATCGTAATGCTCATCATCGATATAACCTCCTCTCATAGAAGCCTTGACATTTGACATGAATACCGACTTATTTTTCACCAATACATTCGCAGCATCCTTGTTTAATGGATCATTGGGGTTTGGTTCCAAAAACAAGAAATTGAGACCAATCAAAATTGAATTTAAATTCAATACCGGTGACCAATCTTCTCTCAAAATATTTAAGCAAATATTGCCCTCTAAATCAATATTTGGGTGGTATATCTTGTTGAGACACTTGATTCTAGGGGGTTCAATTGGAAAATTATTATTGATTTCGATCTTAAACTCGAAAGTTCCTCCCCTATAATAACCTTCCTGGGGAATCACTGATAAATTGAAATTGAATAAGTCAGAGGGGTCAGGAAACTTCAAGCTGATGCTTCTAGGCAAATCTATTTCAGTTATATCTTTCTGGAGTCTTAGCTGTGCTGCGCTTACTCTAGATGATGAAATGTCACTCGGAGTATTCGCCGTTTCATTATCAGGGCTTGATGCCTTTGATGCAGCCTCTTCTTGCTTCTTTTTTTGTAATTGACGAATCTTAAGCTAATAATTATCTCGTTAGTAAACTCTCCTATTGGTTTTGTAGCTGTATTAAGTACATACCATTTTGTCTTGTTGAAGTACGTATATCATCGAATATCGCTACTCGCAACATTTTTAACTTCACCTGAGTCGTGTGGCCGGTTTAATATTAACTACGATTAGATATATTTATACGTTTTATTCATGGACTATATAAGGTATTTCAGTAATAACAAATCTAATGTAGACACAAACTTACTCTTATTTTCATAAACTGGATTGCCTTCACTGCTGTCCTTCTCAAAATTTGTTAACGACTTTTTTTCATGCTCAAGAACCAGTTTCATCATTTCGTAAAGGTTACTATCCATCTTGGACCCGATTAGAGGTCGTATTAATGTGATATAAGGAGTTATTACACAACAATTAGCTTTGAGTAACCATTCAATTTGATCTAAATTAAATTTTCGCATATCAGGCAAGATAATATCATTTGCAGCTTTTGGTAAAAATTTGGAGAAGTTGCCGTCACTGTGAATATTGATTTGATCTATTATTGTATTATACTCATCGATAGAGTAATCGGAAGGGTCAAACAGAGATACTCGACTTCTCTGATATACTTCAAGCGTAGTCCATAAAGATACGTCAGTGTATTTCTGACGACATAACAACACCAAACAGTCTTCAAGATATGCATTTATAGCTGTTATAATTTCTTGTGTATTCGTATCTTTACAGGTTTTTATCAATATGAAGTTAAATCGGATGCACCACCTTAAGAAGTTGGCAGCGTAGTAATTAGCAAAATGAACGTCACAAGATCTCATAACTCTACTTATGAGTAGCTGATATAATTCCTTGATATCACAATCAGTATTACTCAACATTTCTTCAAATATAAGGGCTATTGCAATCTTTTTAATCATGAACCATAAAGATGAACTTTTATTGATTCGTTTTAGGCGACTTGTTACATAGCATGTCAATATTTCAAATTCTTTTAGTAGAAACTCCCTTTTGTCACTACTACCACGCCATAAATGCCAAAATGTTATTTCATGTAATCTAATAATCGTATGGTTCTCGTTTGTAGTTAGTAAATATCCCAAAGTCATCCTATAGACCTCCATTAACCTCTCTGAGTCGTTGAACCAGTATCCTTCAAAATTTGGAGAATACGGTACTAATTTTGAATGCCAGTACTCATGAGCTTCTTTGAAGATAGCAAGGTATGTTTTCTTGCTTAGCCCAACCTCAAGTGTATTATCGTCTGATTGAAATGTTATAAATACGCTCGAAGTTTCTTGAGATGGTGGTACAAGTTGAATAATTTTGTAAATACATCTGGGGGATTCAATTATAATGTCGTATAATTGAACGCATAATGTTAGGCTATTGGGCATAATTGTATTATAATCAACATTAAACGTTATCAAAGCGATGCTCTGTTAATCGATAAAAAATGAGGGCCCAATTTTTCACTGTAAATATTACGGATGATAAATTTTATTTATCAATACTTATAACTTTATAGTAATATTATGGTATCGTATAAGGAGCTATTTAATATAAATGATCCAAGAGTAATTGTGCCGTCAGACACGTTAAGTGAAGCCGTATATGATAATGCAAAATTGGATTATGTTTTCCAAAACGTTACTGAACAAGATGCAGAAATAGAAAATAATAAAGTAAGTATTACTCAACCTAATCAAGAGACAAATATGGCTTTACAAACTAAGCCAAATGCAGATGTGAATGCTATCTCTGAAATAAGGCCTGATAATGACTCTAAGTGGAGGTTATTAAGAGTAATTGCGGGTGCTCATCAAGGTTGGGTGCGTTCATGTACAGTTGACCCTATAACGAATAAATGGTTTGTAACAGGATCTTCTGATTCTACAATAAAAATATGGGACCTAGCAAGTCTGAATTTGAAAGCAACTATAACAGGACATATAATGGGCGTACGATCGCTTGCCGTGTCAACTCGATACCCTTATCTTTTTTCAGGATCTGAAGATAAAACGGTCAAATGTTGGGATTTGGAAAGAACAAACTCTCCGCTGGGTTCTCAGATACGAAATTATCATGGTCATGTTGGGGGTATCTATGCTATGGCACTTCATCCAGAATTGGATTTATTATTTACAGGAGGTCGTGATTCTGTAATTCGGGTATGGGACTTAAGGTCCAGAACTGAAATTATGGTTTTAAGTGGACATAGAAGTGATATAACGTCTATTGCAAGTCAAATCGGTGATCCCCAAATTATATCTAGTTCAATGGATTCGACAATTAGATTGTGGGATATACGGAAATCGTCCACTCAATTGACATTGACACATCATAGTAAACCTATAAGACTGATGGTCATGCATCCACAAGAGATGACTATGTGTTCAGGAGATACATCAGGTAAATTAAAGCAGTGGCTCTTGCCTGGTGGTGAATTATTAAACGAATTTGGTACTAACGGGGATAGTAAAATAATAAATTCGTTATCCATCAACCCTAGTAATAATATCCTATTTTCTGGGTATGATGATGGTAAAATGGAATTTTACGATTATGTGAGTGGTCGATTATTTCAATCCGAATCTACAACGCCTGTCACTGGTTCGACTGAATCTCCAGTGTATGCCTCAACGTTTGATATGCTGGGTTTAAGATTAATTACATGTGAGGGCGATAAGAGTATCAAGGTTTGGGGAGAAGAATAGATTTATACAATAGTATATTATTAAATAATTATAGATTATAAATCATAATATTAATATGTAAGTAAACGTAACTTCATTATCTTTTGGTATTACCACCCAAACCGTAATTGATTAGCTGTGAAAGCCGGTGGAGTCCAATTCAATTTATTAGGATCTAATTCATGCTTCTTCTTGTCCTTAATCTTTTTAACCAATTTATCATACATTGTCATAATGTGATCAGTTATAACTATAATATGTTGGCCCTTATAGTATCGTAACATTTGTAATGCAGTTAAAGTATGCAAGATATCCGTGGTTGTCATACAAGTGATTGAAGAAATCTCATCTATCGTTATATCACTAGATGGAGTGTTCCCACTAAGAATATTTGAAGATCGCCCACCGGGTGGTGGACTGACAGACGAATCTTTCAGTGTAGACTCAGCTAAAACTTGAGGATTATTCTTCCTAAAAAGATGAGGATTATTTCTTTCAACAAGTAATTTTATTAATGTATCTGTCCAGAATGCCCTATATGACAACAACCCCAAGTCAGACAATGGTTTTTCGGGTGATCCTACTTTATTTTCAACATTAGACAACATGTAAGAAAATTGTATCAATAATTTACCAAACCCCATTTTTTGATAACACGGTAACGTTAAGATACATGCAACATTATACCCATCGGCACTTTCCTTCTCTTTCGAGAAATATCCAACCACATGATGACCTTGAGCAGATTTCGTTGTCATTATGTAAAATAGAAACGGGTCCACGTCATAATAGAGCGTCTTATGATCCAAAAACAACTTCAGGAGTAAACATAGATTACGGCACCATGTTCTTTGTTTTCTACCATCGATTTCCCAGAAGCTTACCTTGGAGTCTCTATATATTTCGTTTCCTGGTGGATGCTTCATAGAACATTTAGTCCTGAACCTCTCAAATTGTTTTTGAGATCCAAAATATGCCAAAGTGAAATCACAGATATATATTTCATCTTCTTCGGTTAGTTCTATCGGATATGGTGAAAAATACCATGGTTCGATAATGTGTTCCCCCAAGATAACTGTGGACAAGTTTCTGACTCTTGCAACTTCCAGGTGATTTTGGGTCATAGACCCACTGGTCCTCAATTTCTTTATTTCATCTTCTCTGCTGACTTCTTCGCCGGGTCTCTTCAAACCCTGGACATTCAAATTATCTAAGTCCATTTCATCATCATTTTTGCTTGGCGTTTCTGGCATTCCCTCTCCATCGGGTTGTGGAGTCGCCGTAGCCGATACAGACTTTCCATTCTTCAGTTTGGACTTCTTGACAGTTTTCAGTTTGCCATCCCTTTTCTCATCCTTCTTGTCTACTTTCACCTGAGGCGAAATAATAGCTCGAGAATAGTCTATTCTATCTGTGCTGATCCATTCATCCAATCTTTTATTAAATTCTTGATAATGAACATAAAACACTTTCTTACCCTTCTTCATATGGTCCTGTAAGATCTCTGCCAATCTATACTCACCGTCCTTGGACACATATAATTTACATCCTGTAATTATATCATTTTCGGTAAATTTCTTATCATCGGAAGCATCCTGATCATCAGTTATTCGTATGGAAGTACTTGATTGAGGTGTTGCTACTCCAGACTTATCTTCACCTACAGACATGCTTGTATATTTGCACTTATTCGATTGATTAATAATGTATTATCCGTCAACATGTTGATATGTTGTGAAAAAATTATACTGATTATGCACGTGATTAAATATAGTCTATTATTAAAATATATACAAGAATAGTGATAAAGAATGGGTTTACTGCTTGTTATCTTCTTTCCACCATTTCAAAACATTTTGTGTAGCAATTGGATCTTTAATTAAGTGATTAATCCCTAAGTAACCAATGTTGTATTGATCAAAATCGACAATAAAATGAAATAACTCCAACCTTAATTTAGAGAAGTATTCATCTTCTTTAACTACTTTCATGGCCTCATCCTTGATGTTGTCGAAATCCTGCGCGTCTTGCTTTAGACTTAAAATTAAATTCCTTTCTAAACAAGCTCTTAGTAATTCTTGGTTCGACAAGTTCCATATATTCCCAGAATTAGGGCCATTCAACCCACTCAAATAATAGTTATCAACTTTCAAGTAGGTGTAGTGTTGTTGTAGACGGCGGCGAATGACGGTTTCGGGATATAATAAATCGGGGACGTACTTTGAAGTTAAACATAGCGCCTTTGCTAACAACCTGGCTTCATCTAATGGGATGTTATATGAATTTCTTAATGCCAAATCATCCAAACTTTCGCCTAATTTGTCGATTCTATACGCCTGTAAGCGTTTGCTGGCATTTGAATTCCAGATCCTTGGAAAAAGGTTTGGTAAGACACAAGTCAGGGGCGTTATTTCTGGCATTACATAGCAAACTAGCGGAGTGAACTCGAAGAAAGCAGCAAATATAACCGCAAAGGACGGTAGCTTGATAAAATCTTTAGGTGTACGTCTGATGAGCTGATACTGACTTCTTGACAAATTGAACAACTCAGAATCTATAGTTTTCTCTATTGTACCCGATTTAATCACATTGCCCCTAGTGCTATCGTTCAAAGTTTTGTTTTCAACTTGGCTCATATAGATTGTCTGTGCCATCTCATGTGTCAACTTTTGGAAGTTTGGAATTCGAATATCAACTTGTTTACCTCTATTATTCAATTGGTTTATAATTTTATACTCTTGTTTTTTTAACCTGTTAAGCTCTTTCTTGTTGTTCCATACGTTAGATACTCCTTTTCTATAAAATGTCACCAATGACTTACCATAAGCCGTGAACTGTTTGAACTTTAAACCGATACCAGCTTTATCGGGATTTTCCAGTGAAACTTCCTGAAATATCTCTGCTTTTGGTCTTACAGGTAGTGGCAACGTACTTGGTGCATTTATAATATCATTATCGACTTTAAAAGATGGAGCTTTATACCAAAGCGAATTGAGCAATAGAGATTTATTCACCTGTTCACTAAACTTTACTTTTGAAGTAGGGAAAAAAAAGAATTTGGTTCTAGATACCAGCAGAAGCCCAGAATTCATACTTTTATACAACAACCACTTCTATTTACTAATTAGAATTCAATTTTATGAAACTGTTCTTTTCCTAAAACATTTTTCAAGTCGCAAGTTACAAAAACTATCATATTTTGCCATTTTAACATTTTACCTCCTATATCAGTAATTAATATGACAACAGAATACTTTAAACCAACTAGACGGGTTACCTCTACGGAGGATTTAGGAAAATGGATTGACTCCCCTACTTATAAAATGGTTTTGGATTTTGTAAAAGATCTCCAAGCTCTGGTAGTTGGATTAACAAACGATGCAGAAGTTTATATTTCGCCATCGTCGGAAAAGATATTGAAAGTGCTTGATACAATTGATGAAATTATCACGAACAATCCCGTTGTCCATGAAAAGGATATTTCACGTTTTGGAAAAATTGAATTTAGAGATTTTTATGATGAAGTTTCCAACAGATCCGTTGATATACTAAAACCATTTATTGAAGATTTGGACAGCGACCCTAGAATAGAGTTATCTACCTATTTCACTGAGTCATGGGGTAACAGAACTAGAATTGACTATGGTTCTGGGCATGAATTGAATTTCATCTCTTTCCTTCTTTGTTTGCAGAAACTTGATATCATCAAACGTGAAGACTATCCGTGCGTTATTTTGAAAGGCTTTACTAAGTACATAGCTGTGATGCGATCGTTACAAAAGGAATACTGGTTGGAACCTGCTGGATCACATGGGGTGTGGGGTCTTGATGATTATCACTTTCTTCCATTTTTATTCGGCTCGTCACAATTATCTACACATCCACATATGAAGCCGAAGCTGATCCATAATGAAGAATTGGTCGAGAGCTTCTACAAAAAATACATGTACCTTGAATGTATACATTTCATTAACACTATTAAGACAACACCACCAAATCAAGAGCAGAAATTGAGTCTAAGGTGGCATTCACCTATGCTAGACGATATTCTGTCTGCCAAATCATGGATGAAAATAAAAGAGGGCATGATCAAGATGTATAAGGCGGAAGTATTAGATAAAATTCCAATTGTTCAACATTTTATGTTTGGTTCTTTAATTCCTTGTCCTGATGGCATAAGCGAATATCACGAACATGATGAAGCAGATGATTGTGGCCATTCTCATGATGGTATTGTCAATACATGGGGTGATTGTTGTGGTATCAAGATTCCAAGTGCCATTGCAGCTTCGGAAATGAATAAAAAATCTGATAATCTGAGACCTATTCCCTTTGATTAATTATAAACGAAACTCTATTTATTAAAACTTTTATAAATACATAACTATTCTGTATATCTGACCCCCGTAGCGATTAATATATTTCTTGGGAATGCACCAGGAAAGGGTAAAAGCACTTTCATTTTGCTTTTAGTGTCGTCAAACTTTGATACATGGGCATATCCTAAAACACAAGTGTTCATTAAATCTCTGCCCAGTTTATTGTTTTGAGGTAATTGTGTGATCGCCACTATGGTGTTATCCATGTTTGAAGAACTAGGTTCACTCAATTGTGTGTAATAATTCTCAAGCGAAAACTCTTCCCGTTTATCACCCTCTGAATTTTCATGTTCTTCGGGTGTGAAAGAGTCCCCTGAAGGCAAAAACGATAAATTGGAATTGAGTTCCAGTGTTTCAACACATTTGTAAATTATAAAATCCTTCGCATCAAGGTCGGTTTTAAAGGGTGATAACGTATTCTTAAGGTTACCATTAAAATATTCCTTAATACTTTCTTCTTGGGACTTTCTTATGAATGCTTCATCAACCTCAATGACACCACCACTTTTTGGTACTTTTATAAAATCCAATTGTGAATTAGCTATTTTGTGCTTGAACTTTTTCTTCAAATCAATTAATAATCTCTCATTCCCTATCACTACTATGATATTCACCTCAAAATCCGAAACGATGTTCTCAATAATCGTAAAATCCTTAACAGACAATGGTGGAGTATCAATAAGCAACCCACTATTTTTAACTGTTATGTCCTCTTCTACACGAGACATAACGGCAATCCCGAGCTTTGAGATTTGATATTTATATAACTCTAAATTATCTTGATGATTCGTATATCCATAATTTTTTACTAAAGGTTGCTTGGGATTGTGGAATGTGGAACCAGATGTAGTTGAACCACCCCAGCCGTTGACGCTTTCTAAATCGAACGCATCACTGATTGGGGTAGCCGTTAAGGAGCCGGGCAATGAAAAAACACCATCTCTTGGATTCAAATTAACTAATACTGGGGTTCTATCCATCTTGCAAGCGTATGATGCCAATGTCTTTACAAGGGACGTCTTACCAGAGTGACGGTTACCAACCACCAACACTCTAGGTCCTACTTTCTGGGATGCCGTATTTACAAAATTATTCTCCGACACTGATTGTCGATAAGATTCTAGTGCAAAATGCAAATTCATATACTGATTCATGGATGTTTCTTCACTCAAGTATTCACTAATTTCTTCGTCTTCATTGGTGCTTGTAGCATTATTCTTATTTGGAACACAATAATATTCAACTTTACATCCTTCATCCAAGGGTGCATAGAGTGCATATTTAACCCCTGTAAACAGCATTTCAACGTTGAGAGGTAACTCTGTACCAAATATCTCCCCGATTCCATTTACAACTTTCAACTTAAGAATTGACCTGAAAGGAACCTCAAACCGCCATTCTGAATTCCCACTGATTTCGACTTCGTTCATTTTATTTGTATTGGCATCCTCATCTATATGCATATTCATATCGCCACCAAATCCAGGTATAGAGGCCATGATTCCTTATTATTTAGTATATAAGGAACCAAAATCTTTATCAAAGCTTCAATTCTTCCAATGGTTTTCACTAGTAAATTTGATCCTGCACATAGTTGTACTAAGAGAATTCCTGCTACTTAGTATCAAGGGAGTACCACGCAAACTTTGCATCTAATAGAATAGCTTAACGAGAGAATCGAATATCATCTGCAATGGAGAACAAGGATGGAGATAAATTTATCGTGCATGAATCGGTGAGGGCTAATAAGGGGTTGATAGTGCAACAACTTGTCAATGAAAATCCAAAATTATTATTTCGAAAAGACGAAGATGATAGAACACCATTGCATTGGGCATGTACGATGAATAACACTGAGATTGTGAAAATCCTATTGCAACCTAGAAACGGAATAACCGAAATTGACGTGGATGAGATGGTGGATTCAAGTGGATGGACTCCAGTTCACATAGCATCAGCACTTGGGAATTTGCAGATATTAGAAGAATTGATGAAGCTCAAGCCAAAACCAGATGTTGACCTAACTACAAATCAAGGTACCACTGCCTTGCATTTGGCAATCAGTAAAAATCACTATACATTAGTAGAAAAGCTAGTAATTGAGTATAAATGTTCATGCAGAAGTAAGGACAAAAATGGATTCACAGGCTTACATCGAGCTGCAAGTATTGGATCACAGCCTATCATCAGATTGCTATCCGATCATGGAAAGGTAAATCTCAATGCCAAAGATAATAACGGTTGGACAAGTTTACACCATGCGTTGGCTGAGGGGCACGGTGATGTTGCAGTCTTACTTGTCAAATTGGGTTCAGATTCAACTATTCAAAATAATGACTCAGAGACGCCATTGCAGGTTTCTGTGGACGAAAAAGTTAAGCATTATTTTGAAACAAACGTGAAAGACGTTTAATCTTGTAGGGGAGTAATTATGTCTAAATATATGTTTGACGGAATTTTTCTTTATATGATACATACAAGTAATACACAGTAATGCCTATGGAATATTGTTCTTTATGGTTATATGCTAGCTCTTTAGTAAAAAGGTAAAATAATTCGAGTTTGATCATTGAGCAATTACCCATAATTACTTTAATATTGCATGAAAAACAAAATATTTACTACAATAATTTTCCGTAGATACCGATAGCTTCGGGAGCAATAAGCAGAATCATTCCTATCTTTTTAAGTAATTTCATTGAATTAATTAAATTAAATTGATTTAAATTTAATATATTTGAGAATATGTGTAAAAAAGTTGCAAAAATATAAAAAAGTTATAGAATAATTATTAAAAATCAATTTGCTAACTAGAATATGTATAAAACATTTAAATAAATGATATCAGGTATTATTCAATATATTTGAATATTGATAGCGTTATTATGATGAACTATATTCAAAATAGCATCCATATTATTGCAAATAAGATAAGCTGAGAAATTTTGCAACAATAATCAAGATACATGCATTAGTGCAACTGAAACAATTATACATTCTAGACAAGGAGATAATAGTGATACGAAATTATTCATGCATTAAGTTCCTGCTTAAAAAACATAATTATATAAGTACTAATTTAAATAAAAGTAAGAGTCTCAATTACCGTCAATAGCTGCCGAAAAATTCAATCTCTTAGGCTTGATTTGAGCCTGGCGACTCAGGAGTTTCACCAATTTCTTTTCTCCAGTTCTATTATTAAAGTACTCCACATGTGTTCCATAGCTTGCCTTATTATTATCTCCAGCCGAACTACTGGGTGCTTTGAAAGGATTGGAGGATTTGGTCGAGTTAGAAGGTTTTGTTGATGATAAAAATGGGTTTTCCATTTTGACTGGTTTGATATTCTCGTAGTCTGACATTTCTTCATCAGATGAAAAATTGTTATTGAACGACTTACCATGCCAATGATTTACTATTTCGTCGTCAATAAGTTGACCTTTTGGAGTTTGAATAAGTTTCCGTATTTTATTTGAACACTTAGTCGGTGAGCCTTCGTCTGTAGCCACATCCCTCGAGGAGAACTTCAAGTTTGAATTTTGTATAAAACTTGATTGTAATTTTGGAGTGGTAGCCTTAAACACGTCCTCGTCATCTACTTCTTCCTCGAAATTCAAGTTATCATTCAATTTAGATAATGTTTCGAAACTCAACACCGGTGGTTTCAATGATCTGGTTTGCCCATGAGGTACTTTTCTCCCAGATCCCACAGTAGAAGGTGTAGGCATCAATAACCCCGTCAAATCCGTTGTTGGCGTCTTTTGCGTGGTAGAATTACTACTATCTGTCAGCTGATGTTTGAATATAGCATCCACGTTGCTTCTTTTTCTCTTGTGGGATCTATGAGGAGATCTGTGTGGTGTGAAATCGGGGGTCATCGGTACTAAGTGGGTTTTGCCATTTTTATTTGCACTAGTTACTTTCAATACATTACGTGTATTCTTTCCCGAAGTAGATGGTGTAGCTAGTGAATCTGTCATCTTAATTGGTGTCACCGGTGTTTGAAAAGTGGATGGGGTTTTCATCACCACCTGCTTATGAGTTTTGGAAACTCTTGGTGGTGTCGATGGTGGGACGAATGGATTTGACATAGTATTTTTGAAGACAAATCCTATAGGATGATTAGCAGAGTATATTGGATGGTATTACTAAAAGATTTCTTAGATCGTACTATAATAAAGTAGGTATGACACGTCTTGGTGTAAGAAATAAAATATTTTGCGTCTGGATGGCTGGCTACAAAACGCAATTTTTTCGTGTTTTTGACTTTTTTGCAATGCTAGAAATATATTAGTAGACAGTTTTATGGGTGGGTATATAGCACTAAATCCTAGTAAATGTATGTACACTATTCACACGATACTTTCTTTTAGATACTTTGGTGCCCAAACCTGATTCTAAGATGTCATAAAAGTCATTGACCGATTGTCTCATATCAGAAACTTGGTACAATAAGTAGTTATCAGTAAGGTCTAGTGTTTTTAATTGAGATGCAGTTGTACAATTCGACGTGAAAGATATGCGAAGGAGGCCGCACATGCTTAAACCCAACTCTTCGAGATTGTTACTGTTGACGAAGCTATTGGGAAACACGAATTCATCGACCAAGTGGTTTCTGTCTAGTAACAAAACCTTAATATTGGTGGGGAGCGAGACATCGAGATCAATTGTCTTGATGTTGTTGTCGCTCAATTTCAACACCTGTAGATTTTTCGTAGACTGAGCGTATTTGGGGGAGAATAATGGGCATTGACTCGACAAATTGGACAAAAAATTCAATCTTAGATCCAAGTTCCGCAAATTGGGCGGGATTTCCCAATCATCCAAGGTGTTTATTTTATTTAGGTACAACTCCAAATCGATTAGGTTCGTCAAGTGGCTCCAGTTGATCACCTGTTTTCGGCCATTGAATCCCTCATCAATAGATAAGTTATATGAAGCGAGGTTTTCGATCTTGTTGCCCGATAAAGACAAATTCTTAAGTGACTTTGGGAACTCGAACACTTTTAAATCGGTGATATTGCATTCATCGAGATTCAAGCCTGCTAGCGTATGAGGGAACTTAATTCTCTTAGTTGACAGGTAATTCGAGAAGTCTAAGCGCCAACAATTAGATAAATGCAAGGTATCCAAATAGGTTGGAAATTTATAGAATGGATATTGATCATGAAGATTGTCATAGGGTAATACTTCCAAAGATGTCAATGGGGTATTTGACAAATCCAAGTACTCTAATTTATCGGGCAAAAACTTCAAGTCTACCAAGCTTGTGAATCTGTTATTATCAAGCTTGAGGTTCTGCAAATTAAGGGGCCAATCTATTTCAGATAACATCGCTAAACCCGTATTCTTAATGTCGTTATGGGATAATAATATGGATCTTAACATAGGAGGCCACACTTTATCAGAAGATGTGGCAGTGAATTCATTGATACTATTATACAGTAAGTCAAGAGTCTCTAGGGTAGCTGGTAATTTTGATACGTCGATCGATGTTAAATTATTGTAGGTAAGCATGAGAGTCTTCAAGTTTTTGGGAAACGATTGCTGAACAAGTTTTTCACTATCCAAGCCAGACCGGTTCCAGAATACATCGGTAATGGAACCCGGTAATGTGATAGTATTTATATTTAGGTGTTCATACCAGGATATATCAATGTGCTTGAGATTTGGTGGGAGTTTAATATTGGACCAATCAATTATTTTATGCCCAAGAAAGACAAGCTCTTTCAAGTTTGGTAGATTGAATAGACAATCACCTAGGGAGGCTAGAGTTTTCGTCATCGATGACCTCGAAAATTGCAATTTCCGTAAGTTGGGGAATGAGGTTATCAATTCTAAGTCTTTATCATCAAGCTCGTATCGTTCGATATGCAAATCAATTTCGCAGGACATTTGAATGAACCTAGTACGGTAATTGTTCAAGAGATGCTCTAGCGATCTGAAGTCACCTCCGGTGATTATAACCAATCTTTTAGGGTTAATATCGGGAAAATCAGTCAAGAACTCATCGATTTCGCCAAAACTTTCAAAGTCAATTAGTTCACTGATATGCTTTGGGTACTGACACGAGTGCGGGAAATGCGTTGGCGATAACATGACATGCATTTCCCGACCAAAATACTCGTCGATAATCACATTGTAGATTATCTGGTTATTTAATTTCATCATAACCTCAGTAATGTATTCCCCAGGTAAATGGCTCAACACTTCTAAAATGACGTGGTTCGGAAGCCGGGGAAAATACTCCAAAAGGAACGACTTCAACATTCTTCAACACTATTTCCAGCAAAAGCAACACAAATCTGCAACTATTAGTCAATCCAATTAACCACTAAACTGATAAATGTTCATATGCATGGGTTTTTCACTATGAGGTTCTATATGCCCTGCAGATAACAGGAATTACCTTTACCATCTTCTACAGTATTACATACTAAATACAAAACGCTAGCCTGATTAGGATGTCATATCTACATAGTTACGGCCTCAGATACTGTTCCATCTGAGCGTGTCTCAAGTATAGCATCTTATCGTGGTATCGCTGGTGAGGTTGCAACATCCTGCTGTATTCCGAAACTACAACTTTTTTATTGCACTTATGCTTCCATTATACTAAGCAACATGCGACCAACTATGTTGACCATCATATAGAATATTATTTAAGCTCTAGGACCCCGATTCAAGGCTAATTGTAGTATATGGGAGATTATGACTAATGACTCTAAGAGCAAAAATGTCGTGATTTAAACGAACTAGAACAAAGAATTAGAAAATATCGTGAAAAATGTCTCCTTCATCCTCTGTTTTTTCCTCCAACCACAAAACACTCATACGATGAAGAGTATTTTAATCTAAGAATAACACATTTAGTTGGTAATATTAGACAATATTTAAGGCGTCAGCACATTGGAAAGAATCACGTTTAAGGATTGTTTGACGGATTGCTTAAATAACTGGTTGCACTTTTGCATATTTAAATAAAATTGAAATTTTTTTCAATACATATTACACGCCCGATTGAGTGGAATATACCAACTATTCAGTAATTTAAGGATAATATTCATCATGGATAAGCTAATTTCGTCGTTATTGTGCTGTGCTGTGGACTCGAAAGATGATAGTGATGATAAAATACACAATCAACAGTCAGCCAGCACCAAAAACCCTCGCACGGGCGATAAACGAACGACAGGTAAAAGCAGCAACGGGGGGAATGCGGCGACGACTGGTAAGACCTCAAAAAGCGCAGGGGATGATAAGAACATGTCTGCGGCAAATAAAACCGTACAAAACTCCAAGGATAAAGCTGATCTTCTTGACGACGACAACTCGGTAAATGAAACGGATACAATAACTAATACGAATGACTCGAATGCCACGCCGAAGAACATGCAGCAGGAACAAGCAGCTATTCCGGCGGTCGTAACCGATCAAGAGGATCCTAATTACGACGACCCCAGACACAAAGAACTCGAAGAAGCCGACGTCGAGGAAGACGAAGTTGTTTACGAAGAGGATGAAGGGGAAGACTCCGACTCCTTTTTGGACTTGACTAAGCTACAAGAGGGACAGGCATTTAATCAAGAAACAGGGTGGCTTTTAGGCTCGAAAGATAAATTATTTGGTAACAAAAAGTGTCTTGTGTTGGATTTAGACGAAACTTTGGTGCATTCGTCATTTAAGTACTTAAGAACTGCTGATTTTGTGATACCAGTGGAAATCGATAATCAAGTCCACCATGTTTATGTGATTAAGAGACCAGGGGTTGACGAGTTTTTGGAAAAGGTCGGCAAATGGTTTGAAGTAGTGGTGTTTACTGCCTCAGTTCTGAAATATGGAGATCCATTATTAAACAAACTAGACATTCATAAGGCCGTTCATCACAGGTTGTTCAGAGATTCGTGTTATAATTATCAGGGCAACTTTATTAAAAACTTGTCTCAGTTGGGTCGGCCCTTGAGCGACTCCATCATAATCGATAACTCACCAGCTTCGTACATATTTCATCCACAGCATTCTATCCCTATTTCAAGTTGGTTCAGTGACACACACGATAACGAACTTCTTGATTTATTACCGTTTTTGGAAGATATATCCAAATCAAATGTTGACGACGTTGGATTAGTATTAGATATTTCCTTATAAAGAATACTTTGATCGTTCACCACAAAGTAATAGAATAATTTGTTAGCAGTTGTTTCCTCCGATTCTCCTTATAGAATAAAAAGATTACTGCATCCTTTAATAAACATAAGCAGGACTTATGCGGATGGTTAATCATCAGATGCAAATAATACTTAATTTTACAATTTTCATTATGCTGAGGTGGTTTATTTATTTGTTCTTGCAATTATACCTTATCTATAGAAAGGTGTAACCTAATTGAGAAAAAAAAAATTCTATACATAATTTACTATGCTATTCTCCTACATCTTATCAATATTATTACGGCCCATTTTAAAGTTAGAATTTTAGCTTATACAGCTGTATAATCAGCCTCTTAATAAATAATTTAATAATTGTATTCTACCATACTTGCGGATGAGTAAATATTTGTGCGCGATGATATCTCATCACAAAATTTTTTTAATAGTAGTTAGAATTTGTTAGATTATTCATAAGACTATCGACAATAAATACCGGTAAACATGAAGATAAAGACAATAAGTAGGTCTTCGGACACATATGTTCCTGTTAGAAATACACAGGAATCATCTCTTCCTAGGAATTTGAATCCTGCCTTACATCCCTTTGAGAGAGCAAGAGAATATACAAAAGCATTGACAGCCACCAAGATGGAAAGAATGTTTGCACAACCTTTTGTTGGCCAGTTAGGAGACGGTCATAGGGACGGGATCTACTCGATAGCGAGAAATTTTTCCACCACGAACCAAGTAGCAACTGGCTCAGGGGATGGTATCATAAAATACTGGGATATGACCCTGCGTGACGAGGTCATAAGTTTCAAGGCCCATTATGGTATGGTTAGTGGATTGTGTGTTACGCCAAACACAAACCATATGTTATCTTGTGGTGATGATAAGACTGTGAAGTTGTGGTCAGTTAAGAAGGATGATTTTGATTCTAATCAGACCGATACAGAAATATATAACAAAAAGGATAACGGGTTAGTCAAAACGTTTTTAGGAGAGCATTCTTTTAAGGGTGTTGACCACCACAATAATGAGGAGTTGTTTGTTACAGGCGGTGCCTCGATTCAGTTATGGGACATGAACAGATCAAAGTATATTTCAAACTTATCATGGGGTGCCGATAATATAAATAATGTGAAATTTAATAGAACCGAAACTAATATAATTGCATCCGCGGGGTCCGACAATTCTATCGTGTTGTACGATGTCCGTACCAACTCGCCGATCCAGAAGGTTGTCACTAATTTGCGGACAAACGCCATCTCATGGAATCCAATGGAGGCATTTAACTTTGCCAGTGCTAGTGATGATCATAACGCTTACTTGTGGGATATGAGAAAGTTGAACAGATCATTGAATGTGTATAAAGATCATGTTTCTGCCGTGATGGACGTAGACTTCTCGCCTACCGGTGAAGAGTTAGTTACCGGTTCCTACGACAAAACTATCCGTATATTCCGCTCTCGCGAAGGCCACCTGAGAGACATATACCACACCAAGAGAATGCAACGTGTTTTCTGCGTGAAATTCACTACCGATGCCCGTTATATCCTCAGTGGTTCCGATGATGCTAACGTCAGGTTGTGGAGATCCGTTGCATCTGACAGGTCTAATATAAAGTCTGCTAGACAAAGATCCAAGTTAGAGTACGATGCTGCCTTGAAGGACAGGTTCAAGCACATGCCTGAGATCAAGAGAATTGCTAGACACCGTCATGTTCCAAAGGTGGTCAAGAAAGCCAATGAGATTAAACGGGTTGAAATCGACTCATTGAAAAGAAGAGAGGATAACGATAGAAGGCACTCTAAACCCGGCTCCAAGCCGTTCGTGTCTGAAAGAGAGAAGCACATCAGGGGTACGGCAATTAAAGATAATAAATAGCTCTATATGCATATATATATATATACATGTTTGACAGATCACATGACATGTAAGATGGTCAAATTAAATTGCGGGAAATTCGTGTCACGGAGCTGACAAGATGATAAAATAGACAAGAATCAGCACACAGCATTATATTATAGTGGTAGGATAGAATATATGGCAATAGTCGAACGAAGGTCGATACACTGAGGTCATTACAAAGAAAAAAAAGGTAATTTAGTCCTTAATTAAAGATTATTTTATGAAATCGGAACACGAAAAGAAGAGTTCGGCTAGATAATATCAATATAGGAACTACATTGGTTTAAACATTTGCATTAGAAAATAGTGCGCTTGGACAAGTACGTGATTATACCATCGTAAGAATAGAGGAAATACTTCAGGAGGTTAGATCGATATAGGAGGAGATTGAAGATCATTATGCCGGATAAACACAAGATAAAGCTATTTTCCCATTTCAAGCAGCCTTCTCGTGAAGAAGATTTGACGCCATCAACTTCCAACCATTCGCATTCTGGCGGAAGGAAGATCTTGGGTTTCCACATTGGAAAGCATGATTCGGTAGAATCATTGAGTTCGCCGACATTGACCAACTCATCGGACCACCATCCGAATCAGCAAATAAACTCGCCTCAGCCGCAAATACATACAAGCCCATCGAAAGATGAATCGAATCATAGCTTCATGAAAGCAAATTCCATGGTTGAATTGAAGCGGTTTTTCAAGCCTACGAGAAAAAATTCGTTAACGAAAAAGAGCGAGCAACAGCACTATAATAACAATTTGCATTCTCCTCCTGTTATTGCTGGGTCGAATACAAATAGCACGGTTAATCAAAACAATAAAGATCTCTCATCAACGACGCTCGCCACGTTAATTAACCAGACCTCAACCCAATTGCTTAATAACGCATCCCACGTCAATTCCAGTATCATCCTGAATAAGGATCCATTTACCGACGATGATTCCCGATTAGTTAAGAAATATGGTAAATTAGATAAAGAACTTGGAAGCGGTGCCGGTGGGTCTGTGCGTCTTATAATCCGCCCGTCCGATTCCAAGACGTTTGCGGTGAAAGAATTCAGACCTCGTAGAAATACCGAATCTTTGAAGGATTATACCAGAAAATGTACGGCGGAATATTGTATTGGATCTACGTTGAAAAATCCAAATATCATTAAGACCATCGATATATTACATGAAAATAATAGATACTTTGAAATTATGGAATATGCACCGATCGACTTTTTTGCGGTTGTTATGAGTGGAAAGATGTCGAGACAAGAGATAAATTGTTGCTTAAAGCAAATATTAACTGGGGTTAGCTATTTACACTCTCTCGGCTTAGCTCATAGGGATTTGAAATTGGATAATTGCGTTTTGACAATGGATGGTATATTAAAGATTATTGATTTCGGCAGTGCTGTTATCTTCAGGTATCCTTATGATCAGTATGGTAATCCTAAAGACAGTGTTCATACTTGTCACGGAATAGTTGGATCCGATCCCTATTTGGCACCAGAGGTTTTGAAGAATTCGAATTCATATAATCCTCAACCGGTTGATTTATGGTCTATCGCAATTATTTATTGCTGTATGACCTTGAAGCGTTTTCCTTGGAAAATTCCGAACCCCGAGAAAGATAATAGTTTCAAGCTTTATGCTATGGATGATGATAACTGGCATGACTACAATCTAAGCAATGAATGCCATAAGTTATTGTTACAACAGCGTAAATTGAAGAATATGATTGCAAAGCTGAATAAAAAGAAAAAGATTTCTGAGCATGATAGTAATGGGGACTCTACCGAAGATGAAGAAGTAAAACCAGAAAATAAGGCATCAAATGAAGGCGATGAGCATACGGCAGATCATACAGATAAGGATGAACACAGACATATAGGTAAAGAAAGAGGGTTAGATAATATAGAAATATTGTCTGATGAGCAAATTCAAGATATATTAGCTCAATTAAAGGTTATCGATGACAAATTAGAAGAATTTGAGGTTAAGAAAAATGAAATGAAATCTAAATATAGCAAATTGAAACAAAATATTCAACAGGATGATTCTCCTAAATGTCCTACTAATGCGTGTGGCAATGGAAATGAAAGTAATGTAGATAAAGATAAAGAATCCTCGACTCGCGGTAAGAAGAAGCCATCTCATCATAAACAAATCCATGGCCCTTATAGACTAATGAGATTATTACCTCATGCATCGAGACCCATAATCCATAGAATGTTGCAACTCGATCCTCTTAAGAGGGCGACGTTAGAGGAAATAATGCTGGATGAATGGATACAAGATATTAACTGTTGTACATTGAAGAGGGCTACTATTGATAATTCCACTGGAATTTGTGCTGACGAAGAAGAAGAAATTACCGTTAAAGGTATCCCTGCTCATGATCATACTCTCGTATTAGATAATGGGGAAGAATTAAATGCATAGTGTTATATAGCTTAATGAATTATGTTAATTGCATTCACTATATTAGTTAACCACGTGATATTAGTGTAGAAATATCGTATTAAAGATTTGATAAGACCCTTGTATTAAGCTTAAGAGCTAACTAGAGTATACAGAAAGGACGTATCATTGATTGACCATGCCACCAAATCCGCCACCACCGCAAGTCAATCCTACGAGGTTGAAGACTTCTTTGAAAATGGCAATAAGTAAACTTAAGTTCATTCAAGATAAAAAAAGTGCTATGACCAAACAACAACGACGCCAATTAGCAGACTTATTGAATGTCGGAAAGGAATCAAGCGCTAAGATTAGGGTCGAAAACATTATTAGAGATGATATTTACATTGAATTACTAGAATTTCTCGAATTGTATTGTGAATTGTTGTTAGCTAGAATATCAATTGTGTTAGATCAAACAAGAACCACATGCGATCCCGGTCTAAAAGAAGCTGTTCTGTCTATAATATACTCAGCTCCTAGTACTGAGTTGAAAGAGCTTAGTATGATACGGGACATTTTGATTTACAAGTATGGTGCAGAGTTTGGAAAGAATGCCATTAGCAATGATGAAGGAGCTGTCCCCGAGAAAATCCTTTCCAGGTGCCAGATAGAGGCTCCGTCGGAGATGTTAGTTAATTTGTACTTGTGTGAAATTGCCAAGGCCTATCTGGCCCCTTATTCCGGGTTGAAAGACATGCAATCGATGGATCCAGAAAATGGCGGTGAAGGAGACAATAACAATAATGATTATGATGATGATGATGATGATGATGAACCTAGTGGTGGTGAAGCTATAAAGGCAGAGGCTTATCAACCTATTGCGGAGCCAACAAATGAAAGTACATCAAGCCAGAAGCCTGTAGCTGGACCTAAGAAAGAGTCGAATGATTTTGATGATTTGAAAGCACGCTTTGCTGCTTTGAAAGGTGGGCCTAAGTAGCTTACATAGAGAACACAATAGTAAGGGATTATAATTGTTTAATACAGGATCGTAGGTAGAAATCACTTCCTATGAAAGTCTAACATTATGTAAATTTGATTATCTGCGTGCGAAGAATATCGAACATAAAATATCAGCAAAAAGAAAATATATGAATAAATTGACATAAACAAACTAGTACAT
This sequence comes from Debaryomyces maramus, assembly GCA_030583545.1. Lineage (NCBI taxonomy): Eukaryota > Fungi > Ascomycota > Pichiomycetes > Serinales > Debaryomycetaceae > Debaryomyces > Debaryomyces maramus. The sequence continues at coordinate 448,388 of JAJMIL010000004.1, forward strand.
CAAATAATTGCTTGAACAATGCTGCAGCCTCAAATATTGACCACGAGGCAACAGCAGGAATTAAACAAGGCAATTATTCAATACTTAAAACCAATTATTGAGGAACCAAACAGCGATCTCATTTCAAAATTATCGGAAAACCTAGAGGTTCCATTAAACAGCATAGACGAAGGCGTAATTCCAAATTATTTAGAGAAAAAGTGGTCAACGGTCCTAAGGTTACAACGAAGAATAATTGATTTGGAGGGAGAAGTAAGCAATTTAAGAACAGCAATCGATTCACAGCAGATAATTTCGCTGACTTCTGTGGCTACGATAGGAAAGGATAAATTAAATTGGCTACCTAGCTCACCAGTAAAAGTATTTAATACACAGTCACATCAATTAGTACTGTCGGTATCAATCCATCCATTTCTACCGATGGTCCTCGGAGGGTGTTCAGATGGAACATTAATTATTTGGAACTTGGTTAATGATGAATCATTGATTCCTGAAAAGATAATTAAAGCCCACACAAGAGGCGTGAACTACATAAGATGGTCTAAGAGACCGGTAGATCTATCTGGAAAATCTCAAGTCAATAATGATAAGAATAAAAGTTATGTGTTAGCAACATGTTCATCCGATTTATCGATTAAAATTTGGGATGGTGCCACATTTAAGCATATTAGGACCCTCACAGGCCATGAACACACAATTTCGTCTATAGGATTTTCGACATCAAAACCCAATATTCTTTATTCTGTGTCTCGAGATAAAACAGTAAAAATTTGGGATTTGGTTAATGGGTATTGCATCAAAACATTCATAGGTCATAGTGATTGGGTAAGAGATGTCGATGTTATAAGCGCCAATTCAAATATTTTACTGGACCAAACAAATAAAATTCCAGAGCTAGGAGATTTCTTATTGACATGTTCTAATGATCAATCCATAAGATTATCTCATGCAGAATCAGGAACCGGTTTATCCCTTTCAATTGGTCATACACATGTTATTGAGTGTGTTAGATTTTTACCGTTCCATTCAAATCATTTTATTGATAAATATCTAAAGGAAAATCGTTCACTTTTTTCAAATATACCGGAAGAAGTTATATATGATCCAAACTATGAAACATTATTGGGTTATAAATATTGCATATCAGGTGGGAGAGATAATACGATCAAATTATGGCTATTACCGCCTCCAGTATTCAGACCTCACAGACATCCACTACCTTCAAAGTTGAATAACTCACAAGGTTGGCTAATTGCTGACTTAATAGGCCATCAATCATGGGTTAAGACGTTATGCGTTCATCCCAACGGAAGGTTTATTTTTAGCGGTGGTGATGATAAAACAATTAAAATCTGGGATCTTCATAGCTTGAATGTTAATGGAAAAGTCAAGTGTGTTAAGAGTTTGGTTGGACATGAAGGTTTCATAAATGACATAGATTTCGCAAGCTTTGAAGTTGTGAATAGTAAACTGCAGCCTGAACCTGATCAGGAAGACAAACCGAAGACGGAAGATGAAAAACGTAATGAATTAATGAAATTAGTAGAGGCAGAAATGAGGTGTTTGTTTATAAGTGGAGGTGTAGATAATTCTGTAAGATTATGGAGTTAAGTCATTGTATATTTATGTATAGTTAGATTGATAAATAAAAAACATCAAGTACTTTTAACTATATACTTTGAAGGAGCTCTTTGTGCCCATTCAGTCCAACTACCATCGTAGACACGGATCGGAATATTGACTTCCATAACTGATTCTAATGCTAATCTTAAAATAACCGCAGTGACACCTGTACCACACATTACGATAATTTTTTTATTATTAGTTGCATTTGCTTGTAAAAAATCAATATTGAAATCCTTTTTAAACATTTCTATCAACTCAACTTTACTCTTGTAAGCTTTATCTCCATTGAGAACATTGGTAAATGGTAATGACAACGAAGATGGAATATGTCCTGATGATAAGCCAGGTCTAGGTTCTGGTGACGCACCAGTAAACCTATCAGTGGAACGGGCATCAAAAACAATATACTCTTCTGCTAATCTTTCATTTTCAACCAACGAGAGTAGCTCTTCATAATCTATAACCTGGTTTCTATAATTTTCTAATACATCTTTCTCATTAGCTGGCTCATATCCGCAATAATCTGATTCAGAAGCGAGCGAATTTAACGTAATGACTGGATTTGAATCTATGGGATATTCACAATTCTTATATGTTAAATAGTTGTTTAGAATATAAACTTTGTTGTGGCCATGAAGAGCAAGATTCCAAGCAGCTCTAGGGCTCGAAAATATGCCCGACTTATCGTAGACTACTAACGTGTCATTCTTCCGGATCCCTAATTCCGTCATTGATTTATTGAATATGTCATAAGGTGGCAACATATGTGGATACTTTGAATTAGGGAGACAAATTGAATCAAGATCAAAATATGCTGCTCCATGAATACGTTCTTCATTCAAAAATTGGTCCTTTCCATTAGCTGGGACATTAGGCATGTACCAAGTAGCATCGATAGGGATTACTCGATTTTGGCATTTAGAACTGGATAACAAAGCTCGAAAACCTGAAGGCGAAATCACTTTTAAACACTTACCAGACATTAAGATTACTATTTATTCTATATTCAATGGGTTCCATTTGAAGTTGGAATGGTATTTCTAGATGTGGAATTCCCTATAAACCAAATCACGTGCACAGTTATATTGCAACATACGTTTAATTAGTACTACATAAGATCTATTCAACGTTAACGTTGAGGTTTTCGCTAAGGCGAGCCGTATCAGCTTTCATGAACTCTCTCAATGCCATAGTTGCATAAGAACTAACACCCAATTGCATTTTTAAGACAACAGCCTTCTTGTCACTAGCTCCATCCTGAGTTTCAATAACTTGATTGAGATCTGGGATAGGTTCACCCTTTGCTTCAGCTTCTTTCTTAATACGTAAAATATCTAAATCAGTCCTTACTAAGGTTTCACTGGGGTCTTTATAATGCACAATGGAGTAAGATAAGTTCGATGGCTTACACATAATAGGTCTGTAGGAACCAGCGAGGGAGAATTCCCTCACACGTCTTGCCATATTTTTAGGATCTAATCCGTCCTTCGCCATTGCATCTACATACACTTGCTCCAATTGCTTATTAGATGGGTAGATAATGTCAAAACCGGGAGTTGGCAACACGACATCATAGATTGAATACTTACCACTTTCAATATCTTCCTTAGTCAATGGCCTAGCACGAATAAACTTATCGGTAATTACGTCTTCCTCAAAATCATCATCTTGATCCTTATTCACGTCAGTCTTATTTTCCTTATCCACGATCACCAAATCTCCCTCTTGAACTTCAAGACCAAATAGTTCAAATCTCTTTGAAACAGCCAAATTCCAAATATAGGACTGGTATGCATGAGCGTACATGATTCTTAAATTTCTTGGAATAGCCATAATAGCTTTAAAATATGATTGCTTGCTGAAGCCCTCTTCGTCAACATAGGGTTCTTTGTCAAGAGTACTTAAAATGGCATATTCGGCGGTACAACGACGTGGCATTGACTTGAGAGCTAATGCAGCATTTTTAGTTTCTGCCCAAATACGCCTAGCATCAATAGAATCAGGGGTTACAATTTCTTGTTCCGAAAGAATGAGCTCAGCAGCACTTTTCCAGTCTTCTTTCAAAATATGAATACCAAGTGCATGGGTGGATATAGAAAAAGTGCCAAATCTTTGCATCCCATAATAGTTAATAAATCCATGGTTATTCAAAGAGTCAAAACATGTCTTAACAACTTCTTCAACATTTTCTGAAGGGTTAATTGATTTAATATCTCTAATGGTAATTACGAACTCATTTCCGGTTAAATCACCTAAACCCAACGATCTATCCTCATAGGAAAAACCACCTAAAACTGCGTTTTTCAATCCTTTATTTAACGAACTAACTCTGGCCACTTTACCCCTGTGAATACAAAACCTTTGGCAAGTAATACCTCTACGATCTTTGGTACCCCCATATCTAATACTCTTTGACGGAATACGCAAAAACTTCGAAATTGTAGAAGCAACTTCCATGGTTTCTCTATTTTCTTTATAAACAGTAAAATGTAAGAAGTATTTGAATGGCCCCAATCCATAATTAACAATTCCGTTTTCATCAACATGATTAATACTTTCTTGTGGGTTATTTCTTCTTGTGTTCTTTGAATTCTTTGCTAAAGCAATTCTGAAAGTATTTTCTGCAGAGGTAACAGTCTCTAATTTACTTTGAAATCCTTCACGGAATAGTTGATGCAACTTACCCCGGGTCTGTTTATCTGGAAAACTCGTCTTAGTTTCCATATTACTACCTGTACTGAAAAGATTTTCAATTTGTTCTAATTCCTCCTTCGTAATTAATTCTAACAACGATTTACGGTTTTCATCAGACAATTCATATTTTGATTCGGTTGGGGTTGCAGTTTCCTCTTCAGTCTTCTTAGCTTCTTTGATTTCTTCAATTTCTTCCGGAGTTTTATTCTGCAAATCCGCTCTCTCTTGTTGTCTTCTTTCCATCTTCTTTTCTTTTCTAGTTTTACCAAGATTCACACCCTCGTCTACTAAATGCACAACGTTTCCGTTTAAGTCAATTTCATTCACAAGAAAATCGGAATAACGTTGCTTGATGGTACCGAAGAACCCTCCTCCAGTTCTATTCGCTTCGTTAATAAACTGCGTAATACCAACTTCATTTTCCTGAACCACTTTGGTAGCCCTGATTTCTTGATCGAGTTTTAATTTCTTAGATGGATCGTTAGATTCATTGTCTAGATTTCTCTTTGCTTGATAAGTTTCTTCCATAATTGATTTAAACCGTGCCTTATATATATCAGGAATCAATCGTGGTATCGCAAATATTTATTTCTTAAGTCTATACATGGATTATAGTGGAATATAAAGTATATTTGACTTTTTCAATAGCCAATTTGATTTTTTCACCTCATCGAAAATTTCCCTCTACACAAAATAATGAACATATGTACATAATGAATATTTTTGATTTAGCTACCAAGTAAAATTGCAAGCCAGCAAAGCCAATTCAAATGAGGTATCTCTATACCACAAAATTTCCGAAATTAGGAATCTAGTTTTATTCGGCAGATGCAACTAGACATTTTCAAAAGCTGGGCTATCACCTATTGCCGCAAATTAGAATCACAAATCCAATTATTACATACATACATATATATATATATACATATATAGCTACTCTTATTATTTATTTTACACTCCATCAGCTTATCAAAAATCATATTGCTCCTTAATTTGCTAAGTCAATTGCTCCTATTTGATTTCATTTTTTTATATGTTTAAAAAGTTAGCTCCAATTGAAGCACTTTCTGTTAACAAACCGTCCCCCCAAAATCGCTTACAGTTAACTAATCAAAAGGAATCACCACTATTAGACAATGATACCAGAAGTACAAGAATTGCTTCTTTAACAAGTATGTGGACAGATACATCTTATACTGACAAGTCGGATAAGGTGGGTATTCGAAGACTTGCCCGTGCTTGCACCAAGTCGTTTTTGCAGTGGAATAGTGGCCTTAATTCAGACGGTGATAGGAATGAATTACCTAATCGTTGTTCTAGAAATGGATATATTTCAGAGCATTCAAAGACTTTTCTTGATTCAGACTATAGAAAACTAGCACACACAGAGAAGTTACATGACGACCTTGAGCTTAATAGGTTGAGAAGGCTTCATTTTAATGGGTACGAATCCAAGGCAAAGACTTTGGGAATACAACAAAGGAAAGCATTGGGTACCAGTAAACCATCAATTGAAAATATTGCTCGGGATAGGAGGACTCTTACAAAAGCTTCAAGAAAGTCTCTGGATTCGTTACACACAAGAAGGGTTATTGTCATCAAAAATCTCTTAGCTGATTGCGGAGTCAAAAGTACTTTGTCTCAAGTGTGTGGTGGACCGTTAGAAAGAATTGTATATCATGAGCAGAAGAACTCAATAATAGAGCTTTACTTTTTGTTTCCGGAACATGCCAGAAAATTTTACGAATTTGGATCTAATACGGGGTTATTAGTACTAAATGGAAATCATTTAACAGTGGAATGGGCCAATAAGACCAATACCCAAGATTTAAATCATATTCATCCTTCGGTTCCAAAATATTTGATGCATGAAATCGACCATTTTGGTGCCAGAAGATGTTTAATTTTTTCTAAGTCGGTTCCTGAAAAATCGAGTAGACATTCCCATGTAATGCACTATCCATCTCCAAAAACTCATTTATCGAAAGATTTGAACATTGAAGAGATAGAAAGGGATTTTGCAGCTTTTGGTGAAATTGTAGAAATTGCTTCTGTGATTTCAAGAAAGCTATGTTTTTGTCTACATTTTGCAGACATAAGATCAGCCATAATAATAAAGAAAGAATGTGAGGCTGAAGGGAGTACTTTGAATGCAAAATATAATGATTGGTCAATTTGGTATGGGAAAGATCCAACGGACAAGCCGTGCCTCACTATTTAGAATTATATAGAATATCCTAGATATAATAAATGAAGTCAGATTATGCAATTGATTATATAAAGTACCCTAACGTACTTTGTGTTGCTGTACATTGTTATCTGGTCTCTGTGTTGGTAAATTGATGATAAATTGATGGTGCTATTAACTTTCTTAATCGGGAAAATTTGTAAACAATCGAGAAATCGAGTTAAAATATAGAGAACTACAAAATTTTGGAACTATTTTATTTATTCTTCAATTCAACAACTAGTACAGAGTACAGATAATATAAAGATGTCACAACAGAGAACGCCATTACGGTCAAGATCTTCGTTGGCAAATTTTTCCACCGGCGGATTATCTACTCCCCTGCAACAAACTACAAAACCTCGCGTTACATTAACGGAATTAAGGAGACCACCTTCGTCAAGATCTTATAGACCAGCATCTCCAAGAATGACGACGGCAACAAGGTCTAGACCAAGTTCAGCTATGGGTAACTTGTCAAGTGGAAGCAGTCGGCCAACAACCCCATCTTTCATCAGACCGCAATTACCTTACACCGGGACGATTACTGTTTCGGTTAGACCCAATCCACACAGCTTCCACCCTTCTAATTCCCCATGGCATATTGAAGAATATTCTAACACTATAAATAATACCACGGACTCGGTTTCATATTGTTTTGACAATGTATTCCCTCCCAAGACTTCTTTAACAAATAGAGAAGTATATGGTAAATCCTGTTCACAAATTGTTGACAAGTTTCTTAACGAAGGATACAATGGTACTATATTTGCGTATGGTATGACAGGTTCAGGAAAGACATTCTCAATGAGAGGGGACGAGCAAGACCCTGGTTTCGTCAAACTATCAATTGATGATATTTTTAACAAGATTGAGACTGATCATGGTAATAAACAATATAGTATAAATATAACTTACTTGGAGATATATAACGAGAAAATTGTGGATTTATTGAATAATAATTCTACCGCTGAATTAAAAATCCGAGACGATCCCACGTATGGTACTAAAATAGTAGGGATTACTTCTCCCATGATAAACTCAAAAGATCAAATTTTGCAATTGATCAAAAAAGGTGACAATAATAGAAAGACTAGTGCTACCGATTTTAATGCAAGATCTTCTAGATCGCATTCAATTTTGCAGATCAGATTGAACACAATTGATTTGATTAATAGCACAGAACAAAATTCAACTTTATCATTATGTGATTTAGCTGGATCCGAAAGAGCAACATCGAGTCTAGAAAGGAGAAAAGAAGGTTCGTATATCAACAAATCGTTGCTAGCTCTTTCTACTGTTATCAATAAATTATCCCTTTCATCTTCTGGATTAAATTCACCAAGCACACCCAATGATCATATACCTTATAGGGACTCCAAATTAACAAGGTTATTACAACCCGCACTATCAGGATCATCATTAGTTCTGATTTTATGCACAATTCACTTAGGATCAATGAATAATGGAGGTAACCAACAATTTATTTCAGAGACTTATAACACGTTGAGGTTTGCAGCAAGGGCTAAGGACATTGTAATTAATGTTAACCAGAACAAACAATCATCAATTGGAAGTGCAGAAACAACAAGACTTATTGAAGAATTAAAGAAAACAATTGATAACCAGAGGAATGAAATCTCCATGCTAAAAATTCATTCAAATAACGATGTAAATATGGACAGTAATTCTACCATATTGGAGAAAAATATGAAAATTGCCCAATTGATAGCAGAAAATCAAATACTAAATGAAAAATTAGAGCATCTTACAAGATTAAATGATTTGCAAAAGACTGAGACAATAATACTAAGAAACGATACATTGAATGATTTATTAGGTTCAGGAATTGATAACAACTTGCTGCAAGTAATGATGGCTAACTTAGAGGAATTTTATAAACGTGTGAATTATGAAATGGATGAATACAAATCATATATTGGACATTTAGAAAATCAATTAAAAGTATCAAATCAAGAGAATGCGTTTAAGATTCAGTCCAGCGATGCACGCAAGGATTCTGTCGATAAACATTTGGATGCGGTTCTAAAAGATCAGGAGGAAGAAATACTCCATTTGAAGGAATTATTAAAGGACAAAGATCATGTAATTAAAAGTCTCACCAAGACTACGAAGTTAAGGAAATTAATTGATTCAAATTATAATGAAGAAAATAAGTCTAGCACCATTGAATGTTCGAATGATAAAGAAAATTTCTCAAAATTAAAAGAGTTTAATATAAATCAAAAGAAGCCTCATGTTAGTTTAGATATTTATTAATGAAATAGCATGTATGTCGTAATATAAATTAATATAATGATCACAAAGAATATCTAAAACTGGGATTTTCTTTATCAGTTAAATCAGCAAATTCGTGATTCTTAATGTTTTCGAAGTCTTCGTCTTTATTATATGCATCTCTCCGTTTGTTATTGTGCCAATACGTATAGAATATGGCACAAAGAATAACTAATGAAGCTACACCATTGACAACAATCGATATTTTTGCACCTTGATATTCTGGTGCTTGAGTATCAATAAATGTTTGGGGTCCAATCAAGTTTCCGATACAGTAACCAATCAAATAAATAGCATTCGTTGTAACTTTCTTCGTATGGCCCGCCACATTCGAAGCAATAATTGACAACAAGCATATGAAACCAATAGGCCCAAGGGAGTAAAGACTATACCCGGCAAATTGAACATGATGATTATCAGAGAAGGCTAACATGCATTCGGAAATGACCACAATAGCTGTACCGGTGATAGCCCAGAAAAAACGGGAGGGTATATAATGTACACCCATTGCAAATAAAATACAACCGACAACTTCAACTGCACCTGTTGGCATTTGCATCAATAATGATTGGCTAGGTGAATAACCGAAGTCCTCATTCAACAAGATACTGCCAAAATTGGTTATCCCCCCGTTAGGAATATTGTTAGCCACTGAAAAAAAGAAGAACATCCATGTCTTGATGTCGGTAATAGCTTCAATAAATTGATGCTTTTTGAAATGTTTATTACCGAAACCCTGTTGGTTCGATCTGATTCTTTCCACAACCAACTTTTTTTCTTCGTCGGTCAAAAACCATGCTTTTATAGGTGTGTCAGGAAAATGAAATAAGATAACAAAACCCAAGACAATAGTTAATACACCCGTAATTATAAAAATCAATTTCCATGCAGGTAATGAATACGAACCATCGTGGACATAAAGATTGTAGGAGATAGCCCCAGAGCCCAATATTGCCCCTAAGCCGTTACAAGAAAACCATAATGCCGTTCTCAAGAACTGTTCTTCTCTCTTGTACCATTGACTGGTAAAAATGACAAACGCAGGAGTAACTGAGCTCTCTAAGATCCCCAAGATAGTTCTCAATGCAATGAAACCAGCATATTGTGGCACTGAATGCAAACACAAGACTACACCCCATAATATGATAAACAAAGAAACTGTCTTGGCAACTGGAAATCTTTGCAATAAATACGAAGCAGGAAATTCAAAAAACAAGTAGCCAATGTAAAACGCAGTACCTGTCCAAGCATATTTGTCTCCCGTCATTTTCAAATCCTCTCTCAAACCCAAAATCGAAGCATATGAGTTAGAAAGCTTATCCATGAATTGAAAGCAGTACAAAAGACACATAACTGGCAACAAATACAAGTCAATCTTGCGCAAGATCCTTCTGTTAGTTTTTTCATCAATAATTATATCTTCGTCCGGAGTATATTTCATCGCCTCATCAACATCATTTGTAATATTCACCACCTTACCGGTATGGGGCGATATGATTGTAGCTAAAGCATCACCACCTTCGTAATCCTTCATCTGTGATTCAACCTCAATTGCTTCATTTGCTGTAGCCTCATTTTTTTTCTCCGATACCATCTTTGCTTTTCTTTGGATTATTTAACAGCTATAACAGTAGCCTCTTTCCCAAAATCATGGCAAAAATGTGTTAACCGGATTTACATACTATTTATATAAATGATATCGAATATTGGAGACAATTGTTCATGCCATTGAAATCTACGGTTTTATGCGATAATCGTCCGGGGTTCGAGAATTTCCCTTTCGCGGCTTTGGTTATCGCTTATCTTTAAATTGGATAACTGCATATCCGATCATATTGTGAAAATTTAGATAAGTTGATAAATGGCCAACTAGGATCGATTACGTCCTATTGCTAGCTACATTCAATGATAAGATAAATCTTGTTGCTGTTCTGATACGGAATATATATGCGATAATGTGGCATTTTAGTGGATTTAAACCATATTCTACCCACTTATTTGCGGAGAACGTTGGGGGAATTCCGAAGGCTATTCATATTACTCGGAAATTTCATAATTAGAAAATGGAGGAGAGCTCAAAAATCGTGATGCCGAAAGAGTGCAACCACAAAATGACTGTGTTCCCCATGAATGTATATCTCACGCCTATTGTTTCAAAGAAGGGGGCGTAAAAGGCAAAATATCGTGAAGTTGTTATCTATTGTGAAATATATAATACTGCATACTTGGTGCGATCGGCACCAGAAGATATCTATTTACGTTCATACAAAATTCCAGATTTAACTCAACCACGAGTTCGAGGGCCTTGATTGACCAACCTGTAGGTTTGCTCTCTTCGTAGATTGACTTGGCTTGCTCGAGTTGGTAAAAATCTTGCGTTGCTGCCTAAGTTGAGAATTAAAGTTTCCACCATTACCAATGACGTCTTTCTGGCTTGATGAATCCAGTACTGAATTTTCAACAACTGTTTTTGGCTTCAATTTCAGGTCATTAGTATCTTGCTTCAAGACATTGACGAGCTTATTGTTGGTTAAACGTTCTCCGCCATTGAACAACCCGGTTTGATCTCTTATCTTAATCTGGTAGCTCATCAGCTCATTTATCTTATCGTCTTTGAATAGTTCGACTATATCGTTGTTGAAGATTTGCGTCTTACGGTGTTTACCCAATAAAACTCCATTGATAAGACATGAGTTGGTACTAAGGTCCAAAAGCCAGATATCGTCAAGACAATGCGCCGGGCTTTCGTATATAGAGGAAGTTAGCACTGGATGACGTTTCTTTTGAATGAGGCAATGTATTTTTGATATTCTATCATCGTTGATAAAGGTGTCACAAGTCTCGTTACGCCCGATTGCATAGGGATTTACCCCTTGTCTAATATATATCGGCTTACTATTGAGTGTTTTACCAGTGGGTAAAAGTATGATAAAAGTATCGATCGGTATGTCTTCCTTTATGCTCAAATTTTCTATCTTTATCCGTTTGGATGTTTCCATGGGTCGATCTATAGATGATTCTATTGGTCTCTTGGATCTAACACTTTCGTGTATGTTGTCATTTGTAATGTCGTGTAAACTGTGTCCGTTCAAGCGACTATCTTGGCTACCAGGTAAATGATTAGCCAGTGTCTGGGAAGCGCAATCGCTCGGTTCCTCCTGTATTATGCTATCGTTAAATCCATGTCTTGCATTTGGATCACCTTTCAATTTATTTTTAGGTTGACTCTTAGGCTGGCTTTTTGGTTGACTCTTAGGCTGACTCTTGGGTTGACTGATAGGCTGAGATGGAGGTAAAACAATTCTTTTTGGTACTTTGAATTGGTTTTTCTCTAATGGTCTTACCATATCATTATCAATTTTTCGCAATTGTTGACTTTGGGATTGTGAAAGACTCATCTCCTCGTTGTCATTTTTAATATGAGATAACCATTTATGCTCCAACGCCTCTTGAGCTGTTATTCTTAGTCTTGGTTTAACTTGCAAGCAACAGTTTAAAAAGTCTTTTCCATCTGCAGAAACATTATATGTATTTAATGGTGATTCATGGTACTCAGCATTTTTAATTTTGGTAAACATTTGTGCTTGAGTCTTGCCATTGAATGGTAAATGTGATGTCAATAAAACGTAAACAAGACATCCCAACGACCATATGTCAACCAACGACGAATAATTATTTGTGTCATTCGCATCATATTTTCCTGTTATTATTTCTGGAGCGACGTATGCCAATGTACCGCAAAATGTTTTCATGAAAGTAACATTGTCACTTAATTTTGCCAAACCAAAGTCAGTAATTTTAATTAAGATGGGATCATCTTGCATGATCAAGATATTATCTGGTTTTAAATCGCGATGTGATATGCCTAATTTATGAACGTAATTAATGCCCTCTAATATCTGTTTCGTAATCACTTGTGTAGCATCTTCACCAATGGCCCCATTGGCTGCTACAAAATCCATCAAATCACCCCCCGGAACATATTCCATAACAAGATAGTAATTATCGATGTCTTCGTAAAAAGATTTCAAGTAAACAATATTTGGATGGTCCAATTGTCTTAAGATCGATAATTCTCTATTAACACCCTCCATGGACTCTCCATTTTTTAACGCTTTTCTTCGATTTATTATCTTCACTGCATACGACTTTCCCGTTGACCTCTCTATTACCTTTTTCACGGTAGCAAATGCCCCTTGTCCTATGACCTCGTTCTTTATGATGAAATCCTTATATATGCCCTGGTCTTTTATTTCTGAGTTCGAAAACTTAGAGGGGTTGAATTGGTCCTGAAATAGAATCACGAACTTAACCACGTCTCGAGGAATACCGTTCCCAACAGATATCTCATCTCCCTGGTTCAACATATAGTTCGATCCTTTCACGAGCCTGCTATTATTCAAATGAGTCCCGTTCGTTGACGTGTCCTGGATCCATAATGTCTTGTATTGCGTGTTGAACCACAATTTAAAATGCTTGTTTGAGAGCCTGGTACTTAAATTAAGTGTGAAATCACATTCCTGATTTCTACCAACAACCCAATGATTTTTGTCTTGCATTAGATCAAAATGTGTATATTGGCCCGTAGTACAGATCAACCGACATATATATGATTTATCCAAAAACTCAACATCCTGCGTTGCCGGCGATTGTTGCGTCGGCTGCGTCTGTGTCGGTTGTGTAAAGTCCATTACTTCTTGACTAATATATTTGATGGTGTTATTTATTTAATATCTTTTTTTTATGTTTTAACGCGATTCAAAATATATAGGTCACGTGAGTATTTATACGAGGAACCTTTTTTGCCAATAATAGGCTAATCAATCAGAATAATGAATGAGTACTTGTAGTTAGACACTGAGAGTGTGCCCGCTTGATATTGTAAGAGTATAATCACTCTGTATTACTTATAGACCTAATATTTACTTGTAGTACTTAGCCACAAGCTTCGTAGAAAGTTGTTGACAACAGGTAGTTGAAAGTATTAACACAGATGAGCAATTTTGCAGCCACCCACAAAAAAGTATAAATAGAGTCAATATCCAGTGATTTTGTAAGAAGAATACCATAATTAAAGAAGTTAAGAAGATGTATTTATCACTAGTTTTCGTGTTAATACACCTTTTAGTGGTCAAGGCGTATCAGTTTGATACATTTGGTGGGACGACCATTAGCCAGAGCGAAGCAGACCAGTTGATCAGGAAAGCCAATGCTGGGTTGTGGTCATTGCGGTTGAAGATGAAGCTTTTGGGCGACCCAAGTTTCCTAGTAGGTAGCCCGCATATGTACGAACTAGAGTCAAAAGGAGATCCCACGATGAATCGGTTAAAATACTCTGATGATGTATCGAGATTACGGTCGGTTGAGAGCAATAACCAGAACGCTGTTATTCATTTTTCCTTTGAAAATACCCTTTCATATGAGGGTACAGTAGGACCACACCGAGCAGTGTGTGTGACTACTAAGGACGTCAATCCGTGGTGGGTACATTGGTCCACTGGAACTTCAACCTGCGTTGTACTCCGTATAGATGATCAATACTGCAATGGAAATGCATTCCTTTTGCCAATGGTCGGAAAAGGTGAAGGAAATCGGTACCTGGAATCTCATCCGATGGGTAGTATTTTTATATATTGCCATTAATAGAAGCTAATGAATCTAAATAGAATTAAAGTACACTTGTAGCTAGATGCTGATGATGCTTAAAATTGTAACCGGCTCTCTCGGCGGATCAAAAGCGTTACTTATAGCATTTACCTTTACTTATAGTGATTAGCGATGGTATCATAGAGTGTCTAATACACAATATTCATATTATAACTATGCAAATTATTCACATTCATAATCAGTTTTGCAACCACCTCACAGTATAAATAGATCAATATTCCCCAAATTTCCTTAGCGTAATTATTGAATATATAAACAAACATGTTTAAATTACTAGTTTTATTGTTAATACATCTTGTGATGGTTAGGGGGTATCAGTTTGATATATTTGGTGTCGTACCCAGTCAGGGGGAAGCAGACGAGTTAATCAGGAAAGCCAACGCCGGGTTGTGGTCATTGCGGTTGAAGATGAAGCTTTTGGGCGACCCCAGTCTCCTAGTAGGTAGTCCCCATATGTACGAACTAGAGTCGGACGAAAGTGCCACGATGAACCGGTTAAAACACTCTAGTAGTGTATCAAGATTACGTTCGGTTGAAAGCGATCTCCAGAATACTGGTGTGCTTTTTTCACAATACGACGATGAGACATGCGACTACAATTTCATTACATTTACTGGTATATTAGGACCATACCGAGCAGTATGCGTAACTAGTAACAACATCAATCCGAATTATGTTTATTGGAATACTCAAGATTCAACATGCGCAGTAATCCGTATAGACGAGAAATATTGCAACGGAAATGCATATCTCTTACCTATGATCGGAAAAGGAATTGGAAAATGGGATCTGGTGGGTAATCCTACTGGTAGTGTGTTTATATATTGCCACTGATAGAAGTTGATAAATGTTAAAAAATCAAAGGATAGTTGTAGTACGCTGAAGAGGTTTAAAGATTGTAACCGTAGAATCACTCTGGATTATTTGACCTAACAATGGCTTTACTTCGGTACTTAGCCCTACTTATAGCATGTAGCACCTCGTTGTTGTTGAAGGTAGGCAGTCGAAAAAGTATCAATGCAAATGCTAATCAGTTTTGCAGCCACCCACAAAAGTATAAATAGAGGACAATATCCAGTTATTTAATGAGAAGAACACCATAATTATTGAAGTAAGTAATATGTTTAAATTACTAGTTTTATTGTCAATACATCTTATGATGGTCATAGGGTACCAGTTTCAATCGTTTGGCGTTGTGCCCACACAGAGAGAAGCAGACCAGTTGATCAGGAAAGCCAATGCTGGGTTGTGGTCATTGCGATTGAAAATGAAGCTTTTGGGCGACCCCAGTTTCCTAGTAGGTAGTCCCCACATGTACGAACTAGAGACGGACCCGCATTTTAATCAAGCGCCAAATCCATTATTACAGCCGGATGGTGATCCAAGATTACGCTCAGTTGAGAGCGATAGCCAGAATACTGAAGTGAGAATCTATAAAGGAAATACTGCGACATTTTTTGGTATAATAGGACCACACCAATCAGTATGTGTCACTAGTAAGGAAGTCAATCCTAATCTGCTTTATTGGGATACTGGCACTTCAACATGCGCAGTACTCCTTATAGACGAGCAATACTGCAATGGTAATTCTTACCTCCTACCAGCTGTTGGAAAGGGTGACGCATTGTGGCAACTGTCAGAGAGTCCGACTGGTAGCATTTTTATATATTGCCATTGATAGAAGCTAATAGATGTGAATCATATGATACTTGTAGTTAGACGCAGAGAGGATGTCCACTTAATATCAGCAACAAACCGTGATTCACTAAGCAAAGAACATTCTAACAAACTAACTGGCGTTGACATCGGAAAACTGTAGCTACCAGTACTTGTTTTGCAGCTTTCTAGACATCAGGCCATATAAGAATGGACAATCTGTATGTAATATAAGCATAGTAATAACTAATAATATACGAATATATAACTTAATGAATATATGCATATGCAGATATAAGCTATACAAATTACAAGTATTCAAATATAATATATATAGATATAACTCTCAAATATAGTATTACAAAATAACATACAATATACAAAACATGCAATACACAATATTAATATCCATACTCCAAAAGTAACACATCTCACATTGGGGTTACTCGATGGAACAAATGCTTTAATCACAACATCTAGTTCTACTTATAACACTTAGTGACAGCATCTAGGGAATCCTTTTTCAACGTGGGTAGTCGAAAAAGTATCAACGCAAAAGGCTAATCAGTTTTGCAACCGCTTCGCAGTATAAATAGTGCCAATATACAGTGATTTATTAAGAACACCATAATTACACATGTAAGGAATATAAATTTATCACTAGTTTTATTGTTAGTACACCTTTTAGTTATCAAGGCGTATCAGTTTAAACATTTTAATAATGGTTACGTCATTAGTCAGAGCGAAGCAGACGAGTTGATCAGGAAAGCCAACGCCGGGTTGTGGTCTTTGCGGTTGAAGATGCAGCTATTGGGAGATCCCAACTTCCTAGTAGGTAGTCCTCATATGTATGAACTCGAAACAGAATTCAAGAGTAATCTGTTATTACACCCGAGCAGTGAATCAAGATTACGGTCGATTGAGAACGATAATCAGAATACTGATGTGCAGTTTCTACACTACACAGGATCCCTATATTACTATACATTTCATGGTAAAGTAGGGCCACATCGAGCAGTATATGTGACGAGTAAGGACCTTAATCCGCCTTACGTTCACTTGAATAGTGGTACTTCAACATGCGCTGTACTTCGCATAGACGAGCAATACTGCAATGGGAATGCATACCTTATGGTTAAACGCAATTCAAAAATATTCGGTCACATGTGCATTTATACGAGGAACTTTTTTATACATAGCACATTTCCGCAACGACTTGAGTGAAGAAACTGGTAATTTTCGAGTCTTTAAAGTTCACCAAGTTAAGACCCCTTAATAGAGGCAACTTCTTGACTTCGACTATAGCGAGTGATCTTCGATGATTACATTTATCTTAAGCCACAATATCTGGATGCGAACGAAATGAATCAGTATATTGATGTGGCACTTTGGTATGGACTCCTGTTTGTCCAACAGTATTTGTATCTTTGACATTTACTTCAAATCCTAATATGGATGCCATATATTCACATGTTGGTTCGAGCAAGTAATTCATGAAATTTGTTTTTATATGTACTTTCATTCATAAAATGCACATCTGTCAAAGGTTATATTTCTGCTCGAACCCAATACAGAGCAAGTTTGTTATTATATCTTCTCTTTGGTCTTCATTAAAAGCATAGTTGACAATCTGGTTTCAGAGATCTCTTCGCTGAATGATTCAAATTCTATATCTGAAAAAGTCTCGATGAGAATGTTGTGTGTAGCATGGCTGGGGACTATAATAATTTAACAATTATGATAACGAATATATATACGTTTCAATATCTTCTAAAAAGTAGTGAAATAGTTTATCAAATTCACGTCTTATTCATAAAAATCAAATATGTTCTTGGATAGATATATAGACAGTATATGCCTAAAAGATCAGTAGCAATTGTATTAACTTAATCTACTGTTATTTGCTAGAGTTGGTAAAGTTTCAGTTCTAAGTTATCAGTGGAAGTAAGTCACGTGTAGATAACTACGGGATAACACTAAATCATAAAACTAGGTGATGAACAATCAACACAGCTATTTTTTATCTAACTATGCCATGCATGTACTTCTCTGGTGAAGAGAGTGATGACATAACCACCGATGATCCTAGCAGTCGGTGTATCAGGGTAAATGCAGTCTTATACGCTAGAGTCCAGAACGATAATGAACAAAATACACGAGTCTTTTTGGATACTCCGTTATTAAGGATTCGAAGTGATGAACGTGAGCAAGAGCTCACGACTGAGAGATTAATGACCAAGAGTGATGCGTCAGTTTCACTAGGGACAATTCCCTTTATGCCAGTTCTTGTTTATATCACCGATGCATTGATGACAGCTGAATTCAGGGAGATGAGTAGTGATAAATTCAAAGAGAGCTATCTTGCTCCACTTGATAAAGCTATTAGAGGATCGAGTATTAAACGTCGACCTTCACTAAATGAGTACGTTTATCCATTAGGGGATGCTGCACATGTCGAGGATGATATCCAAAGGTACTTTGATGCAAAAATAGCTTATCCACTAAATGACTTATATCATGATGTTTATGATACGCACCATTACTTTGGAAAAGCTTCAATTATAAGGCCCCCATTGCATGAAAGAATAGTAGTCAAGCCAGACGTGGTTCACATTATAAAAAGGTCGTTTCGGAATTCACAGTACCCAGAGGTCTGTTTCGCCTTAGGTGATTATAAAAAAGGAAATTACAATATGAAACAAGGATTCGAAGAGTTGAAAGTATTTATAATGAATTATAAGTCAAATTTAACAAATCAGAGACATTCGAGACCACAGAAAACTCAGCCCTTATTTCCAGACAGAGACTGGACTCCTAGAATGATATTTGCCCTAGTTCTAAGGAAATACCTCTATCAGGCTTTCCTCTGCGGCACCGATAGAGTCTTTATGTCAGACCATCAAACTTTCTCGGGGTTTTTCAAATACGAAATTGCTGATGGCAAGCAAATGACGATAGACTACTATATTATTAATGATCCAGAAACCGTTGCATATGGTATTACTTTAAGATCAGCACAAGCGGGATTTTTTTATAAGAATACAAAAGATGCGCTTGATATGAAGAATAGGCTAGAAGCACTCGTTAAGGTGGCCAGTAAAACTGAAGGATCAGATCCATTTAAGAATGTGCTGCCTAGACCTACTAGTGGATCTTCCGGGAAATTATCCGGTAGTGAATATCTGACAACATTGGACACAATTTCGGAAGATGCATACAGCGATGACATTGATGTAATTAGTGGTAACACATATTGTCGAGTAATGTATGATGCTGCAAGACAGTATCCTAACTTAGGACTGAGCCTCCCGTCTATAGTGTTCTCCAAATTATATCATTACTCGAATCGGTTATGGGAAGAAAATGATTTGACATGGGTAGCTATTCCCAATAAAAAGGATTATTATGGTATGTTTTTCAACGAAATTGAGATCAATGAAAAGATTGCAAAATCGCAATTTGCGTCGAATTTTCCAAGACGCTTTGTTTCTGGTTATTGGAACGGTCTTCTCGACCATCCGATGCATATATTTGAATACCTAGGAAGAGAAATGCCAATGGAAGAATGGGACAGGAATAAGGTGTATAAAACGATCAAATTAAGACTTGAGGAGCTCCACCTGCTAGGAATTTCGCACAATGATGTTAGGCCCTCCAACATCCATGTTTCTGTGTCTGGTATAGTTTCCTTAATCGACTTCGGATTATCTGATTGCACAAGTAATGCAGTGCGCAAAATGAAAGATTTTGAATCTCTTGACCACATCTTTGGGATGCATGTGAATAGTGAGGATAATGAAAATGATAATCAAGACGGTCAAAATAGGCCAGAGAACGAAGGTACGCCGTCTGCTAGCACCACTGGTAGCATTGGAAGTGTTAATGATTCTTCTTATGAGGTAGTTTTTGATGAGGTGAGCTTAGAATCACACGATACAAGAACAACAAGGGAGGATACTTCAAAAGTGTCGCGTAGGTAGTGAATGCTTTTTGACAAGTAATAATACGGATATACAAATATAGGAAATTTCTTAACTTGGTACAACTTACGTTTCTATTTTATTTCGGGTCTTCCTTATATTCCGACTATTTGCCTTAGTCGACTATAGTGCGAATTTCAATGGGTGCAAACTGAGACATGATTAAACAGCGCTTTGCATGCTTCAATAAGGAAGTTCCAGTACTGAATATAAAACTTACCTGTTGCCCTAAAATTACCCTCTATTTATCCTATATTAAATAGTAACTAGCCATAATTCAATTCATCCGAGAACTCCTTGGAATATGGATAGAGAGAATCCTATATCAGCAAATATATTTTTGAAAACAAACAAGAATTTGATTGATATTTGTAAGAATTTGACAATTCGCACGTTCGTAAAAAGTGCTGCAAACTTCCCAACGTGATCGGTCAGATACAAATACTACATTACCGTACATATCACAATACATTTATTAGTGCTATAACTATTCAAAAACCATCCAGATTGTAAATCAATTAACGTCTGCACTTTTCAGCGAATTTCATTACCATCTAAATTTTTTTATTATTATTTTCATTTAATATTAATTTCTGCATGAGTATTCAAAAATTACAATTTTTTCAAAATAGGACAAAAATGAGAGAACTTTTTTTCTATACCTGCGATTTCTGGGACTCATAAGTACCTACAATCCTAGTCTCAGCCTTGATGACTTTAGTTACTGCTCCAACTATTTTTCTACTCTATTGAAATTTATATTTCTACAGTAATGAAATTTTAGCTTGGGCGCAAATCTTAACTATTACTACTTTTGAAATTTTTCGCCCATTTTGTATGGGTCTATGTCGTTCAGCGCGGAGAATGGCAGAATGCGCAGTCCCTAGGGGACTGGACGCTTTGGGGTTGCCCTGTTGTGCCAGAGTTTGAGTTTGAGAGCTTTGAAATGGCGATCCCAGGCTGGGAGCCAGGGTGATTTCCAAAAAAACGTGAACTAAATAGGGACCAACAGCTAGAAATCCTACCAGTTTTAATCTAAGTGGAACTAGTAGTAGTCTAATAGCACTAAAAATTAGATTATAATAGCCCAAGAATTGAAAACAAATGAGCTCTATAGTGTTGCTCGTATACTTGCTGCTTTATATTAATATATACATATATATAATTAGGGTGCATTCAAGCTAGAGAGCAATGCATACCTCTTATCCACTATAATTTCTTTAACTTTACAATACCTTGCCTATTATTACTTAGATGGCGCCCAGGATAGGAAGTTTGTACTTAGTTTAATTATTATGCCAAAACTTTCCACTATAAATTGAGCCCTTCATCCCATATTTATTAGATCTTATATCTGTTAGCGAAAACATTAAGAAATGTATAAGGATTTTGACTTAACTTGTTTGAACAGAATTGAGAACTTGCATATACTTCCACAGATAGTACAGCTTGGCAAATTCACAGAAATAGACGTCCATAGCGGTTTCAATTTTTTTACACAAATGGTGAAAGTAAACAAAAGTGATGTGGAAATGTATTTGCATGAACCATTGCGTCCCGACGACCAGTTAGTCGTGAAGGTATTTGATCCCATTAAGGCTAAAAGGACCGAAGAGCAAGAGGAAGATGAAGATGAAGATAGCGTGGATGAGGAAGGGCAACAAATACATAATTGTATGGGGAGTGACGAAACATGTATTTCGCATTACTTGTCTGAACTTCGGAATTATGAGAGCTTAATCAAGAATCCTGATTTCAATAGTGTGTATATCAAACAAGATAGATTATTTGGTCAATTTAACATCGGCCCTCACTACCATGCAATTGGTCCATTTATTATAATGAGGTACATAGAACCAATGGCAAATGACTTATTCATCAACAAAGAAGTCTATGAGAAAGCAAAGCATCAATTAGACATAATTCACAATATTAATGGAAAGGGGTTAGTATATGGTGGTATTAACAGGGAAAAGATTCTATACTCCGGAGGAAAGGTATACTTCGTAGACTTTTCGGGTAGATATATTAGTAATAAAGATGATGATCGCGAAATGTTGCGGGACTTATTTATATTCAAGTAGTTAATGAATTATTCCATTTGATATTTAGAGATGCTTCAAATAGCATCCTGAGTAGCCTAGTAATACTTTTTTTTTCCATTTCTTTTGGTGGTACTTTGCAGCAGAAAAAAATCCGCTGAAGTCTTCTGAAGTATTAGAAGAAAAGCAGTGAATAAAACTGAAATTTGGATATTGAAGGTCTGGATGTTGTCTGTTGTGGGTTTCGTTCATCTTATAGAAATTCACTAAGTTGGCATAAAACAAACGTTTCAAGATTGTTTCATCTAGGGCTAACCTTTAATAGTTACATAAACAATAAGATTCTCAATTATTTGAAGTATGTCGATCAAAACAGAACATTCTTCAATACTGTGTAATAAATGAACAATTATGATAACAAATATAGGCATACGTTTCAATATCTGCTAAAAAGTAGTGAAATAGTTTACCCAATTCACATCGAAACCTATTGCATAAAAGTCGAATATATTTCTGGGTATATATATAGACAGTATATGCCTAAAAGATCAGTAAGCAATTATATTAACTTAATCTACTGTTATTTGCTAGAGTTGGTAAAGTTTCAGTTCTAAGTTATCAGTGGAAGTAAGTCACGTGTAGATAACTACGGGATAACACTAAATCATAAAACTAGGTGATGAACAATCAACACAGCTATTTTTTATCTAACTATGCCATGCATGTACTTCTCTGGTGAAGAGAGTGATGACATAACCACCGATGATCCTAGCAGTCGAAGCATTAGGGTAAATACAGACGTATTTGCTAGAGTCCAGAATGATAATGAACAAAATACAAGAGTCTTTTTGGATTCTCCCTTATTGAGAATTAGAAGTTATGGACTTGAGCAAGAGCACTCTATGGAGAGATTAATGACCAAGAGTGATGCGCCAGTTTTAGCAGAGAAGATGCCCCTTATGTCAGTTCTTGTTTATATCACCAATGCATTGATGACTGTTGAATTCAGGGAGATGAGTAGTGATGAATTCAAAGAGAGCTATCTTGCTCCACTTGATACCGCTATTAGAGGATCGAGTATTAAACGTCGACCTTTATTAAATGAATACGTTTATCCATTAGGGGATGCTGTACATGTCGAAGATCATATCCAGGAATACTTTACTGAAAGGATATCTCCGACACTTAAGGATCTTTATCGTGACATCTGCGGAGAGCATCATTTTTTTGGCAAACCTTCAATTATAATGCCTCCTTTGCATAGAAGGAAAGTAGTTAAGCCCGATATCGTTCATCTTTTGATAAACACTTCAACTCCTAATTTACAGAATCCCGAAATCTGTTTCGCCCTCGGTGATTACAAAAAAGGAAGCTATAATTTGACACAAGGGTTCGAAGAATTGAAAATGATCATAAAGAACTACAAGTCACATTTAGGGAACCAGAGACATTTGAGACTGCAAGAATTTCAGCCCTTATTTCCAGATGGGGAATGGACCCCTAAGGTGCTATTTGCCCTAGTTCTAAGGAAATACCTCTACCAGGCGTTCTTATGTGGAACTGACAGGGTTTTTGTCTCAGATCATCAAACGTTCTCTGGGTTTTTCAAATACCAAATTGCTGATGGCAAGCAAATGACGATAGACTACTATATTATTAATGATCCAGAAACTGTTGCGCATGGCGTTACTTTAAGATCAGCACTAGCGGGATTTTTTTATAAGAATGAAGCAGATGCGCTTGCCACAAAGGAGATGCTAGCAAAATATTTTGGAATAGCCTGCGAAACCAAAGGACCGGATCCGTTCGTGAATGTGCTCCCTAGGCCAATTAGTGGATCTTCAGGTAAATCATCTCGCAGTGAACATCTGAAAAGTTTAGGAATAATTAAAGAAATCGAAGATAGTGATGACTTTGATGTGATTGAGGGAAACACGTATTGCCGAATAATATATGATGCTGCAAGACGATATCCTAACTTGAGTCTTCCATCCACAGTGTTTGTCAAATTGTATTACTACTCGAATCAGTTATGGGAAGAGAATGAATTATGTTTTCATGTTCCCGATAAAACGGATTATTATGGTATGTTTCTCAACGAACTTGAAATTAACGAAAAAATTAAAAATTCACGATTTGCATCGAATTTTCCAAGGCTCTTTGTTTCTGGTTATTGGAATGGTCTTCCCGACCATCCGATGCTTATATTTGAATATCTAGGCAAACAGCTACCGGTAAAAGAATGGGATAGGAATAAAGTATATGAAGTTATCAAATCAAGACTCGAGGAGATCCATCTGTTGGGAATTTCCCACAATGATGTTAGCCTCGCCAACATCCATGTTTCTGTTTCTGGTAAAGTCTCCTTAATAAATTTTGGATATTCGGATTTTAAGGCTAGCGAAAAGCATAAAATGAAAGACTTTGAATCTCTTCACTACATATGTGGAATAAATAATTACAAAGACGATTGTAAAGATAGTCAAGCCAATCAAGATAGGCGATAGAACGAAGGTGCTCCATCTGGTGAGGCTGGTACCACTGGTAGCATTGGAAGTATTAATTATTCATCTGATAAAGTAGTTTTTGATGAGATGATCTTCGCCCTATACAAGAACAACGAAGGAGGAATTACTTAGAAAATATTACAACGGTAATGGATGTATTTGATAATATAGGTTTCTTAGTTTTCTTATTTTTCTTATATTTCCGAATTTCAATATATATTGGTCATAGGCGCAAATAAATCAAAATAATGAAAGAATACTTGGAATTACACGCTGAGCGATGTCTGCTTGATATTGTGACCGGATAATCTCTCTAGATAGAACAAAGGATTTATTTGGTTAGCACTGGAATCTTAGAGAGTCATTGTTGAATGTAGGCAGTTGAAAAGGTATTAACACAGGTAAACAGTTTTGCAACCACCTCGTAATATAAATAAAGTCAATATTCCAGGAATTTAATAACAAGAACACAAAATTTATATATGTACAGAACATGTATTTAACACTAGTTTTCGTGTTAGTACATCTTATTATAGTCGAAGCATATCAGTATGAACCGTTTGATAATAGTCCGTTAATAAACCAGGGCGAAGCATACTAGTTGATCAGGAAATCCAACGCAGGGTTGTGGTCGTTGCGATTGAAGATGAAGCTCTTGGGGGACCCCAGTTTCCTAGTCGGTAGTCCGCATATATACGAACGAGACACAGCATACTCGGCAAGTGAGTTATTACACCTGGAAGATGAATCAAGATTACGGCCAGTTGAGAGCTATAGTCTGAATAGCCAGGTTCAGCTTTGGCAATTCGATTAAAACGCACTACCCAACTACAATTTTGTTACATTTTCTGGTCTAGTAGGACCACACCGAGCAGTGTGTGGCTTCTAAGGAAGTCACTCCGACTTATGTGTATTTGGCTCACTGGTAGTTCAACTTGCGCAGTACTCCGTATAGACGAACAATACTGCAACGGGAAAGCGTACCTCCTACCACAGGTCGGAACAGTGGTACGGATTGGATGCCTCGTGTTAATCCGATAGGTGGCATTTTCATATATTGCCATTAATAGATGATAAATCTAAACCATAGGCTAATTGAAGTTAGACGTCGAACGGATGTTTCTTACTATTATAGCCGTATGATCTCTATCTGGAACAAAGGCTTTATTTATCTTTACTTATAATAGCTAGTAACAGCATTATCGCTAGCACCGCTAGAAATGCATTCCTAGTCTATTCTAAGTCTACAACCAGATCATTAAAATTAAAGTAATATTATATATACATGCTATTATACCTATTCATTAAGCAATACTCTTCATCGAGTGAGAGAAGGAAGTAGTTGGGTAAATATGACAGTCATTAGGAGCGAAATTATCATCAAGATAATCCAATTGATTTAATTCTTCCTCCTTGTAATTGTAGTGTTTGAAACACAACCAGAAAGACGCACCGGCAATGAAACATGCGACACCTAAACCAGTGTAAGTCCAGACCATCTTAGGATCTTCTGATGTAGAGGACATAGCAATACCAATGACAGAACCGAAGGCATTAGTGACCAAGAATAAGGAGGTGATGAAAGATTTCATGGAGACTGGAGCTTTGGTGTAAGCATATTCTAAACCTGTAACAGATGCAAGGATTTCGGAAATGGCAATCAAGACATAGGCTGGAACTTGGATGGCTACATGAATATGATTAGGAACATTTTCAAACTCCTTTCCACAGTTCATTGGGTGATCATAACATGGTCCGGCTTTGTAAACATAATGTTGCAAAATAGCAGCATAAGCCATAGCAGCGGTACCAAACATGAAACCCCAGGCAATCTTGGTAATGGCCTTGAATGGAGTAAACTTTCTGATAAATGGATAAAGGAACCTTTCGAAAACAGGAACAAGTAAGATAATAGCAATAGAGTCGAAAACTTGTAAAATATCATTTGGCAAACCATGTCTTTCCATTTGTCCAGCCTGGGAAATGAAGTTATTGATCATTTGACCGTAGACAACCCAGTAAAAGGGGAAGAAAATGAAAACTTTACAAGCGTAGATGGATCTTTTGACTTCTTCAACAAACTTATCACTCCAAGGGTAATCCTTGTGAGGTGAGACAGAAGGTTTAGCAGTATTGAAGTTAAACTTGTTAGTAAGACTGATCCAACAAATTTTGAAGGACTTGGCAATAACCTTGTCAGAAACAGGGACCGATACATATTGCTTTCTACCCAAAAGTAATGCAAAGATAGCAATAAAGAAGAAGCATAATGGTAATAAGTAAGCTGCCCAAAATCCAACGTGTAATTCTAATTCGGTAGTTGCAATAACGGATAAAGCACCAACATTAACCATAAGATAGAAAAACATAAAAACGTTTTGAATAGTAATATTTGGATCTTGAATGACACGTTCTCCTGACTTCAAGACCTTAATAATTGGTTGCGTTTTTGGAACTTGATCGGCGATTAATGGGGAAACATTAGCTTTAACACCACCGGTACCAATCCCGATAATAAGAATGGACGTGATATAACCACCAAAGGCAGCATTATGGCTCATTGATGGAAGAGAAGTAATAAACAAGATGAAAATACCGACAACGTAGAATAAGGCAAAATAAATAATTGTCTTTAATTTTCCGAAGTATGTATCAGCAACATAAGCACCAAAAATAGGCGTTACATAACACCAAAGTTGAAAGAAGTATGATAAGGCCGTGGCACCTTGCTGATTCAATGACAACCTACCCTTTGGTATGTCGTTTGGACCATTTTGCATATAATTCTGGAATGGTGTGTTTAACCCGTAGTAGGAAAATCTTTCAGCCAATTCGACGATGGCCACAAGCCAACATCTGATAGGAATTTTTTCCGAAACATGTCTCAAGGTCTTCATTTCCTCCAAAGTTGGTGTTCTTCCCTCATCTCCTTCGACTGTAGAAGATAGCTGGTCCTGGCTTTCGCTCTGAACTACGTCTGTTTCGACCTTTTTCACGTCCAATGAACCATTTTCAATTTCTGTTTGGGTTTTCTCACTCATTGTATAGTATACTTTTTAACTTATTAAATAAAGCAACTAAATACTAGTGTCACTTGGAATATTATTCAAAACACAATATGATGATTAAATTTTTTTTTCAACCAGGATTCCAATCGGTTTTATAATTTTTCCGTTTATCGCGTACCAATGAAAATTGTGAATAGTGGAGATAAATGTTACGACCACAAATCAGTCAAGATGCATACATCGATCGGCCATTATCCCTGGACCTCTGGTGACAGGTTTATTTGTTATCTGAATGTAACATTAAAGCGGCTTCACTTAGGGCATTTTGAAAAATTCTAAGGCGATTGTTCGCGAACGGTTCCAAAATAGAAACTGCAAGTGCGGAATTGGACCGAAAGAGTAATTTCTATGCGTGCCATTCGCCTGAATGGCCCGACTGAGTGTAGGGCGTTCAAAAGGAATTACTATTTAGTTTTGAATTTGCAATTATAGTCCCGTATAACTAGCAAAGGCGAGCATACAGTAGCTAGTCCTTGATAAAGATAAGAATTTTTCCAGAAAGCCTGGGGTTTATGCCAATAATTGCCAGGTTTGGGTTTTGTCGTATAAATTTCGGTTACAATGGAGCATTGCATAGAAGAGCGCAATACAAAACTTTAGTTCTAGGTGCAGGTTTGCACATCTTCCCATCACGGGGTATATTTAAGTTAACGAAACGTTTATTGTATAAAATATTATCTAGATCTAATAATGGGGCGTGAGACAGCCAAACCAATGTAAGACATCAACTGGGTCGATGAGCCCACGGCGGAACCAACACTTAATTGGTTTATTTAATCTACGGCCCAATAACCGGGGAACAAGTAGTGCATTTTTTCTAAAACTTCCTTTTTGACCGCTTGGGGATTGGTACTCACGGAGTACTTCATAGAGCCCTTCAAGTCGTCTCCCAAGCCCAAAGAGCCAGTTGACAATTCCTGGCTAATGACGTCAATTAACTTGGAAGCCATTTTGCAGGCATTAGCGGAGTTAGCCTTCAAGTTGCCTACCACGGTCTCAACTGTGACCGGCTCTTCGTCTTCATTCCACGAATCATAGTCGGTGGACATACAAATCATCTGATAGGCGATCTCGGCTTCCCTTGCAAGCTTAGCTTCCGGCAAGCAAGACATATTGATAACGGAACCTCCCCACGATCTATACAATTTTGACTCTGCTCTCGTACTGAATTGCGGACCCTCCATACAGATTAAGGTTAAGTCTTCCCCTTTGTTGGTTTTAGCTTTACTGTGAAACGTTGGGGCATCCTTGCCATCAAACTTCTCTAAGAATCCGGCAGTTGGGATGCTTTCCACAATCAATTTGTTCAACTTCAAATCAAATGGTTCTCCGAACATGGCATGTGCTACAAAACCCTTCTCAAAGAATGTGGAAGGTCTGATACCCTTGGTTCTATCAATTACTTGCGTTGGGATAACGAAGTCTCTTGGCTTGATTTCTGGTTGCAATGATCCAACCGCAGAGAAGGCAATTATCGCCTTAACACCGATCTTTTTCAATGCGGCCATATTGGCTCTCGATGGAACGTCGGATGGTAACAAATCATGCTTTTGTCCATGTCTAGCTAAGAATGCGACGGGGAATCCCTGTTCTGTAACTGATATAGTAATCGGCGATGATGTTGCTCCCCATGGGGTGGAGATAATCAATCGTGCCACTGGCTTCAAGTTTGGCAAATCATATAATCCGGTTCCTCCAATAACCGCTAATGAGACTGGCTCATTGAATTCATGAGGCAATGGCGCATTCTCAACCTTTTCTCTGTGTAGGGACATTTTACTGGTAGTTCTGATCTTCTCTTTCTTAACCTAGGTAATAATGATTTGATTTTTAAGGGCCACTGTTTCAACAAATAGTAATGGAAACCGTGGGTTATTTCCATCACCAACGTGATTAGACATTTTTCGAACCCGCAAAATCATGTAAACTGTAAATCTCAATCAAAAAAGGTTTTCAGTGATCAAAGGTAAAATAGTTAGTATATATAATTATAAAGTCATTTAGCATGTTTTCAAACGTATCCATACCTTATAGGTCTGTTCAGCGAACAGCCAGATTGTCATATAGTACGGTTAGGTATCTTTCATCTAAACCCCCGAAAACTGAGGATGTCAGCAGCTCGTATTCTGGAACCCACTTGGGGCCGTCACATACAACGGCGCCACCATCGTTGTCCAAACGCAAGAAGAAATATATACCATTTGAAGACTTTCCCAAAGTACCGGAGAGTATTTTGAAGCAAACAGACGAAGAGCTTTTTTCTAACATGAATATGAAGCCTACCGGGAGTAGTAGCGGAGTGACAGATAATTTTATAAATTTTAGGATTCCCGAGAAATATCTCAAGGTCAAGGAGAAAGACGAAATAACAGAGAAGGACAAGGCATTAGTGGAGGAGTTGGATAACTTTCTTAAATCGAACGATGTTTTTGAGCAATCACAATCACAGTTGAATTTTATCAAATTATATTACGATCAAGATACGAATCTGTATCAGCCGTTACCAGAGCATACGTTGAAGAAGTCATTATCGGGGATGATAAATTTGAACCCTTCTTTAAATGATATAGACGACGAGTACTTGTGGAAATTGATCCCCAAAGATAAAACATTCGGCATACCACCTTTTGAACAATCCATAGCCAAAGACGGATTCAAGAAATGGGAACAGGCACAATTGCAAAAACAAAAGAAAGAAATGAAGAACGAAGAAATGAACAATAAGGAGTTTGAGGATTTTAAAGTCTTGCTACAAAACTCAAAGACTTTCTTCAAGGTACATTCGAAGGGTCGTAGAAAGTTGGATCGAAAATTGTTAAGAAAATACAAGCAATTAAAACAACAAGGAAAGATACCTAAAGATTTTGACCTTATTAAATTTAATGATGATAATGATCCATAGGCCCTCATAATAAGGCATTTTACATGTGTATAGTTTAAATAATAATAAATAACATTTTATTTTTAGAATCAACTTAATTATTCAATAATTATTAATTCAACGTCCTCGTATCCAAATTTACTTTTGTTTTCTTCATAAATTCTCTTCAACTCATCAACGTACAATTTATGATAATGATTTAAGATTTCAGCTGGGATTTTGGCTTTAGTGAAGGTTTTCTTATCCTTTTTGCCCTTTTTGTCAGAGGGTTCTTCCTCAGTATCAAAGTTTGGATGTTTCAATTTATATTCCTCAAGTAATCCACTTGGCACATGGATGGGTTTTCCCATGCATATATTGATTGGATTTCTGTAAGGCAAGAGGCCAAAATCATAAATAAACACACCTCTAGCGCTGAAGAAAGGTACAGTAAATTGAAATGAAGATTTCATCCACTCTTGAAATTTTGACCCAAAGGAGCCTGGTTTTGGTTGTACTAATTTGTAAATATCGGCTTCTCCAAATCCGAATGTAGGTACCAAAGACACATTACCTGTCTCAATAGCAATCTTAACGAACCCCTTACGTTTGTTCAAAACTAACTGAATTTGCCTTCTAGGATTAACCAACTCGCCCTTGCTGACTGGGTCTGGGGTTTTCTGGGCTTGTTCCTTTAATTTTTCAATATTAGCTTCATTAACTTTTTCTGCAGCATCCTCCTTAACGATTTGCTCTCTTTCTTCTTCGCTTTCTTGCACATCGCTGTCTTCATATCCGTTGCCTATTTTATAATTTGGCGATACCATGTTATTAAGTAAGGACTCTTGTGCACCTCCAACCACGATGCAGACAGAATTATCACCGTTGTTAATAAGACTTTTAGCATTTTTATACGATGCACTAGTTAAGCCCAAACCTAGTATATAATCCCGATAGAAAGGTAACGTAAATTGGGTAGTTAATGTCAATGGAAAAACATTACTAATTCCGGGCAACAACCTTTCGCCTTTAGAACTATCATGAAATAAGGGTTTTAAAAACTTAAACGGTGGTGTGAAGGGCTCGTTACGCAAAATATTAGTTGCAAAGGTCCCCATGACACCCATAGAAATAACACCATGAGGGTGATAGCCAAAAATATATCTTGGTCCTGTAGCAACTTTCTTATATTTAAAAGTACTAGTACGTTTCTTATCATTTGATGAAGAGTCCAGTGAATTATGCGAATCAATATCATTTAATCTCTTTCTTAATCCTAAGTATTTGAACAATTTGTCAATGTATGTCCTGGAGTTCTCTGAAATTAAATCCTCTTCATCATTAAGCCCAGATTCATCTTCAATGAGAACCAGTGTAAAGGTGGGCTCGAGATCACACGCTTTGTGAACGGTAATTGGAAAGTAATTCACAAACCACTCCCACACAATAAGATTTCTCATCCAATCTTGGGTACGATAAACTGCCTTCCCATTGGTTGGTGTATGCATGTCAAATTTATACCACCATATGAAATAGGGAAGGATGATCAATAACCATACAATCCATCCCAATGAAATGGTAATTAAAAATAAACTCAAAAAAAATGGGATGGAGCAACAATGCCAGATGACACCTAATGTTTCCAACCGACTCAGTAATGGGGTGTTCAACGGAGCCAAATTCAAAAATGCCTTCTTTTTATGTGTTTTGCTCTTAGTGCTTGACAGGGAACTCAGGCTTGATTTCCTGCTATGTTTTGGCCCATGTCTTTTGGTCAACTTCTGGAGATTGTCTTCATGAGAGGGTGTTTCTGGGGAAAGGGGTTCCTCGGCCATTTTTCTCCTTCTTTTGAACTTTAACTACTTTAATTGAATACTAAGAAATGCCGTACGATTACAGTATCAATTAAATCCAATATATCTTGAAAAATTCGCTTATGAATAAGGTTGATCATAAACCTATGAAAGAAGGAATTTATGGACAGACTTAAAATGAACGCGAGTGGGGAATAAATTGATTCTCAAAATTTCAGAAGCGAAAAGAAAGGCATAATAGGTGCAACTCATGAGCCATGGGTAAACGTAATAGAGAAAAGGCAGACTTATTAGATGCTGATAATCAAAAGACACATTATTGGATTAACCCAAGAAAAAGTCGAAAGAGTAGTTTAATTGGGAGTATTTGGAATAAAATCGACATATCACACTCCAGCGATTCCACACCGTTTATTAAGTTGTTAAATGGAAAGGAGACAGATAAAGAGGTTGAAGCCAGATATAAGTTATTCAATAGGATATGGGATCATCAATTATGCAAAATTCAAACTATTTTAGATAATGCTAATACTGAATTATTTGAAAAATTGTTGGAGTACATTAACTCACCACTCGAGTTTGGAAAATATAATAATGAAATTGCAATAAATAATGTATACAAACTACCAATGGGGTTCCTACTGTTAGGCTCAAACACTGCAAACAATCTTAGGATCATACAAGAGTTCAACAAGTTTATCCAACAACGGGAGCAAAGGCAAATAAAGGTCATCAATTTAAATTCTAAAAATTGTGCAAATATCAAGTCTACACTTAGGGAAGTGGTAAAGCAGGTGTTGAGTAAAAGAACTGAAGAATATGAAGAGAATGATGAGAGTAGCGATTCATCAGACGAGGAAGAAAGCGAGGATGATATGGATTATGACGGAAGGATAAATTATGATTTCGATATTGTTGAAGATTGGTGTTTGAAGCAATTTTCCCGGGAAAGGGTTGGCTATAGAGATACGAATCTCAGGCTTATAATCATATTACAAGATTCCGATTCGATAAGTAATCAGGTACTCAATCAACTAATTAAACTTATTCATTCATATTCAAATAAACTCCCCATCAAGTTAATTATGGGACTATCGTCATCCAATATAACCAACTGGATTAATAATAATCTTAGTAACGAACTAAGAATTTTAATAAATGGGTTCAAGTTCACAGGAATTGATACTAAATTTTTGGGATTCAAATTAATTAATGAAGCATTTTTGAATAACGAAGTTAACGATACAAACCCATTGATTCTTAACCATAAATTATCGTCTATTATCTTTAATAGATTTAAAAATTCGAATAATTCTATTGATAATTTGATAGCTCAATTGAAATTAGCATATATGATTTACTTCTATCAGCTGCCGTTATCCAATTTGATTGATGAAAGTTTCAAGCTTACTTCTAGACATCTCAGTGCTTTGAGTAAATTGCCTTCCTTTAAAAGATACATGGAAGAGTTGATATTTAAGTATAACGAACAAAAGAAGTTATTAAAACAGGAAAAGGAATTCGAAGATTTTGATCAACCTTTAAAAAGAAAAATGGATACAAGCCAGGTAAATGATTTGAAAACTGAGATTAAGTCACTACTCAATTCGTCCGATGCAATGGGAAACTTATTAAAGAAGACTAGACTTTCATTTAAGAAGTATAAAATAATTATTCTTAATTTGATGAATATTATTTATAAATTACAGGAATATAATGGAAAACATAATAAGGAAAAGTTTGAGATATATAAGCTCATAATTAATAACCAGATAATATCTTCGGTATACCTTAAGGATCTTTTAGTAACATTGAAAAAGAATGTAAATGATTTTTTGAATTTTTTAAATACTAATGAATTTATCGAGGAAATAGACGGTGTTCGTGATACACAATTGATGACTTTGAAAAATACACTGAGCCTAAATGTACACCACGAGAATTTATTGAGCTGTTTAACTAAGTACATACAAAAAAATGAAGTGAATTATAAACTTGAAGATCACTTATTTAACGAAATTTTTTCGCTTGATGGAGGAAGTTTCATAGGGTTGGGTTTCAATTTTGAGGAAAACTATGAAAATTTGATGCTCAATCTTGTCAGGCCAAAATTAAGGTCAACTTTGGAATTGGGTCTCAATGATCCTAATTCATATTTGCAAAATGAATTAATAAGCTCACCCACAACTACCCGCGATATATCTCCTATAATATGCCAATTGTTCAAGGTGTATAAAGATGCCCCGGTTTCAATAAATATCTACGATTTTTATGTTGCATTTAAGCAATCATTGGCTAAAGATTCAATAATATCTGAAATAATCAAAAATAATAATAATGAGAACCACAAACGGATGTTAGACAAGTGCAAGCTGGGTGATGAATTGATTTGGAATAAGCTCACCTATTCTTGGTTTTTACAATCGTGTTTTGAATTAATCAATCTTGGGTTATTAAAAGAAAAAGCTAAGAATGATTATTTGGAAAAATCAATATGGATTAATTTATAGACTACTCTATTCATTTTTATATACCTTGGATCCATATTGCTTTGCTGTGTCGTAATACTTTGATGCCTTTTCAGTAGCTTTTTCATATATTTGATTTGATTTCATATGATTATGAGCTGATATTGATGTTATTATTAATAATAATATAAATACTGATAATATAAGTATGTTAATTAATCTTTGCGTTCTGAATAAACGATTAGATATCTGTGTAGAATTTGCGACTGACCTCATATTGTTGGTTGGTGTATGGCTATTAGATTATGATAAGAGAAATCATTTTTGTACTTGCTTATATCGATAACGGATGTTCCGCTTCAACAAAAAATCAAGGGGTAGTGTATATACCATGATAAAGGAATTTTGCAATCAAGAATATATAGGAATTATCATACTGTCAGAGATTCTACAATACATGTAAATTTTTGTATAAGATCATGAATTAAGATGCAATTGTTACTATATAATTGGAATATTTACCATGTTAAATGGCTGTTTAACCAAACATCACCGAGCTTCTCAAACTTTTCACTTTCGGCCTTGGTGAATTCAACAAGTAGGCCAGTTTGATTATTGTATAATGGAGCGTTCTTATTATCGTCATTGTACATGCCACCAATCAGAGAATATGCACACCATGTATAACCGGCGCAGTATGCCCTCATATTAATCCAAGATCTACTTGGCTCGTTTTCTATGTTATCTGCCTCTAAAGAAGAAGGTGGAACAATGGCGTGCTTAAGAATCAACTTATCATAGAAAAAAGTTTTGAAATGATCCAATGTCTTAATGTCTGTATATCTCTCTCCGTGCCTAAATTCGTTTTCAAAATTAACCTTATCATTTTGTCCGCAATGCATAAAACCGGAATTGAACCAAAGTAAGGTATGATCGTCCTCGTCGTTTATATGCCCAGGGTGGTTGGAACATAACTCCTTGGCATTGTACTTCGAAGGATTTCTCTCGTGACTTGGTGTCAATTGACCTATGGACGCCAGGAAATGATCATTGAATGAATAATTCTCATCACCTGATATAATCAATGCTAACCAAAACAATTCTTTATCGCCATATACCCTTGCTTGAACTGAGAGGTGAAAATTTAGTTGAGACATTATCAAGGGCTGCGAAAAATGTTTCCGGCGATTGATAACTACCAATCCACTTTCCATGTAATGATTTAAACCCTTAAAAAACTCGTTTTCCAACGTATATTCGGTCATCTGTGGGATATTGAACCAAATGGAATCCATTAATGAGGGCAAAAGTTTCCTGAAAAATACTAAATCATACTTGGGTCTATATTCAACCGTAGACCTATCTTTATAGAACATAGTACCAGTCGACTTGTACTTCTTCAAGTTAAAGAAGAATTCGGGCTTTTCCAAGATGACTGTATCAGCATCTAATAAAATCATTTCTTCAAAGGAGTTAAACATAGTGGCCAAAATCTTATTCCCGAACTGGGAGAATTTATTAATATATTCAGGTTTTACTGCCGAAGTCACATTAACGAAAGTAATGTCTTGTGGAGGTAATTTTGTATTGTCCAATAAAAACTCGTTTCTGCTGGCACTCACCAACTTAGTCATAGACTCTTCGGATAATTCTTTGTAGTATATCACCTCTAATGGTAACAAGTTCTTTAATGATCTAAGCAATTGAATTAGTCTTAATGTTGAGTCCAAGTGCTTATCGGAAATAGTCAACACAATTCCCCTTCCTCTCAACATGCGCTTAAAATTGCTCATAAAACATGGTCTCATGAACATCGACAAGACCCCATTTGAAGGAGAAGATAACTCAGTAATGCTTCCATCCCATTTGGTATATACGGGTAACTTGAATGTGAGCCATGGGTATAACTTTGCTTCGATCTCATTGCAAGAATATCTCAAATTTTTATTTACTTCGAAGTTTACGGGCTTCTGATATGGGATCACTTTCTTCTGGGCCCGTACAAATGCTGCTTCATCCTCGTTCTCGATATAACACTTGTTGAAAATTTTTAAATGCGTTAAATAGTTGTGCATCGTCTGCTCATCGTATTGGATGGTCTTCCACTCCTCAGACTCCTTGTCAGCCTCAAAATCGGCCCGATTAAACCCAAAATGCCTGTGTGGGTCCACGAAGTTGGTCTCGTTCATCATAAGATTATTGAAGTACAAATTGCACCTCTGTCTAAACGAGTGCCTATTCAAAATTCTCGGAAGACTTTCCTCTGCCATTAGCGATCCATAATTATCCGAATATACCCTGAGATCTTGTAACAGCTTGTGCCTTGGAAACTCTTCGAACAATAACGGCATCACCTTATCTTCGTTGATTCCCCTATCCACCTGTCTGCTCACTTGGTACCACATATACAAGCATATAAGCCAACTGACTATGAAAACTCGGACCATTGCCCTTCGGTTGGTGCCCTTGAATACCACCATTTCTACAACTCCGTTTGTATTTCTGACACTTAAACAGCTCGAGATGCTTCAACAGCAATTCCAGGATGGCTTATGACTTGAATCAACGAGAACCAAAAACACCCAAGGGCCGATGTAATAAATTTTATTGACATCTATAAATATATGGGTTATGAGCCCCCGCAACAACCCTCGACCACGTTTCGAACAATAATTCTGCGTATAAAGAACATCTCATCGAAGCATCTTATCTCCCGACCTACTTCCTATTCCATGGTCCACATGAAACTTCAGCTTCTACACTGGCATTCACATTAAAGTGGTGTTTTGCAGTCAATCACAGTCCAATAATCATCGTCCAACAATCACCGTCCAATAAACACCGCCCAATTGCTCTACTTGAGATGAGCCCAATTTATTTTTTTAGCGAGCGGCACACCTAAATACGTCAAGGCTTTGCAATGTACGAATATTCTTATTCAAACAACTTCGGTTGGATAAAACGGAATTTGCTCCGGTGGGTGCGCTCAAACATCGCTGTTATCGCGCGCTCGGTCCCAATACGCAAGTGAACCCATCATACGCTCTACAGATGAATCGACAGTTTTACACTAGAGAAACCTGCCAAAATAGCGTTGCTTCGTATTTTGCTTTGATAGAATGCGGACTGCATATACGTTTTTTATTGGCATATCCCTCTTTTGGTTAGATCCAGTGCGATATCTCGCTCGCCTTTGCTCCTTTCGTAAACTGGGCTTCTATTTCGTCTTTCTACTGCATTCCCACGGTTCTTTGTTCGACTGCAGTTCAGATTTGCTGGGAATTCGCCTGAGACAGGCAGGACATTCTCCTCCGTCGTAAAAGATAGCTAGTCTTGTTGCCCATTTTTCCGATAAATCATGGCACGTGACATCCCGCCAATAGCGACAATGTATTCTGTTACGGCGCTGTCACCCCATTAATGGTATCATCCATATCTTGCCTATCTGTCTTATGATAGTGATCTCGTTTAACGAGGCCCAGAATACCCAATTTAGTGGCTTGCGAGCAAATGTTATATATCATATTGTTATACATCACTTTGTTATATATCACTTTGTTATACATCACTTTTTACATAGTTGTTATATATCACATATTATGTATAACATTTATAGTTATACTAGGTCAACCAGTAAAGCTGAAACCCCCAGGGGTACAATTGCAACCACAGTTGTATAATACGACTTCTATCTACTTGTGGTAACTTCAGAGATACACTCCTGAATTTTGGCACGGCACTTTTAACATTGTGAAAGATCCCACCATTATCGGAGAATTGATACGCTACAGAAAGTGGGAAAAACGCGGTCGTGTACCAAAATTAATAATTTTGCAGTTGATAAGATATGGAGCTGAAAAATATGGGGAGACGTATATATATATATATAGGACAATCCCTTACCCAGATGTAGTTTGCTCTGTTGTAGCTGGTATAGCATTTTCTTCACTGTCGGTTAATAGTACGCAGTAAAATAGATACTATTAAAACAACATAGGTATACGATGCCAGAAAAAGAGTTGAATTATATTAGGTCGGTCGAGGCAAGTTCTCTGCCAAACGAGAAAGAGGGAGGTGTTTATGTTGATGCATTCGAGGCCAGTGACAACAAGCCTCCAATGTCGAAGTACGAGCGTTTTGTGGATTCGTTCAGAAGGTACGATGAGGCGGAATTGGGGCTTGATCCCAACTTGTCGGACGTGGAAAAAGCGGCCATTATCACTGCAAACGCACCGTTATCGAGGTCTTTGAAAAATAGACATTTGCAGATGATTGCTATCGGTGGGTCTATTGGTACTGGTCTTTTTGTTGGGTCTGGTTCGTCGTTGAGAACGGGTGGACCAGCAGGGATTTTGATTGCTTATATGTTGATTGGTTCTATGATTTACTGTACGGTGCAATCGTTAGGTGAATTGGCTGTCACGTTCCCTGTTTCGGGTGCGTTTGTTACTTACAATACGAGGTTCATTTGTCCATCGTGGGGTTTTGCTATGGCTTGGAATTATGCGTTGCAATGGTTGGTTGTTCTACCTTTGGAATTGGTAGCTGCAGCTATTACTATCAAGTTTTGGAACAAGTCGATCAATTCCGCGGCGTTTGTGGCGATATTTTATGTTTTGATTGTGTGTATCAATTATTTTGGTGTCAGAGGTTACGGTGAAGCCGAGTTTGTTTTTTCTATTATCAAGGTTACTGCTGTTGTCGGTTTTATTATTTTGGGGATTGTTCTCGCAGCCGGTGGCGCACCAAATGGTGTTAAAAATGGTGGTAAATTCTGGCATGATCCTGGCGCCTTTGCAAATGGTTTCAAGGGTGTTTGTTCTGTCTTTGTTACTGCTGCGTTTGCATTTGCTGGTACCGAGTTAGTTGGATTGGCCTCGGCCGAATCTGCCAACCCAAGAAAGTCTTTACCTAAGGCCACCAAACAAGTTTTCTGGAGAATATTTTTATTCTACATTGTTTCATTAATCATGGTTGGTTTATTGGTTAAATATGATGACAGTAGGTTGATTTCGGACTCATCTGTGGATGCTAGTGCTTCTCCATTTGTTCTTGCAATTAAAAATGCTGGTATTGGTGGTTTACCATCGGTCATGAATGTGGTCATCATGATTGCTGTCTTATCTGTTGGTAATTCCTCTGTTTTTGCCTCATCCAGAACCTTATGTGCATTAGCTGCTGCCAACCAAGCACCAAAGATCTTTGGTTACATTGACAAGAAGGGACGTCCATTGGTGGGTATTACAGTCCAATGTGTATTTGGATTACTTTGTTTTGTTTCTGCTTCAAAGAAACAAGGTGATGTGTTTACTTGGTTAATGGCTTTATCAGGTCTCTCCTCCATCTTTACTTGGGGTTCAATTAATCTTTCACTTCTTAGATTTAGACGTGCCTTGACTGTGCAAGGAAGAGACACTTCCGAGCTTTCATTTACTTCCCAAGTCGGTATTTATGGTGCATTCTATGGAATGTCGTTGAATATCTTGGTTCTTATCGCTCAATTTTGGATTGCATTATTCCCACTTGGTGGAAAACCAGATCCAAACGTTTTCTTCCAACAATACCTTGGTATGCCTGTGGTTTTGTTCTTCTATATCTGTCACAAACTTTATAGGAGAAACTGGAGATTATTTATCAGAGCTAAGGATATTGACGTTGACACTGGTAGACGTGAATTAGATTTAGACTTATTAAGACAAGAAGTTGCAGAAGAAAAATCATACATCGCTTCCAAGCCATTCTACTACAGAGTCTATCGTTTCTGGTGTTGATCCGTCTGCACTTTGACGAATAATGATACTGCGTGGCTAAGGATTTCACTCCTTCCTTTACAATTCTTCAAGTGCTTTGAAAGCACTTGATACTTTTACTTTCTTCTACCACGTGATTTTTATGTACAGATATACAATTATATATACAATTATAATATTAAGTTCAATTGCTTGTAGCATGGGGACAGTGATCCCTGCTTAAGAAGTGGATAATACCCTGGTGCTGAAAGCTTGGCTTGTTTGCGCCTATTGTGTCGTAGTATCTACCGCAGAATTTATAGTCGATACAGACTTAGCAATTCAATTGACTACTAATAAATCTAATATTTACTGTATAATTAATATATAGTTAGAAAACCTATTTCTGATAATCTTCAGGGTAAAAAATTAATCTCTCGACACCGTTTTCTGTTAAAATAACCATTCTGATGACACCACCGGACGAACCATCCCACTTAATAGCCTCAGACAATGCAGTTTTGATGAATTCAACACAATCGTTCTTCTCCATGCTTGGCTTGAAGTTTTCGTTACACCATCCGTATATAAACGTCGAACCCGAACCAGCAATTGCATACTCTTGTTCATGTATCGAACCGCCGATTGGAATCAGGTACACAGATCCTTTGTTCTGCTTATCATACCCAGCACAGATAATCCCAGCAGTCAACAGGTCCTTGTTGTTATAACATAATTCCTGGAATACATTCGCTGCCACTTTCGTGGTTGGTTTTTCATTATTTGGTAATTGTGATGCATATACTTGTAAATGATATTTAACAATATCTGCCACTGCCTGCGTGTCCGCTGCTGATCCTGAGCGGCAACAATATATAGTGTCATGAATCTGAGTTAACTTATCTGTTACTCTGTTGGCAATGTATGCCCCGGTAGTTGTTCTGGAGTCCGCTCCTAATATAACACCATCCTTGAACTTAACCGCCATAATTGACGTCCCTAAATTAACTTCCCCCTTCTTTAAATGATTGATATCTACTGAAATCCCGTTCATTTTGTATATTCAACTGATAATTGACTATAGCACCGATTATACTTAATTCATCAAAAATTGCCACTTCAGTTGAGATCGAACTTTGCGACTTTGTGACACGTTCAGTGGTGCGCTATAAAAATATCAAAGCTCATTAGTCTAGTACTAAGCCATGAATTTAAACTAGTAATGAGAGGCGTGATAGTTATATTATTGCTATTTGCGACGATATTAGCGGCAGTGATAGATAATGAGGTTTTTTCTAACAAGCTAAGTGTGCTGGAGATAAAAACATTAGGATCAGATCCGCCTATTACGCACAAGGTTAATATTGAAGTCAGCCAACTAAGGCCTAAAAGAGGAACTGATGAAATCAGGAAGTTGACGGTAGGAGAGATAAATGTAGGTCTTTTTGGGTACACAGTTCCATTTACGGTGAACAACTTTGTTCATCTCTCGAATATGACGTATAATTATGGATACCACAACAAGACGCTCTTCCACCGGATCATAAAAAATTTCATGATCCAGACGGGCGATTATCAGTATGGAGAAGGATATGGGGGACATTCTATATACAACAATAGAGGCAAATTCATGGATGAGAATTTCAAACTAAAGCATAATAGGTTCGGAAGGCTTTCAATGGCTAATGGGGGACCCAATACTAATGGAGGACAATTCTTCATAACGACAAACGACGATTGTTCGTGGTTGAATGGGAAGCATGTTGTGTTTGGGCAGGTTATCAGCGGATTTGATATTCTCGATGTTGTCAATAACGCCAAAACTGGCAAGAATGACAGGCCTGTCAACGATATTGTGATTTCTAACATAAATGTGATAACGCTTGATGGTGGCTACTTAGATAATATTGACCTTGCTAAGGTGAACAATATTGGCTATGATGAAGTCATCGAGGCCTCCACGTTCAATTTCGCATATTTATTCATATTGCTGTCAGTTACAGCTATGATCTTCTTCCTTATAAAGTGGTACTTTAAGAAGCAGGCTATTTTGGATACGAAAGATTCAGACTACTACTAACTTGTTACGGTATCATATGCTTACATTTATAGAGCTAACTTATTTATCAAATAAAAATGCATAAATTCTCGCAAAGACGTGTTATATCTGTAAATCTTCGGCGCAGTTGGGTTCTTAGTCTAAGTTTCAAACGAAATACTTTTGGAAATAAATATAGAACTATCCGGCCTATTCTGTTGCATCTCAGAAATATAAATTGTTAGCGTAAAGTGTAAAAATCAAAGTGAACTTCATCGCGCAGTATAAAAATCGATATGATAAAAGAGATCTTTCTCTTTTTTATCAGTATGTCTACCACGAATGATTTCCCTATAGTATTGGTAAAGAACTTACCATATACCGTGTCTACAGAAGCATTATACGAATTATTTGGGAATTTTGGTAATATACATGAAATTAGAATACCGGATAATGAACAAAATAAAGGTACTTGTTTCGTAATATACAATAATTTGTCTAACGCCATTACAGCATCCAAAAGCTTGAATGGTATAAATTTTCAAGGACGATATCTCGTCAGTATGTTATATTCGGTTGATAAATCAAAATTCGGTAAGGAAGATATCATATACCGTAAAGAACAATTGGAAAATTTGAAAAATAAGTATTCTATATAATTTATTCTGTATGGCTATATACGTATATGATTTACTTATTCTTCTTTTCAATTGAAATATCAATTAAGCTTATGAAGTAATAGCTGGTTAACCCAAGGAATATAAATCCTGTGATCTTCACAACCTTCCACCAATAATTCACTTGGGTGTATTTATACATCAAGAATATGTCGAGTTTACTCAAGTCATCGAATAAGTTATTGAACTTTAAGCTGACCTTAACGTGTCCTTTTGAAACATCAAGGTAAGATAATTCATTTCCGACTTCAATGGAAGAGAACTCGATAGGGGAAGAAACATTAACAAACTCAGCATTTTCTGGTAAATAGAAATTTAATGATACCTCATCGTATGTGATATCTTTAATTGAATTTAATAATGGGAATCTAATCATGTAGGTGTCTGGCTCATTATTCAACATGTGGATATGGTTTTCGATCTCATTATTCCAGCCTACCGTGAAGTTGTAGTTCCAGCCGCCAAAAAGAGGGAATCTTGGCTTTAAGAAGAGATTGCCTTCGTTAACTTGGTGGGTTGACACCATTCCCACCAAGTCAGTGAAGTAGTAGTCGTCGAACTTGGTATCATCGGTGAATGGAAGTTGCAAATGAGAAAGGGCCCAATGGTTTCTGGTTGCTTCGTATCTTCCCTTCATCCAATCCACTCTCAGGAATCCAGACGATAATTGCGCACCATCATTAGTCAACTCGTAGTATTCCTCGATGGCCAACATATTGGTGTCCGAAGCTGGAACCCAGATGGATCTATCCAAAGTGTTTGCTTTTGTTAACGGTCTATTATGCTCGTACAATAAGCCCATTGGCTTGACGGTGTATGGCTGAATAGGAGTCAGTAATGGACCGTACTTCAACGACTTGTTTTCCACTTTTGGTCTCAAGTCCGGGGAGTTGGGGGTCACGTTGACGCTGTCCTTTTCGCTTAAGTGTAACTCCATCTCCTGGCCCTTCAGGATCCCGGTGAACAACAACGAGTAGCTCTTGGTCAAATATGGGGAGTACGCGAATTTGTTCAACTTTACCAATAAGTGCTGGATGGCATCCATCTCCAAATGCGTTGGCAACGCATTCAAAGTATTGGTGTACACGTACCTAACCTTGAACTCGACCTTCGACTTTGAAGCAACCGGCATTGGAAGCTTCAACTTGTACGTCCCGTCGCCCATGTACTCGGTGTTGATCGCGACCCGCTGGTCCTTCAACGACACCGAAATCACCGAAACGTTAGGTATTACATTGAATCCGTCGTTAATCGTAAAGTAATATTCGTCCTGTGGCGCTTTGCCGACGTTTGTCGCCTCAATTAAGCAGCTTTCCTTGACATACGACCTGGAGAGATCTATCGACCGGACATAATCATTATTTTCCCAATTGGATGAATCTATATTAATGCATTGACACACACCGACAAAAACCAATGTTGCCAAAATGCTGATCCACGAATTAACCTTCATATTACTTTCAATTCAATTCAAATGGCTTACTCCCTTTTACTTTGTATCTTTTCCGTATAGTATTTGAACACCTAAACACTTTTTTCATGTTATGTAACGGTTTCTAGAAAAATTATGTAATCGCAATCTATGAA
This sequence comes from Debaryomyces maramus, assembly GCA_030583545.1. Lineage (NCBI taxonomy): Eukaryota > Fungi > Ascomycota > Pichiomycetes > Serinales > Debaryomycetaceae > Debaryomyces > Debaryomyces maramus. The sequence goes on from JAJMIL010000004.1 coordinate 493,326, forward strand.
ATTTTGAACAATCAACAATAATAAAAACTTCCACCATCAGTTATACAGACGCCACTGATTAAAGTAGTAGCATTTGGCATTTATTTTCAAGCTAACACGATGTCATTACAAGATCTAATTCCAGTGGTTAACAAATTACAAGATATTGTGACCACCACACAACTTGCCGACCTAGACCTTCCGATATTGGCGGTAGTTGGATCGCAATCATGCGGCAAGTCTTCGGTATTAGAAAACATTGTGGGCAAGGACTTTTTGCCTAGAGGCACTGGTATTGTAACCAGGAGACCTTTGGTGTTACAGTTGATCAATATCAAGGAGGACGATGCTATTGTCGGTGAGAAAAATGGGCTGAGTACAGGTAACTCGTCGTCGTCGGAGGGAGAAGAGATGAATTTGGAAGATCACTTGAGAAAACACACGAATGGAGGCAAGAGACAACCAGCCACTGAATGGGGTGAGTTTTTGCATATTCCCAATAAGCGTTTTTACAACTTCAACGATATTAGAAACGAAATCGCAAGCGAAACATCCCGGATTGCTGGGGAGAACAAGGGTATCAGTCGTTTGCCGATCAACTTGAAGGTGTATTCAACAAAGGTGTTGAACTTGACGTTGGTAGATTTGCCTGGGTTGACCAAGATTCCTATTGGCGACCAGCCTAGTGACATCGAGAGACAGACCAGGAATTTGATATTGGAGTACATCTCGAAGCCAAACAGTATTATCTTGGCGGTATCCCCGGCAAATGTGGACCTTGTTAACTCTGAATCGTTGAAGTTGGCCAGACAAGTCGATCCTATGGGGAAGAGAACCGTCGGAGTATTATCCAAGTTAGATTTGATGGACCACGGCACCAATGCATTAGACATATTGAAGGGCAATGTGTACCCATTAAAGTTGGGATTTATCGGTATCGTTAACCGTTCCCAGCAGGATATCTCTGAAAATAAACCGTTGGATGACTCTTTATATGCGGAACAGCAATTTTTCCAAAATCACCCTGCTTATAAGCAGATGTCAAATAAATGTGGGACTCGCTATTTGTCGCTCACTTTGAACAAGATTTTGATGAATCATATTAGAGACAGATTACCTGATATCAAAGCCAAATTAAATACGTTGATGGGCCAAACCGAGCAAGAATTATCTAGCTACGGGGAATTGCCTTCGAACTTGAACAATTCGAAAGAAGTTAGAGGAGCATTTGTGTTAAACCTTATGACTAAATTTGCTAATAGCTTTGTCAATTCTATTGAAGGAACGTCAATGAATGAAACAGCAACAAAAGAATTATGCGGTGGTGCCAGAATTTATTATATTTATAATGAAATATTTGGTGCACAATTAGCGTCAATCAACCCTACCCAGAATTTATCGGTACACGATATTAGAACTGCGATTAGAAACTCCACAGGACCTAGACCCTCTTTGTTTGTACCAGAACTAGCATTTGATTTATTAGTGAAGCCACAGATTAGATTATTAGAGGACCCTGCCCATAGGTGTGTTGAATTAGTGTATGAAGAATTAATGAAAATTGTTCATAGTGTTTGCTCGTCGGGTATTGGTATTGAATTAAACAGATACCCAAAGTTGCAAAGTAAATTAATTGAAGTTGTTTCCGATTTATTGAGAGAAAGATTAGGTCCAACCATAAAATATGTTGAATCATTAATTGAAATCCACACAGCTTATATTAACACCAATCATCCAAATTTTGTTGGTGCAGCAAGAGCTATGAGCATTGTTGCAGAAGAGCGTCAAAAGCAAAAAGAATTAGAGCTGAAATCAAAATTAAGATTGGCCAGCGAAAGAATCTTGAATGGCAAGAACTACCAAAGTATTGAGGAATTGGAAAATGAAGCAGATGGGGATGAAGGCTCTAATGAAGAAAAGGATATCGATGATATCAACCAAGTTGATGATGAAATCAAGCCAACTAAAAAATCGGCAAAGGCACAATCAAGTAAATCATACAAATCTGAATCTGCGCCAAATTTGTCTTCAAATTCATCAAACCAAGGATACCAATTACCGATTCAAGAGTCATACTTGAACTATTTCTTTGGAAAAGATCCAATTACTCACCAACAGCATTTACAAGCTCAAGCTCAATTGAATCCAACTCCATTTAAGTTCCCTCAACATCAAGAGGCTACTTTGCAGTTCAATAACAATTTTATTCAAAATGGACATATGAATGGAATTCATCAAACTACTAACTCTAGTTTTACTTCCAATTCTAGTTCGACTCCTAAATCCGATGCTGACTCCTCTAAATCAACCATCGACTTGAACTCTTTGAATTTGAATGAACATCAATTTGATAGCGAGGATTCTCTTAGCGAGTTGAATGAAAGGGAACAATTGGAGTGTGAATTGATTAGAAGGTTGATAATTTCGTATTTCAGTATTATTAGGGAAATGATCCAAGATCAAGTTCCAAAACTGATTATGTGTTTGTTAGTTAACTACATCAAGCAGAACATTCAAAACAGATTGGTGGTTAAGTTATACAATGAGAACTTGTTCGGCGATTTATTGCAAGAGGACGAAACCATCCAATCCGAGAGAGAAAGATGTATCGAGTTATTGAAAACTTACCGCGAGGCTTCAAAGATCATAAGTGACGTCGTTTGATTGCATCTTTGCACCCAGCCAAGTTCCCATAAATGTAAATACCATGCAAATAGTAAATTTTGAAAATTTATAGTTATTTATTTCTAATTAAATTGGTCGTCTATAAATATACAAATCAAGGCAGTCGTGAAAATTACTGATTAGGTTACTTTTCTGTATCCTATATCTCGCAATCTTTTTCTCTTCGCTAAATGAGAATTCGCTTTTCTTCACAAGCAAGTTGACGCTGAACTTATCCAGCTTTTGTTTGCCTATGTATTCGAGGTCTTTTTCTGTTAGTCTGCCGGTATTGATCTTCACATTGACCAAAAAATCCACGGTTACACACATATAACACTTCCATTCATATTCATCGATGTTTACCACAATCCGATTATTTTGCAATTTATTCTCATTCAACAACTCTGTAATCGGCTTGTTTACCAAAATCTCTATTAGCTTATCCCGTATGGTTGTAATTAGTGATCGTATATCATTATTTGATAGTTTTAAAATATTTATCTTTTGTAGCTTAACAATTGATTTTTCATTAACAGAAATAACTGATGCATTTTCAAGTAACTTTAATCGGTTCACAAATATTCTAGTCGGAATACATTTGTCTGCCGTTATTTTGATAAAGCTTGTAGTTGCTGGCATACCAACTATACCATTCTTATCTTATCTATGGTCACTAGATACTTAAAGCGAACCATATTGAACTCAGAAAAAAAAGTAAAAAGTCACCTGATTTCAATTGAATGCCCACGTTTGGGTCCTTAAGATTTACGGTAGGAAATTACAATATCAAGACATCTTGATAGTGATTTAGCCTCTTCTTATATAGGCATTACTCCATCTGTCTTTATAGTGGAAACAGATCCTTAATATTTCGTTGATTTATTCAGTTATTCAAGTATCTTTTGCAATATTCTAGAGATGCTTGTACCTACGAAGAGGCAACTTCCATGCTTGCTAATCGCGTTAGTTATCGGAATTATCCTTTGGACCCGAGTTAATATCTCAAGCGGGTATATAGATAGTATAAACTCAGCGATTTCTAACGGAAAAGCTTCAGCATTATCCGATCCAAGAAGTGCGTTTGCAAAAAAGGTTGTTAAAGATACGGACTTTGACTACAGTAAGATAGTGTACACTAATAATAGATTGGGAGATAAGGAAAATGATAAGAGCTTGTTGGTATTGTCCACGATCAATAACAATGCCAGTTACGGGATGGGGAAGACATTTATAGATTTATACCAGACCATTTCGCTGTTTTATTACAGGCAGAATTCCGTTTCTTTGGGGTTTTTGGTAGGAGATGAAGCCGAGTTCAAAAACATCGAGGAATATTTCGACTCATACTTCCAAGATTTGAAGAAAAATGCTCGAGTGAAGGGTGCCATTAGTAAGTATGTTGCAAAGGTTACATTGATTTCGGCTCCGTTTATCGAAAAGGAGTTCCAGGGTATCAGTAGAAACGATAGACACTCTGATAGTGTACAAAGGTTGAGACGTAGGTCTATTGCGAGGTCGAGAAACTTCTTGCTTTTTAATGCGTTAGAGGACGAGAAGTATACTCTATTCATAGACGCTGATATTGTGGAAATCCGACATAAACTGATGGTCAAGCATTTTATTTCTTCGGGTAAGGATATCATTGTCCCAAGGATCATCAGGGGCGATCTCCAGGACTACGATAAGAACTCATGGGTTGGTGAGAGAACCAAGCCTACAACAGAGCAGTTCGAGAAAATGGACCGTAATGATTGGGCAAGCTGGGACTACGTTCCAAGAGATATCGATGAGAGAATGATGCACTTCGATAAGTTCATTAATCAAAATGCTGATAAACCAAGCAACCACGAAACCAAGCAAGAAAAATACATGATGCAATTAGACTCCGTTGGTGGTGCAATTCTTTTCCTGAAGTCCATAATTTATAAACAGGGGGCAATCTTTCCACCTAATTATATCATTGGTACTACCTGGGAAAGATTGGAAGGCTACGATGGTATTGAAACAGAGGGATTGTGCTATGTGGCAAAGGTTATGGGGTATAAATGCTACGGTATGCCTAACTTGGTTGCTTTTCATTCTGCGGAATAATATTATCTATATAGTAATAAACGTATTTAAATGTTTCCCAGATCTCTGTAAATATAAATACTGCGATCCGATGAAAAAATCATTTTGAAAATAAATACCCCATGAATACCTTGGCGGAATTATTGTCACATAACTTACCTAAGAGTCGGTATAGACTCTTGCATATACAATCCCTTCCATATCAATCTAAGAATTTGTTAATTTATAACAAAAAGAATGCAAATAAGCCTAAATTGACTATAAAAATCAAGCATTTCATCTCGTTGATCAACAATGATAATTTGATTTTCATGGGAATTGAAGTTTACGTTTATCTAACCGTGTTCAATGATACCTTAACCCACCATGTATTTATTTCTAAGGCAGACACAACTGGCCTTTCTCTTCAGAAGTACAAAATTAGTGATTTGGTGCAAACTATTTTAAAGTATTTAGTGGAGTATGATATAAATTCATATTGTCAGGATATTAAGATGAAAAAGAACGATAGAGCCTTATATAATGGGAGTGGAAATGCAACGATCAACTCATTGAATAGAATAATCAAGAAATTGCAACATGACACATCCTATTATAAATCAATACCTTTCTACAATGAAACACCAATTCCTACCAAACTGACGGACTTACAATCAATCGTACCCCCATCTAGCATCAGAACTTGCATTTCATTATTCACAAGAGCATCAGAGCAATATCTTTTCCCAAATTCGTCTAAGAACAATGGAAAACATATAGTGGATGGGAATGATTTGTTAAATTGGTGGATTAAACTAATCAATAATATGCTTAAAAGCAGTGATAATGATGACCAGTGGAATTGTCGCCTAAATATACCCGGCTCGGACCATGTATCTATTTCCAAAAAACTACCACAGAGTGTGCAAAATATTAATTGGTCTATTGGCAGCATATTTAACAAGGATCAAGATGAACTAGCCATAAACCAAGTTCCATTATTTCCGGACGATCCAAAGGGACGCTTTTTAGAGCACTTGATTGTTGAGAACAGGTATAAGTCAATGAGCTTAAAGCAATTTTGGCAAGAATTAGGTATTAGGCAAGAATTTAGATTGGGAAATGTTGTTGGAATTATTGGTTGTGAAAACAAAAATATCAAACGAGGCGCCCCATCTTCCGCCACTAAATGCCGTTTACCATTAGGACAATACAAGAAAGTGCATTATGCGATAAAGAGTCTGGATTTTAGCAAGCCTGATGACATCAAGCAATTAGTGGTCGGTAAGATTCCTGAACTAATGAAAGAATTCTGCGCTACTAACTATTATGCTGAATTCGAAGGTACAAACGAATCTTACGTTCACTACCCAGTTAGAAGCAATGATGAATTAGGCGGGAGCCCATCAACCACACAGACCAACGACTTGTCCAATTCAATAAAAAGAAAGCAGGTCAACGACTTGTCTTCTTCGATAAAGAAAAAGCCGGTGAACGACTTGTCTGCTTCTATAAAAAGAAAGCCGGCGAACGATTTGTCTGCTTCAATAAAGAAAAAACCTACGTCTAAAAGTACGATAGGCGTCAATACGGCATCCCGTGGCCAGAACTCCACATCAACCCCGACCGAAACCAAGGTCAACAATGTTAATAGTTTGATCAGAAAAAAGCCCAAGCCTTAGTTCTCTAATTGTTTATACCCAGAAATGCATATACATAACACCTATTCTATAGAAGTATCCGCAGCTGTATCATAGAAACAATAACGCCCTTCATTTGCTGCGAAAATTGATGATGCAAGGAAAAAACTACTACAATAAAACGACTATCAAAGTATCGCGTGGGGACCCAACCGTGGTATCGTAATGGTAAGAGGCACGAAGACTCTACATTGCAAGCGCGTTTTCGGCTTGCGACTGGCAACTATTGTCCATCATCTCCTTCACACTTCCGTCCGGGCCTTCCATGTCAACATCATCGCATATTAGTAACTACGCCTTCGCCTACGCCGAAATCAAGTCATGATTCCAAATCTGTGTCTTGATATTTTCTTGTTTCAAGTTTTACTTGTGCCCATCCTTCGCAAAGAACATAATACTTACTACAATTCTAACTGAAAGCTGCAAACATACTTTGCCGGGATTGGTACGATGATAATTATCATGATAAATATGCTTCTACATACAAAAACTTCGGACAATGCGGAGATCCACTTCATGTTTTCTAAATCTCACCCCGAAATCGTTTCACCTTGTCATCACAAGTATAGCCCCTACTAATGCCTTATCGCAAAAATGTGCGACACTGAAAAAATACGGTTTGTGGCTAATGCTTGTTTGTACGACTTCGAGCTATGTGGTATTGGCTCATTCATTGCCATATGGACATTGACTATGAGCAATTGACATACACGTTGGCACAAACAGAGTATCCTCAAAGAATAAAACTAATTCTCGGTATTAGTATATAATCACCGGTGCGATAACCTTTCTAGTAAATATAAACCCCGAATCAAGCCACAACAACGTACAGCCATCATCGGAATATTTGTAATATTTGTAAAAGGTTAGTAGCATAAATCTAGATTTCGAAGAAATTTTGATATTGTGGAGATAAGCAAGCAAATAGACGAAGAGATCAAATATAAAATTAGTATTGTGGCCTATTTTTAATTAGCACCTTTAAGAACCAGGTGATTTCTACTTTTTTTTCATCTTTTTAATAAACTAACTACATTTACATAATTGAATATAATCCACATAGTAAACAGAATGACTTCGCCTAAAACAATTACAACACTGTTGAATCGGGATAGCGTCGGAAGTGATATAAAGGTGCCTACTCCGAAAAGTCCATGTCCGAGTCCAAATTTAGGAAAAGTTTCTACCATAAATAACGAAATCAGGATAGGTAGAGCGCCGAGCTTGAAGAGCAACACGTCGACAATCAGTTCGTTATCCAATGCCCGGACTAACAGGTCACCCATTCATAGTAGACAGAGCTCTACCACAGATGAAATAACAAATGAAAAATTAAATGGAAATCCGGCCGATTCCACCAATTTGCGAGAATTGAGCAACGAGCAGATCATTGATCTTATGGAGAAGGAGCAGGATGGAATGGTTGTAAGGTTGACGAAGGAGATAAATTCTTTGAAGCATGAACTCAACCAATTGAAGACGGGGTCTTCGTCCTCCTCGAACGCTCCTATCAGGAGATCATCGTCGTTTGAAAACAGACTCTCGGTGGTATCTACGGCATCGTCGGTCGAATCAATGGATAGGGAAAAGTACCGGAGAAAATCATCAACTGAGGGTTCTCAGTTCAATTTATTTCACGACAATAACTACTTGATACACGAAAACAACAAATTGAGACAAGAGAATGAAATATTGAGACATCAACTAAATGAGTCCAATAAACAATTGAGCAAGTAATTTTCAGGTTAATATTCTATTTGAATTTGACAACCATAGCATAGAGTATGATTCCGGTGTACCCGGTGCAACTTTTCTACACCAAATATTATATAGGTAAATAACAGCATATTTGAATACATTATTTTTGAGTTTAATAGCTAATTTAATAAGCTTTGAGCAAAACTGTTTTATGAATTCTTAACATAAATAAGCATATAGAGAAACAATAATTGAACACGTTCCCAATAGAGGGTCTGTCCTGCCCGTAGTTGTGTAATACTATAGGATTCCAGTAAGTCCTTCGTGTGCACGAAAAAGTTTTGTGGTTAAGTTGCATTTTTTTTAAATTTGCAGCCATAAAACCACAAATTAAATATATAAGGTATTTTATTCTCTTTTCTAGCAGAACACTTCAAACATTATACAATGAAGTATTTCGTATGGATTTTCATATTTACCGGGGTGGTCGTATCAGTTAGTCTTGAAACAATACAAGAGAATGAATATGTAATGCAACAAGAATTAAAAATTGAGTCAACCGTTAAATTACCCTTTCCGAGCTGGTTAAGGGAGTTCACTGGTCTTACTGAATGGCCTGGACTCGACCCACCTTATATTCCTTTAGATTTTATAGATTTTGACTTAATTCCATCAGATATCCAAAGACATCAGCCCACCAACTGTGAGGAACTAAAAAATGATAATCATACGTGCTCGTTTGACTGCTTTAATTGTGTCGCCTTTGACGATATCTACAGTTGCCCTAAGCTATCACAAACGTTCGATGACGGCCCATCACCTTCTACCCTAAAGTTGTTGGATAAGCTAAAGTCCAAGTCTACATTCTTCACTTTGGGGGTGAACATAATTCAATATCCAGACATATATCGCAAGACGGTGGACAAGGGCCACGTTATTGGATCGCACACCTGGTCCCACAAGTTCTTACCTCAATTAACAAATGAACAGATCATCACACAGATCGAATGGTCAATATGGGCTATGAATGCTACTTGTGGCCATTTGCCTAAGTGGTTTAGACCACCGTACGGTGGACTTGATAATCGAGTTCGCTCCATAGTCAGGCAATTTGGCATGCAAAACGTGGTCTGGGACTTTGACACCTTTGATTGGAAGCTCATCAGCGACGAATCAAACAGGAGCGAACGAGATATCTACAACGATATAAAAACCTTCAAACGCATGAAAAACAACCAAGGGTTAATTTTGGAACACGATGTCTTTGGGAAAACTGTCGATGTTGGTATTGAAATAAGTAAGCTTCTCGGCTCCAACCAACTTACAGTACCGCAATGTGTTGGCGGTAGAAATTACATAAAAGAATTTACTCGTATATAGCTGGGCAAAATCTTAATTACTGTTAACCTTATTCTTACTGTAGGTAGAAATAGTTGCTCGCGTAGCTGGTAAAAAGCGCATCTCAAAAACCATTCTACTAATTCTCACCTCAGCCAGAAACAAAACCAACAACAATATAATTTTCTCTCACTGCTCTGTCTAGACTTCAAGTGTCTTACGTTACGATTACCGTAATTGCAGCTCTAGACCTATTAAAGCACCAAACAACCCCTCTAACTTTTGATTCATCTGAGTACGACATTAGTGTTACATTGTGTCCAGTATTTGCCCTAATGCAGTATTCTCTTTTGTAAGTGCCTGGTGTTAATCTCCATTTAAGGAATACCAGTACGCCGTTTGGCAGAAACATCTGTATACATCCAAACTATACCGGCTACGCACCTGAAGAAAATTTTTTGCATCGCCTTGCCTTTTCTCTCACCGGCTATACTAGGGCAAAGCATTATTTTTCCAAGTAAAGGTTAGGTGTTTCCACTATAATAGTTTTGTTACACCTTAAAACCATTTGGCGCCTTAGTTCTGTAGGTTATGGGTTAAGACCATGAATAGTGTAATAAGTGCCAAAAAACGTCATCTAGCCTAAAACAATACAGCATAGTTTTTACCATCATGTTATTTTCATGTACCTCAAAAGCACTGTATTATGAGCAAGCTGCACTTATTGTAAAATGTTCCTAGGGCGTACACGGAGCATATGAAGACGAACTCTGAACAATGAATTGCAAGATCAAAAATTCTTTCAAGGGCCCTTATCGCAATAGCATGTGAAAATGCAAGTATTTTGCAGCTAATAGTACAAAATTCTACAAAACAAAAGTCGCTAGTATAATTGTTGATTGGTAGAAGTAGTCAACCAGTAACTGACGGAACCAAATTCCTTACCAATCGATACCAAATAAATATATAAAGGAAACAGGTATTAGAAAACAAGCAACAACGATAAATAAATAAATAAGTAAATAAATAAATAAATAAGTAGGGAAAGATGGCAGAATTAAAGCGATTAGGCGGAAGCACTAACGGCTGGGGCTTGCTTGGAAGAAGAACCGTTCAATCTCTCGGAACCCTCTTGGCGGATTTCTTCAGCTTTCCCGTTGATGGAGGAAATACCTTGCTTAGCTTCGGAAATTAAGTTGTCGGCTCTGTTCTTGGTGGTAGCAGCAACGTCGACAACGTACTCTTGGGTTTGGGTTCTCAAAGGTTGAACGTAGTCGCTGTTGACATTCAGGATGTATTTGAGAACAGTGTTGTACGAGGCGACGGCTCTCTTTCTATAGACGTTTGTTCTGTCGTTGACGGCGTTCAACTCGTTGTTGTACGTGGAAATCAAGTGGTTAGAAACTTCGTTGGACTTGTTGGAAACCAAGGTCTGGGCTCTGGAGATGAACTCGTTGATGATCTTGAAGAACTTGGTCACTTCTGAGCTCTCGTTTAATTGTTCCAACTTGAAAACAGCCTTGTTTTCACCAACAGTGGCTGGCAAGTACTTGTCACCGGTGTTGTACACAATGTTGTTAGCTGGCTTCAATAAGCTGGCGTTCACGTAGTTTCTGGCTCTGTTTAAGTACACCAATGGATTGACGCTGTCGATGGCTGGCAAGTAGCTCAACAACAAGTCGACCCTTGATAACACAATCGAGTCAAATAACTTGTCAGCGGTTTGCAAGTTGTTGTACACGACATCGTACCCAGATAATCTGATGTTGATGAAGTTAACAACGGAAAAAATCTGCTGGTAAACATAGTTTATTAATCCAAACGATAAGGCGTAATTCTTGGTTTGTTTAATCAAAGGATAAGAAACAATGTGGTTGATGGACTTAGACTCGAATGTCTTTGGTTGCTTGAGTTTATCGATAACTTCTGACATTTTAATGTATGATATCTATAACGGCTGAAATAAAGTGATAAAGAGAAAATATAATAATAATTCTGGGAAAACGCTATTTATATATTGCAAGGAGGTACAGCTTTTTATTAAAAAAAAAAAAAAAAATTACTGGAAACAATCCCACAGGGAAATGTGGTAGTCCTAATATGTTTAGTATATTCTTTATAGAATTTTACATAGTAAGTACACCAGATTCTACATTAGTCAACGGTCATCGCCTGCCAACCTTAAATCTTGTTGTAAGACCAAAGAATGCTCTATGTTAGTTGCTCTAGCTTGGTTGCTATTTTACTCACCACTACGATAAATCGTGCTTGCAGAAACTTATCAACCGTAATCTTGTATAGAACAAAATAAATTTAGACAGCAACTATCACATGTGAATTTTAAATTTTCATCCGTATAGTTCCTATACGCTTATTGTCTGAGCCACAGAATACAAATGAGGAAAATGCAAATAAAGACTTCAGAGTGTATGCAATATAATGTTTGTAGCGACTTGGTAGCGATATTGGCATGTCATCGTAGCAGCGTTGAGATAGGTAAGGCGCAGAGACGAGAGATGAACGGAAGGTTGATCGTTCGAGGTGACCTGACGACGGACTCAGAACGGTGTTTGAGGGCCGAATCCCGGGATGAAAAAAAAGGAAAAGGCTGTTGCAGATGCTCTGCAGGCGTGCTAAGCAACAATACATGTTTTCACGTACATGAGGTATTGTGGGTCGGCAGCACTATTCGGAAGCATTTCGGCATTCGATTCTGGAGTGGACATAAACATGGATGTTGAAAGGGTGCGAAAACGGTGAAGTGCAAAATAGCATTTGCTGCGAACGGATTTCAGAACTGGCGAGCGACTCTTGGGGGTATGGGAGGTTCAGGGCGTTGGAGCACGTCTACAGTGTTCGGTGTCTGCATGGAAGCGATGAGAGAAAGATACAGGGCCACAAAAAAAAGGGGAAATGTACGGCCGCGGAGGAGCAAATAGTGGTGAAACATAAAATTAAACTAATATACTACTTATTGTTGCTTACATTCTGGTGGGTTTTCCTTTGGAGCTTCGTCGTCGTCTTCGTCTTCATCGCTGTCGGCGTCGCTCTCGCTGTCGAATTCGTCGTCTTGGTCGAAGTCTTCTGGGAAACCAAAGCCAACGGCGTCGCCGGTGAACCAGTCGACGGCTCTTGGGATCAAACGGTCCTTGATTTCTTCACCCAACTGGTAGTCCAATTCCAATCTGGCTTCCAAGTCTTCGTCCTCATCTTGTTCTTCGTCGCTGTCGTCTTCCTTGGCGGAGTTACCTTCAGGCAATTCGTCTGACTTTGGAGGCTTTGGAGGGTCGAAGAAATTGAAGAATGATTCGGTGGGGGTCAATTTTTCGATGGTTCTGGTTTGCTTGGTGGTCTTGTTTCTTTGCTTTCTTCTCTCGATGTTGATGGTGACGTTGTTTTCCTTGGACTTCCAGTTGATTTCACTGCCGTCCGCGTGGTCGTAGACAAAATCGCCCGAGTACCCAAGTTCGGCTTGGTAGTGGTATGTCTTGGTCAACACGTTATTGGAGAAGTATGGGTTTTCCTTGAATTCGAAAATCAATTCGAAACCGGGGGTGGACAAGTATTCCATTCTAACATCATTCAAGTATTTCAATAACTCGCTATCTCTATCAGTTATAGTTTCAGAAACGGTTTGCAAGTTTTCCAATGCTGTCAACCAGAATCCTGGGATACCTTTTTCACCGTTGTCCTCGACTTCTTCTGGCTTTTCCTTTTCTTCTCCTTCTTCTTCTTCCTCTTCGTCTTCCTCGTCCAACGCTTCTCCTTCTTCGATTTCCTCGGCGCTTGGTTCTTGATCCCCGTTAATGATATTCTTTCTCTTTTCGTACAATGGTTCGTACTTCTTAAAAAACTTCTTTTCCAATGTTAACAATTCCTTCTGAAATTCCGCTTCCAACTTCATCTGTTGTTGTTGAATGGACTTCAAACCAAACACACGGTTCTTCACCGACTTTGGTAATGAATCGATATACCCACTTTGTTGGCCCACCAATGTTCCCAATTTTCCTTGGATCATGGACAATAAAGCTGGGTTATTGGCCAATTGTTTGCTGATTCCATTTCCACTATCCTCTTCACTGATAGTTGACACAGTTGGGGGTTGTGATTTCAAATACGAATTAGTAAGTGATGCTGGCGTATTTTGCGGTGTTGGAGCTTTGGAGATATCTCCGTGTTTACTTCTAATTGGCTCAGACATGATTGATTTATCTTATTAACTATAAAAAGCTTTAATAAACGATTTATGCCTTAATTTAAAAAAATTCTATGCTCATCTACGCGTCCAAATTGGCCACCTAATTTGTGAGCGAAGGGGGTTTATAAACCAATTTTATATACAATACAATTGTTTATATGAATAATCATGTTCGTACAACATAAATGAATACATACATACATACATACATATATATATTTGATAGATAAATAAATAAATAGATAGATAGATAGTTCAATAAGCAATAAGCAATAACAAAATGAACCAATCAGAACTAACTGTTTAAATTGAAGGCATTTGACTTTCTGATAATTCAACGGTTGATTCTTCAATATTATCATACTTCCCGTCCAAGTACTTCTCGATATCATCTTTTCTTGATTCCCATTCTTGGACCTGGGATAACTTGTGCTCGATTTCGTCGATTTCATTGTCAATACTCTTCAAGTTTTCTTCTGATGTTAAATCATGGAATTCCCAGTTGACTTCGTCCTGCTCTTTACCTTCGGCCGCACCATCGTTCTTGATTTCCAAGATGAAATCGTGGTACTTCATCAACAATGGTCTGTGACTCAAGGTGATGAAGGTGATTTTCTTTTTCTGTAACAATTCGAACAAGTAGTCTTCGACATCGGTGGAGACGGCATTGGTCGATTCATCCAAAATGACGAACTTAGGATTTTTGAATAAGACTCTGGCAATACTCATTCTTTGTTTTTCACCACCACTGAAAACATCCTTCCAGTCCTTCTTTACGTTGAAATTACCTTCTCTAGTTAATAAATACTCTAACTTGACTTCTCTCAAAATGTGGTATAAGTGGTCATCATTATAGCCCATTTCAATCATGTCATCATAGCTGTGTGGGTAAATAATTTGATCTCTCAAATTACCGTTGTTGAAATAGGTCTTTTGGGGTAAATAAAACACTTCGTCATCATTTGGTTTACTTAATAACCCAAAATATAATGGCCATAATCCGGCCAAAATTCTAGCAATGGAAGTTTTACCGCATCCGTTGGACCCTAAAATCAACAAGTTTTTATTTTGAGAGACTTGGAAGTTCAACTTATTAATTAACTTGCCATGCTCTGATCCTTCGGGAGAAGGAATAATAATTGGGATATTTTCAAATCTAATACCGTCATAATAATTGGATTGAATAGTACCTCTGATATCATTGATTCCTTGTTTGTCACCATAGTCAAATCTAGGAGAATGCACCGAGTGCAAATTAGTCAATAAGTTGAAAACTCTATCTGTGTATCCTGTCAATTCAGAAATATCCTTGATAGAATACATCAATCTCGAACCAGCATCAGCTAACGATAACATTAATCTTTTGTTGGTGATAAATTGTCTCATATTCTTTCTCTCATTAATTACTTGTTGCTTGCTATCAATACCCTCGTCACCCTTGATTGTTTTCCAGAAATCTTCTAAGAAAACAGGTAATCCAGCAAAAACATAACCCCACGCAGACCAAGTATACTTCAAAATATAGTCTTCCACGATCGAATATGAGAATGTGGTATTAATTTCTTTGTTGATATGATTTTTTAAAGAGTGGTAAGTTTCTCCTAATTTATTCTTTTCGATCACGGAACCCTTGTAAAATGCGATTTCTTCACTATTAGTAATTAAATTCAAATGTTGGTTATAGTATTGACCTTCGAGATGAGTTTTCTCAGCGGATAATTTCCCGAAAGCTGGAGTGTTTTTCTTCAAAAACCAAGCTGTTACAAAATAATTGAAGAAAATACCTGCCAATGCACCACTTCCTAAATTATCTCTCAAATACACAGCAAAGAAAATCATATCAATCATTGGCTTACCCATACTGGAAAACAAGCCACAAATAGAATCACAAAACTTTGCGATATCGTTTGTAATATATTGATCAATATTTTGGATTTGACTCTCATTAAACGATATCTTGTAGTATGTCATCATTTTATCAAGATACATGTCATGGACATATCTAATCAAATTCGTTCTAAACCCTAAAGACAATCTATCAGTCAAATACTTGATGGCTGCGTTGGTATACGATGCAGGGAAAGCGATCAAGATCCAATAAATTAAATCACGAGCAAACTTCTTCCCATTACCACCAATCAAATTCTTAACAATTTGACCATCCAATTTGGCCACCAATAATGACAACCAAGTTCTCAAAATTAAGAAAAAACATTGCGATAATAACAACGACGTATTCTTGTTGTAGAACTTTGGAATCAAAATTCTCCAGATAATAATTAACTGATTCAAGAACTTGGAGTTGAACAAGTTCTTCTGCGTCTTCAAGTTCTGTTCAATATGGAAATTCTTATACAAATACTTGTCAGCGGCATACTGATCCAAGTTTGGTTTAGGAATGATAATCCTCGTAGTAGAATTCTTTCCCTTTGGAATAAAAATCTCCCTACTTCCGTTTTTTAAGATAGTCGACGACTGTCTGATCAATTGTGGGCGATTGCGCTCACGGTTTGACCTATATTCCGTAATCTGATAAAGGACGTTTCTCAACGTGAACAACACCCCCAACCCAGCTGTCGAAATAATAGTACCCAAGAACAACACCACCGGTCTCGACTTGTAGTTTATGTTGACCTTGTTGTCCTTGTACGTGACCACAAATTCTTGTAATAATAATAACAAGTTTCTAAGGTCATTCTGTGTGTACCCAGTAAGCTTAGATATACTGACCATATTGCTAATACTCAATAAATACCGTTATAAGCAGAATATGTTATATATTTCTCACTAACAATCTAAGAATGTACTATCTATATTATGTCAAATCACCTATACCTAGCCTTAAAATGAACAAATCTATGTCCATATCCTTTTTAATTAAGCATTCCCCACGAATGAATTAGCCGAGGAACTACCATAATTATATAAGCCGCTAATCCACCTTATATAGGCCAAGTTCTACTGACCTACCATAGACATCCAAATATATAGTAGCGAATGCATCACCATGGGCCTTCCGAGTACCTATTCAAAATCACCATTTTTTACCCTTTGTCTGCTGTAAAACGCATTTCTTAAACTGATTAAACTCAGTCTCACATGAACCTTTAGCAATGGTACTGTATGATTTTAAGATACATTGCCCATAATTTAGTCCTTCCTTTGAACATTTGGCGGACGTTGTCATGAGGTTCTTCCCGGGACTTATTTTTGCCATCTTGTATTATGTACTACCGTTTATGGGTTGAAAAATGCTACTATGAATTAAAATCCTATAGATGAACTATTTAGCACATCGGAGCAAGGAAGTGCCACAAAGGCGTCGTAGATTTTTCACATATAGCAAATTTATTTTTCAATCCACATTGGAAATAAGTTACAGTGGCCGAGTGGTTAAGGCGACGCCCTGCTATTAGCAGTTTAGGCGTTGGGTTTTACCTGCGCAGGTTCGAATCCTGTCTGTAACGCCATTCTTTTTTTTTGGGTGGTTGATATGATGTAATGTGACACAAAAAGGATTTTAACGGTTGTTAGTAGTCCACTCTCGGTTAAATACTCACTCGTAGACTATTGTATCAATAGTCGAACTCTTAGAGGTCAACAGTGCAAGTACCGTTGAGTCAATACCTAGTTTAACAACCATGGATCCAACACATGACCCAAACTTTACGCCACCATCATTGAATAGAGATATCGAACCCACAGCACCATCCAGCAAGATACCTAAGAATATGCCGATACAACCATTGGTTTTGGCTGACTTAGGTAATGCGGTGGATGCACCATCTCCACATCCGTCTGCATTCAATGGGAAGCAGATGGGCAGCAATGAAGATGGTAAGGACAAGCAGTACCATTCCAAGATCCCTAGAAGACACACAGATTTGGTTAATTCGTCCTCGGACGAGGAGAGTGTCCTGCTTGAACCAAAGACGATTCTTCCACCAACGATTAAAGTTCAGAGTTCTCAGATTGCGGATTTGGAAGAGGTACCACAGGGGATACAAAGACAAGCAAAGACGTTGTCGAAGTATGAATTCCCAACCCACAGATTGGCTACGACCTTATCGGATGATTCGAAATATCCGTTGGTTATAGTTGCATGTGGATCATTTTCGCCCGTTACCTATTTGCATTTAAGAATGTTTGAAATGGCATTGGACGCCATCTCTGAGCAAACAAGGTTCGAGGTCATAGGAGGGTATTACAGTCCTGTAAGCTCTAATTATAAGAAACAAGGTTTAGCACCTGCTCATCATAGAGTGCGGATGTGCGAGTTGGCGTGTGAGAGAACCTCTTCATGGCTTATGGTTGATGCTTGGGAGTCATTGCAGCCAAAGTATACTAGAACAGCGTTGGTTTTAGACCACTTCAATGAAGAAATAAACATCAAACGCGGTGGTATCATGACTCAATCCGGGGAGAAAAGGGGTGTTAAGATCATGCTATTAGCAGGAGGAGATTTAATCGAATCCATGGGCGAACCAGACGTCTGGGCTGATCAAGATTTACACCACATTCTCGGTAAGTACGGTTGTCTCATAGTTGAAAGAACTGGTGCTGATGTAAGAAGCTTTTTACTAAGTCATGACATAATGTATGAACACAGACGAAATGTTTTGGTTATTAAACAGTTAATCTATAACGATATTTCCTCAACTAAAATCAGATTATTTATTAGACGAGGGATGTCTGTTCAATATTTGTTGCCTAATTCGGTCATCAGATATATACAAGAGCATAAGTTATATATTAACGAAACAGAACCAGTTAAGCAGGTCATGGCTGACAAAACTGATTAATATGCTGACTATTATTTTTAATTCTTATTGTATTATAATTGGTCTATTTGTATCTATTAGAATAGTCTTTTTATACAGAGATGCTATGTAATCTATTTCAATTATTTTACTGTGTTATATTGGCATTAATTTCAACGTTTTCTATAATATTTTCAATTAATAAATCCGTATTATCTCCAGTGTTTTGAATTGTAAATCCATTTTCATTTGCTAAATGGAGCAAGCAAATAAAACAAAAGCTTGTAGAAAGATCTTTTTTCTCATCCTTCGAATACTTATTACTTAAATCATTCAACACGTCACTGAAAAGCGCCACTTCATTATTATTTCCATCCACCCCCATTTTTGCCTTGTGGTTTTCGTCTGTCGATTTATCTTTTTCGTTTTCATTTATATCATTATTGATTGTTTCAACGTTATTAAAAATTGATCCCAGTTGCAAAATGTCCCATAGGTTATTTTTTAACAACTTAACGTCGATTCGCTTTGCAACTTTTGAAAAGTTAATATAAGTTGGCTTGAAAGTACTCTGGCTCGTGACTAATTGAGTTCCATAACCCAGGTATGAACCATTTAAGTTCCCTCCGTTCATAGGATCAATAAAGTCATTATCATCTTCAAAATCTTGCATATTAGTGTCATGGAAAAATGACTGATCGTAAGATTGATGCAATTCTTGTAGATCCTCCCTTAACATATCATCCATCCTCCTTGATCTTTCGAAATCTTCATTTTCTTTATACTTCTGGGACCAATATCCTTCGTCTGCATAAAATTGTTCATGATTTGATTTGATCTTATATGGAACGATCTTTCGCTTATTGAATGTTTTCAATATTGTTAATGGCTTTACAAACAAATGAATTAATCTCTTTGATGTGAATTGAATATCATTAGGCATGCAGTGCTTATTGTCAGTTATCCATTGGTTTTTGGGTATGATAATTCTCGCAACCGATTCCGAGAATAATTCGTCCTCGTCTATCTCAGATTCACTTAAAAAGTTGATTTTCAGACAATCGTTCTTTCTGGTTGGTATGTTTTCCTTTCTTTGGTTTGTTGATATACCAGTTTCATTTCTTTTATTTTTCAAGTTCGTCACTTTCCAATGTTCATGCCCTTTTGTCCAATTTTTTCTTAATGCTTGATCAAAATATGCCAACAAATCATAATCCGGAATATCATCTATTTCTTCAATACCTTCCTCTTCTTTCTGTTCTTTTTGGAAAGTTTCATCAAATAATCTCTGAAGAGTTATGTTCGTTGAAGTGTTACCTAATCCATTATCATTATCATTATCATCATCCACATCATAATCTTCGTTATCAAAAAATACAGATCCGGCGTTGTTAATGTCTTTGTATATATCGTACTGGTCACCATCGTCGTCAATTCTTTGCTTTTCTATCTGTTCAAGGATATTATTTTTATCCTGTCCTTCCTTAACAATTTCTTGAATTGCTTTCATCGACGGACAAATTTTCAATCCGTTAAAATCATCAAAATCATTAAAAAATTCCCCAATTTTATCCATATCTACTTGTCCTATTTCATTTTCTGTCGTCTCTTTCATTTCATTTTCATTTGCTATTGTTTCTTCACTATCGATAGCTAGTATCTTCGAATCGCTTGTTGTATCAAATAAAATCCTTCCTGAAGAATCAATATTTAACATATTCAAAAGCAAACTCTTTGACCCTCCCTCATCAAAATCAGATAGTGTTTTCTTGAATACTGGATCAACAGCAAATTCTAAATCAATTTTTTTAGCCTTAATATATTCAAAAGATTTTACTAGCGTGCTTTCTAATATAGTATTCTTCTTCCTTCTTAGACGCAAGCCATTCGCATCATGCTCTATATCTTCCTCTTGTTCCTCCTCCTCATCCTCTTCAGTATTCGGTTTATAATACTTTGAAGCTGCTAATCCACTTAATAATTTACCTGTCTCTGTCGCTGCTGAATCTACTCTTGAAGAATAAATTTTTACACAACCGTCTAAAGTTGCAGATGCCTTTTGAAAATTAATACGACCGCCTTCCCTTAATAATGATAAGTCATGAAAAAAGTCAATTAATGCAAAATCCCAGGAGTTGGTAGCGTTGATTTTGTTATCCGTAGCCATTCGAATCCATAAGTCGAAGTCCGTGGCATTACCAGACGGTATTATGCTTGAAACAGCACCAGACTCCATAATCTACTATCTATAATTAAACAAGCCACTATAGGAACCTTTCTATATATGCCATTGACTCTAGGGTGCTGGCTTTATTGCATTTATTTTAGAGTTTATATCAAGTGGATCAGATCGATGAGAGAACATTTGAAAGGTAAATAATTCTCACGTGATTGCTGAACTCTAATACTGAATCATAAGTAGATACAAATGAGATATATTGTTTATAATGACCAACTTAAAGATAGATATGCTCGTATGATGGATTGTAAAGGTTTTCAAATCATAATATCGGTACTTGTCTAAAGTGCGTACAACTACATTAAATGGAAAAAATAGAATCATATGTTATATATTTTATAGAAATACAGTTGAATGAAAATTACCATTCCTGGGCTTTAAGGCCATAGGCAGACTTTTTAGCCCCCTTAACAGGTTTAACCAATTTAGAACCTCCTTCTAAAAAGGAGAATTTAGATCTTCTAACGGCTTCATATTTACTAATAAATTCTTCTTTTTGTAAAGTCAATCCGATATCATCTAACCCGTTGACTAAACAATGTTTTCTAAATTGTTCAACATCAAACTTATCAACCAAGATCTCCCCTGTTTCACCATTTTTGATTTGTTGGTTAGGCAAGTCGATCGTCAATTTCTTTCCAGCAGTTGCTAATGGATATAACTTCGAGGCAATGATATCTTGGGGTAATCTAATAGGTAATAAACCATTCTTGAAAGAGTTATTGTAGAAAATATCCCCAAAAGATGGTGCAATCATACATTTGATGCCAAAATCTTTCAAAGCCCAAGGAGCATGTTCTCTTGAAGAACCACAGCCGAAATTATCACCAGTAACCAATAATATTTCTGCATTACGGTAAGGCTCTACATTCAAAGGAAAGTCTGTCTCAGTCTCTTCGCCGGTTTTAGGATCTTTGACGAATCTTGCTTCGTAGAATAAACCATTCTTTAAACCAGTACGTTTAATAGTCTTTAAAAATTGTTTTGGAATAATAGCATCGGTATCAACATTAGCTTTATCTAATGGAGCAGTGATACCAGTAAGGACGGAAAATTTATCCATACCTCCAACGGCTGATGTATCTTTAGATACCCTTGCTTTCTTCGTGTGAGGTTCTTGAGGAATATCATTTATTTCTTCATTTTCGGCAGAAGAAGTTTCATCAACAATCTTTTTCTCGTGCTCGTAGACAGCATCTTGTAATTCTTTATCTTCATCTGAACCTATGCTAACTGATGGTTCATCAGTATTATCATAGTCGAACTCACGAATATCTGTGAAATGCCCTTTAATGGCAGCAGCTGCTGCCATGGCTGGAGACATTAAATGTGTTCTTGAGGCTGCACCTTGACGACCTTCGAAATTTCTATTGGAGGTTGAAGCACATCTCTCTTCCGGGTCTAAAATATCTGGATTCATACCTAAACACATCGAACAACCAGCTTCTCTCCAAGAGAAGCCTGCTTGTTCGAAAACCTTGTGCAAACCTTCTTTCTCGGCTTGAGCCTTAATTAAACCTGAACCTGGAACAACTAAGACTAATTTCACACTGTCTGCTTTCTTATGACCCTTAGCAACTTTTGCTGCTGCTCTCAAATCTTCAATACGCGCATTGGTACATGATCCAATGAAAGCCTTATCAATTTTAATATCCTTCAATGGGGTGTTAGGTTTTAAACCTTGGTATTTCAAGGCTCTTTCCATACCAGACTTCACAATAGGATCAGTCACTTTAGATGGATCTGGAACATTGGCTGTAATTGGTAAAGCATCTTGAGGAGAATTACCCCAAGTAATAGTAGGAACGATATCAGCAGCATCAATTTGAACGTCATGGTCAAAAACTGCATCCTCATCCGAATGCAAGGTCCTCCAATAAGCAAGAGCTTTTTCCCATTGTTCGCCTTTTGGTGCCAATGGTCTTCCCTTAATATAGTTGAAAGTGATATCATCAGGCTTAATCATACCTGCACGAGCACCAGCTTCAATTGCCATATTACAGATCGACATTCTTGCCTCCATAGATAAGTTTTCAATAGCCTTACCAGCAAATTCAATAACAGAACCAGTACCACCAGCAGTACCAATTACACCAATAACATGTAAAATCAAATCCTTTGATGTTATGCCTTTAGACAAGTCACCATTAACCTGGACCCTCATATTCTTAGATTTTGCTTGAATAATAGTTTGGGTTGCTAAAACATGTTCAACTTCAGAGGTACCAATACCGAATGCTAACGAACCAAACGCACCATGGGTTGATGTGTGAGAATCACCACAAACAACGGTAGTACCTGGTAAAGTGAACCCTTGCTCCGGCCCAACAATGTGAACAATTCCTTGTCTGTCGTCGCTCATTCCAAAGTATGTGACATTAAAATCCTTGACGTTTTGCTCTAAGGTTTTAACCTGTAATCTTGAATCGTCTTGTTCAATGAACGAATCAATGTCCTTGAAATTGACTCTAGGAGTAGTTGGGATATTATGATCCACTGTTGCTAATGTACAATCGGTTCTTCTAACCGTTCTGCCAGCATTTGTCAATCCTTCGAACGCTTGGGGTGACGTGACTTCATGGACTAAGTGTCTGTCTATATATATCAAATATGAACCAGATTCATCTTTATGAACAATATGATCTTCAAAGACCTTATCGTATAATGTTTTTCCTTGTGCAACCATTTTGATTGATATACTTATATTTAAACTAATCAGTGATTAGATATACCAGATTGATAACTATTTATACAAACTAGCATTTTTTCATCCACTCCATTCGGTGGAGTGACTAATGCTATACCGGCCACCTGCTCCGGTATAGCTCCGTTAACGGGCCGTTATCGCTGAAACCAAATTCCCACCAATAGCACCAAATTGGTTTGTAATTGTTCTACAGTTTATTAATATGCATATATGTATAACATGCAAAATTTATGTTTACCATATTGCATGTTAGATCAGAAAATATAGAGCGCTCTTCTTAACGTTTGATTTATTAGAGTCCAGGCTTACCGTACATATTGAAATATTAGCATACAAACGAATTTAAAATGTTACCACCCGGTAGTAGGCGGTCAAAGATTAGACCACCGAGGAAGTCTTTAGTTAGCTCTTCTGTTGGGAATTCTACTGGAGATTCGGCTGTCGATTACGATGTTTCGTGGTCCATATTATCCAATGCTATAACCCAAATACAGAATAAGAATGTGTCCAAATTGTCATATGAGCAGCTATACAGAAAAGCGTATATATTGGTCTTGAGAAAATATGGAGCCAAGTTATATGACGACGTTGCGTCACTAATTAAGGAACATTTGCTACAGAAGAGAGAGACCTTATTGGGTATATTGAAGTCTTCATCGTCATTGAACAATTCGATTAATGAAGATTTCATGAAGGCAATTTTGCTGGAATGGGATGAGCATTTGCAATCGATGAAATTCGTAAGCGATGTCTTAATGTACCTTAATAGGGTACACGTTAAAGAGCATAAAAAGTTGCTTATTTATGACTTGGGTATACAATTATTTAAAGAGAGTATCATCAAATATGATGACAATGACTTGGGATCGAAATTAATAGAAATAGTCATTGAAGAAATTGCGAAAAACAGAATGGGGGAAGTGATAACCACGAAAATGTATATTACCAAGATTATAAATATGCTCGAATTATTGATTGAAACTAGTAATTCAGGTAACGATTTGCAGTACGGTGAAAACTATTATCAGAGATTTTTTGAACCTGCATTTCTTTCTAATTCAGAAACATTTTTCTCTAATTTATCCCAAGAGTTTATGAATAACTTGATAGGCACAAAATATTTAAGTGATACTTTCCACTTTATTAAAGAAGAAGAAAACAGGATTAATTTTTATTTGCCGTCCTCAACTTATCCTAAAATTATACAATTAATGAATAATATTTTAATCAAGGATAAAATAGATAGGGTTTTATGCTTACCAATAGAACAGCAAGGTTTGTCATATTGGTTAGAGCCTGTTATCGCGAACATATTTAATGAAGGTGTAACAAACTATAAAACAAAGCATAACATTTCGGAATTGAAAACGCTTTATGAATTAGTGGGTAGAATAGATCCAGAATACAATCTACTCAAGGTCCGCTTGAAAGATTTGGTCATAAATCAAGGCTCTACGTTACCTACCCTTATCAAAGATTCATTGGCATCAAAGAATGAAGGCTCTAGTCTGTCCAGTAAAAAAACAAATACCAGTTCAACATATTTTGCAACAGCTTGGATAAATTCAGTCTTAGAATATCAAAATCAATTCTCGGTGATCATAAAAGAATCTTTTTCAGGCGACGCTGTATTGGAACAATGTATCACTATGGGCATGAGAGAATTTATTAATAACCCGCAGTCATCCTCGAATGGCAAGAAATCAAGCTCATCTTTGGGTAATAGCGCCGCTGAATTGCTATCAATTTATATGGATTATCAAATAAAGCTGCTTACCAAGGCTCCTGGATCTACTGCAAAAAGCATATCGAATGATAAAGATATTGATATGAACGGATCATCTGTAGATCAAACCGATGATCTTATTAACAAGTCGATTGCATTTTTACGGTTTATCAAGGATAAAGATGCATTTGAAGCGCACTATGCTAATCATTTTGCTAAACGGTTCTTGAATTTTAAAGGATCTGCACAAGTAGGTAGTAACAGGAATAACGGTAAACTTGGAATTGACTTAGAAGAATTAATAATATCAAAACTAGGGGAAGAAATGGGTTCGGCATCGTTGGATAAGGTTATTAGGATGAACAAAGACATCAAGCTGTCCCGTGATTTAACCAATGATTGGACAACATATGTAAATGAAAGCCAAAAGGATTTAATAGAATTAGATTTAAAGGTATGCAATGTCTCAGACTGGCCAAAATCAATGACAAAAGACTATAAAAAATTCTCTAGGGATGATACTACTAATAGTGAACTTGGATTTATATGGTCTCGTCAACTTCGTCCAACTATTAAGGAGTTTGAAGAATATTGGTTTGCTGGTAAAAGAAACGATAACAAATCACTATACTGGTGTCCAAAGTTTGGGTCCATGGATTTAAGGATAACATATCCATCAAAAACATATGATATAACGATGTCTACTTATGCTGGTGTGATTATGTTATTATTTGCTCCACAATCATCAGATGTTGATGGACATGAAGTTCTGGCTTTCGAAGAAAAGAGGGAGTTAACATATGATGAAATCAGAGAGTTAACAGGAATTCCAGAATCGGATCTAAAGAGACAGTTGCAATCTATTGCAGTGGCACCAAGACTGAGATTATTAATCAAGTCCCCCATGACTAAAGAAGTTAATAATACTGATGTCTTTAAATTAAATGACAAATTTAAATCGCCTTCTACTAAGGTCAAGGTCCTAACTGTATCAGCAACCTCCAGTACCTCCTCAGCTCAAACGAAGCCAACAGCGGCTAATCCTTTATCGAAAACTATTCAGGAGGAGGAATTAGAAGAAGTACAAGCAAGCATTACAGAGGGTCGTAAGATAGAAGTTAATGCAGCTATTGTACGTATTATGAAGTCACGTCGAACTATTAATCACAATGATTTAATTGCAGAATTGATCAAGCAATTGCATAATAGGTTTCAAACTCTGACAATTCTAATTAAACAGAGAATTGAAGATTTGATTGAAAAAGAATACCTAAAGAGAGATGATAATGATAAAAGTTTGTACCACTATATTGCCTAGTTATATAATATAAATCAAGTAACCTGTAATTTTGATATAACCTGCAAACATTTGGCCGAGATTTTTCCATCTAATGTAATTATTAAAAGTATCAAAATATAGTATCTGGAACGCAGAAATACAACAACGATAATGTCGGCCAATGATATTTTAGATGTTTTGAACGTCCAGCGGGATACTCAGAACCAACCACCTAAAAAGAAGCAAAAAGTTGGAAATGAACAAACTTCGATGCGTCAAAGTGGTATGGCGAGGGAACTTTATAATTTATTAGGTCCAAATACTCCACCTGTTAATTTGTCTACGACTTTAAACAATAGTGGAATTAAAGATAAGCTTAACTTGAAGCCATCGCCTTGGACGAAAATGTCATTTTCTCCTACGGCTGACAATTCAAACGGCCATAAGGTTGAACTATTCCATTGGGTTAAAGGATCGAAAGAATTATTAGAACAAGAATCCATAACTGAAAAACCTTACTTTTTTGATAAATTTAATACAAAATTAGATTTGCCAGAGCTTGTTGATGAAGAAACATATGAAAAATTTATGGAAGAGATAAAGCAATCTGACGCCAAATTAATTGAAGAGCAAGAAGAAAGAGAAGAAAGAGAGAGAGAAAAAACAAAAGAAAAGGAAATGGAAATGGAAAAGGAAAAGGAGGATGAAAAAGGAAAGGAAAATGAATCCAAAGAAGATGAAAAAACTGAGGAAAAGGATGTACTGAAGGATGAAAAAGATATTGTTAAACCTAACGAACCAGGCATAAAGTCTGAACCAAGAAATGAAAAATCGTCCTCAAATGAAGAGAAAGAAAATAAAACTTGGACATATGAAGAAACTAAGCATTTATTTGAATTATGTAAATGTTTCGAATTGAAATGGCCCGTCATATATGATAGATTTAATTACCCTAGTCGAGCACTTGAAGACTTGAAGGAACACTTTTATAGAGTATCCCTAAAAATATTAGAATCGCAGGCGGCTTCTAACCCGAGCTTAATTGACTCTCTTAAGTCATTCTCAAAGTCAAAGGAAATAGAGAGGAAACAATATTTGGAAAGTCTTCTTAAGAGAACCCCTGCAGAAATTGCTGAGGAAGAATCACTTGTTATTGAGGCACGCCGTTTCGAGCTTGCAGCTAAGAAAATGCTTGTTGAAAGGTCACATCTCTTAACTTTGCTTGATTCCCCACAAACGACACAATCTGTTCAGCAATACCAATCGTCACAAGGGCTAGCCAACCTATATAATAATTTGATGATTATTGATAAGCATCAAAAGAAACGCCAATTTCAACAACAACAAAGAGTGGCTGCCTCGGGTAATCATGAGCCAGTTCCTCCTCCAATTCCAATTGCCGCTTCTTCCTCTTTTAAGAAAGACCGTAATTTCCAAACACATTTACAACAATATTTATCAGGTTTTTTGAAGCAAAATCACTCGTCAAGTGAAAAGCATGAACCTAATGCAATTCAACAGTTATTGATGAAGAGATTGACTGTGAAGGAAGAAGAAGCATATGGTTTACATTATCACGCAAATGAAAAGCTAACCCCTGGGGTTGTATTACGTTCTACGCAAAGGTTGCCTGGTTTACAACAAAGGCAATCGGTACTAAAATCTGTTAATAACATACTCCAAGAATTAGACATACCAACGGCAGGTGGCACTAGTTGGAAACCTGTAATGCCAACTAGAAAAACAATGGCTAAATATGACGAATTGTTGAAATCTGTTGTTGCATTGTTAGATGTTAAAAAGGGTAAAGATAAGCTTGAATCAGAAATTAGATTAATCAAGAGTCAAAGAGGTTTACAATAAACGTGGATATGTATATTAGATTGTATATTATGTTAATATTATGATGCAGAATGCAATAAATGATGCAGAAATGATGTAGAACAATACTTAAAAGTTCATGTCAAATGATGTGGAAGATTCAGAAAAAGTTGGAGTTCGCAAAAGATTTACCAATAGGTCAAAGCCATTATCTGAATGTTTTCGAATTTCATCAAGTTCAGCTTGAGTATAATTTGAAATAAATTTCGGAGTTGAATCGCTGACAGGTTGCTGGATATCAAAAAGCTTATAGTTCGAGAAAGGTTTCTTCAACACGCTGATTGAGTTATCTGGTACGTTCTCATAAGCATCAATAAACTCATAGATTGTATGTTTTATTGAATTTTGATCTTTATAGCCGTCGAATAAATAATATGCTTCTCTGAGTATGTGAAATGTCGAAACAAATGCTTGAACTTGATGCACCATATGAGGCTGAATAGATCTTCCTATTTCATTTTGGCGTAGGGACCCCAAATCGACTAACAGCTGAAGAAACCTAACAAAGGACCTATCAGCTATCAAAACTTTGTAAAAACCTATCTTAGTGCTAAAGTACCCCAATAGTAGGGAAACAAAAGCCCACTTTTCATTCTGCCTATTGGCAATGGCTTTCATATATATACTACTAAGATGATAAACTAGATCAAAGCTCTCTAATGAGATATATTTATCTAGACTTATATTCGTATCTTTGTTAAAATAAATGGCCGACGAAATCTCATTGTTGAGGCATATTAATCTATCCTTCAAAGGTAATGTCTGCCACTTTAATTCATTCAAATCGACCTGCAGTATTCCCAATTTTGTAGCTAGTGAGCTAAATTCATCGATTGGTTCAATTATAGTGGCGCAATGTTTCTGTAATGATTCGACTAATTTTTTACTATATTCAACAAACCCATTAGATAAGAAATATTGATTATATTCTTCGTTTAGTGACTTTAGCAATTCTTCTAAATATATTGCCTTTGATGATTTTGAAATTTGTTCGTCTTGCGCTATATTAAAGATAAGATTGGATACTATTGGTAGTTTAAAATTCTGAATTTGGAATGTAGTAATTTGATCTGGAACATATTCTCTTCTAAAGTTAAATAAGCGATGGTTTGATTTCATTAGCAGATTAAGTACTAATGGAAGATATTTTGAAGTGGAGAATGATGCCAAGCTCTTTAATAAAGTAATAACGACGTTGTCAATATGATTGTGGAGACTAGTAAATGAAAGGAGTTCGTTGAAGAAGAATAGCACGAATTTCTCTCTCAGTTGGATATTTCCAATATAAGGAAATTTTTGTAGTATTAAAATGTTCCAATTCGGTTCTTTTAATAAAGATGTACATCTGATCCATATTTTTATCAAATCTTCAACTATGGATAAAATTCTTTCCTCGTGAAGTTGACTCAGTAACGGAAACCTACCCATCTGAGTATGCAAGAAGGAATACACTTTATCACCAAGAACAGATATTAATTCGAAATTTTTGTCTGTAAGATTAAAATCTCTTGCTCCTTTAATGTTGGTTACCGCCTTCAATACTAATTTGATCATCGAAATAGAAACTTCATCAGTAAACTTGTTAAAATCTAAGACTCTTAATAAGGATAGAAACATAAAATGATTATTGAATTCAAATGTATTATTAATATCAGGTAGGAAATACCTTTCGATGATGATTAAAAGCTTCTTCCACAATTTAAGGATTCCTGGAACTGATATATACAGATCAATCATCATATCAACCATTATGTGATAAGAATCGAAAGGAATCACATTGGATTTTCGGGTTGCAATTTCAGAATAGATTTGTAAACCATTGATCGTTACATCATATATCTTAATGTCATTTGAAAACTTTATTTGTTGTACAAGATCGACCACTTGACTTCTCAAGTCCACATCAGAAAGCTGAGATAAAAGCAAAATAAAATTAAATCGATTTATGAACATCGCAAAGCACTTTTGACTTTTCTGATAATGAAAATGACTCGAGGTGAATAGCTTACTTATAAGCCTCTTTTTATTTCCCCCGAATGGCAAGCTTGAAACATAGCAATACAACAAGTACATGAATTTCTCAAAGAAAGACGAATTGGGTATACTATCTCTTGTAACTAAGATATCTATTAGTTGTGGTACCTTGTTTTCATCTTCAAAGTTTGCAAATTTTCGAATAGTCACGGCTGAATAGATTGTAGTAATAAGCTTTTCTTCCAATGGCCAAAACAATTTCTCATTTAATGAATAAATCATCTCTATGAATTGATCATGAATTTTAGAATCACTTATTGCTTTGCATGCATTGTATATTGTATAGAATGGCAGCCAGTTATAATTCTTAGCTGGTACAAGGGATCCCAAGAAAAACAATATATCAAGATAATCTCGTGCTTTAGATTCAATGTTGGCTAATCTATTCAACGATTTATTGATAATAGGCCACCAGCTTTCTTCCTGATTTTGAAATAATGAAAACATCAAATACACAGATTCAATATTATGAGACAGCATTTCACTATCCAATAAGTTATTAACATCCAGAAGCTGAAAATAAATAGCCCAATAATTTGTACAGTATCTACTGAAATCATTATATCTTAGTTCAATAAGCCTTGGGTCTATTGTATACTTTTCAGAAAGCTGAATGAAGATATAATATAAAAGTAGCATGTATGGGAAAAAAGTAATACCCTTTATGGATGAATTCTTCCTCATGAACCTGGAAAAATCATCAAGAATACATACAAGATATGTCCAAGAATTCTCACTTGGCATTTCTTGCAATATTAAAAACCAATCGATAATTCCTTTGATTGCTTGATATATTTCACTTTCCAATTGATTATTGGAATACAACCTAGGATCATTGAATATCCTAGATAAATGCAAAAGAAGCTTTTCACCATTTACTACTGAATTATTCTTGTTCACTAGATTAAACGAATATTCTTTACCCATTAAATGCGTAAAGGAATCCTTAGCACTTAAAACAAACTCCCCAAATCTCAAATCATGTATTTTATTAATATCCATATCTCTCAAAATAAACCCTTTTGGAAATTCCATGCTACCTGTAAATCGTTGGAAATGCTCAATACTTGGTGCTTCCTTTCTCTCACCATGAATAAACCTTACTTCCCTTGGAGCTACAAACCTATTCTTGCTTTCCGCTTCAAATGTCGTTGTGCTCATATTAGGGGTTCTCAGGAAATAATAATCTGTTATCAATACATCTTTCTGGGATTTCTTCGAAGTTGTAGGCAGGTGATTGTCAAAAACCTTCGTTTCGGGCTTTCTTTTCCATTTCGAACCGATTCGCTTTGACTGAAGTTTGCCGAAGTCAAGTTTATCAGGGGTGTCTAAACGGTATTCCAATTTTCGAGGTTTTGTTTTCGAATTCCTCTTTCGTATTGAAGCTGGTTTTGTAGTCAATCTCGGTGATTTAGTTATTCTTGTAAGTGATTTCGACCCTAGGGATGTTTTCATTCGATCTCTTTTACTGGACCTAGGCACGTACTCTCTCCTTTTACGTATGGCAAAAGGTCTGGAAGTACCTCTACCTGCAAATTGTGGATCTATTCTATTATCTTCTTCAGCTGACCCATACTCAACATAGCCATCGCTTTGATATGCATTCGAGTTATTAGTTTGCTGAAATGCAGCCATCTTATTCCTCGGCTTGTCATTTAAATTATCCACATTCTCGTCAAAGTTATGCATCGATTCAATGTCATCATATTCATCAAAAGTTATCGGACTTTCATAACCAGTACCTAAGGAATTCGAATCAAATTCATATCTAGAGCTCGAATCCGATACATCAGAAAATATATTAAGACTATCATCTGACAGAATATTATCAGAGTACACTGGAAGGAAAGTGTCTTCAGTTTCCAATGGATCAAAATTATGATAAAATTCCTGATTTTCTTGGTAGTAGCTATCGTCAACAACAAAAGTCGTGAGGTCTTGTTGTAACATACTACTCTGATTATTGCTTTTTCCAGATTTTTTGATTGCTAGGCCTCTTCTATATTCATTATCATGTTTCTTTTTATTTTTCTTCGACTTGCCAGCTTGATATATTCCAAGTCTTTTAGCAGACTCAGGCAATGTGCCCCGTAATACGCTCTTTTCCTTCCGATATCTCCCCCCTACTCTAACAACTATATCACTTGAATCTTGAGAATCTTCACTATTATGTTGTCCAACATCTGAAATATGAACCCCTTTATCTATCCCTCCATTATAGTCTTTTTCGTCATCCTCTTCATCGTCCTCAATTATAACAGAATGATTCTTGCGATTGAAAATAGTAAGACTTGTATCTGACCCCATCAGGTCGCTATCATCTGAAAGATTAAAATCATTCACATCTGTACCGTAAATGTTTTTCTCTGGAAAGCTTGGCTGACTAGAATCATCCGTGAATTGAGACGAGCCATCGATATCCTTTATAATCCCTGGCTTTTTGCCTAAGAAAGCATAAAAGTTTTTGGCCTTATATTTCTCTTCGGCCGGAAATCTTCTTTTGTTCTTAATATAATTCTGGTTCAATAATTTAACTATGAGATCTAAATCCGGATTTTCACGGTATATTTCATTCAAGTAGTCAACATTACTTAATCCTAACCAATGTGCTTGATCTGCAATATAAGGATGGGTACTAGCAAAATTTCTTTTCCGAAGACCTCGTCTTGATGTGCTTTGGTTAATGTTATTAGATACGAGACCCAAATCATTTGAATTTGCATTTTGTGGTATGTTATCAGTCAAACTAGGGATCTCCATTTCATCAGTGCTATTTTCTATACTATCTACACCAAGATCCATGGTCTGAGATGCTGTGCTTTCATCTCCGATAATATTTGAAATCGTACCATCAGCACGTCGCACAATTGATTTACTGAAATTTGGTGAAGTAGTCCCAAGAGATGTGATGGATGCTGTGTCCTCACTTATGGCATCCACATTTGTTTCTGGTATCAAGCTCGAGAATCTTGTTTGTTTGAGGTATGATGATACCAATTGTCTTTGATCATAGGGTACATTCGATAACGCCCGCGTGACCTTCTGTTGAGATATTAGGGCCGGTGGTAAGAGAAAACCTTCGTCATCTTCTGAATCAGAAATGTAATCCTCCATCATACCCTCCTATCTGTAATGTTAATAAACTTTTAGGAACTATCACGACGCGTAGATACTAAACAGTATAAACTAATTTTTAATTAACAAAACAATTCTGAAATATTGTACTACACAATACAAAGAATTACAGTGTGGTTCTCCTTTATTATAGATGCTTCTATAGGGATATTAATTGAAGTGACCCATCTTCTTACCTCTTTGAACATACCTAAACAAAACTATGTACAAATCTTTTGATGTATATTTCGGTCATGTGACTTATTGGGTTTTTGAAAAGTAGAGAAAACTAGATGACTAGTTACACCAGCACCTTTTGTATTGAAAGTATATTAGTATGGATAATAGAAGAGTCTTCCGCTCGTACAAGGAGAAGGTAAAGGATGCGCAGCAGCATCCTTATGTGAAACCAAATAAAGGTTTATTTTCCAAGATGAAACTGTTCTTTACTCGAGGTTCCGTCTGGTCGAACGATGCGAACGCTTATCATAGTCAAAACGATGAAGCTAACGAAAGCTCAAAACTGATGCATGTCGAAGGAAGCGAGCCTTCAACTATGAAAGTGTTCAATTTCCCGGAACCAGATACTTCCATATTCAAAACACCTTTGAAATCGTCAGCAAACACATCTAGAATTCCTAACCAAGTATTATCAAGCTTCTTTCAAGACAAGGGTGACAAGCCACTCACAGATATAGAATATGAAGGGGTTGTTAGTTTATTATCAAAAGCAAAGTCAGCTTCAAATACACCAAATAATAGTATTGTGTATCGTGGTGACAGTAATGTTTTATCGAAACACTATGAGTCAAACGCTGATTCGACCATTAACAATAAAGAAGCTGATTCTTCGGGAATTAAAAATTCGACTTCTAATCTCTTTGTGACTCCATATAATCAAAAAACCTTGAAGAATACGACTTCTAACGAGAATGTGCTCTCGACGCCCGAATACAAACCCGTGTATCATTCAGTTAATGAAAACTTTAGCTCCAAAAATGTTCCTTCTGTCAAAAGAGTTTACCAATTCTCAGGTTTGCCATCACCTTATAAGACAAGAATAAGAGCTCCAAGTTTGTCGTCAAGACCTGGAAAAACGGTTAAGAGCTCACCATCTATTTCAAAGTCGCCTATTCAAAAGACCACTTCAAAGCCTATGAGCAATACAGCAAATTCGTTGTTGTCAATTCTAGATGGAAATGCAACTACCAAAAATGACTTGAAACTAAAAGAGTCGAAGACTAACGAGAATAATATTACACAATTCTCTAACCCCTACCATAGACCTCTGTCGACAAAGAAGCCTAGAAGTCAAGATGGTGACAGGGCTTATCAAAGTCTCAATCTGGGGACCCCTTCAAAAAAAAGCAGTTCGTTACTCACTGCTGACGATATTAATAAAACAATTTCTTTTAATAAGTCAGAAGAATTGCCAAGGCAAGCTAATAAGCCAATAGATAAAGTGACGTCTACAATTAATACTAATGAAGATAGAAAAAGCAAGCCTGGAAATTTTAATTTTAATGGCGCTGTTAATTCTGAAGTTGGAAACAAGCAAGAAACAGGTCTCAACAAAAACTTCGAAACCAAACCAAGGGAACCTGTATTTGAACCCCGTGAAGTTGCAAAGCCCAAGACCTTCACTAATCCAATCGAAAATACTAATAACGAGAACGACGGAAAAAGCTTCGACTTCCCAGAAATTAAAAGTGTTGAGGTTAAGTTAGACTACAACAAAGTCGACAAGTATAAATCTCTATTCGAATTTTAGTATCTTTATAATATTCTCAATAGACCTCAATAAATTTTTAATGTTTTCCTGTATATTACTTGATAATTGAATTCAACAACCTTGAATAAAGCTTCAGAAATATTTAACTCTAAACAAAACTATTTAAACCATGTCCGCTGGAATGAATTCTGTCCTTTTAGTAGGTGGCTCAGGGTTCCTTGGATTACACTTAATCCAGCAATTTTATGAAAATTGTCCAAACATTAACATACACGTATTTGATGTTCGTCCGTTACCTGAAAATCTATCAACTTATTTCACTTTCCCACATAAACAAATAGTTTTTCATCAGGGTGACTTGACGTCCGAAACTGATGTATCTAAGGCAATTACTCAGTCTGGGTGTGATGTTGTCGTTCATTCGGCTTCCCCAATGCATGGGCTTCCACAAGAAGTCTACGAAAAAGTAAATGTTCAAGGGACAAAAAATTTAATTTCAGTAGCAAAGAAGTTGAAGGTTAAAGCCTTGGTGTATACTTCCTCTGCTGGTGTGATTTTCAATGGTCAAAACGTCTATAATGCGGATGAATCGTGGCCATATCCAGAAGTTCATATGGATGGATACAATGAAACAAAAGCATTTGCCGAAACGGCAGTTATGCAAAGTAATGATCCGAATGGTTTGTTGACTGTTTGCTTAAGACCAGCTGGTATTTTTGGTCCTGGGGATAGACAATTGGTGCCAGGTTTAAGGAATGCTGCAAGACTAGGGCAATCAAAATTTCAAATTGGAGACAACAATAATTTATTCGATTGGACCTACGTTGGAAATGTTGCGGATGCTCACGTATTAGCTGCCCAAAAGATACTAGACCCAAAATTTTCTAATAAGCTTGGAGGTGAAACATTTTTCGTTACAAATGATGCCCCTACCTATTTCTGGACATTAGCTCGTACTGTTTGGAAAGCTGATGGGCATATTGACAAGTACAATATTGTGTTAAACAGACCTACTGCTATTGTGGCTGGTTATTTATCAGAATTTTTTTCTAAATTATTGAACAAAGAACCTGGTTTGACACCATTCAGAGTTAAGATTGTCTGCGCGTCTCGTTACCACGACATAACCAAAGCAAAGACAATCCTTGGTTATAAACCAAAAGTTGACCTTGAAACAGGTATTAAATACACCTTAGACTGGATGAATGAAACTAATTAATTAGCAGTGAGACGTATGAATTGGCAAAATCGATTGTGAAATTCCCTTGCATTTCTAACTTATACAATTGAATATATAACGTATTTAAAACTACGTGATATGGATTGTCTCCCATTATCGTTCATTAGCCTGTAGTTCTAGAGTACAAACACGACTGCACTTAATATATATTAATTCTACCATTTTAATAATTTGCATAATTCTAAATAAATCACACTAAAAAACCTTGCTAATTCAGCAGCTTCTTAAAACCTGTTAATACCTGAGCAATTGCAATTCTGCAGAATCCATTGATATTCCATAATCCTTATTTTAGCATCTGTGATTCTTTCAGTATCATTGAACTGCCACTATCTACCAATATACAGGGAAATTCATTTCATGATTTTGTCTATTATTATTTTGGCAAAAATTACAATATAGGACGTAGGGTCCAAAACCAACTAGCCAGCCAAAATCGCGTTCTTGTACAACGTTATAATAACATATTAAAGTAAAGGCGCGACCATGCGGATTGATGCGGCCCCTAGGCAGATAATCCCGCTTAAGGAGGCGTATTTAAAATAGAAAACGAAAAATTTAGCATTTTACCTGGATGGAGTAATAGTTGCAACTTCGCCACCCTAACCAAAAACTGTACCTGCATGGAATGTTTTCTAAATATTAAGCCACCAGTGATCAAAACTAATTTGATTGTTTAATAGGTTTAGGATATGGGCTCTCAATTTAATTATTGTTAAAGTTCCTAAAATTAATAGCCTCTATTTAATTGTCCACTAGACTTTGACACGAGTGTCGTGTTTCGTGTATCAATGGACGAGAACTAAACATATAAATATATATAAGACGGTGGCTGCTTAATGTAGTTTTTAATAAATTTTAGTTTCGTTTTCTTGGTTTACTTCATAGTTGACTTTCTTTAACTTAACACATTCGTTCATTAAATTAAAGTCTTTAAAAGATGTTCAAGTTACCATTATTAGCTGTCATCTTTAGTTTTTTGTGCTGCCAATTGGCAATTGCCGAATCACCAACTCCTGAAATTGAAATTGTTGGTAACAAGTTCTTTTTCAAGAACAATGGTTCGCAATTCTTGATTAGGGGTATTGCCTACCAACAAGATACATCTGCCGGTACTTCTGGTACTTCAGGCAAACATAAGAGAGCTCTGTCTGGTAGCTCTGGTTCTGGTTCTAGTTCTGGTTCTGGTTCTAGTTCTATGAAGTTTAATGATCCTCTTGCTGATGCTGATGCTTGTAAGAGAGATGTTAAGTATCTTCAAGAAGTGGACACCAACGTCTTGAGAGTTTATGCTCTTGATCCATCAAAGGACCATGATGAATGTATGAAGACCTTTGCTGATGCCGGTATCTATATTATTGCTGATTTGTCGGAACCAGCCACCTCGATCAATAGAAATGATCCAGAGTGGAACATTGATTTATACCAAAGATATACCAAGGTTGTTGATAAGTTTGCTGATTATTCCAATGTTCTTGGATTCTTTGCTGGTAACGAAGTTTCTAATAATGCTACAAACACCGATGCATCTGCATTTGTTAAGGCTGCCGTTAGAGATACTAAGGCTTACATTAAGCAAAAGAAATACAGACAAATTCCAGTTGGTTACTCTGCAAATGATGACAAAGATATTAGAGTTCCTCTT
Source organism: Debaryomyces maramus (assembly GCA_030583545.1). Taxonomy (NCBI): domain Eukaryota; kingdom Fungi; phylum Ascomycota; class Pichiomycetes; order Serinales; family Debaryomycetaceae; genus Debaryomyces; species Debaryomyces maramus. The sequence goes on from JAJMIL010000004.1 coordinate 531,309, forward strand.
GCTGATTACTTTGCTTGTGGTGAAATTGAAGAAAGAGCTGATTTCTTTGGTATTAACATGTATGAATGGTGTGGTGACTCTAGTTACAAGGCTTCGGGATATGAAACTGCTACTGATTCTTACAAGAATTTGACCATTCCAATTTTCTTCTCTGAATACGGTTGTGTTGAATCTACTAGAAAGTTTACCGAAGTGGGAACCATCTTTGGTAAACAGATGACTGATGTCTGGTCTGGTGGTATTGTTTACATGTATTTCGAAGAAGCTAACCACTACGGTTTAGTTAGTGTAGATGGTGATAAGGTGTCTACAAGAAAAGATTATGGTTACTATAAATCAGAAATTCAAAAAATTTCTCCATCCTATGCTAAATCTTCCTCTGTTAAGGATGCTTCAAAGACCCTCTCGTGTCCTGCTACCGGTTCTTCTTGGAAGGCTTCATCTAAGTTACCACCAACTCCTGATAAAGATGTTTGTGACTGTGTGTCCAAAACTTTGGAATGTGTCGTCGCTGACGATGTTGATGAAGACGATTACGGTGATTTATTTGGTACCGTATGTGGTGAACTCAAGGCTGATTGTAGTGCCATTAATAGTGATGCTAAGAAAGGTAAGTATGGTGCATTCTCATACTGTTCTAACAAGGACAAATTATCTTACGTTATGAATGCTTACTATGAAAAGAACGGTAAGAAGGAATCGGCTTGTAGCTTCAAGGGTTCAGCCTCCATCAATAAGCTGGCCAAGTCTGATAAATCATGTTCCTCCAAGCTTTCTGAATCCACGAAGGGTGGTTCTAAATCGGGTGGTTCCGGTGGTTCTGGTTCTGGTTCTGGTTCCGGTTCCGGTTCTGGTTCTTCTAGTTCTGGTTCTAGTTCATCAGGTAAGAAGTCCGCCGCCAACTTGTCAATCAAGAGCGTTTCCAAGGGTGAATTATTGGCAATTGTCAGCATGGTTACATGCTTTGTCGGTGGTGTTTCGTTTGTTTTGGTTTAAATAAATGAAGAGATATTTAAATAGTTAATAAATTTATTAAATTGTATCTATGCTTGTACTCTATACTCTATTGTGTGATCATAAAAATCTCATTTAGGGCCTTAGCATCCATCACAGATGCTCTTTTCTGCTTGATCCATTTGGCTCTCACCGATAGTCTTGAAGCTACCTGTTTGTTTATTGGCTTAAGCATACTTTCACGAGTCACTTCTTCTTTCTTCTCTTTATTCTCTTTGTTATCATCGTTTTCCTTCTTCTCTTTCTTCTCCTTCTTTCCTTTCTTCTCTTTCTTCTCTTTCTTCTCTTTCTTCTCTTTCTTCTCTTTCTTCTCTTTCTTCTCTTTCTTCTCTTTCTTGTCCTTCTTCTCTTTCTTCTCTTTCTTGTCTTTCTTGTCTTTCTTCTCTTTCTTCTCTTTCTTCTCTTCTTTATTCTTATTGTCTATTTTATCTTGCGATTTCATTCTCTTAGTAGCATTTCCAAATTCTCCTTCTCCTGAACTGGTTTCTGGTTTTTGTTCTCGTTTTCTTTTTTTATTAACAAGTTTCTTCGCTTCCGTATCCCACGTACTTTTTAGTACTTCACCCCTAATGAATTGGACACCCCATTTACCATTTATAATATTATCCTTTCTTTGTCTCTCCAATTCATTGTTGATTTGTTCTTCTTTTCCATTCAATCTCCCTAATATTCTTTGAAATACATCTAAACCAGCACATTCACCACTATCAAATTCATCCTTCTTCTGTGTCCTTGCAAGCTTGGCACCAAGACCTTGATTATCATCTTTTATAGAGACCTTTACATGTGAGGTTGTAGCATGATCCACTAACCCTAGACCTTTTCCTGGTTTCCATCCCATCTTCTCGAGATATTGATGGCCAAATCTGGTAGTGTCATTTGACCAGTTAGTATTTCTAGGGTCTAGACCAAATCTCTGCTTCACTTTAGTTCCTGCCAATCCCATCTTCTATTCACAAGTTCACAGGGTACTACTTGTAAAGACAACTGCTTCTTCACTCATCATGTACAGAAAAAAAAAATAGAAATAAAAAATTCCACGTTTCCTGTATACAGTGAACTCTTCCTATCTACAATTATACTCAGTATACAAATCTGACACCAACACTTATATATTAGTAAACTAACCTAACAACCTAATATTGAAAACCAATCACTCTTTACCCAATACCCATCATGTTTGCCTTTATGAATACAATTCGTTTTTGAAAGCCATTCCATAACACAATAAAAATCTGAATATCCAAGTACCACATGCATCTTGTTATAAATAATCAGTTCAGGTATACCTGGTCTAAAAACTATGAAATATAAAATAGTAATGACTATTTTTGTCCATATTTGGGAATTAATATTCCCGTTTAAATCCAACCAAATATGGGAACAGGCTTTACCTGTAGGAATAGGAATTGTATTTAAACTACCCTTCTTTATAGCTGGAAATTGACTTGTAGTAATAATATCGCACGCCAATTTCTCTTTATCTATCAACCTTGATTCATATCCATCAAACTTATAAGGCTTATCAATGTGAACTAACCTTATAGCGCCGTTTGAAATTAAATGCATAAGAGTGGCCATTTGTCCACTTAGAATACCTTGCGATAGAATGAGACCCTTCGAAGATTCAGAAATAATAAGCAAATTATTTTTGAATTCCGCGGCTTGATAAAAGAACTTATTAGTGAATATCTTCAGGACAAAAACATTTTGAACTCTATCAGTCAAAATAAACCTTGTATTGCTATCGTCTGACGAATGAGCAAGTTCTTTATCTTTTATTAAAGCTAACGAAGCTTCCTTTATTGATTCATCAGCAAATTCAGATAATATTTGATTTACCCTCTCACTTGAAAATTTATCTTCAGGAGTAACAAATATAGCCTTTAGAACAGTTCTTTGTTCATCAAGCTCATTTTTCTTAATTTCTACGTGACTTTGATAACAAAAACTTGTATTAGAAAGAATTGATTCTTTCCTTCTCATAGAATTATCTTCAAGTTGTTCGAATAAATCTTGCTGGTGGTCATTATATTCTGCAACCGAGTACTCCTTAACATTGTCTTCCGGGGACGCATAGAGAGGAGATTTGTCAACTGTGTCTAATATAGATCCCTCAAAATCCTTCCACAAATCTAAGAAAAACTGAATATTTATATTTTCTAAATCCCCTGATGAAACAAGACCATCATCTATCCCACGCATAACGATGTATTCGAAGGTATTAATACCTTTCATTACTGCGGCAAGGCCACCAACAAGTTTTCTTACCAGTGTCCACTTCAGTTTAATTTCAGTCGCATTGATTTCGTCAAAAAGGGTTGCAATATTCTCAAAATCAATTGTTCCTCTTTTAAAAGTTCGAGATATCACTACAGCCCTAAATAGAGTAGTTGCATCTGATTTATCAAATTTAATTGATACCCGATGCCTTTTACTAGTAGCCTTCGCGTTATTCGAAGTTGCCTCATTCTTCAATATAGGTTTACGCTTTCTCTTCGACTTTGAGGACACTAGCGAGGAAAGAGGATCAATGTGGTTTTTATCAGAAACAGCATTGCTTTCTTTACCAGACACCAGATTGTTTTCTTTTTTAATTATAAATTTCTTCTTGGTAACATTTTCTGCGATATGCGAATCTGTTTCCGCTAATGTTTCTAATCTTCCTTTTCTTTCCTTCTTCATTCGCGGCTGCTTGTGTAAATGCTGCGAAAAAATAGTGACCTCCCCTTCTATAACACGGCGGTTAGCTTGTACATTTGGTCGACTACCTTTATCTACTACACATTGTTCCTTCATCTCTTCTATCTTTTCTTTCAGTGGCCTGAGTTCATGGGATGCTAAAATTAATAGTTTCCTAGTAATCGGTTGTCCAGATCTTATAAATTGAATATCTTCAAACTCAAGATCTTTGCTGTTTATCAATAAAGATACATCCCTAGCTAATGTTTTCTTATCGGTAATGGTGGAGTTTCCAAGTCTCGCATCCAATTGGCGGCATAAATTCGCAGTGGTATACGTCACTCCGCCCAAATCTTTAATAATATTTATCAATTCTGACCTTCTTTTTATCGCTTTGAGTGATCCTGAATGATTTGAATTTTTCGTTGATATCTTTCTTTTCTGAAATTTTAGATTCGAATCTTGCGGAGGTTCAATTATGGCGACTTCGCCTGAACCTATTCTATTTTCTGAAAGATTATCTATGCTATTATGTTGGAGCGTCAGGGTTGATGTAAGATTTGTTTCATTTGAAGTATTCACATCTTGATATGATTCGGGAAAGGAAGGGGTTAGCGGTTCAACCGAGGAATCGTTGATGGCATTCTTCTTTGGTCTTCCTCTTTTCTTTATTAACTTACCATCATCCAATGAATTTTTTGCTTTTTTTATGGAATTGATTTTATCACCATCATCTGACCTTCTTTTTTTAGAATTAATCAAAGACCCTTGTGGTACTTTCCCCAATGGTTGGAAATATTTCTTATTCAAACTTGCTAATGAAGAATTCTCAACAATAGGCTTTCGTACCCCTGATTGCTTTTCGTCTACCTTGTTTATGGTTGCAGGGTAATGGGACGTACTAAAGTACCTATAAAATTTGAACTTTCCTTCAAAATCATATGCCCGAATAATTGAAGTTTGATTGTAAGGATCATTGTAAGCTTTTAATGCCTTAGACTTTCCATTATCTATGACATAGCTAGTCAATGAGTCTAGCAATTTAATGATAGGACGATAGTCAGATACGCCTGTCAAATTTCTTAATAATTCCATTGAAGTTGATCCTTCATTTTTAGTATTTAATATTCCCTGATATAACTGATTGGACAATGGAAATAGATTGTTGAAATATGGGATCATTTCATTTTCATTATCATCATCTTCTTGATTTTGAACATCGTCAAGCTCATTGAAAAAATCAACATAATCAGAAATCTCATCAGCATCCTTGGGAATATCTTTAATATACTTAATGCAATAAACTAATTGGGTTTGGTTTGGATCTTTGACCATCAATCGTTCTGCATAGCCGCGCTTATGAAGGTATTCTATAATACTTCTAAAAAATTTACCAGATGATCTTCCTTTATCTAATTTTAATTCACTTTTCAAATCCTTAAAACCTCTCAACTTGTTAGGTGCATTCTTCAATGATTGCATAATGTATTGTTTTAGTTTATTAACATTTCTCGAACTGTCAAAATCTTCCCCAAAATCTGAATTAGCCAATTCAACCTCATCATGGCTGAACTTTTTATGTATACATAAACTTGTATGCTGACTAGACTTCTCATTATATACATTCTTCTTAATAATAAACCCTAATTCTTCTAATTTTCTTAGTCTTAGTGTTAAAGACCTTGGATCTTGTCCAGTTGCCTTGCATAAATCAGGTGCATGGATACCATCGCGACCATACTTGGCAATCTCACATAATAATTGAAAAGGATATTCACCCAATTGAAGCTTTAAACGTTTGGAAGTACCGACTCCTGTTAAATAACTCCATTGAGTATCAGAGCTAGGCATTATTTTGAGTCTATTCTCATCAGCCAGTTTTTGCAAAAAATCCTTGTAATCAGATAAAATTGGTACAGGGGTATCACCATCCATTATAAAAATACGATGTATGTCATCTGAATCATTGCAAAAAAATAGCCATTGCCAGATGATTTGTTTTTGAAAATCATCTAATGATACTTGTTGCAACTTATTTGTTACTACTCCCCACATTTCTTGTAAAGATATACCATGTTGTCCTGAGAAAGCAAGCGTTTCCAAAACATGAGAAACAAGCTCGCTTGGAGGACATGAAAACAGCATCTCAATGATTGAATTATGTATGTTATTATTCTGCTTGAAACATGTAAACAAACAGGAGACCTCTATATCTCAATTTAATTGATATATCTTATTGAGTTGTACACTACTTTCTCATGACGACATCAATTTTTTTTACGAAGATTTTATGTTTTTGAAGAAGGTTTATTCTATCGAAAGAGTAAGCTGGATATATATTTCCTCATTTAGCATGGATTCGGATGACGAACCGTTAAGCCTTTCTAGTCATGCATTAGAGGCACTTCAACAATTCAAGAATGAAGAAAATGAAAGAAAAGAAAAATTTGCATCATTACTCAAACAATCGGAAAACAAGTTCGAATCTCAGAAGCAAGTATCGATCGATTTATTTCAAGAAGATTGGCAGCTTTCGCAGTTTTGGTATACAGATGATACAGCCGAAATATTGGGAAAAGCATTATTAGAAGGAGCTGATGAAGATACTGTAATTGTGATTGCGAGCGCACCATCAGTTTATGCAGCCATTAAGAAATTTCCACCGGAAAGTTTACCTACGGAACATATTTATATTCTAGAATATGATGAGAGATTCAGGTTGTTAGGAGGGTCCAATTTTAGCTTCTACGATTATCACAAACCACATGATATTCCAAATCATCTTAGAAACAAATGCCACAGAGTTTTGATTGACCCACCGTTTTTAGAAGAAGAATGCCAAGCAAACTCCTCGATTGCGGCACACAACCTTCTAGTAAACGATAAATCTGAAAGAGCAAGTAATGGAGACTTGAGATATAAACTCGTCACGTCTACAGGAGAAAGAATGAAAGACGCTATCAAGAAAAACTATCCAGACACTCGTATCACTGATTTCTATCCGGAACATAAAAATGGCTTAAGTAACGAATTTCGGTGCTACGCCACTTTTGAATGTACTCAATGGAAATTTTCCAAACTTGAAAAGGATAACTAGAGTAGTTACATCAATTAAACTCTTAGCAGTCTAGCCATTCTGATTAGTCGTTACTATTTCTCCGTTCGTCTTATTATTCTTCTGGAAATTCTCTTGGTAGCTTGTTGCATTGTCGCTCTACCCGATGCTAATAATTCTACTTTTCAATTGAAAACTCGATATAATTTAATTAATTAATCTCGATTTGTCAGTTGAGTATATATGAAAAACATGTGTGTATCATTTTGATTTGACTATACTAGTAGTACGCAAGCTATTATTTTGCAGCATTGTATTAATTATTAAATTCCAATGAGGTTAATGAGGTTACCCGGTTATGTCATTCTGATATTTATTTTAATATAAATCATCGTGGGAGCGCAAGCGTAAATAATATACTATAACCTCATCCTAGCCCTAACTGAAATTTTTCAATAATTTCAACAATCTCGAAAATTTTTCCTTACTTTTAAAACTCCTGATTTAAATTAAATATAAATTACTTGATTTATTCTATATAAAATAGGTTATTATATCAAAAATGTCTTTCTCCGATTTTTCAAAAGTTGAAACTATCAAATCTTTAAACGAATTCTTGGCTGACAAGTCCTACGTTGACGGGTATGTATAAAAACAGCAACATGATTTGAGTACCAATTTCCATTTATGATTTTAATTGTTTTGAAACAAGTCAATTGATTTCAACTTTCTAAATTAAATTATAACTAAATACCAAAATGATGATCTTAATCTTTGGTCCGTGTTTATGAGGTGGATTCAAGACCCACCGTATGAGTGACAAAGAAGATTCTAAATATCACTTCTGATTTTATCTTTATTTATAATTTGGAAATAACTCAATCCTTTCGCATTTGCATTGAGCTATAGAAGCAATTGTTCGTACTAACATGAATCTAGTACCTCTGCTACTCAAGCTGACGTTACTGTATACAAGGCTTTCCAAAAGGAATACCCACAATTCGCCAGATGGTTCAACCACATTGCATCCTTCACTGAAGAATTCTCTGACTTGCCAGCAGGTAAGGCTCCAGCCGGTGGTGCTGCTGCTGCTGCCGATGACGATGATGTCGATTTATTCGGTTCCGATGATGAAGAAGTTGATGAAGAAGCTGAAAAGGTGAAGCAACAAAGATTAGCTGAATATGCTGCTAAGAAGGCTTCTAAGGGCCCAAAGCCAGCTGCTAAGTCTCTTGTCACCTTGGATGTTAAGCCATGGGATGACGAAACTGATTTAGAAGAATTATTAGCTAATGTCAAGGCTATCGAATGGGATGGTTTAACCTGGGGTGCCCACCAATGGATCCCAGTCGGTTTCGGTATCAAGAAATTACAAGTCAACTTGGTTATTGAAGATGACAAAGTTTCATTAGATGAATTGCAAGGTACAATTGAAGAAGATGAAGACCACGTCCAATCTACGGATGTTGCTGCTATGCAAAAATTATAAGCTCCTCATTTGTATAGTATGTATATTCTATATTTATGTCTATTAATTAATTCGACATTCGTGATGTAATGAAATTCACAACTGTAGGAGAACTTCGGAAATGAATCTGCTATGCGTCACTTCTCACCGACTTTGAATGCTTGTGGTAAGCATTCCCCATGCTAATTACATTTAAAAATACCAATCATAAAAATTATCATTATCAACGTATTGTAGTTGTATTGTCTATGATTACAAGGTTCTTCATACCCTTTCTCTTAAGTACCAATCTCAATTATTGTATTTTTATACAAAAATATACAATTACAGGAAAATTTTGAATAAATTATATCATAATGATTATATTTGATATATATTGGCATTAACATGTTCGTCTTTTACACTACAAGCTCCAATACTAAGAATCAGGAGATTTATATAGCTATCTTTATTTCTGTATTATTATACTCATTTTTCGCTTTGGAATATTATGAAAGTAATACAATTCAATCATTATTCAGAAAGCGAAAGCTTTTCAATTCTCAAAAATATTTTGAAAAAGACCTTGTAAAGCTGGAACCAATGTAGGTTCACAGGATATCCCCATTTTATCTGTGGAATCATTAAGCTTAATGATTTCTGTAAATTACACTCGCAAAGTAATTAGAATTTGTTAAATTTCGCAGCAATTAATGTAGATGTCAATTGGTCACTATTACATATGTGTTTCAAATTTAATCCCGTTTTTCCTATAAATATCAATATATTTCTAATAGTGTTTAGTAAATAGTGAGATTAAGTAATATGTGTATATAATTGTTATTATTAAATTACATATTAAAGTGCTTTGTTGTTATTTATCCAAGATGAGTGTAATTTAGAGAATTTACCTCAATTTATGAGCTGTCCATTTTGAATTTACTCCTTGAACAGCAGAAATTATCCGGGTCTCAATTATAGCAGTGGGAATGCTTTTCCATAAAATGAAAATGTCAAAGTGTCATGTTGACCTCTTTTTATTGTTGAACAACGGTACATTCAGCTGATTTCGCAGACTTTAAATAATGTTATTACGCTATCACTGGTTATTATCACCGAGGGTCTCGATGGGCTAGATCTCTGGGTTACTCTCAAATATAACTTGGTCAAATGTTTACTGAGCAACGTCTAAATGCCATATCTGATATGGATGCTAAAATTCTCCATCCGTGTGAGCAATCTTCGAACATACTGAAGCAGATGTTCTTTCATTAATCCAATTGATAGAACTTACTTCTTTCAAGCCATGTGTGGTAATGAGGAAGTTATTGCTTAGTGATAATAATAAGTTGAATATAGATACCTGGAAAGCTTATAAGACACTACTTTTCTTAACAATTCATCAGTGAATATTCCTGTCAAGCGATGTAGAGTATGCTGCTTCATCTACAAGAAAATCCCGAATTAAATTCTGACCCAAATGGATATGTTTCAAGTGAGGTTGGTTGGGCATAAGGCCAATAGTTTTCCATCCCGAGACATCTCTGGGTAATGAATTGTTTTCAATATTAACAATTCCTTTTTTAGGGATTCTTCTCTCAGCGCAAAGTTCATCTGGGCATGATGGCAAGATATTTTATCTAGTCTCTGGCGCAATGTCATATCAGTACTAGAAGGATTTACTACATCAGTCTATCTCTATAAAAGGTTCCATTCCTGGTGTAGATGCAAAAGGTCTACCGTATTGAACGAATGAGAGCTTATAATTCCAACTACCCAATGGGTCTCCCTTCCTCTACGACCTCTCCTATATTCTCGAATTTTCAACTAACTTGGTTCCTGTTTCTCACTTTTCTTTTTTTTTTTTTCAAAGACAAAGAAGAAGTTCTTGATGTGTTGACTTAAATATTGCTGTTAATTGATTGTTGGATAGGCCGATGAAGAACTTCAATTACAGCAGCGAAACGTCCTCGGTGCATTTATATATGTCTGAACCTTAGAATTTAATTTTCGATTAAGGTGATTCTTTTAGTTCAGAAGATCTTGAATCAAGCCCAAAGTGTATAAATAAATGAATCCCTATATAAACAAGAAAATACCTTGTAGAAGTAAATTTTCTAAACTGAGACATATTTTTATAAATAAATAACCAATAATCAATGAAATACTAAAACACTATGTATTTAAACAAAACTTATATTTTACTTACTCTCATATTAATTAACAAACTAGAGAACTTCTATGTTATATTTATATTAAAACCAGAGGGTGAATAATTCCCTTTTTCAGTAAAGACTTACGTTACCATTTGCAACCAATATTGAGCGAGGGTAAATGAAAGTAGGATAATACATTCTAATAATGATTATACATTCTAATAATGTGTACAATTTTAATATTTAACAAACTCTAATTAATTGTTCGAAATGATATCACTTTTGGCGGGCTATCTTTATACAGAAGGCAATCTGCAAAGCATCCTATAGCCCAATATTCAAGCCGGAGCGCACATTCTGTTACTACAATTGTTCAAATTGCTGAAAAGGTTGCAAAATTGTGTGTAAGTGAATGTTATATTTGAAAATATTAGTCTTTTCAAGTGCTCTTTTAGTTATTGGATTATGATGAATCTGAACTTAAAGAACAAAATTATCCAAAATGAAGTCTGTGATAGGACTAATACATTACAATGGAGATTTATTAGTGGCTAGCCATATAGTAATGATTAACCGTACAAAACTCTCATGGAGGAGTAAGAATCAACAAAGGTAGACCATTGAAGAACTTCCACTCTCCATCTGAGAAAACTGAAGTATATTTGAGATTGTCCAACGCTTAAGACAAATGCAGATTTGAGGAAATTAGTATTAAAAAACTACACGGGATTATGGTTTAAGAGAAAGGATTGTTGAAGTAAATCTCCTAAACTGAGACTCATTAAAATTGGTAACAAATAATTAATAACTAATAAACATTATAAATTACTTACTCTAATATTAATCAACAAACTAGACAACTTGTATGTTCTATTTATAATGAAACTGGAAGGCAATTATTTCCCTTTTTTACTAACAACTCACGTTACTATTTGCACATTATTGAGCGAGGGTAAATGAAAGAAGGAATATTCATTCTAATAATAATTATACATTCTAATAATGTATCATGAACAATTTTAACATTTAACATTATAAAAATAAGGAAACTATTATGTTTTGTTAAAATAGTGATTTAGTATTTTTATATAATTATTAGTTACTAATTATTTGTTACGAGTTTAAAGATGAGTCTTAGTTTAGGAAATTTACTTCAATTCATCGGTTGTAAAAGCTTAATTATTTATCTGAAATGATCGAATGCACAATCTTTGAACTCAACTTGAAGGGAAGTTTAAGTAAAGTTTATTAGCTTAATTAAGAATGTATTGGATCTACTCTATCCTTTGGGTAAATATCTCAAATCAGTAAGGAGCAAGAACGGCCTTTTTTCAATAAATTAGTTATATAATATGTAAGGTATTAAAAAACTCGGGCACAAAAGTGTGTGAGTGTATGTTACAATGCTTTTTTTTAACTCGGACTCTCCTTGGGTAAATATTAAAAATAACTCATGTTTTTAGTAATGAGTACAATTAAGTATGATAAATGTTACATTGATATCATTAAATAAGGAAATATGCCTAGGTGAACTTGCCTACAATAATTATTAAAATAAATTGCTTTGTAGTTTTAGAACGTGAATGCACAACACGAACAAGTTCGTGTTAGTTCAAAGAGTGGTTTAGATATCAAATACATTTCACTAAGTTCATATTTGCTAAAGAATTGAAGGGCCTCATCTTACCATGTAGTTATAACTAATTCTCGTTACAAGTAGACCCATAAAAATATGTTTAGGAATAGGCGTTAGACTACTTGAGATCTCAAATCATCTTATGTTAAATTTTAAGGAATTGTTAACATTACAATAATAAATAATCCTACTTTCGTTTACCCTCGCTCAATAATGGTTGCAAATGGTAACGTAAGTCTTTACTGAAAAAGGGAATTATTCACCCTCTGGTTTCAATATAAATAAAACATAGAAGTTCTCTAGTTTGTAAATTAAATACGAAAAGTAAGCAAAATTATAAGTTTTTGTTTAACATAGTGTTTTAGTATTTTATTGATTAATTAGTTATTAATTTGTTGCTAGTTTAAGATGAGTCTCAGTTTAGAAAATTTACTTCTACATCTTATAGCTGTCAAGTTCAGTTTAAAATGAAAGATATTTAGTTCGAATATGGAACACAATGCTACTATTTTTGAAGCATCAATGCCATAGAAAAAGTGTTTTGAAAGTATTAGAATTTGTTTGAATTTTCGACACTGGGAACATTATCTATATATTCTTCTATCGTATAATCGAATCATTTAACATAAATATATATATAGGTGTTTCTGATGAAATAAATGTTACACTTAGACTCATTTTTAAGCGGGTAACAATAATTAGTAACTGATAATCAATAAAGATACTTAAACACACTATGTATTAGACTAAACTTATAATCTACTTTTTATTTAATTAACGATCTTGTGGATTAGGCTAAACTTATAATTTACTTGTTATTTAATCAATGAACTAGAAGGCTTCTATGCTTTATTTATACTGGGACTGGAAGATGAATTATTCCCTCTTTCAGTGAAGACTTGCATTTGCAACCATTCTCCCCAACTGGATAGAATGGTAAAGCATATATATATTTGTAAATGAGATTGTTCCGTCATAATATATATTACGTACTGTAAGACTTAGCTAACTCGACTATTTTGGATTATGTTTAGATCCAAGATTTTGTCTAATTTCTTAGAATTGTTAACATTACTAGAATAAATAATCCTACTTTCGTTTACCCTCGCTCAATAATGGTTGCAATTGGTAACGTAAGTCTTTACTGAAAAAGGGAATTATTCACCCTCTGGTTTCAATATAATTAGAACATAGAAGCTCTTTAGTTTGTAAATTAAATGTAAGTAAATTATATTTTTTTTTAAAAAATACATAGTGTTTTAGTATTTCACTGATTATTAACTATTTGTTACCAGTTTAAAGATCAGTCTCAGTTTAGAAAATTTACTTCAACATTGTCTTCATTGCCTATATTTCGGCCAAGTCTTACTGATTTTCGTATTTTCAGTTATTAGAAACAGTGCATTAATAGCAAATGATTCTCTACATATGACTTTAGCCCTGGTCTCTATGACTTGTTTTTGAAATATCTGCTCAGGGGGGTTCACAAAATATGCTACTATATATATGTATTTTCCTTGTCAGTGAATTTCCAATTAGTATCGTAGAGCTTCCTGTATAGTTAAGAGAAGTGTTTTGTAGAGTCTGAAACAAAGTTCTTATAATATTAGTTTTGCAACCATATATTAGCATGCATTTAGTAGAATAGCGTTAGGAGAATTCAACAACTTATATTCTGGAAACTTTATAGTATGGATTATTAATAATTATTAATACAGTTTTTGGATTATGTATGTGACCTTTTTAAAATTTGCAGAATTTCACAAAATTTTAGCATAAATATACAAAATGTCGAATTCAACAATATATTAAAAACAGTCTTCTCTATTTAAGTGTTAAATTTTAGTTGTTCTTTTTCACACCTCAAATATTATGTTTTTAGGTTATTACAGGATAGTATTATACTTAAGGAGATGAGATAATATGTACGCCTAATTTTCGAAAAAGAGACCTTTGTTTATTCAAGCAAATATAAGAATTATATATTAAACAAGTTCCGCATATTAAACTACTTTTTAGCTATGTATCACATTGAAACGGGAGAATGGTATCTAGATTTACATGTTCCTCCAACTTCCATCTAACTCATCGAATCTTCTTTTATTCAAGAGAGCTCTTCTTTTGTTACTACCAAAATCATCAACTTCTCGTCTCATATTCTCTCTTTTTAGTCTTCTAATATTTCTTTCCCTTTCAATTTCTCTCTTCTCAATTTCCCATGGTGTCAAAATCTCTACAACAGGTTCCCATTGATCATTCCCATTATGAACACTACTCTCCGTCGTGATTCTAATACCACATTCAAATATTAGTCCACTTAGTTGCTGATACTTATGTAGTTCATGATTATAACTTCCATCAGTGATCTCCTTTTTTAATCTGAGAATGATTTCATGTAAAGAATGAGAAATAGCAGGTTTAAATTCTAAAGGTAAACCTAGATCTGATACAACGATATCAGAGAATTGTTCAGGTGTAACATCATTCTGTGCCAAATCCCATTCGAACCTATCTTGGTATAATTGTTTGTTTAAGCTTACTGATAAATCAATAATAACATGATATTCAACATTTGACGGAAGTTGTATTGATGATGCAAAGCTGTAATCCTCTATTTGCTTTATAATAGACTCTGTAATTTCCAGTTGTAAATGAGTTGGTAGTTCCAAATCATTGCACAATAAGAGAGCAAATTGCTGAGGACTGATTAAGGTGTCATTTAAGTTCCACATAAAAAAGTCCACTAATTTCGAAGTACCTCCATTATATTCTAAGTTTAATCTTATTGGAATTAAAACATCGTTATTCTTATGAAGTGATTCAATTAATTTCAAGTCATCGTCTATACCTTCAGGGTAACGTGTATTACGTGCAGCCTTTAACAAGTGCTTTTGATTATTTGAAGCTAGTTGGTTATTCACTACCGCTGCAGTAGTATTAGTTGCTGTTGGAACTTCATCAAACTCAAAATCATCATTTATATTGTCAAGCTCAGCATAATTTATCTGTTGGGCATTTCTTTTAGCAGTCCTTCCCTGAGGAGCAGTATTTAAAATTAAGGCATTCTCTGGATCCTTAGATATTCTAGAATGTAAACCAGTTGATAATGCTTGAGGATAAAATGATTTGCTATGAAATGATAGCGACGTCATGGATAGTTATGGATGGGTGTGTACACTTTGTAGTATATTTCAATGAAGAATTGTTATTCTTGGAGTCGACTTTTTTAATTTGAAAAAATGGTTAACACACTTAGTGTTCATTTTTATGGTAAACAAATAGTTAAAAGGTATTAGCCTCGAATCTAAGAGAAATAAAACAAATTGAAATCTTTGATGTCTACATTGTATTCATTCAGCAAGCGTACATTCGTCAAAGGTGTCTATAAATTATGGAATCATCCACAATTTTAGAAGAATTCTTATTATCAAGGTCATCATTGGTAGAAATTATCAAATTTGAGCATTTTGAAAGATTATTTCCTAAAAATGTTTCAAAAGCTGATATTGAAAGGGTATTCGAAGAATTAGTCGAACAGCGTGAGTTGAATTGTATTCAAACCTCGAAGCAAAAAATCCAAGATCAATTTGACGTTCCCTTATTTGAAACTATTGAAAAGCTTAAAGACTCGCATACAATAACTGTTGGGAAATATTCCATGAATGATTTAATAAATAGATTATATAAATTGGAAGATATTTTCAGCTTGCAAAGTTCGCTTCTTAATGATCAGATAGAGGAAGTTCTAAGTGACATTAAGGTGATTTGTGAACAATTTAATGAATTAAAGTATAGCAAGGCATGGTTTAGAGGAACCGGTGAAAAAGATGTACATGATGTCATAGAGGAAACTATTCGAAGCGTCGAAAAATGTAGTGGCTTCTTTAGTATGCAATAAATAGATCGGTATCAAATGAAGTAATTCATAAAATTAATAATTAATTGGCGACTGGTCATTTGCTATTTCCTTCATTTGATTGTTATTGATGATATTTTCCAACCTTTCTAACTCTTCTTTTCCGACCCATTTCCAAATCTCATATTTCCAATTAAGTCCATCTCTATCACCTAGCTGGTAATTACTAGCTAATCCTCCTGTTTCCGGAGCATCTTTCAAATATACAATTCGTCCAATACGTGAATGTACTAAGGCCATTGAACACATAATACACGGTTCATGAGTGGTATAAACTAACAAGTTATGACACAAATAATTAAGGTCATCCTTATCAATATCTAAACTTGTGGATTCCAATTCAAGCCTTCTTTTTCTTTCATTTTCTGCTATTTCTTTGATTGCACTAATAACACTATGCTCTAAAGGGTGTGAATTTCGATTATCGACACATGCACTAAGTATCTTATGCCCTTCCCTATCATTTGAAGGTTTAGCAACAATAGTAACAACTGGAATATTGTTGCAGTCAGTTGTTTGGTTTTCGCTTACAAAGTCTAGCAATTTATTAATAATTGCTCGTTCATGCGAAATATTGAAGTTGGCAGATTTCAATATTTGATGGTTTGGATTACCTTTCCAGGACATTGGCCAGTAATTTGTAGACCACTCTTGGGAAATTTCCTTCGTTGTAGCTGAATACTGAGGGATCTGTTTTCGATATAACTTAATGTCCCTTAGGTTTAGCTCTACCCCAGCATGTTCTTTTAATAATTCAATTATCTCTTTCTCATTAGTAAATAAGTCTGTAGAACATAGAATCGTTTGTAACACAGATACTGGCTTTTGTGTATGCTCAGATGTATTACTCTTTATTATTTTATTAAATCTCTTTACGTGAACTAATGATAAATCATCGTACGGAGTCATGAATTCTCGTATGAATGTTATCAACAGTTTTGTCTGTTGCGGAGATATATCACAACACCAAACACTAGTAAGAATGGGAATTTTAGGGTCCTGATTATTAAAATTGGAATGCCTTACTTGTTTCAAGACACCATGTATAATTCCGTTCTCTAAATCCACATGGTCAATTGTGACGTTTTTATTTTTTCCCATATGCTTTGACGTATTTCTAATGATGTTGACCAGCCTTGAGATATCCGATATCAATGTATTTATTCGTGTAGAAATCTTGAATACCATTAGCTGGAGAGACTTTTTTCATAAGTGTAGATTTATGTTTATCTATTTATTTTTTTTTTTAAAAAAGCGCAGTTATAAATTTCCAGAATTTGATATAATACTCACAATTAATACACTGATCTATAGATAACGGTATGGAAAATGGCCAATATTTACTCGACTATTTAACAAACAGATACCCCAATTTAGAGCGTGAAATAATTCAGAAGCAGTCATATTTTGAAAAATCAGATGAATACTTAAAGCTTTTAACTAATTCAATAATAATTGAAGAAATTACAGTCTCTTATGAAGAATACACCTTACCGTATCAGTTTGTTGATGCGACGTCTTATTTTGAATTCGTCGATCTGTTAATAGCTTATTTAATTACCGAAAAGTCTTCAAATGTATTGATAAGCGGTTATCATGATCCTTCGTCAAATTCAATGTTGAGTTCTAAAACTTTTAACCCCTACGTTAGTTTCCAAATAAACTTTTTGAAGAATGAAAATTGGAACCGATTATTCAATAGAATTGGTAGAAGTAGGTTTCTAAGCTTGATCCTACATACTAAATGTTTCATTAAAATGGATAACGGAAACTACTTGCAGTTATTTGGACACTTGCCAACCTTCAAGGCCAGCTCGACCGAAATGTCAATAAAGCCTAGAATGCTATATAAGAATAGAAAAGGATCTAGTAATTCATTGCGGTTGTTTAGTGATGATACATTGGATTTAATTAATAAAATAATCCCTCATGAAGCGGTAAGAAATAAGAGAAATATTCCTAAAAGGTTTAGAAAAATGAAGATGTTGTGCAATAAAATCATTCAGAATGATGCAATATGTAACTACATGTCCATATATAATGAAATAAGCTCGAGATACAAAACTAGCACAATGGTGACAAACTTTGATTTTGCATCACCAATTGCGATGGTAATCGATTTTGTTTTGACTATCGTTGGAAAGACATTTCCAATGTATACTTGGGGATCGTACAAAAATAAATCCATCGTCATGAAAAGAATAGTGGAATATATAAAAGCAAGTAAAAATGATAGGATTCCGAAAGATACTATAATAACTTCTATCAGATTAACCGAAATTACCTGGCTAGGTAAAACTTGTAATATATCGTCAAAGCAGGACCATATTTTGCGACTGAGACTATTTTCAAGCTTCTTGAGTTGGTTCCTAGAATACTTTATTTCTGAATTGGTAGCGTCCTTTTGGCATACAACTGAGACATCGCATGGTACGTTGACCAACGGATTCTTGTACTATCCACATAGTGTTTGGAATGAAATTACTGATACATGGTTGAATAATTATATTAAGAAGTACCTTGTTGGGGCGTCGAATGTAGTTCTGGTCAAAGAGTCAGAAATTTTCAAAAAATATAATAAGGGGAGCTTGAGGCTATTGCCAAAAGCTCATGGCTTTAGAGTTCTATGTATACCTATGAAGCAAGCGGTTCATCCAAAAAATTTGAATAATAAAGAAAAGGAAGTACAAAAATTTGAGTACTTGAACTATCTCAATAATGTTGTCAGGCCAATCCGTGAATTAATTCTCAGCAAGGAAAGGAAGTTATTACAATTTACCAATCTTTCACATCCAAGATGTTTTTCACTTAGTGATGTTGTTCATAATATTAATCAGTTTAAGCAAAACCTTAGACAGAAGTATTCCAGGATTCCTAAACTTTTTATGCTAAAGTTTGATATGGAAGATTGCTTTGATAATTTAAGTCATGATAAAATCTTTCAATGCCTCGAAAAACAATTTGCAGATGATGAAGATGATAAGGTTTATTTCATTAGGCAATTTGTTGAATCTTCGGTATCTAAGCAAGAAGTCAGGAAGCAACGCTATTTAATTAACGATGAGTTAAATATTGAAAAATTCAATTTCTTGGATCAGAAAAACAATACTAGAAAACTGAATAGAGTATTTCTGGATAAGGCTAAAACCTTCAGGTTTACTAAACCGCAAATACTAGATATAACGAGGGAACAAGTTTTAAATTCGAGTATGATGCTACCAAACAATCCTGATCGAATTTACAAAAGGAAGAAGGGTGTATTCCAAGGATTTCCTCTTCTGGCTACGTTTTGTGATTTGGTTTATAATTCTTTGGTAGACGAAAATTTTCAATTTTTACTAGATGATACTCAGGATTCTATTTTATTGAGACTAGTGGACGACTTCTTGGTGATTTCTACAGCGAAGGAGCAATGCGATAGAGTATATGATATAGTCAATAGTGAGAGCTTTCGTTCTAGTGGAGCATTCGTGAATTCAAACAAAACATGTCTAATTGAGAATTCTTCTGATACTCAGGAGGATATGAAGTTTGTTGGTCTAACTATTAAGATAGATAAACTAGAAATAATGACGGACGTTGAATCCAGTACAAATATCTCGCTTTCAAAGTTTAAATCTTTTAAGGCTGTATATTCATATTTACAATGGTTTTACCAAATTAGACTATCTGACCATTATTTGGATTTGAGATCAGGTTCATTAGAAATGGTATTGGAAAATTTCAAGCTAATATTAACTGCTATATTAGAATCATTCTACACTAATTTTAAACGAATCAAAAGATTTCAGGGCGAATTTGATGAACAAGTATTTCAAGAATTTTTGTTGAATCTACTTCAGATAACTTTAAAAAAGTATGAACTCACCAATTCTACCAAATTCGGTATGGAAAGACTCGCTATCGAATTCAAAGCCTGTGTTGTTCCAATATTAGCGAGAAATAAGACCTTTCATAAAATCAATTCTTGGTTGATTGGCTTGGAGAGTGTTTAAATAACTCCGAAGGAACTTTTCAAATTTTCATTATCTCTAAGTTGTCTAACTCTTTCTATCTCATCTATACCACCAGATTTTTTCAACTTACTATCCTCAATAAAATCTCCCAACTCTTCTTGAAACTTATCAAGTCTCATCAATTCTCTTTCTTTTTCTCTTATCTTTTCCGCCTTTGTAATCGCCATTAATCGCCTTTCATGGTCTGGCTTCAAAGCAACGACTTCATTCAAAACTTCATCCTTAATACTGTGGATACTTTCACCTGGTTCTGGAATATATAATTGAGAGACAAATTTGTTTCTTTTGTAGGCATTCTGTTTACTTTGCTCTAGGGAACATTGCTCTATTAAACCAAATGTTTCTTCAATTTTTCGAATATCATCTTCCAAATCTTGTGTTAAATCACCTTGTAGGTTGAAAAATTGTTGTTCCTCGCAAACTTTATCCAATTCGCTTTCCCATATTCTTTTCCATTGTAATTTTTCCCGTCCAATGTAATCGGTCATTTCCTTTAATGATTGTCGAGCATTTTGTATTTCTTTGAATGTATTCTTTAATTGTTTCTCCCCTACTCTGACACCTCTCTGAGCCACATCCTTTCGAAGCGCTTCCATAATATCTTGAAGATCATCTACTTTTGTTAATAGAGTGTCTGACCCTTCGGATAGCTTTGCATTACAAGAATCCATGTAGGCTCTATTAGATGACTTTGAAACATCGATTCCACCTTCTTGGAATTCCTTAACGCGATCCAATACTCCAGAAATCAGCTCTTTTATATTGTTCTTGTTTGTTTTTTGAATCTGTCTAATGACTCTTAGCTCTTTTTGAATGCTATCCAATTCCTTAAAATCTTCTTTATTTATTGAGCTTGGTACTGATGATAGCTGTGGTTCCCTGTTTATTATCGGTGCTGCAGGGGCTATCTCAATAGATTTAATGGTATTTTTTACGTCAGCGAGAATGATCGCATTGGCCTCTTCGAACTTAGTACTCAAAGTTTGAATTTTGTCTTCTAATTGCTTAATTAATACAGTCAGAGTTTCAGGCTCGTTCAAGCATAATAAGCTACCTTTCTTCACGTCCAGCTCTAGTAAATGATCTTCTAGTTCATATGAGACTCCATTTTGTGTGTCTTGCAAGTAGATTTCAGGAAATGAAGCTGAACCAGGAGAATAAGCAAATTTTTCAACAAAAAGTAACCTCAAGGCAGCGAACGATACGGGTAGCTTGATGTTAACCTTTTTTGTTTTGTTATTAATTCTAAGGAAGATATGGGTATCATCATCCTCTTGGACCGTAGAATTTACATTTTCTTCCCTTTCTGGCTTCAACATATTATCTTGATGAACTCTTGATGACTCGGGTGACATTATTTTGGGCAAGTTGCTATTTGGCGAGTGGTTGGTCAATTTAGCATATTGATATGCACTGAATCTCTTAGAAGCACGACGTTGCAAGGAATTTCCTTTTTGAAGTTGTGCTAATGCATCATTCAGGTTACCTTGACCTGATTTTGCTACTTTTGGGTTCACTGACCCATAATTCTTTCCAGGCGTTGCAGCAGTTTTGTTACCATGATATTGTGTTTCTTCATGAGACTTGGGCTTTTGTTGTTTCTCATAGGATAAGGATTTTGCTTTCACTTGTTTACTTTTCAAGTTTTGTAATAAAGTTACAATTATATTCCGTATATTTGGCAAAAATCGATCGAGGTTCTCTTGGGTTGGCGCCTCGCTTAGTGCTGATTCTAAAATTATTCTCAATGCCTGCGGTACATCTCCAATATCTGAAATATCGACTCCAGCATTGGTAAATGCTCTTGTAGCAGCTCTAAAATCATTTCCTAATTTCACATATGCATCTGAAACAAATTTATCGTCAGCTTCTCTCCTTGCCCATTGGGTTAAACTTTCGAGCAAGTGTTTGGTTGAAACTAAAAGCCTAGTAACACTTGATTCGATTGTATTTAAGGAGTGGTTCACACCAGCAGATCTAGATGTAGTCGATGATGGGCTAGAAGAAGTTGTCGACATTGTTGATGATCGTTTAGATTCAATTCAACTATTGGGAATTGTGATAGAACTATAAGTTATGATTTCAACTTCACCGATAATATGCAGTCCAAATCTACATTGAATTTAATAAATATCAAAATTATTACTAACGAAATCTATATATATTAAGAAAACCATTTTTGGATAACCTGCAAATCAGCAGGGTATTTTTGTAATATTGCCACTGCTTCATTTTGAGGCAAGCTACCAAGTAATTGTCTTGTAGCTGTAGCAGTTCTTTCCGCAGTATTCCCTGAAATTGACGCATGAGATAACGCTTGAATGACTGCATCAACCACCTTAGGGATCTGGCTAGTAACACTTGAGTGATGATTTTGGATTAATTGACTCAAAAAGGTGTAAACAAATGGAGCGGCCTCTTCGTCTTGGACAACGGGTAATAAATCAATCCATTGCAGTATAAGCGCATCCAAATTAGGCAAAGAAGATCCAAAGCTATGAAAAATCTTTGCTAATGTTGAAATGGAGTTCTCCGTGGCATGTATATTATCATCGGCACGGGCATCTGGTACGGAAGCCATTTTGAAAATTGGCTCCAAACAAGCCAAACAGAATTCACCGTAGCTGTTACCACCATGTTGAGCAGCCATACCAACAGCATAAGAGGCAGCTTGACGAATGGCTGCATGAGGCGAAGTTAATGATTCACCAACAACATTAAGAAACATATCTTTGTAGACTATGGAGTCAGAACCACAATGTTCTAAAATATCACAAATAGTACATAAACCACAGAGCTTGATATTGGTATTTTCATCATTTACAAAGGAGGCAACCGTTGGAAGAAGCACTTGGAAGGCTGGTAAGAAATTAGTTTTTGAATTTTTGAAAATAGCTGAAATTGCTTTGTTGATCTCATCTAACAACTCCTCATCCGTGTACTCTTCTTCATCATCTTCTACCTCTTCTGTATACTCATCATCTTCATTATCACGCGTTTTTATCCTCTCATAAATTTCTGTCATATTGGAATTTATCGATTTTGATAACGATTCCAATTGATTTTGGGATAACGAATTTGCTCCCAAGACACCAACAGATTCTACTAGGGCAGTATAATAAGCAACCAACAATTCTGGTACCGGTTCATTTGTTAGGACATCAACTAATTTGTTTGAAATTTGAGACCATAACTCTAAGGTTTCGTTCGAATTATTCCCAGTTGCAGCTACTGAACATTTCAATAACGATGCTAATGTTAAGGCTGCTGATGCACGAACGCCATCATGTAAATAAAAATCAAGTGCTGGGATACCAATATCTTGGACAACCTCCTTAATCCAAGGGAAAAAATCACCTTTTAATTGTATAGCGTATGTTCTCAATAAATCCATGGCTGAAACCTTGTCATCAAGAGCAGCAGTGTGTACCGCAATAAGTCTACCAGACAAATTAATCACATCCCATTCATCGTTAGTATTATACTCATCTGCCTCTTCTTCCTCTAATAAAGAAATATCTTGAGTTGCTTTTGCTGCACTCAATAAAGGAGGCAACACAGCCGGTAAATATGGTAAGAAATCTTTTCCAATAATACGGCAAATTCTACCCCAGCCTTGTTCCAAGTATGGCTTGATAGGATCATCATCTTCTACTGTAGTCTCTTGGATATGTCCAAATAATTGAATAAGATCCTGACAATGGGGAGCAAACTTTTCTTTACCAACTGCTAAAGCAATCAAAGTAGAACATTCTATACACTTAGCCTTTAACAATCTATTTTCTTGTCCCATGTCAGTTTTCAAAACATCTGTCAATAAAGGCATTAATGTATCGTAGTATTTTATAAATGTTTTCTCGGCAGCATCAGCGATAATAGCAATTGTCGTCAAAACTTGCTCTTGAACATATCTTTTTGGTGATTGTAACAATCCCAATAAGTTATTCAATAAGTCGTCTAAATAAGGTTCTAATATTTCCTTGGAGGCAGCCTCTGAAAAATTGACTAACGCTGCAGCAGCGTGTGCTTGCACCCTAAAAACGGATTTGGACGTCAACATCGAAATCAAAGCAGGCAAGATTCTGCCACCTGAAGTTCTTTGAATAACATTGGCAAAATCGGTCGACATTTGCCCTAAAGCATTACAACAAGCATATTGTACTCTAGGATGTTGATCCTGTAAAGTTGGAAGAATCATATCCAAAATTTTAGGAATCTCCGTCATCAAAACATCTGAACAACCTTCAGCAGCAGAAGATAAAGCCATTAATGCAGCTTGACGTTCTCTCCATGAAGATGATTGAATCATCGTAGGCAAGTATTGGAATAATGGAGATGCTAACGCTTGTCCATTTAATCTTAAAGAAACACGATCCAAGGCTTGGCGAGCAGCATCATATTCTGGTTCCTCATCATCATCTTCAGTATCATCATTATTGTTCCATTCTGCTGCATCCTCATCATCGATACAAACTTCCGTAAGCATTGACAAAGTAATTAGAACCATATTGTCGGTGTATGATGATGTACGCTTACACATAGATGGTGAGACTTCTGCAAACGTAGTTAATAATTCTAAACCAGCCATACGAGCACCAGAGTCTAAATCTTTGTTTTTTGAAACAGCGGCACAGAACTCGATTATAGTTGGAAACATATCCTTGAACATTTTTGGTGCCAATTCTACCAAATCAATTAATGATTCTAAGACCGATGACAATGCTTGATCTTGACCATTTTGTAAAAATCTTGGTAAAGAATTCAATAAATTTGGCAATAATGGTGATAATGATTGCCAGTTATTCTTTGGGATTTCACGGAAAAATGCAACAAATGCTGTACATGCTGCAATACGAACATCATCATTTTCGTCTTCAAAACCAGAATTGAAGATGGGTAAAACTTCACTAATGTACGACTTGTCTATTAATTCAGGAGCCGATGAAAAAACACGAAAGGCTGATTCACGAAAACTTGGATCCGAATTTCTAGTAGCCTGAAATAATGCTGGTATGAGTTCATTCCACGAACCCTGAGGCGAAGCATCTTCTTTTGCTACTTCAGAAATAGCGTCAGATAGTTTATGTCTTGCCTGGTTTGATTGTTGTGAGGTAAACCCATGTAATAAAATTTTACGAATCTGCTGTCTAACCGGTTCACTTATGACCCCTATGGTTCTATCTGTTACACTGGCAATTTCTTTGGGTGATC
The DNA here is from genome assembly GCA_030583545.1 of Debaryomyces maramus. NCBI lineage: Eukaryota > Fungi > Ascomycota > Pichiomycetes > Serinales > Debaryomycetaceae > Debaryomyces > Debaryomyces maramus. The sequence goes on from JAJMIL010000004.1 coordinate 556,442, forward strand.
TAATAGCAACACGCCTGAATAAAACGGCACAGAATGCCTTTAATGTATCATTCTCTGAGCCACAAGCTTGCTCTGACAAAAAAATCAAGAGCATTTCGACATTTTCTTTCTTGGTCCATTCAGATTCAAGCAATTTTTCTGCTTCTGATCTAATTGAGTTGTCTGACGATGACAAACCATCGACTAACTGCGTCAATACACCTTGAACGTCGGTTGGTAATGAAGACATATCTAACCTATTCTTATCAATACTCCAAATTCAAATTCAAATTAGTTAAGATAAGCTTGTATTCATATAAATTGGGCCTCAGAATTTCCAACCAATACTTAGTTTAGAGTAGTGATATTAATAAATCTATTGACTTACAACAAACGCATTAGTTTGTTGGAATGAGTATAGCTTGTATAAAAAAATTTATTTCAAAATAATCACGTGACTTTAAAATTTTTCAATTTCTCTATATACTGCTTTTTGCAAGCTTTTTAAGGTGTTACTGTTGTTGGCTTTTACAAGGAGCTAGGAAAGAGAAAGTAATTATTATTACCGATATTTATACTATACATTAAATCAACTACTTTTTTAAGATAGTGATCACATCTTCATCTTCTAATATATGACCCAAACCGACAACTTGGGGTTGATGCTTAACTGATTTGCCGTAGACTAATGCATTTTTGAAATCAGAAACCAATGATTTATGGATAGAATTACAGAAATCCTCAACTGTACATCTATCGTTTCTCAAGACAACTGGCTCGTTGAAGTCAGGCAATTTACCCTTTGGTTTGGTATAGACTCTTACAAGTTTCAATCTATCCCACATCATTTCTAACAAGTCATCCAAGTTCCAACCCTGACCCGATGATATTGGGATAGCGTTTGGAATTTTGTATAATAAGTCCAACTCTTGAATAGAAAATGAATCGATTTTGTTTAAAACGTAAATTGCTGGAATATATCTTCTTGTTTTTTCTTCGATGGCATCAATCAAGTCATCAACGGTGGCATCACATCTGAAAGCAATATTTGCAGAGTTAATCTTATATTCAGACATGACCGCTTTAATTTCGTCGTTGTCTAAGTGTGTCAATGGCGAAGTACTAGTAATGTTAACCCCACCTCTTTCTTTTTTCTGAATAACAATATTTGGTGGTTCTTTATTGATTCTTATTCCTACACCTTCCAACTCATATTCGATAATCCTTTTATGTTGTAAAGGCTTATTAACGTCCAACACCAAAAATAATAAATTGACCGACCTTGCAACAGCAATAACTTGTTTACCTCTACCCTTACCATCTTTCGCACCTTCAATGATACCTGGCAAATCCAACATTTGAATCTTGGCACCCTTGTACTTAATAATACCTGGAACTGTAGTTAATGTCGTAAATTCATAATCTGCTGCTTCTGAGTGGGTTCCTGTCAATTTCGACAACAATGTAGATTTACCAACCGATGGGAACCCGACAAACCCAATGGTACCGACACCTGTTCTAGCTACATCGAAACCGGCACCACCACCGCCACCTCCTCCAGGGGTGCTATCTGACAATAACTCTCTTCTTAATTTGGCTAACTTGGCTTTAAGTTGCCCCAAGTGGAAAGATGTGTTCTTATTTTTTTGGGTTTTGGCCATCTCATCTTCGATGGCCTTAATCTTCTCAACAGTTGTCATATTCACAAAATTTTAGCTGTTAATTCTTCTTGTCAAATAATTAAGCAGAAAGTCTTTTTTTTTTTCAATCTATAAGGTACTTTTAAAAAAATTTTGGTAGTGTAACGGTCGATCGACAAAATGATACAAAAAAAATTTCACTTTAAATGTACTTTACATATAAAGAGAATTAACTTTCGTAAGATTCCATATAAAGATATTCAAATATGGGTAAGAAAAGTAATAAAGGTGGAAAATCAGGTGGAGATATCTGGGATGATGAAGAGTTAGCCCAGCCTCAAGCTGAAGAATTTGGTGTAGAACCAGAATCTGAGACCTCTACACCAGTGCCTGAAGGTGCTGAAGAGGCATCTGCGGATGATTTCTTGAGTTCAATTCGTCAATCGAAGAAGAAGAAGGAAGAAAAGGTTGTGGAAGAGAAGAATAAGCCAAAGGATGCTCCTAAAGTTTTGTCTAAGAAAGAAAAGGAAAAATTGAAGAAAGAGGCAGAAAAGCAAAAAAAGAAAGAACAAGCAGCAAAGAAGAAAGCTCAGCAGGCGGACAAGAAAGAGCAAATCAAGGAAGCCAATAAGCAGAATGCAGTTGCAGCTGCAGGTTCAGCGGATGCTTCTCCAAATGCTACTCCGGAGCCAGAATCTGAGGATAAGTCAGGTTCCAAGCCAAAGAAAGGAGGCAAAAAAGTTCCTGCAGGTCTTGCTGCATTGAAGCGTCAATTAGAAATGAAGAAGCAGTTAGAGGAAGAACAACGTCGTCTCGATGAAGAAGAAGAAGAACGTCTTCTTGCAGAAGAGAAATTGGCAGCGGAAGAGGAAGAAAAACAAGAGGCTGTAAGAGCAGCAAAGAGAGAAAAAGAAAGGGCAAAGAAGGAACAATTAAAGGCTGAAGGTAAATTATTGACCAAGAAGCAAAAAGAAGAAAAGAAATTGCAAGAACGTCGTCGTCAACAATTATTGCAAGGTAACGTTTCGGTTGCTGGTTTACAAAATGACAACACTGATGCCCCTAAACCTAAGAAGATTGTCTACGGTAAAAAGAAATCAAGCAAACCAAAAACATTTATTCAAAATAATAATGCCAAACCAAGTGTTAAAGAAGAGGAAAAGAAGGATGTCGAAGAAGACCTTGTAGAAGATTGGGAAAAAATGGCGTTAGAGGATGATGAACCGGTTGCAGATGATTGGGAGGCGGCATTAAATGAAGATGAAGATGACAATGATCAGGTTGCTAAAAAAGAAGAAGAAGAACGTAAGGCTAAGGAAGAAGCTGAACGTATCGCTAAGGAAAAGGCCGACGCAGCTAAGAAAGCTGAAGAGGAACGTAAAGCCAGGCAAGAAGCTGAACGTAAAGCTAAAGAAGAATCAGAGCGCAAATTGGCCGCTCAAAAGAAACCTGCTACTCCAAGTGAAAAAGATTTACGTTCTCCTATTTGTTGTATTTTAGGTCATGTTGATACTGGTAAAACTAAATTGTTGGATAAAGTTCGTCAAACCAATGTTCAAGGTGGTGAAGCTGGTGGTATTACACAACAAATTGGTGCCACCTATTTCCCAGTCGATTCTATTAAACATAAGACCGAAGTTATGGCTCAGTATGAAAAGCAAACCTTTGATGTTCCGGGTTTATTGATTATTGATACACCTGGGCACGAGTCTTTCACTAACTTGAGATCTCGTGGTTCTTCTCTTTGTAATATTGCTATTTTAGTTATCGATATTATGCATGGATTAGAGCAACAAACACTTGAATCCATCAGATTGTTGAGAGATAGAAAAGCTCCTTTTGTTGTTGCATTAAATAAAATTGATAGATTATATGACTGGAAATCGATCCCTAACAATTCATTCCGTGATTCCTTTGCAAGGCAAGGCAAATCAGTTCAAGCCGAATTTCAAAACAGATTCGAACAAATTCAAGTTGCTTTAGCAGAACAAGGTTTGAATTCTGAATTGTATTATCAAAATAAGAATATGTCCAAATATGTTTCCATTGTTCCAACTTCTGCTGTTACCGGTGAAGGTGTTCCTGATTTGTTATGGTTATTGCTTGAATTAACTCAAAAGAGAATGTCAAAGCAATTAATGTACTTAACTAAGGTCGAGGCAACTATTTTGGAAGTCAAGGTCGTTGAAGGGTTTGGTTACACAATTGATGTAGTATTGTCGAATGGTATCTTAAGAGAAGGTGATCGAGTTGTGTTGTGTGGATTGAACGGACCTATTGCGACTAATATTAGGGCTTTGTTAACACCTCCTCCATCTCGGGAATTACGTATCAAGTCCGAGTATGTCCATCACAAAGAAGTTAAGGCTGCTTTGGGTGTTAAGATTGCAGCAAATGACTTAGAAAAAGCTGTTGCTGGTTCTCGTTTGGTTGTCGTTGGCGAAGAAGATGATGAAGATGAAATTATGGAAGAAGTTATGGATGACTTAACTGGTTTGTTAGACTCTGTTGATACATCTGGTAAGGGTGTTGTAGTTCAAGCATCTACGTTAGGTTCATTAGAGGCTTTATTGGATTTCTTAAAACAACTGAAAATTCCAGTTATGTCTATTGGGTTAGGTCCTGTTTACAAAAGAGATATAATGAAGGCCAGTACTATGTTGGAAAAGGCTCCAGAATATGCTGTCATGTTATGTTTCGATGTTAAAGTCGATAAGGAAGCAGAACAATATGCAACCGAACAAAACATTAAGATCTTCAATGCTGACATTATTTATCATTTGTTCGACCAATTCACGGCTTATCAACAGAAATTATTGGAAGCCCGTCGTAAAGAGTTTTTGGAATATGCTGTTTTGCCATGTGTTTTGAATACAATTCAAATTATCAACAAACGTAATCCAATGATTATTGGTGTGGATGTTATTGAAGGTGCTGTTCGTGTTGGAACTCCAATTTGTGCGGTTCGCCAAGATCCAGCAACCAAACAACCAAATATCATGGTATTAGGTAAGGTTGTGTCATTGGAAGTTAACCATAAGTCCCTTGATATTGTCAAGAAAGGTCAAACATCAGCCGGTGTTGCTATGAGATTGGAAAACCCTTCTTCGGCTCAACCTACATGGGGTCGTCATGTTGACGAATCGGACAATTTGTATTCATTAATTTCTCGTAGATCTATTGACACATTAAAAGATCCTGCATTCCGTGACACTGTTAGTAGAGACGATTGGGTTTTACTTAAAAAATTGAAACCAGTTTTTGATATTAAATGAACGTGTCTTCTTCTTTATACTGTTTGCTTTTATAGTTTAGTTTATTAAATCATTATGTAAATCTACAGCTCTTCGAAGTAATGAAACAACTGGAAAGTTTTGAGTTTTACCGAGAATATAGATATTCTGATTAATTTTGTACATATTTCCTAAATAGGAAATCTACCAAAACGCCCAATGAACTTACTCGGAATCATTTTTTCTAACATCAAAAAGCAGCTAAAGAAACTACCTTTCCATTTAGCATATTAGCTTTCAATAAACTATGCAAGATTTACCACCTATTGGAGGCTATGAGCCTGTTCAATGGAAAAGAAATCTTCCATCTAGAGGATTCAGACCTGCTATTTACTTTTGGGGAATTACTGGATTAATGGCCTTCGGTTTTTACAGATATTATAAAGGTGTTGATGAACAACGTGAATTAGCAAGAGAGAGGCAATGGGCTCGTTTCTACTTGGAACCTTTATTGTTGGCTGAAGAGGACAGAAATGTTGCTAGAAGGTATTACTCAGAAAAGGCAAGACAAGAACTTGTTAGAGATTCCATGTCATCAGATAAGAAAGCTAAGTTTGACGAAGAATTATATCACGACAAATCGAAAACTCGTTTCCCAAGATACACTGCAGGTGTTCATCCATCGGAACGTTAAAATATTGTCGAATTCTCTTACTAATTTGTCATAAATCCATGCTACTTTGGTTATATCACTAACGGATATTATATATATATCCATAAATTCCCAAAACCAAATTATTCACTACATCAGAAATCTTCCAGTTTCTTGAGACATCAATCTACTACTTCATAAATAGTATTTAAAATCTACAGTCATTTTTTTCTATTTTCACATATCATACAATCAACTATAATATAATATTACGTATTCTATGCACCCTTTGTACAATTTAGAGTATTTACGTTGCTTTAACGGACCCCAATGTAAGACCACTATCTGCTATGACCCATTATCTTAAACGATGGTGAATTCATTCGTTGAATTAACTGCAGGAATATCAAAAACACTTAAAAAAACTCAGATCTCGTTGTAATATTTTACTACGAACGACAAGAAAAGACATGGCGTCCAAGATAACTAACAGCGAGCAAGCGAAGGGAATCATTGACAAGTATGATTATTTTATATTTGACTGTGATGGAGTTCTTTGGTTAGGAGATCATTTGTTACCACTGATTTGCGAAACTTTAGATTTGTTAAAGGAACATAAGAAAACGGTATTATTTGTTACGAATAACTCAACCAAATCCCGTGATGCTTATTTAAGTAAATTCGAAAAGCTAGGGATCCAGGGTATTACAAAGGACGAAGTGTTTGGATCGTCGTATGCATCTGCTGTCTATATCAATAAAATTTTACAATTACCAAAAGATAAAAAGGTCTGGGTTTTAGGAGAACAGGGAATTGAGCATGAGTTACACGAGCTAGGATATACGACAGTTGGTGGCTCTGACCCCGAATTAGTACAAGATGGCGTGAAATTTGATAATGACCATCCAATGTTAACAGACTTGGATGTTCAAGTAGGTGCTGTAGTAGCTGGATTAACATTCAATTTGAATTATTTAAAATTATCCATAACCATGCAATATTTATTGAAGGATAATAAATCTATCCCATTTATTGCTACAAATATAGATTCCACCTTTCCCATGAAAGACAAATTATTAATTGGGGCCGGTTCGATAATTGAAACTGTTGCGTATGCTAGTGGTCGTCAACCAGATGCTATATGTGGTAAGCCAAATCAATCCATGATGAATTCAATCAAAGCGGACAATCCAGGACTTCTCGCAAACCCATCGAAGGGATTAATGATCGGTGATAGACTAAATACCGATATGAAATTCGGAAGAGATGGTGGTTTAGACACTTTACTTGTTTTAACTGGTATTGAAACTGAAGAATCAGTGAACTCATTAGATCCTTCAAATTCTCCTACTTATTATGCTAATAAACTAGGTGATTTATATGAGTTATCTAAATAGATTATAGAGTTAAATCTAGATTTTTTTTTGTGTAACTTATGACGTAGGCTGAAAAATTTCAGAGTTGACCGTTAGTGGGTGAGTGAGACATTAAACAGAATTCCTTGAACTGACAGATAAATTTAATTTCTCTATCAAACATCTGACGTTAAGACGTTAATAAGTTTCTGTCGTTTGAATTTACTATATTTGTATATCGTGTCGGAAGGACAAAAAATATTGAGGTTAAAGAGATAGTTTTCAAACAAATTATCTTAAAGGAAATCTAGGAATATTAATACTATCACAGGTTTCTTATTATAATTAATCATATTAGTGGGATCTATTGTCACTATAATTCAATCGCTTAATATATCATGACAGAAGATAAGACCCAAAAGTTACAAGAGTCTGGCTTAATCGAATGGTCAGTTTTTTCTGAATTAGTAGCCATGGACGAAGACGAAGAAGGATTTTCCAAGTCTTTATTTCAAACATTCGTTGATCAAGTATTAGAAACATTTACAGAAATTGATGAAAATTTAAAAAACAAGAATTTTGACAAAGTTTCGGGGTTGGGTCATTATTTAAAGGGTTCTGCAGCCGCTTTAGGGTTAGAAAAGATCTCTTCCCAATGTGAGAGAATCCAGAACTATGGACATAAAGTGAACTTCGATAATTTCGAATTAGCAGATAATGAGTACACAAAAGAAGATGATGAGTTCTGGATTAAATTGATTCAAGATGCTTTACAAAAAGCCAGGGACGGGTTCGCAAAATCCAGAAAAGCTTTGAATGATTATTTTGATGATGAATTCTAAATTATGTTATAGCATATATTTTCCCTGAACCATAATCTAGAATATGCTTAAAAACAAATTTCCAATAAATATTTTATACTCATACCAATTTGATCTTTGAGTGCATGAGGTTTTATAAGTGTTTAACTCTAATGGCATTATAGAATTAGTTAGTAGTTTAGGTATTAGCCGATAATTGTTCAGCTTGTTTTAAGTATCCGAAATACAACTATTTATGATTTAACCTTCTACTTTATTTTAATCTATGAAAGGATAATAACTATCTATGTATTTTACACTCTATTTTCATGTTTTTCGAAAACACATAATTCCATGTAATCAACATTATACGAAATCAATGACCTCAAAAATTTAGGTAGCCAAAGTACCCTTCCAATACCTGAACTCATACCACTTGGATTTATTAATTTGTTACATTCCAATAAATTCCAATCATCATGAATATTCAAGTTACCTCCGTTGATTTCAACGATGCTTGGTTCACCTACTTCTAAGTCTACCGGCTGGGTATTATCAACATAGTAAGAACAGTCATTGAACTCAATTACTTTAGCTTCCGAGTATTGATTCTTGTTATTCATGTCAAACGGAATAGTAGAAGTAGCAGTATTCAAACTGGCTCCTTCAAGAAAATCGCCAGGTAATAAACCGTCAAATCCACTTTTAACAAATCTCAAGCGATAATTGTTTGGCAAAAAAAATGAATTTGGGAAGTGATACCATTCTCTACCAGTACATACATTTAAAGGTACATTCGAGTTAGGAAGACGCGCCAAAGCTCCATAAGTTGCTAACGGAGAACTGTAATTTTCCACCAAATTAATTATACGCAACACCGATACCAGTCCTACTAGGAATCCAAACAATATTTGGGTTAACTTTTCTAATTGTTTTGAATTTACCTTTTTCCCAAAGATTCCTTTGGATATAAACGAAACAACAGGTAGAATAGCAGTTAATAGCAATGCACAGCTAATTATCAATAGTGGATAAATTGGGTATAAGAATCGTTCTTCTTTATGGGGCTGGCTACCGAAAATTATGGACCAGATAAGTAATGGAAGAGTAACAGTAACTAATACCTTCAGCTTGTTTTTCCCAGAATAGAGAAAAATATTGAAAATGAGACCTAAATATCCTAAGACAGCCACTATGTTGAAATTTACTAATAGGTTCAAAACATAATAATGAAAGGGTTCAATTCCAAATATTTCTGGACCCTCCCCGTCTTCCCCAAAGACATTATACAAAACTATGTTTAAGGGAACAAGATCAAACTTCCGATAAAACCACGAATCTATTGTAGTACTTATTATTAATATGGATACCAAGCCGATCAAACAAGCCTTAATGATTCTAAATAAGACGTTAAACTGGCCTGCTTTTGAGATTAAGACATATATCCCAAACGGTAAAGCTAACGCAAGAGCAAACGGCCAGCCAATAACACCACCAATAATAAACCAAATAATAGCATAAATGGTGTTACTAATACTATTGTAAGAAATGGCTGATAATGAATTTGCTGTGGCCATAGTCACACAATTCATAGCAAATGAAGATGGTAATAAAGCAACTCCCGCATGGGACATGCCTGGAGTAATAGAAGATAGAAATAAAAACCAATTTCCAACCTTATTATTTAAAGCACCATTGATCTTGCAAAACAATTTGTACTCTGTAAAGCTTGTAAATCCACATAATGCAATAAGACGAATCCAATAAAATTGATAATATGGAGGTATATCAAGAAACGACAGAATATAATTAATAGGATATGTAACAAAATAATAAGGTATCAAATATGCGTACGATCTTATAGAATACTCAGGTGAATACTCCCACGTCTGTTTACCAAACCCTCTAACTAATAAATTCAAAGGTTCCCAATAGTTGAAAGTTTCATCGCAATCAGATATAATCATAAAAAAAGCGGAGTAAATCCTCACGATCAAATTAAGGCATATTAACCCTATTTGTAGTCCATTGAACTTCTTATAATCACTAGCATTAGTCTTTGTTACCATTATTGAATGATTAACTAAAGTGAAAATATGTATTGAGAGACAAAATGTTAACTTTTTAAATGAATACGCGCGCTATAAACGTCATTTAATGCCCGAGAGCCTTTTATTATTCTAACAAAATATTACCTTCTAATGAACTAAAAACAATCTCCTATATCTAATTAATAGCTTTCTCCAACATGGAGTCACGGGCTGGACCAGTACCAACCCATTGAATTGGAACATTTAAATAGTCTTCAATGTACTTCAAGTATTTCTTTGCATTTTCAGGCAAATCATCATAATTCTTAGTTTTGGTAATATCTTGTTCCCAACCGGGCAAGGTGACGTATTCAACGTCAACCTTTGCTAACTTGTGTAAATCCTCTGGGAAACTTGTGATTTTCTTGCCCTTGTAATTATAAGCGACACCAACTTTAATTTCCTTAAATTTATCCAAGACATCTAATTTAGTGATATTCAATGAAGTGTAGCCATTAATCAAAGTCGAATATTTCAATACAACTAAGTCTAACCATCCACATCTTCTCTTTCTGCCAGTGGTTACACCAAACTCAGCACCAACATCTTGTAAAGTCTTACCATCTTCATTCAATTGTTCAGTTGGGAAAGGACCCTCACCAACTCTAGTAGTATAAGCTTTAACAACCCCATATACATTATTAATGGCCTTTGGTGGAATACCCAATCCTGTACAAACACCACCAATACCAGTTGCAGAGGAAGTAACGTATGGATAAGTACCAAAGTCCAAATCCAACATTAAGGCATTTGCGCCCTCAATTAAAATCTTCTTTTTGTCAGCAATAGCTTTATGCATGAATTCAACAGAATCCACAACATGTCCTCTAAGTAAATCTCTATATTTTTCATACTTGGCTAATTCTGCTTCAACATCGTACTCAAATTCCCCATATCTCTTGAATCTTGACTCTACTAGGCGGTGATATCTAGTCTTGAATTCTTCCCACGATTCTGGTTCTTCAGATACTAAGTGATGAACTCTGATACCAGATCTGGAAGCCTTAGTAGAGTATGTTGGACCAATACCCTTTCCAGTAGTACCAATAGATTTTTTATTTTGGGATAATTCTGCTTCCTTCAACTTATCAGTTCTTTGATGAAAGTCAAACACCAAGTGAGCTCTTGAAGAAATAAATAGTCTGTCACGACAGTGTAATCCCTTCTTTTCCAAATTTTCCAATTCCTCGAAAAGCGATGGGACATGAACAACAACACCTGAACCGACTAAGTTCAAACACTTAGGATTAACTAATCCTGATGGTAACATATGGAAATCATATTTGGTATCGCCAACAACAATAGTATGTCCGGCATTATTACCACCCTGACATCTTGCGCAAACGTCGATTTCATCACACAAGACGTCAACTAATTTACCTTTACCTTCATCTCCCCATTGGGATCCTAATACAACATCACACATGTTTAGCTTGATTAATTGACTTGAAGTATATAACTTTTTATGAACAAAGACTTTGAGTAATAAACAATAAAGTCCCGTTAAAACGAAAAGAAAACCAAAAAAAAAAAAATTAGGAATTATAATTTTAATTAAATCTATTTGTCCATGAAAAATCTGACGAAAAACGAGTATGAATCATTTTTTGAAATTGGAAAAAAGTAATTTGACTCTGAGATTTTGCTTTTCAAATATGCATTCAAGAAGATATACCTGTACTAGTAGTAATTGGATGTAACTATAGATCCTTGTAGCTTAAATAAAAGAAATGTTGTAAATGTACTTGAAGATTCTTTTTTATGTTTTATACTCAAGATTTACTAATTCTGAAAATTTATAAAAAAATCTGAAAAATGATCGAAACATTGAAAATTTGTAAAAGATTATAAATTTCTTAGATATCAGTACAACTCAATACACCAATAAAGGTAATTCAATTCTTACTAGACATCTTATTAGATATAAACTGTTATATGTTGAGAGACCACAATTGTACTTATGCGGCTTTGAGAAGAACTTTCACGACCACAAACTTTTCCTAATAAATAGATTTTATTGCAAATTGATTAGATAAAGTACGTAACTATTCCTTATTTCTACTAAAATAACTAAATTGCTCATATTGATTTAATAGAACTGGTGTTTACCTAAAATGCAGTTTTTTAAGCTTTTTTGTAACTATAACTTTCGTAAGGAACCCCCATTCCGAAACCCTTACGTATATTTAAAAGAAGAGGCTATTACTCAAATACAGAGGGAAAATAAAGAGAAGGAAGCAAAGGCTTTGAAAAAAAAACTCATGGCTGAAGAGCTTGTGAATAAAAAGATCGGCGATGCCATGGAGCATTTAAATTTTGCAGCTAAATGCAAAAGGCATTCAAATACGAAAAAGCGATTTAGAGAGAAGCGGAATGAAATTCGTAAACTACTATCTTCCAATAGTAATGGTCTGAGAATAGATAGGACTCCGCATGTTAAGGAACGGGCGAACAATAATCATATTTTAGGAAAGTTATCGCAACGGTGCAATTTCTTAAATTCGTACAAGTCAACTACTTCTATTAACACTTGCAATACTTCTCCAGGTACAAAGAACTCTTACATATCTATTACTACTGAGTCCACAAGGGCTACTTCAACGGCTGGAGAAGATTATATACATATATTCAATGACTATAATTCTGCTTCCTCATCCTCCTCAATTGATTTAAACCCATTTACATCAAGCAAGCATGGTAATTCCAAAGAGATAGAGAAGTCCACAAGTTCAGTAGATAATCTACCTCAAAAAAAAAAGTTCAATAGTTTCTTAGGCATAGACTTAAGTTATTTAAATGTTTCCACATCTAAATTAGATCCCAAGTTAAACCTTGGAATCCCCAAATTAAAAACTGGATCAAATTTACATAATGGGATGCCAGTGGAATCCAAAGTTCCAAGTATAATTGAGCCTAAAGCAACACAAAATTTCGACATTAAGAATAATGGTACGTTTCAATCAATGCATGGAAGTACTATTTGTATAGATTATTCTTCCATCGACAGTATCGAGCTGGAAATATTGCTGCCACCTGAAAGTAATTTTGCAATTAATGAACAAAACGCTGACAAATACTACCATAATAATGGTACTATCGCATTACCGAAGGCTAATTATATAGGAAGAGAACTATATTCATTTAGGAAGAGGTATCATAAAGATTCTCTTATTCCTGCAGAATTCGACCCTCTTGATACAAGGGACTTTTCAATGTGTTCGTTAGTCCAATCCAAATCCAATACCGGAGATTCTGAGAATGAAAGTGGGATCATATCACTTGAAGTACTCCCAGGGCAAAATTCATCTACGCTGAAAGATAATCATATTCTAAAAAAACTTGAATATAATGATCTTATTCCAACTGAAGAAGGGGAAAGTTCGAGCGTATATGAATCTGGGACTGAATATGGTTCGCAGAACTTTATATACTAGAAGGTAAGTATTTCAGCTTAGAAAAATAAACATTATACAAGGGTACAGATTATTAAGTAGGTAATTATAAAATGATCTATAGAGAATCTGAATTCTAGTGTATATAATTGCATGCAAAAATAAAAAAATCATAATTGGTTTCGTGGTCTAGTTGGTTATGGCATCTGCTTAACACGCAGAACGTCCCCAGTTCGATCCTGGGCGAAATCAATTTTTTTTCCGTGGCTATTTAACTATTCCAAGTTCTGGATACCCAATGAAACTACAAGAATAAAATATAATGATGTTAATGTTTATAAATTATTTAAAATAATGACGATAACTATATTAGCTTACTTGATAGCGTCTACGTAATTAATTTAATTTGGCTAAGATAGCGTCAGTGAATTCAGTAGTAGAAGAAGAACCACCAATATCTTTCGTTCTAATCTTGCCTTCAGCAATAACGTCATAGGTAGCCTTAGAGATCTTGTTGGCGTGTTCGTTTAAGCCTAAGTGTCTTAACAACATGGAGGCAGATAAGATCATAGCGGTTGGGTTAGCGGTGTTTTGACCCTTGATGTCTAACCCAACGTGTCTACAACCTGGTTCAAAAACAGCGTATTCTCTACCGAAGTTAGCACCTGGGACTAAACCTGGGCCACCAATTAAAGCAGCACCAATGTTTGACAAGATGGACCCGTACAAATTAGGGGTGACTAAAACGTCAAATTGGTGTGGTTTAGCAACAGCTTGCATAGAAGCATTGTCAACAATCAAATCATTAACTTCGATACCAGAGTAGTCTTGACCAACATCTTTGACGGTGGTTCTGAATAAACCATCCCCTAACTTCATGATGTTAGCCTTGTGAATAGCAGTAACCAATTTTCTGTTATTCTTCTTGGCGAAATCGAAAGCGAACTTGGCAATTCTTTCGGACTTGAATCTGGTCATGATTTTCAAGGATTCAACGATACCTGGGTAGGATTGATGTTCCAAACCGGAGTACTCACCTTCGGTGTTTTCTCTAACCAAAGCGAAATCAATACCTTCTAATCTTCCCTTGACACCCGGAATGTTCTTAATCAAAACCAACGAGGCATAAATATCCAACTCTTTTCTTAATGCAACATTTAAAGATTTTCCGGATGAACCAGTTGGTGTATACAAGATACCCTTTAAACCAACCTTATTTCTCTTCAACGACTCAACAGCTTCAGTAACGGCACAGTTTTCCTTGTCTAAACCGGAAACATCAATCACTTCCCATTCAATTGGCACGTTGGTGTGAGTGAAGATCGTCTTCACGGAGTCTGTGATTTCCTTACCGATACCATCCCCTGGAATCAAAGTAACAGTGTATTTTCCCCCGTACTTCTTTGGCAATGCCGATTCTGGCGAAATGAAACTAGCCAACTGACGAACAGAATTCTACAAATCGATGTTAGTACTTAATTCCTTCTCGGTCTATAATTCTCCGCTGTTCTTCTAGATGTCCCCTTAATGAGAACTCTTTCAAGAAAATAACTTACTTTTTGAATAGTAGATCTAAACATGTTTATCAAAGATCAATTTTATACTTTATACAATAGACAATTATTATGTATACAAAATTGCTTAAAGATCTTAAGGGTTGAACATTGAGCATTGAAATTTTTCTGAAATTTTTTTATTTACACCCTTTTTGCTTTTGTGTCACCGTTTCCACCGGAGATCACAAAATTTCTGTTACTCCGTCCGGCTCCGACGGATTCCGAAGAGACCGCCTGTGATTGGCTGAAATCACTAGGTGGCCGGATTAAAATTCTTGAACAATATACAGTACGGCTAGGAAAATTTCAATTATTGATGGATACTAATATAGTGAATTAGATCAGAATAGGCGAAGATAGGGCACACAATGGCAGTAAAGCAGATATATAAGGCGATTCAAAAGGAGTTATCGATAATAAATGCAAAGTCATTCAAAACACATTGTGAAAAGGAGTTGGCACACAAGAAAACTAAGTTGCAATATGAAAAGTTTCAGTTGGTCAAACAGAAGAAGAACACCAAGCACATAGAAGAGCAAATAAACCAACTCGACAAGGGGGAGGTGAAAGCACCACGGGTGAATAGTAGTATTGCCAAGGAGATTATTAAGGAGCGGGAACCAAGCAGGGTGAATTTGGCACATATGTCCAACATCGCGCTCTTCTTGCGTTCGCAACGAGAATTCAGCGAGCTTGTTGAGAGATACAACCCTGGGTTGGGAATGGACCAGGAAGACCGGGTCAGGAGAACTGCCAATAGGGTAGGGTTGCAGATTCCTGAGAACTGAGAAGACTGCCAGGAAACTGAGAATACTGCAAGGAAACTGGGGATATCCGTGTACATAGTTGAGAAAGGTGGTACGGCAGTACAAGTCTGCCACCGACGATAGCTAGATAAGGGCGAATGCCCGGCAAAACCTGGGCGCGGTAGTGGCGCTACGGTGGAAATACCATGAGTTATGTTTAATAGTATATAAGTACATTTTGAATAGTATACAATAGCTATACAGGGAGTAGCGACGTCTGTCATGGACGAGAGGCAGCGGGAAGCCGCCACAGAAAACGAATTTGCGTCGTCTACCGCGAGTTGACATTCTTTCTCTTGGCCCCATCGCCAACGGTGATGAAGTCGTACTCGTTTTTTCGTTTCAACTTGCAATTGGCCATCAAGATGCCATTATCGTTTTGCTTGATCAACGAGTTTTCGGAATAGAACTTCTTTAAGTTCTCGATGATTAGCAAGTCGTCATAATACTGCGAGTTCAAGGGGGAGATCAGCGGCTTGGAGATTTTGAGGTTGGTGAAGCTGGCGTCAAAATTAAAGTTGTAGCTGTCCATCAAGTACGACATTGCCACCGCTGTCGATAGGTGCGAATCACCGTTCTGCGATACAATCAATATTCCAATCGTATCGTTGATATTTTTCAACAACTTAATCAACCGGTTGATATTGAAGAAGTGGGTCTTGAGGTTCCCCGTCAAAATAGGTCCCGAAATCGACAAGGGTCGGTCCTGCGGGAATTTGTGGATGATGTTGTTTGCTTGGGGGTTCAAGTGGTAGAAAAAACTGATATAATTCTGCAATATCTTGTTGAATTCTTCCATGTAGCCCTTCAATAGCGCCTGCTCGTCCCCACGCACCTGGGTCTCATCGAATGCCGGGTCCAACAGCAATATAATCAAGTCCGACGAGATATTCATGTTGCTCTCGTTCAACTCTCGGATAAATGCGCACGTCGGCGAGCAGTTCACAATAACCTTGATGTTTTTCTCATCCAAAAACTGCTGCTGTGATAAGGTCGCATACGACCCTAGCCAGATTGACGGCGAAATTTCCTTCTCCGTTTCCTCGATATCCATTCCATCTGTTTCCATTTTCGCGTTCATATCCTATCCTAATAGTTTTCCGTTTTCCCTATTTCTTTCTCGGAGTTCTTCTGCCTTCTGCTGTAGTATTACCAATATAATGTTGAATTAACACTGTACAATAGTTACCGTGCTTGAAAATCGCTAATAGTATAGGGTTGAGCCTAATATAACTTAATAATATAATAAAATATATTCTTAAACTGAAGCAATCTAATTTTCTAACTGTAGAACCGAAATAATCTAGTTTCTGGCCATCATCAAGACTAGAATGCCTTAGACGTGTTGAAGCATTTGCCGGTTATGAATTATAGATGCCGATTGTCATTTACTTACGTAATAACATGTGAAATGTTACTATTTTCGACATCGGCTTTGTACCCACAAGTATGGAATGTTCCATGAGTAGACGAGAGATGGCATTGGTGAATATAAGGTTGTTTCAGGATTGGCCGGTTAAAACGACGAGAAATATATAACAGGGGGAGTCCAATGTTGTTGGAAAGACGGCTTGGGTGTCCCGTTGTGGTGTATTTGCACCGGCGATGCTGGATTTGGTCCTAATAGTTGGCAGGAGATGGGGAGGTGCAACAGCGACAGGAAGGTGACGAAAACAAGGGTCGCGTATTTTAGAAGATATGGTGCATGCGGATGGATAGGTGTTGTAGTGGGATGCAGCGGTGGTGTCGCTTGGCTCCTGGGGAAACCAACAGGATATGTATGGACGGTTCGCTTGCAGGATGCAACATTGGAGTGTCTCTACCGAAAATACAGCGATATATTTGTCCTTTAATTATAACATAGCAGATTAGATTGTTAGTGGTAAGGCCATATTACAATCAATATGTTTCATCCATTCTTATCGATCAGCAGGAACTCAATGCGGATGGCTTCCATGAAGTCCGTGTTCACCAGAAATTTTGCAAACAAGACCCCGTTTGTGAACAGCAGAGTTATGTCTGGTTCTCTGTTGCCCAAGCTTAATTTGTTTGTGGGGTCGGTGGGTACGTTCTACTTGGTGAACAAGCTCCAGTCCAAGTCAGTTATTATGAACGATTCTGCGTTCGCCAACAACCACCGTGTATCGGTGCAGACCCCAGGCGTGTCACAGAGGAAGCCAATACACTCGAGATTCGGGGGAAAGTTGGATTACCAAGAATTGACCATTGGGTCTGTGGCTGGGTTGTTCTTGGGGGTCATTGCTGGGAAGATGAGTTCCGCTATTGTGTTTTTGACGTTGTCGTGCTATCTTTTGACGCAATTCTTAGAGAACAGGGGCATTATCACCATACCTTGGAGGACTTTTATTAATGTTGGGTCCGAGAAAATTGATGTGAAGAATTTGGTTTTGAACCAACCTAGTTTCAAGCTTTCATTTGTTTTGTCCTTCTTGATAGCCGCCTTTAATGTATAGTGGGTCAAGCAGTAGTTGTAGTTGATAGTACGAGTAAACAACATAATATACGATCGAATATAAAAGATTGAAACCAGCTTTCCAATGTTTATCTACGAAATGCGTTTTACTAATAATATGCAATGGAAACAATATATATATACATAATCTAATTAACATTTGGCATGCGAGTCAAAACATCGAACGAACCGGTACCAACGTTCGATAATTTACCCATAACAATTCTTGAACTTGGACTTTCCAAATCTTCTCTTTCACCGTCCAAAACAGCTTTTGTTAAAAATTGACAGGTGGTTTCATAAGACATTTTCATAAATGCCGACGTAGATGAATCAATACCTTGTCTGTTAAACGCCAAATAAGTCCCTTCTCTCGTCATCATATCACCAATCAAATCAAGATGACGGGATGACACCGCAATAGCGTACCTGTCGAAAACGTTCTTAATTTCGTTAACAATTGTGTTTCTAGCAGCTTCAACCCCATAGGTTTTCAATACTGAAGCGATGTCATTTGATGTTATACCATTAACGTCAATAAAATCATCCTGTTCCCACATTGCCTGGAAATTAACACCTTCAGTGGTTAAAATACGGGATCCACCAGCTTCAGGTTGGGGATGGAGACAACGTCCAATTCTTGGAATTTCTCTAACAACTAATTTACGACATATTTCTTCCACAATATTAACCATCAACAACTTTTGGGTATCTCCCGATAAGTCCAATTTGAATTCACACCATTCACCATTATCATCATCAAAATTGAATTTAGAAATCAAATTATGCGATGAAATAACTTCGGCTTGACGATCTTTGGCACTTCTGGATAACGCTTTTGGTTCTTTGGGGGCTTCTGCTGGCTTCATCTCTTCATCAGATTGATCATCGTCAGATTCACTATCAGAAGATGAATCTTCCATATCTTCATCAGATGTTTCTTCGGCCTTCTTCATCGTTTCAATTTCATCGTCATCAGGCTCTTCATAAGAAACAGCTTGCTTACCATTAGAACGTATCTTATCGTCGGTTGCTGAACCATCTTCACCATCTTCATTAGGTATACGGCTATTATTACTAAGAGATGCATCTGTTTGTGATTTTGGCACAGCAGCACCTACAGTTGGTAATGAGTCTGCCTTACGTTGCTTCTTAGTTTCTTTAACAACTTGAGCTTCTAAAGCATCCAAAAACTTATCAGTAATAACGGTCTCTAAATGTTGTTGTGAAATATCATATTCTTGTTCATATTCCTTACGCGAATAGAATTTCATGTTAATAATATAAGATCTAGAATTATCGCCCGATTCTGAGGCCCCTGTAGTTTCTGTTACTAGAACCTTATCAAGAAATTCAGACAAAACAACCTTAGCAGCAGATTTACAAAATGAATCAGCTTGCGGATCTGTTACATCATCCAATATTGGTAAAGTCATCTGTGGAGTCTTAATTGCTGCAGATGCCGTCATAATGATTTCTCTCATACGTGGGATACCCAAAGTAACATTAGCTGCACCATGCCCAGCAAAATGGAAAGTATTCAACGTCATTTGAGTGGATGGTTCACCAATGGACTGGGATGCAATAATACCAACAGATTCACCGGGGTTGATTACCGATCTCATATATTTCAATTGCATCAATGCACGGAATTTCTTTTCACTCAAAGTAGCCGTATTTTTCTTATCTTTCGAGGAAGAGAATAAATGTTGGTTTTCATTAACAAAATCATCCAATTTATCTTGGAAGGTTTCAGAAACCGAGCCTAGATACTTCGAAGGATTGTATACTGATAATACTGGATCATATTTGTTAGATTGTTCGTAGTGAGGTAATTTCTTTTGTTTCTTCATATTCTTACGAGCCTTCTTTGAGTACAGTAAAGCCAGTTCAGTATCCAAGTGCCATGAAAATTCACCTGGATTGTATTTAGATAATAAAGCATCATAGTTTTCAATACAGAACTTAAATTCATTCATATGAGATTGCTTAGTAGTATCAATTGCATCACCACCATATAAGAATTGAATCAAAGTTCCATCACCATCTCTAACTGAATTATCATAACCGACATGAACACCTTCTAATTGTTTTGTTAAACAACGTTGTAAGTATCCTGATCTAGAAGTCTTAACGGCAGTATCAATTAAACCTTCACGACCAGCCATACAATGGAAATAATATTCCTGAGGTCTAATACCAGAATAGAAACGTCCCTTAATATATCCACCAGCTCTTGCATCCGTCTCGAATGCTTTAAAGGATGGCAAGGTTTTACCAGATACCATGACTGGTACTCTCCTACCTTCTAATGCTTGTTGACCTAACAAACACATAATTTGGGAAACGTTCACATTAGAACCCTTTGCACCCGATAACGCCATAGCTTGCATAGAATTATATGGGAAACGTTTCATAGTACCACCTGGTACACACTTAGAAACAACTTGTGAAGTAATAGAATTGACTTTGGATTGTGTCACAGCATCTAAAATTCCTAATTTATTGTCATCACGTAAGATTTCTTCTAAACGTCTTAACAATTCTTTGTCATTATTAGCTGTCTCCTTGTCCAAATTGGTAACTTCCGCAGCAGTAGCTCTACCAATATCAACCGATTGTTTTAAGATATCCTTTCTCCAAGCATTACCTTCGGAAGTTAAACGTAAATCATCCATACCACAAGTGAAAGCTGTCATCATAATGTAATTTGTAAATAATCTACCCAAAACAGACAATGCTTTACCTGCAA
This sequence comes from Debaryomyces maramus, assembly GCA_030583545.1. Lineage (NCBI taxonomy): Eukaryota > Fungi > Ascomycota > Pichiomycetes > Serinales > Debaryomycetaceae > Debaryomyces > Debaryomyces maramus. Next base: position 577,170 of record JAJMIL010000004.1, read on the forward strand.
CAGTTGAACCGTACACTTCATGTAATGAATGTACGATACCAAATTGCGAGGCACCATATTGAGATTTATCTAAAATACCACAAATTAATTCACCATTCTTGAAGATAACTTCATTTTCAAGAGATCCCTCTCCCCAATATTCATTTTTGATCTTATTCTTAGATCTCAAATTGACACCCGGAACATTATCAGGCTTAATATTCAACAAAACGGTAGTGATAACTTGTTTACCAGTCCACAATGGTTGTGGTTTGAAAATAGTTGGTGGAACAGTAATAATTCTACTATTAGTAGTATGTCCATCTTCTGGACGAATACAACCATATATCAATTGTTGATATGTCTCTCTAGTAAAGAAAGTGTCTTTACTTGTTAACCAAACACCAGCAGAAATGTGATCTTGAATCAAACCTCTTAATGGGGAACCTGAGGTAGGAGTTAAATACTGCGAATCAGTATTAGCCAAATTCAATGCTTCGGCCTTTGCATTTTCGTTTTGAGGAAAGTGCATGTTCATTTCATCACCATCAAAATCAGCATTATATGCACCTGTATTAGCATAATGTAAACGTAAAGTTTTTTCTCCTGGTAATACCCTCACTTTATGACCCATCATAGAGGCTTTATGTAAAGTAGGTTGACGATTCATAACAACAACATCTTTGTTCTTAATATGTCTATAAACTTTCTTATTAATTACTGATTCACCATTTGAAGGAGTTAATAATTGATTTGCTAATGTTTTACGTTGTTCCAAAGTCATGCCAATCAAAGAAACTAAGGAGCCATCTTCATTTTGAATTTGGATTGCTCCAGGCCATTTTTCTGGACCGTTAATAACTGCTTGTCTCAATTCCGATGCATTATATGACGTAACTGGTTCTGGGTATGTTAATTTCTTCGCAAAAACAGGAGGCACACCAATTTCATTAGTTTCCAAGTTTGGATCTGGTGAAATGACAGAACGAGCGGCATAATTAACTCTTTTACCCATCATATGCTTTCTGAATAAACCCTCCTTTTTCTCTAATGCTTGCTTAATACCTGGGTTAGGTATCTTACCAGCTGGAGCATTTTGATTCTTCGTGGAATCAATGAACGCATTAACATCATTTTGAATAGTGACAAATGAATTCATTAATCTATTAAAAATGATCTTTCTTTCATCAACAGATAATTTTCCTTTTTGTAAGTTGGAAATTTGATCGTTTAAGTCTCTGATTAATAATGAAGTCTTCAAAATATTAGACAATAACTCATTTTGCGAGTTTTCATGAATTTCATCACCTAATTTAGATGGCAATCTAAATCTGGTTGGGGGAACAACAAGTGCCTGAATGAAAAAGATATCAGAAGTGACAGGCTCCTTTTGATGTGGCCTAGAGTGAAAAAGTTTTTGAATAATCGGTTGCTCCTTTTCGAAAACTGCTCTTAAGATATTTCTAATCTCAGTTGACAAAACATACTTTGAACCACCTTTGTGCTTGATACTTGGAATGTTTTCACTAGATTGATTTTCATCGCTACTGCTCGAAGTAGAGCCTTTCTTTAGCATATCAGGACGCTTGTAGCCTTTAACTCTATTATTAGTGATTTGCTTGTCTTTAAGAGCATTTTCAAAAATCTTTGTAAAGCCATCTTTTCTAAAGGTAGCAGAGTACATTCCGCAGTTGTCACATTTGGGTCTGCTTAACAATTTTTTATAAAACTCGTGGATGGTAGCCTTTCTCTCTTCACCAACAGATGCAGTGACAACACCAAATTCACTACTTCTACCTTCACTAATAGCCTTAGCAATGGCAGTGTCAACAAATAATTCACGACGTTGACGTAATTCTTTTTTAGCTCTTGGGTCAGCGTTCTTTGATGATGGTGCATCTTCATCGTCATCATCATCGGCACTTTCTGCTCCCTTGATCAACATGTTATCCAATTCAATACACTCCAATAACAAACCATATTGGATTAAACGTAATTTACATTCATAACGGTGAACCTCCAATGAGTTGAATCTGAAATTGTGGCAGTAAAGACAACTTGATCTTAAGAGTATGTATAGTTGGTTGAAAAATAATGGATTGTACACCGGCACCGGTAATTCTATATGACCTTGGTGCCCTGGACAAAACTTTTCATCCAATCCACAAGAAGAACATAAATTTCTAAGGAAAGCTCCTAATGCTAAATCATAGAGACCGCTGTTAATTGGATGTCCTAAATTGTCAAAAACTGTTGGATTGGTGATTTGTTTGGCTGACAATCTTCTGATTTCATTAGCAGACAATACTCCAAAATCCACAGAAATAATTTCCGAGCCAATAGGTTTAGAGATATCCATGGCTGGCCTTATTCCTTGCTTGAATTAAATCAATATTAGATAAACTCTGGATATTTTACTTTCAATCTGCTCATCTCTGGATCTCTGCTAAATTTTGCACAAAAAAAAAAAAATCGAGAAATCACGTGATATTCTAGACTACTACTTACGGCAATAACCTAATGATATAAAAAAGGTAATATAATATAATATAACAGAACAGAACAGTAACAATAAAACAATACTACTCGAAGTAAATATAAATAAAGTATAGACAAAGATTCATTATTCTTCAGCCTTTCCAAGGTGTAAGCCCTTCTTCAAAGCTTTGCCAACACCTCCTACACCTTTACCAGCAACCTTACCGACACCACCTACACCTTTACCAGCAACTTTACCAACACCGCCTACACCTTTACCGACGGTTCCGAAAGCATCACCGATATTAGAAGAGCTTTCTGGAAGAACATTCAAAACCAATTCAGGCTTGAAGGATACCCTAAAGTAAGCGATACCACCATCTCCTTCTTCTTCTGTAACTAACGGACATGATATCTCAGTAGGCTCACCATCGTTATTATAAACATCTGATAACTTGAGGTAACCAATACCCAAAAGATCGTCTTTTTCTGGACCAATGTCCCAATCGTTACATACGACTTTAATTACAGAATCGTAGAAATTGGCAACCTTAACGCTACCGGTTTCATTCCAAGTTGGATCAAGGGTCCTCTTAACTTTCTTGGTCTTATAGAAGTGCTCCTTGTCTGTGTTCAAGTATAATTCGATGTAAGGATCTGACTTACCATTTCTATCACTAGAAATCAAGTTTTCAGCATTGATAACTTCAACAGAAACAACACCTGAATTATTGTACGAATCTTGAGGTGGAATAACAGTTTGGTAAATAACTGGGATCCAAGAGCATTGAACAGTAAATGAACCAGTAGTAGTTCCATCAATATGTAAAGTGTATGGTTCATGGTATGAATTTCTTAATAAATCTAAGGTAGGAATAGTGAATTCAGAAAGAGGTTTCTCAGCTCTGTTATCTTCCTTGTTTTTGGTTAATCTGAAGTAAGCTTGAGATTCATCCAATTCTTTGATAATAACATCACCAGTAGTACCAATCTTCGATTCCTTCCTGTTCAATCTTTGGGTACGGTAATCGTGGTGACCATGGTTATCGAAGAAAACTTGTAACCAGACATTGTCCTTAGCGACGGATCCCTCGATAACTTCGTAAACCAAAACACCACTCTTGTATTCAATTAACTCATCTAATGATAATCTTAACTTACCAGACGTTTGGGTTTCCTCTTCATCTGTATCATCAGCATTCTTTTCTTCAACTGTTGCTTCTTCATCCTTCATCTTTTCCTTTTCACCTGCTGCAGCAGCTGCCTTTTCTTCGGCTTGCTTTCTAGCTTCTTCAGCATCAGTTTCTTCATCCTTGATATCTTCTAACGTCATGACTGGTAAAGTAGGATAGAAAGATAAAGAATAAGTAACGGTACCCTTAGGACCCTTCTTATGTATTAACTTGGATTCTCTCTTTTCTTCATCGATATGCTCGATGTATTCACCCTTCTCATTCTTACTCACAATATCATTCAATTTGACATCAAATGACCCCAAGGTACGATCTGCAGAACGAGCTTCAACATCCATTACTTCAATAGTCAATCTTTGATTGGCCGAAGATACTGAAACATAATGAACTTCATTCCAAGTTGGATCCAAACTACCATCAACAGCAGCAGTTCTACATCTTTGGAAACCATTAACCATAACTCTTGCATAAGGATCAACTTTTCCAATTCTTTCCAAGTTACGCAAGTCTTGTGCCTTGTCGATACTAATTCTAACAACACCCTTTGGAGGGGTGTAGCCACCAGCACCACTGGCATTACTTAATGCGACAGACTTCCAGGAAGCCAGGACCTTGATTTCACCACCAGTAGCAACTGGGAACCAGGTTTCCTCAACTTGAGTTGCATCAATAAGTTCATTCAAGGACAAGAAAACTTTACCTAATACCTTATTAGATTTATGACTTCTCAAAAGTACCTTAATCTTGGACTTGACACGATTATCGACAATCTTCTCGTGAGTGGCACCAAATGATGGGTTATTATTACCCTTCTGAACAGAAGATGTAACAACTAAATCTTTATTGAAATATAATTCAGCATACGTAGAAGCAGCCTTTTCCTTAGTCTTCAAGTGCCTTGCTTCAGTGACTTCGATTCTAGCGATACCGGTATTCAAATCAGGAGGTGGGATAACAGCACCATCAGCTTGTCTTTCAGGCTCAAGGGTTGGCATAAACTTCAAACCAAATTGCAATTCACCAACAGCCTTATTATTTCTAATGAAAGGCGCAGAAACATTAGGTTGTTCGGCTTTGTCACGTAAAGCTTCCAAATCGAACTGAATCGAGCCAACTTGCTTATCTTTTCTAACATCATTAAAATCGACAACGTTGATACCCAAAGGTTCGGAAAGAGATTTAACAGGGATGTAAACTGTTTCATTCCATAAGGGTCTGCTTGTATTCTTCTTAACAGAAGTTTGAGCCAAAATTGTCTTTTGGAAACCTATGGTTAAGTAAGGGTCTAACGTATTGCCAAGAGTGTGGAAGCCTTTCAAGCCTCTGGCAGAATTGGCAGTAATTGCCAAAATACCAATAGCGGAGTCCAAACCATTACCAGCTAATAATTGCTGAACATTCAATTGGAATGATAATGGTGAGAACAACATAGGACCAGCATACTTTCTAATCATTTCATGGATAAATGGTAACAAACCAGGGAATCCTAATACTTCCCAGTTAAAGATCGAATCTCCAAGAGGCTTGCAATTGAAGTCAAATTGTGGTGGTTCTAATAAGGTGACATTAACTGTTTCAACATGTGGGAAAGAAGACATCATTCTTAATCTCACTCTAAGGAAAGTTTTGAAAGAAACATCAGAAACGGCAACTGGGATATCAATACCAAACAAATTAGCCTTAACAACAACTTTCTGGTTGACTCTGTTCTTCAATTGCTTGTTGTTAGAATCTGCTAAAGCATTAGGGGTAAACGAACAACCCCAGTCCATAACGACCACATCACTATCGGTACCTTGTAACGTCTTAACACAGTCGATACGAGGTGGCTTTGTACCGGCCGTAAAACTGTCAATCCATAAGGACTTAATAAAGGCAGGGGCAGGAGAAGCAGCCAACACTGGATTGACTTGCTCACAAACAATTTGGGAAATAGAAGGTTCCAAAAAGTACCAAAACTTCTCCAAGAAAACATTAAGCCAATCCATGGTCTCGTAATCATCTTCAATAGATTTAATCGAAAATTCTCTTTGCGCTTGTTCTCTTAAAAGAGTTCTGTATTTCTTAATGGAACTACGATATAAAATCGCAAACACAACCATGATGAAGAACACAGGCGCAAGAGAAAATCTAAACCATCCAAAAATCCACGACAAGGTGGCACCACCAATCAAAAATGCCACGTTATGGTACCAATCACCATAGGCAGCAGCTGGCAAATACGTATCAAAAAGCGAAGGACGCGACAACAAGTCTGTGGCTTCGTCTTCTTCTGTCAACGCATCCTTCTCTTCATATCCACCCACTTCTTTCCATCCCCTATACGTAGGATCAACTGATTGTCTTGGTGGGGGCTTGGTCGTGATGTTGGAAAGATCCAAGTCTTCACTGGGTGTCCAATCCACTGTCGTGGTCGTGATACCTGAGCTCTTTACCTTATTATATTTGGCTTCTGTTTTTTCTTCCTGTTCTCGCTGCAAACGTTCATCGTCTATTGGAGCTGGTTGGTCCAACTCAATTTGCTCAGGAGGTTGAAGTATTTCATCTGGCTATGTCAATGTTAGTACTTGCTACGCAACCTTAAGAATAAACATCTCTTAAATCATAAATAGCATTCTTTACTTACGTTTGTAGACGCCATATTAAAATTAATTGAGTCTGAATAAGCAAATTATCAGTAATTTGTTCAATTTTACTTCAATTAATAAATAATTGGTATTATTGCTCTGATGTCTATTTCACTGTCAATTCTGGTGAGTTTTTTAGATAATTCAGGAACCGCAAGGAACTGAAAAATTAAAGTCACGAGAATAAATTCTATGAACACTTCGATTGTTTAAACAATAGCTAGTTTACTCTTTGTTACTACAATTGATATATACACGTGAGTTTGTGGGACATATTATACATATATACATTAATCTAAAGTTACAGGATCTTCCCAGCTTCCTTGCCCGGTATATTCATCATTTGTAGAGGCATTTTGGGTAGTAAGTCGTATTAACTCACTATCTAAGCCATCGTCGAAAACATCATCGGTGTATTCAAGGTTGGGGGGATCTACCTGAGTTTGGATTTGATGTTTTGCAGTAGGCAGAATATCGTCTTCGTCATCGGATAGGAGCACAATTTCTTCGGTGTCCGATGCTATATTTTTGGAGATGGCCCTGGAGTCATCCACGATTTTGTACTTGACCATGTCCATGAGCTCTATACGGTCGATATGCTTTGGGGTTGTTTTTACGAAAAAGTTGAAGACGTCACTGATGTACAATTGGTTCAAGGAGAACTTTGCGTTACAGACGGGGCAATTGTAGGTCGGTATTTTGGGGTGGGAAAATTGTTGCTTGTATTGCTTCTGATCGTAGGGGGGATTGACTTTAGGAAAGTGGACCACACCGACTGGAGGGTTATAATGGTTGGTATGGCCCTCGTACTTGACGTAGCCAAGCTTCAGGTTAATGCGCTTCTCAGATTTCTTGAGCTCCAAGTTCCGTTTGGCCAAGTCCTTCTTGATGAGAGTCTTCACGCCCGCGGGGATATTGTTGAAGAGGCAAAAATTTTCAAAATCGAAACACTCGAAATGCAGACACATAGAGGATTTCACTGGCAAGCTTATCTTACTGGCAGATAGTGGGTCCTTCAATGTGAATACCATTTTCTGGATCATGCCGAGATCCTCGTCGATATCGCTCGTATCACCAAGTTCTTTTTTTATAATGGATGTAAGGTTTTTAGGTATAGTTCTGTAGCCCTTGGATCTTTCTTCTTTTTCCTTCTCCTGTGAGGTCGTTTTTGTATGAATAGGCTGTTTGATATGTAAATTTGGCTCACTGTTTGGTTCTTTGCAAGTGCCTTCACTCGAAGGCACAGTATTATTTGAAGATGAAAGGGCTTTATTTAACTCCAAATTCAATGAAGAAAGATCGCTTTCACTCTCTTCATCGTCTTGCACTTCGTCCGCTTTATTTGCTTTATGTAATGTCGGGTTAGTTGCCTCTATTGAATAGAATGGGTAACTCAAAGACCCCAAAACTCGTGGAGGAAGCCGTATCAGTACATTTAGTTTTTGAATCTGTTTATTATTCTGGATTTGATATTCTGTCGAAAATGACACTTTGTTTCCTGCTAATTTTGGTCCTTTTAATCGTATATTAGGTCCCATTTTCAAGCACGAATGCCTCTATTAGTTAAGGCGAGATGCAGATGAGTTTTTGGAATATACCAAAAATTGAAAGATTTCCTGTGCTTGTTAAAGATGAAAGCAAATGAATGGATGATCGACTAAGTAAATCAGGGTAGAATGTATTATGTTAAAAATTGGATTCTTTCAGATGCTTGAACTTACTTCTGTATTTCTCACAAAAGAAAAAAAAGGATGCAACCACAAATAATTGTAATAATAGTACCATAACTTTCAAGCTGATAATTAAGCCATTAAAAGAGTCTAATCCAACTATTCGTATTGATACGTCTACCCTCTACATATCTTGTCCATGCCAACTTCGAATGTCTAATATATGCATGGAAAATATGGATTACAAATCTTTAAGCTTTAAGAGTATTTAGGATTTACAACTAGGCTCTCTTGGTAAATGTATAGATATGTATATTTACAGGTTATAGTACACTATTCAACCCATTCCACAAGCTGGATTCAATCATAGAATTATCTAACCATGTTGAAAAGTAAACCGTTTAAATGGTTTAAATGACTAAAAATTTTAATTTTAATTCTCAATCTCTTCGAACTTGAACTCTTGTTCTAAAGCTGTAGATATTTCTTCCTCTAAGAGCTCAGTCAATGAACTCCCGTCTCTCAAGGTAATCCATTTACCACCGATAGAATCATAACGTTTTGGACCACTGATCGGACTACTTAGCCATATTTGCTTGTTTGGGGGTTGTTTATTAATAACATAAGTCCCATTTGGTGGAACCGTCAAAGTCATCACCCCTTGAGTCAACTCACAATCGACCTGAGGAAAATCTTCCGATAACATTTCTAATTCGTCACTTAAGGTTTCCAAATATTCATTTGATATTTTGTTGTATTCTCCCAGGCTAAGTGTATCGATTTTATTATCAATAGCTTCCCCCTCTGTAGAAAGAGCATAAGTTCTTGAGGGTTTATAAAAAACAGGGTAGGGTCTATTAGGGATAGGACTTCTAGTAGTCGTACGAGCTATATTGAATGCTCTTCTTTGGGTAATTTTGAGAGCTTGTCTGAACATATTACAATTCCTCTTGTATGGTAAAATAGTCGACTACGTATGCAATTAGGACAGTATATCTCTATTTCTATTCTTTCTAATTAGCTTTCAAATCTGAAGTACCGTTCAGGTATATATAAAAATTCTGCCAAATTACATCGGCTCACTTTGATCTCGGGACTACCCAAATTTTCTGATAGATTCATTAGTACTATTTGGAAAGCTTTCATTATACTGGCAAAAAATATTTCAAATGATCCTTTTTATAATAGTGATTATAATCGCCATCGCGGTTGTATTATATTTGCCATACTCTTCAGGATTGGCAACTTATCTGTACGAAAAAAAACCTAAAATCGCTAGTTCCAAGAAGAAACGAGATGATCCATCTAGCGATTACCAAGGATACATTCCACCGGATGAGGAAGCTGCTTTGAGAAAGCAAAATGAGGATGAACACTCATTCAGATCCAGGATGGCAGCGCTCAAGGAAAAAGCCAATGTTACTTCGAGTGATATCCCATTGAAAATTAGATTGCGAATGGAAGAAGGAACCTTAAGAAAGAGGAACAAGGAAAAGTTAGATATTGATACGGATCCGAACAAGTATGATTATGATATTGATGAGCTTATAAACGAGGAAAACAGGGCCGCAATTGAACAACAAAGAAAAGACTTCTACAAGAATCTTCAAATGGGTAAGGAGAAGGAAGATATAGTATAACTACATATTTACTAACATTGTGAATACTATTTCTATGTACATATGCGTTAAATGGAGTATGCGGAGTCTATTAAGTTAACCAAGAAACCTTTCTTAATGTATGTTATTTCGTCATTTTTATATACCATTTGCTTTCGAGCCCGATAAGTAAATGGCGAAGTAGAGCTTCTAATGCTTTTGATGTCACGGAGTAAATCTTCTCTATAACCACCAATGAGTTCAAGGATTCGATTTTTCTGGATGGGATCCATACCAAGATCATTACTCAATACTGAAACGTATGCTTGGTATATTTGATAAATCAAGCCATCAGTTAGCTTGACAAAATTCCCTCTTTCGTTGGGAATATAACCATAGCTTTTTCTTTCAAGATGATTATTGATAAATGATTGTAATTGTGGAGATAAGACCATTTGTTCTACCTTCGACTTTATCAATGTATCTTGATTGGAACTGTAGATATTATCGTGAGCGTTAATTAATTTGACGATGACTTGGTTTAATTGTTTTAAGTTCCATTCCGAGTCAATAGTGGTGGTGTACTTATTCGATTCTATGAATTTTTGAAATAACGCATGGAATAATCTCGTGGTTAACGGCAAATCATATTGTTCTTCCATTACATGCATCATATAAGTAGCCTTCTTAAATGAATTTTCGTCGTTATTAGGGTAACAATATGAGTATATCAAGGGACGAAATGTTCCTTCATTGGCCGATAATTTGTATCCGTTGACATTAGTCAATGGATCTTGGGCCCACAAAATTGATTTTAGCAGATCGTACAGTCTTAATAATTTTTTGTAAACCATTTTATCATCGAAAGTCAAATTCTTATAGAGCATAAGATCTGGGTTTTGCTTGCGTTGTAATATATCCTCAGTCTCTTCGAAATGTGGATTAATAAAAAGCCGTGAGACCAAAATTTCGGCATCTTCTATGGCTTTCATATTTGTAAGGCCCCGTATAATTTTATTAATAGTCCTAATGTCAGGTGTGATATCTTGGGAATTAGATAAAAAGTTGATTATATTTTGGAACGCATTGTAAGACTCATCATTAGCGAAGTTTCTGAAACTAGAAGATGAAAAATAATCGATTAACAAATCTATTGTTTCACGATTAGGGATTACCATGACTTTCTTCTTACGAGGATTAACATTTTGACTTAGGTCGGACATTCCTAAATTCATGAGAATATCCGCAACTATGTCATGCAGTTCATGTCTTATGGATATGAACAATAAAGTGTTGTAGGTATCGATACTCAACGGATAGTTGGCCTCATCCGGCGAAAACATATTTTTTATCAGTTGGTAAGTATTCCAATCGAAATGCTTCATATCTCGGAGCCTATGTACATCACAAGGTTTTCCTTCGTCTTCCAACTTTCTAATGGTCTTCTTAATCTTTTCGATCACATCAGCCCTATCCTTGAAGAACGTCATGAAAATTAGTTGATTCTGTTCTTGCGTGGATAACGGCAATCCGGAGATTTTCATGTCATTAAGAATTTTTGTACACATAGCGACGTGTGCTGCTCTTTCATCTAGCATTTCAACATATTTGGTATACATGATGCCTGCAGATCGAGTATATGACGAGGAGAATGGGTTGGGCTTGATAAAATCCCTTCTGTAAAGGAATCGTGAAATGAAATCCTCTAAATGATTTGGCTTCATATATAGAGTTGCCGGTTCAGACAATTCGCAATAACATTTATAGACCAAACTATGGTTAATCAGTTCGTACTTGATCGCATTATTAATATAACTAGATGAATCCTTCTCCATATGTCTGAGATCCAACGAACCCTTTGTTTTCTGAGGATAAAGTGCTTTTAGGAAGTTATTATATGGAATTTGCGGCACTCGATATTGCCTGTTCTTCAAGTTTAAAATCTCAAGTCTTTCAGCTCTTATAGAATTGGGGACTCCTTCCAGGGAAACCAACTTCTGCCATATCTCTTCTTTTATACTTTTGCATTTTGGGTAAGGTTGTATATTAAAATGTTTAGCCAATGGAGTTTGGTATTGATCAATCATTGATTTTAAGGTTTCAAGTAAGTAGCCTGAACTACTTTGCTGAGAAATCACCACACGTTCGCATAACTTCTCAACAACTGATCGCAAACTATTACTGGTATTCGATACATTTGAAGTAGCAAACCAACGTCTCATAACTAGAGACCATGAGTTTCTTCAGTAAACCATATAGTAGTATCAATTTAATCTTTTTGATAGAGGTGATTATATAAGCAAAAATTTTTCAATGAAAAAAGCGAGACACCAGACTTTAAAGCTCAAAATTAAGTAGGGCATAGTAAGGTAAATACACTATAGTAGGTTAAAGCAGGTATGAAAATCCAAACTAAAGCCACAGGTGTTTTAGAGCGAACCTCGCATTATTTGAAAGCAGGTATTTTAAAAGAAAAACCAGCGTGGTTCAATGTTGTTGGATCACATCCACCAAGTGTCGATTTGACTAAAAAACCCAAAAAATTCGAAATACAAGCCCAGGCTAATGACCCTAGTACGTCTTTATTGAAGAAGAAACAAACAGGGGCATACAAGACTAGAACAAATGCAAATGATAGACACCAGAAACATAATAGCATCTCCAGAGTACCAAAGTTGGAGTTTTTGGAGGATCAGTTAAGAGACGTATTTTACCATCAGCATCCATGGGAGTTTTCGAGACCAAAGACCTTGATTGAAAACCAAGGCAATGAGTTTGAGAAGTGTGATTGGTCGCATATGTTGCAATTTTATAAGCCATTAGATGGTGAGTCGGTTGTTCAGCGTACATTATGGTTATTGCAAGATTCCAAACTGAAAGGAAAGTCCGTCACCTTGTTTGAAGCATACGATCAAGCCAGGTTTGAGTTTTATAGATTGAGAATGCAAGAAGAGATGAGTAGCACTGTTTCTAAAGAAGAATCGACCATGTACGGTGCCATATACCCGTCCACCAACATGACTTGGGGTATCAAGAAGGAACAAGAGTATATCGATGCTTGGACCAAAGTTGCCGGTGAGAAAACTAAGGTTAGAGATGCCAATAAGGATGGGCGTACCGCCAATGGATCCATGGGATCCGATGATGTCGTCGAAACCAAACAATCTATATGGGAAACCGTTTTTGATGCCTCAGATATATCTGAATCTGCTCCTGAAGATGGCGCTTCCAATACCAAATCAAGTGATTGAATGACCAGTCTCAGTCTCCCTACCAGTGTATATAGTTCACAATATATAATATTAGCTAATCTACATAATAGCAATCGACTCCAACTGTAGCTCCAGCCCATTAACCCCTTCTATTACCTACAAGAGAAACCATTGAAACAATGCAAAATAGAATGTATTCGGACATAAATGTTTGGACTGTCCTAATCCACCTAAGTAAAAATATACACAGAAGTTATTCATAAATATACGCCACTCTCCTGAATTCCCCCGATATAATAATTAGAATACAGCCTGTTTAATGGTGTTCTTCATGTTCTTTTTTCATGAACAAGTTTTCGTAAGCAACGTAGACAGTGAAAGCACCTAACGCGATACCAAACCCTGGAAATGCGTTTCTGAATCTGTTGAGACGGGAAAATTGGCCCTGATATCTCCAGGCATCCCTCTTAGCCCATGGATTGTTCATGATGTATATGTATTTGTTAGTTTAACGTTAAACACTTCTACTTTTCACTATATAATACCGATTGTTTTATTGGCGAAAAATTCACCAGTAAGCTCGCTTACATAAGCTGGGCACAAATCACCATCTTCACCAAAAGTCTCTGGAACCACCCATGGCTGGCGTCCGGCTGCAAGTGATGAACCCATCACTTGTTATTACCGATAGAAAGGAGTTCAATGTAAACATGCTACTCGCGAAACCCATCTTTGAGAGGGAATTTTCAACTGGTTACCAGATGAAAGGCAATCAGGTTCTGGATATACACTTTGCTACAACCACCTTGACGAAACAAAGACTTTGAAAGAAACAACACCGGTTATATCTAGCAATGAACTTAGTAAATAGTTTCTCTTGGGGTGGATCTTTGAAAACGTTTTGTATTCCATGGTCCGTATTTATTTTTCCATTAGCAGCCATTTCCTATTAGATGAGCCTAGGAATCGACAACCTGCATTTCTACATCTTCTAGACAATACCGCCATATATGTTGGTACTAGAATGATGACACGTCCTCAATATGGGATGGTGCAACTATTTGCTCTACTGTCCATCCTTCCATAGGAACCGCGGATATAAATCTTACACTGCTACAATTAGGTCCTATATTACACGCCAAAAAACGATCTAACTCTACCAGTACAGGTAGATTCAACTGTCCCTCTTATAGCATCAATAAGTGATATCACGTCGATACTGGTCTTCTGACCTACTTTTACATGAATCCACCAGTTGCAATGATTGCCAAAATGAAATGGTTTACACACGACTACCATCATCTGAGATAAAATAGAAATAAAAACTAGAATAATTGATTAGATCGAATACACATCAAAATCTAGGTATATATACCGTATTGCACCTTTTAAATAATTAACTTATATTGAATAGTTAATTTCATCGCAGCATTCTAAATTTCAGAAAATTTGTTAACAGTAAGTATATTTTAAAGAGGAATTCGGCCCCGAGGCGGTCAGGAGGATTGAATAGCTTTACTAACGGTATTTTAGTCTATATGTTGAAAAGTAAGCTAGGTTCACGAAGTAATCATGCAGTTCCATTAACAAGTGGCAATGCCATTTCCAGATTATTATTTATCTTCACCCAATTGCCAAACTTGGTGAAAGCATTACCAATTTTTGCCCGGGACTATGTTTCGCTTGATCACAACGATGTTAAAGCGGAGTCTATGTCACCTGAACAGTTCTACGCTAACTTGTTTACTTCCATGTTTCTTGTGTTGGCAGGTGGTGTGTTTGCTGGGTTAACTTTAGGGTTGATGGGCCAGGACGAAGTTTACTTGAAGGTCATTGCGACAAGTGGTGAAAGGCACGAGCGTAAGCACGCCCGGAAGGTGTTGAGATTGATTGGCCGTGGTAAGCATTGGGTGTTAGTGACGTTATTATTGTCAAATGTCATTACCAACGAAACTTTGCCTATTGTGTTAGATAGATGCTTAGGAGGTGGATGGCCCGCAGTGGTGACATCTACCGTGTCGATCGTTGTGTTTGGGGAAATCATCCCCCAATCTATCTGTGTAAGATATGGCTTACAAGTAGGATCCGTGTTTGCTCCATTTGTCTTGGTGCTAATGTATATTATGTATCCGGTTGCATACCCATGTGCTTTGCTCTTAGATCATATTTTGGGTGAAGATCATGGTACAGTTTATAAGAAGTCTGGTTTGAAAACATTGGTCACATTGCATAAAACCATGGGTGTTGAAAGATTAAACCAAGATGAAGTCACTATTATCAGTGCTGTATTGGACTTGAAAGAAAAACCAGTGGCCCACATCATGACCCCAATGGATCGCGTTTATACTATGAGTGCTGATGCAGTATTGGATGAGAAGACGGTAGAAGAAATTTTCAATGCTGGATTTTCACGTATTCCAATCCATCTTCCAAACGAACCAATGAATTTCATTGGTATGTTGCTAGTCAGGGTTTTGATTAGTTATGATCCTGAAGATGCATTACCAGTGGCGTCTTTCCCATTGGCGACATTACCGGAAACGGGCGCTGAAACTTCTTGCTTGAATATTTTGAATTACTTCCAAGAGGGTAAATCGCATATGATCGTTGTTAGTGAGAATCCCGGCGAACCAACTGGTGCCATAGGTGTCTTAACCTTGGAAGATGTCATCGAAGAATTGATTGGTGAAGAAATTGTTGATGAATCTGATGTCTATATCGATATTAACAAAAATATAAAAAGAACGCAACCTGGTCCGTTGTCTAAACGTAACTTATCGACGTACTTGAATAATCTTTACCATAGATCAGCTCCAATGTCTAAAAGAAACTCGTTAGATGAAACGGCCCTTTTGAGTCCACTGAAGGAATCATTTCCGATTGAGGGCGCTTCGCCTTCAAAGCAAAAGCTTCTCAACAGCAACCCAAGCATTAGCACCCCTGCTTTGGCAAATCCTATCGACACCACTAAGTCTTGGAAGCCAATAAACCCTGCATCAAATCCATTGGAAACAAACAAATCGTTTGTGAAAATTAAAAGACCGGACATGGAATCTGTGAAGAATGCAGTCATACCCCCACCAAAGAGAGTACCGCCTAAGAATGCATCATCATATGGAGCTATCCATGCTACCGAAGAAGGTGCATTAAATCAAGCAAAGGAGTTGAATTCGCCACAAAACAACGATTCCATCAGGTCTGAGTCCCAAAGATTCATGCTTCCACATGAAAAAGAATCGGATATCACTGATGAGGATAACCGCAAGAGTACTGACAACTCTAAACAAGACAAAGATTCGAACGATATTGTTGATGGCAGACATTTCAATGACTACAATAACCGCCAATCGAACGAAATGGTGATACCAGAGTACCAAGAGTCCCGGTCCTATAGAACAGGGGGGATTATCGAATCTGTCGTGAATGTTCAAGGTGTACATAAGACAATTATTGAAAATGTGACCGACGACGAAAGTGACATGCCCGATCTTAAGGACAGTCTTACTAGTGCTGATAAACATGTCCTCATGAATGCGCAACTGGCTCATGATCTTGTGCAAGGAGATGAAGACGATGAAGAGGGCGAGGGTCTATTGTCGGGCTTGAAGAAGAAAATGAACGCTTCAAGCATATTATCCGGTAACAGTCATGGTAGTTCAGAGGATAGTAGGAGCAGTAGGAAGTTTAACGTTTGGGATAAATTTAGAAATAAAGACTAAGTTTCCATCCGTATGATTATTTATACAGAGTATAGGTTTATATGTGAAATACAGGTTGATTTATCATGGTTATTGAGTTAGTTATAGTGATACGGCCCTGCTTTTAATAAAGTCACGTGTGCAAATGTGTACGTTCAAGTAAAACAGTTGAGCAACAATCTAGCTTCACATTCTTTTGAATACAGGTAAAATACAATTATATTCTGGTTAATTCAACTCAATAGCTGTTTAGTGAAGTCTCAGTTACTCGGGAGAAGACTAGTGGGTACTAAATTGCGTGTATTATAATAGACGTACCAATAAAATATGAGCGGACCAGAAGTAAGGGACTCCGGTCAAAAGAAAAATGGGCCCCATAGTGCATTGAGAGGGTTCTTTTCTTCATCATCTAGTTCATTACACAAGGATGCTAATAGATCGAGTAATGAAAGTGGGTCTGGGTCGTCACCTTCACATAGATTTTTTTTAAGGAAACGAAATTCCAGGGGGTCAATTTCTCCACAAAATAGCTCTACAAGTTCGTTAAATTCATTTATGAGGAAGAACAATAGACTGGTGACTGCTGGTCAAGAAAATGATGATAGAGGATCCAGTTTCTACCATAGTGATATGGTTAGTTCGGATTATTCAAATGACGGAACGGAAAACGAAAATTCCATTAGTTCCCGAATCCAGTCTAATAATAATACTAATGTTACGTCCAACGGATCATTCTATTTCAACGATAGTCAGACATCGCTGCCTAAAGCGGACGCTAGAGTTCTTCATGGACAAGCGCGTGGTCAGAGGTATCCCCCAATGGCGGATAATGCGGATGAAAAATCGGAAAGGAAAAAAGAAGATGGTCGCAAGACCAAGCGTGAACATCATCACAATCATTTATCATTGAAAAGATTTCTTAAAAAGCTCAAACATACTGATTCATCAGGCAGCAAGAATAAACATAAACTAAGTAACACTTTACCTCTGCATTCGTCATCTGATTTATATAAGAAATATGGCACTGTTGGACGATTATTAGGTACCGGTGCAAGCGGTTCAGTTAATCTAGTAACCTCAAAAGAGAATCCAGACGAAATATTTGCCGTCAAGAAATTCAGAACGAAGTTACAAAATGAAAGCGAACATGATTATAAAGTTAAAGTCAAAAACGAATTCAAAATTGGTCAATATTTAAAGCACGAGAATTTGATTCATACTATTGAATTGATTAAAGAGGACGATAATAAGTTACCATCAACTGAGTATTATATAATCATGGAATATTGTCCTTATGATTTTTTCAATTTAGTTATGTCTGGGTTGATGAATCGTGAGGAATGTGCATGTTACTTTAAACAGATTATTAATGGTGTTCTTTATTTACAGAATAATGGCCTTGCACATAGAGATTTAAAATTGGATAATTGTGTTGTTAATGACCTGGGAATTTTGAAATTAATTGATTTTGGCTCAGCAGTTCAGTTCAGAAAAGAGAAGTCGGCCCATACTCCAACAGGGGATGCTATCGAGGAAAACTTCAAATTAATCAAAGCCAGAGGTATTGTTGGGTCAGATCCTTACTTAGCACCTGAGGTTATTGAAGCGGGCAACTTGGGCTATGATCCAAGGGGTGCGGATGTCTGGTCGATTGCAATTATATATTGCTGTATGATTTTAAAACGGTTCCCCTGGAAAATTCCGAAATTTTCTGACCCATCCTATAAATCTTTCGTTAACCCTCCTTCCGAATCAGACGTTGATAACCTTGCTAATAATGTTGACAAAAATATGCATGTTTCTCCGCGTCAGCCACAAGACAAGAGGCCACCAAGAGGTCCTGATAGACTTCTTCGTCTTTTACCTCCCCCATGTCGCCCTCTAATAAAAAATATGCTAATTGTTATTCCAGAAAAAAGATTTACCATTAAGGATGTTGTGAATGACGAGTTTTATTTGTCTATTGATCATTGTCACAGTGTATCGAATGTTCAGAACCAACAAGCTGTTCACGCTGGTGATGATCATATTCATCATTTGATCACTGAAGAAGATCTTAAAAAGTTAAATATGGAGAAAGAACGCCAGAAGAAATTAAAAGACGCCGGTGTTGCGTGATCATTCATTAAGCTGTTGCTAAGAGTATTTTTAAAGGTAACATGGATATTGGTGTTGTTTTAATAGAAGTGTATGCATTTTATATATCAATTTATGTACAGGATTTTGGAACTAATTATTTGTGATCGTAAATATATTCTAATGATGATTAGGATCAAATAAATGATTATACTGATTCAATAAGACAAGATGGTAGAAGATGAACCCCATCTATCCAATTGGATAACGACAATATCAGGATATTCCTCAATAACGGCCACGTTGATTATCTTTATTAGTATCATCTTACACTTGAGGAACTATCGGAAACCATTTCAACAAAGATTGATGATTAGAATTCAATTGATAGTTCCACTATTTGCATTATCATGTTTTGCGATGCTAAAGAACCCCGAATCATTAGTAAATCGTTATCTATTAGAATCAATACGAGAAGTCTATGAAGCATTTGTTCTTTATACATTTTTTTCATTATTAACAGATATACTAGGAGGAGAAAGAAACATCATCATTATGACCAGTGGAAGAGAGCCAGTTTCTCATCCTGGGATTTTGAAGTATAGCTTTCCGGATGTGGATATTTCAGACCCAACATCGTTTCTCATAATAAAAAGAGGTATACTTCAATATGTTTGGTTAAAGCCCATAATTTGTGCTGTAACAATTTTTACAGAATTAACGGGTTGGTATAATGTTAACCATGTGGGATTAACATCGATTTATATGTGGCTAATGATATTGTATAATTTAAGTGTGACATTGTCATTATATTGTTTGGCATTATTCTGGAAAATATTGTGGAACGATCTAAAACCCTTCAAGCCAGTGGGTAAATTCTTGTGTGTCAAATTAATTATTTTTGCATCGTATTGGCAAGGGGTCATATTAGCTATACTAAACTTTACTGGATTGTTGCCACAGTCTTCGAGCGATCAGAAAAACAATACAAATATTGGTGTTTATATTCAAAATGCCTTGCTCTGTGTCGAATTGGTTGCGTTTGCAATCGGCCATTGGTATTCTTTCTCCTATAGACCTTTCACTATATCTGAAATACCGAATGGGAGATTGCAATTTTATTACGCAGTTAAAGATATGTTTGGTATTAAAGACTTGATTCACGATTTCCAATTAACATTCTATGGTGACTATTACAAGGACTACAAAAGATTTAACTCTGTTGAAGCGATTAATGCTCATCCAGAATCCAGAGGTCATATGAGTAGAATCAATCAAGGGTTGAGGTACCATAGCGACGGGAAGCAAAAGCATTGGTTACCAAGTAACCAATCTGCCCCCGCAAGCAATACAAATGTGAAAAGCACATCAGAAGCAAATGCACTTTTATATCAACCTTTATTGGGTAATGCTTCTCAATACTCACCGTCATTAATGTCTACAGGAACCTCAACACGAGGGTTATATTCAACGTCTCCCAAAAATATTTCACCACCAGACTCTCCAATACCCGAATCTTCTGAAATATTCAATCTGACTACAGGCCCAACGATAGTGGAAGTATTGAATACAGCTGAAATAACTTATGATAAGGAATTACTTGATGAGGATGAATTCTATTATCAAAATGCATGTGCTGTTATTAATAATTATAATCTAGATCAAGCTGATGTTAAAAAATTAATTAATTATCCAATAGTGGATGAAGTGGTTGATGGGCATATATTTGGCTATAAAGTCAAAAAGCTAAGGGAGGATAGACTAAGACAACAAAGAAACGCTGAATACCATAATAATAATAGAGGGAATGCCAAACAGTATGGAAGTATAGTATAATCGATATTGTATTATCTAAATAAATATGTATAATATGTACAAGATCATTATTCTTCAATTTTAAACAGATATAAGGAATCTAAATTATCTTCATCAACTTTTGACCTATTCTGTTTCTTCTCTTCTTCGATTTTCTTTTGTTTATTTAACTTTCTCTGTCTTTTCAAATCCTTTGATGATAATTCACTGTCGTCGCATACCGGTGCCGATTTTGTTTGAATTATAACAGGCGAGCAAGATACCATTATTCTTGAGTCAATGTGACCACTAGTATCGTATTGGCATTCACACTCCGTCAAAATATTTTGGAGTTCTTCCAAAATCATATGACGTCTCTTTATTTCGAAGTCTATTTCTGAAGGATCTTCGATCGCTCCTGCTTCAACTTCTTCAACTTCCTCGCTGCTCGGCTTTTCTTTCATATTTTCAACTATTCCGCCTTCTTTGTCAACCGATTTTCTTGCAGCATACAAGCTTCTCCTATCACCAATATAAAGTATAAACTTTTCCCCTTTACCTATTCTCCTCTTTATTTCCATTTTCTTTTGATTATTTAAGTCACTTAAGCTGATTTTCCACGAAAGCGTAAGTATTTTTGTAGCAGATTTCTTCTTCTCCGCCTTATCACGCTGTCTCACAGCTTTCTGGGCAGCAATACTACCTTTTTCCAATAATTCCTTCTCACGCTGAGCTGCTAACTCATGGGTATAGAGTTTTATCATTTCAAAGACTTTATTGGTTTTAATTAATGGCAAGTCACCCTCCTTTGAGGCGGGTACCATAAATAAACCATTCTCAGCAAGATCAGTATTGTTTACAATTTCAACAAGATGCTTTTGTTCCAATTTATTAGTTTCTGGGTTGACAAATTTCACCCGGTATGATTTACTTACCGAATGTACCTTGGAAATTATGTCTTTTATCGCATTTTGCGCTTGGTCCGATCCAGTCTCTATCTGGAACCTTAAAGCCTTTCTAGCGGATTTCTTACTCTCAGCAGAATGGTTTCTCCTGTCGTTTAAATGCCTTTGGTTTCTATGCTTCTTATTGTTATTCTTATTAAAATGTTCTGTGCCGTTACCTTCGTTAAAGTTCTTAGAGTTTTTCGAATTCTTGTTCAAATTCTGATTATTGCCTTTTTCAAACATATTGGCAAATCTATTATTTTCTGCAACATTCTTCTTTGATTCGGCAAATAGCATTGAATTGCTTGAGTTTCCTGAGTTTGCTTTACCCCTTGATAGTATACTATCTAAATCAAACGGTTCATTAGACTTATTTGCATTTAGATTAGTAAAATCGAAAGGTTTATGAAACTTCGATGTCAGGGATAAAAGTCTATACCCTAATCTACTTGTTGAAGTTCCTGTTATTCTAAGCATACTTTAATAATATAGTGAATAACCCGTTTGATAGGAACGCTTTTGTTATCAATAAATATTTCAGTTCAGCCTAGATGAGTTTAATTTCTTTTATTGAGAAACACACTACCATTGTTACTACCATAGGTATGGAATAAATAACGTATATATACATGGGTATGGACATTCAAATATGCTATATAAGTCTATAAAATTACCATTTGGCACCCAACAAAATTGCGCCTGGATCTGTGGGTTGTTCAACTTCATGAAACCATGTTTTTAATAATCTATTGTGGTTAATGTTAAATTCTTTACAGAACTCTTGACACCATGCAATAAGATCAGACATCACATTACTATTTGGACCACTGGGGAATATTTCGAAAGCGGATATGCTCATGTAATTTTCTGAAGAGTCGGATAACCAAGTCTTTTCTGGTGTATCTGCTGGGGGGTTGATTTGACCTCCGCCGTTGATGCATCCGTTTGGACAGGCCATGATTTCCACGTAATCGCACTTCGAAGCATCGGCTGTCACTTCAGTCAGATTGCTGGAACCTGGAGCAGAATCCTTCGATGCAAGTCTTGCACGACGACGACTTGCTAGAGGGTTCACCTTTACCGTAGAATTCTGTTTTTGCGACGGCTTCAACTTTCTGACGAGATTTTGAATATTTCTAAATCCATTAACTATTGCTGCACTAGCAACAGTTTTACCTTTGTAATCCAATCTTAATTCGTATATATCTGAATTACGGCCAAACACCGTATTCAATGCAAAATTCTCCATTTGATATGAAGCTGGGTCCCTTAGGATTAAATGGTCTTGCATAAGCCTAACGTAGTGGTATGCATACCCACCGGAGGACGATCCACTGTCATTTGACCACGAAAATTCGACATAGGGCCAGTTTTTGGGTGCACATTTAGTATACAATTCTGTCGTGGAGACTGAGGACGAAGATACAATGCTTTGCATTTGAGGTGGAAATAATGAAAACTCCTCTGGATGCTCATCCAACAATGTAACTAGTTCTTTTGCCGTCAACACACAATCTACGTCATGGGAAGCGTTTTCTGGTTCATCCTTCTCTGGTCTTGCACTTTCTAGCTTCTTATCAAAACATGGCATGATTGACAAATGGTAAATATTATCCCTGGAAGTATTCAAATCGCGGGCTGTCAATGTCTTTAGTAAACACCCAGTAATCTGCTGGGGTGACTTAATATCTGATATTTTAGGCAACACATAAGGATGCGTCTTCTCTGCGTATAAAACCCAACCAGGGCATATCGATGACAACATGGGTCCATCAAAACTAGACTCCTTCTTTTCTATAATATTCTGCGCTTCATAAATCAACGACAACTTTCTTCCTAACGACGTACCCACAACATAATGAAATCCCATTTGGTTCACAAGCAAGTTGATCAATAATCTATCTATATTCTCCACTGACATCTTATAAGCTGTAGCTAAAGAAGCTCGCGATTGATGTGATATACTAGCCACAAACACCTTATCGGTTTTATTTTCATTCTTATCCCGTAAAGCTTTAATCAACTCGTCATGCGAATGCTGTGCTACCAATATCTCTTCTGCCGAGGTGATACACCCAGAGCATGCCAAACAATCTGCAAGAGATATCTGCGCTGGTGATAAATTTGTCGTTGTTCCATCAACTGAGACCTCCATAGGGTTTCCTTCTTTGTCTATTTGGATATCCACCTCTCCATTTTCATTATTCGTAGTACCATTCGTAGCCTGGGCCGGTGGTTTGATACATGCCACCCCTGGTGAGATAAAATCATTTAAATCGTCTGCGGAAAGAATAGCACTCATCTCTGCTTATATCACTTACCGCTATATCTTAATATACAAATAAATAGGACTTTCTTGAAGAAAAGGACTCTAATCTGGGGCATATTCTTTCTATCTTAGTAATGAACTGACTACAAAAGAAAAAAATTGTTGCACTCACGTGATTTGTGATCTTAGATAGTATAACCAATAATAGGTAATGGATTGAAAATACTCTATAAAATACGTATATATAGCTCTTATTCTTGGGGAGTCACCTCTTCGCCTTCACTGAGATCACCTAATTCAAATTCTTCCGCACCTTGAGCTTGAATATGGTGATATTCAGAATCACGGCCCGTGCCCAATTCACCATTTTCGTCATAACCTACCAAATGTAAGTATAGCGACAAAAGCAAAATCATCCATAAGTAGATAACGAACCCGGCTCCACTAACGACCAAAATATATGATGAGTGGTCTGCACCTAAGCCTTTAACTAATTCCAATTGCTCTTCATTTGCAGACATGAATAAGAGACCGGAAAGGACTAGACAGAATGGCGGAAGATGTTGGAACGAAAGGATTTTGCCGGTATCGCTGGAACCCCGGTCACGCAAAAGAAACAGTATTTCGATAATTCTTGTGAGTCCACCGCTCATCAATACCAAGCCGAACATGGCATGGACTTTTGTCGAGATCATCAGATGTTGAGCATGTTGCGACATGGCATACCCGGTAAATATAAGCAACAAGGCAGGCACAAACGATCTGACGTTATTTTTTCTAGTAAGCCACATTCCAAGTAAGCCTCCACACCACCAGACGATACCCATGGAGGTGTGTTGATAATCACCGTGAGACCACTCTTCCGCACCCCATCTGTGTTCCGTGAATGTATTGACAATACCCCAGAGACACATAAGGGACGAGTCATAGAACTCTTGCGACTTTCTTGAGGGTTCGCTATTGACATTTGGGTTTGAGTGTTGGCGGATCCACGGAATCACAAGCACAAGTGCAAGGAGAAAGCCGTAGAATATAAACGACGAGCCCATGATCCCATGCGCTATACACTGGCCTGTGTGCTTCCCATAACAGAATCCGAACAACGCCACTGGTGCCAAGCACACCCTGACCCATCCAGTGAGTACCGCCAACACTGACAACGTCTTGTATATTTTATAAGAGATCCCATACTGTCCCCTGGCCGCCAAATGAGGATAGAACTTGTTGATAACCAAATTGGAGCCATTAATGAACGTTCCCATAAATACTGTCAAGCCAAGCAACATACTAAGGAACCAGCTCGTGCCCTTGGATGTCCTGTTCTCGTGGTTATCCTGGTTATCCGGGAAATCAAGAAAGAGCGACTCAAACACCAGGTATCCCGTCAGGACAAACTGAAGCAAAAGCGACCAATGCAACTTATTTGCAAATGCCAACGTCGAAGCTATCGATGGTGTCATTAGCAACAATCCCAACGTCAATATCCAATGAAATGTCTTCGACCCACTATTGATTGGGTGAAACTCTACTGGCTCTTCATCGTGCATATGCTCCATATCATCGTCCGCAAACGTCTTGGGAATCATCACCAACGCTACGGCCACCAATGACCATGTTGATATGGCTCTGATCGTATTGTATCCCATATTATCGTGATTTTTTACCAAATTGATATATTTATGTCCCGTTATCTTGATGTGAAAAATGCGAAATCAGGCTTGCTCACCAGTATTACAAATGCTTAGTCCGTGAAGCCCCTTTTCACCTACAAATTTCATTGTTAGGGCCCTGCAATCCATGTCTACAATTCTTCCCATGTCTAGCTATTTTCACCAGGCTTAGGACATGTTATTACAACTTTAGTACCCCATAATAGAACACCTAATCACTGGTAACAGCGATCACAAAAACGCGGCGGAATTTGTGATGATGTAATCCTAAATGCTAGCCAATCTGTACGTGGCAGAGCATAATAGTAGTATAGAGAAGAATAAAAATTTGATATCCCAAGATATTAACTGATTTTCTTAGAATATAGGTTTAATAAACAAGTTGTATATAAACTAGAGACAGTACCCTGTTGAAAGATACCAATTTTTTGGGTATTGAAGAAAGAAGATTGAAAATATTAATAAGACAAAATTATTACATCGCCCAGTACATGATAATTCACAGGTGAATTTGATCCAATAGAAAAAGCAAGAAACAGGTAAGCGATTGAAAAATAATGAAGCAAGTGCAGAGGATAATCGCGATATTGGCATTTCTATCGATGGCGGTGGCGATGGGCATTCCCAAGCGAGACTACGAGCAAAAGAGTTACTTTGTGGTGGAGTTGGATACGTCGAGATCGCAAGAGCCGTTGCACAAGTTCATTGATGAACACTCGGGGGACTATCAGTTCGAGCACCAGGTGCGTGGGCTTGACGACCACTTTGTGTTTAGCATGGACAAGGCGCATCCGCATAATGAGTTTATGGGGAACTTGAACTCGAACAACGAAAACTTGATCAAGAGGTCTGGAGGGTTTGAGGACGAGGTTGACGGGTTGATATCCAACCCGCACTTGAGATCTATACATATGTTGGAGCCCAAAAGGTTACACAAGCGGTTGCCGGTGCCAGTGACGGAGAGCGACTTCCAGCTTTCGATGGAAAACGAACAAAAGAGAGAGTTAAAAATTGTCGACTCGGCACAATTACCACTCAAGGAGGTCAGCGAAAGATTGGGAATCAACGATCCGATCTTTCAAGAGCAATGGCACTTGGTGAATACGTTCTACCCGGGACATGATGTGAATGTGACAGGGTTGTGGTACGAAGGAATAACGGGAGAGGGCATTGTCACGGCAATTGTGGACGATGGCTTGGACTACGAAAGTAAAGATTTGGCCGACAACTTTAATTCGTTGGGGTCTTGGGACTTCAACGATAATACGAATTTGCCCAAGCCTAGATTGGACGACGACTATCACGGAACCAGATGTGCTGGTGAAATTGGAGCTGTAAAGAATGATGTATGTGGTATTGGTGTTGCCTATGACTCGCAAATAAGTGGTCTCAGAATCTTGTCCGGTACGATAACAGCAGAAGATGAAGCGGCAGCTATGATGTATGGATTGGAAGTGAATGACATTTACTCATGTTCCTGGGGTCCAACCGATGATGGTAGAACTCTTTCCCAGCCAGATGTCATTGTTAAGAAAGCTATGATAAAGGGTATCCAATCCGGACGTAAGGATAAGGGAGCCATATATGTTTTCGCTTCTGGTAACGGTGGTAGGTATTCTGATTCGTGCAACTTCGATGGTTACACTAATTCTATATATTCTATTACTGTTGGTGCTATCGATTATAAAGGACAACATCCAATATATGCCGAAGCATGTTCTGCAGTCATGGTTGTCACATACTCTTCTGGTTCCGGTGAACATATTCATACCACTGATATTAACAAAAAATGTTCTTCAATCCATGGAGGTACATCTGCTGCAGCACCATTGGCAGCAGGAATTTATTCATTAGTCTTGCAATCCAATCCAAATTTGACATGGAGAGATGTTCAATACGTTTCTGCATTAAGCTCCGTCCCAATTAACGAAGATGATGGCAGTTACCAAACTACTGCTTTAGGTAGAAAATACTCCCATAAATACGGATATGGGAAAATAGATGCATATGAAATTGCTAAATTTGCGAAAAACTGGAAAAATGTTAAACCCCAAGCTTGGTATTATTCAGATGTGCAAGTGGTACATGACACTATCCGTTCTGAAGATGAAGAAAAGAAAAAGGTTATCAGAAGAACTGTCAAGATCACGAAGGAAGACCTTGAAATTGTTAATTTGGAAAGAGTCGAACATATTACTGTTACAGTCAATATTCAAGCTACAACTAGAGGAAAGGTCGGAGTTAGATTGATTTCGCCATTTAAAGTTATAAGTGATTTGGCAACATTTCGTCCCCATGATGGCTCTTCTGCTGGATTCAAGAATTGGACTTTCATGTCAGTTGCACATTGGGGTGAAACTGGTATTGGTGAATGGGTGATTGAAGTTTTTTCTGACAACCCAATTGGAAATGATGATATCACTTTCCAAGATTGGCAATTGAGATTATTTGGTGAATCTATTGATGCTGATAAAGCTGAGGTTTATGATATTTCAAAAGATTATAGTGCTGAAAGAAGAGCTAAGCAAAAGGAAAATGACAAAAAGCCTATCGGTGTTGAGGATCCAATTGCCAGTTCTAAGAAACCTCCTGCAGTTCATACCACTAAGGCAACTACCAAAACTTCTAAAATCTTGGCCACAACTCCAGCACAAGAAAAAATCGATCCTACTCAACATTCTAAATCAGCCGCGGCAACATCCTCGGCACTCCCATCAGAATCAAGCGAGTCAGAAGAAGATGGTAAAAATAAGCAATATACTACAGATCATACAGGTCAATACTTTATGGCATTAGCGGTAATTGGATTCATCGTGGTTATAATTTTCATGAAATATCATAAAACTCCTGGAAGTTCTCGTCGGAGAAGAAGAAGAGAAGAATATGAGTTTGATATTATCCCTGGTGAAGATTACACTGACAGTGATGATGATCATGATGATTCGTTAGATTTGGGACATAGAAATGATAGAAGAGGAACCCGTAACAGCGACGAAGCCAGAGACAGATTATTCGATGAATTCAATGCCGAAACTTTGCCTGATTATGACGATGCAATGTTTGCAATTGGTAATGAAGATGAAGAAGATGACATTTCACGTTCAGACCAGAATGATAAGTCCCATCACCAAACGAAATCTCCTCAAACAGTTGGTAAGAAACTTGAATCCAACGATACAGTTGCAGTACAAAACCCGAACACCTCAGATACTGATGCAAATGATGCTCAAACCAACAACTCTACTACCTCTACTGCCAAAGATTCTGATGCAAAAGACTCCGATGCGAAAGATGCTTCATCAAACGAGCAATCGTAAACACATCAATATAAAGTACATACCAGTAATCTATATATAATATTAATACATTAAGCTTAAGCTAATTGTACAATGACCATAATCATTTAAACATTTAAGCGACTATTTAATATCAGCTTTACTTCCTAGTCATAAGCCTGTGAAGACTAGCCTTTGGCTGCTTATCTATGCAGTTCTTTGTCTGAAGATACCGTTGAGGTATCAATTGCGAAATACCGGTATATTCCTCTGTCGATTTTTATAGCAAATTTTCAATCCAAAGACTCAATTATACTACTAGAAGAACCTGAATACAAGATCCATCTATCAGCTCGGCTATAAACTAGGCTTTCTGTTGAAATATCTACGAATAGTAAATCAGTGTAAAACTTATATACCGTTCGTGCGCAACACATCACCCGGTCTCCGTATTCCCGGTATTATTCATTTTTCATGAGTAATTGCTATAAAAGACGACTCAATTACTAAGACTCAATTAATTTTCTTTTGTAAGTACAATTGATTGAAGATTGATATAGAGTCATAATTCAAGGATCACAGTGTTCGTATATTTCATCTATTTGTAGAAATTACACTGTTTGCAAAGTTCTGAACTAAATTTGTTCCATTTAAGAAGATTGATAAGTGAAAAGTATCAAGATAATGTCGGTTAACCCATTTGGTAAGCATGTCACCATTGTTGTCTTTGGAGCATCAGGAGACTTGGCTAAGAAGAAGACGTTCCCAGCATTATTTGGATTATTCCGTGAAGGTGAATTACCACTGACCATTAAGGTGATTGGGTACGCTAGATCGAAATTGAGCGACGAAGAATTCAAGGAGAGAATTTCGGCCAACTTCAAAAAGGTCGATGATTCCAATAAGCACAAGGTTGATGAGTTTTTGGACTTGTGTTCATATATTCAAGGCCCTTACGATGCCCCAGAAGGTTATAAGAAATTGACCGAAGAAATGGAAAAATACGAAAAGAAGAATGGTATGGACAAGCCTGAGAGATTATTCTATTTGGCCTTACCGCCATCTGTATTTGTTGATGTTGCTGAAAAAATAAAGCAACATTCGTATACCGAAAAGGGCAGTGTCAGATTAATCGTTGAAAAACCATTCGGTCATGATTTGGAATCTTCAAGAGAATT
This sequence comes from Debaryomyces maramus, assembly GCA_030583545.1. Taxonomy (NCBI): domain Eukaryota; kingdom Fungi; phylum Ascomycota; class Pichiomycetes; order Serinales; family Debaryomycetaceae; genus Debaryomyces; species Debaryomyces maramus. The sequence goes on from JAJMIL010000004.1 coordinate 606,834, forward strand.
ACAAAAGAACTTGGCCCCATTATTCACTGAAGAAGAGTTATATAGAATCGATCATTACTTAGGAAAGGAAATGGTTAAAAACTTAGTGTTTTTAAGATTCGGTAATGAATTCTTGAATGCTTCGTGGAACAAGAATCACATAAAGTCGATGCAAATATCATTTAAGGAAGCTTTCGGTACAGAAGGAAGAGGTGGTTACTTCGATGAAGTTGGTATCGTTAGAGATGTCATGCAGAACCATTTATTGCAAGTTTTGACCTTGTTGACTATGGAAAGACCCGTCTCCATAGACCCGGAAGCTATCAGAGATGAAAAAGTTAAAGTATTGAAAGCTCTCGGAGAAATAGAAAAGGATGACATATTACTAGGCCAGTATGGCAAATCGGAAGATGGATCAAAGCCAGGCTATTTGGATGATGAAACTGTCAAGGATGATTCAAAATGTGTTACCTATGCGGCAATTGGATTGCAAATCCACAATGAAAGATGGGAAGGTGTTCCAATCGTCATGAGAGCTGGTAAGGCTTTAAATGAATCTAAGGTCGAAATCAGAATTCAATTCAAGCCCGTTGCGAAAGGTATGTTCAAAGACGTGCAAAGAAATGAGTTGGTCATAAGAATTCAACCAAACGAAGCTATCTATATGAAGATTAACTCTAAGATTCCAGGTATTTCTGCTGAAAGTTCGGTCACTGATTTGGATTTGACCTATTCCTCAAGATATTCCAAAGAATTTTGGATTCCAGAAGCATACGAATCTTTAATTAGAGATTGTTACTTAGGAAATCATTCCAACTTTGTTAGAGATGATGAATTAGAGATTTCGTGGAAGCTTTTTACCCCATTGTTGGAATACATTGAATCCAAGGATGCTCCAGCTCCTGAATCTTATCCATATGGCACCAAGGGTCCAAAGAATTTAACATCTTTCTTAGCAGCTCATGGTTACATTTTATCCGATCAAGGATCTTACGAATGGCCTTTAACTACGCCAAACGTTAAGGGTAAGATGTAAATCGGCCCATTTATGTTATATATGCTACGAATGAATTTTTTCGCCTCGTAATTTGTTGTAAGCTACAGATCTATCTTGGGTCATTACTGTTTATTCACTATTTAGATGAAATAAATCTTTTCATAATAGACATTTATCAGACATCCATGGAAGGTCTATAAGCGGTCACCGACATACGAAGATGGGTTCTAGTGTATGCTACCGAGGAAACTGCGAATGTTAATGGGAAATTTTCATCACTTAAAACGCCTATTATGTAAAGCTTTAGTTCAATCGTAATATATAGAAGAGAATCCATTTAAAATGTGCTTATGTCACTAATTTATCAACCAGCTAAATAATCGTTAGTAACCAATGCCGCTAAGTAATCCAAAATAAATGAAATTACGATGAATCAGAACTGTTAAATACTGGCAAGTATAAGTCCAAACAAACACCTCCTGCAACAGAGGATCAATATTGAAAGGACGATTTTCAACCCTGTCGTCATAGTCGAATCAGACTGGGAAAGAAGTAGACTTAGTTTCATCATCTTCAAGAATCATAACTTATTTTTTAAGATTAAATTGGTAAAACATACTCATTATTTAAAATCTTGGTCTAAATAAACGTAGTCCATAAGCTCACAATAATAAGATTGGTTCTTATGTATATATTACGACTCAAATAGTTGTAGTTGTTGATTTCTTATGAAGCTAAAAAAAGTTTTAACCTTGAAGCTACTGGAAAATCTTTTAGCCTTATATACTGTGTGAAAAAAAAAATTATTCAATGGGATTACCCGGCCTCATCGGAAATTTGTTAGGTCTACAGAGACTTTCTAATGTATGTCTCTAATGCAATTGCTGCTCTACACTGGCAAGCATATGAACCGAAGATGAAGACGAAGGAGTGACTACACGTTCACATTGGTTGGTATTGTAGAATATGAAAAAAAAACTTCACATAAGCAGTCTTTCCCAACCAATTGAAAATCTAGTTAGTATACAAAAAAACAAATGGACGAGTCCGGAGTCGAACCGGAGACCTTTCGCATGCTAAGCGAACGCGCTACCAACTACGCCACACGCCCTGTATTGTGTGTGTGAGAAATGGTCCCTAGCAGGATCGAACTGCTGATCTTGGCGTTATTAGCACCACGCCTTAACCAACTGGGCCAAGGGACCGACTTCTTCTAATTGAATTTTTGGGCATCACTATACGATGTAATTTGTTTTTTGTGCGAGAGATGAGATACAAAAAAAAAACTCTTCTATCTACAGATGGAATCAATATATAACTAGCTAGTCTTTGAATAATGAAAATCCTTACAACTTCGGACGACTCAGGGTCAGCTAAGGAAGTTATATGTGCAAGACGTACTGATACTTCGAAACAGGATGCGACCCAGCCTAAATCAATCAGGAATATCTGTGCCGAAGACGGTACATCATTGAAAACTAGAATCTTACACTTGATAAACTTTAATTCCACCTTTCTAATTGCTTCAAGAGCAGGGGGTTCAATTTCTGTATACGACATAAACCATGAAGAATACGAATTGGTTCATAATTATCAATTGCCTATATCTGGTGATGATAAGCCGATTTCGTTGATTAAGCTTGAAGAATTTGATATGATCGTAAGTGCCTATGAGTCTGGTAGAGTATTTTTGATCCATTTGAATAATGGCTTTTTTGACTTGAAGCCTTTTGAATGGCGAATTCCAGTAAACAAGCCAATAAGTACTTTCGTACATAACCCATATGAAAGTGGTATATTTGCATGCGGTGGTAAGGAAAACGATGTTAGAGTAATTAAGATGTTTGAGGGTGAAATCACGCAAGATATCTTCAAGGACGAGGGTAAACTTGAAGAATTCTTCAAACCAAATGTTTTGTTTGCTGCAAGAAATGTGAAAAATGATCATTTAGATTTGAGAGTCCCAATATGGGTAACTAAGATTCTTTTTTTCAACGAAAAACCAAAAGACGGATATAAATTATTGACTGCCACTAGATATGGTCAAATCCGTGTGTACGATTCTGCTCATGGAAAGAGACCAATAAATGACTATCAGATTTGTGAAAAACCAATAATCAGTTTAAACTTCGCAGATTCGAATGAAGAAGAGATCATCATATCCGATACTCATAGTTTGGTAGCCAAATTTTCGCTCACTCAAATAGACACCAAGGCATACAAAACACATTCTGCTTCTGCTGGACAAATAGTGAAACCTGTAGCGAAACAATTAGGAAAGTACTCTGCTGGTGGTAATACAGGTGCTATCTTAGGGGTCGATATTTCGGATAAGGGTACAATTGCAACTGGTGGTTTAGATAGATATTTAAGAGTTTATGATGTTGAAACCAGAGATATCTTAGCCAAGGTGTATTTAGGTGTACAAATTTCTGACGTTGTCGTACTAGATGATGAAGATGAAGAGGAAGAAGAAGAAGAAGAGAAAAAGAATAGCAAGGGCAAAATAAAGAGAAAAATTAGGTATGAAGAGAATGAAAGTGACGAAGAAGAGTTATGGAAGACATTAGAAGATAATAAGAACACCAATATAGAAAAGAAGAAGCGGAGGTTATAATTAATGTATATTTAATATATTTAGATTATTAGATTAATTTACTCTTGGATTTGTAGTATTACCTTGTCCAAGTGGATTTTCTTGAACGACTCTGTTAACCAGTCTATTACTACTATTTATTACACTCATACACTTCCATTCATTCAAATAATTGCATTTCCATAACCGTACTTTCCCGTCGTCACCTGCAGAACTTAATATCGTTCCCGTTAAATTCCAATTAACTCGCCAAACTTCCAGTTTGTGATCGTTCATCTTTGCTAAAGTCTCTATTTTCAAATCTCCATTGGGAGATTCTATTGCTTTAAAAATTCTCACGTACCCATCTTTACAACCAGTTGCGATTAGGTGATAATTACGCCCCATTGAAGGTGCCCAATTTACAGATCTAATTAATCCGTTATGCTCTGGTAAATTGCATATTTTTGTAAGCTTATTATGAGAATTGTTGCTAATGGAGTTTTGGTCTATATCAGATCCAGACTCTCCTAGTATTCCTTCATCCTGGGACAGTTCATTGATAGAAGTACCATATATGAAACCTTGATCCAATGCGACGATTATGAACTTTTCGGTTTTAGAAAACTTTGCAGGACACCATTCTATTCCAAAACTACTCTGCAAGCTCTTGGCTGGCAACTGGTCCGTCAAGATAGGCATTTCTGTAGTAAGAACCCAATTCGTTAAATCAGCAGGCTCCAAGGACTCGTAAATTCGAAATATCCCATCCAGTCCAACACAACCCAATTTCAATCCTAGATGACTAGGCGCAAACACCACGTCGTATATTGGTCCATATGATTCAATTGCTAGTGTTGCCAATTTCGTCCATCTTCTTCCCGAACCGTGCAACTCGTCTGGCTGTTCCTGCCAAATCTTTACTGTACGATCATATGAGCACGACGCAAGAATCTTACTGCTAGAAAACTCAGGATTTGCCCATGAAACCTTAACTATCAGAGAATCGTGTGCTTTCCACAGGTCATTTAGGACCCAAGTCGAAGTAGAGGAATCCAAGTCGAACACTTTAATATGTTGGTCAGATGATGCTGTGGCTATATGTTTTCCATAGAAATCGTATTTAATATCATGAATCAATTCTTCATGTCCCGTTATAAATGGCTTCATCCTATTCACTCTGGTATAATATAAACATCCATTAATCAATATTATTAAAGGGCTCTCTATATTATAAAAACCGATATATGTTCACCATACAGGAATATCATTTTTGAAATATTCGAAGCTTTTTAGACCCATTCTGCTGCAACGTGTATTGATATCTAAAGGTTTTGTAAACCAAGTCAATGAAGCAATAGAAGGCTAACGGAAATGCTGACAGGTACTATTTTAAAAGTATCTATATTGGTACTCTCGATATCATGTATTACTCCAAATAATCCACTCCAGACGCTGATTGCGTTTGCGGGTTTAGGATATTTAATAACAGTTACGCTAATTCCGAGGCTTTGTTCAAGCTTCATTAAAGTTGGACTTAAGGGTAGAGACTTGTCGAAACCTCCACCAGTTACTGAGATTGCCGAGTCAATGGGGGTGGTGACGGCTGTGACGTATTTGTTCCTTATGTTTTGGTTGATTCCATTTGTCTTCTTCAAGTATTTGGTATCGTTTTCGTCAATGTCCGACGATAAAGTCATCTCGAGCAACTATACTGACCAGTACTTGTCACTTTCGAATAACAGATTGTTTCCACATAATAAATTGGCAGAATATCTAAGTGCAATATTGTGTTTACAGAGTACGACACTTTTAGGGTTATTCGACGACCTATTTGATATTAGATGGCGCCATAAGTTCTTTCTTCCAGCGGTGGCTTCCATGCCATTACTAATTGTATACTATGTGGACTTCAGTGTTACATCGATTGTTGTGCCTAATTTTGTCACGGACAAATTACCGGGGGGAGAACTTTTACTCGAGACATTGAACATACTCGTACAAACGGGTAATAACGTTGTTACATATGTCACCGGATTGTCATTTCGTACGTTAGAAGATCACCATTTGATTTCTGATGCGTCACCCAAATTATTAGACTTGGGAGTCTTTTACTATGTCTACATGTCAGCCATTTCGATTTTCTCGCCAAATTCGATTAACATCCTTGCGGGAGTAAATGGCCTTGAAGTTGGACAATCAATAGTCCTTGCTATAATTTTCCTTGTCAATGACTTTTGCTATCTATTCACGGCAAATGTATCCCAAGCGGCATACGACTCGCACTTGTTTTCCGCTATCTTCCTCATCCCATTCGTTGGTACCTCATTGGCTTTACTCCAATACAACTGGTTCCCTGCCCGCGTATTCGTTGGTGACACTTACTGCTACTTTAGTGGCATGGTGTTCGCCATTGTGGGTATCTTGGGCCACTTTTCCAAAACTTTATTAATATTTTTGTTACCACAGATCATTAACTTCGTTTACTCGGCTCCGCAAATATTGGGCTTTGTTCCATGTCCAAGACACAGGTTGCCTCGCTTCAATGTAAAGAACGGCCTAATGTATCCCAGCTACGGTGAGCTTAAAACTGTATCGAAAATACAAAAATACTTCTTGACTACACTTGAACTATTCAAATGCATCAAGCTTGAGCGTGACCTGCTGAATAATATTGTCAAGTTCACCAATATGACCATTATCAATCTATGTCTTGTCTGGTTTGGCCCATTGCGAGAAGATAGATTATGTACTTTGCTCATGTTCCTACAGCTCATCATCGGAATTTTCATGATTTTTGTGAGACACACTTTAGGCCCTTGGCTCTTGGGTTTTGACAACCTATCTTGGGGTGTTAAATAGTCTGATTTACCTCCTTGTATACACATATATAGTAATAGTAATAGAATAATTTTTGATTACTCTCACGTGACTGAAGTAGTAGCGCATTTAAAAGATCAAACTAAGTTGAACCTATATTAATTACATAGTATTATCAATTGAATCATAAATCGAATTAAACATGGCTGGTCCACCTCCTCCTCCGCCACCTCCTCCTCCATCTTTAGGAGGATCATCCAATTTACCTCCAGGTCCACCTCCGACAATGCCAGCAGGAAGGGATGCATTGCTAGGTGATATTAGAAAAGGAGCCAGGTTAAAAAAGGCAACAACAGTTGATAAATCCAAGCCTATTTTGGATTCAAAGTCTTCGGGTAGCGTAGGTGCACCTGCTCCATCGGCTCCCTCGGCTCCCTCCGGATCATCACCTTCGGTACCACCACCTAGTGGAGTTCCTCAATTAGGAGATATATTTGCAGGAGGAATGCCAAAATTGAAGTCAGTGAGCAAAAATGATAATAGGTCTGGCATAGTTCCGCCATCGGCACCTAAGATTCCAGGAATCCCAGATACTCCAAAAATGCCCAGCTCAAGACCACAACACAATATACAGCCCGCGGCACCTACGATGCCTTCGCATAGACCTCCTCATCATACCGGGCCTTCTTCATCATCAGTACCATCAATATCTGCACCCCCAATGCCGTCGACACCACCACCCCCTCCAGTTCCTTCTGGGTCTACTTCAAATTCGAATTCGAATTTGAAGGCCCCCAAAATGCCACCAAATAGGCCCAAAAAATCTACACATTTGAAATCAAGTTCAGTAAACTCAATTAATTCGTTTGAAGAAAGCAAATCGCCTCCTCCTCCGTCAAATTCTGCTCCTCCACCTCCTCCATTACCATCTGCTAGTGCTCCTCCGCCTCCTCCATTACCAACAAATGTTGCACCTCCTCCTCCGCCATTGCCAGGTTCTTCTGCACGTAAGTCAGAAGCCAAACAAAGCTCGGTTCCACCAGCACCAGCATTACCTGGTGGTGGTTTACCATTTTTAGCAGAAATCAATGCCAAGAGAGACGAATCAAACGTTGTTGATTCATCATCATCCCCAAGCACTTTAGATAAACCGCCTGTTTCAATGCCATCTGCCCCATCAATTCCAAAAGCACCACCAATACCTAAAAGCACCGCACCTCCAACACCATCTACACCACCTGCTCCGCCAATTCCAAATTTTACCAAATCTTCGGACAGTGGACAAAAAGCACCATCTTCAGGGTCTTTACCATTTCTTGCAGATATTAATTCCAAAAGAGATGATAAGAACTCCATTGGTAGTGCGAATAACTATTCAGGACCAGTCATACCACCACAAGGAAGACAGACAAAAACCCCTAGTGCTCCTCCTGCTCCTCCTGCTCCTCCTGCTCCCTCCGCTCCCAGTACATCTAGTGCTCCTCCTCCCCCTCTTGCTCCTACTACATCGTCACCCTTGGCACTGAATGCCAAAGATGCGGAACCAAGTAGACCCCCACCATTGCCTTCTACATCTGTTCCAGATGTTCCCTCGCTTCCAGTGTCAACACCACCGTCATTACCTACATCACATGCGCCACTCAGGGCTAAGAAGACTGCTCCTCCACCGCCTCCTCCCTCATCTAAAGGCCCGGTAAACTTAGATCTGCAACAATCTGCAGGCGAATCATTAAGAAAAATATCGGCTCTGGCATATACAATCAACCCAATACAACAACGTAATGGAAAGACAGCTTCGTCGAATAAAATTGTCATTGAAGATACGGATAGAAGGTTTAAATTTGTAAATGCTTCGGCCATTCCAAATCCTCGTAGATTCGGCGAGAAAGGAGATCAGGTGAAATTATATCCTAGCGGTAGAGGATCTTCGGTTCCTTTAGATTTAAGCTTATATTCATGAATTATATCTACGTTCAATATACATTATCTACTCAACTGTATCTGGTGACCACACTTGCACCACTGTATCGTAAAATGAAGATGTAGCTACGAATTTACCATTTGTTGACCAATCACCACCGTAACACATGCTTTCATGGTCACCTTTGAAGTACCTGGTTATTTCGAAGCCTTCATCAGAAGGTGTTATTATTCTAGCCCCATCGTACATACAACATGACATTACTCTATCATCGTTCCGTAATGGGCTTGGTATTAATCTCCACACGCCACCACCTAAATTCTCTTCTTTCAAGACCTTTGGGATATATCCTGGAATTAACAGCGGATTTGCCGTATCTATAACCCTTAAATCTAGTATGCGTAGACAATCGTCATACGACCCGGTCCATAGATGATTGCTATTAGTATTATTCCAATTTGGACCAGGGGACAAAATTGATACAACACCTGCACCATGATGGCGATGACTTGTTGACCAGATACTCTCTTGGGTTCTCATATCATGTGCTATTAATTTAGCATCATCACCACCTGTAAATACTACATGAGACATTTCTCCAATCTCGCCGAACGAACCTGTCCAACATTCAAGACTATGATTCGTGTATAAAAGTTGGTATGAAAAGTCAGAAACATTGACCAAAGCAGATTCTCCTGTAGTTGCTGTCGCCAACAATAGTTTACTGTCAGTAGGTGAGGGAAAAACAGATGTTATTAATGTTTCATCATCAAACAATTGATAATTTTTCACTTCACCTAGGGTCATATTTGCAGCATCAAATTTCCAAAAAATTAGATTCCCAGTCGAATGGGCTGATATCAATAGCGTTCCATTCGGATCTTGAAATTTTAAATCCAATATAGCACTATCTACTTTATGTTGCAGGACTAGCGTCAATTCGTTATCATCATCTGTATATTTGTAAATGTCAATTGATCCATTTCTAGTTCTATTTTCTTCCAACTTATAAGATCCTAAAATAACAATAGAATTATCAATTGGATGTATCCTGACGCAGCATGGTGGTAGCGTAGACTTGATTAAACTTAATCGTTTACTATTAGGTATTGTCATTATAAGGATGTGTTGCACCAAAAATTGATCAAAAAAAATTTCTAAAAATTCTATATGCGAAATTAACAAATGTTGGAGTCAAGTATACAATTCTTTTCCTCTGTGTATTTTTTTAAATGAGTTTATTTGCTAAATGGAATAGCCTCCCAGTAAAGGCTAGGTACTACATAGGTGGATCTACGTTTATATTTGCTCTAGTTGGTGAATACGTAACAAATAGAGTAAACGATGAGGTCAAGCAAAGGGAAACAACTGTGAAAGATTTGCAAACTGAACCAAATCAAAGCAGTTAGATGGACATTCTCTAATAATCTGACATCATTTAACAAGCATTATAAGAGGGTTAACTTTACAGACACGAAGTCGCCAATCTCAGCATTGAATTTCTACTAATGTATATAACTAATGCTGGACAATATATGTGCATAGAATAATTTCATTTGTTACTTACAAGGTAAACGATTAATAAAAAATTATGAATTATGAATTAGTTGTAGGTTTTCTGGAACATTATAAAACCAAAAATATAAATGAACATAAACATATCTATATACTAGTTAAAGCAATTTAAAGGATTTTCTTGTGAACATATTCTTTTCTAATAGAAGAAATGAATTCCAAGAATTTAGCAGGGTTGGAGTCGATACCTCTTGAGTATACGAATGTAGAGGCTAAATGAGTAGCAAACAATGCCTTCAAGTAAGCTTCTGGTACTCTGGTTAAGATGTTGTCAATACCAATATTTTGTAATAATAAACGAGGTAAAGAATCAAGCAAAACAGCATTTCTGAAAGCTTGGTCGTCATTCCATAATTCCTTAGAGTTTGCTAATTCGTCACTCAATTTGTTAATTGTAACTGATAACTTGTCAGATAACTCGGTGAATGTTAAGCCAGTTTCAGTTTTCAATTTCCATAAAGCTTCAAATTCTTGTTGGGCATTAGAAACAATAATATTTTGAGCTTCTTTGACGTATTCTTTGTAGAATTCTGGGACGACACCAGTAGTAGCATCAATACACATGTTTGACAAGAACCCCTTATCGTCAAAAGATAAAGAGGCTAATACTTCTAAAGATGAAGAGGTAACACCACCCTTGTTGGTAGAGGCATCCTTAAAGATGACACATCCAGCTTCTTCTAATACCATCTTAGCGGATTGAGTAATGAATAAGTTTGCACCCTCAACGAAATAAGGAACAAGAGACTTGCCGGTCTTTGCATCTATTAATTTATGAACATTGTTCGTGTCAATAGCAGATGGTCTACCTCCACATGGAACAAACAAGTCGACCTTACCAACACCAAATACTTCTTGGATTTGTAAGTGGAATGTATTTCTAAAGGTAACACCATTTGGAATACTCAAACCATTTGGTAACTTGACATCTACATCATCAACCAAGACAACATAACCTTCAGAAGACAATTTAGATTTATCGAAATTAGAAATCATTTTTCTTTCCTTAGCCAATCTAAGCAATTCTTGTTTATCAAGACCATTTGGATCAGCAATGACACCGGAACCATCTACGATACCGACGTAATTTTCATTTCTAGATAATAAGATTTCGTTACTACCAAGATCACCATCTGGACCACCGGTTTGAACCTTTCTAACTTTAGCGTCATCGATACCTAACTTTTCGTAAATCTTATTCACATAAGCTCTGACCGATAAACTGGTCATACCGTACTCATCGTGAGGAATCCCACCAAGTTTAGGGTTCTTACCAGTCAAGAAAGACTTCCACCATGGAGCACCTCTGGCCTTAGCATGTAAGGTAGCCCAGTCGACGTAACCTGCAGTACCTTCATCAGGACCCAAGAATAAGATTTCTGGCTTGTTGTACAAGTCAACGTAGGAGTCCTTAACACCAGGAATGTGTTGCTTTAATAATAAATCAATCAACGAATCGATATACTTTTCGAAGCAAGCTCTTGGTCTTTCTTGAGGAACGCCTGGGTCCAAAAGGATAACACCCTTGGAACCACCTTCAGGAATATCCTTATTCTTTTTCTGTTGGGTGTTGGCCAAGTTATAGTTTTCATCAAACAAGTTTCTGGCGTTAACATTGTAAGCGTCGAGAGATCTCGATTTAACAATTCTAATACCACCTCTGGCGACATCTCTAAATCTGATGTGGAAACCTCTGAAGTCATTACCAACAATGAAGAACATACCGTATGGCTTTTCTGGGTACTCGGTAATTGGTAAGAAGGAAGGATCCAACCTGAAGGAAAGCGCTACCTTAGTAGAGGTGTAGAAGTTGGTCTTCAAAATGGAGTTGTTGAACACATATAATGCCTTCAACACCAAGCTGTGGTGTTCATTTTGAGAACATTCACGGTTTAACAATTCGTCAAACTCTTGTTCAGAACCGACTGGAGTGATTTGAGACAATCTTTGGTACGACAAGGTCTTCTCCATAGAACTACGGATGTAGTGGACATCGGCGAATTGACGGTACAATTTTCTGACGATGTGACGCTTGGAGTCGAAAATCTCTTGGATGTAGTTTTGGGTGTAAGTTTCCGATCTCAAACGTTTCTTCAACGAATTCAAGACTTCGGCGTGGTTAGTGGACTTTCCTGGGTCCAATAACGAGGTCAACTTGTTGTACTCTGGGCCCAATCTGTTCAAGAAATGGGTGACAAAGATCACCCCACATTGGGCGTAGATACTTTCCTGCAACGACAATTCACCGGTGATGAATCTGTCGTGGAAGAAGTTGTGTGGAATACAGTACAACAACGAGGCTTCCTTGATGACCTGGTAGATGGACAAGTCCACAGGGGTCTTTTTGTGCTTGGAGGTGATGTACATGGAGATGACGGTGACGCCGTTGGAAAATTGCTCGATGTATTTTCTAGTGATTTGCAACTTGTAGTAGTTGACCAAGTCGCTCAAGGCCGAGTTGTATCTGGCAGACGTCTTCTGTCTGAACCCGATAACCACTCTGTACTCCTCCAGATCCTCGATCGGGAAGTACTTGATCACCGGCCCCGTGTTGCTCACCACGTTCTTGATGATCTCGGAGTAGAGATCCTTGGTGTTGGCCGACGCAATCTTCAAGAATGTCGAGTCGCCGATCTTGTTCAAATCGGTTTCGCTCGCCGACACTTCAGCGTTCCTGTAGTGGTTCTTGTACACAAAATAACACCTCACGTACTGGTTCACCAACTGCTGGTTCTTCTCAAACACCCCCGACAAGATCGCATCCTGCTTGTAGTTCAACGGAGCGTTGAAGTACTCGGCCCTGTAACTGGGGCCCGCCTGGCTCAGCGGATCAATGTACTTGTCGTCGATGCGCTCCTCAAACTTGTTCCGGGTGTAATCATTCCCATCCACCGTATCGAAAAACACCGCATGGTCGTCCGCTTCCCTCTTGTAGTGGATCAAAGGCTGGTCGCAGATATCCGCCGCAAACGCCTGTATCTTACAAGAGTACAACGAGTGGATGAGGTTTGCAATCCCCTGTGGCGACTCACGGGCAAAAAACACATCGTCGATCCCCAAACTCTCGTAAAACCATCTTGTTTCCAGCTCGATCAAGTTCTCCGGCACAAACCCCGTGCTATCCAACAAATCCAACACCTGTTCGTACTGGTCCTTTTTACCGGAAAAGGGACTGTCGATGTATCCATGCTTCAAGCTCTGCACCGACGACGAGTTTGAGTTGACCTTCTCCAACGATAAACCTTGTATATTTAAATCTCCGGTCATATTCTATGATATATTACCGATATTTGCCAATTAACTATTCAATTGATACTAAACAACCTTTTTTTCTGTACTTGTGGGAGATAATTCCTCTTTATATAGTCGCAAAACCTCTGGGGTAAGACCATCCCGACTTCCGGTCGGACTTTTGGGGCGTTGCCGCAAGGAAAAATTGGGGGGTATTTCCGACCAGCTTCAGTATGAGGATCGCGTGCGCGATCCTCCTATAGCCCACAACTTCCGGCATCTCCGGCCCCCCTCTTGCCAAATCGCCTATCAGTTATAAGACCCCAGTTTAGCCTACGCCCAGGCTCTTTGCCCCAGAGCAGTGGCATCTGGAGTATTATTCCGGCGTTATTGAATGCGGCTATTGTAATGAGAGCCATGGGTGACTGAAAAAATTTATTATTAGCGACGCAAGTACGATCCCCTAATATTTGTGTAATTACCGTACGGAGAATGGGGCATTTCCATCGCCGTTGACCCCCATAGTACAATGCAGTCATTTTCCATTTATTACGGCATACCGGGTGGCATGGCCATATAGGGACGTATACGACTACAGGACCCGAATGTTGGGCGAATGGGTCGGGATGGAGCCGGATTCTGTTCAGGGGTTCAGTCTGGAGCAGGAGAATGTGGAAGGCACTGAAAGTGCCGGACATCGGAGTGGGCGAGACTACGGGGGCAGGTAGAGGACTATGGTGGCAGCGACGACGAAAAGAGAGGCTAGGGGGGCGGGAAGACAGGATGAGCTGTAGCAGGTGTAGGAGAAGATGCGGGAGGAACAGACGAAGGCCGTGTAGTAGGTGCAATTATATATTAAGTTGGTAATAAACGGTACTAAAGGCGGGGGGAGGGGTCGAAAAAAAAAACTTCGATGGGCGGTGCGGCTCACAGCAGCAATTTTTTATGTTCAGGATGGAGTTGGCGAGAATAATGGTGGTATAGGGAGTGTTTGGGTGTGGTCTGGGGCACGTCTGGGTCTGTCTGAGGGTAATCTGGGGTAGATGCATGGCCGGAGGAGTTCGGCTACCAGCCGTGGTCGAAGAGCATCGACACCGACTCCCCGTTGTGGATTCTCCGGATGGACTCGGCCAAAATGCGCGAGATGTCCAACACCTCGAACTTGTCGCCCAAGACGCCAACGTTGTCCATCTGGGGCACCGAGTTGGTGACGATGAACTTGTCGATGGCGGACTTGTTGATGCGGTTGATGGCGTCGCCCGAGAAGATGCCGTGGGTGACGAGTGCGTAGACATACTTGGCTCCCTGGTCCTTCAACAACTTTGCGGCACGGGTGATGGTGTAGGAGGTGTCGACCATGTCGTCGATCAACACGCACACGCGGTTCTTCACGTCACCGACCAACATTGTGGTGGCGACCATGGACGAGTTGAGGGTTGCGGGCGGGTTGTGGGGGTTGTGGCCTGTGGCGTTGGTGGAGGGCGGCGTGCTGGCGACCTTGGCCCGTCTTTCCTTGTGGATCAACGCAAACGAGCAGCCGATTGCGTCGGCGATGGTGGTGGCCCGCTTGGCGCCACCACTGTCGGGGGACACGATGACACAGTCCTGGTAGTCGGGGATGAAATCGGTGATGTAGTGCCTCAATAACGGCTTGGAGTAGAGGTTGTCGACGGGGATGTTAAAGAACCCCTGGAACTGCGGATCGTGCAAGTCCATGGTGATACACCTATCGGCACCCGCCGTCGTCAACAAGTTGGCGATCAACGTGCCGTTTTGCGCGATCCATTGCTTGTAGCCACTTTCGGTTTTCCCGTAGGCATCGATATGGGGCAAGTTGGTGGCCGCCGAGTTCGTCACAATCGACTTGGGACTGTACGATGGAATCTTGGTGCTGGACCGTGACACTGGCGTCGGGACCGGCTGCTTTATGTTATTCATCGTGGCCTTGCTCAAGAGCGTCTCGCTCGGAGCCTGGTTGCTGCTGGTTGGTGGGGTTGGTGGTACCGGTAATTCTTTTTCCGTCTCGTTTCTGGACAAAGGTCTAGGGGTGCTTGGGGCGCTCTCAAACGTATATTGGTCCTTCTTGGTGCTTATTGAAGGTGCACCTGTCAATGAGGCTGCATGCGGAACGTCTGGCTGTCTCGAATACGGGAACAATGGCAATACCGCTGTGACCCTCCTAGCACTAGCTGTTTTACATGCAGCGATCATGATTAGCAATTCTATGAAGTTGTCGTTCACATTCCCACATCCGGATTGTATAATAAATATGTCCTTCTCTCTTACAGAGTCCAGGATTTCAATACTGGTTTCTCCATTCGAAAATTTTTTCGAATCAACAAATGCTTGCTCAATCGTCAAATTACGGCAAATCGACTTCGTCAAGTTCGGATGAGATGATCCTCCTAATACTATAAGGTCTCTCATTTCCATATATCTTCTGTTACACTTATAATGTTTGTTCAAAGTATATAATTGTCTATTTATCTAAACTAAAGCTTCCATCATTTGATAAATTTTCTCAGGAACGTGGATTCTGCATGTAGCCATCGCTTCGCTAAGTAGAAGTTTCCTCCAACCACTAATAACGAATGTCATAAGATCCAGACTGTGAAGTGTATTTAACCCATTTGACAGTTCTGTAGCTTGATTTTTCCAGGACCTTTAAATATTTAACCGTTAAACCAGAACAGGAAAACATGTCGAGAGTGAACTCTAATTTTATGGGTGGTCGGCTCCAATTCAATAAGTTCTTGATCTCTCCTGTGTTGCCAGACTGGGCCAACTCCACCTCTGCCGTTAAGTCATGCTCCTGATTCCCGAGAAACTTGTTGAACTTCCAGATTATGTAGTTTTCTTCTGGGTGGAATTTTGATTTACCCAGCGAGTTTGAGGTGTACGATTTGAGCACACCCTTCGGCGTGGGAATTTTGATTTGTACCCCAGTGGCCGGTATTTTAGCAGGAAACAAGGATTTTATCCTTAGCTTGTACAGCAACCTCAGGTTTCCCAACTCGTGAATCTGAGGATACACCTCGAATGGGATATTTATATTCAGCAAGCAGTTGTACGACATCAATTGAAAACCTCCATCAGGAGGTATGAACTGAATGACTCTGTCGGAGTCAAACTTGTTCAATTCCACACACTGGTGAAATTTACAATCTTCTAGCGTTACCGATCCGCTATCTGGAACAATTGATCTGTCCGCACTCATGGAATTCAACACAAGGTTGTCGTCATTCAAGCCAAACCTACACTCTGGCATTCCCGAAAGATGTGTCTTCATTTGTATGGTTCCGTCCACTGACGCCCTTAGCACCTCTGCTTGTGAATTCATTAGCACATTGATCTTCTCCTCGACATTCAAGAAAATTTCGTTTCTCCTATACTTGATACCCGAATCTCTCCACGTAATATTCAGAGAGTTCAACTTGTTGCTACCACTCCCATTCGTAAGTACACCTCCACTTTGTGTCCTGGTATTAGTGAGTGTTTTATTCGGTAATTTAAATGTCTTATCTTTCGATATTGTGGCCATGAAACTCTTCAAATAACTCAACTCCAAATTCGTAGGGTATCCAAATTCAATAACCTCATCTAACAACTCATAAACAACGTTGAAGTTCTCCACGATGATTTCTTCAGTCAACGTGGTTGCTGGGGTATCATATAGTATCACCTTCAAAAGTGATTCCAACTTGTATAGAAACTCCAAAATTGCTGAGCAATCTTGATTTGACCTCGTAACAGCACATATCCATAAACTTCCTGATTTGATGTAGATAAATGATGTGGATCCTAACGTCAATACAGGTGAACGGACTTCTCTGCCCCCATTACCTCCACTGGAATAGTGTTGAGAATTCACTGACAAAACTTGGATACGAAATATATCGGAAATATTCCGTCTTACTCCATCACTATACAACTTTGACATGATCACATCACCCTTCGGGTTATATATGAATAACGCTGCTATCATTTTAGCGCTTGTCTTCCTATAATAAAGTGCTGAAGTTACCAAAGTTCAATAGATCAAAATATCAATTCTATTATCTTTTTCATTGTCGTGTCGCGTGAAGATTATATTGCTAAATACAAGTCTATTAAATTTACACTGCAATCTACATAATCTACGTATATCTATTGCATCCCTGCTAACTCACGTCCTGTTTTCTTGTTATGCCCACTTTTTCTATTGTGGTTAGCTTTGCTAGCTTTGTTTTTCTCATTTCTGGCATTTGATCTCTTCATCATTTCTTTTGATTTTGGTTTAGTCGTCGACGAATCAGTGTCATTGTTTCGACTTTCAATAGAATCTTTGATGTGGGATGTTCTATTTGGATTACCTCCATAAAAGAAATCTTCTTCGAGAATTTTGAATCGTCTTGGGGATTTAAGCAACATTCGCAACCAACCTTCAATTTGTTCATCAGACCAACTAATCGACTGTTTAACATTCTGCCTATCACTAGACTTCCTTGCCGTCTTTGTAAACTGTTCTGGCCCCTTGGTCTTGTATATCGAAAACAAATACTTTTCAATTGAATCGACAGAAGCGGGGCGGGGGCTATTAGTTGTGGATTGCCTGGAGCTGGAGCCATCCACATCAGATTCAGATGCGTCGTCTTCATCAAAAACGGCTATTCTGCTCTTAGTGGATTTCTTCTTAGGTGCCTTCCCTGCATCACCGGGCACTGCAGAACCAGTTGTCTTCTCTTGGTCTTCATATGTGTCATCAGGCTCATCTTCATCACTCTCGTACATCAATCGTAATGCAGCAGTTAATGTCTTTTTTCTCATATCCTCTGAAGCCGGTTCATTGCCACTTGCTTTTTCTCGCTTACCATAGATTACAGAGTCATCAGAGAAATCTAAATTAGAAATCTTGTCCCCATCATAAACCGACCGTTTTACAGGTGGCGTCTTTTCGGTTACCTTTGGTTTTTTGATTTCTGTCTTCTGTGGAGCTTCATACTCTTGGACGCTAGAAATTAAATCTGGATTCTCAAATAACATATTTGTAACTTGCTCCACATCATCATTCTTTTCTTTAAGTAGAGTTATAGCCTGTCCCCTAGTTAACTGAGGAAGAAGATCACTCAACAATTCTATGTTCTCTTCATTTACTGTAATTTCATCCATACTATCCTCAGCGCCAAATGCAATATTCCGTAAAAATGTCAACCTTTCCTCTAGCCCTGGTACCATTTCCTTGTATGATTCAGATATTATAATTGTACTGAACAATGGATATGACACGAGTGTTTCTATACTATTTACCCCTAATTCTATAGCTAATTTAGCTAATTTAGCCGTTGATAACGATAGTAAGGAAAGGACCATCATCTCTTTAATCTGTTGGGCGTGTACACTTTTACCGTTAACATATAACCTTTCTAGCATCTCAATCCATTCACCATTAACAAAACCTTCTGCAAACCCCAACGAACTTGTAGATTTCTTATTAATATTTCTGGTATTCTTCGAATTCGAGGTGGTACCCGAAACAGTATATGTCTTAGCTTTAGTAGCTGTACTTGAATGCTGGCCCAATAATAACGATAAGATTTTCAATTCCTGTTTTTGGATTTTCCCATTAGTTATTAAGCTTTCTAAATGTTTGTGCACAGGTCCAATGAAACTTATGTTACCGGACTTTTTATTATCGTTGAACTTAGATTTATAAGTACCGTCAACCAACCCCCTAACTAGAGTACTATTGTCTTTCACATATATAGTTATGAAGTTCCAGATCGCTTCTCCAGTTAATGTCAACTTTGCAAAACTACTGTGCCGAATAAACTGAAAAACGCAAGTACGTAAAATTTCACTATTTGATTTGATATCTGGGTTAATAGCTCCCAATGAAAAAATTTTAGATGTTTCCTCCGCAGTTTCAGAGAGAAATCCCTTTAAAAATAACTGTAGTTGCTGTTGTGATTTAACTGATAATTTCTGACTATGTAAATCTGGATTTAACAAGTATTTGAACAACTGAATGTACGCATCCAAAAGATGCACCCAAATAACCGGATCTTTATCTATAAGCGAAGACCTTAGCTTAAAGGGCGGATAATGGGGTATGGGTATGTATTTAGAATCGTCCTCTATTGAAGTCATTAAATCCACTCTTGTTAATATCAACTATAGGTGTAGAATTATATATTCTATTCTATATCCTATACATGGATTTTCCATTTAGTCAATACTGTGGTGTGCGCACGCTGGAAGAAATTGCAATATTCTATGATTTTTTTGGTTGGTACTAGTGTACAGTTGATTAATTAATTCTATATCTAATAAATATAGAGTATCTAAAGTCTTACATTTAGAAATTATTGATGTTAATACCTGGGCATTATGGTTGAAGAATTGAAAATTGTAGAAGCAAAACAAAAACATATTTATGCAAGGCTTTTAGTAAGTCTATAGCGACTTGTTTCTAATTGAGTTGTCCTGAGTCTATGTATTTCTTTTGTCGAAAGAATACGGAATCTGTGTGTTTTATTCTCTTGTATCATTTTCCGGGTATTATTTACTAAGGGACATTTTCGTTTCTTTAATATGGTTTTTGGCTTATTTATTTCCTTCTCTACCGGTCCGAACAGATTGCAAAATAAAGTCTCCTCATCATCGTCGAATACTAGAAACTCGGAGTAACTATCGAATTTGAGTTTCTTATTATCATTGCATTCAGTGGAGGTATCTTCGTAATGGTCCGTAGAGACCGCAAATACATAATTTAATTCTAGATAAAACTGGATCCGTCTGTATTTGCAGTACCCTTTACGGTATTCTTCGGTAGCTGGTTTCTTTGGTTTCTTCGAAAAATTTTCTGATGTACATGGTGGCAGTTCATTCTTGTCACGATCGTTCGAAGAACTATTTTTCAAGCTACTTTTCTTTTCACCATTTTCATATTCACTTTCACGGAGGTCCTCAATTATGGTTTGTAAACCCATATTCCTTTTGCCTGACAGGTCGCATAAATCGTCAGTATGCTTCGACGAACTAGTTTTTTGTATTTCCATCACGTTTGGGATATCATTTAATGAGTGGGTGGTTGGCATACTATCCGATTTATCTTGAGCACCAAGAATGTATTCGTCGCCCAAATTTGCGGCCTTCTGTTCAGGCTCTAGTGATGAAGGATAGTCGTAACAGAATGACTTGCTAGAAGTGGGTAATGTGGAGCAACCACTGGAATTAGAAATTATGGAAGTTACATCTGATCCATATGTAGATACGTCGTCAATATCAATTAATTCATCAGTATCATTATCAATGATATACTGGAATGTCTGTGCTGGTTCTTGCCTTTCAAATGGATTTCCTATTTTCTTTGTGGCTGACTGTATTGTGTCTTGCAAAATCATTAATTTAAATCTAAGTCTATGACTTCTATTTATTAAGCACTTGAGCTGGAGCATCTTATCGTTGATATTTTCCCTGTGCAATTACTTCCCTTTTATATTTGGATGTTCTATTCGAAGGAGCGAAAATACGATAAGCGTCATGTTCTTCGATTCTCATTGACATACTATTTATGGGGTCGAATTCTGCCTTACGGAGTTTAACAATTGCTCGCAGAATAATCCTCTATAGGTAGTAGTCTTGGTATAATAGTAATGAGCTGATTCTCACTGGTTGCAACAGTAGAATAATGTTGCATGCCAAGTTTACGAAGAGAAGGGCGGCGTTTTTGGATTAGACATAATAGCGTAAATCATGATTGCGCTAAGAATATTGGTGGCTGCGAAATTTTCGTATCCAAGCCGCATTCGTAATATTTCTTTTTTTCTTAACGAAATAGAAGGAACTTTATTCATGGAAGGTCCTGAAGCGCTTTTAAGAGACATATATACGGTATTGTTCAAATACTACATAGATCATGTTAATATGTGAGTCATGGGCGTTTATGGGATTTAAGCAAGTAACGAAAGATACCCGCACATTAACTAACGTAATATTAAACTTAAAATTATTCAATTATCCGGGGAACGAAATGTGTTTTAGTCTTATAGGATTTTCCGTAGAGCCTTTCGGGTATGAATAAAATCTGAAGATTCTTTTCGAATCACTATAGCATAAAGTTCAAATCATCTGAACCTTTTGGTGGTACTTAACCCTTCATGGAAATTTAGTATATTCTTCTGATTGTATTCTAATGGTACAGCAAGTATATTCTATTTTTAATACCACCTAAATACATCCAGCAAACCAAGAAAATGAAAAACTAGAATGAAGAGTGTAGTAATACTGCGCTCGTAGCTATATATTCACTTTCAAAAATATACTTACATTAAATTAAAGCGCCGTGGCGCAGTGGAAGCGCGCAGGGCTCATAACCCTGATGTCCCCGGATCGAAACCGGGCGGCGCTAGCTTTAATTTTTTTTTTTTTTAAACTTCACCAGTTTACTCTATACATACACTTCAACAAATGTAGTTGCTTGTGTCTCCTATGACTGCTAATGATTGAACCTACAATATACGGGTCTTTTGTAGGTTATTTCTTTTTTTTTTGGATTTTTTTGATTTTTTGCAGGATTTATAGTTTTCTTGTTAAAACAAACAAAATTAATATTTATTTACTTATTCTAGAAACTAAATATCTATATTTTCGATCTCCAAAAGGAAGCGGCAATTACTAATAACCGAAATGTAATGTCTCTTCAAAATCTATAGTCTTTCCTTTGTCTTGCGTTTTTGCAGAAATGTTGTTCATTTAGAAACACTCACATACGCAGGATTCTCCTTTGTAACCAAATAACTACAACTCCTGGAAGCCTTGAATTCTATGTGACCATTACAACATTTGTCAAACCTTTTTCTGCTGTCAAAATTCTACAAATTTGCACCCAATTTCTACTTACGGTAAATGGCCACGTGCATCAATTATATGAAAAAAACGTATATAACCATAGGCATCTCTGATAAATGAAATACTCTTCAAACAGTAATATTGTTAATATATTGTTCTTAATATATTGTTCTAAGAATGGCAAAACAAAAGGAAGTTAACTTGAATGAGCCATTGGATGTTAAAGCTAAACCAACCTTAAGCAAGGTTGCATTAACACCAGAGCTTTCGCAGGCGGCATTAACGTTGCACGGAGATTATTATAGACAATTACAAGGCAAATGTAACAAGTATATCATTTGGCACCCATTAAGTTTGTCAATTCTTACTATCTGTTGTTCTGGATTTATGTTCTTTAGATTGTATGATTTTATTTCGGTTTCAGAAAGCTTCGTTGAGTTTTTGAGTTTTTCGTGGAGAAGCGGTGAATTCCAATACCTCTTGCTAGGATTTTTCCCATGTCTTATCTGTGTTGTTGCCATAATAGGATGCTTTTCATACTTTGTTAGTGATGACTTTAGGCTGATATCTGATGTTTTGTCGCAAGATGAGTTTATGGAAGAGATTTTTGGTTTTGATTTGAAGAAATATGCAAAGTTATCGGATTCAGCATTGCTAAAGGAAAAGCGTAACTTGTCGCCAAAAGAAGTTAAATTTTTGACCAATGGCGAAAATACCCAATTGGTTATCTACCGTGATTCTCCTATTGCAATCATCACTCTAAAGCCCTTATTAGATAAATCAACTGAAACTAACTTTGTTGTAAAGATCAGTGGGTTACATGTAAGAAAGGTGTTCACCAAAGTTGATTTTGATGGCTTATTACTTGAGTGGTCGTTTGTAAAAAGTCGTGAAATCTTCCAAGAATATATCCATAATAGAAGACATAGTGAAGGCTGCAAGATAACTATTTTAACCGATGCCTATTCTTTTGACAAGCAATACATTGATGTCTTGAAGAGCAGATCTTTTGGAAAAGTAACTTCGTCTTATGAATTAAGTCCATTCAGTCACTTATCTAAGAAGGAAGGTGCGAGAGTCGGATTTTCATGGAGAGCCCTTAATAAATTCTTAAATATCTCAAGAGATACCTATGGTGTTACTTTGTTGACAAAGGATGCTAATGAAGATTTGATTTTGAAGGCTTCTAGAAGCGAAAAAAACACTTCTGCTACAACTAAGAGGTCAAAAAGAAGATGAGTTTTGTAGACTTTTCTAGCAAAAAATTTTGAATCGCTAGTACACTGTTATCCATTTAATGTATATAGCAATAATTAATGTTAATCTAATAAACCTGTAACCTTTGATCTTTTCTTTTGGATCTGAATACGATAAATTATTAGAGATATCCAGACAAGGCAAACTAGTAATAATGTATAAAAGATTACTTTTAACAAATATAAGCCTTTCTTAAGCATTCTATTAAAAAAAGTAGCACTTTCATCACCGTACTTTTCTAATCTTAACTGCCTTTCTCTTTCCTTAATTCTTTTTTCAGAGTTTTTCAATCTCTTTAAAGATTTCCGTTTGACTTTTGAGTTTTTTATCCTATTCCTACGTCTTCCACCCGGCTTTTGCATATCTTCAATGGTTCCCTGCATTTCGCTTTCATCTTTCATCAATTGTTGTAGTTCTTCAATCGATTCGATAAATGTTCCATCTTGCTTGTATAATGCAAATATCTTGTTCTCAATAACATCAACACTTTCGGACAAGTCACCAGTTTCGGCCGACAATCCAAGGTATTTAATTTGTGGTAGCCTAACATTTGTCAAAGTAACACAATTTCTCCAATCATCTGGTTTGTTGTTGTAATTGAAATCTAACGAAAAGTATCCATCTTTAGTATACACTATACGAGCTTTAGTCTGTTCGCTAGATGGATTCAAAATACTTTTGGCCGAACAACCCGCTAATCTTGTTTCATAACCATCTGTGTCTTTATTATAACGAGTATTCCCATCTCCCAACATCAAATTAACATAAGGGAAGTGTCCTCTCTTGCCATTCTTGTATGTGTCAATGAAAATTCCCAAACCATTGAAGTTATTCTCGGCACCAAATACATCACCAATATCTGATTTTTGATCGATGAACCACATGGCAAAACCATCACCTACTAGATTAGACTTTGAATGTATATGAAATGTAAGTTCCATTTCGAATGAATCCGCTTGAATTGGCAAATTAGAGAACATACTACCAACCTGGTGTTGATTATCCGATGTTAATCTTATGTATTCATTATTTTTGATCAAAGTATTCCCAGATAGAGACCAATCTTTTGGCTTGAATGTTGACAGATCCAAATAAGGCGATCTTATTCTATGTGTAGTTAATTCAGTCTTTTTGATCCCAAAAATGCTTTCATCTTTATTCTGTAGAAGGGAATTTAACTCCTCTGGTGAATAAGAATCTTGGTTTGATCCCGAAAACAAATACCAAATTAGCAAAATAAAAGAGGCCAAACCTATTTGAATAGGTCTTGATCTCTTTATTATGTCTATGAATTCCATTCTTTGTAGACTTCGTTGCTGCCTCAAGTTAAATTAGTATGAATTAGGTTCTCTTGGTTGAAAAATTCGCTGCGTGGTCTAAGGCCGATATCGAATTTCACAGAACTTAAAACATTTGTTACTATAAAAGAAATATAAAAACACTTAGAACAAAGGAAATGAAAGAATATCGAAAACACAGTAAATTTGTATTTAGTCGGATTATTTTGCTCTAAGAACAAAATTAGAAAAACGTTATTAAAACAAAGTTTTTTCTACAGCTGCATGTTACCAGGCCACTATGGAGGGATGTTTATTAAAAATACACAGATCTGAAACAAAAGGCAGACTTGATAATTGGCATCTCTCCCCATCATAGCCTACCCCATTTCAAAGAAGTATTAGCTTAAATGCCTTTTCTATTAACAAACGAATTATTTCCTCACTTTTGATTATACCTGCTAAGATTAAACTTTACTATATACATTAATCGATTCGTAAGTCTCGTGTAGTGTCCCTTATTTTCCAAAAATAACGGTTCTCATAGCCGTAAAAAATGATTCCTTCTTTTCACCCTTTAATTCGCTCAAGATTCTTTCATAATATTCTGGATTCCCCTTTGGCCTTAATAATTTGTCATCCAACTTGTAATAATTCTTGTATTTGTCATTGACCAAGTCTCTTAACGATATATATTGTAATTTCAAATCTTTTTCTGAAATATCTTTGACCACATCACTTGAAAAACGTTCAATTTGAGTATCCTTGAATGAGGCATAATGTTTTATCCTGTCTTTTGGCAAAGTTCTTAACAACGACAAAATTTTCTCGGTAATCTCTGTATGTGCTTTTGAAACCATTCTATAGTTAAATATATATGTTGAATCAGGTATTACAGTTGATTATTTTATTACTTAAATGTGAAAATTTTGGTATTAAGTTCTCACGTGTATTGAAAATCTCATACTAAAATAGAAGATAAGTTTCTAGCTAGTAGCAATTGAATTATTCTTCCTATTCGTATCTTGAAGACAACTATAATGAGTCCCCAAAAAGCACAAACACCTCGAGTTATCTTCGTTCGTCATGGCCAAACTGAATGGTCAAAATCTGGTCAACATACTTCAGTTACTGATTTAGAATTGACCGACTTTGGGGTTAAACAGATGCGGAACACTGGTAAGCATTTGATTGGTACTAGCCCATTTCAAATGATCAAGCCAAAGAACTTGAAAAATATCTTCACTTCCCCAAGGAAGAGGGCTAAACAAACAGTTGAATTGTTGACCGAAGGGTTGAATGATATCGATAAGGCCAGAGTGTTTACTGCCGAAGACGAGAATTTAAGAGAATGGGAATACGGTGACTACGAAGGGATGTTGACGTCCGAAATCGTTGAATCGAGAAAGAAGAGAGGGTTAGACAAGGATAGAGAATGGAGTATCTGGAGTGATGGTTGTGAAAATGGAGAAGATTACAAACAGGTCACTGAAAGATTAGATAAGGTGATCGCTAATATCAAGGCCATCCACGAGAAAGCCATGTTAGATAATGAAGCCTGCGATATAATTGTTGTTGGCCATGGTCATATTTTGAGATGCTTTGCTGCTAGGTTCGTTGGAAAAGAAGTGAACGTAAACCCTCAGTTCATGTTGGATGCTGGTGGAGTGGGTGTATTGAGTTATCAACATCACAATATTCACGAACCAGCTTTATTCTTGTCTGGTGCATTCGTGGTTCCTGTAGAAGAACAAGGTTCTGACTTATAGGGTATATATATTTTATCAAAAGTTGAATGTAACGTTACATTTTTTCTTCGAGTATTTTAAATAAAACGTTTTCTCTGGTCCGGCAAAACCGATCATACCCTTTATTCTTTATCCTAGCTTATTTACTAAGAACATATAATGACTATCGGAACACCTATACCTGTCTGGTTGGACTGCGATCCCGGAAATGATGATGCCTTTGCAATTTTGTTAGCCGCTTTCCACCCAAAGTTCAACTTAGTTGGGATATCAACTGTATATGGAAATGCATCAAACACAAGTACAACTCATAATACGTTGGGGTTATTAGATGTGTTGAATATAAAACAAGATCAAATCAAGGTGTATTCAGGGGAAAATAAGCCATTAGTCAAGGCTCCTAAATATGCACCACTAATACATGGCCCAACAGGTATTGGAGGGGCCAAGTTACCGGCGTCACCTAAAATTCATGAATCTACAGATGAGACATATTTGGAGGCGATGAGAAGAGAGATTATCCAGTATGCTGGCGATATTTGTATTGTTTGTACCGGGACTCTTACAAACATGGCTAATTTGATAACTACATACCCTGAAGTAAAACCTAAGATCAGGCTCGTCTCAATAATGGGAGGAGCTTTGAACACAGGTAATGCTAGCAAATATGCTGAATTTAATATTCATTGTGATCCACACGCGGCTCAACAGGTGTTATGCGATGAAGAGTTGAGTGGAAAGACCATTTTGACACCACTCAATATCACCCACATGGCTATTGCAACAGAAGCAGTCAGAAATAACATGTATAATGAAGAAAACCCGAAAAAACGTTCACCAATTAGAAAGCTCTTTTATGACATTGCCATGTTTTATGCTGAAGCCTATCGTATCAATTATAATATAACTCTCGGTCCTCCAATCCATGACCCATTGGCCGTTTTCCTTATTCTCGCATTGATTGACAAACAAGATAACATCAAAGACGACATTAATTTCAAATATTTGAAAAGGCGTTTAACGGTTGTTGAAGAGGGTGAACGTGAAGGTGAAACACAAATAGTGAATGGGGATTTTGACGAACTGAAAGAAGAAGATAATGGTGTCTACGTAGGTTTGAATGCTAATATTGAATTATTTTGGAATCATGTTTTAGATGCCCTAGAAATAGCAGATCTGAAAATTGTCTAATAATTAAAATATAATAAATAAATAATAATAACTAATATAAATAAATAATACATACTTAAAACATAGTTTAATTCTAAATGCATCATGTTTCCTTGGTAGCCTCAGGTGCTTCATCATCAACAGTTACAACTTTTGGTTCAGCATTAGCTGTAGCAGTCGATTGTATTTTGTCTAATTTTTCAACAATTTTAACCCCAATGTCTTCAATGACTTTATCAGCCCAAATGACATCCACATGGTCGTAGTCTTCCAATGGAAAGATGTCTAAGTTGACTCCCTCTACGTATACTTCACGCTCATAATGTCTCAAGTGGGTCATTAATCTCCTTCCATCAACTAAGAAATCGGACAAACCGGGAAAAACCACCATAGGTACAATAACACTCTTTTCGTCCAAACCAAACCATTGTGCCTTGTAAGGGAAATACGTCTTTGAATCTTGAATATCTGCTTTCTTGCCCTCCACAACTTCACCTGCAGAATTAACTGGGGTGAAACTAAAGTTTTCACCACTTTGATACGATTCCTTAGATTGCAATTGGTTGGAAAACCCTTCACCAACAAATTCACTTAACCACCATGACATTAACTTGGAAGAAACAAAGCTAACATTGAAAATAAAGTGGAAGTGCCAGACTTTTTTGTTCTTGTTCCACTTTCTGCCGCTCCATCCAAATAAAAACTTGAACATAAAGTATGACAACAGCAGGTAAAACTTTGTAGTCATTAACATTTGACGAGACCGAGTAATACTTCTCAAGAAAGAGCAACTGCCAAAGAACAAAAGGAAACCTGTTTTGCTCAAATGATGCATGAATTTGATAAATGCTCTCTGGTGGAACAAAGGACCGGGGAAAACAGCAGGTGCTAATTGGAAGAATACTTCGACCTTTTTATGGTGTTCGACTAAGTCACCATTCTTCAACATCAAATATGTTTGCGTGCAACCTTGTGAGTGTCCTACAATAGCCAATTGTGAATGGTTTGGCTTATGTGATAATACGTTATCGATAAGACAAGGCAAATCATAGTATGCTAACTCTCTTACGTCCCAGTCCCAGTACTCTTCATTATGCATTAAGTTTCCCTCATAATATGCATGCTGGGCCTCGAACCACGATCTATTATTCCCTAACCAAACATCATAACCCGCTTGTTGGATATGGTATGCCAACGAATTTTTTCCCAGCGACAAGTAAGCACCAGAACACGAAAGCAAACCATGCTGCAACAACACTGGCTTTTTGCTTTGTCTATCAATATCGGTATCCTTAGGGTCAATTAAACGGTGCAACGTTAATATGTAGCCGTCTTCCGTGGTAACTTTGTATTCCTGCAATTCCAAACCTAATTCCAAGGCATAATATCTCAAGTCTGGCGCATTCTTCATTCCCTTAATGTTTGGATAGGGATCAGTATCTCTGCCGGGTTCGATTTTCTTCTCCTTTCCGGTGATCTTATGGTACATGTAGTAGAAAACGGACCCGATAATCAACAGTAAAGAAAACCCGAACCCGAGTATGAATGATACGACAATAAAGAAATAACGACCTACTGTGCCATGTTTGGCAGTCTTAGTTGGTGGTGTGAGTTCTTCGAACATATCTACTGCCTCTAATATCAATTGTTCTTTTTCTATAGATAAACAGAATAAAAATCTGGGGAATAGTAAATATTTATGTTATTTTCATAATTTTTCAGTAGGCTTTGAGAGTACCCGGCGCATGTGATCACTAGTGGAATATTTCGGAGAATCGTATTTTTGACAGGTGTCGCATGTGCTATAGTCGTTAGAGAGATGGCTTAGGGGGTCCGAAAGCGATAATGCTATATGAAGCAATATCAATCTATAAAAACTATAAGGGGTGCTTGTAAATATATACCATAGATTACTGTTATGCGAATAATTTGGGGGAAATTAGAATGTATATACAACGGAGTTTTTTTTTTCCTAGAACTATGCCCATGGCATAACGGTTCCAACCTTTCTCGTAACGTTTCGCGTTTACCCGCCTACAAAAGGATGTTCCACTGGAACATCAGCGACACTGCGGGTGGGAAATTCGGTGATTCTCGCCATCCTAGGGGAATTCGTTCCCTAAATTAATACTCCTGAGAGTTTCCTTAGCGTGAAAACGCTGGGCAATGCCATCAGAAATCAACAGAATTTATTCTGTATGGGAGGCATTGCGGATGGTTGGCCTTTTAACATGAGGAAAGGCTATTGAGTGCAATATGCGAACTTAGTTATTCAATTAAGCACCCGATACCGATCATCGTTGTGAGTTAGGTTCTTTCTTTTTAGGCTTTGGTTAGGGTTTCTTTGGTTAGGCCATTTTTTTGGCTAGGGGTAGAGGGAGCCAAAAAAAACCGGTAGCGAGACTTTCTGTAGGGAGGGTGGTTTGTGGTTTGTCGCGCGTTCAATCCTCAGGAAAATCAAAACACATGAAAAATTAGCTCTGCTCAAGAAGTAGACGAGTGGACGGAAATATGATTATTGCAAGCATCAGGCGAATATTTGCGTCTTTCAGGACGGAGGAAGAGGAGAAGGCATATTCACGCAAAGCGTTTTTCAATTTGCTAGGGTTCCTAGGCTCGTGTGTGATATTTTCATTTGTGGCCCAGAAACTATCGAGAAAGCCACGGGAGTTGAACGAATTGCTAAAAGCGATTCAGAATTGAAGGGGTTCAGGATTGAAGCGGTTCAGAAACTGAAGCGATATCGAGATACACAATGGATGGAGATACATGTCAATAAACTAGTTGTATTGATAATTTAACATATATATATATACAAGTTACGTAACGGAGGAATGGGAGAAAAAGCAAGAAATATAAATAGGGATGTATACATTAATTGAACCAAATGATAAGATAACGGAGTAATCATGTTTGGAGACTTGACAGGGTCATTACAAGTGGATGAATGGGTAATATACAAGATTAATTTTTCAATAATATTTCTTTGGCCATTTCGTAGGCGGTCCATGAGATGGCAGTACTTGGGACGTTGAAGATAATTCTTGGTTTCAAACCTCTGGTGAATGCACTCATTCCTCTATCCTTGAACAACGCTTTGGTGGCGCTTGTGAACCCGTTAATATTTCTTAAGTTTTCATTTTTGGAGATACCTCTAGTTTGTAACGCAGTTTTGATACAGTCGAGCGGGTTGGTGAGAGCGGCCGCAATACCACCGGCAATACCACCCGACACACAGTGTAAGTAAGGATTGTACCTATTGTCAGGGTTTAATACTGACGAGGAGTATTCATAAAATCCGAAGTTTAACGCGGCAAATGGTATATTGGTGAAAAGGGTGGTTGGATATGAAATGTAGAATGCAGAAAAACCTTCCTTCTTGTATATTTGTGATGCCAATTGGAACAATTTTACGGAGGTTGCATCCTTCAGCTTGTATTGGGCTGAACCTTGCATTCTTTGCTTCAAAACATCGAACGGAGTCATCAATGCATCCGAAGCGGTGGTGGCTGCTGTACCTGCACCACTGGCAATCAATGGATGGTTTTCATCGGTGACGATTTTCTTGGAAGTAGGTGAGTTGGTCAACCTATTCACCAACATCGTCTTGGTCGATTCGAAAATAGAAAAGTAAATGGCATGTGCTGGACCTGCCCCCAACACAACCGATGAAACACCTCTCCACAAAGAATACACACCCTCAGTCGACGTAATCTTCGAAATCGACGTTATAACGCTCTTGCTCAAGTCTGATGTACTGGTGGCTATTTGCATTCTCGTTTTTAATGAGTCAATCGGAAACATAACCGTATGCTCCATGATACCAGCAAATGCCCCAGCACACAAATGTGCCGCCAAAGATGCATCATCTGGCAAAGCTTCATACTCTATTTCGATAGCTTCTGGTCCGGGTATTAGTGGAACTTTTCGGTCCATCTTATCCATCATTGTTTTATCGTTGCTTGTACTTTGAAAAATTTAATCTGATTAATTTCTAGACTAAAATGGACAACCAACAGATGTTCAAATATATATGTTATGGCAATTTTCTAATTAATACCACTATTGTATATATTTGATACTATATATATCAATTTAACCAATAAATTTAATGTGATGGAAGAAGTTCTATGTGAACTAGGATGGATATCTTAAAAAAATGTCAAGTTAAGCGTGTGAATTGGAAAATTAAAAAAAAAAAAAAAAAGTGAAAATTCACGGAGGACAGGGAACTTCTCTACAAATTATGACAATAAGGCATTTAAACAATTTATAATCGTAGAACACCCTGCAGCATATATGTTTGTATGGGAAACTAGTGAGGTTCCATCGACAACGTTTGTTGTTGATAATAGGGCCAGTAATTCAGCTTGAAGCCCACCTCGGCTATTTTTGTAGCATTTGTAAACCCGAAACCGGAATAATAATTGCAAAAAACTAGATAAAGCCAATAAACATATATTATGGTCTATTTATTATATTTATACAAGCCAGGGATTGCTACTTGCTAATCAAAGGAGTATGGTCGAAGGAAACCTTACTTTGTTCAGGGACTATAGTTTTCATCTTGCCAGTGTAGAGATAAGTTATAACATTTTCGATGGTGAACTCCTCCATGTTCCTGATGGATTCGGAAGTGTGGGTACCCATATGAGGAAGACTGACTACGTTCGGTAAGTCCCGCAATTCCTTGGGGACCTGTGGTTCGTGCTCGAAAACGTCTGCGCCAAAGGCACCAACCTTTCCGGACTTCAAGTGGTGCGTTAACAGGGCCTCGTCGATGATGGCACCTCTGGCGGTGTTGACGATGATGACGCCATCTTTCATTTTGTTTATGGAGTCGTCGTTTATGGAGTGCTTGGTGTTAGCGTTCAAAGGGATGCTGATGCAGATAATATCACTTTCGCTCAACAACTTGTCGAAGGAAACATAAGTAGCACCATCCTCGAGCTTTGGCGACAATTGCGACCGGTTGTGATAGATGATATTCTTGAAGCCAAAGGGCTTGAGTCTGTCTCTAATTGCTCTACCAATGCCACCCATCCCTAAAATACCGACGGTCTGGCTCAGGGGTTCATGGCCCAATTTGGCTCCAGCACATTTGTCGCCATTGTCCCATTTACCCTCAACCATCAAATCATGGCCAACTTGAAAGTTTCTCGAAGTCGAAAGAATCAAATAGAGTGCCACATCTGCCGTTGGAGCCTCGACTGGGGTTGTTACGTTGGACAACTGTATGTTTCTCTTGGTTAACGGCTCAACGTCAACCTGATCGTATCCTGCCCCACAATGACTCACAGATTTAACACTCGGAGGTAAATGTCCAACCAACTCTTCATCAAATCTGCCAGTTTGTATAATACTGAAAAATGATCTGGTGATATTGGTGACATCCAGGTACTTGGTTTTCAAATCCTTGAAGAATTCTTCTCTGTTGGAAGACTTGCATTCAACAACCTCTACTATGTTGCTCAACTCTTCCCATTTCTTGTGAGCAAAATCAATTGGTCCTATTCTCAAAACCTTAGCCTTTGTAGTTGTACTAGTCATCCTTGCAATATTGAATCTTTGTCCTTTGAATGATCTGGTCAATCTGTTGAAAATCATCCAAATTATTTGAGTTGGAAATATTCACCTTTTTATAAAGATTTCAAAAGGTATCTATGTTGGTACTTAAATAGACACCCGAACCACCAACGACTTGCTATACTACTGAAAAGTGTGTTTTTCATATATTAAACATAATAGTTACGAGGGTAAAACGGGAATGGGTCCCCCACTTTGAACCCACAAAAAAAAATGTTAACCCCATATTAAGTGGGGGCAAATTAAAGATCCCCCACGCTATGTAAGTATATTATCTATTTTCGATCTATCTAGAAGATGAGATTAGAACCACGATACTTGAAGCCATTGGTGGATTCAGTAGACACAGAGGCTTCTCTCTTTGGGAAATCGTCAAATGACTTGGCGAATACCGCTACTGAATGGGCAATTAACTTGGTATTAATTACCCAGGCTTCGTAGTCTGGATTACTCAAATCATCACACAATTGATGGTAACATGGGTCAAACCATTCACCGGCCTTACCACCAAACTTTTCTACTCCTTCTTTAGTTTTAATACCTTCAGCACCAGTGGCAATACCACCCGCAGGGATTCCGTTATCAATGAACCCAACGTAGTCGGATCTGCCGTCGAAGGGAACCAAAGTGTAGTTTAAACCGTGGCTAGTATACCAGTCGATATATAAGTCTTTCAAGTCACCCGAACCATTTGGATGTTCTTTATTGTTAGCGTCGTAAACTTGGAATTCGTAATTTGGTGATGCCATCATATCATAGTCCATAAACAAACGAATCTTTGCATTTTCCTCATCTGTGAGACTATTGGCGTAGTGGTAAGAACCTAATAAACCTTCTTCTTCGGCAGCCCACCAAGCGAACTTCACTCCGTTATTTGTTTTGAAATTAGTTAAATATTTGGCCACTTCTAACAAAGAGATCGTACCGGAACCATCGTCGTTAATCCCTGGGCCTGCGGAAACCGAGTCTGAATGGGCCCCTAAGGAAACAACGTTCTCATGATCCCCAAAAGTACTTTCAGCAATGACGTTTAAGGTGGTAATGTTCTTAACATAAGAATCAACGTACAAAGTAGTCTCGAAGACATGCTCTGGCTCCTTCTGCAAAACTTCAATATATTCAATGGCATCTTTCTCTGCGATAGATACAGTAGCCACTTCTTTACCAGTGGGGGTACCTAAGGTTCCATGCAAAGGACCATCAGCGTCGTAAATAATGGCACCTAAGGCTCCGGATAAACCAGCGTTGATAGACTTATCGCCGAAGGCACATTTACCTCTCTTAATCAAAGCAATGTTTCCCTTTGAAAAACTTGGGAAGTCATCTAAAGAACAACCGAACTCCTCGACTAAAACCAAGTTACCATGAACTGGCTTACCGTGAGGTGTTGGTGGGGTCAAGCTCAATGGCTCTAAAGATTTTGGCTTGGTTCCATCGATCAACAATGAGAAGGATTTAACTTTTCCGTCAATTGCTTCAAACTTTTGAGTGCTAATCTTATAGTAGCCCTTCAATTTTCTCAATTCTTCGGCGATATAATGGATGGTGCCCCAGTGTCCAGGGGAGCCAATGACTCTTGTTGGATGTCCATATTCAGAGACAGAGTCAGTCGAAATGTTGTATAAAGTCTCAGCTCTCTTCCTCAAACCTTCCTCATTTATCAACTCTTGCAACTTTTCCGTGTCAATTAATGGCAATTTGTTATATGCCTCTTCATCAAACGACGACTGGCCACTATTAAATATAGATTTGCCGACGTCAAATAAATAATGTGAAAGTGAGCCATCTTCATTTGCATTAAAAATTGGTAAATTGAGAATTGATTGTGGTAAGATATTCGCAACTGGCAAAGCATTGACTGCTGAAGCTAACGCCAACGTAGTTGCTAAGGTGAACTTCATGTTTACTATAATCTTAAGGAAAAAAACCCAAATGGAAGAAAATTGGAATGCTTATTTATTGGAGCGACTTCCTCTGCGGCTTCGAATCTCGAGCCTCAGTTATGTAGATAACAAAATACATATTTTATTGGTTAAAAATGGGTTTGGCATACCAAAAATAAATATTAATCTATATATTACTCTGCTCTATTTATTCTTTCTTCTATTCTTCTTAATGTGTACACGTTGACCTTGGCCACCAAAGCCACCAAAACCGAAGCCTCCACCTCCTGCTCCACCTCCTGCTCCACCATTCTGTCTCATAAACTGTTTGACAAAATCTTGCAGGTCAAAGTTAAACAGGAAATGCTGGCCCCCGCCGCTGCCACCAGCGCCACCACCGAATGGATGCTGTTGCTGTCTTTGAGCGCCTGATGGGTCGTTTGGATCGTCTCCTCTATCGTAGCGTTCACGTAATTCTTTATCGGCTAACACTTCGTAGGCTTGGTTGATATCTTGCATTTTCTTTTCGCTTTCTTCCGGGGTTAGGTCATTACCTTTGTACTTATCAGGATGGTATTTCAAGGTCTGGGTTCTGTACGCTTTCTTAATAGTTTTCTCGTCAGCATCTCTTGAAATGTCTAGAATTTTATAGTAATCAGTGGCAGGCTTTTTATAGGTTGGTGGTGCTCTTTGACGCTGTTGCTGTTGTTGCCTCTGCTGCCATTGCCTTTGTTGTTGTTGTTGCTGTTGTTGGCGCTGCTGATTGATATACCTCTCGATCACTTCATAACGTTCTTTGAATAATTTAGATTCTCGAACATTTATATTAAACTTTTCAAGTAACGCTTTAGCCTCTGCATATTTCCCTTTCTTTAACAACTGGTCGATTTCAGGGATATGCTTTGGTAAGAACAAGGTGTCTTTGTCATCAACCTTTGAACAGTAAGATGCGGCTTTCTTGAAGTCCTTGCTTTGTATAAAAGACTCACATAAAATTTTGTTCAAATCAGATACAAAGATTAAACTCTTCAATAGCTTCTCATTGCCTAGTTCGTTCTTCAAGAAAGTTGACGCCTTATACACCAAATAATCATAGTTATTTTTAACATGAGATGGAAGACTCTTCTTATCTATCTTCGATATCTTAACCTCATCTTGTAAAAGAAACTGCGGGACACTAGTAAAGTCAATATCTTTATTCAAATCTTCCTTCACATTTTGATTATTATTATCATTGACCAAATAATAATGTCCATTGTTAATCGAGTAGAGTTCTAATGTCCTCAAGAACTGTTGGAATTTAACGTAAAACTTGGAGATTTGCCCACATCCTTTAAAGTCATTATCAATCTTTAAACAGTTCTTAATGAACATCCACGATTTCTCAAAATGAACTTCCGTAAACAACAAATAATTTGCCAAAGATGCGTATATATTTAGGTCTTGCATCGGCTGTAAGCTGATTAGTTTGCTCAAATCATTTATAATTAGTTTTGATGGCGGAGGGTGATTTTCAAGCAGTTTTTGTTGTCCGTATATCTTTTCTGTGCATTTCAAATGAAGCATATATGAGCTAGGGTTAGAAGGGGAGATGGTCATCGCCTTTTCTTCTATTTCTTGAACGCAGCTAGCGAAATCTCCCTTGTCATATAAGCTTTCCGCTTTGGCAAGTGATCCTTTCACGATTTCAATCTTCTGTCCAACCTCTTTATCGCCCTCCGTCAAAAATTCAGCCAACGTGGCAAAATCACCCTTCTCGAGAAGCATGTCTATTAATTTACTCCTGGCCGGTTTAAATAACGAGTCAAGCTTTAAGCATCTCTTGAGATCTTGGATCGCTATATTCTCTTTATGTAAATTAATTTCAATAAGAGCTTTCTTAAAGTAAAGCTGAGGCAAATGTTCAGTCAAGTTTGATTCCTCTTCTGTTAGATGTGCTTCAAGATCCCTCACCATAGAATTATACTGATCCAACACCGTGTTGGTTGGTCCTTCACTGGAGAACAACGAATGCGTTGACTGTATTCGTTCAACAAGTCTCTCATTAGAACATATTACGGAATTAATACACACTAAAGCCAATATAAGAAACAACGGATAATTATACATCCTTCCTGATATCCTTAAGTCCAATATACCTATTAGTATTGATATGTTGAATTGGTTGCAATTTATAAGAACTAAAGAAACAGAAAAAAGTTTTTGCTTTCGTGTTATCAAAATGCGACTTCTATAGTAACTCTGGATATGTAGTTTTGATTGAAAATATATTATATATATATGAATAGATAAACCTATTTAAACAATT
The DNA here is from genome assembly GCA_030583545.1 of Debaryomyces maramus. Classification (NCBI taxonomy): domain Eukaryota; kingdom Fungi; phylum Ascomycota; class Pichiomycetes; order Serinales; family Debaryomycetaceae; genus Debaryomyces; species Debaryomyces maramus. The sequence goes on from JAJMIL010000004.1 coordinate 643,990, forward strand.
TAGCTAACGAAACAGCACCTTCATCGTTCTTGGACATGACCTTGGCAACAGCCAATTCGAAATCTTCTTGGGTTATGTGAATTCTTCTTTCTCTCAATGCATACATACCTGCTTCAGTACATATACCCTTAACATCCGCTCCGGAACAGCCGTTCATTTTCTCGGCGATTTTTCTCAAGTTTATACCTCTTGTCAAGTTCATGGATCTGGAGTGAATCTTCAAGATGTCGGTCCTGGCAGTAACCGTAGGAGCAGGGAATTCGATTTTCCTGTCAATTCTACCGGGTCTCAAGAGGGCAGGATCCAAGATATCCAATCTATTTGTAGCCATGATGATTTTGATGTCCTTGGAGCTTTCAAACCCGTCTAATTGGTTCAAAAGTTCCAACATGGTTCTTTGGACTTCGGAGTCACCACCAGAGGAGCCTTCCACACGGGAGGACCCGATAGAATCGATTTCATCCATGAAAATAATGGATGGGGCATGTTCCCGGGCCATGATGAACAACTCACGCACCATACGGGACCCTTCACCAATATACTTCTGCACCAATTCTGAACCAGAAACTCTGATGAACTTACATTCGGTGTGATGTGCTACCGATCTGGCCAACAACGTCTTACCTGTACCCGGTGGCCCGTACAATATAACACCCTTTGGCTGGGCAATACCCAAACTTTCGAACAATTCGGGATGTTTGACTGGCAACTCGATCACTTCCTTGATTTCCTTGATCTGTTTGTCCAAACCCCCTACCATGTCATACGTGGAATCGGGAACCTTTTCCACCATCATCAACGAAACCAATGGATCCACCTTGTTTGGCAAGATCTTATGCAAGTCGTACGAGTCGGCCTTCAAGCAAACCCGCAACGATGGCGTCAACTTTTTGATGTCGATGTCTTTCGAAATATTCACAATGTACTTTCCTTCGGGATGGATCTTGACAAGTACCTTCTTCAACCCCATTACCTTGACCACTTCTCCCACGTATGATCCTGGTTCTTGCAACAATCTCAATTCGTCCTTCAATTGTCTGACTTTGTTGTTGAGCTTATTACGTTGCGCTTCCAATCTTCTTAAATTTTGGGTTGTAGTCTGGATTTTGATCTCCGTGTCCTGGATCTGCTGTTCGAAGTAAGGCTTTATGCCCCCTTCATGGACGTACGTCTTCTCCATAGCAACTGTCATGGTGTTCTGGCTTAGTTGTTTAAAGAGTAGCCGTTTGGCTTAACACTAGCGATAATCATTTTGCCTTCCTCAAGGAACTGGCGGTAGACACACGACTATACAAATTCTGGATGAAATACACCTATGGGCATCGAATTGGGGCAACTCTGCTACGGGATTGGAGATGAGAGGACCCAGAATCGTCGAGAGTTATATCGAAGATACTAAATTTCCAAAGAAATGTGAAAAAATACCTAATAAAGCTGCATTTACCGGGGAATTCTAACCTCGATTTACTGCAAATTGCCCATCCGACCCACCACCTATTTCTACAGGACCACAGATGACCCACGCGAACCACAAGTGCATCTACAGACATCTCCCAACAAACTATGTCCCAGATCGCCTTTTTTCACCCTGAGATCGTTCGGGATCATCTTGAAAGATTGGTCACTCGTCTCGTAGCACCCCTTGCCCTCCTTCGTTCGCCCCTACGTTTCAGCATACTGTCTAGCTCGCATGCCACCACCCTACACGGCTCTCCAGACACCATTTCATCCCTCTTTCGTCCAACAGCATGTCTCTGGGCCCTCGTTGGCTCTCTCGTACAATTGCATCCATTTTTCAGCCCTCCGCGCGGACACATATATAATACCCATCTTCTGGTCCCCATCCCCATGCGTTCCGTGCATTACGTCCTCGTCCTTCTTCTCGTTGCCACCGCCTCTGCCTACCAGCAGTACTGCAAGTGTCTGTGCAACGACAACTCCATAGTCCAGCCCATCGACCGGTGTGGAAATTGTACCAAGAGCTTCTGCTTGAGCCAGGATATCTGCTCCCCCAAAGAAGCGGAAACCACCGATCAGGCCGAGCCTCCAGACATTCTAATCAATTGCTTCCAGACTGAGTCATTCAAGGACCTGGTTATCGTCTATGGGTTCGTTGTCATCCTTGTTGGCCTAGTAATATATGGCCATTTCTTCAAATAGTTAGTACCTCAATATACATAATGTCACAGTAATTCCGGTCCCTAACTAAATACGCGCACACAAAATTTTTTTCACTCTCTCAGCAAAAAATTTTCTTTAGATTAGGTCTTAACGGTGTTATAAAGGGTTTTTAAGTCGTTTATAGATTATTAATTACTCTTAGTCAAACATTAAGAAGAATTAGTAATTATTCAATTGAACAAATCAGATATTTTTTGTTTGGAACCGTATTCGTTTGATAGGAACCAACAGCATATCGATAATTGATTAATTAGAGTCGAATAACCAAAAAAAAAAGACTTTCGACGAAAAAGGCTACACTTGGAATCACACACAGATTACGAGGCCGCCCATAAGAATGAGTGATAAGAATCAACCAAAGGAAGCATCGCCAGATGTGAGCAGCGGCGCTGGTGCTGGAGGAAGCAGCGGATCAGACAGCCAACAGTCGACGCCTATAAATAGTCATCTGGGGGTGAATCAGTCCGCGGCACAATCAGGGGCCCAGGGACAAGAAGGGTATTATTCACCCAATGCAGGGTACGGTGGGTACAGTGGTGGCAACAAGCCGTACAAGCATTACAACAGACAGAACTACGGTAGCAACAATAGTAACGGCAACAACATGAATAATAACGGCAACAGACAGCACTACAATCGTAAGAACTACAACCAGAAGATCAACCACAATAACCAGTACAACAACTACAACAGTTATCCTCCTAACATGTATGCCTATGGTTACTACCCATCGCCATACGGATATGCCACAGCTCCAATGGTGCCAGGGTTACCGCCCGTGCAATCGTTCGGTCCACAAGGTCCATATTCGCCATTAGGTGGTGGAAAGGTTAAGATAACCGACAAGGAAGGAAAGCAGGTTGATTTAGAAGAAAAGAAAAAGTTGTCCAACGCTACTAACACTCCAATTTCATCACCTTTGCAAACAATGGCATCTCCTGTCACCTCGCACATATCACCAGTTGTACCACCACCTGCTACTAGTCATGTTGGACCTGCCTTTGAAGAAAAGGTTACGAAGCCGTTCACTCCTGCCATGCCAGCGGTTCCTCTGCCTCCTGCTGTAACTTCTTCTCCCACACCGCAACCAGCCAACAATGCTGCAAAGTTATCGGTAGCGGAGGAATTCAAAAGAAAGATCTTAGAGAGAGCTGCCAAGGCCTCGGCTTCCCAAAAGAAGGAAGAACCAAAGACCGAAGCTAAAGCAGAACCAAAGACTGAAGCATTAAAGACCGAAGCACCAAAAGCTGAGGCTCCAAAGACTGAAGCACCAAAAGCTGAGGCTCCAAAGACTGAAGCACCAAAAGCTGAGACTCCAAAGACTGAAGCACCAAAAGCTGAGGTCCCAAAGGTTGAGACTCCAACAGTTGAAATCCCAAAGACTGAGGCACCAAAGGCTGAAATTCCTAAGGCTGAACCAAAAGTCGAACCAACTCCTGCCGAAGTCCCAAAGACCGAAGAACCAGTGACCGACGAACCACCTGTTGAAGTTTCCAAATCTGTAGAACCAGAGATCGAAACAAAATCGGAAACCATTCCAGTCAAAGAGCCAGTGGATATCGCAACCGAAGAACCAAAATCAGAGGAACCAGCTGAAGTAATGGCTAGCGAACCAGTCCAAGAAAACCCTGAAACGGAAAACCCTGAAGAAACTGCAAAGGACTCTGAAGATGTTGAGCCTAAGGATGAGGGTCCAACAATCTCTCAATTCTTTGAAAAATTGACAACCGCTTCAATTATTGAAGATCCATTCGAAGTTACTTACCCAACTCCATTTGCGGGCGTTGATAAGAAATGGAAATCAGAAACTAAAAAGTATAGATATGATCCACAATTCTTAATCCAATTTCACGATGTATTACAGTTCCCAATTGATAATGAGTGGAAGATGAAATTGGAAAATTTAGGCATTGTATCTACAGTTAATAAGAGAGGTGCTGGATCTCAATCTTCTAGAGGCGGCATGAATAAATTCGGCAATTCAATGTCTAACAGGTTTAATGGACCTATGTCAGGCAGAGGCCAATTTAACGATGGAAGAGCTAACTCAAGAAATGGTTCTAAGAGAAGAGGTGGTAGTGGTCCAAGGGATAAATCTACCAGAAAGGGTAACCAATCCAAGAGAGGTGGTAGAGATAGAGATCATGATGATAAGCCAGCTGAGGATGTTAAACCATTGGAGAAGTCGGCCAATAGATGGGTTCCAAGATCAAAGGTTAAGAAGGAAGTCCAATTGGCTCCTGATGGCTCAGAAATCTATGATAGTGATGATATTGAAAGAAAGGTTAAGTCATTATTAAATAAATTGACCTTAGAAATGTTTGAACAAATCACTGATGATATTTTACAATTAGCTAATCAATCTAAATGGGAAGACGATGCAAAGACAGCAAGGCAAATAATATCTTTGACATTTGCTAAAGCCTGTGATGAACCATACTGGTCATCAATGTACGCCCAATTTTGTGCCAAGATGTGCACCAAGATGACTGACGAAATCAAGGATGTCAACATTCGTCTTAAGAGTGGTGATTACGCCAAGGGTGGTGATTTGGCAAGAAGAATTTTATTAACTACATGTCAAGCAGAATACGAAAAAGGTTGGACTGATAAATTACCAACTAATGAAGACGGTAGTCCATTAGAACCGGAAATGATGTCAGATGAATATTATATTATGGCTGCTGCCAAGAGAAGAGGTCTTGGTTTGGTTAAATTCATTGGTCATTTGTATATCTTGAATATGTTGAATGATCAAGTCATTTTACTTTGTTTGAGAGATCAATCAAGTAATACTAAGGATCCATCTGAAGATAGTTTAGAAAACTTGACTCAATTAGTCAACACTGTTGGTGCAAGATTAGAAACTACTGATAAGAATAGAGCTGTATTGAATTTTGTTTTTGATAATATTCAAACTATCTTAGACAATTGCAAACTTTCATCTAGAATTAAGTTTATGTTGATGGACTTACAAGACTTGAGAGCAGCTAAATGGAAATCAGCTAAAGAAGAAGCTGGACCAAAGACTATTCAAGAAATTCATAATGACGCAGAAATTAAAAAATTGGAAGATGAAAAGGCTAATGCTGATAGAAGAAGAAAAAATAAATCTAACGAATCAAGATCGAATTCTTCGAGAACCGGTTCATCTTGGGGTAACCAATCTAAGAAATCTGATTCGAGAGCTCCAACTAAAGATTCTCGTGGGTTTACATCTGTCCAATCTTCTAGATCTCAATCTAATAGACCAAATGCTTCCTCAGAATCAAATACCAATCATTTATCTACAAGAGAAAACTCAAAGAGAACTGAATCGATTCAATCAAATGCTAATATTTTTGCTGCATTAGGTGAAGGCGATGATGAAGAGAATAACGATGACGATCATCATCATGTCAACAGCAATCAGAATGCAGTTGAAGCAGAGAAAAATGAACTTGCTCATGGTGAATCTGTGGATGTTGAAAACGCAACTGAAGGTTCAACTGTAATTGATCAAGTCAATGAGAATTGAAAATAATGAGTAAACATTACTAATTTTTTATAATTCAGCATCCTGCTTCAATAAGTCATTTCTGAAGTAACATAACTGTAATATAGCATCTTCCTAAATTATTTTTATATACTATATTAATTTATTTCCTGTTCCCTACATTTTGATCTTTTTCGAACCAAAGGAATCATTGTTCTCAAAATCATACCGCATTTATATTAAATATGTGTTTAATTAAGTAGCAATTATCAAAATATATAAGCACTAAGGATTTTAAGTTGTATTCTTTACTCTATAATTCGATTTTAATTACTAAGAGTGGGTATTTATGCATCAGTTGCCAATTTTTTCAGTCTCCTATGAAATGAAAAATAAGACTTTTGTGGAGTTATCTCTCCAGCGCCGACAGAAGCTTCTATAGATGACACTTCTCCTGCAACGGATACATTATCTGGTCTATCGACTGAGCTTTCTACATTTTCTAAATTATTGTGTAGTTGAAAAGCGTTTGTTGCCCTCTCTTCAGTTTCTTCTACCGCCCCTTCATCAGGAATATCAAGAAATTTCACAACAGGTACAACTTTTGAAAGAATCGAATAAGAGTTCAAGTTGTCGACATAGGAAATGCTCTTACCTTGCCAATATTGATTGTGTATATCATTATACCTCAAAAATCCCCTATGGTTATATTTATTGTTAGTGACCTCTTCTGGTTTAACTCTGGTACCTGTGATAGTACAAAGAAGGCGGTAGACAAAAACATTGCCAATCATGAATATTTCTAGAACGACTAGTTGCATATTTAAAATGCTTTTGAAACTTCTCCTGAGTATATCCCGCATTTGGAAGAGAACCATAACATTGAAGATGAGATAACTAGCAACAAAGTTGCTAAGTGATCCAACGATATGGATAATGCTATCCAAGACCAGATTAAATATACTCGAATCCGTAGCTCCCGCAGCGTCGTCGTCATTTTCAGCGGCATCTTGAAGGTTAATGGAATTCAATTGAAGCATATCACCATCCAAAGACATTGCTTCCTACTGTTATTACTGGTAGAATTGAACGGTATTCAAAAGGTTAGACTGACGATTGCAAAAAAAAAAAAAAGAAAAACCACAAACAAAATTTGCGACAATTTGTGCAACTTCAATGTTAGTATAGCCTAATTTGAAATCAGGTAAGGCTGCTACCACCCTGTCGATTATTTGATATGGGGAATTTATTAGAAACATCAATATCACTCTCAGAATCCAAATTACCCTTTTTTTCTTGCAAGTACTTTTCGATAAAAAGTTCATTATCACTTGGATATTCAATTTCGAATAGTTGGTCCTTTGTATCATTACGTTCAATAGCTGCAGGGGTCAATAATTCATCAATTAACTTCTCGTCATATATGACAGTAGCCTCATCAGTTTCATCAGTTTCATCAGTTTCATGGGAATCATCAGGGGTTTCTTGCTCTTTATTTCGTTGATGTAGCGTTTCAGAACAATAGCTCTTTATCCTTTTCAAATTTCTAATAAAATTAGTGGATTCGGAAATCGTCAACTTTCTTGCTTTACAAAGGCGTTCAGCGCAATTGGATAATACCATGAAAACGTCGGAATTAGAGCTTTTGAGAGCTCTTAGCAGCGCCATTGTCTTAGACATTTCAGAATTATCAGAGTCCAAGTACACAGCGGTGAACAATACGAGTTGTTTGCCAATGTAAAACGGAGTCTCACCTCTTTTCAAAAGTAATAATAATATATGAATGGATGAGAGAATGAAGTATTTTGAGAGACTTATGTGGTTCATATTAATGGGCTTAACATCTTCCTCAGTATCCGAATATAACGTCCCAGGTTCGACGTCACTATCGTCTGAAACATTCATTCGATCAATATAGTCCCTCCGTAAACCATTACCTTTCATTAATGCATTCGAACAATCGATATCACTGAAATTGTCTTCACTTGAATCAGCTTCATCATCAGTTTGAGTTTCTTTATGATTTCGAAGGGAAATCCTAATCACTAAACAGTCATTACTTGATTTCTCGATAACGACTTTCAGCTCGGGAGTTGTTGTTACATCGGACACATCATTTTCAGGACAAATAAAGCTCACTTCTTCCATATCTTCCAGGAGAGGGTCAGAGTCGACTTGATTGTTATTAATTGCACGGCCAGTTGGTTCCTCATCCAATGACATTGGGACATTCTCAACTACTCTGTTCCCATGAATATGCCTCATGGAATCATAGAAATTGAGGAATAGGCTTAGATTTTTAGGGTTTTGAAGACCTGAAAGACTTATCTTTAGACTGTTAATTGCCTTCTTCAATGTTTTAGGATTCAAAACAAACGGCTCACGATTATCGGCTTTATAAGTCAACGTATCAATGTTGTAATGGGAACTGACCAATTCGATTAGATTGACAGCCGATCTCGTATCGCTATTACATTGTCGTATTATCAACTGTAGACACTCATCATTATAAGAGAGAAATCTCAAGTTTCGACATCGTCTTCTTCTTATATTTTCATATAAAATAGCCTTTCTCATGACTTGCTCTAATTCTTGAGATTCCAACACTTTCAATTGAAAGATCTGACAACGGGATAGGATAGCTCGACGAATACGACTCTCTGGGTTCAAGGTAGTAGCACCTATAAAGGAAAATTGTCCCGACTCAATGAATGGTAATAAGAAATCCTGCTGGGTCTTGGAGAACCGATGGATCTCATCGATGAATACAACAATTCGAAGGTATTCCTCCTTTTTGGCCTCTCGTTTCATGTTTTCTTTCCGTATCATAGTCAGTGTCTCTTTTATATCACTAATGGTTGCGTCAGTTGCTGAAAACTCAATAAACACATATCCAGTTTCTTTCGCTAATATTGATGCAATAGAGGTCTTCCCAACGCCAGGAGGGCCGTGCAATACCATTGAAGGTAAATATCCCAATCGTATGAAGTTTTTGATGGAGCCATTATAATCATTGAGTAGATGTCTTTGGCCAATATAATTATTTAAGCACCTTGGTCTTATGATTTCGGATAGAGGTGTATTACCATCAGTGATATTTTGGTTTCTTTCATCTTCATCGCTTTCGTCTATTAATATGTCAATTTCATTATCTTCATTTTGAGTTTGTCGTGAGCCCATTAACTCAAAGTTTTCTGCAGTTATGTCTGTACTTGTTTTACTGGCATTTTTCTTATTTGCTTCGTTTTCATAATCATTCATCCTTATTATAACGAGGACATTCTTATCATATTCATATGTGAAATGCTCGTGTTTACAATTTAAACATCGGTTTTAGAAATAAAACTTTTCATGATAACGAATTTATTACTACGCGTGAACCTAAGATCTTTCGTTGAAAAATGTAAAATGAATTAATTATATTAATATCTTGGATAAATGTATAAATGTATAAAAAAACAACTAACTTTCATGAAGTGTATTAAGTATTATTAACTGAAAGAATTTGCAATCTTATTATCTCTAAAATACTATGTGCTAAACTTTTAATATTGTACATTCTTTAGTCTTTCATTATCAAGAGTATGGCCTGTTGTCAATAAAGACGGAATTGCGTAATCATGGCAATGATGCCATTCATGTAGTATTTGGCGATGGTGTATGACCATTTGGGTTTGTATCAACTACATTCTTTTTCTGTTGAGGCCGGGCATTTTGCGCCTGTTGGTTATTCGCAGCCATGAACATCTCTAATGCTTTTATGGGAGAATTCACATTGTTCATCGTTGAAAATCCCATTAATGCTCTAAGATGTGACATCGCATCACCTACTTGTAATACCCTAACCACATCTTCATGCAAACCGGCGGTATTACATGCGTTTGTTGCCCTAGATGATTGGCGTATTTGACTGAGAAATTCTTGAGGGTCATTGGTTTCATCTTTATTATCGGTGTCCGAATTTGATGAGTTGAAGTCTGTCCATTGCTTTTCCAAACCATCAAAACTAATTGTGCTTTGGTAGTTTAAACACTGGCAGTCTATCCACTCGATACGGAATTCTCTATTCATAAGCATTTTAAAAGCCCCCGAAACATTGCCCACCGATCCATCTCCATAGTTAAATTGTATAGACAATCTTGATATAATAAAAATCGAGCTATTATTCATTACTTGGAATTTCAAACCTGGCAATGTGACAGAAAGCTTTGACACCCCACCATGAATAACTTGAGCAACAAATAGTCTTGGAGCCGTAGAAGTATTTAATTCAAATTGGTGTGGTGCGCCCTGCGTATCCGTATCCAAGGTGTATTTATTATTTGCATTATCGCTTGCAAGATTTGTTTTAGTAGTATTAGTAGTGAGTCTCATAATACAGGTATTCACACAGTATATTTGTATCACTTTCTGCCAATATTCGAGCTTTGATAGGTTTTCATAAGCCTCATTGCCTATCTGGTCAATCAAATTCAAGATTCGAATAACACCGGCATTTCCCAAGTTACGCTTGAAGATCTTCGTATTCATCTCATTTTGTAACTGCTCTTGCTCCTGACTTCTGAAGAATTGTGGACTGTTCATTTGTTTTTGCATAGGCGATTGTAGCTGACCCGATCCCGACACTGGCATCTGGCCCGGTATAGGAACGGTTTGCTTTTGCGGTTGAGGTCCCCCTGGCCTTGGCTGACTCTGAGGAGTTGGTTGCTGTTGTTGCGGTACTATAGGAGTAACGTTGTTGGGAATTCCATTTCCGTTCTGTCCTTGCTGCACCTGTGGTACTTGCTGTTGGCGAAATTGGGGTGGAAATTGGCCAGGCAAAGGAGGCTGCGGCTGGTTTCCCATTTGCGGTGTATGTCCTCGAGATGTGCCCGCTGAGTTATTACCCCCAGGTATCGGAGCTGAATTAGGACCTGAAGCAATCCCATTTGGGTTAAACTGATTAACCTTGGCCATAGGATTTTGACTTGGGATGCTATTCATTTGCTGTATTGTCGCCGCCCTAGGCATGCCCGGTCTCTGTTGTATCTGCTGCTGTATCTGCTGCTGTTGTTGTTGCTGTTGCTGTGCTTGTGGTTGGGGCTGTTGCATTAACGGATTACCAAAATTTTGATTCTGCATCATGTTGTTCATTCCTGTCATATTCATATTCATGCCTGGTACGTTCATCACATTCATATTAACGTTTCCGTTCATTATCTTTCACGTACACTATTAACCCACTCTTATTCTGTTTCCTCTATGCTACGTTATTCCCAATAAAAACTCAGATAATGTTGATATTCTAAAATCGTTGAAATTTTCAAGATAAAAACAAAACCTTTTTTTCGATAATCAATATATAGGTTTGCCAATTTTTATATAAGAATAATATTAGCCCCCAGTTAGTCTTGACTATCGATTAACAAAGATTACACCTTTAATATGTGTTAACACCTTCTTTCTTCATCGATAACCTATGAAAGAGGGCCCTGAATCCATTTTTCAGATGAACAATAAAACACGTGATATGAAAAAATGTCAAATTATGAATTCGAATATAGATATTTATACAGTGAATATACATTAGTTAGGGGTTGGGTAGCCTAAGACTGAGTTCCCATTTAGAGTAGAGGTGTTGCTTACCCATTTGAATAAAGCTGGGTGCGACAATGTAGGTCTTCTGGGCTTCAAAGCCAGTTTCATAATATCGGCACTACCCTCTCTGTCATCCACCTCTCTCGTTTTGTTGGCCCTTCTTTTCAACAACTTGTTGAGGGTGTCTTGCTTCTCTTCTTCGAGGACTTTGTTCTTGTAGTCTTGTCTCCTTCTGGCGCTTTCGGCTTTTCTTAATGCGATTTCCTGGTCGGTTTCCGTTTTCTTGGGCTTGGTCTTCTTGACGTTGTTCATGTTGTCGTCCAACTCGAGAAATTCCTTCTTTGTATCGACCTCCTCCTCTTCGAGGTATCTGGATCTTTGTCTCTCTGTCATTTTCGATAAGTCGGGGTTGGCACGCGGGTTGTATTCGGCCTCTTCGTCTGTGAGGATCAAATCAGCGTCGAGATCCTGTGGTTGCGTCTCAGGCTCTAAAGCACGGCGAGACTTACGACCAGGCTGCAGCCTTTTGGGATGTTCGTCGTATGCTTCGTCATCTTCGTCATCTTCCCCTTCGTCATAGAGCGTCAATTGACGTTTTCGCGTCTCTCTTGTCGTAGAAGGAATGGTCTCGTTTCTTGTTCTAGTTGAAGTTCTTGCGCCGGTCTTTACGGGAGAAACCTTCTTGGGCATTTCATCTTCCTCCTCTTCTCGCAATTCCAAGTCATCATCAATTTCATCCAAATCTTCGAGCTGATAGTTGTCTTCTTCGTCACTAATACTTGGTATTTCTTCTTCCTCTTCTTCTACTTCATCCTCCTCGTCATCCTCCTCTTCTGCCTCATCGTCCTCCTCATCTTCCTCTTCCAAATTTCCTTCGTCACCTTCGTCTTCTGCCGCAGCTTTGGTGTCTTCATCGCCCACATCCTCCAATTCACTGGATTCCTGTTCATCAAAATCAGCCTCTTCTACTTCTTCTCCCTCCTCTTCCTCGTCACCTTCATCTTCGGCGTCTTTCTTTTCCCCATCATCACTTAAAACTGATGATAAATCGGAATCTTGATCGTTGCCATAATTATTAAGGTTATTGTATTGCTCACCGTCTTCTTCGTCTTGATTCAAGGCGACGGCCGATGAATCTGCCTCCGAATATCTTTCGTCTTCCTCACTATCGTGGACTACTGGAGGCATACTTAATTTGCTGTTAATCAACGCTCTTATTCCTTCTGTTAACAACAGCATTAATTCCTTTAATATAGAAAAAAGAGATGTTACACAAAATGTCGCGTATACTTAGTTAGTGCCATATTTATTAATTACTAGCATACTATATACTGGTAGTCGTAATACCCATTGTACATCAATGACCATCCAGTTGGATGAAGGGTTTCGTTTGATCCTAAAAAGTCCTAGAAAAAATAAGAATGCCTTGCCTGTGGAGTCATTTCGACAACTTCAAGCTTGGCCACTCATATACAATCCCTTGATGCTTCTTATTTCGTTCTTAGCATCGACCGCCAAGTTCCTCTTCCTGGGTGTTGTCAGCTTCACGAGAGATGCATTTTTGTCTTCTGGTTGGATCGTGAACAAGTCACTGCTGTTGAAGTAGACCAAATCAGCTTGGTTTTGAAAATCCTTCAAGGCAAAGCTAACGGTCTTGTAACTGGGAATTTCAGAGGCCTGATATGCCTCACAGTTCTTCAATATTTCAGACAAACGGGTCAATCTGGATGTTAATCTGTTTTGGTATAGTTTATCCGTTCTTTCCAACTCCTCCTCTTCTTCCACAAAAGTCTTCGTCGTGGTGGAGTCTAAGTACGAATCTGTCGTCTGGCAAATGGCGTCGGCGTAGAGCTTTCCACTGCCGTCATTTTTGTTTATGGCGACGATCGGAATGTAATTCACTCTGCCGATCAAGTTCAAGTAGCAATCCCTCAACTTGCTTCGAAATTGCTCAAGCAATTCGTAGCGTCGGTTCGCCGTGGTTTCCAACAACGGCCTGAGGACAAATATTCCTATTATATATGCCAATGTTAATCCGATGGCTGACCCATTTGTCAATTTAATGAGATATGCTATTAATCTCGACCGACGACGATTATATTGGAGAGGCGATGATGTGTACGTGCTTGGATCGTATGCTGCCTCCGGTATGGACAACAAGGGGACTGTGCTCATTATTTACCCTTCTAATACTCTTTATTACCTATAGCTTCAACGAATACTGGATTAATACCGTAGCTCTGTTTCATTATGTGGAGTTGAGCAGTTGTTCCTCGGATTGAACCCTACAGTTATATACAGGAATAATCGATTTCTTCGATAACCACAAGGAATACCATAGATAAGGCCATTTGGTTTCTGGGATATGGGTGGTGGAGTCTCCCATAATACGGAGCCACCTATGAAACCATTAGAGCAAGTCTTGAGAGAAAAATTAACCGTTTGGGTGATTTTTACAAGAATTGCAAAAAGCTCATCGCATCACTATACCGCTTGATACTTCACTGGGGGAGGTGGTGTAGAGTCCAGAGGAAGTATCAACGAATGTGTACGGTTTGAGAAATGCTACAGTCACTCAGTCTAGTTGATTCAGCTATATTGTGCTATTTACAGATATGTACATGTGTTTGTCTTTCGTTACTCATTAAGTGATGCAATTAATCTATGATGTCGCCTACGTTATCGACGTAAGGCTTCCGATTTGCGGGCTTGGACCGACCTTTTCTGTTGTAGTAGCCGTGGTTGTTGCCACTATCGAAATTTACCTTGCCGTTGGTGGTGAAGGACTTTCTCAAGTTCTTGCCCTTGGTTCTATTTACACGGGGCACCCCGATGGCACCCAAGTTTATGCTCTGGCCGTAGGCCAATCTCTTACGGGCAAGCTCGACATCGTTGAGCATGTTCTTCTTGAGCTCCTTGCTCTCTTCTTTGCGCTTTTCGCCCCGGAGTCGGAGCCGCTCCTCTTCGCTGTTGGTCGGGACCCAGCTTGATTTCAAGATCCTCCGGATCGCCTCCGGCGACACCTGGAAGTGGTTTGCGAGCTCCACCGTTTTCATGCCCGGCATCTTGTCTTTAATGCTGCGGATGTCCTGGATCTGCTGCCGTGAGAGCTTGTGTGTTGGCTGCCACTCCCCGTACCGCTTCCGTATCGATTCGTCCCGCTTGTGCCACTCGGGCATGCGTTGCTGTTGCTCCTTCTCCTTCTGCTTCACTTTGTTTTTGAATATCTCGTCCGATGCCTCTTTCTTGGTGGAAAATCCTTGCATGCTGGTCTTAAACACCCCTAGATTCGCCCTTTTTTTGAGCCCACAGCTCCCCTGTTGCAATATTAGTCTGAGCATCTCCGTCTATGCTCGATAGCTCTATTTTCCTTGGTATAAGTCGGGTTATCTGTGCTTTTTGAAATATTTCAAAAAAAAAAAAATATATATATATATATCAAAAATATCGCTGTGTACCGCACAAATATACACTGATCATTAAAAAAAACATCCTGTTATCAAAACAGAAAGACATAATCTACTAAGATTAAGGCAATTTTATATCAAAATAGGGTATAAAAGGAATTGACATCTAAGGTTTATATGAACTTTTTAAAGAAATTCTTAGGATCAACTCCCACGGACGAAGTTGCCCTGATTCCGTCAGGAAGATTGTTCTTATCCAGGTCACCACAGTCACCTAAGGGAGAATTGGAATGTTTATACAATGACGCTTTTGCCTCGATCAGGCAAACAACCACGCCCTACTACTACCAATTGTGTGTGACGCGGGTGTATCAAGAAGGGGAATTGGATGCACACGGGTCCAGTGGATTTGACGATTCTGATGACTCGGAGGATAGCGATCACGATACGCCACATTCGATCAATGACGGAGAATCGCGCCGGGGGAGCTCGAAGGACGAGTGGAGCTTTTCTATCTTGGAGGATTTGAAGGTGCACACGTACGACAAGGCGGATGGGAGCAAGGCGCTTGTCTGGAAGGACTTGAACGGGGATTTAGGAGATAAGTTTGAATTTATAATTGACGAGGACATCAAGTTCAACGAGTTCGATTCTTTCATGTTTGCGTTGTATAAGTGTTTATACGAGCTGAAGTACCACAAGAGCTCGGTGAGCATTACGAGCATGGACCAATTGCAAGAATTTGTCCACAACCCCAAATCGGAGCTCTTGAGGTTTGATAATCTTAGAGGGGGGCTCATTGACTACGACGACGAAGAGGATGTTTCGGGCGACGATTACCAGTCTGCATCGTCTGCGGATGAGTTCCATGATGCCGACTCGGCAGCAGCCTCATCTACTAAATCACAGGCTAGAAATGTTGTTGACAAACGGACCGTGGCACCACTCAAACCAACAATGCTTCCGAAGGTTGCATCCAACAAAGAGAAAGAGAATCTGAAGAAGGGGACGGTGGTATATGAAAACTCCAAGTTTGAACTACACTTATTTGACTCGGAGTCGGGGGTTTTCAAGCTTCAGGTTCCCAAATCGCGCATAACGTTGCAGATCATTGAGATGGGTGATTGGAAGTACGTTATCAGCTTCGCAAGTGACGCGGAAGAAAAGAGAATCGACTTTGATTGTGCTATGAATCCTGATATGAATCCAACGTTCAATTTCGAGTTCTTGTCGTTTGTGTTCAACTATTTTGTCACCAAATCGGAAACAGAAACATTGGCGTATTCGTGGTTGTTAAGATTCTCTGACTTTAATGAGTTGCTGCAGTTCCAAGTAAGTTTCATGAAGGCTATGTGGGAGACGCTTAATAAGATGAAATGGAATAAGAGTGAGACAACCGACCAAAACTATGTCCTTGACGCATTTTCCAAGCTTGAGATTGATGATGAAGACCTCACAGAAGATGATAAGAAAGAAATTAGCGAAATGAGTGACGATGACATGGACGTGGATAAGGATTACAGCGACGATGAAGACGCCATTAACAAGTTGGTTAATAAGACTATCCGTGGAGAACCCCGTAGACGTGCTTACCAGGACGACGACGACGACGAAGACGAATATGGCGATTATGAAGAAGAGAAACAGTTGAGCGAATTCAAACGAGAACAAGAGAAGAATTCGAATTTATCGGTTGGGTTTGCCAATGACAGATCCTACGTGGTGAGAGGAGATAAGTTAGGGGTCTTTAATAATAATGATAATAAGTTGAATTACCAAACAACGATAGCGAACTTACGAGACTTGAAGGGTAAGAAGTTTAACCCCGACAAGATGATGTTACACATGCAAGATCAGGATATGATCATGTCCAATAAGAATGTGGATGACAAGCGACTTTACAGGATGGATTTGAATAGAGGAAAGATCGTGGACGAATGGGAGGTAGACAAGAACGTTCCAGTAGAGTCTTACGGGCCAAACAGCAAGTTTGCACAATTGACAAACGAACAAACCTTGACGGGTATATCCAAAAACGGGTTATTCAAGATTGATCCAAGATTGCCCACGACCAAGTTGGTTCACGGGGACGCGAAGCTCTACAGGACAAAGAACAACGAGTTGCTGTCATTGTCTACCACAGAACAGGGGTTCATTGCTGTTGGGTCTGACAAGGGTGACATCAGGTTGTACGATAAGTTGGGAACCAATGCAAAAAGTTTGCTTCCATCGTTGGGTGAAGCAATCATCGGGGTGGATGTTTCGAACGATGGTAGATGGTTATTAGCTACCTGTAAGACGTACTTGTTGTTGGTGGACACCAAGATAGGAGCAAACCAAAGAAACGAGGGCAGCTTGGGATACCTCAAGTCGTTTGACAAGGATAAGAAGCCAAAGCCAAGAAGATTGACCGTCAAGCCAGAACACGTTGCATACATGTCGATGGAGACCGGCGGAAAACCATTGCATTTCACCAAAGCATACTTCAACACGGGGGTCAACTCGAAAGAAACCACCATTGTCACGTCGACAGGTCCCTACATCATTTCATGGTCGTTGAAGAAAATATTGAGCAGATCGACCACCAAGGACGACCAGCCATATTTAATCAAGAGGTACGAGCAAAACGTCATTGCCGATAACTTCAAGTATGGGTCGAACGCCGATGTGATCATCGCCTTGCAAGACGACGTGTCGATGATTAACAAGAGAAGTCTCCGCCGGGCCAATAAAGACTCGCTCTACTCGAGAAATAATATCGTTAATAATTATCAGTAAATAGGTATTTAGGCAATAAATAAATAGTACATAAAAAAGTTGTGGATGGCCAGCAGTAGGGGAAGGCAAACTGGTGCCACGGCCCTTTTCTGGGGGACATCATGCAAAGGCAGGCTCAAGAGCAAACTCACCGTCTGCCGAACCCAAATGATCTCTTCATCTCGTCGATCCAAATGATTCTGAACGCATTAAGTCTGTGGGCCCGGGTGGGCTGATAATGACCAGCATCCACTGTCTTGTGGAACTCCTGCTCTCGTATGGGAATGCGGTTGATTTTGGCATGGATCCGGCGCACGTAGTGGTGGAACCTCGGGGACTCCATTAGATACCTATATAGCCATTCTTCGATTGATCTAGGTGGAGGTTTCATGATGGGCACATTTGGTTTTGGTGATAATTGAAAAAATCACCCTCGAACAAATTAATCGCACAATCTTTTGTTACCACGTAATTAGTTCTTTTTTGCACATTATCTTACAGGAATAGCCACAGACCGATACTACGAGGATATACGCTACGATGATTACAGACGACCAATTGAACACGATTGTTTTGACTTTTGGAATTGCTTCGATGGTGTTGATATTGGTGTACCATACGATTTCGACCAACCTCAAGAACTTGGAGCTGCGCTGAGCAACGGGTTATCTGGGACCCAGGGACATCGGAGGACGTCTGAAAGACGAAGAGAGAGCCCATACGAGCCATCTTCCCACCACGCCGCTTTCGAGCCAACGAGCCCACACTTCGTCGTCACACTCCGTCTTCACCTCGCCCACACTCCATCCACATTTGCCCACCCTTCACCCACCATGTTTCTCCAGACAGAGACGGTCGTTGCGACACCCCTACGGCTCTCCGTCGGCACTATATAAGTTTATAGAAGATGTACTATAGCAAAATACACATAGTCGTGTACTCAACACCGGTATTTAGGCAATATCAACAGAGCAGAAGTAATGGGTGGAACCACCAACACAGGGCATACACCATGGATTCGACCAAGAAATGCTCGAGGTGCCGAGGGAAGCGGCTCGAGGAGACGGAGTTTGAGTTGTTCAAGTACTCGACGTGTAGCAAGTGCCGCAACAAGCGCAAGATCATCAAGCCGTTTCCCAGCATCGCCAACCCACCGGGAGGATTCCACGCCAACGTGTACCATCGGTTTGCCAGCTATCTCGACGAGTTGAAGACCAACAAGACCACTGACTTGAGCGGCGTGCGGTTCGTGGAGTGTGTCAACGACGACGACTTTCCCGTGTACACGATACCCCAGATCGACCAGCACCCCAACGCCAACGAGTTGTATTCGGGCATCTCGAAGAAGTTGATCAAGCGGTACATGGACCCCATCACCATGGCCACCGGGTACAAGTTCCCGATCCGGGACTACCACAAGGGAGGCATCAAGACCAAGAAGATCTCGTTGATGTTCATCTGCTGCCAGGACAAGACGAAGCAGCGCAAGTCCCGCAGCAAGCAGAACAAGCGCAGCTCCAACAAGCTCAAGATCTACAACTGTTTTTCCAAGGTCAATCTCACCTACGACTTGCTCACGGGCGCCGTGTCGCTCGCCTACAGCCACAAGTGCCATCGCAACAGCAACACGGTCGAGTATGACGATGTCCACCACCTCGAGCCACGGCCGGAGGACCGCGAGATCGACGAGCTCAGCACGTCCATCCAGTCGATCGCCGCTGCTGCGGTGGAGAACAAGCTCCTCAACATCGACGACCGGCTTATCAACAGCTAGCACCTGGTCCAGCTTGCTGGGCCAGGTGCTCTACGACGCCGATTGGCCTGATTCCAGTTCTTCGAGACCGGGCAGTGTAGCCCAGATATCCCAGCTGCGCTATCTGGCTATCAGGCTATCCGGACTAGCTGGCCTAGCTGGCCTAGCTGCCACAGTGACATCACCAACGGCCGCTTATCGCAATCGGCTCCTGCTACCCTTCCACAGCCTGTCACCTTATCGCCATCCACACCCACACGCCCCCTGCACCCGTCCATGCACCGGCTCGCTTGCTCCAACAGCACCTAGTTTGCACCTAGGTTGGCCCGTTGGCCCCACAGACGCATCATAACTAAGCGGACCCGTCGTCCCCAATCGGTCACATATTGGTCAGCTCCACCCCCATTGCTGATTCCGACCGTTAGTTCCGCTGACAAAGCCACCATCGGTGACTATCGAAATTCCACCTCCTACTATGGCTTACAGTACCCTGGTTGGGAAATACAGATTGCGTATGCTTGTATAAAAACCATTGTTCATTTCATTGTCTCTCGCACTTGTATTTTATAACCGTTAAATATTTTAGATATAAGGGACCCCACCTGAAATATAGCATAAAAACCCACATTATTTATTAGATTTGCTTTAGTGTATAGTTAAAGAGATACAACGATTAGTGGAGGATATGTCTAGGTATAGAATCTTTCCTATCGGCGAACCGGATAGTGATCACAGCAATAGTCAGTCGCCGATTTGCGAGTATCGCATCTACAGCGACCAGAGGATCCAGTTAATACCCACATTGGAGGAAATCCTTGATGACAAGAGTGTGGGACCATTCAACCGCAGCAACTTTGTTCAGTACTTGGCCAGCAGCCACTGCTTGGAGAACTACGAGTTTATCATATTCATGAACGAGTACATGGGAGAGAGCCAGGGGGAGAGCCAGAGGGACGAGCGAGTGCGGAACTGGCAGTACATCAAGGGGACGTTTTTGGTGGACGATGCGCTCAAGGAGATCAATCTTCCGTGTAATGTACGGCTGGGGCTTCTAGGGGGCGACGAGGAGTTGCCTTCGGGCTTCGTGGTGGGTCGGGCCCGGCTGATTATCTACGACATGCTCCTCGACTCGTACAACGACTTCATACGGGCCATGAAGCTACAGCCCCATAACGGGTGTTTCCGCCGCAAGTCAGACACCGTCGCTCCGACGCATCCACGGACGCCAATACTTCCGCAGACCCCCGAGTCGACCAGCGTGGGCACCATCATGGCTCCAGGCCGGAGCCATGGAGGCTGCGATGTGTTTTCGCCGTTGTCATCGCCGCCGATGGGGGGCTACGACGACGAGAAGGTGGACGAGTTGGCGTCCAGCGTGCACGTCGACTCGCGGCACAACAGCAACAGCTCCGGCTCGCGGGGGCTGTCGATCGGGTCGTTGGTGGACCTGTTCAAGAACCACGATCTTGTCAATTGGCGCAAGACCGCCAAAAAGCTCCGCATACGACGCTTTCTGAACGAGATATAGCCAAGAACGGGCCCCGGAGTCCTCTGGGTGCTCCAGGACCTGCTCCAGGACCTGTTCCAGGCCCTGTTCCAGGGCCTGCCATGCGTAGGGCTCGTCCCTAGCGAGGCTAATGCATTAACATCCTAATTTACATAGAATAATAGATCCCCTCAACCGTTATCGTGTGTAGTGCTACCGAAACCATATGGGTGTCGTCTATTGACGTTTCGCCTGATCATTTCTCTCTCCTCCACACATAGGGCACCCCAGGTTGTGGCACCACCGTATTAATTAGACCAAAATCCGATAACCTGGAACCCCTAGTGTGCGTATTTCGCTGCATCTGCTGTTGGATTACGGACTCCCGTTTCTCCACCCAGCAAGGGTGATGATCCCACAGTCAGGTACAATAAGCTCGAACGCAGCATGTACGCTAGCGAGGCGAAGGAGCACAAGGTCCGTATGTGGGTACGAAGGAGTCGGTCATGGATTGGAGTAGGGGAACCGTGTAGGGGTACCGTGTAGGAGCACCGTATTTGGTGCATGCGGGTGTCAAAACCACAGGGCAAATGATGGACTTACTGAAAATGGAAATACGCAGAATACGTGTAGATACGGCTTAAGAACGATATGGGTGGTTGGGTGGAAGATAGGGCCCCAGACCGTAATGGGCTAGTGTTGCGCATGCTGCGAATAGACGGATTAGGGTGCAAGAGAAGGGTCAGATCGGTCAACTTGGCCAGATAGGACGGGCAGGGCCAAAGAGAACGCTAGTACAGCCGCTATCAGAATCATGATCGTATCCATAAACTATCTACCAAATATCTACTATACAAGAAATGAACGTCGCCCTCATTGACGGGCTTTTTCCTTCAACATCCTCAACTCGTGCTCGGACTTCTGGCTGCCCTTCTCGATGATCAAGTTCTTCAAGAGCTTGTTCTCCATCTCCAACTGCTGCGTCTTGGACTCGAACGTCTTGATCATCCGGTTGAGGTTGGAGATCTTGGTCTCCATCTGCTTTTCCTTCATCTTCTTCTTGATGCGGAACCGGGCGCTGGCCGCGGTGTTGCGTCGACGCTTGTCCAACTCAGAGTCGTTGGAGCCGGCCGGGAGCGGTGCTGCTGCCT
Organism: Debaryomyces maramus; assembly: GCA_030583545.1. Taxonomy (NCBI): domain Eukaryota; kingdom Fungi; phylum Ascomycota; class Pichiomycetes; order Serinales; family Debaryomycetaceae; genus Debaryomyces; species Debaryomyces maramus. Next base: position 665,777 of record JAJMIL010000004.1, read on the forward strand.
CCATCATCGTGTCGACAGAGGGCCCGTCGAAGGAGGCCCCGTCGAAGGAGGCCCCGTCGAAGGAGGTCCCGTCCACAGACGGTCCCAGCGCCGGCCCTGGAGTGGGGCCTGCCGTCGGCCGTTCGCTAGCGTTCTGCTGGTGCTGGGCCACCAACGCCGACAACAACTCGATCTGGCTCAGCGACAACCCCGCCGACTCGAGCGACGTCTTGGCCCCCGGCGGCACCGGCCACTTGGGCAACTTGGAGATATTGAGGTTGTTGTTGGTGTCGTGAAAATCGTGGTTATCATCAAAGTCGTTCTTGTGCAAGTCGTTCTTGTGCAAATCGTTCTTGTGCAAATCGTTCTTGCCAACGTCGTTCTTGCCCACGTCGTTCCGGCCGTGAAAGTCGGCAAGCGGTTCTCTGGCCACTCCGTGGTCGCCGAAGTGGTCTCTGCTGCTGTTACCAGGACGCCCGTCGTCGAACGGCGTCCCTGGCTTCTTGTCTTCGTCGGGAAAGATGAACGAGTCGTCCGCAAAGGCTGCCAAATCGAGCGAAAGCTGCCCGTCCATGTCCATGTTGGGGGTCAAATCGCCCGTGCTGCCGGTGTTGGTGTTCATGAAGTTGTCGATGTACACCAACTGCTCTAGCAACGCCGAAGACGTGGCGTTGTGGTCGGGGTCCGTGCTGGGAACCTCGCGGGCCATATCTGGGACCTGCGATGCCACCGAGGCATTACGCAAGTTGTCCAGCTCTATTTTGAAATCACGGGGGTTATTCATGTCTAGTATCTCTGGCTGTGGGCATACGGAGGTCGTTGATACGGAAGACACTGTTACCTCTGGCGTTTTCGTTATTCCTAGTGTATATATACCTTTACTAACCACAGCATTTCATAAAATGGGTGCTAGATTACGAAAATGCACGTGACCGCAACCACCTCTCTATCAATCTGGTCTATCTAGCCTCTGACTAGCCTTTGATTAGCCTCCGTGGTCGTCGGCAGGCGAGTGCAGAGGACACCATCGTGGCCGCAGAGGCCCTGGACGACGACTACAGCTGTTTCGGCGGCTCGAGCGTGAGTCTGGGGCCTTCAAGGGCCGTCTACAGTAGTTTTTGCAAAAAAAATCCGTTTTTCCGTTATACACCCATATATATGTTTATGTCCCATATCTACGTACCCAATGTATCCTTCGTATCGCGTTACACTAGCCAGTGTGCTGCCGGCCTGCTGGCAGGCCTGGCACGCATGGTATTACGACCAGTGGGGGCAATTGCAGCCCGTAGGCTGCAATTGCACCCGGTGTAGCTTCTTGTCCTTCCTAGTTCGATCTGGTCTTCATCTTGATGGCCAAAGGCGACTGGTTGGCGGCCTTCAATCTGTACTCGGCGAATGTTCTGAACGAGTTCCCGTTGGTAGGTCTCCACTTGAGACCGTTACGGCTACTGTTTTTGACCACGTTGAACGCAGTGGAGGCCACTGCTTCTTTCTGGAACCCTAATCTGCTGACGGTGCTGAATGTTCTGGCGAGCATGCTATGAATACGGACGAATAAACCAGAAAAGCATGGCACATCAGTGGAATTTATAACTGAAAAATTTATTTTTGTGCGAGTGGAACCACAGTGTTATCGGGCCAATGATTCCATGTGATGGAGCAATCAGAACCGAGCAAGACAATAGGCGCAAATCCGAAGCATTAGTGAGGGATGGAAGGGTTGGCAGTACGAAACAGATGGGGATCGTGGTGGCAGAGGGGAGCAAGCAAGAGTAAGCGCAAGAGTGTAAGAGTGAGCGTAAGAGCGAGAGCAATGGTGGGCAATAGGAGCAATGGGTAGAGAATGGCATGCGATAATTGGGGTGATTTATGTACTTTCAGGTACTTTTGTAGTCTTTTGTAGTCTTTTGTAGTCTTCTGTAGTCTTTTGTGGTCTTTTGTGGTCTTTTGTGGTCTTTTATAGTCTTTTGTAGTGTTTCAGTATAATGCACTATTCGTTCTCTATACTATACAAGATTGAAATGAATGTTTATATTCACTACACTATTTATATTGCACTTTTTTCTATCATACTAGAATCACTATGCTATTCACTGATCTACTCTCACTATTCACTGATCTACTCTACCACTATTTTACTACCACTATTTTACTTTCATCACCACTATTCTACCACTATTCTACTTTCATCACCACTATTCTACTACTATTCTACCACTATTCTATTACCACCACTCTACTTTCACTACCACTCTACTTTCACCACCATTTCACCACCACCACCCACCTTCATCCTGACTCTGCTCTCCTGACTCGCTTCTCGCTTCCTCCAATATCACCTTGCACCTTTGTCCTCTTGGCTTGGCTATCCTCGCTAGCGCGCCCTTCACTTCTTCTCTCGCCGGAAGATAACCTCCGGCGGCATTCTACCCCCGCGGTCCGCCCCTGGTCCCCAGGCCGAGGTTGTTTTTTTGCAGTGCGCTATCGGCGCGGTGCCTCGGACTTTCTCGCTCCCTCCCCGAACACCTGTGCTCCATTCTGCCACGTCCAGCCACCACCCTCGCTTCTCGACCGCTATAAACTTCTCCCGCTCTACCCTCCCCCAGTATGGCCATTCTGCCTCGCTACGTTTCCCCTAAGCTCTCCTCTCGTCTCGTCACCGCTCCTTCGTGTCCCCAGATGCCGTTGGGGCCTCCAGTCTCGCGGGCCTTCGGAGTAGTTGCTACCGGGGCGCCAGGGCTCGCAACGCGATTTTCTGTCTATTTGACCTCTTGCAAATTACCACGATCCAATCAAATGATAACATCCTATCTCCCGCTATAGTAAAATTTAAACAAAAGTGAGTCAGTGGACGGGCATTTTCATTCCATAACATATAAGAAGCTATCGTATCGGACTATTGCTACAATTATTTCAGCCGAACCATATTATCTAGGGAAATGAGCGTTAATAATGGACAGAAGATAAACCAAATGCGCAGAGAGTCTACGGTGTTAGGCCCCATGAACAAGATATTGGTGGCCAACAGAGGAGAAATCCCTATCAGAATTTTCCGGACGGCACACGAGTTGTCAATGCAGACGGTGGCCATCTACTCGCACGAAGATAGGTTGTCGATGCACCGGTTGAAGGCAGACGAGTCGTACGTGATAGGCAAGAAGGGCCAGTTTTCGCCAGTGCAGGCGTACTTGCAGATCGACGAGATCATCAAGATCGCCAAGGCGCACAACGTGAACATGATCCACCCGGGGTACGGGTTTCTCTCTGAGAACTCGGACTTTGCCCGAAAGGTGGAGGAGGCAGGGCTTGCGTGGATCGGGCCCTCGTACAAGACCATCGATTCCGTGGGTGACAAGGTCAGCGCGCGGACGTTGGCCATCGAGAACGACGTGCCGGTGGTGCCAGGGACACCCGGGCCCATTGGCGACGTCGACGACGCCGTCAAGTTTGTCGAGAAGCACGGATACCCTGTGATCATCAAGGCAGCGTTCGGAGGGGGCGGCAGAGGTATGAGAGTGGTCAGAGAGGGCGACTCCATGGCCGATGCGTTCGAGAGAGCGGTTTCCGAGGCCAAGACTGCGTTCGGCAACGGGACCTGTTTCATCGAGCGGTTCTTGGACAAGCCCAAGCACATCGAGGTGCAATTGTTGGCCGATAACTACGGCAACGTCATCCACCTTTTCGAGCGGGACTGTTCGGTCCAGAGACGTCACCAGAAGGTCGTGGAGATCGCGCCAGCCAAGACGTTGCCCAAGCTGGTCAGAGACGCCATTTTGACCGACGCCGTGAGGTTGGCCACCCTGGCCAACTACCGTAATGCCGGTACGGCCGAGTTCTTGGTCGACGAGCAGAACAGACACTACTTTATAGAAATCAACCCCAGAATCCAGGTGGAGCACACCATCACCGAGGAAATCACCGGGGTCGATATTGTGGCCGCCCAAATCCAGATCGCCGCCGGTGCATCCTTGAAGCAATTGGGCTTGTTGCAGGACAAAATCACCACCAGAGGGTTTGCCATTCAGTGCAGAATCACCACCGAAGACCCCACCAAGAACTTCCAGCCCGACACCGGGAAAATCGAAGTGTATAGGTCTGCCGGGGGTAACGGGGTCAGATTGGACGGTGGAAACGGGTTTGCCGGCTCCATTATCTCGCCCCACTACGATTCTATGTTGGTCAAGTGTTCGTGTTCCGGTTCCACCTACGAGATCGTGAGAAGAAAGATGTTGCGGGCTTTGATCGAATTCAGAATCAGGGGGGTCAAGACTAACATTCCGTTCTTGCTAGCATTGTTGACCAATGAGACCTTTATTAGTGGTGACTGTTGGACGACTTTCATCGATGACACCCCATCGTTGTTCCAAATGATCAGCTCGCAAAACAGAGCTACCAAGTTGTTGCAATACTTGGGTGATATGGTTGTCAATGGCTCGTCCATTAAGGGTCAGGTCGGCCTTCCTAAATTGGATACCGAGGCCTTGATTCCAGAATTGCACGAACCAAAGACCGGCATCAAGATTGATATTAATAACCAGGTCGTACCAAGAGGCTGGAGACAGGTATTGTTAGAAAGCGGCCCCGATAAGTTTGCCCAAGAAGTCCGTAACTTCAAAGGTACTTTACTTATGGATACCACTTGGAGAGATGCCCACCAGTCGTTGTTAGCCACAAGATTAAGAACGGTTGACTTGGTTAACATTGCACCAACTACTGCTATTGCCTTGAACGGCTGTTTTGCCTTAGAATGTTGGGGTGGTGCTACCTTTGATGTTTGTATGAGATTCTTGTATGAAGATCCTTGGAGCAGATTGAGAAAGTTGCGTAAATTGGTTCCAAACATTCCATTCCAAATGTTGTTAAGAGGAGCTAACGGTGTCGCATATTCGTCGTTGCCAGATAACGCTATCGATCAATTCGTGTTACAAGCCAAGGAAAACGGTGTTGATATCTTCAGAGTGTTCGATGCGTTGAATGATTTGGAACAATTGAAGGTCGGTATCGATGCCGTCAGAAAGGCCGGCGGTGTGATCGAAGCTACTGTCTGTTATTCTGGTGATATGTTATTACCGGGTAAAAAGTATAACTTGGAATACTACTTGAATGTGGTTGATGAAATCGTGAAGTTGGGCACCCATTTCTTGGGTATTAAAGATATGGCTGGTACATTGAAACCAAAGGCTGCAAAATTATTGATAAGTTCCATTAGAGAAAGGTACCCAGACTTGCCAATCCATGTCCACACCCACGATTCTGCCGGTACAGGTGTCTCCAGTATGACTGAAGCTGCCAAGGCTGGTGCTGATGTAGTGGATGCTGCCTCAAATTCCATGTCTGGTATGACATCTCAGCCTTCAATCAGTGCCATTTTGGCGTCATTAGAAGGTGACGTCGAAACCGGCTTACAAGCGTCTTTAGTAAGGGAATTAGATAACTACTGGGCTCAAATGAGATTGTTGTATTCTTGCTTCGAGGCCGACTTGAAGGGTCCTGACCCTGAGGTTTATCAACATGAAATTCCTGGTGGCCAATTGACCAACTTGTTATTCCAAGCTCAACAATTAGGATTGGGAACGAAGTGGTTATTAACAAAGGAAACATACAAGATTGCAAACAGATTATTGGGCGACATTGTTAAAGTCACTCCAACCTCGAAGGTTGTCGGGGACTTGGCGCAATTCATGGTTTCTAATAACTTGAGTGAAGAGGATGTTACGAAATTGGCATCTGAGTTGGATTTCCCTAGTTCCGTGTTAGACTTTATGGAAGGTTTGATGGGTACTCCTTATGGTGGTTTCCCTGAACCTTTGAGAACTAACATTTTAGGTAACAAGAGAGCTAAGTTGAATAATAGACCTGGACTTAACTTACCTCCTATTAATTTTGCCTCCATCAAGGAAGAATTGGTTTCGAGATATGGTGCAACCATCGACGAATGCGATATTGCTTCCTACATCATGTACCCAAAGGTGTATGAGGATTACAGGGAATCATTGGAAAAGTTTGGTGACTTATCTGTGTTGCCAACCCGCTACTTCTTGAAGCCATGTGATATCAATGAAGAAGTCGTCCTTGACATCGAACAAGGTAAGACATTAATCATCAAGTTATTAGCCGTTGGGGAAATTTCCCAAAAGACTGGTTCAAGAGAAGTTTTCTTCGAGTTGAATGGTGAAATGAGATCTATTACTATCGACGATAAGACCGTTTCAATTGAAACCAAGACAAGACCTAAGGCCACTGGCCAAAATGAGGTTGGTGCCCCAATGGCCGGTGTTGTGGTCGAGGTGAGATCGAAGGTTGGTCATGAAGTTAAGAAGGGTGACCCAATTGCCGTTTTATCTGCTATGAAAATGGAAATGATGATCAGTTCTCCAGTCCTGGGTAAGATCGGTGACATCCTCATCAAGGAAGGTGATTCAGTTGATGCCAACGATTTAATTGCAACTATTGTCAAATAGGCTTGAAAGCTTTAATTTTAGAATCGTATTTTTTATTTATTCCGTGTATATTCATCTAATATTAATAACAGTTACGTTGTTGAAACATTATATATTATGCTTATGATTATTATATATATTATATTTATCCAATGACCTGCTCTTGTAAGTGTATTCAAATAGCTTTTTAAAATACAAATGCCGGGAAAATGAGCTCTATTCTATATCACTTAAAGGCCTACTAGCATTCAGGACGATCCACGTCCTGACTCAGTGCCTTCCAAGAGGATAAATGTAACAAGATCCAAGTTTATGTAGTTTAGTTGTTTACTTGTACACCTTAGATACTCCCCGTTTCCTAGGCACACTTCTCAACCCCAATTCCCTGTGTCTCTTACTTACAATATCCCGTCTTTTTTGGTCGTCTAGTTTCTCCTTTTGCTCCTTTACACTGATTTGTTTGCATAATTCACCGTTCTCGTTTACCAACTCATTCAACTCATCCATCAATTGTTGTTCTTCCACCAACTTCAGTTCGATTTCTTCGTCCTCTATTTCGGTCATCCCATTCCAATGGGGGTTCTGTAATATCTCATTAGTGAAATTGGTCTGTGATAAGATTCGTATCCACTGATTTAATAGTTTATCCGTATTCTCAGTTGAATCTTGTGTTTTCATGATGTTTGTTTGAGTGCTTCTAATAGCCTGGATCATGGTGGAGACCGTCTCATTTATACTCGTGAGCTGCTGCAACTCCTTCTCTAATGCTAACTGACGCTTAGAGGATGACATAGTCAAGTTGGGATTAAATTCACGTAACTAAAGAATTTATGTTTATATTGTTTTGATATTTAGATATTACGCTTTTTTTCTAATCTTGAAAATTTCGAGATTAGCAAATTTACCTCTTTGCATTTTTCCTTCGAATACTTCAAATACAGAGTAATATGGATGATTCGTTACCTACTAGATGGGAGATTGAGTTGGAGTTTGTGCAATCGTTGGCCAACATCCAGTATTTGAACCATTTAGCGCAAAACAATTATCTAAATGACCCCGAGTTTCTTAATTACTTGGAGTACCTAAACTATTGGAAAAGACCCGAATATTCCAAGTACTTGGTATACCCAAACTGCTTGCATATCTTGACGTTGCTCCAGAATGAGGAGTTCAGAAAGAACATATTGAGTCCCGATTTTATGAACACCCTCATGAACGATATGGTGAAGAGATGGCAGGACCAAGACAGCGTGCTTGATATAACACCAGCGTCACAGCTAGAGGGAATGAATGCGCCAAACACCGTGGATTCTAAAACTGCTGATGGTATTCAAATGCCTAGGAGTTCTAATAGTGTTTCCGATAATCAATCTACGGCCTAAACCTGAACATGTCTAGGGGTGTAGAATTCAACTCCAGCGTCGATACTAATGTGTCCACGGTTAAGTATACTTTAGTTTCTGATTCCATACGTCGATGGCTATGCCTTTGTTCTTTGGACACCCGGATTCCCTGGGGTTTTAATGGTCTAAAAATACCAGAACCTGGTCAATTGCTACAACCAGCCCAGGATCAAAGCAAAATACATCGCTTACTACTAATCATCCCTTAAGAAGTAAACATCATTATGTCTACGGCCACCGTATGCTACAATTGGAACTCCGGATGGAGGTCTGGGGTACTTCAATTTTCGATTACGCCTAAAACGAAAGCGATTTTGGCCGTCTAAACGTCACCATAGCTCGAAGTACCTCTCCCATCTTCGTCCATATCAATATGAACTAGGTTTTGCCCGTTTATAGCTGTATATACCTCTAATACACTTGAAAATACGTTTGGGTGATGACATTACACAAAATCAGCATGAGAGATCGTTTTGACCACGATAACAATTGCTGCTTCGAATGATAGACTGGATAAAAACTTACTGAACAGCAATTACTTTCTTAGAATACAATATTGGTCAATAGAACAGTAATGGAATCTCGGCAACTAACAAATCACGATAAATATGAGAGGCACTTTCAAGTTGTCGGCAAAGTTGCTGGCAAAGTGTCCCAAAAATTGAAGCTCTCCATAAGCGAATTGTTGTTTCTTGTGTCTTTCGTGGTCAATTTCTTCGTGGGTAAGTTGATACACTTGACTTCACAAAAGGAAGAGGTTTACAACTACTACAACAACAAGCGCAATGTGTTTAACCAAATTTTTGTGAAGAGAGGATGGGGATGGACCACCTTGATCATAGTATTGTTCTACTCGTGCTTGCTCTACACCAGTAGCCACCCCAAGATGCAAGGGAAGCAGCAGAGAATCCAAATGATAAAACGAGGCGTTATTAACTACGTTGTTTTGACGGTGTGGTGGGTACTATTCACCCAGTGGTGTTTTGGATTGCCCATCATGGACAAAGTGTTTGTGTGGACCGGAGGCAAGTGTACAGGCATAGTCCACGACAGACTCGTTCGCCACAACCCGTCGTTTGCTACTGCAGGCGTGTTTTCGCAGTTAGAAACCGATCTTTCCTACGAATCAAACAGAATCACTTCCTACATGTGCAGACGGTTGAAGGGCTCCTGGGAAGGCGGTCATGACCCGTCGGGTCATGTCTTCTTGCTCATCCACTCGTCCTTGTATCTCTTCCTCGAGGCTTTGCCGTTCTGGCGCTCGTGGGAGACCTTGCACCAAAACTTCTCCGGCTTGGTGCAAAACCTCCGAGCTGGCCACACCAGCAGACCCCATCTCCTTTTCTCCTTCGTGCTCCACACCCCACATGTCCTAGTACTTCTGTTGATTGCCCTCTGGTGGTTCATGCTTTTCATGACGAATATCTACTTCCACTCCATCTCAGAAAAACTCGTGGGGCTCGTCTTTGGTTATTTTGGCGTCGCCGTGGTCTACTACTGCCCCAGATGGCTATCACCCTCCCATCCAACAGACTCTTCCACCGCTTATAAATAGTTTCCCTTATAAATAGTATATTTTTGTCTACGATATAATCTATAAACTATACTAAACTAGAAATTCCTCCCGTATATTAGAATGCATCCAAATATTCACAATCTCAGACACAAATAAACGTCTTCCCTGCCTGTATAGACCATAATTGTAGCCAGAATGTAGCTATCGTCTCTGCCTGTACAAGCCTTACCTACGTTCACGATAGTACCAAAACGGCAAAAACCTCTGATTTAAGAACCGTGATAATGTAAAACGCGATGGTGTTACACGATTTTTCAAAATACAAACACCTTTTAAAAACGCGATTTGTTTTGTCCCTTACGAATGATCGCTCTTGTTCAGCATAACATGTACTAGTTCGATTAGAAGCAGGTCGCAGGAGGTGGTGAAGGACGGGGAATTGAAGCAGTAAGAAATTAGAAAAAGTTTTGGTCTTCAATATATGTCCTTCTTTTGAAGTAACTACTTTTATCAATATTGGAGGAAGAAAGCAGGTAATTAGGAAGAACATTTCCGATTAAAACATAGCTAGAAATTCATATATCTAGAACCACTCGTTTGAAAATTCTTGAAGGACTACTTAAAACTCGAGATATTACAAAAAACATAGAGAAGAACACAGAGGTTGAATTGAGGATACTGCCGTTGATAAATAGTAGAAAATAAGGAAGGATGAATATGCTACATTTGTTAGTATTCATCGGATTATATATGATGAAAATGGTGCTGGGGTCGGTGATAGTAGGGTTTCCCTTGAGTGAGCAGTTACCAGACGTTGCCCGGGTGGATGAAGAGTATTCGTTTACCTTGGCCAACACCACGTACAAGGGCGATGGATCGGTGACGTACTCAGCGTCGGACTTACCAAAATGGATGTCATTTGACGCCGGGGCCAGGACGTTCAGCGGAAAGCCATCGGAGGGTGATGCGGGCCAGTTTGACGTGACGTTGACAGGCCAGGACTCTCTGGACGGGTCAAAGCTCTCGCAGAAATACACTATGATCGTGTCCAAGGACCCGGGGTTGCATTTGACGTCGCCAGATGCCATGTTCACCCAAATCGCCAAGTATGGCTATACAAACGGACACGACGGGTTAGTGGTGAACCCAGGAGACAAGTTTGATATCAAGTTTGAAAAATCTGTGTTTGAGTCTTACTCGAACTCGTCCAGACCTATCGTGGCCTACTACGGTAGATCTGCCGATAGAAGTTCATTACCAAACTGGATCAACTTTGATTCAGACGACTTGTCGTTCTCGGGCACCATTCCCTCCGTCACATCGGAAAATGCACCATCATTTGAATTTGGATTCAGTTTTATTGCGTCTGATTATTATGGTTACGCGGGTGCTAGTGGTATTTTCAAGTTGGTAGTAGGTGGCCACCAGTTGAGCACCTCGTTAAATGAAACAATCAAGATTAACGGTACCTTGAAGAGTGAAATCGATATTGACGTGCCAATATTATCTGACGTTTACTTGGATGGTTCAGTAATCTCTCGGGATAACATTTCCCAGGCGTACGCCGAGGATTTACCTGACTACGTCACTTTCCATGAAGATAACTATACCTTGACGGGTCAATTTCCTGGCTCTTCTTCATTAGATAACTTCACAGTTGTCGTGGAAGATAATTACGGTAACAGCGTTGATTTGCCATATCTGTTTGATGCTATTGGGTCTGTGTTTACCGTTAAAGATTTGCACAATGTTAATGCTACCAAGGGTGAATTCTTTAATTACGAACTCTTAAAATCGCTCTTTACCAACTACAATGACACCAAAGTCTCGGTTGACTACAATGCTGACTGGTTAACATACCACAAAGGAAATAGGACTTTCAACGGTAAAGTTCCTAAAGACTTTAAGGACCTTAAAGTCAAAGTGAAAGCTGAATCAGACTATGATAATGAAACTAAGAGCTTTAACATTGATGGAATCACAAAGAAGAAGAAGAAGTCTTCGTCCTCATCAAAATCTTCATCGACAAGCTCGTCATCTGGATCATCATCATCATCAAGTTCAGCAGGTGCAACTACACACAAAAAATCAAGTGGTGTTAATAAAAATAAGGCGTTAGCTATTGGGCTTGGAGTGGGTATTCCAGTATTTTTAATTGCACTTGCAGCTCTCATTTTCTGCTGCTGTTGTTTCAAGAGAAGAAGAAGGGATGATGATAAGTCTGATCAAGAAAAATTCGGCAGTACGCAAGAATTAACAGGACCAGGATTCGGTACTACTGTCGATAAGAATGAGAACAACGAGGCAAGTAAGCAACTCGCCTCACATAATGTTATGAAACTAGAAGACAAAGAAAAGTTGGCCTCTGACGTGCATAGTACTTCATCATCGTTAACCCATGTTGAATCCGAATACAGTGATGATTCAAGATACTTTGACGCACAAGAAAAACCAATCAAGTCTTGGAGAGCAAACGATACTTCCGATATTGCAAAGGCAGGTGCCGTTGGTGCCGTTGGTGCAGGCGTTGCTGGTGCCGGTATGGCCGGTGCTGTTGCTGTTGCAGGTAATGATAAGAATAGATTCAGACAATCCGATGGTTCAATGAGTACTGTAAACACCGAGCAGTTGTTTTCGGTTAGATTAGTTGATGATATTTCTGCGAGAAACTCTAACCAATCTTCATCATATGCATCAGGACAATTCATAAGTAACAATTCATTAAATGCATTATTAATGAGAGAAGATTCGGGTAATATTCAAAAATTAGATAGCGATGGAAATATCGTGGAATCGTCGAATAATGTCCCAAGAGACCTGTCCAGAGTTTCCAGATCTCCAAGTAACTTGGATATTCTTGTGGAAGAAAACTCAAAGGACAATTCAAACGAAGACTCTCATAATGATTCACAGAATGATGCCAGAACACTCATTCAAACTAATCAAATATTAGATAACGATCACGGTAACGATGCTGCCAGCTTAGATTCATTTATTCATCTTGAAGAATCGAAGAATAGCTCAGGCTCTAATAGTTATAACCAGTTGATCAACGAAGACAATAAAGTCGCAGCATTCGATGACGAGTTCATGGTAACAAAAAATCCAAATGGTGAAATAAAATGGTTAGAGTCAAGTCCCCATAGTAACGACAACTTAATATCCCCCACCTCAGACGCGAATTGTCATACCCCAAAGACAGTGTATACATTACCAACTTCTCCAATGAGAAGCTCAAACTTGTCGGCTATCTCTTTAGCTAGATCAAGTGTTGAAAACTTGCTGACAACAAATGGAACAAAAGCAAAGTTGGTTGACTTTACTAGAAAGTCCAGTATGAGAGAATCGGCATACGAGCCTCAATTTGACTTCCACGGTGAAACGGCGCAAATTCACGACGATGACGATAGTGTCTAGTTGAATTGCAGGCAGTATCGCAAGATTAAGATCTTTAAATTGGCATTTTCATACATGAGGAGTTTAGGACATAACCTTTCCTTCAAGTTTGACATTAATTCATTTTTAATAATATTTTTAATTCACAGATAAATAATTTTTTTGTTTTTGTTTTTATCCTATGGTGTTTGGTATATCTTGTTAATAATTTTTATATTGTTTGTACTAATAGTTTTTATACCTACTTTAATTAATGCTTTATAATTGAATATGAATATGTATTAAAATATGTTATAAACTAACGCAAGAAAACAAATTTGAAGGGAAAAATGGAAAATTAGAGCTTAGGCTTTGCTGCTGACTTTGGCAATGTTTCAACAAAGTTAGCAGTATCTTGTGCTCTCCTTCTGCCTTCAACATATTCCATCATTTCCGAATAGGTCTGCGGAATAATGGAGCAATAGCTAGATTGGTCATCGCCGTTCGAGTTCCTTGGTACAAAGAATGAGTAGATGAAGGTACCCGATTCTTTGGCGTCCTCGCTTTCTAATTGCTTGATAAAAGTATCAACTCTAACTTGGATTAAGGTACCGCATTCAGATAAGAAGGCATCGGGGTTGGATGATATCTTGTTCGTTGCAGGCAATACGAAACCAAACGGAGTATCAGTTTCCACCGAGTCCTTACCGTCGTGAATATGTTCGGTATACGAAATAGAGGCAGTCATGGACAAGACAGATCCCACGGGAACGGGAGCTTTAAAAGTAGTGGAGTCCAAGGACACAAATCGAGGAGCAGCCGATGCAAAAGCGGCAGACGCACAATAGGCCAATTCAAACGATTGTCTCAACAAATAGCCCCCGAAAATCATATACGAATGTCTGTTTCTGTATTGAGGCTGCATGAAAAGGGTGGACGAAACCTTGGTGTCCTTCATGAACGAAAAGTTCTTAGGAACGCTCTTTTGCGCCTCCAAAGACTTGGACGATTTCCACATTTCGTAGATCAATTTCGATTCTTCGTCTGTAGGCTCAATGACCTTTTGGTTTTTGGCCGCCAACTTCTTCTTCGCGTTACGTGATTCGGCTCTTCTGTAGTCTATCCATTCACGTTCGACCACTGGAAGCAACCTGTTAATGGCAAACGACTTGTGGGTGATGGGGTTTCTGGCGACAAAGGTAAAGTTTGCAGTCAAAAATACACTATCCTCCGGCAACGAACCCTCGGTGACGTTCTTAGGCACCGCATGCTCAAGGGCGTATCCCTTGACGGATATTTCCATGGACGACTTCCCGGTCCAGGTGACAGCACCCGCGAGCACGAAGTTGTAGTTCTGGATCTCGTCCACCTTCTTAACCATGTAAATACGGTCCACCGACGCCGTCACGTTGACGGGCTCGGCGGGCGAACAGTGTCTGTAGGCAATTCTCCCGGCCAAAGCGTCCAAGTCCTGGAACAACTGGCCTGCCCTCAAACGTCCCGATGCATTGATGTACGAGTCACACAACCATTTGTCGTCCTTGAACGGGAGGCTCAAGAACGAGAAAGAGTCGCTCCGGGTCTTCTCACCCACGTCTGTCGTCTTGGGATTGATGTACGAGTAACTGTCCAACGTCTTACCAGCTGCTAACTGCTTTTCTCGTTCCCGCAACGCATCGAGCCATGTTGCCTTGTTAGGAAGTTTCTGCACGTCGTTCTGGTCTGCCATCACCGTGGCAGTGGCGTCCGCCGCCTCGGCGGCGTCGCTGGACCCGGCCTGGTCTGGCCTGTGGAAATTACTGGGGGTGGTTGACTTGAGTCTGCGGGACACCACTGGTGACACCACCGGATTCATAGCGCCCGTTCCACGCATATGCCTTGATATATGATTATTTCTCATCAATGATTTCAACATTCTATCCTATATGAGCCTCTAGTCTTGCTCTAAAATGTCCAATGCTAAAATCTACGGTTATATCTACGCTTATATATATTTCGTTTCTGATGGGCTAGCGAAATTAATACCTCTCGCGAATTTCCGGTCTTTTCCGGGATGCCCAAAGCCTTGAAGCACCTGACTCTTTCCCTACATTACTGATACATATCCGACTATACTCCGGTCACTATCGCCCAAATGTTACGTTGGACCGTCGTCCTAGCCCCATTGCTGGCCCAATTCCTGGTACATGTCCTACCCAACCACAACAGTGTCGTCTCCGGTTGCACTTGGTGGTTTCCCAGACAGTGTCCCGGTACTTATCCCCCTCATAATGTTATCTCAAGCCCATCAAAAATTCTGGAGTGCCTGCTGGGTCCTGGATCCGCCGCCGGGGCCCCAAAATCCCGTCTTCGCTCCGTTCCACCCCGGGAGATCCTATTGCTATATACTATATAATGTTATACTTATAATAGTAGGAGATTATGGTAGGAGATTATAGTAGGAGATTATGGTAGGAGATAATTTATATGAAAATATGCTACTTAATACCATATAATAATAGAAGATAATAGTAGAAGATAATAGTAGAAGATAATTTATATTACTATATAATACCATAATACCATAATACCATAATACCATAATACCATAATACCATAATACCATAATACCATAATACCTAATACCTAATACCATAATACCATAATACCATAATACCATAATACCATAATACTATAATACTATACACTATAATACTATACACTATAGATTACTATGCACTATAGATTACTATGCACTATATACTATAAGCTGTATGAGCCTAAAGATAATCCCAATCCTAATCCTATATGGCTACATTCAAAACGTGTTGTCCTGGGATGTTTCCACACTCATTCACAGAATATATACCTTGCTATATCACATTTTACCGCTCCTCTTCTGTCCAGGTGGTGTATTACTCCCACTTATTCTTATATTTTCATTCTTATACATTGCTACCGGTAGCTACCCCTTTACGATTGCTTATACTTGCACCCCGTCTCCGTTTTTGAAGACTCTCCGGTATATTTTGCATCGTAGGTGTCTTTTTGCCAATCTGGAACCAATCTGTGGTTTTTCGCAACAATTGTTTCTTTCTTCTACATAGTCTAACAACTCGAACAATTCTACATCTATTTATACATATCCCATACCATATC
Source organism: Debaryomyces maramus (assembly GCA_030583545.1). Lineage (NCBI taxonomy): Eukaryota > Fungi > Ascomycota > Pichiomycetes > Serinales > Debaryomycetaceae > Debaryomyces > Debaryomyces maramus. Next base: position 681,628 of record JAJMIL010000004.1, read on the forward strand.
CTATACTACTCTATTCGACAATCCTTTGACTTCTACATCAAATATGTGAACTAGCATTGTCGTTTTCTCTAAAACTCACATATATATAGTCCAGCGAACTAAATTAGCCCCACCAAAGCCCAATTAGCCTACCTAGACCAGCTCAGCTAGCTCAGTTCACTCAAATACTACAACTAGCCCAAACCAACTCTATAATTCATCCCAACACTACAATCTACATGCTAGGTTTAGATCTAAACCTCCTTCACCTCTGGAACTCATCGGGGTTATACTCCCGAATTGTGTGGTAACAGCACTACTCTTTTCTCAGACGGTCCTCATCTGTCCGTTCTAGCGTTATAACATCAGCTCATCATTAGAAAGAAACTGTATCATATCAAGAAGTACGGAGAGACAGTTCATATCCATACATCGAACAGGCACAGAGTTGAAGAATGGTTGCTTCTAAAATATCAAACGTCGCAAAGACCGCTAAGTTGGCAGCACAGAAGCTTAACGGAGCTAGTAGCGCTGGAAGCAGAGGTTTGGCCCAGGCCGGACAATATCAAGCCATGAGAAATATCAATGGCGCCCGTCCAGCATCGTCTACATCAGGCACAAAGACTATGACCGTTAGAGATGCGTTGAATTCGGCCATTGCAGAGGAGTTGGACCGTGACGACGATGTTTTTTTGATGGGGGAAGAGGTTGCGCAATATAACGGGGCATACAAGATTTCGAGAGGATTATTGGACCGTTTTGGTGAAAGAAGAGTGATTGACACTCCTATCACTGAGATGGGGTTCACCGGGTTGACTGTCGGAGCAGCATTGGCGGGCTTGAAGCCAATCTGTGAGTTCATGACGTTCAATTTCGCCATGCAGTCGATCGATCAGATTATCAACTCGGCCGCAAAGACCTACTACATGTCGGGAGGTAAGCAGCCATGTAATATCACCTTCCGTGGTCCTAACGGGGCTGCTGCCGGTGTCGGTGCCCAGCACTCGCAGTGTTACGCTGCCTGGTACGGGTCTATTCCTGGTTTGAAGGTTTTATCGCCATACTCGGCGGAAGATTACAAGGGGTTGTTCAAGGCCGCCATCAGAGACCCTAACCCGGTTGTGTTCTTAGAAAACGAAATGCTGTACGGGGAATCATTCGAGATGTCGGAAGAGGCATTATCCTCCGACTTTATCTTGCCAATCGGTAAGGCCAAGATCGAAAGAGAAGGCTCTGACATCACCATGGTGTCCCACACCAGAAACGTTATGCACTGTTTACAAGCTGCCGAGAAATTGGAAAAGGACTACGGCGTCAAGGCCGAAGTGATCAACTTGAGATCCATCAAGCCATTGGACGTCGACTCCATTGTTAAGTCGGTTAAGAAGACCAACCACTTGATCACCTGTGAGGCCGGTTTCCCTGCCTTTGGTGTTGGCTCCGAAATCTGTGCCCAAATCATGGAATCTGAAGCATTCGACTACTTGGACGCTCCTGTTGAAAGAGTCACTGGTTGTGAGGTCCCAACCCCTTACGCCAAAGAATTAGAAGACTTTGCCTTCCCAGATGTCGAGATCGTCATGAGAGCTTCTAGAAAGGTTTTAGGTTTATAGATTATTAAAACTGGTTCATCATTTTATCAAAAAACGAAAAACAAAAAATCACCAAAAAAAAGAATCTTGATTCCTTCCTATTCATTAAATAGAGCCTTGGAAGATTAATTCATATTGATTACTCAACGATATGTATCATAACTCAATATAAATTTCAGTTTATCTCTTGTTGTAGTTAGTTTTGTAGAATGGTACAGTTGTCCCGTTTGCTTGAATAATGCGTGGGGGTTGAGAAAAATAACAGCTCAACTTTAGTAAGTATTATTCCTTCTAAGCATACCCATACCACAACATGAGCGAGGATAACAACGTTCATAAGAGAGGGGGGTCATCAGAGCCGAGTTCTATGAAAAACCCGTTGAACTATAATGGGGAAGCCTTCGGTGAAGAAAATGATGGATTCTTACCGGTGTCTCAACAAGATATAAAACAAAGTCTGGCCACATTGACACCTAAGTCATCTACACCTTCGGGCCATAAGAGCTTGAAAAAGATAGACAGGCCAGCATTCGCCGTACTAGTTATATTATACTTACTACAAGGTATTCCTGTGGGGTTGGCATTTGGATCAATACCGTTTATCTTGAAGTCCAAGCTATCGTACTCTCAGGTGGGAGTCTTTTCATTAGCTGCGTATCCTTACTCGTTGAAACTATTATGGTCCCCTGTAGTAGATGCGTTCTATTCGCCAAAGATAGGAAGACGAAGATCATGGATTATCCCCGTCCAGACGGTGTCCGGACTCACATTGATATATCTTGGTCTGAAAATAGATAGTCTAATTTTGGAGCCCCAGGTCCATTTGAAGGCTATTACCATGTGTTTTTTCTTGTTGGTATTCTTTTGTGCCACCCAAGATATAGCTGTTGATGGCTGGGCCTTAACATGTTTATCGCCAGAATGCTTATCATACGCGTCCACTGCCCAAACAGTTGGTATAAATACTGGCTATTTTTCATCGTTCACTATTTTCTTGGCCCTAAGCTCGCCTGATTTTGCCAACAAGTATTTAAGATCAACTCCGGTGGATGAAGGATTGTTTTCGTTAGGTCAATACTTATATTTTTGGGGATGGATGTATTTAATAGTTACCGGTATTTTATATTTCATTCCAGAAGATCCACCTCATTTGGCAAAGCAAAACATGGCTAAGTTATCGAATGAGAAGGCAAAGACCGAATCCATTTATAATAAGAATTCAAAAATGTACAATAACTGGGCTTCATTGAAACACGTCTATAATTCCATGTATCAAGTGTTGAAATTGCCTAATGTACAAACATTCGTAGTAATTTTATTATTAGCAAAATTGGGATTTCAAACTAGTGAGGCTGCAACTAACTTGAAGTTGTTAGAGAAAGGTTTATCAAAGGAAGATTTATCTATCACCGTGTTGATTGATTTTCCATTCGAAATGGTTTTTGGCTACTATGCTGGGCGTTGGTCAAACGGTAAGGCCCCGTTAAAACCTTGGTTATTTGGGTTTGCCGGGAGATTGTTTGCTGCGTTGTTGGCCCAACTAGTCGTCTTTTTTTTCCCATCCAATGGGAAAGTCTCCGCTGGTTATTTCTTGGTGATTATTTTGCAGCATTTGTTGGCTTCGTTTATGTCTACCATTCAGTTTGTTTCGTTGTGTGCCTTCCATACTAAAATTGCTGACCCTGCTATAGGTGGTACTTACATGACCACTTTAAATACATTGTCAAACTACGGTGGTACTTGGCCTAAATTGATTATTTTCTATTTAATTGATAGATTTACGGTGGCTAAATGTGAACCATCCGCAAACGTATCAACGGCTATTGCAGAAACCTTGGATTATTACATAACTTCAGAATCTCTAAAGGAAGAATGTAAGGCTGCTGGTGGAAAAGTTGTGATTTTGAGGGATGGATATTACTATACAAATTTCATATGTATTGTGTGTGGTATCTTCATTTTAATTTGGGTCAAGAAAAAGACTACGCATTTGCAAAGCTTGCCAAACAGTGCTTGGAGAGTAAACAAAGAAACCTAGAATATCTTGACGTTAGTATTATTAAATTATTTATAAATATAGAAATAGAAATATTTGAGTTTTATTGACCTATTGTATTCAAATTTATCTAAGATATATCTGTAAGTCATTCGCTTGTAGAATCTGTTGCATGGTGGAAGTCGTCACTCAAAAAGTCCAGTGGCAGGAATGGCACCTTGAGGTCGTTAGACAATTTTCTAGAAACAAATGAATAATTCCCAATAATCGATGGAATTAGCGACGTGTTCAACGGTGATGCATTTGATGAAACTACCTGGTTTGAATAATCTGATCTAGTATATTTGGTGGCATTTAGAGAACTATCTCTAGATAGTGAACTCCTTATAGCATTAAACGTATCCGTGAAAAGACCCCATTGCATTTTTTGAGATGAATTCAGAGTATTTGATCCTGAAATATAATGAGATGGAGGTTTATGTAGTCTGTAGTTATTTGGTTGATTATTGCATAGATCCGTTGTTTCATCAATCAATTTGTTGGGCTTTGTTCGCCTATTGCTATCAGTATCATCAAAACAATCGTTCTCATAAGAAGCTAGAGAAATTGAGTGCTTGTTATTATACCAATCTGGAGTTTGGAAATGTGTCGGTGCAGCACTCAGATTACTTAAGGATGAATTTGAATCTCTATTATGCTCTTGTCCTTGATCTAAATTCTCCTTCAATGTACATCCTTGCTCACTATTGCTTATGAAAGGATATTTAAAATTTTGTAACTCGGCCTGATATTCTTTCTTCAGTCTTTTATAATACCAGCATTGGAATACTATAGCGAAATCAAAAATAATGGTTCCAATTGAATATACTAAGAATGGGAGTCCCTTCATTAAGGAGTCATTAAATCCAGCGTAGTCATTTCGAAAACGCAAGCATAAATCTGAAAGAATAGAAAAAGCATACAATGCATTCCCAACTATTGCAAAAACAAATAGGTAAATTGAAATACCTTTTGTAGACTTCTCACGATAATTCTGCAATATCTGTGGTGGTCTTGAACATAAATAAAATGACGAACATAACCATACTAGAACCATAGAGGGTTCGATAATCGAATCCGCTGCTGTGAAGTTCTGCCAAGTGCCTGTGTCAATATTATTTGTATTCAGTGACATCAATTTCAGTGAACCATTGTCTAAATTCAGTATCACTGGGTGTGCTTCGGCTTGATTCATTACAACACTACCGTACGTAGTTTCTAGGGCCCTATTTAATAGGCCACCCCCTTTGAGCCTGTGTAAGTTTCTCAGGCGGGTAGCACGATGTTTTGTACCTTCGTCGGTCTGCTCAAATCGATTTCTTCGTCCTATTCTTTTCCAACTATTGTTGGATGAATGCCCTGTTTCCACTTTGCTTTGTTTTGACATTATGGAAGATGCTCTACAGTAATACCACTGTTGAAATACTAATATCATATCCATAAAACAACAATATACCGCACGGTATTTCTGGAATGGTAATCCTTTCCACAAGCTTACAATAAGGCTCGTTAAGTCTCCGCATATCCAGAAGGCTAACAAATATATCGAAAGTCCGGATGTTTTCAAGGAATGATTTTCAATGATTTGTGGAAGCTGTACTATTAACCAAACTATATTCGATAGATTCCTCGCCATTCTCGAAATACTTTCAAACGTTTCTTCATTCCCGTCGTAACCACTATTTGAAAAAGTGAAATATTCTATCGTCGAATACATTTTCACTGATGGGATTTATTTACTTTTTTAATGAATAATTCAATACGATCAACTTAAACTCTTCCACTTGATATTATCATAATTCAAGATTAGTATCTCTTAAAAAATGAATCTGAATCATTCGTTACTTGTGTAAAAAAGTCCAAGATAAGGATTTTGATAAGGATTTGTCGTCTGAAAAATTCCGTTCGATAATGTGAGAGAACAAATTTTTTCTCCGAAATTGTGTTTACCAATATTATCCATTATACTCCAAAAACCAGTTAGTTTGCTTATTGTGGATACTCAATAACATATACTACAATGTATATGGTAACTGTTTATATTCCAATAAATTTTGAATGGTATTTTCTTTTTTGGAAATATATATCTAGATAACATTTTTGGCATTTTTTTTAGTTTATTTTCAAAATTTGAAAAGGATTTTTTTAGGCCAGCAGAAGATTGTTTCCTTCTTTAGTCGCTTGATATAGTCCATTCCTTATCACTATTACATATTAGATCTGTATTAGATTCTACTTTTATTTTTGCAATAATTATAGATTCTTTATTTCCTGTATATAATTTGTTAAACTAAACTTTAAGATGAATAGAAAGAATAATACTTTCTAGCTTTTTTTTTTTTGAACAACCGAATCCCATATGATTGAAGTATTGGCCAACGATAGGCTTGGTAAGAAAATCAAAGTCAAATGTATGCCTACTGATACAATTGGCGATTTAAAGAAAATAATTTCATTGCAAATCGGAACCTCCCATGAAAAAATCGTATTGAAGAAAGGATACCAAGTGTACAAGGATCATATCAGTTTGGACGATTACGAGGTACATAATGGCTTTAATTTCGAGATGTACTACAGCTAGCTTGTCTTAGTACTATCTATTTTAACCTAAATGTGTATTATTAATATAAACCTATGCAATTGAAGAATTTTATGTGTAGCTTGGTGATCCAAAGTAAGGAGCACGATGAAATTTGATGAAATTTCCCAGGCTCTCTATAATCGTGTTACAAAAAGTACTCCACATGTTGAGACCGAGTCCTTCCATTGAAGAAATCACCAAACGAATCATTTCCATTAATGAAATCACCGTTCACTCCTTTACCACTAAGTGTATCTTGGTCGTTTTCCGGAGATGCTTCAAAAACATTGAAATATTGACCAGGTAACACGCCATTCGTAACCCCTGGACCCTTTTTAGTATCTTTGTCATCTTCATTATTCTTACTCAGGTAATTTGAATGGAGAATCTCTAACACACTGGCTTTATTGCCGCATCTATAACAGTAGTTTGGTGCTGACCATACTGTCAAGCACTTACCTTTCCAATAACTTACGTATCCTTCATTACACAATTGGTGGGCTCTCACCATCTGAACCAAATCATTATCATGACAAAATTTCTCTATAACATCAAACCCGAAAAGGTAACCTGCCCCTCGTGGTGATAATTTGAAATCCATTATTTCTGGATCAGGATCTGACCAGACAAGATCTGCCATTATTCCATCGTGTGGTATTTCCTTAAATCTATCTATCGCTCTAACCTGATCCAATTGCTGACAGCTTGGTGAAAGCCCTCCATGTGTAGCGAATATTTTACCATCTATGGTGGCTCCTAGAGGCAAATAATCAAATAAATCGGTAATGTACAGCCACACATCTACAGACCCTCCATATTTATTCAATACTTCCGAATAGAACCCGTAATTCGTTGTAATAGTTCTCGACTCGTGGTTCCCCCGTATTAAAAACACTCTATCTGGGTACCTCAACTTCAATACGATTAACAATAATATAGTTTCTACTGAATAATATCCTCGATCCACGTAGTCCCCGAGAAATAAATAGTTTGTATTTGGCGGCGAACCTCCAATTTGAAAGATCTCTAACAAATCATGATATTGTCCATGTATATCCCCCACAATGGTAATTGGTGATTGAAGCTGCATTATATTAGGTATTGACAATAACTGGATCTTTAATGTGTGGCATAATTGCTGTATAGTCTCAGGTGGTAATAATTTTGGTGGCTTCTGTTCGAACAACAGAGCTAAACAGTGATCTAGATCTGTTGTGGGTATCGAAAATGACTCTGTCATAATTTTATTATTTCTATCTTATTGAACTAATACCTCCCGTGTCACTTCTTTCATATACTGTAACCGTAAGATGTTGATACCCCAGAATAGTATTAATGTCACTCGTTATATAAATTTCAATTGAAAAAATTCAAAATGTTGATACTAATGCTCAATCGCACAAAAATTAAGTTAGCATTCTATTACGGTTTAACATATTTATTAATATATATTACACAGTCTGTAATGGCGATAACGTCCCCAACTTATGATGAAGGGTTCGTCTGTGGAGCCTTGCATATTTCTTCTACACTCTTACCTAAAATATCAAGACCTTCTTCAATAACTTCTGTTGGAATGTTCAAAGCTGGAACAATTCTTAACACGTTCGTGCCAGCACTAATCACCAACAACCCATTCTCTCTGCATTTATTGATAACATCACTAACATTAACATTATTCTTGAATTGTATGCCTAATAATAAGCCTTTACCTTTAACTTTTTCTAGATGGTCAGGGAACTTGTTGACGATCTTTGTTAAGCCTTTCGAGAACTTTTCCGATTTTTCCTCAACCTCTAACAAGAATTCCTTATCACTGACCTGGTCAACAACATAAGACCCAATTCTTGAACCAAGAGGATTACCACCATAAGTACTGCCGTGATCTCCTACTTTTAATACTTTCTCAACTTCTTCAGAAACCATCACTGCCCCAATTGGGAAACCGTTACCTAAGGCCTTAGCCATGGTTAAGATATCTGGGTGTGCTTCAGCTGGCAAGTGACAATGGGCCCATAATTTACCAGAACGTCCTAAACCACATTGAATTTCGTCATAGATTAATAACACATCGTTATCAACACACAATTTCTTCAATGAAACTAAAAACTCTGGATCGATAGTGTTGATACCACCCTCACCCTGGATAGGTTCGATAATAACCGCACAAGTCCTTTCTTTGCTAATGAGTTTTTCCACACTGCTGATGTCATCTGGGTTAGCAACCTTAACACCCGGGATCAATGGTTTAAATGGTTGTTGATATTTCTCGTTTGGTGTCACAGATAAAGCACCCATAGATCTACCATGGAAAGAATTCTCGAATGTAATTATCTCAAACTTCTCATCGCTGAAACTCTTACCGTACTTTCTGGCAAATTTCAATGCAGCTTCATTGGCTTCTGTTCCTGAGTTACATAAAAATACTCTCTGTGCATCGCTCATACCTCCGGCATTTAACGTCTTGGTGACCAATTTATTCGCCAATTCACCAGCATACAAGTTATGGTAAAGATTGGAACAATGTATCAAAGTTTCAGCCTGGCTCGATATAATTTCCGAAATTTTACTATGAGAGTGCCCCAAGCAAGTAACAGCTACACCTGCGGAAAAATCGATGTACTCCTTGTTTTCCAAGTCATACAAATGTGAACCCTTTCCGTGAGTTAATACCACGTTTGGGCGAGCATAAGTTGCAACTGTGAACGGTTTTGTTATAGTATTGATGTATTGACCAGTGTGCGAATCATCCGGAGCATCTTGGGACGATTTTCTATTGAATAGTTTGGTAGTGCTTGATATCTGGCACTTCGAAAGTCCACCAGTAATTCCATATGCTCTCTCAAGACTTCCTTTGCGAAGTGATTTTGAAAGATTTCTAAGCATTGTTACTTTGTTGTATTATGTTGAATTCTTTTAGTACTAAGGATTCATTCTCTTGAAATTTATCAAAAGATTTTGCACCGCGGCTGACTCACAAAAAAAATTCACAATTACTTGATTGGGCAGTTCGCTATAAATCTACTATACGTAGTACCTATATTTTATGCTATATAGACTAGTATCTATTAATATCAATCGTAACTTCAATTTTGTTCGTTCTAATGTTTTGTTCAGCCTTGTCAATCGAATTCTGGATGATTCTATTTATCTCAAATCTCAAACGGGACTCATCATCAGTATTACCACCTTTCATACGGATCTTTAATCCGACAACATATAACTCGTAATTGAATTTAGAAATAAACAACTTTTCGATATTGTAGGTAGCTTTGTAACATTCGAGACTTAAAATCTTATCGATAATCGAAGATTTTAAAACATGATAGTCATAATCAGAGTATGGGTATGATAATAATAAGACACCGCCTAATGCTTTGACCAATTTCCAACCGCCGTAACACAATAACAACGCAATAATAAGGGTAGTTGCCTCGTCGATATCTATACCTATTTGAGAAATGAGACTAGATGGTATTAATGGAACTGTCATTAGACAAAAGGAATATGTCAACGTTAATAAATGGGTTGGGTTTTTGGCCATGACTCTGGCAAACCTCTTTAGACTTTTCACGCTTAATGTCTTATCATCATTACCGAGTTTTTCGATTTCTTTATCTAGAATTCCACCTTTTCCTTTAGACCTGGGGATACTGGAATTATCATCCGAAGATGATATCATATCGTTAATTCTATCGTAGGCCAAAATATAATTCGATGTTATCAACGTAACGACGATCGTAATCAAGAGTACAAGCTCATAGATAAACCAGTTGGCGCTGTGACCGTGTTCTCCGTGAATATGGTGCGACAGATGTTGTTCGCCATCATGTTCGACTGATGCGTCGGTCACCACAAGCGAAATGACAAACTCTTCCAAAAAGTGACTTATCAAATCACATCCCACCATAATTAATGAGGCACTTAGTGCAAAGCCGACCAATACTTCTAATCTCCCCAACCCGAACGGATAGGCAATCGATGAATTATTCCATACCTCAAAGTTAGACATAATGTCGACAAATACGATAACCAATGACCCTAATGAATCATAAAAAATTAAATGTGCAAGTGTTGATAATGATGGCAATTTGAACTTAAATCCTATCATAAACACTATCAAGGATAAGGATAAATGAAAACAGGACCACGATAACTTCGATTTTTGGTTGGGTTTTATGGATGCCAAAGATTCTTGAAAGTTTGGGATTGGATACAGATCAGCAATTGTTAGCAATTCATTATTGGCATTTAATGCGGGTGGTGGCTCTTGAAATAAATTCATTGATACCGATGAATGCTTATATTTGTGACCCTTTCTATGGGCAGGTTTCACTTGCAAAGTTTGGGGTGCCCCATTATTCATTAACTCTTGTGGTTGAAAATTGAATGGTTGATAATTTTTACTTGGAGATGAAGATCTACGCACAGGTGATTTAGATCTATAGGAACGCATAGACCTCGTAGGTGATGCTGACCTTGTTGGTGATGCTGATCTGGATGTAGTTGACGGCGCCATTGGAGGTGCTGATGGTGGAGGTAAATAATTATTTTTCGAAGTAGCTAAATGTATGGAATTTCTAGCCCTTGGGGTATTATTCGCCAACTGTATAGGACTTCCGTCTTCTGAAATAGCATAGTTATTTGAGTCCATCATAAAAATGGCGGATTTAGGTCTCGCCCGATTAGAGCTCGAATTAGACCTTATATGTGAAGATGCGGATGGTTGTAAAATGGGTGAATTTGTTATAGATGCAGCTGAATATCTTCTGTCGTAATTTCCCGGTGTTCCACTAGTAGTAGGACTTGCAAACCCAGTGTTGATTGTTGGCGTCAAAGGCTGCATCATTGGATTGGAAGCATCTGGCAAGGAATCAGATGAAAAATTGGCACTGGCCAAAAACTTCAAGTCTGGAGGTCTGTTTAAGTTACTTAGAGTGTGTACATCTTCTGTTTGAGCGTTATTTAATTTACTTTGCTTAAGTTTTGGTGATTCCAGTAAATTTGGACTAGATTCAATACTTGAAATATCATCGTCCTCGTAGTGTGATGCATTATATGTTTGATTATTACGATCCATATTCGTTCATTGATCGTGTTTTCACAGTATAATCTTACCAGCGACAGATATGTATGGTATAATATATTATTCTTACTATTTTGGTGAAATTTACGTGTTAGTTCGAGTAAACATTTGCGCTGCGAACAATAAAATATTTACTATCAAAATTGATATACCAACTATCTACAGAACTATAGCTATAGACTATGGTGGGTTCTCCTTTGTTGTGAAAGAGTCCAAGAACAGAAGGTCGATGCAAGTGTCATTTAATGCCATGCTGGTATCTTCCAAGATCTCATAACTTTTTAATTTAAATCGCTTATCAGTGACTTTATGATGGTTGTCGTTCAAGATTCCAAATGCATTATATAGGGATTCTCTTCTAGAAGGTAGGAGTATAATGTTATTGTCATTTATATTGTGGATATCTCCCCCTTTCAGTAGTTCTTCTTCCTCTAACATCAAAGCACATTCAGTCTTCGAATCATCCAAGTAATCCTTCAACGGGTAGTCAGAATTTGGCTCTGATAAATTGAATATCGAAGCCAAATTACCAGGCGTAGTAGCTCCAGGCAATTCCAAACCTCGCATGCCTAAGAACTTTGAAGTATTGCTCGTTGTATCTGAAGCGTCATTTGTGGCCTTTGACGAATAATCATCCCCTGTGTTGTTATGTTGAACGTTAGAGGGAGATACGTCTGGGGACGCTGCTTCTCCTAGATTTGCTTCTGACGTCATCGTAACTTCCAGAGTTATTGATGTCTTCATTAGCAATAACAAATCGTAAAGCAAGATTCTGAGTTTATCGTTATCGGACGCTAAATATTTGGATTTGAGCAACAAGATTGCGTTTTTGATAAACAGGAAGTGGCGCCCATCTTCCTCGATAATAACGGATGTCAAAGAGTTTTTATGAATAATCAAAATTCTCAACAAAATGGAAATAGCATTATACATATCCCGCCTTATTTCAGTACTAAATTCGTTGTCGCTGTTCACCAACCCTAGTAGGTTCAATACAAAATTGGATATATCTTGGAAAAGCTTAGGAGAAGTAGTTACCGGATAGATAGAGGAAACTGAAAACTTTTTAAAGTAATCCTTTAGTACTGGTAATAAATTAACATTACCATTATCACTTTTTAAGTATACGCCAACAGCACTGTTCTCTGGAAATCTAAATTCAGATTTGCATAGAAAAGCTTCCTCCAAAATACATAGGATCTTTAGTTTATGCGTCCACGTCAAATAATTAAATAGTTCTCCAAAATACGAATTATAGGGAAGGAAATCAAATCTTAGATTATCTAATAACAAATTTAGCATGTAACTTAGCTTTCGTTTGCATTCTTCTTCTTTGAAATGTTCTAGCTCGCCTTCTATGATATTTTTGACCAACATCTGACAAATCGGTAAATTAAATTCATTGATAAGAGGTGCCAATCTCAAAAAGTCTCCTGTCTCTCGAATTGGATCTTTGGATATATACATTAGCTCGTTCATCAAAATAATAATATTTGGAAAAGATAACCTTTGCAGGAGAGTATCTATTATTAGCTTTGTATGTGTTATCACAAATTGTCTCAAATAAGCCAAAATCTGATGCTTAAATATTTTCATGAGGCTGGAGTCGAATATCGAATCTTTGCCATTATCAATACCTTGTAAAATTATCATTAATGAGTCTCTTGGGTACTTTTTAACATAAACGTCTCGAGCACAATGTAATATTAATACTTGATCATTAAATAACGTTCTTTCTTCTACTTCTGAATTTCCTAATAAAACATCGTAAATTATATGATGTGCTTGTCCCTGAGATAACTCAATACTTATCGTATCTCTTATTATGTTTATAAGCTCATGCATTTGCAAGACTTCAAAACAAACCAACTTTGTAAAGAATGTGCTAAATTTTGGCACATCAGTTGTTGACTTGGAAATTCTTCCAACGCTTTGCTGTACTTGATCGTAAAAGGATTTCGGGTCATTATGATATAATATTCTTTGAGAATTTATTAAAAGCCTCATGCAAAGATTCTCTTGTAATTCAGAAAGAGAACCAACATTTTCAAATAAGTGATTTAAAATAGTGCTAACAAATGCTAGGGTATTTGCTGTATCATTAAATACGTCCTCATTCACTTCAAGTCGAATATTATTTACAAATTCTTTGACTTCATTTGGCTCTAGATACAGTAATGGCCTATCCATTAACGTATCTAAATCGTTCCTAAAATCTGCAGACGTGTATGCTTCGTTTACTTTGGATGACGGACCATTATTAGCATGGATTTTCATTGGTGAATCAATAGTTTCTTTTGAATAAAGTAACTGATTGAAATTCTTCGGTTTCATAGATAAATCCTGGCTTTCATTTGATTTTCCATCACACGCGGAATCGACCTTTTCCACAGCATTATCTATGAAATGCCAAATATTACTAAAGTTATAATAATCTCTGTCTCTAGTCAGCAAATCTTTATAATTAAGAATAATTAATTTAAATAACTCATAACCAGTAGTAGTAGACTCGTAGTTATTTCCAGCAATAAATTTCACTAACTTGAAATGCTTGACTATTAATTTACTAATTAAATATAACGAGTCCATATAGCAGATTATAACTTTGCCTTCATTTTTCAAGATAAACTTTATTAAGACTTTGAAAAAAACCGTAAGATTATCACACAGCAAATAAAAGTCATAGAGACTACTGATAATATTCGGATTTATATGGATCAACTTTGGAGATCCTGTAATAGAAACTTTAAGTTCATTCGTTAACCAATTGACTAGCAAAAACTTCAATCCGACTTTTAAATCCTTAATGTAAGTTAGTGTTTCCTTTCGATAATCATCAAAAGAATTCATCACTAATTTATCAACTAATTCTTCTTTCAAGATTTCCTTTCCTTTTTCAAATTTCTCTTTAAAATTGTAGCCGCTTGACGTCCATTTTTTCAAAATGCTATCACATTGTTTATTATTTATAACTGGTAGGTTCTGCAATATAGATAAATGTGTTTCAACTTTTGGGTTATGGCTGCTTTGTTGGCTTCCATTTGTCCCCGGCGAAAGATAAAATATACCAGACGCAATCAATTTTCTCAAATATGATGATATAGTTATAATTTTCAATTGATATAATTCATTAATTAGAACATATAAATTATAGTCAATGATCTCCACACCAGGGGAATCAGCTAGATTGTAAATTATTTCTAGAATTTCATTCCCGAATTCTGCCTTTAAATTGCTTGCGTTTTTAACTGTTGGACTTTGGAGAACTTTTCTCTTTAAAAAGTTACATATTATCAAAATACTCTCGCTAGAAGGTTTTTGTTCTCGATAAACAGTTATTGCCCAGTAAATGACTAGTTTTAAATTTATTCCCCAATCGCTACTGGTTTCTGAGGATGCAATTGTACTGTGCCTCAACAACTCAGCAAGTGAATCATTTAATTTAAGTCTATCGAGTTGATCGACGATATTCAATACATCGTCATTGCTTCTGTTAATGAAATTAGTTTCTCCTTCTGTTGCTTCCTGAGCCTTTGAGTTAGTTATAGGAGACATATTATATTGATTATCTTTCAACGGCTCAACTGTAATGCTGGAGCTTTCTCGTCTCAAATGCGATGTATTTGACGTTGTTGATTGAACATTTTTCATGTTTAGCATCAAGCTTTCATTTCTGTACTTAATAAGCTTAAGCTGTTTTCGGATCTCAATTTGTTCATCCGAATTGGCATCTGAATTCATATCTCCTAAAAGAATCTTGAATAAAGCCTCATGCACTAAAATCCAATAGTTGGGTATAATGAAGATGTTTGTGTTAAACTTGAACAAATAATTCACAGTATCTGAGATATTCACTAATAATTTCGATTTCAAATTAGGCGATAATGCAGCTTTATGATTCTGCTTGTGGGTGTGTATCGAGTAAACCGGTATTCTTTCAATGAAGTAATAATTCAACAATAAGAGCTCACTGAGTTCTTTCGACAAATAATCCATATTTAGTATATCCTTCCAGAACATCTTTATTAAACTCAAAGAGATTAACCTTTGACCATAGTTTATATCTATATCTAAGAGCCATTTCTCAAGTAGTGATTCTTCACCCTCCGATCTCGATGATGCTATTAATTCTGATATATGATGAGGCTCCAATGGTAATCCGTCCTTTAAAAATTTTAAAATTGAAGTGAGAAAGAATTCTTTATCCACAAGACACTCAATGTAAATCGATTGAAGATAATTCAAAAGATAATTTAGTTTGGCCAAATAAGTTTGCTTCTTGTCTTGCATACTAATACCGCACATATCCTTTGAAAATTTGTAAATATAGTCAACCAATTGATGGGTCCATTCTTGTAGCCACTGGGTTTCGAATGTTTCTGGTGAAGCAGTCCCAGAAAATGGATTATTCGTTGTGGGTTTCGATTGATATTTTTTTCTCAACGCCAATAATTCGCTATACAAAACGCATTTCGTAAACCACAATGCTCTGGTAATAGGGATATTCTTATTGCATAAAACATCCACTAGTATTTTATTCTTAATTCCATGTGGTAATTTGTTGGAAATTTTCAGCAACGGCTCATCCGGGTTGGCCAAGTCGCGTAGCCATGCCTCCTTCTTCAGTGCTGTTAATGTCACCCTTGGCGGTATCTTGAACTTATTCGAGTTATATCTAATCTTATTTATGATTTCGTTCCTTGTCTTGAATGAGTTCACCAAATGTTGGGATAACTCCTTCAACACATTTTCGCAGTTAGAGCTGGATGAAAATAACGACGCCTGTACTAAATTTCGGGCAGAGAAATACTCGTTTGATACCAGAGGTGCCTCAAAATATCCCTTGTTAAGGTATGCTGCATTGTTCAACTTCTGCACTTCCAGTTGCGATTTCTCTTCAGATAGGTTAGTTTGGTCTTTCCACGGAATAAAGTCTGGATATGTCAATTCTTCAACCGAATTATTAGAGCCTTTCTTATTTTGGTCTGCATTACTTTCTAATGGTACCTCTAGTTCATTCAATGGATAGATCGGTACGCTTGGCTTCTCCATAGTATATTTCATAGCCAATAGCTCATCTTTCGTACTATTGGACACAGATGTCCGGTTATGCGACGACAATAAGCTGTTTCTATTCTTTGTTTTCGACATATCTATTCACCACCTCATTCAAGCTTAGCATCTACCGTTTTTCTGTTAATTGTTCAAATTGTAAGTAGTCACTATAATTCTTCAAGATATATATCTGGAGTTACTCTATTTGCGGTGTTCATATAACTGATTTGATCATGTGACATAATCTACAAATTAGAAAATCTATAAATGATTCTTTTTACTATATAATGTATCTGATAATATAATAGAGCAGGAAACAAAACAATAAACAGCTATCGATTACCAATCATCATCTTCTTCTTCCTCTTCATCGCTATCTCCAGTTGCACCTTGTCTTTTCTTCAATGCATCAGCCAAAGAACCAGCCAAGTTCGACTCTTCATTCTTTTTAGCCTTCAAAGCGTCAGCCAATCCATTGCTCAAGCCAGCACCATTCAGAATAGGGTCAGCCCTTTGCTGCTGTGCCTGTGGCTTAGTCTGAGATGGTGGAGGTGGAGGTGGGGGTGGAGACTTGGAACTACCCCCTAAGTTTGCAGGTGGGTCGCATTTCACGACGTATGCAGCTGGAACCCAACCCTCTTTAGATTCATCCAACAGTTTGGCTAACCACCAACCATTATTTTCTTGACGGGTAATGTAAACAATGGTGTCCTTAGTAATAGGCAATTCAGAGCCACTTCCAGTTCCCTGGAAATCATAGGCTGCCTTGAAAGTAGGGTACTTCGGCTTTGGTGGTTGAGAGGCTGCTGCTGCTGCAGGTGGTGGGGGAGGTGGCACATTTTTCTTTGCTGGTGGCGCTGGTGCAACCTTTTTAACAGGCCTTGATGGAGCTGTGGGTTTTTGAACGTTTGAAGGTACCTGTGGTGATGGTGGTACCTTTCTTTGGGTTTGGGAGGGCACAGACACTTGAGGTTGTGCTTGCTGTTGGACTTGGGGTTGGACTTCAGGTTGTGCGCGTGCTTGTGGAACCTGTGTGTACGATGGTTGAGGTTGTTGCATTGGTCTTGAAACTGGTGTTGGCGTTGAGTACGATGAGGTTGTCTTTCTTGCATTGCCCCTATTATAGTATTTACTATAATCGACTTTGCTAGAAACTCCTCTAGGCCTCTTCGGATTTTTGCTATTAGGAGCTAACCCTTGTCTGACACTAACAGTACCTGACTTGTAGATATCACCGTTTACTGGAACCTCAGATCCACCAATTGTGTATTTAATAGTGTGGAATTTGCCTGGTTTCTTTTGATACTCTACTGTAGGTCCAATCTTTATTCCTAATCCAGGGTTTATCTTCTTCAAATGAGTGATAAGCTCTGTCTTAAAATCTAAATTAATAAAAATATCCGGGTTGGTAGGTGTTGCAGTATGTAAAGATACGGCGACCCAATTATCTTGGTAAGATGACAGTGCAACATAGTTAATTCCGTTCACAGGTATACTAAATTCTTTCTGTAATTGCAATCTCTTTTGAACCAAGACTTGAGCTATCACATATAGATTGTTCTTAGTTAAAATGAACACTCTTGGTAATCTCTTCGATGATCTACCAAATTTAGATAATAAAATATCCCCGTTCGAAGAGAAAATTACCTGTTCGTTTATACCAGCTTGATTCATCACAAATCTACCATAACCTGAGCTGTAGTTACAGCCCAAGTAATCACCCATAAATGCACGAGATCCCAACATGGACATTCTACGGCGTTCCTTTCTGCCCTGTAACAATCCAGAACCATAGTCACGTAATTGTTCGAATTGATTACCATGTTTCTTAACCTTCCAAGCATTCTGTATTAATCTGGCTGAATCGTCCTTTCTCTTCATATAACGTCTCCAGGCTCTTTGTATCCTTGCAGCCATATTGTGCCAATATTTATCTCTCATATCTTCTAAAGCAAACAAGGTCTCTGGTGTCTTAATGAAAACTTTAGTCGTACCCATTTGGTATTCCGAGGGAGGAATATGGCACGACCTCAAAATTTCCATTACAGCTTCTGTATCAGTACCTCTCCAAATATAATCCCCAGCATAACCTGTTTGAGGAGACAACAAATAGAATCTCTGTACAAATTTGTCAAACGTAGTACGGTATGCGAAACCTGCTCTTCTAATTCTAACATTTTCTTTCAAACCTAAATATTTGATTTGATGTAATACCTGCTGATTGTCGTAATCTTTAGGTCTCTTTGTCTGATTAGGTTTGATTGTTCTAATATATGAAGGTTGGCATTGAGATAATGTATCAACCAATAAGTTAGCACTCCTCTTTATCTTATCAGAAGCTGTTTCTGGTCTTTTCTTAGAGTCGGTTAAGGCTGTAAGTAATTCAGATGGGAATAGAACGTCGCTGACGAAGGAATTCGAAGACGTGGACAATACTTCCAACAAATCTCTTAACATGGAGTCCTTATTTTTGTCTGTCATTCCACCAACATCGTAGGTCACATCACCAGCGTAATGCTTGATAATAAACTTACCTCTACGATCTTCAAAATGACGATTATTGGCACCAACCATGCTTAACCTTTGGGCAAAAACTTGATCTGCTGCATCTGAATCAGCGTGTGCAGTCTTAACTGAATCGTTTAATGCAGCAAATAACCCCGGTTGTGGTCTAGTAGCTTCAATCAAATCACAAACAACTTTGTTGTTGAAATAGTCAATAGGCGTCCATTTAATTTGCTCTTGGACATATTCTTCTTGTTCAGCTTTCAAAGTCAACTGAATGAATATTTGCTGTAATTTTTCATTGACGTAATTAATACAAATCTGTTCAAATGAATTATGCTCGAAAATTTCAAACCCATAAATATCTAAGATACCAATCGATTTCTTTTCCACTGACGTTGATGCGCCACCCTTTAATGACAAATTAACTCTCTGCACAATCCAATCGAATAAGTTGTTGTAAATACCTTTTGCCAATGCATCACGAACTGAGATTGCCTGAACAACATTCAAGGGTACATGATATGTAGACCCTCTTCTCATACCATGTGAGGTTTGCATAACTCTTTGAATTAAAGAAGTTTTTAAAGTCTCGGGTTCAACATCAAGCAAATAGGCGACAAATGAAGTAACACTATCATCTCTAATTGCCGCATTGCCATTATCATCCTCGACAAATGAAATATTACCAATCCATAAAATCAGCGCCAACATCCTAAAAATATTATCCTGTTCGGCTTGTGACAAACCAATGACTTGCATGGCCTTAATTGTATCTTGAAGGTCTTTGGAATCATCTACACCATCCACATCAATACACTTAGCAGCGGAAGTATATACATACGTTTCTGGGCCTTGTATACCAAACGACTGTTGATATTGTGGAGGGCAGTGCTTTGTGAATTGGTAGAAAATATGGAAATTACGTTCATTGGTGATCTGTGACACAACTCTCTGTTTTTCCAAGAGATAATTCGTAATATGTGCAGCTATAGGTTGGTAATTGGAGGGGTTGAAAGAAATTTCGAGATATTTACCATGTCTGGAGGAATTATTATTCCTTAAAGTCTTAGCACAACCAAATGACTCCAACAACGGATTCGTAGCCAAAACCATATCTTTAATCTTGGTAATTTCCTGGTTTTCCCCAGAAGTCATTTGGTCGTCCACCGAAACGTTGGCAATATACTGCATAATCTGTTTGGCAGCTTCGGTTTTCCCGGCCCCTGACTCTCCCGAAATGATAACACATTGGTTGTCCCCATACGACTTCAATTTGTAGTACATCGACTCCGCAATAGCAAAAACATGCGGTGGAACTTCTAATCTATTCTTCCCTTTGTATTTGCTCAAATGTTCCTTCGTATAAATCCCCAAATCTTGGAACGGATTAACTGAAATTAACACATGTCCAATATACGTATATATTGTGCTATTCATGAACCTCTTGTGTAAATTTTCATTAATGGCATCATCACTAATCTTTGATAACAAAGTCAAGTCTGAAACCCCAACTTCTTTTTTCTTATGAAGGTCAAACTCTGCCTTCTTTATGCCACTCTTCGCAGGAGGCAATTGCTGTTGTTTGCTCTTATTACGTCCTCCTCTTTTTACGATAGCCATTTTACTTGTCTTCGTTGATTGATCTAGTCTAAGAAGAACTACAATTAGATCCCTAACTGTCCGAATCATAAAAACCGCTGTCGAATGCTTGGGTCATTTGCTTACGTAATAAAATGGCTTTGCTGCAAAAAGTACTATACCGATTTATTAGTCTAATCTATATGAACATGATAATATACAATGATTAATGGGACCATAACCTGACCATCTTATCCTTTCCACCACTGGCAACTCTTTTACCGTCCATACTCCAATCCACCGCGTAGACTTCATCGGCGTGGCCCGGTAAATCAACACTAAGCTTCCTGGTTCTAATGTCCCAAACTTTAAGGGTAGTATCCTTAGAACATGTGACTAAGAGCCTGTTATCAGCAGACCATGCACTCTGGTAAACAGGAGCGACATGGCCTCTCAAACTTCCAATGAAGGTACCCTTGATACCATCCCATATCTTGATGGAATTATCGAAGGAGCACGATACAATGTAACGACCGTCGGGGGAAAAGGAGACGTGGTTGACAAGTTTCTGGTGGCCAGTCATACGGCAGATTGGTTTGGAAGACTTCAATGGCTCCCAGAGGTACATAGTAAAGTCGTCAGAGGCAGTGACTATTCTTTCGCTGATCGCACCGTTTAGTTTTGCAACTTTTTCGTACTGCTCCAACGCCTTCCGACGTAACTCCTCTGGCTTCGTGTCCTTTGTGGTTGCCCTTGAGGAAGTATGATCGAAGCCACCTTTACGCAACACATAATCAGTTGATGTAGATAAATGGTTGACCCAATGGGCGTGACTTTTCAATGTCTGGATGCACTTTCCGCCGGCCAGAATGTCCCACGCCCTAATGGTCTTGTCGTGCGATCCACTGTACACTATGTTCGATCCTGCCCATTTAACACATGATACAGCATTAGTGTGTCCGCTCATGGTCAATAAGCACACCCTTCTAGTGGTATCCCAAACCTTAATTGTACCGTCTTTTGATCCGGATGCTACTCTTGGGGTATCACCAGGTTTCACCAAGTGTAATGGTTCCCAAGCTAAACTGGAAATCCACTTGGAATGGCTGCTTAAAGCAGATCCGATGGGCTTCCCCAGTTCGGCATCCCATAATCGCACTGTGTTGTCCATAGAGCCTGTTGCAATCATAGTTCCACAAGGAGAGTACGAAACACATAATACCCAGTTTGTATGTCCCGCTAAGGTGTGCATTGGTGTCTGCGTATTGCAGTCCCAGATTCTAGCAGTAGAATCACCGGCACCCGAGCACATCCTTCCAGAGTTGTTAGGCGCAAATTGACAGCACAAGATTGTGGATCCATGTCCCGCTATAGCAGCACTAGTCCTAGTTATTGGCTTAACCTTGAATACAGCCCTTGGCGTATATACCAATGTCATAAAATCTTCCGTGGTCTTGATCTCTGGTTTCAAAACAGACGAATACAAATTATCTCTGATATCCACCAACTTTCCTTCTTTTTCTTCATCTTTTTTATTCAATAACGCAAAAGTATATGGTACAGGGTCATCTGTTTCTCCGTGAAGCTGATTCAACAATTGTTCTAACTGCTTCTCTGTAATACCCCCTGGTACTCTTATAGAGCCCCCAATGGATTCTCCCGTATCAGATGCTTGAAATTTTATCAAAACATTTGGTAAATCTTCTGGAACGATATCAACATCACGCACCTTTTGTGCTTCTTTCTTTTGTTTCTTAGATGGAGGAGGGATAACAGTAGCCATTATGCTCCGATATCCTATGCTTAACTGTAAATATCTGAACGTGAACTTGATGGTGAACAGCAAAATTTATCTACACCAAAAAAATTATCGCGATGAGGCCAATTTTATATACAGTGAAGCTATATTAAAATAGTACTATTTACTTGGGGTATCATTTCTATTTACCAATAACGAGCCCATCATGTCATCATCCGAAGCACCGATAACCAGGTCCTGCTCGTCAATATCGTATTGTTCATGCTGTTCATTTAGATTATCGGTAATATGATAATTTTCTGTAGATGCACCTTCGGGTGGTGAAGGCTGAAGGCTATTTGACGTCTCAGCAGAAGGCAAGAACACCCTGATCTGGCTCTCCGTTAAGTCGGGGGAAGAAGGGAGTAATTTCTCGCCGTCAGGTATGCGGGCAGAGATGGTTTCTTCTGCTACAGTGGGCTCAGATTGCGGTGTAGCAAATGTAGTATCGTTATATTGGGGAAGGACCTGTGAATGAAGACCTGGCGGTTCGTCCCCTGGCTCTTCTTCTCGAGGACAAGACAAATCGATGAGTTTGATGGTATGGTTGATATTGGGTTGGCATTCGTCGTCATCATCCAAATCGGAGTAGTAGCCATTATCGTAGTCAAAGTAGATCGGTGAAGACTCGTCGCCTGATTGTTGTAACTGTATGACTTTGACAGCGTACACCATTTTCAACTGGGAAGAGTTGACGACTAGCTGCTGGTAGCGGCCATTCGGCGGATGGTTTTCTTTGAAGTGCGCAGACTTGTGGTACCAGTCTTTGTAGAAAACAAGCCTTGTAGTGACAAAGCCATCCAAAGAGGAGCTGATGGAGCTGGTATTATTCTTGGGGGCAGCGGACCCCGATGCAGAATTTGGAGGAGTATAATTTCCCCCTAGCGATGCCGAAAATACTAGGCGGCCATTTCCATACGCGGAAACGGGACGTACGCTCGATGATGTCGTATTGGAAGATGCAGAGGACGGGACCTGCGACTCAAATCCCATCTGTGACAGTTTGGGGCGATAATTTTGATATCTTGTTGTTAAGTAACCCATCAAAATACATATCAGGTCGTTTTTATATGTGTACTGCGATATAATACTCGCGAGGGTGCTGAGATGCGCCTGGTACTTTAACGTAGGATTCTCTCGTAACAATGCAGATTGCGGTGGGAGCTCTGGGAGCTTGGGATGCGACCCCTCGATCTTTCTTTTCTCTTGGGTGTTGATCAACACGGAATTCGTAGTGATTTGAAACTTCAAAAGCGTTTCCTCGTACGCCGCCGATATTTCCAACTTGTAGAGCTCCACTAACTCGTGAAAGTTATTCACGATGACCATGGTAGTCCCCTTCGGTCCCTCGAGTTTATCCGAAGTGAAGAGACCGAAGAGCTTGGCAAACGTATCAGCAGTATATCCGATCAACTTCTTATCCGTCCATTCGTCTTGGAACCCTTCCTGGCACACCACATTGTGCCACGGAAATGGCTGTAGCGTTTCTATAACTATTACTTGGTTTTCTGGTCTCTGCCGTAGATGCGACACTATTAGCGAACCTGCCACGCAATAACCACCGGTACAATTGGGCACACTCTGAAAATCATATATTCCATTGCATATCCTATTCATCAACTTCGCGTCTAATGTCGGTATAGAAGTAGATAAGTGTCCGAATCTCGGCTCCTGAAGCATCATATCATATAAAGAAACCATTTCTTCCACTTCTTGTACCCTTCATATGCTCTGTATTAGCAGCTAACCCTCTCAGAAACACGTCTTACTACTATCAATCTCCAGAAGTTCCATCTAACATCTATGATAATTGAAATTTGACTGCATATAATATATGTTACACAAACTCCATTCTAATTCTCACTTGCTTTTCAAAATTCAAGTATCTATGGATTCTTGAATTGATACTGAGGCATCACCATCGGCTTACTATCATTGGACTAAGTATATAATGCAAGGTTCGCAAGCTGGATCCAATTCTATACCATCCAATGCACCGGAGATAAATTCACTGGCGCATCTTTCGGCAAATCTCAACCAAAATCAAGCCCACGGTGCAAATCATGAGCAGCATCGTCACCATTCAGCTACAGGAAGAAGGCCATCATTATTGAGAGTTAACTCGCAGAGCACGGGAACACAACAGGCAACTAATCAGTCCACTCCATTGCATTCATCGCATCTTAAATGGAGTTCTACACCGGGAACAGGTAATGGCTCATCGATAGGGTCCGCAGCATCGGAGCAGAATGATATTGCATCGAATACCTCGCCATTAATGACGTCCAATTCGAACATGAGACACTCTCAGATGGCACATGGACATGGCAGCTCCAGTGGCACACCTACTGCTACAATTGGAGGAAGAACCCGGTCGAGGTCCATTACGCAGACGCTTTCACATAACCTCCAACAGCACAATAACTCGCAGTATTTGCTACTGGAAAAGGCGTACTTGCGGAAGATGAGGAACCAGGTTGTAGATGATTATTACACCAAGGGCATCACTGGGGCCGAGGTCAAAGAAAATGATGCTGTCATAAATGAGGACGATGATGAGGACGACGACGATGAAAACAATCCTCATGGAAACAGCAATTTGCTAGCCGATATGGATGATGACAGATACCAAATTGATTTCAATCTTGCATTCAACTTATTGAAAAAAGGAAAAAACGCCATAAATATCAATCCCAATAAAAATGTGACGCAGCTCAATGCCGATAATGCAGAAGATCCAACGGTTATAGAAAGACTCGAGTGGCAGTCAATGTTAACTTCTGTACTCACTGGAGATGTTGTAAAGTCAGAAAAAACGAAGATAATCAATAACAGTAAAATAGAGAACGATCAAAATTCATTCTTGCATGCAACTTACAAAGAGAACTTGTGGTTTGGTATTCGGGCTAAATTATTCGACCGTACTGAAGATGATCAAAGAAAAATCACCGAGTACCGCCGTACCTTGGCGGATTCATTATTCGATGAAGTGTTAAAGTATGAAATAAACTTTGATGACCCTATAAATAATACTCCACGAAGCCAAGTAAGTGATATCTTAGAGAGATATGATAAATGCTGTGATTTGTGGAGAACCTTAGAAGATATGAAAAATGATAAGCCGGTATGTGGTACGGTAGAATTTCAGGAACGTATTGATGCGTTAACTGCTTGGTTGTCGATTACCAATGCAATCGAAAGAGAGAGTAATTCTCTTAAATTATGGATTGGTAATGATGATTTGGATATAACAAAGAGCCCCGCCGAATGTGGAAGCACATCCTCTTCTTCTACGCCAACAAATACGAAGAAAATATTTGACGAGGATAATAAATCTTTAGCAGAAAGACTCATGAAAGAAAAAGATGTCCACAATATCTTCCAAAAACGTATATTTTCTCCATTAGCACCATGGATGATTAAATCCAAGGATACTTATGTAAGATTAGGTCATATTTTTGAAGCCTTGAAATTGCCTGACTATATTCACGACTTAATCCAATTATGTCTTGTCCCAATGAAGTTGATTAAAGAAATAATTAAAGTAAGATTAGTTTATGCTGTCAAATTGCAAAATCCTACGTTAATGATGATTGATCAAATGATAGATGACTTTAAATCTTATATTACTATTGCATTAGAAGTGAAACTGGGAATTAGTGAGTACTGTAAGCCAGATGATGGCAGAACATGGGTACTTAGCGATTTATTTGATGGCGAAAATCTGGATTTTGATAATGTTGTTTTGGAGTGTGTTAAATATTTTTTGGTTTTATTAAACAAAAAATTATTGGATAGTTCTAGGTCGCCAACAAACTTTAGAACTTTCAAAGAACCTGAAGAATTGGAAGAAACTTGGAATTATCTCAGATGGCTAGGTAACTTTATCGACGGAGGAAGTATGGTTGTTGCTGAGAACATCACCATGTTAACCCTGAAATTGATTCATAGGTTATTAGCTTACTTCAATAATCAGATAACAAGCCCTCCAGTACAAAAAGCTGGTGCATCTGACCTTATCAGATGGTATAGTTCTACTACTGATAACTTTGGCCAACTTCGCCGTAAATTAGCAAGATTCACGGGTGAGATTTCGAGGGATTTTACCAATTCATTAGTTTTCGACATATCATCAACTTCCAGTAGTAGAACAAAGAATTTTCTCGAAGTTTTGAAATCAACTAATCATTTCTTGGTTTATACTGGTACAGTTGAAACTCAAGGGACATATTTTTTTGCGAGTGCCGAATTAATGGGTAATGAGCATGATATTTTAAAGATCATTAATGGTTCCTACGTAGGTTCAAATCCATATGATGCGAGCCTGGATTTTTCTGAATTGTTGAAATTGCTTCAAATCCACGAAAATGAGGAAACTTATGAACTGTTACGTCATGATACAATTCCAACGGAGACAAATGATTTTGCATATGTATTAGCATTATGTCCACCAAAGCCAATTGTCTGGGAAGGTAGCGTTGTCAATATAAGTATAGATGAAGTACCTATAACTGATGTTAAAGTTGGACAAATGCTTATGATCACAAAATTACCATACAGCGATTTAAACCTAGTAAAAGAACGGTTTTTGGATAGTGTGAGCGATTTTATGTTGGAAGGAGGGTTGATGAAGCCGATAGAGCAAAGATGCTCGCTTGCCAAAGTCCATCATGAATTGACCAAAATCAACCGTGTATTTTTCAAAATGTCATTAGCTGTTTTAGACTCCGTCAAAGTTGTCCGAGCAAATTGCAAAGAGCTTGCACCCGAAGGTGGATGTCAAGATTTGATCAACAGCTATTTTATTTATGCAAAAGACTTCGGGAAGAATTCGGTTAAAAATCTTGATTCTTCTAGAAAGTCTACGGTAATTATGAAACTTATTCAGCTCTCAATAGAATGGGTGAGTTTCATTTGCGATGATTGTATACCAACTGATAGAAAAACATTTAGATCTTGCGTTCTAGCACTTGAATTTGCTATGGATATGACGCGAGATTTTAATGTATTAGTTCTCAATGATGAACAATTTTACAACTTGAAGCTAAAAGTTGCACGTTGTATGTCTTTACTTATATCTCATTTTGATATTATGGGTGCAAGATCAAGTGAGGCAGAAAAGAAGAAATTGTTAAAATGGTCTTCTCAAAGACATAAGATCGAAAACTCAGGGGATGATGAAAGTATAGTTGAGGCTTATAGAGAAGATGTTATGAAAGAAATTGAAGAAATTGAAATCTATAGAAAAGACTTACAGGAACAATTGCTGTCTGTTGGTAGAGTTTTGGATGTAACAGATCTGGAATACCAATTTGTAACTTTATTAGCTTCTTCATTTTCAAGTGTTTCCATTAGATGGCAAAAAGGTAGGTTTATCGGAGGAGGTACATTTGGTCATGTCTACGCTGCGGTAAATCTAGATACTGGTGGTGTTATGGCTGTCAAAGAAATTAGATTCCATGATAGCCAGTCTGTTAAAAATATTGTGCCCTCGATCAAAGACGAGATGACTATCCTTGAAATGTTGAATCATCCAAACGTTGTACAGTATTTTGGTGTTGAAGTTCATCGTCATAAAGTCTATATCTTTATGGAATTTTGTGAAGGTGGCTCGCTTGCTGGTTTATTAACGCATGGAAGAATAGAGGATGAAATGGTTATACAAGTTTACACATTACAAATGTTAGAAGGCTTGACATATTTGCACCAATCTGGAGTAGCGCATCGTGATATTAAGCCTGAGAATGTGTTACTTGATCATAATGGTGTGATTAAATTTGTTGATTTTGGTGCTGCCAAGGTTATTGCAACAAGTAGCAGAACACTTGGAGGTAGTGGTGGTTCAGCCTCCCGTAGTGGAGGTGGAGGTGGTCCTGCTAATTTGAATTCCATGACTGGAACACCAATGTATATGTCGCCAGAAGTTATCACTGGTGCTTCTAGCGATAAAACAGGTGTAGTGGATATTTGGTCATTGGGTTGCTGTGTTCTAGAAATGGCCACTGGTCGTAGGCCATGGGCAAATTTGGATAATGAATGGGCAATCATGTATCACATAGCTGCTGGACATCAACCGCAGTTGCCATCAGTAGACCAACTAAGCGAGGCAGGAAGAAAATTTATTTCAAGGTGTTTGGAGCATGATCCGAAGAAAAGACCTGGTGCAGTTGAGTTATTGAGTGACCCTTGGATTGTACAAATTCGTCAAGCTGCGTTTGTCTCTTCAGAAAATGGAAGTACACCTTCATCAGAGGTCGGCTCTGATATGTAAGATATACTGGAACTAAGAATTTCTTAGTAGTCCTGACTTTTTAAATATGTAATATACATTATAATAGTTGAAGAGCATATGTTCTACACTAAATTTATTTAACGTAATCTAAAATGACATGATATGAAATGAAAATATATACAGAATAGGCAACACAATTCCCAATATTTCTATACCGTATTTATGTTGTCAGTGAAGATTTGTTTGACATCTTCGACCACATCTCCTTTGACGTTAACGTAACCTGCTGTTTTGTTCACAGTAACATTCTCTCCTTTCAATGCTGGGTAGGCATTTAATAAATCACTCTTAAATTGTTCGAGATCACCCTTTATTCTCTTTATTTCCGTTGTAACTTTGGTGTTTTGAACCTTCTTATATACTGGCCAGTGACCATATTTAGTTTTAGAAATCGAATAATTATTAATACCAAATCCGTTATTTGGTAATTCTTCAACTCTGATCGAGGATAATGGTGGAAATTGATATGGTTTAACCACGCTTGTAGGTAATGGTGGTCTAACCGACTTGAGCGATATTCTAGAAGGTCTCATCTTGATATTATGCTCCACAACTATGTTATCTAAGTAATAGCCTATTGGTTCCACTAAGCACTACTGTTCAATCACTCTATAATGAAAAATTTCAATAATTTTATATTTGGTTTGTGCACGAGCGTAAATGTCGCAAGATGCAAATTAGACATTTATCTATAAGGCATATATATACTATTTAGACCCTTGTAAAAACTACACCATTAGTGGGATCTGGGCCAATGATGTTATCTTTTTTATGCAATTTCATATGTTTTGTATAATTAGTCTTTTTGTCAAACTGGGCACCACAGATTTCGCAATCAAATGCTTTTGTATGTATTTTCATATGTTTAGTTAGATTCGAACTTTCACTAAACCTTTTACCACAACCAGGCCATTTGCACACTAGAGGTTTTTCCCCAGTATGGATCCTATTATGAATTGACAAACTTGATCCAGTGGCAAAAGTTTTCCCGCATATGGAACAAGTGAATGGCTTTTCCCCGGAGTGGATTCTTAGATGCTGCTTAAGCATCGAATCAACTGCAAATGTAGAGCCACAGATTTCACACTTACAAGGCTTGAAATTGGTGTGAATATGAATGTGTCTTAATAGTTTCTGTCTTTGTCTGAAACATTTACCGTTATGACGGTCACAACCTACCCAGTTGCAGGTATATATCGATTTACCCAGACCAACATGCTCATCGATCAAGTGATTGTGCAAATCGCCGCTTGAATCATGGGTCCTATTGCATGGTATTGGTTTCCCGAATTCGTCCACTCCCATCTGCCACTTGCAAGTGAAATTTGGATCCATTGGAGTATTGCAGCATGCTCTGTTATTCTTGGTTTGGGGCAAGAATTTAATTGAAGTAATGTTCACATCGGTAGCAGGATGTGCATTAGGCATTGTAAATCTATTCTTAGGAGAAGATACATTGGACTTTCCCGATGAGCTTGGTGTAAGTACCGATATGTTCTCATTACCGGTTAAGTCTTGGTTCCGTTTATGACAGTTTAAATGATCAATCAATGAATCCAAGTCCGTATCCATATAGTTACAATCATTCCATTCACACTGATATGAAGATTGAAAATCCATTGATTTAGATGGCTTATCCCTGAGGTCATATTCTTGACCTATGTGATGGTCAATCAAATGCTTCATGACTGTACCATCGCTAACCGTCTTGAAGCAATTGTCCCATTGGCATGAATATGTCGGTGATGTTGTACTCTGTACCGGATGTGAATCATTGATTTCTTGTGGGAATTCAGGGTCACTTAGCATTGTAAAATTATTATTTGTGCCTTGTTGCATTTCATTTTTAGATGCATCAAGGAAAGTTTTAAAATTATTGAATTGAATGTAAAAATCATAGTCGGACATAACTTTATTGCCCGACATACTCTCCGGTGAATCATCAATATTCGGTATGGATGTGTGAAAGCAAGATTGATGAACATGATGATGGTCTGCAGATATGCTAGGTTGTGGTTGGTTAATTTCGGAGAAGTTAGGATTGGTTTCCCGAACTTCAGGGGTGGGATGGCATACATGAGGAAAATGTAATTCGAAACTTTTCTCTACTTCGTTTGTTGGTTGCTCTATCTTTTGTTTCTTCTTCACTGGGTCCGTTTCACCATTCTTGGGTTCTAGACTTCTATGAGCCCTATCAATCAAATCTTCAAAAATTGGCTTCTTGGACATCTGCAATCCACAGAGACTGTTCTCGTGGTTATAGTACTCGTGGCTAGATACGTTGCAACAATCTAGAGGAGGTTTTTGCTCCAACTCCGATTCCGTACATATAGGGTCGGTGCAAACCATACTATCGTTCGGATTCATAGTGTATCTTAAACATCCCGGATTCTCACAGCATTTTACGTTATCACCTAAACGTTTATCAGAATCAGAATCGGATTCTTCACGATAATCACAGCTTCCTATGCACTCATCACCACACTCGCTGGCGTTGACAATTTTCTCTTCCTCCTTCGTATTGTCACACTGCAAGTAGAAACAGTCGTCCAACTCATCGCAAAAGATATCCTTACAAAGGGAAATATCGTCAAACTCGTTGCACGACTCTAATGTATTATTTCTTGGGTCGTTTCCATTAGCAGTCTCAGCATTATTTAAACTGTGGTTATGATGATCGTGGTCATGGTTATGTATATGCCCGTGAATGTGTGTGTGGTCCTTGTGCTTGTGTATATGGCCATGTACATACCCATGTGTCAACACCTTCCCGTCTTCGAATAACTTCTCATAAAAATTTTGCGGAATAGAACCTGTTGGGGCCATTACCCCAGAACCATCCAATGGAATATTACCTCCACTTCCCTCAACACCCATAAATTTTTCATTTGGCCCAGAGTTACTATTTACCATAGCTCCTCGATTATTAGTCATCGCCGATCCCGTTATATCGAACCTATTCATAGGGACTTCTTGAAATTTTGGCTACTTTATGGATCTTTAAAATCAAGAACCTAACGATATTTCAATTTTCACAAAAAATGGCTGATTTCACTATTCAGCTTCGAACAACGAATCCTCTTCGATAATATATGTATATATCAATGTGGCTTTATATCAAATTAACTAGCGAGCTATTTCTTTCGAAGTATCGCTCTCAAACGGTATAGGCTGCAATAACCCTGGTAGTTACCGTCTTTTTGATAGTTGGTCAGGTGAGATGAGTTTAGACGATTTTGCAAGTTCCACATTTTTGCAAGTTCTGCAATCTCTATCAGTTGGCCCAATGATGCAATTTCTTACGAGATTTAATGAATTCTCCTATGGAAAGTAGTATCGTGCTAATATTAATGGCTCTTGAATTTTCCTGTCGTTCCTTTTGGTTGATAGAGCCAAATAATAATTAAGAATGCATAATCTTATTCGTTCCTACTGCGTGAATAATTTGTGAAAGAGATCTGGACAATATGAACCTAACCCTCCCCGGAAGACAATTCCGTTATCGATATCTTTCAGAAAACGAGAGCAAGTTTACAATCTAGTCGGGCCTGAAATCTCACCGAAGGACCCGCGTACAAGATTTGTGGACCGCATTAGAGATTTTCCTGAACGCGGTCTGGCCCGGATGTGGATGCTATACTCAGGGACAATACTTTCGCCACATATATGGGAGTTCACTGCAGCTGTCTTTCTAAGCCTGAAATTGGTGGGCAACGCATCCATATTGTGGCAAGGAAAGATCGCGACTTCTTGCCAAATTCTACATTGAAACCCTTCAAAGCTTCAGCTTAACAATTGAAATGCAGGCGTACCTGGTGTCTTAGTTGTTGTAGCTATTGATTTCCCTGTAGCGAGATCACCATTTCAGGAACCATGAAAAGGATGACTGGGTGTTGGGGCTGATTCTACATCCGGGTGCTCCGTAGTCCAATATTTTCTCAAGATGACTGACTAATATGGCATTTACTTGGATATATGTGTATGTATATACTTACGGCCATACATTGCAGTTGCAGGTCATCATTTAATTAAAGACATGAGAGTCCTTCTAAATTTATGACTCTAAAATAAAAATGTGCAGCATTTACTCAAATGTTTCCTAATTGGGACTATTTAAAAACAAACAATTGCAGCAAATATGGACATCTTTCCATGATTTACCAAGCTTTCACCTGCTCTAATGGTCGTAGGAAAGTTGGTATTGATGTATACTATGGCTTATTGATGCCACAGGCAGTATATAGGTATGTAGAGCAAGTGAATATGTGTAAGTGAAAAATAAAACGGAAATTTTGCGTATGGTAATTCAGACATGCGTTGATTCATTGTTTATTATTTGTACCAAATAGTTCCCCGAGAAGCAATACAAGATTAACCTGCGAGTAGGTTCATAATAGACCAACATGATGCTCTTATTATTGTAGGGTATACGGAAACAATTGGTCTTAATCTCCAATTTTATGCAGCTTAATATTATTGTACATAATACCCAAAAAAAACCCACGATCTTATATACGTCTATATCCCCATACTCAAATTGTTTACATATAGTAAATTGTTTCTTTAGAGATTACAAGTAAAGGAGCTAGAAGTATAGCTATTCCTGTGACCCTAAGATGGCGAAAGACTACAAGATACCACGGCTGATTAGCAACCGGTTTCTCAATGATTCTACTAAACCCCGGCCCATAGTAAAATCACGCAGCTACCTTGATAAGTTGGCCACTATTTTTTCAACGAAGAAATCAGAACCCACTAACGCCAAGACACCCATCCCCAAAGTTGAAATTATTCAGAGTAGTTCACAGGCTTTTGTGCCCAATTTGATAAACAAACCTAAAGAGAATGTTGTGAACGAAGATGTCGAGAACAGAGAAATAATTGAAAACATGCAATATAATGACTCTTTTACCCTAGAGGATATAATAACACGCTATCAAAGCATATCAAGCACTAAGGGTCCTCTAGTATGTTCAAAGCGTGTATCGATTGAAACTGAATCTAAAATCCAAAATGTGCCAATACAAGATCCTAAAGTCAATGCAAAGATTTCGGAAAAACTGGGAAATTGGCTTGATGAAATTGCAGAAAATGATAGTGGTGTAGATAGTATAATATTCGACGACTGTGATATATCACATAGCACTTCTAGGCATGCATCCACATTTGTATCGAAACCTTATGATGGTGTGTTGGACGAATTTATTGACATTGATCAATATGATGATGTTTGTTCCATAGAGAATGCAAGCATTCAAATATACAAGAATGTTGCTGATCCTTTGGATTTGCGTCTCGTCTCGCGAGCTTCCTCTCCCGTCTTACAGTGCGATGTTTCGCCTTCTCCAATGCCCAGATGTGGGCCAAGCGATACTATTGATACAGACTTATTATTAAATGATCTGAAGCAGGTTAAAGGAACCAAAGTCTTGGAAAAAGCTTTTAAACCAAATAATGATGGGGCTTTTACAAATCCATATCCCTCCCCCGACAAAAGACACATTGTGGAAAGGCAAGAACACGAAATAAAACTTTTGAGAAAACTATTACAGAACGAAAGATCAATGAATGAATACCTATTAACATCGAGAAGCATGACAAATCCCAGCAAATCCATTAGTCATTTACAGGGTAATAGTAGTGAATATGGACCTTTAGCATCATATCAACCCCTCAACAGCAATTTACAGAAGGCAGACCTATTACCACCATTCCAATCCAATAAAAATGCATACTCCTTATTAGTTGATCCTAGGAGGAACATTATGGCCTATTCTGCAAATAGTTCTCAGTTGTCTCTGGAGAAGCTTGAGTCTTTATATAATCCTAAACATTTTCATACCCGTCTGAAAGCAGACCATCCAAGAACACCAACAATATGTGAGGTACAAGATTCCCTTCATATTGTTGAAGATAATGAAACACGGACATCTTTTTATTCTGAGAAGCAGCATTCTAAGGACTTCCAGATAGAAGAAGCATACTACACCTTGAATTATAACTTTTTGAAGAACAAACAAAAACTTGCTCTGGATTTGAATGAGATTTCAGAGTCTAACGAATCCTTAATGCTTGAATCAAATTCAATGGCTTCTATAAACTCACATTTAACTACACCAGAGTCCGTAAATAATTTGGTCTTCGATAAACCCCCAACCAGAATTGATTCTCTTAAAGCTACTCAATTATTCTAATGTGTTCACTATACAGAAAGAGACCATCTTTTCAGTTCCCGTAATATTATATTAATACCCATTTGAATACCACGGCCATTACAGGCTATTTCTATATATATTTGATATATATTTTTAATTAATAATTAATGAAAGAAAGTTATAGGACTTTATAATACTCTAACAAAACTTATAATTTCAAATTTTGCTGATCTACGAAACGCTTTCAATTTCTACATTATTCAATTATTACATATACGAAAAAATGTTTTATTGCTTCCAAACTGGATAATTTTATGGTATGTTTGTACTAATGTCATTAAGACTTTCTTGGATATATTATGCATCTGTTGAGTAAGTAAAATATTTTTTTGAAGTTACAAATTTTGTTGTTTTTCTTAAATATTTTCAAAAAATCCTGATATTCAATTTTAATGCAATAATATTCATTAATAAATTTGAAAATAAGCTATTGAAATACGAGTAGTAACAAAAGAAGAATAAGAAAGAATTGACTTAAATTAGGCTGGTTAATTAGCATTTAGAGGAGTTGCAAAATTTCCAAATCTCGCAAGTTCAATTTCCAAAAAAAAAATTTATTACGAAATATATACTCCTAGCTAAGTTTTGAACAGACGCTATTTAACTTATAGAATACAACAATAAAAAATCAATAAACCAAATTAATGACACCAAACTTCTGCTTTGCGAAGTATACTGTTCGCAATATTACATTGTCCTAATACAAAAATTGAAAACAAGCAAAATAAAAATGATAGAAGTACAAACCTAACCTTGCAATTCCTTGATTTCATTTTCATCGGCAACAAGACCCATAACAACCAAATACATGTTCAAGTTGTTCAATAGATTTTGCTTTTTATATAAGTTTGCCAAGTCAGAATTATCGATAGCTTTAGCTCTATTCATGACTCCGAAAATTTCATCTCTTACTTCATCCACAATGATTCTTTGATGACTCAATTTACCACCTAAGGACAAAGTTGCTAAGAATTGCCAAACATAATTTTCTCTGGAGGAACCATCATCAATATCTTCTGGATGTGGAGGGAAAATGGCAGCAATACGTGATTCCAATGAGGTGAATAACTCATCATAACAAGATGACCATTCTGATAAATCAGTGGCAGAAATTACACCTTCGCCTCTTATCAATTCAGCACGAGATAACAAAGTTGTCAAAATAGATAAACCAATTTTAGTAGTAGACACAAAAGAAACATTATTATGTTCAATCAAGATAACCAATAAACCAATGATCTCATTAAATTTAAAATCTTGAACTGCATTCATCAAAACCTTAGAGAAAGTTAATGAATATGCTTCCACTAACTTCAAAATAGAATCAGAAACCTTCTTATCAGAGTATGTAGTATAGGACCCATTCTTCACAACCGACAAATTTTCTAAGTTAGACATTATTAATGTAACTATAGTCAAAATTTGTTCTCTTGTCAAGAATTTAAACAATCTTGGTAAAATCTTTAATGTCTTATTATGGTTCAAGCATTGAATAAATGGGTTAACTTCTGACTCATTATCACCAGAGGACGATGGTTGGTCCAAAATATGCAATGATTCCCATAATTCAGTAGTATCAACATCAGTAGTCAATCTTGATTCACTTTCAACATTCATAAGTTTAGAGATAATATTCTCTAAAATACTCATAATATCTTTTTTGGTGAATTTCTTGATTGGTTTAGATGATGGTGATTTAGCCTTCTTATTGGTTGGTAAATCAGCCGAGACCTTATCAGCTTCAGGAGCAGAATGATCAGATTCCTTGCTTTCTGCTTCTTTCTTTTCAAGCTCTCTTTGAGCAGCTTTACTGAAAATTTCTAATTGCTGTCTTGGTTTTTTACCATTACCAAAGGAAATCTTACCCAAAGCACCTTCCCTTGCATATTGAGTTAATTTAGGTCTTTCCTTGGCAACTGTAACTGCCTTTTGAACTTGTTGTTGCATTCTTTGTAATGCAACATCAGCCCTCTTGTAACGACCACCTAATCTGTGACCACTTTGTTCCAAATATGCTTGAGCAATGGAATTGTTTTGTTGAGCATGTTGTTGCATTGGGTTACTATTAACTTTTGGATGGATTACTTTGAAAACCTGAGCATAGAAATCTTCATTATAAGGATCTTCTGTAACGATTTGCGATAATTGAAAACGTGTAACAAAGTCCTTATCCTTAGGATTCATAATACCAGAGTATTTCATGATACGAGCAACTTTTTCTTGTCTCTTAGCTAATTTGGCTTGTTGTTCTGGTGTCAATTCAGCTTGAGCATGAGCATTGGATTGCTGTGAAGGAGAGCCTTGAGAATACTGTTGCTGTTGAACGTTTGGATATTGTTGATGTTGCTGATGATATTGTTGTTGTTGTTGTTGTTGTTGTTGTTGTTGTTGTTGTTGTTGTTGATGTTCCTGTTGATGTTGGTGGTGGGGTTGTTGTTCCTGCTGGTGTTGTTGTTGGTGTTGTTGTTGTTGTTGTGGTTGCACTGGAATACCCTCAGCTCCTTTAGAACCCAATACTGGGAAGTGTGACAAGTCAACCTTCGAGGCTCTTTGTTCGCCTTGGTGCGTTGGAACCTGCTGAACTTGAATTGGGGGTTGAGATTGTTTTGGTATTGGTTGTGGTGGCACCTGAGGTTGCTGTTGAGGTTGAGGTGCGGGTGGCTGCTGAGACGTTGGATGAGGAGGCCCGGAAGGTTGCATTTGAGGTGCAGAGACAGGCGCACCAGGATATTGACCATATTGACCAGGAGGAGGCATAAAGCCGGCTGGAGGCATCATGTAACCACCAAAATGTGGTGGTGGCATCATACCCGGCATGCCAAATGGCTGAGGTGGCATCTGTTGAGATTGGTCAATGGAAGTCAATTGCGCTTCAATCTCTTCTAAAGATAAGATCTTCTTCTCTGGAGCCCCGTTATTTGGTCCTTGCTGTTGCTGGACTGGTTGCTGTTCTTGTGGTGGTCCACTAGGAGCATTCGTGGTTCCCCATAAGTCTTGCATGAATTCATCATCATTGTTAGCATGGGAAACAGCTTGTGCATAGCTTACACCAGGTCTCTGTGGCTGTCCCATAGGGGCATTACGCATTGGAGCTCCACCGAAACTGAAATCTTTTCTTACTTCCCCAATATCACCAAAGGTTTCGTCGTTCAAAGCGTCATCGGCTTCATTTAACTCATCCCCTAATCCATCGTAGGTCTCTTGAAAATCATAACTATCTGCCGCTCCAGTCGGTTTCTGAAGATGGGGCGGAACGCTAGGATCAAACCCAAAGAATGACATAATTCGTACTTGTTAATAGTTGATGTATTCGGTTATATTGCTATTACTATGGCCCATTTAATGATTGTGTCGAACGAGAAAAAACTTCGACGAAATTTCAGTCACGTGATTATAAAAAGGTATATACTTCTAAACGTTTATACATGCTACTTAAATGCTTGCAAAGCACTGGAAAGCTTCAAGCTCATCTCTTCCCATTCACCAACAACATCACTCAAAACAGTGATTGCGCCTCCTGCTCCAATCCTCCATAGGCTGGAGTTCTGATTGTTCTCTTTGTCATATCTGTAATGGTAAACGGACCTAATGACTACGGACCAGTCAGAATCATCGGTCACAGACCAGTATCCAGTCACACCACTATAGATACCTCTTCTTCCGTCAGGTGTACCATTTTGCTGCAAGCTTTCTATGGATTGCAACAATTCTACCGATCTCTTTTTGGGAGCACCGGTCATAGATCCAGGAGGCAACGAATGGTGCAAAATATCTATGCCATGGTATCCCATATCCTTCAATTCTCCCTGAATCACACTAACTAACTGGTAGACGGTCTTGTACTCCTCGACAGTCATTAATTGGGATACGGACACATTTTCTATAAACTGGTGCAAGTCATGTCTAATTAAGTCAACAATCATGAGGTTCTCGCCCATCTCTTTTGGGGTCTTCAAGATCTTACTAGCTGCTTCTAAATCTATTTCTGGAGTATTCTTAACAGTTCCCTTGATTGGCCTTAGTTCGATCATCTTGTTGTTTTTCTCATTATCCTTCCACGATAAGAATCTTTCTGGCGACGACGATATCAATATTATGTCTTCAAACTCCATAAAACAAGAAAATGGAGAAGGGTTTTTACGTAATGTCAATATCTTATACATTTCCCACGGATTTACGTACGATGGCAATGTGATTTTCAGCTGCGTAGTAAGACACAATTCGTAAGAATTACCCGAATGTAAATAATCTTGACAGAGTCCAAATTGTTTCTCATAGGTTTCTCGTGAAGGGAAATCAAAAACAATTTCATCTTTGTCCGATTCATTCGCTAAGTCTTTGATGCTCTCAGGTATCTTATTTAAATCTAACCGCAATAAACCCTTGTCGTGAGTAGCGACGAGATCATCACGTAATTCAGAGCACCATTTACTATCATCGGACTTCTGGTTAATGGATCCAATATACCACTCACCATGAAGATGATCGTAGATAATAAATCTCTCAGTAAAAACCAATTTCATATCTGGTGTTGACGAGTTACAGAGTGATTGTAGTTTCTCAATAATTATGTGTTGTCCTTCTTCGTAAGATATAAGACCCATGTACCCCCCTAAAAACGGGAGATCTCTTGAGGGTTCGCTCGGGAGGTACTCATTTATGACCTTTCTTGGGATATATGATTCTTGCATTTTTTCACCAAGGAAGTTCCATATATTTTCAGGTTCTTCCAACAGTAAAGTATCTACAACATCAGATTTATACTTTTGAATTTTAACCTCGTTAATAGAGTCAACAGAATGGGTAATAACTTCTGATTGCCCAACTATCGGAATCCCAATTATAGACCATTCACCGGGGATCGAAGCAGAGTTTAATAGAAAGAAATCTGATTCCTTCTGGTGAAAATATTCACAAATATCTATTGCATTGACTTTATAACCGTCGGCACCTTGTGGAAGCTTGAATTTCTCCATAAAAATATTTGGCTTGGCTCCATCCTGATAAGTTAACTTACCATCCTTGATTAGCTGGGTATCATGCAAAGCATGCTTGTTCATCATATTGACGAGATCTTGTTTAAGAGCAACATTTTTTGAATTGAATACATTGGGTCTCATCCGTTCGTTATACCTGGTCGCAATGAAATCAAAATTCTTAATTAATTCCTTACCTTTTGACGAGCAAATGGATTCCGGGTGATATTGTACACCATATAATGGTAATTTCTTGTGCTTAGCAGCCATCAAAATCTTATTGCCATCGGATCTGCCATTAGGCTCACAGCAATACGCCAAGGGTACTATATCCTCACTTACATTTTGGATATCCACATATAATGAGTGGTACCTGACACTCGGAAATGGAGCTTCGTCTTCCCCAGGAAATAATTCATTTCCACCTTCGCAAGTTATCGGATATATATCATATATTTGCCCGTGCTTCACATTATCAAGCTTATTGACGTCATTACTATACTCGTAGCATAGACATTGGAATCCTAGACAGATACCTAATATTGGTACAACCTCGGTTGCTGGGCTTTTATGAAAGTGCTGCAACAAAAGCCTAATAATACCAACATCCTCTGCATTATTGGGGTGACCTGGGCCCGGTCCAACCACGATGTAATCGAACATAGGAAGGTATGTTTTCAAAAAGTATTCATACTGCTCTGGTTTAAACGAATCATTGTGAATTTTTGTAACTTTTTTCCCCGTGTTGTCAACGATTAGCTGAGCAAGGTTATTTGTAAAAGAGTCATAAGAATCAATAAGAAGTATCATACGGATATGTCTTCAATGCTGTATCGGTAGAGTGATTTAAGCTGTTTTTTTGATTCTGTTGAAAAATTTACTAAGAAGTTCATTTACGAATTCTTTTTTAAACGGTAGCACGAAGAAGCTCGTAAAATTATATACTGCGAAAATTTTAAGTATCTATAGATCTAAATAGATACAATTATTCATCATCATCATCATCGTCGTCGTCATCATCACCGTCATCGTCATCATCACTCTCTTCTTCATCACTTGAAATTTCTTGACCCAAGGATTTTAATTTTTTCTTATATTTTTTGTTATTTTCATCCATTTCGGACATGAGTAGCATCATATCATCCAATTCAGACCTCGGTACCATGCTTGCTGCTTGGTCCTTTAGTTTCTTCTTCAATGATTCCACTTCATCCTTAAGTTTCTTCTCAAGTTCTAAGCAGGTCTTTTTGTCGAATTCGAGGTCTTTCTTGAGGTCTTCTTCTTTCCTCTGACCATCTTTTAAAGATTCCAATTCCGTGGTTAATTTCTTTTCATTTTCCTTGGCTACCTCCAAGTCCTTTTTGAGGAGTGCAGTAGTGTTTTCATGTTTCAGTTTCAATTTCTCCTTGGATTCCAGTTTGTCTTCGAGGGACTTTGACTTGGATGAGAGATCTTCAATTTTCATTGCATGGGAGACTTTTTCGGACTCATATTCCTTCTTGAGACTTTGGTAATCCTTTTCAAGCTTATCCGATTTTTCTTGAGATTCCTTCAAGCTCAGCTCGAGACTGTCAATCTTGGTCTTTGCTTCCTTTAAATCGCCAGACATTTTGGTATTTGCTTCAAGGTCGGATGCTATCTTTTTGCTATTAGACTTTTCAGATGCCAATTCTTTATTCATATTTTGAATTTTGGCTTCGAGCTCTTCAACAGTCTTGGAGAGCTTGGTCGACTTTGTTTCCAATTCCTTGTTATTGTCCTTCATACCGTTTAGTTCCTCCAAATTTTGGGCTTTTATCTTCACCTCTTCTTTCAATGTTTGAAGCTCATTTTCAAGCTGCTTGGTCATCTCTGAGGCTGCCTTGTCTGAAGATTTCAAAGCCGATAACTCTTGGGAAATGGATTTTTTCTCATCTTCTAAGGCAGCATATTTGGACTCTGCTTCTTTAAGTTTATTCGTCCACGATTCTTCCAATTCAGTATTCAGTTCTGTCAATTTCTCAAATTCCTCATTGAGTTTTTCATACTCTTTCCTGGAATCATCCAGATCTTTGGCTGAAGTTTCTAGATCTTTCTCTAATTGGGCCAACTTAGAATCCTTCTCCTCAATTAGCTTCTTCTCGCTTTCAAGCTTTTTTGTTAACGAGGCAAGTTCAGTATTTTTTGAATCAAAATCCTTTTTTATAGTAGAAAAATCGTCATCTCTAGATTTCAATTTTTTATCAGAATTTCCTAAATCTATGCGGGATTTCAGAATTTCTTGTTCAAGCAATTTCACATTTGAAGCTAATGATTCCTTTTCTTTTTCCAACTCTGCTTCTTTTTCAGAAAGTTTAGTATTGGATTGTTGTTTCTCCTTTTCTAATTGCAAATTAGCTGCCTCAAGCTCTTTCTTAATTTTGGCTTTGACTTCTTCACATTCACTTTTGTAATTTTCGAATTCACTATTTACAGATTCCAATTTTTCATCTAAATTATTTTTCTCCTTCAAAATTGTTGTTTCCTTAATTTCAAATTCTTTCTTAGAGCTCTCAAGGCTTTTTTCCAATTGTTTTATCTTGTCGCTATATTCTTTAATAACAGTTTCAGAATTTTCGCTTAGCATTGCTCTTTCTTTTTCAACTTCTTTAACTTTCTTTTCTAGATCAGACTTAAGTGTTGTTATTTGAGTCTCATTTCCTGTGATCTGATCTTTAAGTAATTTTGTTTCTTTGCTATACTTCGAATTCAGTTTTTGCAAATCCTTTTCGCAAGATTTTAATTTGGAATCGATTCTATCATGCTTTGTTTGTAATTCTTTGAGTTTATCTTCATTTGAAAGAATTTTACCTTCCAATTCTTTCTTATCCTTCTCTAGCTGCCCAATATCATCCTTATGCTTACTCAAAGAGGTATCAAGATCTTTAATCTTTGTATCTTGGTCATTTGCGCTATTCTTTTTCCCCTGTAAATCCTTCAACGTCCTTTCGAGTGTCTGTTTCACTGTTTCGTGGTTATCATTAAGATTAGAGAGTTTGGAAGTTAATTCAGAAATCTGTGCTTCTAGCTTTTGTTTATTTTCTTCAGAGGCAGATTTGAGCGTAGTTAAGTCTTCACTGGCAGTCGATTTTTCACTTTCGATAACTTTGAGTTTCTTTTCCCAATTCTTTATATCACTTTCAAGTTCCTCAATCTTTTGATTTAATTCCTCTTTTATCTTATCGAATTTTGTGGTAGAATTCTTTAACTCAGTTTCTTTATTCTTAATCGATTTCTCTAACTGGGTTTTCTCTTTCTCAAGAGATGCAACTTTGTCAGCTACAGATGACAGCGACTTTAAATGTTCCTCCATCTTCTTTTCGGATTCAGTATGCTTTTTCTTTGCTTCTTCCAAGTCTTCATTTATTTTGGTGTGTTTTAAATTTAATTCTGAAATTTCCTTTGAATGACTTTCTTTCAACGAGTTAATGTGTATATTCTTGCTGTTCAACTCGTCGTTGATAGTAGTATGGTCATTTGTTTTGGCTGCTAATGATTTTTCTAACTCACCTTTAATTTGGTCGTGGTGCGCTTTGAATTTCGAAAGCTCTTCTTCAATCGACTTACTTTTCTTCTCTGATACCGCCTTAACCTTTTCGATGGAATCTAATTCCTTTTTCAATTTTTCATTTTCACTATTCAACAACAGAAGTTTTTGATCATAATCTGATTTTAGATCGTCATATTTTTTGGTCCCATCAGTCAAGTCTTCTTTCAATTGATCATAATTTTTGGAAAGCTCAGAGTGATTAGATTCTAAATCTTCCTTTGCTGTTTTGAATTCAGCCATGCTCTCATTCATTTTTTGGATTTCACTAGAAGATGACTCTTTGAACTCCTTTAATTCCTTGGCCATGTGTTCTTTCTCATCTTTAAGATTCTTGATTTCTAATTGCAACGCATTGAAGTCCTTAAGTCTGTCATCTGCATGTTGTCTAAGTTTTTCAATTTCTTCGTCAGAAATAGACTTGGCAGCCTTCATCTCTTGAAATGCGGACGCAGCAGACCTTAGCTTATCCATTAAATGTTCATTGGTTGCCTCTACGTCATCAAGTTTCTCTTTCATTTCACGGGACTTTTGCTCGTTATTTTCACTATGAGAAGCTGATTCAGCGAATTTCTTATTCAAGTCGTCAACCTTTTGTTTAAACAAATCGTTGGCTTTTTGTAATTTTTCAATGCGGCCTTCAAATGTCTTAGTTATCTTAGCAATTTCTGCTTTCGAGGAATCTATTTCCTTTTCCAACTTTCGAACGGAACCATCCGACTCTTTCTTTTGTTTAGTAAGTTGGAATAATTCTCGACTCATCTTATTTATACCATCTTCCGCCTTCTGCCTAGCTTGTTCGGAATTTTCCAATTTTTGCTCTAACGACTTTATTGAGCTATCCGACAGAGCTAATTTTTTTAAAGCATCCTGCAACTCCTTGAAATATTTTCCGGATGACGTTTCAAATTCTTTCTTGGTCTTTTCCATATCTTTCAAACTCTTGGTTGTATTATCATGCTTCTGATTAATTGAAGTATGTTTATTTTTTAAATCTTTGAATTCATTTGACGCTTTGTCCAATTGTGACTTTACATTCTCGCAATCCTTCATTAGTTTTTCAATTTCTTGATTGAGTTTAGATTCCATATTTTCAGCCTTCAGTTTTTCTTCCTCTAACTGACCTCTAAGTAAGGAATGTTTCGTATCTAGATCCTCATAAAGTTCGTAAGATATATGTCCTTGCGGTTCAACATGTGGATCATGAAATAATGCCTTTCTAATCCTAGGAAAATTTTCCTTGATTAAATTTACATAGATAGCTTCAAAATAAACATCGGGCAAACCAGTCTCATCCTTTGCATTATTCAAAATTGACTCGTTATCAAAAGTTTTAAAAAGCTCGCCATCTTTGAATTGTCTAACTTTCAATGAATAATTATCCCTCCCCATCGCTTTTACTAACAAAGAATGTAATTCGAGCCTTGGAATAGGCGAATTCTTAGTCGAAAATTCATACACTGTGCCTAGCAAAATTGTAGACATTCCATGTACCAATATTGACAGCTCTGAAGAATTGTTAGACAAGAATGCTAAAATTGATTTTACGACGGAAGAATCACTCAAAAACTCATTTACAGCTTCGAAATCTTCATATAACCAAATAGTTAACAACATTAAATATCCAATAGGAATTCTTGGATCCATATCTAAAGTAGTTATCAATAATCCAGAAATAGCTTGAATACAACTCATTAC
Source organism: Debaryomyces maramus (assembly GCA_030583545.1). NCBI lineage: Eukaryota > Fungi > Ascomycota > Pichiomycetes > Serinales > Debaryomycetaceae > Debaryomyces > Debaryomyces maramus. Next base: position 726,586 of record JAJMIL010000004.1, read on the forward strand.
CTCTTCTCCAGCGCCCTCATCACCAGTGTGTACTTTTCTCGCCGTCTCCTTGTTTTCTTCGCTTTCTTCAAAAAGGTAGATTAGAATATTAGCCGCAAACCATACTCGGTAGGGATTCAATTTAATTTCGGCGTCGTAATCTATTAACGTTAAGAATATATTCCCAATTGGGGTAGGAATGGTATTTTCATCCTGCGGTTTGCCATTAAGTTCAAGTTGATTATTGTTTTCAGGGTTTTCTGCTTCACCATTAACTTCACTGTTAGTCGTGCGCTCGTACTTGTTTTTATTCTCCATTTCATTGTCAGTTTTGCTTTCATTTTGTAAATTTGAATAGTAATCAGGACTAGAATAAGCTTTGACCTGGTCTGATAAAAATGCTGACTTTGAATCCTTATTATCTCTGAAGTATGCATGTAAACAATATGCTGCACCTATACGTATATCAAAAGCATGCACCGAATTGATAAATAAAGCCCAATTTAGCAATGCCATAGTAACAGGTATGGGCCTGTCGTAAGATTTTATTTGTGTTGGCATAGATGGATCAATATAGGGAACATCTATTTGGGAAAATTGCAACTGTATATCTGGATTACCACTCATTAAATCAGCAGCTGTAAGTAATGCAATGGACCTCACAGTGTTATCAGTTATCGGTGAAAAAACCAATTTTAAGACAATGAAAGAAACTCCTGACTGGGAAAGTCTATCTTGATTTGATTGAAGAGATTCATTGTCTTCCGATACCAAAATTCTACATATTTCTAATGCAATAATCATATTCTGTAAGCGTTGCTCGGTCCATACAATTGGCGGTGCCATCATTGGCATCCCATTTTCATCAAGTAAATCATCCTCAGGCACCTCTTCAACAGGCTCGCCCAACAATTTTGCCAAACGAGGGATACACTGGGTTTCTAAGAATAGTTTTTGATTCGACGCATTATATTGTAATAAATTGGTTATCAAAGTTAAGCAATCTTGCACTAAGATCGATCCTCTTATTCCACCTTCTTCGTCAATTATATCAAAAAGACTATCGAAGGTATTCTCAAACGCAACCAACTTTTGAATATTGAAGTTGCCATTAACCACTGCCATCAAAAGCAATATTGCCTCGTTTCTAACGGGATCATGAGAATCACTCAAGAGAGAAACTAATGTGGAGATTGCAGTTGGAATATTTAGTAAGCAATCCTTTGTTTTCACAGATCTAGTAGAAACCAATGCCTCTAACAACTGCAATGTATAGAGTCTGATATGGAAGTTGTCATTTTCCTGTAACACTTCTATCAACAACGAAATGATATCCTGGTCCTGCGTCAATTCATCTGCAATCCACAAGGAAAATTGATCTATTGAAACATCGTCCATTAGTATGGGCGATGGATATTTCCCATTCTGAAGCCGTGATTGCTGTGAAATCCATCCTCTAGTCAAATCTTCGTCTCCTTCACCTCTAATAAAAAGAATTAACAACGCTTCTAAAATAGCCTTGATAATCACAGGGTTTGACGAATCCTTTTTCAACGTAGAAACCAAAGCCCGCAAGCCGTATTCAACAACAGATTCTCTGTATTGTCTACTGAAACTCTTCAATCCTAAAACAGCAGATCTTCTATCAGATGACAAGGTGGCATGTTGTAGCCTATTACAAAGAGTAGGAATTGCTTCCTCCACCAGCTGAACCTGATTTTGCTGAGATAATATGCTATTCAAGTATTCCATTTCCCTCTCAATTGGGTAGCTATTTGTCCACTCGTATTCTCAATATCTTGAATATTTCGGTGTAAAATCTTGAAGTTGAAAAAATGCTTAATTCGCGTGGAACCAGTGTTTATGGATCACCAAATTTATTCACAATATGCGTCTTGTAGACATAATTTGCAAAATAACATTAATGATAGGATTATAAGACTACCCTTATATAGAATTGTTATAAATGAAAGCTGCATAGTAACACGAAATCAATATATATATATTCATAATATATTATATTTAAGTCAGGATCAAGATGAACAATCAAATTGATTGGAATGGGATGTACAATGATGAGCCAAGTGGACCATCGACAGTCGTTTTTTTCCCTGATATGTCAGAGTTTGAGCCACAGGAAGAACAGGAATCCGATGATAAGCCGAACGAGAAGGTTTCGGAATGGGCATTAAAAAAAATTGGAACCTTACAATCACGATTGGAGGTGATACAGAATGCAAAGGAGTCTAAAATGTACCGGGGATCAAATTTCCAGCTGGGGTTCTCGTCGCATACAATCTTCAATTTAGCTAATGAAGTCTTCGGTTATAATGGTTGGTCTTCTGAAATCATTGAAGTTCATTTAGTGGACGAGGAGATAGATGAAGAGAATGAACAATATTCGGCTAGGTATGATGCAATAGTTCGTATTGTACTAAAAGATGGAACTTACAACGATGAAATGGGTACAGGGGAAGCCATGAAATTACCTCATAAACATATGTGCTACAACAAGAGCAAGAAGCATGCAATAACGGATGGGCTAAAAAATGCTATATTGGGTCTACGGGATCTACTAATGGAACACGAATTAAAAAATATGGGGGAATAAGGATAGAGGATATTAAGCATTAAACTCGGATATATAATTGTCAATCATGTCTTAAATATATAGTAGCACTAGTGCAAGCCTAAAAGTCTAATATATTCTTCTTTGGGAATTCGTTAATTTTAGGAGCTGGTATTTCAGGGATTAAATATACTTCTCCATTGTCATCGATTCTTTCTCTATCTCTTTCGCTCATGTTGTGAATTTCATCGATGTTCTCACGTAAGAAATCAAGGAGTTCGATCCAGTTCTTTTGAACTTGGTATGCCTGTTCTTTCATATGTCTTCTAATTAATCCTTCAATCAATCTAATAGCATCCGGTTGGGTTTGGTCTAACCTTTCTAACAAACGACCAACAGATCTGATAAGATATTCTTCTTCATAAATAGTCCCCTTTCTACCTTTAGCTTTCTTTCTTTCTTCTCTCTTACGATTCTTAGCAGTCCTTCGAGACGCACCTGTTTTTGCAGTACCAGAAGTCTTACCTGTGTATCTTGTAAAAAATGAGGGTGTGGTTGACGTTTCTGAAGCTGCCACGGATACATTATCTGGAGTATCAAGATCATCTGGCGTTCCATAAAATGAGTATGGATCCTCCTGTTTTTTGGTCCTCAATTCCCGTAATCTTCTTAATTGAGAATTCATTTGACCTTTGCAGTCCGCCAATAATTCTGCAATTGTCCCGAATCCTTCACTCAATTGAGCGTCCACAATAGATTCAATCAATTCTAGCCTGTTTTCCTTGGATGCCAATAGAATTGCATCTTCATAGAAATAGTTCTTACAATACAATTTAATAGCCTCCTCAATATTTCCAAGGAAATGGAATTCAATTTCAGCAGCAGCCGAATATTTATGATCTTCCGTTAAGGAGCCGACCAATCTTTCAGCACATTCAATTAATTTTGAAGAATATTCCGATTTTTGGAGAATTGCTAACGCTTCTTTCCATTTTTTCGCAAGTATATAATCCTCTAAAGCACTTTCAAAGTTGCCTAAATAATCGTAAGTTAATGCAGCTTCACTAAAGTTTTGTTGGCCATGCAAGTAGTTAGCAAATAAGGCTAAAATTTCATTAGTTCTCATGTCGTCATACTTGTATATGTTCAAAGCAGATTTGTATAAATCGTGGGCAACAACGTAGTCATCAAATTCTTCATGCGAATCTTCTCCAATCTCATGAAGCCAATTTAAGGCCTTTCCATAATTTTTCAAATAGTCGTCAATTAAAAATTGCTTTCTTAACTGTGGTTGAACGTGTAAGTTTTGCAAAAATGGTAAGTATTCTTTTGGATCTTTCTGGGACTGCTGTGCTATAGCTAAGGCCAATTTAACATCATATAACCCTAAGGCTGTATCATACAACCTGTTAACATCTTGCAAGAAGCACAAATGAGTTACTGAATTTTCAGTTCTCTCTGGATCGTTGAATCCACCTACCAACTTCAAGGCATCAAATAAATTTGCAGGGTTTTCACACGCATAAGCAGTTATAATAGTCTGTAAATATTTTTCGAAATACTCAGGCTTTAACAAAACAGATAAAATCATTTCACAGATTTTGTTAACCTTAGAATCTTTAGGATCTTTCAATTGGATTTTATTTCTTATCATTTTCTTGTTACCATCAATTTGTACATTAGATTGTGGTTGTAATTGTAATGCATCTATTCTGGATGTCAAATTATCAGACTCTTTAATTGTATCTTTATACTTTGTTAAAGTGACATCTTCTTCATGCAAACAAGAAACGAATAAGTCTAAATGCTCTACTTTTTTAATCTGATTAACAAAATTCTCAACATTTGCAGCAAATAGGTCGGGATCATAATCATGTAATAAATCCAAATCAATTCTATGGGTACGACAAGCTAAGAAAGCTTCTTTGTAATTTTTATTTTGAATGAATTTACGGACTCCTGACAAAACCATTATTCTTGGACAAATAGTTTCTAGATTACCTCTTGGTGCTTCTAAAATAACCGAATATTTCGATGGAATAGCAGTAACCAAAATAGAACCACGCTCAATTTGTCTTACCCTTTCATCAATAGAGGATTGATCATTTCCGCTCTGGAAAATATCATATTCAAAATTACCAGATGCTGACGTCAAGTGAATGAAGCATAATTGAGACTGAGCAGTTGTAAAGAGAAGATGAGATTCTGTGACCTTTAATGAAGTAACCGCAGAGGCAACTTGTTTTTCATTCGCAAATAATTTCCCATTTGGAGATATACCGAATGCAGTCATCAATGTAGCTTGATCATCTTGTATTTCACCATTGAAGGTAGAAGCCAATTCAAAATCGCGACATAGCTGTGGGAATTTACTTATCTCCTTAATATCCTGGTGAGAGTACATTTGATAGACTGTACCATCAACAGTTTGCAAAGCAACTGCATTAAAATCAGCTTGCGATTTCATGATTACAACCTTTAGTTCGAAATCGATCGAACCACTGAAAACTGGAGTATCTTGGCCCTGGAGTAAACTAAACTCAACTACTTTAGAATATGACTTACCATCAACTACCACTACAATTGCATCGTCTCCAATGAATGCAATTTGTTTAGCGACTTCAGACAGCTCAGAAAATTGATCAGAACTAATTTTACTCACTAACTGAGGATGGTTTCCTTTCTTCATAAGATCTATAGGTAAATGAGCAATAATGATGTCGTTGGTACTAGTTAAGATTGCATACGTTTCATTTGATTTACTTACGGCCAAATCTGTAATATTATTCTCCAATTCAATTTCTCGGAAACTTATAGGAGGTGGAACGCTGGCTATGGCCAATGGAGTTATCTTAGCAATATTTCCATCTGCAACTAATGTCATACCAATATCGTTACCTAATTGAGTTGGCCCAGTTGTTAGCTTATAAGCTAAATCAATAACTTGTATGCCACACCTCAGGGTACCGACCATCAAGCGTAAAGGTTTTTCTGGATGGAATTTCATGAAACAGATTTGGTTTAATTGATCTTCGTCAGTGACAAAAATTTCTTGCTTTAAATACCAATGATAATTCTTGGAAGTCCATAATTGTACTCTGTCATGAAATTGAAAGGCTAAAACTTCACTATTTGAAGACCATTCAAGGTTTTGAATTGTTTCTTGGAAGGGATTTACCCTTGTATTAAACTCGCCGTGTCTTAAGCCATTTCTTTCATAGAACACTAAATCTAATGCTTCATCACCGTCTTCATCACAGTGTCTTTGGGTAGATGCAATTAGAGATCCCTGTGGCTTCCACGATAAATTATGCTCTAAACCATCCACAGCCTCTGAGACACTATCCAATTCCCCTTCCCTACTGAAAACTCTTATTACTCTTCTATCATACAATTCTTGAGTATCTTCTACCAAAACTGGCTCAATTGTGGTCACGGAGAAATATTCACAATCGCCTCTCCAGCTTATTTTAACCGACTTGTCATCAAATTCTGAAATAGTACCTTTTTCTAATGTCGCTACAGTAGGATCTCTTAGTGGTGAGTCTTCCGTTAAATCCAAACCCGCATGTTTTAATGCTTCTTTCTCTCTTTCTAATGCCTTGGCACCCTTTCCTTTGAATTGTGTTTCTTTTTTTCCCCACCCAACAGAAACATGCTTGGAATCAGTAATCTTAATATCATCTGGGTTCAATTGCTTCTCATTGAGTGGCTCGAATAAACGAGACAACAAAAGCAAGTTATTCTCTTTGGTAAGAATGGATAAGGTTTCTTCATCTGGTGACCAGCACGAAGCCTCTAAACCTGCATCAATAGACCCCACTATTTCGACCTGAGTAGTATCGGGATCTGGTTGTGCTGGATCATAGGTCCCAGTTACTATATCCCCGTTTTCAAACACAAATATCAACTGGCATGAATCAACAAAGTGGTTAAATGACAATATCTTCCCACTACCACAAGGGAAAGATGCTAATACCAAAACTTCACCGGTTTTCATGAATTGCTGTACTTCAAGGACCCCGGACTCTTCAGAAGCCAATGCAAAGGTGATACTATCGGAAACTGCATCGAAAACTGAATCAATAAGTTCCAAATCAGGGTACGTTCTCGACTCCGGAGAAATATGTCCCTTATTTAATACTATCAAGTTTCTCATATCCAATCAATATCTTCACGTCTTCTCGATTCTACGGATTGTCTCTTAATTACTACGCTGTTCTACTATTCTTGATGCTCATCGACTGAAAAAAATTGAAGCCATATCCATCACTGCATATAAAAATATATACATACCAGTTATTCATTAAACGAATAACATATATCTATGACATGACATGAACTATAAACTTACTAGAATAAGCTCCCGATACTCCTACATAACTAACTGAAAGTCACTACGCCATTTTTCTTGCCATCAGGAGCGTCCTCCATACTACTGAAACATAACCCCTCAGGCCTAGTAATTTGAAGTGCTAATTTAAACGATTCTATTCATTATTCGAGGAGAGAATAGGCGTTTTCCTGGTTTATATCTTCATCTTGGTATTTAGCCTTGTATATCTTTTCAAAACCCAGCTAAAAGACTTTTAATTCCAGACGAAAAAGAAGTAGTGCGGTAACCATTCCAATTCGCAAACCAACCTCTCCTTACCCAAAACCTGGCTTTATTTAGTATACATAAAGTCAAATACACCCACTAATTATCCATAAACTAGAATTCAGAATAACTATGCCAGAGAAAGAAGAGGCAGTTTTCCGTAAGTTAATTTCAGCAGATTTGACTCCATTGCGATGAATAATGAAGAGGTTACTAACACGAATTTCTAGGTTCTGCGGAAATGTCCTTGGTTCAGTTGTACGTTCCTACAGAAGTTTCGAGAGAGATTGTGTACGAGGTTGGACAATTGGACTTAATTCAATTCAGAGATTTAAACTCTAAAGTGAATGAATTTCAGCGTTCATTTGTTAAGGAATTGAGAAGACTAGACGAAATTGAAAGGCAGTACAATTTTTTCAAGAAGGAGTTGGACCAGAGAAATATTCCAGTCAAGACATATCCATATTTAGGAGAGTTAAAGTCAATTGTACACCAGTCTGAGATTGACACTCATGTTGAAAATGGAAAATTATTGGAAGACAGAGTTACTCAGTTGGTCGATTCAGCTGAGTCGTTGTACGACAAACAAAAGGATTTAAAACAGTTTAAGTACAGTATTCAAAGTGTCGGAAATTTCTTTGGAGCCAATACCGGACCTCAAATTGATAATAACGAGGGCGATGCATTGTTGTCCCAACTAGAATCAGGGGGAATTACTGATGCTCAGAACCCAACTTTTATTTCTGGTGTTATTAGTAGGGATAAAGTTTCAACATTACAACAAATTTTGTGGAGAGTGTTGAGAGGTAATTTATACTACCATTCGGAGGAATTACCAATCCCCCTTTATGATGTCAAGAGCAATACTCATGTTGATAAGAATTCGTTTATTATCTTTTCTCATGGTACCATTGTTTACGAACGTATCAAGAAAATCTGCGAATCCTTAGACGCAGATCTATATAAAGTTGATTCTACCAATGAATTGAGAACCGAACAATTGAATGATGTTGACTCGAAATTGGCTGATATATCAATCGTGTTATCTCAAACTGAAAACGCCTTAAATTCCGAATTGATTGCCATTTCAAAAGATTTGGCTAAGTGGTGGGAGATCATCGCTAGAGAAAAGGCTGTCTATCAAATTATGAATAAATGTAATTATGATGATTCCAGAAAGGCTTTGATTGCAGAAGGTTGGGTTCCAAGTGATGAAATGCAAAACTTAACTACAACTATTAAATCCTCGGCGCCTTCTCAATCCATTCCAACTATTATTAATGTGTTGGAAACTACAAAAACACCTCCAACTTTCCATAGAACAAACAAATTTACTGCAGCACCACAAAGTATTTGTGATGCTTATGGTATTGCAACATACCGTGAAGTTAATCCCGGTTTACCAACTATTATTACGTTTCCTTTTATGTTTGCCGTTATGTTCGGTGATTTAGGTCATGGAATTATTTTAACATTAGCTGCATTATTCTTAGTTTTAAACGAAAAGAAATTAGGTTCTATGAAAAGAGATGAAATCTTTGATATGGCTTTTACAGGTCGTTATATCTTGTTGTTGATGGGAATCTTTTCAATGTATACAGGTTTCTTATACAATGATATTTTTTCTAAGTCAATGACCATATTCAAATCAGGTTGGGAATGGCCAGAAAACTTCAAACCTGGCGAAACAATATCTGCTAAGCAAGTTGGCACATACTTTATGGGTTTAGACCCCACTTGGCATGGAACTGAGAATAATTTATTATTCACCAATTCTTATAAAATGAAATTATCTATTTTAATGGGATACTTACACATGTCCTTTTCATTTTTTTTCTCCTTGACAAATTACATGCATTTCAATAGTGTCATTGATATTGTTGGTAACTTTATTCCTGGTCTTTTATTTATGCAAGGCATTTTCGGCTATTTGTCGTTATGTATAGTTTATAAATGGTGTGTCGATTGGTTTGCTATTCAGAAACAGCCACCGGGGTTATTGAATATGCTCATTTCCATGTTTTTATCTCCTGGTACAGTTGATGAACCGTTATATAATGGTCAGGCTAGCGTTCAAGTTTTCCTTTTGTTAATTGCATTAATCTGCGTTCCATGGTTATTGTTGGTGAAGCCATTATATTTCAAGAGAAAATTTGCACAAGAGGCTCATGAATATGAACAATTGCCTAATGACGGGAATGATGATGATGAGGAAACTGATGAGAATTCGTCCCCTGCTGATAACGAGAATGAAAATGACGAGGACGAGGAGCACGAATCTCACAATTTTGGTGATATCATGATCCACCAGGTCATTCATACTATTGAATTCTGCTTGAATTGTGTATCTCATACGGCGTCATACTTGAGATTGTGGGCATTATCTTTGGCGCATGCACAATTATCGACAGTCTTATGGACTATGACAATCGGTGGTGCATTTGGCACCACTGGACTTTTAGGTGTGTTTATGATAGTTGTTTTATTTGCTATGTGGCTAGTATTGACAGTTGTTATCTTAGTATTAATGGAAGGTACATCGGCTATGTTGCATTCCTTAAGATTGCATTGGGTTGAATCTATGTCCAAGTACTTTGAAGGTGAGGGTACTATATACGAACCTTTTAATTTCAAGGGCTTGTTAGATGAGATACTTTAGTGCCTTAGTATTATTTTAAAGTACCATTATAGTTTACAGAGGTAATGTCCCTTTTCTAGACTGACGTTTGCTTATTTGATTATTAGTAATTTAAATGAATCTATAATATTAGAAATTTATATTAGTTGTAGTTTGCATGTAGTGCATAGAAGATCTTCTCATCGCTATATTTTGAAAAATTATAAACTCTACCAAAATATCTTAACTACATCATTAGGTATCAGAGATGTCATTACCTTTGGATATTATACTTGAGGAGTTGGAGACATCTCCAAAGTCAATTATCCCAATACTCTCTACTTTACATAAAGATAAAGCATTGTTAAATGCGATTTCTAAAGCTGACTTAAAACATCTAGTATCACGTACCTTGAATTTATCGAAATCACAAGTACCTTATAATAAATGGTGTGGTATTAATTTGATAAAAGTGTTAGGTAGCAACTATAATGTTTTAGCTAATGAAGGTGTCCATTTTATTAATCAATTATTGAAAATTTTAGAAACTTATAATCCATCGGTTGGACTGAAAATTTTAATTTCTACTATTGAATGTTTGAACGATCTCTGTGACCATATCAGAGGCAAGCCTACACTCACTAGAGAAATATTAACTCCTAAGTTGCCTACTATAATTACATTATTTATGGAACATCTTGTTTATCAACCTATTTTAATAATCAAATCTTTGAATTTACTAATTAAAAAGCATCCTACTGTCTTCAGGCCCTATGGTAACAAATTGAGAAGCAGGATATTTGAGTTTTTTAACTCAGAAGCTTATAAAAGTTTTCCTCCAGATTTGAGGTTATTGACTTGTGAAACTTTGGCTACTTTGCCTTTGATTGAGAAAACCGAACCTGATGCTAAATGGCAAAAAGATATTATCGACTTAGTGAAAGAATTATCGCAAGTTTTGTTAGTTTATGGAGAGTTTTTGAATTTGAATGAGGATAGTGATTTAATGGCGTTATTTCAAAAAGTTCCACAGATTAGGGAAAACGACGATAAGCTGCTGAACTATTCTTTCCCGCTGTTGGAAATTGATATCAACCAACCAGAAACAATTTTCCAAATATCAGATAGAGTGGAAATTTTATTAAATATATTGAGGGCATACTTGATCGCCGAAACTCAATTCAGCGTAAGAGTACCGATTGGTATGATACTTCTAATTAGTGAGATTATTTGTTCATTGAGTACGAAGTTTATCCCATTCAGGAATGATATTCGTGAAGAAAAATTGAAAAATCTAGTAAAGAACACTACATTAATTAATCAATTGAATGTAATAAAGCTTTTATCTGATCTTCCATCAATATACCAGGGTTCATTGGTTCCGCATTTGAACAACATATTGGCATTTTTGGAGATCTTGATTCCTTTCAAAAACAAGAAAATTGATCATCAGGAAATATTGCAGAACGAAGAATTTATGTGTAAATTACTAGAATGCTGTGGAAACTATGTGTCTTTAGTTTCGAATTTAAATGAAGCATCCTTATTGATACGATTTATTGATGTCGCACTTTGTTTAGTCGAAGTAAGAAATGCTAATAACTTAGTACCTGATGGTGGTAAACAACAAAACCAACAAATTAATGGTAATAAGAGGAAGAATAAGAAGAACAAAAATAAAGAGTCAGTACCTCTCTCTGATATGTTGTCACATCAACATTTATTTAGTGAATCAATCCCGTACACAACAAATAGCACCGTTCGCAAATTCATCAATGCAGTTATAACTAGAGTTAGCCTCCCACCAACTCAACATTACAAGGTTTTCCGCTATTTAATTATACAAGCCAATTCTGCAAAAGCATATAATAAAGACCAAATAATTCCAGCAGACTTAAGAGAGCTATTGATAAACTCTGTTTTATTTCCTGGATTTGAAAAGATTTCAATGCTTCCTATCATAACTAGTTTATTGGGTGATGATCCATTATTAAGTGTTTTCAATAACCCAAGGTTTCCACCATTGCCCATTTACATCAAGAAACATGAAATTTCGATTGACGAAGACTATGAGGATGAAGAAATGGAGGACGATAAAGAAGAAGAACCCATCGTTACACAGGCTGAAGAAATTGAAACAGAATTACCCAATAAGCGTCAAAAGATCAGCACTTCTGAATCAAGCACATCGATGGCTGATGGGGATTTAGCAGCTCCCCAGATTCCCGATGTTGTCATAGAAAACAAAAAAGATCAGGAGAAATTATTTACAAATGAAAAGATCAAGCCTGAACTGGTTATTCAATTTGCGGAAAGGACGGATGTAGTGGAACCCATTAAAACAGAAGCTCAGAGGACCTTTACATCTGATGAGTTGACTCCAACAAATTCATTACCTGAGCCTGTCTCTGTTGTCGATACTACTTCCGTAATTGAAAATGTTGTTGAGAAAGATGATTCTGATTTTGAAATGCCATCCATTGACGTTGGAGACGATTCTGATGAAGAGTAAATACATTTTATAGAGTAATATAACAACAATTTTCAGCTTTTCATAGTGCGCGTAGAATTGATAAACAGATCAATTTTAAATTCTACATTCTTTTAACTTTTAGTTAGACAATCCAAATAGATGGCAATTAATGACAGTAGGGTTAAGCTACTTCTTACGGAAGACTTATCACCGCATAAGATTTCATTGCTAATATTGATAATATTGTATTGTTCTAACTTGATTCCAGAATCTAGATTGCAAGCAGTATTAACGATTGTTGTAAGATTCTTAGAAAATGACTTGGTATATAACGAAAAGAAGGAATTGGTGGTCCTTCCCGAGCTAAAGGACTTGTGTTACAATTTAAATGAATCGATTGTTAATGATAAGAATTTGGTCTCTGAAGAGAGTAAAACAGCCGCCCAGAAAGATGCACTTGAGATACAACGGTTATTATTGCAAGCATTATGGAACATAAACTCGGTAGAGAGCCTAGATTCACATATAAAGAACATGTACAGTGTACTCCTGGATTCATATACGGTGACAGTTGATGAACCTGGACCAGATAAAACTATTAGAAAATTAGTATCTCCTCGATCGTTTCTTGGGTCGTTCATACAGAAGATTGTTACGACATTCAGGCTTTTGCATTTCGACGAAGAGTTCCTCCTATATGAAGCATTTGTAGATTATAGAGAACCTTCGAGATCATTACATGAATCATTTGGTGGCTCAATCACAGAAAACAACAATAATATACTTGATCAGTCCGTGTATAAAAAAAATGGAGCAAAATCATTAATTTCATTAGAAAGATCAAGATTCAATGAGACAAATCAGGAATCAGTAAGCAATCAAAATGATGAGATACTATTTGACAACTTGAAAACCCAATTGAACGAAAATTTAGGCATAAGTCTACCAACACCTTCGCAATCGTCTCAAAGTGTCAATCTCAGATTGTTGCCTGTTCCAAAACATGATATCCAAATTTTATTAGACAAACAAATTAGTTTATTAGAGATTTATGGAACTGAAACGCCTAAACTATTACGTGATGTAATGACGCTCATGACATCTCCAAATTCCAATGCTTGCCTGATCCAAAATGCTACATTTAATAATCTACCATCATACTACTACGTTAACTACTTGGAGAACCTCCACGAGTTAGATTACCAAGGTGCATTTCAATCGCTACACCAGTATTTTGACTATATGGTTTCGAACAATTCAAAATATTTCTATCATTTTGCATTGATATCTAGGGCATCGTTACATCAGTATTTTGGAGAAGACGAGAAGGCATTAGATGCAATTCAAGAAGCAATATCCGTTGCAAGAGAGAATAAGGATAATTCCACCTTGACATATATTCTATCCTGGCTATTCAACTTCATGAAAAATAAGCCCGAATTATGGAGGACCCAAACTTTTTACCATAATAATAATGAACTGCATTTGCTAGACTTCTTAGTCAATAAATCATTGACTGTGTCACTTCTGTTGTATGCAATGAGTTATCAATTCGAAACGTTACATGTAATGAATAATGGAGGGTCTCTAAATAAATACCTCGAGAGTTTATTGAAAGCCACCTATATTTCCATTAATGATCAATTACCGTCCTTTATAAAGTCTGCTGAAATGACGGCTACCGTATGGAGTAGGGTTGGTAATCCACATATATGTGATGTGTATACGGATATAGCATTGGATTGTACCAAGGAAACTGGTAATTTAGGAGACGAGTTATCTATTGAGATAAGAAAAGCATTTTTAAGTTATTATAAGGGTGATACCGAAAAAGCCTATAGCAAGTTAGAGGGAATGAAACAGAAAACAGAAAAGGACCGCAATTTGTATAAGACTTTGCAATTGCGGAGTTTAATCATGCTTGTCAAAATAGATTTAAGAAAGGGTAGGTTTAAATTTGCAGAGAAGATCATGGAATGCTTGTACAGTAACGAGATTCAAGAGATTGAATTAAAAACTGAACTCATATATTTAAGTGCTGAAGTCCAAATAGCCCTTGGAAATTACTCAAAAGCTTTGAGCTATATTTCGAATAGCCTTTCACTAATCGAGTCCCAACATTCGAAAACACAAACTAATTTGCATACAATTATTCGTCTTAACTTATTAAAGTGCCATATATTTAATAAATCTGGGGCGCATTCTAGGGGAATATCGTTGGTTATTCAACAGATTCAACATGGTAAAGAAACTGGTTTTAAAACCATTGTTATTGAAGGGCTAATAATCTTAGTATCCATTCTAAATAATATGGAATGCTATGAAGATGCATTCCAAATATTGAGTGTAATAATGCCGGACGTCTTAATGATAGAGAACAAGGAGTATATTTCAACGGCCTATTTTGAATTTGCGAAGACATGTTTCAAATTAAGCTTTCAAAGTGAACCTAATAAAAAACTTGAAATTAATGAAAAGCAACTTCTCAATAGATTCTTAAAGTTTTTGAATACTAGTATTAGCGGATTCAGGCAATCGTTAAATTTGGTAATGTTGAAAGCATGTTTTGAATTGGAGAGAGATATGGCAGACTTGAAACAATTGGATGAATTAAAGGAACATTCAGCCAAGTCATTAGAAAAGCTAAATAAAAGAGCGTTGGAGGAAGTTGATTACGGGTTTGTATTTAATCATAAGGAAAAAAATTAACGGCGTAGTTAGATTTATTTATATATTTCAATACTGATGACTAGTTATTGATAACTGAAAATACGTAGATATTTAATTAACAAAAATCAACCATAACATTTAAGACATTAGGATACAGATAGGAAGTAAATATACAATTAGCAAATTTAAACATAGTTTGCTTTATTAAGTTTCGTTGATTTCACAAGAATATGACGATAATTTTGATTAGCCACATGATAACATGGACACCACAATTATAATAGGAGAATGATTTACTCTGCTTTTTCGGATTTATCAGCCGCATCCATGGTCGCCAAGATTAGGGCGGCTGCTTTTAGTTGAATAACGTTGGCAAACTGCTTAAAGAACCATATTGGGGCGCTTAGCCAAACAAGAACAGTTCCCAACCAAAAGAAGTCAAAATAATGTAAATAAATGGCCACGTAGAATAACTCATTAACTAGGCAAACGACAAACAAAACTGTTCTATTATTATAATACAACGATAAGATCTTCGACTGAGCTTCATCGACATGCTTGTGGGATGTTGATCCACTGACCAACATGGCATACATATGGATATAATGCGACGTCAAGTCCAACGATACCAATAATTGCCAAATCAAACAATACTTAGGATAAATCACGCACAAGAAACATGTCAACGAAGTCGTAGCACATCTATCTGTTACCATATCTAACACTGCGCCAAATCTAGTCCCTTGGTTATATTTTCTAGCAGCATATCCATCGAATGCATCCAAAAATCCGGATATACCATAGAAAATCAATGTACAAACAGGCCGATTTTTCATACACATGAATGACAAAAGTGCCGTGAATATCCTTAAGTACCCAATCAAGTTGGGAATGAATAGTAATACTTGTGTGACTGATACCTTGCCCTGGCCACGAGCAGGTTTATGTGATGTTGATGTTTGAGGTGTTACCGACATGTTACTCTAACGTCTCTATAATTTGGGTGGTTTCCTACTTGAATTCAATTCAGACCGCTATTGATTATTCACCTCTTAGAACCACTTTAGGATTATGTATTTAGACTGCAATATCAAAAGGTAAAAAAGAATAAAATTTGATTGATGAGCGTGAAACCGAATTTCCAATTTTCGGCGAGATGTATCAATTTTTGTGAGCCGACTCTGCCATTTTTTCAAATTAATACTGAAACAACGATAAGCCATCAATTGATGGAAAGAGTAAGTATATCGTAGATAGAGAAGATAAAAGTGATTTTCGTATACTTTGGAATCGATCGAATTCGAAGGGCAGCTTCCAACTCGAAGAATCGGTCCAAGGATGTACGGTTACTTGACCATTTAGCAGCCTATTGGTAATGGTCCAAGATTATCGATATCGGAATATCGGTAGGTTGCAAGGTCTTGAAAAGAGAAAATAGGAGATGTGTGGCAGAGTGAGCATGTGAGATGTTTCGTAGATTCAGACTTATTTGACGTCTATCCAAAGTAGGAACGACTTCTTTAATTAAGGCCCTCACAAACTCAATTAAAGGGATTTGGTAGGTTAATTGCTTGATAACAGGATCTGTCTACAATGTTTATTACATTCTGCAAAGTGGAGATCAAGAAAGTTTTGGCTAAAGACGATGACATACGCAGATTAATTATGCAAGGAAAGGTGAAGAAATTCCTCCATATTGATATTAAGCGATCAGAGTCTCATTTTGTCATACGGAAATGCTCTACAATTCCAGCATTTTTATATTGTGTGCTAGCTCTAGAAGCAATGTATGATCTTTTATGAGAACCAGTTAATAGAGAATAACTTACAACATAAGCAATTAAGTCATTCACTAAAGGTAATAATAATAACCCTAAAATATTAGTTATTAATTGTACAGGGTATGTTGCTGTAGCCAAGGCGATAAGCAAACAAGCACATTACTAAGCTATTGGGATATAAAGGAAGCTAGGGTGGACGGTAAAAAGGACGTAGATTGTAGTTAATATAAATTTAAGAGTAGGATGTCAAAAGGAACAGTGTTAGTTACCGGGGGTACCGGGTTCGTCGGTACCAATTGTATAGTAGAACTTCTTGAACAGGGATACAAGGTTCGTACTTCAGTTAGAGACTTGAAAAAGAAAGATAATCTTCTCGAAGTGGTCAAGGCCAACAGTAATGTTGATGATAAAACCATTAGTGGTTTGGAAGTGTTCAAGGCCGATGTTACTAGTGATGAGGGATGGGCTGCGAATTTTAAGGACGTGGACTATGTTCTTCATGTTGCATCGCCATTTCCTTTGGTACAACCTGAGGATCCCAATGACTTGATTATACCTGCCAGAGAAGGTACATTACGGATCTTGAAATTTGCTACGGAATCACCCACGGTAAAACATGTGGTGATTACTTCGTCTATCGTATCTGTTGCTTGGGGACATACACCTTCCGATACCAGAATTTTTGATGAAAATGATTTCACTGATGTAGATGCGACTCCATTTGCCTATGCCAAGTCCAAAACCATTGCGGAGCAAGAGGCATGGAAGTACGTCAAAAGCGATGCTAATGTCAAATCTGTAAGTCCCATCACCCTCACAGCTCTCAACCCGGCTTACATCTTTGGACCCCCATTGAAAAATAGTCCCGACAAATCCTCGTCCTTGCAAATAATCAATAATTTGCTCAACGGGGAATTTGCTAAGGGTTGTCCTAGTATCTACGTTAGTGGCGTAGATGTGAGAGATGTTGCAAAGCTTCAGGTTAAAGCACTTGAAACTTCGGGTGCAAAAGGCAATAGGTTCATCTTGCATTCGGGAGAGTCCGTTGCCCTTCTTGATATAGCAAACGCATTGTCGAAGAATCTACCGGAAGAAGTTTCTAAGAATATCCCCAAGAACGAAGATGATGGGCCTAAAGACTACAAGAGGCTTTCGACTGTTGAGAAAGCTAAGAAAGTCTTCAATTGGAATCCGATTTCATTACAGGATTCGGTTCTTGCCTCGGCAAAGGGTTTATTAGCCTGAATATATGCCTATTGTGATGGGTTTAATATTTGGATGTATGGTTTAAACGAGAGCCGTACAACGTGTCAGATCAAGCTAATAATGAAATTACGAATGGGCGCGATTATTCGATATCGGTTATATGTAAATTATTGTGTATGCTAGTACGTCTTTTATAAATAGCCAGTTTCTTGGACTTTTATAGTGTAAAAAAACAATTGTAATCCATATTATCGTTTTCTTTAGTTTTAAGCATGGTATCTATTTCACAACTTCTAAATGGTGGCTTGTTATTGGTAGGCCAAAATACATATCAAGATGTTGCAAGCCCTCAGCTTGCATCTGTGGAGCAGTACAATATTGTTAGATTTTTGGGAGGAGCTGGTCCATACATTCAAGGCCAAGGGTTTGGGATTTCAACAGATGTCCCAGATCAATGTGTAGTTGAGCAGGTACAACTAGTACTGAGACATGGTGAAAGATACCCGACTGAAAATGCTGGGAAGGGCTACGAGGCTATCATGAAGAAGTTTACTGACTACAACGGCACCTTCCAAGGTCAATTGGCATTCTTGAATGATTACGAGTACTTTGTTTCTGATCCCAAGCTTTATGGTCTTGAAGTTAGTCCATCAAACTCAGGTAGTCCTTATGCCGGAACAACCAATGCTTTGAAGCATGGTGCAGCTTTTAGAGCTAGGTACAACTCATTATACAATGATTCCAACACTATTCCTCTTTTCACAAGTAATAGTAAACGGGTATATCAAACTGCTGAAAGTTTTATTAGAGGGTTCTTGGGGCCAGATTATGAAAAAGAGAAGGTTGATACCGTAATTGTTTCCGAAAGCAGTGATATGGGTGCAAATAGTTTGACCCCGGTGCAATCATGCCATGATTTCAAAGGGGGTAAAAACAGTCATGTGGCTGAAGATTATTCTAATGAATACCTTGAGGCTGCTTTAAAAAGGCTAGTGAAAGATAACAAGGGATTGAATTTAACGACAAATGATGTCTACCAAATGTTCAGTTGGTGTGCTTATGAGTTAAATATCAAGGGAAATTCCCCTTTCTGTGACCTATTCACCAATGAAGAGTTCATTAAGTACGAGTACTTCGTTGATATCAAAGACTACTATGATAATGGCCCTGGAAATGAGCTTGCTAAGTCTGTAGGATCGGTGTTATTAAACGCATCCTTGCAGTTATTGAAAACTGAAAACCTGAAGAATAAAATTTATTTGTCGTTCACTCATGATACAGATATAACCAACTATATCTGCGGTGGATTGGGATTATTTTCACCAGAAAAGGATCTACCTACAGATCATGTTCCTTTTAACAACCAGTATGTTCGTTCCCACATTGTTCCTCA
This sequence comes from Debaryomyces maramus, assembly GCA_030583545.1. Taxonomy (NCBI): domain Eukaryota; kingdom Fungi; phylum Ascomycota; class Pichiomycetes; order Serinales; family Debaryomycetaceae; genus Debaryomyces; species Debaryomyces maramus. The sequence continues at coordinate 745,874 of JAJMIL010000004.1, forward strand.
AGGCGCCAGAGTATATACAGAAAAATTGAGATGTTCAAATGAAGCCTACGTTAGGTATATCATCAATGATTCAGTATATCCAATCGATGGCTGCACATCGGGGCCAGGATTCTCTTGTGAAATGAAGAGCTTTGAAGAGCTTGTTGAAAAAAGATTGGAAGGGACTGATTACGCTAAGCAATGTAAAATTGGGAATGCTACAAGTGAATTAAGTTTTTACTGGGATTACGAGAGTGTCAAGTATGATGCTCCTCTCAAATTATAGTATTTGCATTTTTAGTTAATAGAAATAATAAATATCTAATGTTAATATTGCAAAAAAACCTATTACCATTCTAATAATTCATTCAATATTCGGCCGTGTTTCATATCAGATTGATCTTTTTCCTTTAATGTCTTGATCCTATTAAAATATACAGCACAGTTATCATTGACACATTCGTTAATGAAATTTCGAACAGTTCCAGTACCCAAAGTATCATAATTTCTATTAACGCACGCCTCACATACCTTCTCAATTGAAACCAATTTCAATTCGTCCAGCTTGATAGACATAGACAATTCGGTGATTAGCTCCAACTCATTCTGCAAGCACTGGTTGCATATGAATTTGGATTTCGAATTTTCGTTCAACTTCGAGCCACAATATAGACAAGAATTTGATTTGATAAAGCTGGCAATGCTCAAGATGTTATTTTTCTTGTTAAATAATTCATGATTAAATTTTGGTAATTCATTGTACCAGCCTTTCACATCAACTCCGATTAAATTAAAAATTCTTTCTAAAGGAGGAATTAAAACCCTAGAGATATAGTAATCATTATCAAGACTTAAGGGGTTGGGCGTACTATAAGTCTTTATGAAGTCTTCCGGTGATATACATCTATCCTTAATCCTAGTTTTAGTAGAATCCTGATACACAAGGTATGGAACTCTTTCACGATATTGCGGTTCACTTCTAGGGTCTTTACTCACATTTTTATTTGCAACAATTGCACCAGGGGGTAAATATGCCTCATTCTTGTATGTACCATATCTTACTTCTTTGGCGAAACAAAAATCCTTAATTGAAACTTTATTTATCAAAATCTTATAAAACTGCTCCATTGTATACTTCTTGACCAAAGATAAGTTTTTAGTTTGAAACAATATACGGACAGTTTTTTCTACTATTTTTTGTTGTGCAGGTATTCCATCTCTTCTAATAGTCTCAATACCCTTAGCATCAAATTTTGGCTCAAGCTGATCCTCGAATTCATAACTGGAACCAACATACCTCTTCTTAGCTAATAGGATACATGGATGATAGACTTTTTCGAATTTTAACTTTACGGGGTTTGGAAATTGTTCAGTAATAAAATCAGCAATTTCATTACCAAGTTTAAATGCATCTTGTCTTGACTTACCGGGCAAGTAGACAAATAAAGAGTCCGTATCACCATATATAACCTTAGCACCAAAGTTTCCCAGTTCAATTAACTTAATTGATTTGGTTAATATTTCTCTACCGGTAGAGACAATCGCATCTGCGATGTCCGAATTAGGCATTCTGCCGCTGAATGTTGCAGAAGTATAACCATACGTAACATTAGCCATTAACTTCAATGCAAGCTGACGGGAGTTGTATAATTTAATTAATTCCGGATCGTCTTTAAATAGTTTCATAACAGACTTAACATTTATCCGTGCATTCAAAATCTCCTCTAACATCTTCGCTAATATTGATTTTCTGATGAATGATTTAACAAAAACATAGCCATTAGGCGAAATTGTCAACCCATTATTCTTTTCAAATAAATCAAGTAAACCTTTTGGTATCAGTAAATTTTTTAAGTAGCCAATGCTGTTATTCTTTAGATCAAATCCATGCAATTTCCCTAATATTGTTGAATAGCAATAATTATAGGCGATAATAATGGATGGATAAAGTGATTGGAAATCCAAGACTAAAAGGGGCGACTTATAAAAATTGGAATCAGGTTCCATGATTAAAGGAATACATTCTAGAGACTTCATTTCATGAAGCTGCTGCTTTGAAACAGAATTCAATAACATATTTTCCAGTTTTGTCAATCTACAGAGAATTGATTCAACTTTGAACTGAGATCCTCTGTAAAAATTAGAATTAAAGTCAATTCCAATTAACCTCGATTGTTCAACATTTCTAGTTATCAATTCCTGAACGTCAATTATTTTCATAATTAACTGAATCTTTCTTAAATAGTATTTCAAGACACCTAGAGTTTCCAGGAAAAGATTTTTTGATAACCATTGTGTTAATTTATAATTCAGATATTTTGGTAAGGTCTGATGAAGTAAATGATAAGAGATATTTTCCAATGAATAATTGGTAAGGCTTAAGTCAGACCTCAATAATCTCCAAACATTTAATAAATGTCGCCCATTTATTTTGAATGCAGATGTATGTGTATACCCCCACCTATCTCCAAATTTTCCATTACTCTTAAACTTGCAGCGGCTCAATTCAAACAACAAATTTATATCATAAACATTCCTAAATCTTTCGATTACATAGCCCCAGGAAGAAGCATTAATTTCATATCCCGATAAAATATCAGGGTCGAATGATTCAACAATTTTAATAAGCTTATCAATCATTGATTTTTCATCATAGAAGACTTCGATCGAAGGACGCTCCTTCAAAAACATAGAGATCCTATTTAGCTCCTTGGGTACTTCATCAGTGATCGAGGTTTCATCTAAAATCAAAATGCCACACTTATTAGTATTCTCGGGAAACATATTATTTGAGTCATTGAAATTATAAAACACCATTTTTATTGGGTTTGTGTTGGGGTCTGGTAATAAATCATCATACGTATTAACATGGATCTCTAAATGGAAATTCGTCAACGAATTAAATGAATTTGGTCTTCTGGTTACCTTTTCTGATCTGTATGAAAATTTGAAATCATTTGATTGAGTTATTGGGGGTTCGATTTGGGATTTAAATTTGAGTCTCTTATATTTCATCTTGTTTTCTTCGATATCTACCCATTTCTGAATCTGAGCCTTCAGAGGTGGTTCAGGGGCATACATCCATTGAATTATACGCGGAACTTTGTGTCTTTCCCTTGAAGTCTTCGAATTTTCAATACCTTGTTTAATCATGCTAGATATCGCTGATCGCTTGGAACCAATACTAATTTCGAATGGTTTTATTGAAATATCATTTATAAGCGGTATATTGATCTTTTTGTTAGCAAAAATCATAGGGTTGGTAGGTAAATCTGAAAACTTATCATAATATGGATCCACATAATTAATCTTCAATAAGTGTAAGTCATCAAAGGTTTTGAGAATTTTATCTTTTTCAAGTTCTACGGGCTTTAATACCTCATAGGAATTATTACCCACACCTAAGTCAGCTATGTTCAGGCTGTTAATACTACTTTGTGTGATTGAAAAATCATCATTTGATATATGAAAAGAGCTTGGAACTTGTTCAAATGATTGCGAAATAGATGTCATCTTTTGTGAATATGGTCGTTTCCTCTGTTTACGTTGACTGAATTCAACCATTATGTCACGATCAATGTGTTGATATTGACTTTGATTAGGATCAGTATCATTGTCTATTGAATTCGTATTTGTTAGCTCCTTGATGTTGTCAGTCTCTCGGTTGATACGCTCAGAATCGGAAAAGTCTTCTATATCGAGTTCTAAACTCGCTGATGTCATTGAGTTAATTATACTTTGATTGCCTGGTTGAATCATCGAATTAAACAACGAAGTGTAGTCATCCCATTTTATCAAGTCACTCGTAAAATTTAGTAAAGAAACACCACCACTAGAATTAGAAATCTTTTCAATATCGATCAACTCAAAAGTGGTTGGGAACTTCGATAGTTTGTCACTCTCAATAAATTCTTTGAAGTAACGGTTAAAATCCGTGCACGAAGTACGCTTTGTTAGAGAGATTACGTACTCCAACAAACTATCCAAGTCCGGTTGGTTCTCCCAAGATGTGCCCCCCACCCCCAAGCTATTCTGCGAAAATTGAGATTCAGACAACTTTGCGTCTCTCGATTCACATTGGTACTTTAAATCTTTATAGATATGGTTCAACGACGATAAATATATTTCGCTATTTAGAACACCCGAGTCATATCTGTATTTTTCCACAAAGTCGTGGTGCAATTTCCGTTGCTTCAAATATCTTCGATTGTGAATTTCTTTAGTTTGTATGTCTAGCTCCAACAAGGATCTACCAATTCTCACAAAATTTAAGTTATCAAGGACGTTATTTCTCTTGATATACAGCAGTAGATATGTCTGCAAATACGACGTATTCAAGTCTGTATTGTCATTGAAAATAGGATACCGAAAATACACATTGTCTAGCTCCATCCACCCACACCCAAACAAATTAAAATCCGCTAAGAATTGCATCAAGTATGGAATATGTGCCTCATAGACATTTACGGCATACGTCTTATCACCGCCGGCGGTGACTCCAGCACTAAGACCAGCTATGTTAATCTTTCTTTCGTTGAAAAGTGCAGTGAGCCGTGTTTTGTAGAGCGGCGAGAGTAGCGATATCTTGTAGAATAGCTTGTGCCCAATTTGGTACCCATATACGGGCGAACCCTTGCACACCGCTACTTTGGCAATGAACTTCCTCTTTTTACCGGAAACATCCAAATCGACGTCCACGTCCTCATCCTCATTCTCCTCCTCCTGTGCCTTTTTCCGCTGGAATGACTGGAACAAGCTGCCTTCGAGATAATCAACCACTCTATCAATGTATGTGGGGGAGTCCACCACCGACTCGTTTTCCTTGCAATCCACATACAAATACGGATAATAGTTGTGCACATGAACTAGCACGTTGTACGAATCAAACCTGCCCTCGTCTTTGCCATTAGTACTACTACTACCGTCCCCAGTACTGTACTCGCATTTCTCATCGGGCTGTTGAAGCGGGACCGATAGCGACCCAAAAACCCTAATGATGGGAACCTGACTCACCTCGCCGTACAATTGATCTAGCCTCAGAGAATGGGTCTGGTACGTGTCATAATCGTTTACCTGGACTTTCAATCTAGCATTATTCATAAAGATCTAACCAGGGCCTATCTGAGGGCGCTATCACTAGGAAAATTATCTTTTTTGGTGTACTACTGGTAGAAGGGGTTCCAGATTTTGTTGCACAAAACACCCCTAATAAACGGAAAGCTAAAACCTCCAGTCTTATGGGATTACAAGAACCCTCTTCTCTATGTATTTTAGTATTAGGGGCTTAACTGATAATAGGCATGGTTTGGGTAAATGTGAATACATTCCCTATTCTGGTAAAGCTCATATCTCCGATACACCCCTGGCTTGGATGGGCCTGCGACGACTCCCGCAATTCGAGGATTAGACAATCAGAACCCGCCTCTACCATATCTGTAACTACATTGCTATTGTTAGATATTCCATCTTTTTCATCACTTCCCTAACGTAGCATAGTGTTAACAATAGTACCATCTTACCTGGCGCCTGTAGTAGATACCGACGATTCCGTATTATGGCAAAAAATGGCACCATGGGCCCCATCTTGGTACGATTTTGCACATATGCGGTGTTTATTCGAATTGGACAAAACGCAACTCTGCAGCAACCCAACAGTCTATCATCTGCCCATACCTCTGTCTATCTGCGCCTATGCCACCAGCGACAATTCACCATAAAACTCTCCCATGGTGGCCTGTGGTGGGCCCAAACCAAATTCAAGCCCTATCCAGAAATGTCGTGAGCCTGGAACACAATGTCGCACACTCCTCTTCCAATTCTACAGTTCTATTTCTCGTACGGCCCATTTTGCCTTTGATCCATCATTTCTGGCTTCAAATGCCTCCTAGTTCAACTCTCGTCTCCCCACTAGCGAACGCTCCATTGGTGAGTCGTATGGGATTCTTTAGTAGTCTATCGTGATTATTTCTGAGAACCCATTTCTAACCATCCCTCTATAGTGGTTTTCGCACCAATCGCATCCCCCATTCAGAAACCAGGCGTACTTCGTTCGACTATAATGGACATGGTGACTACAATATGGTCAGAGGAACCTCTACAAAATGCAGGGGTATGCAGTAGTAATTAAGTACAACAGGGATCGACCAGTTGTCGAACAATACCCGCATTTATAGAGCGAAAATTATTCCTATTATATAAACTACAATAGAATCACTAGTACGCCTGTGAAATTGCTCTAGACAGTTGGTTTATATATGGTTTACCGTAGAACGATATCTTCTTTACCACCACTTCTTAAACATTAAAGTAGCGTACTAAAGTAGTGTTTGTATCACCATATTTTCGGTAAAAATAGATTCTCCAATACACACGGAAAATAATTTTCTGAAACTGGACTCACCAGAATTATAGAGTGACGGAATTTTTTAAGGAACATACCCTTTTATTCAACATATGGGACTTGGATTATAACTTATAACCAAGTACAACATTCGCGAGAGTAGCAGCTAATATAAGAACGTTATTCAGCAGTGTCATTCCTTTAGTGCATCATTCAGAAAACTTCGAAATTTCAAACAAAATAGCGTCAAGAGCTGTTTTAGGATAAACGCATAGCTGTTTCAATATTTTGAGGGCAGAGACTGTTCATAGATAGACAAAGTCGGAAACGAACAAGATATCAATTGATTTGGTGATTTGGTTATAATTTATAGAAGTCATAGACGTCCACGCCAACGCAGCTAGGAAAGAGAAATTTTTTTGTACACAGTGACAATTTTTATCGATACGCAGCACACAGAAGATACATAAGTAGCACCGATGAGCGAGGATAAAGAGACGCCCGAAGGCTTTACTCTGGGAATGGAAAACCTATCGATCAAAGGGGGCACCAATGCGGGAAATACGCAGTCACCACCCCGGGTATCACACTCGCAGATAAGTAGTGATATCCAGGCAAGAATATTGGCATTTCAACAGAAGAGAACGAAGCCGGTGAATCCTACGGGAGCCGGCACAATTCCACCAATTTCGTCGTCAACATCTAACTTAGAAGATACTTCGAAAGAGAAACCTTTGCCTCCATTGCCTCCGTTGCCTCCGTTACCTTTACAAGGCAGATCGTACTCACTGAATGACACCGATAATAAGGATGAAGTTCCATCACCCGTAGATCATGATAGACTGTTCCCACAACAGACAGGAGGACTCTCGAACACGTCTAATCCGACCTTGTCACCGCAAATGATCGCGAGACTTCCAAATCAAACACCACCGCAGCAACAGCTTCCATTTGAGTTGCTGAAAAAGCCATCATTATCACAAAGAAGAGGGATGAAGCTTAACTTGAACGAAATGAATACATCCTCAGGCAATAATTCGCCAAGCAGTACGAGTCCAAATGAAACCGCACATAATGTTATTAACAATGCAAATATGTGCAGCGAAAATAGTAAACCATTGAACACTACGGGCGATTTGTCCAGAAGATTGTCTGAAAGAAAGAAGAAGCCAAATTTCAAATTGAATTTGAATGATAGTCCTGGAAACAATGGCTTAGCAAATTCCAAATCCAATTCTAATTCTAATTCAACCCTTTCCTCGTTGAGTTCGTCTTCATCTTCCTCAGCATTGAATGCAATTAATGATTCTAATCAAAACAAAAAGCCACAATTGCAAGGATTGTTTGTAAACTATTCGAAGTATGTTGATATAAAATCAGGCTCCTTAAATTTTGCTGGTAAGGCATCGTTGCATTCGAAGGGGGTTGATTTCCTGTCGGGTCTACTGTTTAGAATTTCATTAGAAGAATTGGAATTTTTAGAAGAATTGGGTCACGGTAATTACGGGGTGGTTCTGAAAGTTTTGCATAAACCAACTGGCGTGTTGATGGCTATGAAAGAAGTCAGATTGGAATTAGATGAAACTAAGTTCACCCAAATTCTTATGGAATTAGAAATTTTACATAAGTGTGACTCTCCATACATTGTCGATTTTTACGGTGCGTTCTTTGTAGAAGGAGCCGTATACATGTGTATGGAATACATGGATGGAGGATCTTTAGACAAGATTTATAGCAAGGATGCGGGTGTTACTGATGAAGCATGTCTCGCATACATCACAGAATGTGTGATTAGAGGTTTAAAGGAATTGAAAGATGAGCATAATATTATTCACAGGGATGTCAAGCCAACTAATATTTTGGTTAATACTTTAGGAAAGGTTAAATTATGTGATTTCGGTGTCAGTGGTAACTTAGTGGCTTCATTAGCTAAAACCAACATCGGTTGTCAGTCCTATATGGCGCCAGAGAGAATTAAGTCCTTAACTCCAAATGATGCTACTTATTCTGTTCAATCGGATATTTGGTCATTAGGGTTAAGTGTTTTAGAAATCGCCGCAGGACACTATCCTTATCCCGCAGAAACATATGGCAATATATTTTCCCAATTAAGTGCCATCGTTGACGGTGACCCACCAAAGTTAGACCCAAAGTTGTACTCGAAAGATGCCCAATTGTTTATTAAATCGTGTTTAAATAAGAACCCTGACTTGAGACCAGCATACGCGACCTTGTTAAACCATCCATGGCTAACAACATATAGAGAAGTTGATCCTCACATGGATGAGTTTGTCACCAACAAGCTTAAAGAACTCGAGGAAGAAAAGAACAAGAAAAACTTGAGTAGGTCGAACAGTGTTAATTCCACAACTACTAAGGCCAAATCTCAAAAGGAAAATGTCCGCTCCTTATTAAAAAACAAAGTGCAAGCACCTGCTTTGCATAGGGGTGGCTTGAATAGGAATAGCGGTACTAGATAACCATGGCCAAGCCTGCTTCTAATAGTTCTTCTGTCATTTATCAAATATTGCAAATATTTTCACTTAGTTTATTCTTGCCCTTTTAGGGAATATTCTATTTTGCATTTCATTTAAAGTATGTACTTTTACTACTTGTATGATCAACTATCAGTGCTACTGTCAATACTGCCTTCAAGGTGTGCCTCTTACAGAATATAAGATATGGCTAAGAATACTCTTCCTTTGAAGTGTTAAAATACAGGTATATAGTTAACAAATACTAATTAGGATTAAGGATACATGTAGACTAGTTTTGATGAGCACCATCGAAACCTGTAGCATCAAATTTCTTTGGTATTCTTTATACTAATGTTTGCAAGCTACCATTAATGTCGCGCGACATTTTATTTGGTTGATTTCAACCCTTGATGAATTCAGGTTAGAACGGTATCTAGGTAGTTATTATATTATTGTATGCATTCAAATTGATAAATATGTTACAAATTGAACAGAATAACTTATTGATTCAAGAGACATTAACTGAGAAAGTCTTTCCATCCCCAGATTCGCCGGTGAAGTCATTAGACAGAATAGTTTCCGATTTTGATTTTACCACTTATCATATTTCAACATTAGGGGATAATAAAGAATTGATTCTTATTTCAGTCTACCTTAAATGTTGGGGTGATTTAGTGAATTACGGCGTCGAAAAGTACTTGAATGGCAAGTACTCCAAGTATGATGGGCCATTGAGTATTTCATCCAACAACGATATCGAATCGAACTATAACTATTCAATGGTATTAGATTTGAATCAATTGAGTGGGAAGGATGAAGAATTTAAAAGACAATTGATTGATGACTTGTCGTTTTTGAAAAGACACTGCATGGCTGCTCCATTTGAACAGGCCTTTAGCAGATATGATGAATTAAGTGAAACGTACGCCAATAGTAATACCTACTCGGAAGAGATCCAAAGCCAATTACAAAACGAAAAAATTTTAGCCATTAACTACCGTGGCTCGGATGAAAGTATTTATATCAAGCCATCCTTCGATAGAGTTACAGTTATTTTCTCAACCATTTTCCAGGATGAAACGGATAAGATTTTTGGGAAAGTGTTCCTTCAAGAATTCGTAGACGCAAGAAAAAGATCAGTTCAAACTGCCCCACAAGTTTTATATTCTCATAAGGAACCACCTTTAGACATCCAGAATGTGGTTAAAAGTGTTGACAATGATAATAAGGGTTACGTGACTTTTGTCTTATTCCCCAGACATTTAGTTAAGGGGGATAGAAGAGATAACTGTATTTCGCATATACAATTCTTCAGAAACTACTTTCACTATCATATTAAATGTTCGAAAGCGTACATGCATTCAAGAATGAGATTCAGAGTTAAGGAATTTTTGAAGATCTTAAATAGAGCTAAACCAGAAAATGTCGATGATGAAGGCAAAGCTATTGAAAACAGGAAAACCGCAAGTGGTAGAAGATTCGACTCAAGCAGGGTTTGAGCTTCCTGAACCGTATATTAGAATTTTATGTACACATAGTAACAAGTTTTGTGACCTACTTATCCGTAGCCATACTTTCTAAATGATCATTTATTGAATATTTACAGAGTATTTGCGCGATTATTTATACAGAAAGGACCATTAATCAACTATCCTTAGGCTTCTTCACTCCGTATTTCGATCTTGAAGTGGTTCTGTTTGCTACGCCTGCCAAATCAAAGGCTCCTCTCACTAAACGATACTTCACCCCCGGTAAATCTTGTACTCTTCCACCTCTCACTAATACAACATGATGCTCCTGTAAATTGTGTCCTTCCCCAGGAATTAAGCATGAAACAACGTTACCGTTTGATAATCTTACACGACAACACTTTCTTTGTGCTGAATTTGGTTTCTTAGGTTTGACAATCATAACTCGTAAAACAACTCCTTTCTTAAATGGATTGGTATCTAAATGTGGCGCCTTGGAAACATATGGCTTGACTGGTTTACCATGTCTCCCACTCTTTATTTGGTTTAATGTGGCGTATCTCTTTTGTTGGTTCAAAAGACTGAATTGGTTACTGATGGGAATATTGGTTCTTATGGATGTCAAGTATGAACTCACAGGGGCTATCCTGTTGACGGCTGCTATAGAGGAGACAGAACTCTTACATAAACTAGAGAATGCTCTAAACATGTTCCCTTCCACCTATTAATATGCTGATTGGTATATTCAATATGTACCTCTAGGTTGGACTGAAAAATTCATCGATCAATAAAAAAAAGTCGTGCACATTTGTTAGTGATGTTCAAAATTCAACAACCACTTAAAACTGATTAATTTACTTGCAAAGTAAGAAGAGAAGATAGAAAGACATAAGCCCCATATACGATGTTCAGATCCACCTTGTTTAGAAGCATTAGAACTCCTTTAGTTAGTCAAAGAATTGCCCCAACTGCAATTTCGGTAACCAAACCTTCATTCGTTCGTTTCTACGCTGGATTCCCACCATTGACAAGAGATCTTGCAAAAGAAAGAATTGTGGAATTATTAGAAGGCTATGACAAGGTCAATAATACCAAGGAAATCACAGAGGACAGCGCATTTGTCCAAGATTTGGGATTAGACTCTTTGGATGTTGTGGAAGTGGTCATGGAAGTTGAACATGAATTCAATATCCAAATTCCAGACCACGAAGCCGACACTTTGAAGACTGTTGGCCAAACTGTCGACTATATCCTTTCTCAATCTGACGCATGTTAGATCGGCGGTGCACCATTCTATATATGCTGTTGGGATCGTGTAAGGCCATATGCATCGAATTTTTGTTCGCTACCGTGATCTCTTCGCTTCATGTCATAGATATTCTACTAATGTGTTTACGTGACATCTTTGGGTACGCTTGATAAACTTGCATTTGCTTGAGCTGACTCGCCTGATGTATTTTTCATAATATATTTTCCATGATGGTTAAATTTCTGTATTTTATAGCCTAAAACAATAACTGATTGTATGTTACCCTTTGCTGTAGATAGTAGACCACATACTTCCCTCATCAATCGAATCGTATCCTTTAAGTTGGGTTGGTATAATAATGAAGCTTGTATGGTGAAGTGGTTTTATAGCATCACGTGACAATTTTGGAGCCAATGGAAATTCGATTAAATGTGCTTTAAGCCCATCAACCTAATAAACAAGTCAAACAGTTAGATACAATTGCCTATATATTTTAACAATATCGAAAATGGTTTCTGTAAGTAATCTACGTTGAGAGAGATAATGTGCATGATGTGAAGGAAATTCATAATCTGTTGTGCTGTTTTGAAGTATATACTAACAATGAAAAAATAGTACATTAGAGGTCCAGCTTATAAGTCTGTTAAATCTATTGCCGGTTTAAACTTACCACTCATTAGAAAGTATACTCCAAACTTAATGTTATGGGGAGGTGCTGTTGCTGGTGGTATCGCTACCTTCACCGAGGGTATTCCATTATTTGAGAACACTTTCTACAGTAAAATTCCATTCTTTGGTCAACACTGGATTCACAATCCTGACCCAGAAGAAGTCCCTGTCTAATTAAGCCTATTACAGGCACTTATTTGATTGTATTATACAATTTTATTTATACACTTAGGTGGGTTCGAATACACATTAGAATAGTATTAATCTGGATTGTAGTGTACATCTAAGGTACATAAGTAAAAGTTTTACCGTCCATTTCTCTCTTGACATATTCATTTTCGATTAAGTACTCAAGATTCACCTTTAAGTCTCCAATTGAGCAAGGTCCATTTTTTTCTACTGTAAGCATGGTTTGATTTAATAGGTCTGGGTACATGATTTGCTTTGCACCTTTGATAATTCTAACCAAAGCACTTCTAAATTCAACATCTCTATTTCTCTGTTGTGGTTTATTTTCATCATTCTCGAAAGTGCCAGATAAACCATCTTTATCTTTCGAAAGTGGTATTCTGATTTTCAGGGACCTGTCGCTAAATTTAGAATTATAGGTAAACGTAAGACCATCTTGCACCAAGAGTTTGTACTTTTCTGAAGATAAAGAGGCAAGTATTTTCTTGAGTAGTTTTTCGTTCATGCTAGTAAGTGCCATTAATTCATCGAAAGTATATTTATCACATTCGTTAAATAATAATATTATTACAGCTTGCAATAAATTGACATCTAACTCTTTCTCCCCCAAATCAAAGTGTGCTGTAATTGTTAATTGGTGTAATCTATAATGGCTCCAATCTAGGGTGTGATCCTTTAATCTGTCTTCTGAATTATGATATACTGCAGTGAAATTATCCAATATTGAACTTAGTTGTGGTGGTAATATAATATCAGAGTCTACCTTAGGCATCTCAGGCCAGTGCTTTTGCTCCAATATTAATGCTGTGAAATCAACCGAACTATTACTCAATGACACCAGCGAATATTTTTCTTTTGACAATTCCAAGTCCTTGAACATCACTTGCAATCCGACAGTTTCGTCGGCTTCACCAACAAGTTTTAAGAAAGATTCTACTAGCTTTCTCTCCAAGATATAATTTGGCGACTTCCCTAAGATTAATCTCTTAGATAAATCTTTCTTGTACTGTAGAATGAAATCAGTTTTATTATTTAATGATTTAAATATGACTAGCACTTTCTGTTGAAATTCACTGAAAGTGAGACTGGGATTATCATCTTTATTTGTTCTTTTATTAGCATTTTTGAAAAAGGAATCACAATATTTACATAGTTGTAAAATAATAATTGAATTAATTTTCTTGATATTAAAAGTTTTGTTAAAGGATTTTCTTACTTCGAATTCAAATAACTCATTTTTTTTAAAGCTATCGAGTGAAATATCTCTATATTTTATATTCAATTCAACCAATTCAGGAATCATATTCTTCGAAGATGCTTTATTATGGTCAATTAGATTATAAATTGATTCACTTATAAGTTGGCCCCACTCATATACCAATATCGAAATCGAATTAAACTGAAAGTCCGTTACAGATTTCACACAGTAGCCATATAATATTTCCAATTGCTTGGAATTATTTTTTTGTATTATGAAAGGTAAACATCCCTTAATTATTGAATTAAAATTTTGGAATATTAAAGCCCATTTTAGTTTACCTAATAATTCCTGTAGGAAATTGTTCCTATAACCACATTCCTTGAAGAAAGTTATCTCTTTCGATATTTTTGTAAGCACGATATGTATATATGACTCAGGATTTTTAATCCATGAATCCTGCAAGACGTTGTAGTTCGATATTATCAGGTTTAGTAAGTCAACATGAAGCTTGATCTGGTTATTAAAATTCATTTTAACCAACATAGTGGAGAACCTCTTGGCTAATTCCAAATCTTTAATATCTTCAAACTCCCGTACCTTGCTAAGCAATAACTTATGTTTCGAAAGTGTTATCTCTGCTAGATCATCTTGGCTAGCATCAGTTTCAATCAATAGCTCATTAACAAATAAATTTAGTCCAAGTTCTAAAATCATTTCCTTTGAAGGGTGCTGCATTAGATAACATCTATCTAAATAAAGAAACAACTTACTCAATAGCCGAAGCTTGTTTTGCCATTTACCGTATATCTCTAGATATCTTTCTATCGTTTCATTCAATGTGAGCCCTCCGTTTTTCAACAAATCACTAATGCTGGGTTTAATAATAGTATAAAAATGATCTTCTAGTTTAGTCTTCAAATGATCTGCCAATATGGATTGTTCGATATGTTTAAATCGACATAGAGATTCAACACTTTTATAATATATGTCAAAGCTGTATTCTAATTCCGAGTCATTTAAAACCGTATCTATTACCTCATGTACTATTAGCTGAACCTTTTCTTTTTGATCTGACAAGTATGATTTGTTCACTTGAGTAATATTTGGTTTCTTCCTTTTATTATCGTAAGTTGATCGTGGTTGAAGTTGTGCTAAATGGGACGATCTTGGTGCATTGGAATTGGAAGAATCAGAGCCACCAAAGTCTAATATTTCTGAAGTACTCTTATCTGCCATAGTATATTTCTATACTATGAGAAACACTAATAGTATTAACCTTTCTCTAGTAGTTTAATAAATTTTTTTATGTTATCGCGATATCAAAACATAAAATTCTATCTCAAAGTATGTAAATTCTTTTATTTAGAAGAGTATAGAAGAATGTCGGGCAATCCAGAAGATCAGTCGAAAAGCGGCAAAGATACGAGCGAAGTTAATGATCCTAGACAACTTACCACAGTTTATAAGAAAAACGGATCGTTTGATCATCGAAGAAAGCTTTTGTTAGAAGACTTCAAGAAATCAGAAACCCATTCAAATTTACTATTGAAATTAAAATTAATGGTAGAAAATAAGATAAAGAATGACCCTTCAATACTTATGAAGAACAAGGGTAAAATGGGAGCCTTAATACAAGGTGGAATCATAAATGACCATATGCAACAGAAATCAGTAAATTCAAAGAATGACAACAGTTTACTAAGTATCGTTGATAAAGACATTCAAGAGAAAATAATAGACTCACCAGAATTTCATAAGGAATTGAAGGATGAATTGAAAGATGTTAAGAGAATACTATTGGGTATAAGTGATGAAGAATATGCAAAACAAATAGAAGAAGAGAAACAGCAAAAAGAATTAGAATTAGAGGAGATCAAGAAGCAGAATGCAGAGAAAGAATCAGCATATAAAAATAATTTCAAGGTGAAGAATTTGAATACCAGCCACAGAGTTACCAAGGCCCCTAGGTTTAACTTCTCAGGGAGTAGAAATAATGAAAGGCATGTACGTGAAGGTAATAATAAGAATTATGATCTGCCCAGCAATTCTGGAAATGATGGCGCTAATGACGATAATAAACAAAACAAGAATGTCCCATATTTAATGTACTAGTTTATAAGAGCATATATTAATTAATTTACAATTCAAATTTAAGACATATTACAAAGATGCAAGTATTACAAACAAACAGTATATATATATTCTAATCATCAGTATCAAATATTTCGTTTGCAATGAGCATCAATTCTTCAACCACCTTACTCTTGTAACTTAAATCTTGAGGGCTCATTGAGTTGTCATTCAATAGTGCTGGACCCCAAATAATACCCAAACTCTTAGCGGTCATTCTATTCACTGATTGGGCAGCGGCAACTTTATTTAAATGGAATATTAATGCTCTTAAAGTGAAATAAGCACCATCAGGTAAGTTGAAAACCAAGTGATGTAGCTTCTTAGCAATAAATGTTTCATCGAGAGATTTAACCGTTTCAATGAAAGACTGATAATACTCTTTTGTCAATAATGGTTCAGGCAAACACGTAAAATAAGATTTTAAAAGGGATGCTACACAGTATATATCCGCATCCAAAACATTGTTAGGGTCAATATTATTACCAATTAATAAGTAATTTGTGAACTTTTGATCGATTGAATCCTTAAGATGTTGAACAGTAGTTTTGTTACCACTAGTTCTATAGATTCCTTCAATATCTAACCCATAATTTTCTATAACCTCAATACATTTTTTAACCACTAATGGAACATTATCGATACCTGCAAATTGAATAACGTTTTCAATTGAAACTCCGAAGGTTGGTTGTGAAATGTGATTCAATTGAGTATTTAAAGACTTGGGTCCATTTAAGTCTGGTGTGTTTGGCTGGCTTGAGGGATCCAATGAATTATAAGACAGATTTCCTATTTCCCTTTCATTAGGATGTAAACTAGTATTATGCGCAGGTGACTGTTGGTTTGTATTTGAAGCATTATTCAGTGATGTGTTATTGGATGCGTTGGTATTGCTTGTAGTGCTCTCACTACGGTTCTTCGCAACATTCGTATTAGTGTTATTCGTTAAGAATGGCTTACTTAATTTTTGATTCTTGGCCAAAGATGGATGGACTTTATACTCAACTGGTATCAAAGATTTATTCGAAGGCAGTCTTTCATATTTAAGTAAATATTCGTACAAGTCCTTCTCATTATCGATAGACGATGCCAAAGATTTCATAGAAGGTTTTGATGCACCCTCCTGTCTCAAAGGCGAAATCAAAACACCTGAATTCATAATTAAGTTTTCGTTCCAAGTTGCGTACTTTTGCAATTGAACATTCATTGCAATATCCATTTCTAAGATGAGATTTTTCAACTTCTTTGAATTTGCTGGCCTGTGCATCATCAAGATCTCATCTTTCAACTTTTTACACGCAGTGACTCTCTGATTGTAATCTTGATCGGCTGCATCGACTTTCCTTTGCAAGTCGTCTTCCTGTTGCTCAGCGCTTCTGTTCTTCAACGAAAATGATTTCTTATTTGGATCCGACGACTTCAATTTTTCTAAATCATCACACAAGTGGTAGTACTTTTGCTTTGCCTTCTCTGCCGTCATGATAGAATCCAGACATTCTTTCTCCTTCCGTTTTCCTTCGTCCTTTATGGTTTTTCTGGACCTAGAAACCGTGCCTATCAACGCCGTTAACTCGTCGTACATGACATTTAATGCCTTAACGTATGAACTCCCAACGCTAAACAACTTTTCATCAAATTCAATTATGTTATCCAACTTTCCACTAAAAGAGTCATTTTTCAATTTAGCAGACCCTTTCAAGGTGGTTCTAGTATGCGAGGCAAACTTCTTCAATTGATTATAGTGCTCATCTTCTATCAACGCTTTCTTCTTAATAAACTTTGAAAACTCCTCACCGGTAGTTATACTTTGTTTTAGTCTTGTCAATAATACATCTAAACTCCCGTCACTATTGAGAAAATTCTGTATTCTATCTTGCTCTAACAATTTCGATGATTCAGCATTAGCACTCATCTTCTACTATCAAATGTATTGGAAAGAAGGTGTATCAGTAAATCAATATGTTAACAATTTAAATTTTGAAGGAGCGCGATCCAAAAGTTTTGGTTCATAAGTGAATGTTAAATATAGAAGTATAGGTTTGAATATAATAATTTCAATTTTTAAATATTGTAGAACTATATATATATATATGGAATAGATCATCATCGAACTTAAATTGTAGGAGCAAATATTGTTTGCTAGCCATTCTAATTAGGCCACAATTTATTCCATAAATGACCTCTTTAGCATTAAACAGGAAGAAGAACTCAACCGAATATTGTGCTGTTTCTCTTTTCATCATCACCAAACGCAGTAACACCATGTTCAACATTTGCAACTGAGAATTCTAAATCATCAACGGTGATCATGTCCCAAAACTTGTAAAGCATCATAACGGTAAATACATTGCATAGACTTCCAAAAAACAATCCATCGATATAATGGGACGCTCCCTCACAGACAGCAGTGCTGAATCCGTAGGTAATAACTTGACCAGCCACGAAGAAGAAAACACCCAACAAGATGGCCCCTAAAGGCCAGTAGGAGTCTAACGCAAACACAACCAAGATTATTTGCGAAACCACATACGTTGCCAAGAAGATGGCGTTGATAACATAGGTGATAATAAACAAGGCTTCGGTTTTTCTGCCATCCAAACTGGTGTGCCAACCCTTAAATGTAACCAATGACACGATGAAGTTGATGATGAACCAAAGAAGACTAACAACTCTCACGGACCACATAGACTTACGGGAGCCATCTTCCCAAAATTGAAAGCACAATAACCCATTATACAAAATACAGGCACACGAAGCACTTGATAACCCGAGTTGTAAGGAAACGAAATACGCATAACTGGCCGAGGATGGCGGCGACACACCGCAATCCACCACCAAGGAACTGACAATCACCCCAATCAAAAGATAGAAGAAAAAGAGCATTTCCGTTCTTCCAATAGCTGTGTACTTGGATCTAACATTAAATATGATAATCAACAAAATCACCAACCCTCCGAAGTGAACAAATGCATTACCTATCTGGAAAATCATAGTGTTTGCCAACTCAACAGACCGGGCATAACAATTTGGCACTATCCCTCGAGTGAAGTATGATGTTTGGTTTACTGAACCTAATACCGAACATAATGGCAATGCTGTATTATTACATATACTATCAAAGCTTCCAAACGCCATTATACTCTATATTGCACTACCAAATCTATCTTAAATATGATATTTTCTATAGTTCTATATAGAAAATGGTCCGAATTTCACAGATCAAATCTTTTTTTTTTTTTATTTTTGAGAGCAAAACAAACGAGGCAATATTTTTAGAAGCGAGCTTCTAGAAGTGAATACGAATACCATGAGATTATATATTCACGGAATTTATAGAAATGAATAGTATATTGTAAAACAGAACAATAGTAGAATGAATAAATACGAACTAATAAATAAGAATATAAATATAACCTTGCCGAAAACCTATGAAGTGAAATGAAAACTTGTATTTACATGCAACTAAAACTGATAAGGTGGAGGGGGCAAGTCGAATATCCCCAGGTGAAGAGGACGACAGCCTGCGCTATGATCAGTTTTATCGAAATCCAACTGTTTCAAACATTCGATATTTTTTGAATCCACCAACTTATTGTTAATGGATTTGATGTCGATATAGTTGTTTGATTTCTTGTTCTTCACCAATTTCTCTTCTCCTATGGGAGAGGTAGAGATTTGTTGATTGCTGGTGAAGTTGAAGTAGTTATTACCTAACCCAACCCCACGTAGTAACGTGGAATTTGAATGAGTGGGGGAATAGTTGTTGGAGTGGTTGCTTTGGTGAAAATGCGAATGCGAGAGTATTGGGTTTGCAATGTTGTCGTTTAAGTCCCGCGCTACCCTCATTGGCTTGGGTTGCTTCAAATCCGACACACTAGTATGTTCCATTGTCACGGAATGGTCGAAGGTGGAGTTCTCCATCACTGAATGGTCCATTGAATCATCGATCAATGTTGACACATCACTGTATTCTGGAGTATTACTCAAATTGATAGTCTCCTTCTTCTTTTCAGAGGCCTTCTTGCCCAATTTAATAACTCTTCTCTTTGGCTTTACGCTGTTATTACTGTTTGACTTGTTGTAATAATTGTTAGCCTGAATGTTGGAAATCTCCGTTAAAATGTTATCCACGTTATGATCGTTATTAACTAACAAATCAATAGGGATTCCATTATTTGATTGTAAGCTATTAATATTATTATTCACATTCAAGTCAGACAAATTGAGGTTCAGATTCAACGTGTTGATCAAGTTTGGCAAGTTCTTGTTGAATTTTTCCAAGTGTGATCTCTGTACAATATTCTTGAACTTTGGAATATTCAAATTCAATGTTTCTCTCGAATCAAATAACCTGACATTTTTCCGGAGATTGTTACTGGAATATGTAAGACCGGAATCGATATCATTAATCGAAACTTTATCCAAATTCTCACTATCCTGGTTACTCATCTTATTCTTCAATTTGGTCTGCAACTCACTGAAATTTGATTCGTTCAATGAAGTGTACTTCAAGGATAACTCATGGATCAAGGTCGGTAATGTTTCCCGGAACAAATCCCCTATTTGGTTTTCAATTTGATTTTGCAAAAAATTAGCTAAGACTTGTACCGTATCGAACGTAGATGACACTTTGATCGAGTCAAGTGGGTCATTTCTAAACACAAGAGTCAATCCCTTGCTCTTGCTAAATACAATGATCCCAATCCCCGAGATCTTTATATCACTGAGTTTTAAGTCTAGCGGCAAGGCAAATGGATCATTACAAAGCAAAAAGTTTGGAGTGACGAAATTATTCATCTCATC
Organism: Debaryomyces maramus; assembly: GCA_030583545.1. Classification (NCBI taxonomy): domain Eukaryota; kingdom Fungi; phylum Ascomycota; class Pichiomycetes; order Serinales; family Debaryomycetaceae; genus Debaryomyces; species Debaryomyces maramus. The sequence goes on from JAJMIL010000004.1 coordinate 766,380, forward strand.
GAATTGGTTGACCTCCCGGTCCAACGAATTGGAGCTGTATATCTTGAGCGGGTTTGCCTGCACCTTCGTATGCAACGTTAAATGGAAGTCGCCCTCGTAGTTAATTTTGAATATCCCCCGAAACCGATCCTTATCCAACTCCCCGATCTCCAATATCTCAAAACTGGGTCCGATCTTGCCAAAGTTCAAATCCTTAATCAGTATATCCGATGCAAGAATGTTTGGCCTCTTCCCAGTATTCAATGCATCTGTCAATAAATCCTTGGTCCAACTGCTTAGCGACTCCGTCTCTAGCGAGTTCCAATTCACGTTAAATGACATCCTGCTCTATTAATTATCATAAAACTATCGATTTGACCTTCTATTATCAATTTTCTAAAGCAGTAATTTTTTTTTCCTCTTTATGGGGATACAAACACAAAGTTATACAACTATCTTTTTCTGTGTATATGTTATAGCCAAATCTTCTCTATACGGCTCAGTATGTATATTGCGTATGGTTTATTATTTTTTTACCGTTGAATTCTGCTTATAAGCTCTTATATTTGCTTATTGTTGTAGCAAGTGATGATGGCTTATTATAAAAGGAGTTAGTTTGTATCGAAAAAATCGTGTGATGAATAGATATTACACAAAACCCTTAGAATCCCACCCGATAATATCCTTGTTTGTGTAATGTTGTTTGTATATCCTAATTGGGCAAAATGGATATTGCTTAAGTAAGTATACGACATATGTCATATCTGCGAATATGACATAAGCAATAGACAGATTTTTTTGCTTAGTTATAGTTCGATGGCTATTTTCACATCCATCATATTGCCTTCAACGTCAGGTATTAATGGTTCAATCGAATATATATGAGTTCAAGGCATTAGACATCCATGGAGAGGAATTTGACTTCGGTCAATTGCGAGGTAAAGTGGTTCTAATAGTGAATGTGGCCAGTTTGTGTGGATTTACGGTGCAGTATAAAGACTTAGAGTATTTGTACGAGAAATACAAAGAAAGAGGGTTTGTGGTGCTTGGGTTCCCTTGCAATCAGTTTGGAAGCCAAGAGCCATATAGCGATGTCGAGATCATGACGCAATGCGAGCGGAAGTTTGGGGTGTCGTTTCCGATAATGAATAAAATTGAGGTCAATGGAGATACGCAGCATCCGTTGTATGCATATTTGAAGAGTAAAAAGACTAATTCGCTCGGCTTTAGGGGAATTAAGTGGAACTTTGAGAAGTTTTTGGTTAGCAGAGAGGGAGATGTTGTGAATCGGTATGATTCCACGGTGGTGCCATTGAGATTTGAAAATACCATCGAAAAGTTGTTAGGATAAATAGAACAACGTATATTAGCATCTAAAAATGATTTATGGTTACAATTATTTTCTTTGCTTCTTCTTAGTAGTCTTGACTTCAGGGGTGTCTTCTTTCTTTCTCTTGTTATTAGCAGCATTTGGATGTATTTCTTTCAACACGCACGCAAGAAGAGTGCTGCATCTTCTTGAAAGCTCAGAGGTGTTTCTAGACTGCAAGAAAAAGTCGAATTGGAATAACGGAGAGTCTCTGATTGCGTCACGTATTCTTTCATAAATATCAGGTCTGTCAAGACCGAATCTGTACAATTGTACAAGCAAAAACCTGTCCTCTTCTTCGGAAAACGTTCTCTTGTTGGTAGAGGCGGGAGGGAATTTCAATACTAGTTCTTGCAATGGATATTTATATTGTGACAATTTTCTGCGTAATGACTCCTTTTGTAACTTTGTCTTTACAATCCTATCTTCTCCCATTTCAATTTGGTTGATATACCTTTCATATCCATCAATTTCCTCGTATGAGGTCCAAAACTTTCTGGCATATTCTCTCACTTCTTCCTCGGTCTTGTCTTCGAATTCAGACGCTATCAACAGAATCGAGTTACGGCCATACTTGCAGCACACTTGAATGAAATGAGTGAACTCTCTTCTGTTCCAATTACCAAACCCTTGTGTCAATAATTCTTCCTTCAATGTTTTTTCTTCGTCAGTTAAAGGTCTAGAGTTATCAATTTCTTCCTGCTCTAACTTCTGTTCTAATTGTCTTTCCTTGAGGGTTTTCGGATTACCAGCTTTTAAGGGAACCTGATACTTGATCTGTTTCTTGTAATAATTCTTTTCTAACTCATTTAATTCAAACAATTTCGTAGGATAAAATTGATGGTCAAATATGTTCAATTGCTTTGGAGGTCTTGGACCTGATTTGACATTACTTCTTCCACCAGTATTCAAGACATCCTTATAGTACATATCGATAGAATAATTTTCCTTACGTTCTCTTTTACCAGGATTAATCCATGCATGGCCGATATCCACAATCGTAGAGGTCTCTTTCTTTTTAAAGTTTTCCCCATTCCATTCATAAACGGATTCATCATTTGTAAAGTTTTGTAAGGCATTTAAATCTAACTTTTCATATTTCTTATTCAATTCTTTCGTCCTGCTTTCGGAAGCCGCCAAGATTGAGTCAATATCGACATCAGTATTTTCAGTTCCATCCTCATTCTTTGGTGCTTCATTTTTAAACATTTCGGCAGCACCATGTTGAATCATATTTAATAATTCATCTTTTGATGCAGCTTTGTTACTCTGTTGTCCGACATTACCCGAATTTCTACCTTGTTGAATAACCAACTGATCCAACCTTAATTTCTGAGCAGCTCTTTCTAAGACTTTTTCTTCAATTGCATGTTCAGTAACAAATCTGAAAACCTTAACTTGTTTAGTTTGACCAATTCTATGGGCTCTGTCCATGGCTTGTAAATCGGCCTGTGGGTTCCAGTCAGAATCAAATAAGATGACAATATCAGCTGTCGTCAAATTAATACCCAAACCACCAGCTCTTGTAGTTAATAAAAATACAAACTTTGATGAACCGGGCTCATTATATTCGTCAATTGCATTAACTCTATCGGCATGATCGGTTTGACCATCAATACGACAATACTCATATTCTCTGAACATACAGTAATCTTCCAAAATATCAAGCATTCTACTCATTTGTGAAAATATTAACACTCTGGATCCTTCTTCCCTGAATTTCTTTAAGAGCTTGTCTAATATAACCATTTTTTGTGCATTAAAGACTAAATGTTCATCTGTTGTAAATGGAGGGCCAGGTTCAGCACCTTCGAACAAGTAAGGATGATTACAACACTTTCTTAATTGCATCACAATATTTAATAATCTGGTTTTCGATTCTTTCTTATTGGCACCATTAACCGCATCAATATCCTTTTCAAGAATCTTTTGATACCATCTCTTTTGCATATCAGACATCCTCACATAAAGGTTTAATTCCTGTTTAGGTAATAGAGACTTTTCCACATCTGCTTTAATACGACGTAATAAAAATGGTTGCAACACTTTATGTAATTGTAAAATAATATCGTCTTCTTTTCCATCTCCCTCGCGATCATTGTTATCATTCTGGAACCATTGATCAAAAGTTTCAGAATCTCCAAAAACATCAGGGAGAATAAAATTTAACAACGCCCATAATTCGTGCAAATTGTTTTGTAATGGCGTACCAGTAATTAATAACCTATTTTTAGAATAAAAGACTCTGATGATCTGAGACAATAAGGATTCTTCATTTTTGATTCTGTGAGCTTCATCGATGATGATATATTCCCAAGCAAATTTCCTGAACGATGCTTTCTCTTTTATAACAATCTCGTAAGAAGAAATAACAACATCAAAATCGCAAGCCATTAATCTTTTTTGAATTAGGTGATGTCTAGTCTCTTTGTCACCTTGCAATACAAGTACTCTAACATCCGGAGTCCATCTAGCAAATTCTCTTGCCCAATTATCTAAGGTAGACTTAGGAACTATAATAATATGGGGACCGTTGATATTTTTAAGATATCTCAAATATCCCAAAAATGAAATAGTTTGTAAAGTTTTACCTAAACCCATCTCATCGGCAAGGATACCAGATAAGTTATTCTCGTGTAGCGAAATCAACCAATTCAAACCTTGGATCTGATAAGGTCTTAATGTACCTTGGACATAGCCAGGACTTTCAGTAAATTCAGTTATTGCAGGTGTTTCAACCTCATCATTCAATAATTCTTCATCCTCCTCTTTTTCAGTCTTACGTCTTCTATTGTTGGTTACCCCTGACTTTTGATTGGCTTCATTGTTGTCAATAGTGGCTAATACCTTTTGAAAATTAGGGTCTTTGTGGGCTTTAGCGTTGATAAAATGCTGGAACAAATCAGTCAACCCCAATAAGTACTTAAATCTCTTAGCAGTCTCATCAATATCGAACGGAAGCTTATCTGATTCAATCAAATACTTTGCCTTGTTAGCAGCAATATCTGTTGTTGTATTTTCCGTGCTTGGCTTAAGGATTTCATTTAAGTCTAAAGAAGGTGTCTAAAATAGTTAGTGTTGAACTTGAAATTTATCTGGGTTGGTGAAAAATTGCTTTAAAATACATACGGCAGCTGTTTCAGGTGATGGATTGCCTTCCATGTCTACACTCTGAGTTAAATTGCCTGTGGAGTCACTCATATTTAAACTCTCCAGATATACCAATAAATAATTGAATTTCGAAGGTTTTTTTTGATGTTGATGTGAAATGACAATGTTTATAGCTGGTCGGTTTGTACCCAATTCCGAGAATCCTATTGCAAACTGTTTAACACAGTTTTACGATTTTTTACTACAGGCATATTCGTCTACACTGGTATCCGGATAGTAAACGTGAGCAATAGTCCATATACCTAGTCCTTTGACATTCTTACTATGTTTCTAATATATTAAAGCCCATATACGTGATTTAAGTATGACGCGTTCAAGGTGGACTGAAGGAGCGCATACATTAAAAGTTTCTTTGCTGGATACTACCTGATATATAGAAGTTAAATTAACTACAGATCTGTTTCATAGGGGTGGTGCTACCTCCCCATATGATTTTCACCTCCATTATATGTCTTAGAATAGATATATGGAAAAATAGCTGCAAATTCAATGTTTTTTGCTTCTTAGTTTTTCTCAAGAACTAAAGATTTCTGAGTAAATCCAAGACATCGAATACATTCTTAACATCCTACTATTCAATCATGCTAACTAATAGAAAGTTTATATTTAACGTCCTAAAACAGTAATTGGCTTCTTCACCTGCCAGATAAGGCAATCAACGTCTTTTCCAAAATTCGTGCGGCTCAATTATTTTTGCAATTATATCCTTCCGAAATTTAGTATATATATTCTTAGCACGAACCGTTACTCTCTGGTACGACTTACGGGGAATACTTATACAATCTGATAATCATCTAGTACAAATTAATGATATTCTGGTGTAATTTCGCCTTTCAGTATTTATTTCAGTCTACGTAGACAGCATCTCTTGATAAAATTGTAACCTTTTTGAAGAACTGTCTCCACTCTAATGGATCACCCTTTGACTTTATAAACTCGATCTTTTGCAATTTTAACCGTTCATCACATTTCAGTATCTTAATATAGCCTTTCAAGGGCATCTTTGACCTTTCTGCTAAGATATTAATGTTTATAAAGATATACCTTTGTTCAGCTAACTCTTCAATTGAAAAACTATCAATATTTGTAGTCGCCACTCCAATTCTATGCAAAGCACTCCGCATTATGGGTATCAAAGATTCAATCGGTAAAATAGAGAAAAATCTTGTCATTCTTTCGGCAGTTTTAAATGGTAAAGCCTTAAAAGTAGCCAAATTCTTTTGCGAATTGGATAATTGTGACATTCTATATTGTGGAGTGTTTTTGAATTGCAAAATAGCCGGATCCTTTGAAACTATAGCAAGTATTTCTTCGTGTGAATCATTGATGTTGTATGCAAGAGGGTCCTGTTTATTTGTGGTTGGGTCTTGTGTTGCAGCAAAAGCTGGAATATCCAACTCATCATCTATCATAACAGCAATATCATTCGTAGGTTGAGAGTTACTAACGAATTTTCGATTATATCCAATGTTTACTTCTTGATCTCGAGGAGTTTGCGACAACGTTGTCTTTACGTCTTCTTCTGACAAACCAACTTGCAAATTCGATAATAATCTCTCTGTCAATACTTCCGAGTCATTACATAACTTATTGGAGTTCATAAACGAATTCTCTTGATTGACCCATGGATGTAAACGGATTTGATCCATACCGAATCTTTTGCTTATATCTGGTTGTATTATCGATCGTAAAAGGGGCCGCACGGTCAGACTAAAGTGGTTCCATGGTTGGTCTAGTAACTTTCCCCCAAAATCAACGTACTTCGTGTACGATTCATCATATCCATAGTTGGGTTCTTGCCATGGTATTTCTCCCGATAATAGAACAAATAGGACTATCCCACAAGCCCATATGTCACTCATAGTAGCATTGTATCCATTATCGCCAATTACTTCAGGAGCAATATATGGCGGCGAACCACATTTTTCATAAGAGAGTCGTTTTTCACTTCCCTTGCGCTTGAAAATGGTTGCTAATCCAAAATCTCCCAACTTCAAATTCCCTTCTCTATCAAGAAATATATTCTCTGGTTTAATATCACGATGCGCAATGCCTTGCTGATGCATATAATCGACAGCATTAATAAGCTGGTTGAAATAGAAATTAGCTAGTTCCTCGTCTATTCCAACATCCGGCTCAATCTTATCAAACAAGTCTCCGCTTTCTGCTAGTTCCATCACCATATATACCCACGTATTATCGGTTCCAAACATATGTAACTTTATTATATTTGGGTGGCCTGAACATTCCTTATGGATACTTAACTCCAATCCAATCTTATTGTCATTAACCCCTTTGTTATGAGATATGGCTCTGTGGATATACTTTATGGCTACTAATTTCAGTGGTTTATTTTTCACACTTGCTACTTTAACCACGGCAAATGTCCCTTGACCAATTGTTTGACCAACGGTAACATGTTTTAATGCAGGTAAAGCATCTAGTTGAGAAAGACGTTGGGAATAAACCATATAACCTAGATATTATCGCCTAATGTTAAATCAACTTATCATTAGCTCTTCTGTATGGATCAATCAGTATTTATGTATTGGTAAATACACTAATTCTGAAAAGTGGCTATCGTTATCCCAAAGTGCAAGATAAAACTAAAGAAATCAACGATAAGAGATAGGACAAACGTTAGATAACTTATAGGATAGGTGTTACTTAGAATTGTTGATATGTCCGAGTTTAGAAGGAAAAAAGCGCCTCCTGAGTTAACAGAAAATGCCAGCGAAGACCTTGAATCTACAATAGATTCTTATATTGAAAAATCCCCCATAACAAATAAATTCAGACAAGAGAACCCGAACTTACATCCAGTTCTCGATAATGATGAGGAAATGAGAGATTCTGATGCTTCAATTGGTCTGCCATGTGGAAAGAATGCGTCGGAATTACTGAGTCCGATACAACCACCCAGTTTACCACGAAGACCTTCTGGACATGAAGCATACGAATTATCTACATCACCACCTTCATCTTTTGGAGCCCCGGAATTACCACGAAGACCATCTGGTACAATAAAAGATAATTTGAGGAAATTGGCAAGAAAAAGGAGCGATGGATTGAATGACAAACACAATAGATTTTCCTTAAAGTCATCGCTTAATAGGTTGTCGCTAAATAACACATCCAGACTGAGTCCACAAGATTCACATTCTTACAGGGTTGAAGATCTGTGTTCTTCAATCTCTCGCAACAGCACTAATTCGCTATCTAGTACATCATCTATTACCAGCGATGATGACGTCTATACCAAGCCTGATACGCCTTTCTGGAAGTACCACATTCTTAAATTTGGAAAAGACCTATATTTGACTACTAATCCCGGGTTGAAGCATGTGTATTGTCGCAATGGTCCGGGATATTATGTTGAGGTAGTTTATCCTGAAAATAACAGTACTAGTAAACACACAGCAAAGGATGGGTTCCAGATGATCTTTAGAGATATTGCAGCGAAGAGTGATGAAGACAATACAGAAATTATGATAATTACCAAAACCTCCAAACTGGAAGGGGGACAGTACAGCATCTGGATTCCACGAGTCGGTTTTCTAGATGACGGAGCTCTTATTGATTTGGACGATGATGAAGAAGAGCCACCGTTGTTCCATGAAATTACAGTACCCACAGAAATCGATCGCAGGTATATTCCTTATGATAAAATAGCCAAAACTAACGAGTCAGTTTCTTTTAAAAATTATGAATTTACCGATTTCCATGGTATGAAATGGAATATTGGGTCCATACCAAGAATTAAATCCAGCAAGATGAGTAAGTTAAAAAATAAATTAAATGATGACAGAGATGAACCCTTATACAAATTCATAGGAAAAAAATATATCTATTTTCATCAAAATTATATCGAAGGTTCGCCGACGACTTATAAAAATAAAACAGGAGACCCAAGGGATATATATTTACATGAATCTAATAATTTAAATAAATTTCCACCGGTATTAGGCCTATTCAGACCAAACGAAACAAAAACAAGGAAAAAGTTAATGCAGAAATTCTCGCAACAAACGAGTAAATTAGAAAAACTGAAAAGTCCGAACGAACCAACAAATAATGATAAAATTAATTACAGGCTAGTTGACAATGATATAGCTGCCGTATCCGATATTCGTAACTATTTCACAGGCGGTGATGGTCTTTATTATCTGGATAAAAACCCTCATGATGATACGCCAGACAGTAACAAGCTAGGTTGGCTTACAATCTATGAAGATTGTGATCTATTCTCTGGTGCCAATAATAAAGGTATGTTTGATATTGTGCTTGGGTTGACCTTAGCTGTGGGTTTGGAAAGCTGCCTAGATTAGATGCAAATGCCATTATTTACTGTTCTCTAACATAATCTACACATGTGGCTGCGAAATTAGTTAACGGCTATAGCTGAATTATTTAGAGCATTGTTAATTGTCTTATCCTAATAAATGACATCTGATTAGAAAGTAACTAATCTAATTCTATATTATGTACCTTTAGTTTTATGTAATGAAGTTGAATGAGTAGAGATTATTTGATTGTATACCTACAAAGCATTTAAATGACGGCACCAAAATCAAATAATATACCGCAAGATGAATTACTCAATTATTCGCTCAATTATTTAATTCTTCTTGACTGGAACACAGTTGGTAATGCAAAACAAGTTGTAACTATTCTAAGTTTTAATGAACAATAAGGCACGTCTGAATTTTAACATTCGCAGTTTCTATCAGGAGGAGCTATTTTTTTCAAAAATGATTTTACTTCTAGTAATTACTGAACAATTGACAACATGTCAGAAGCTGATTTAGAACAAAATAGATTGGTGAATGAAGTACATTATTCAAATACATTTGCTCCTAATTCCAGACAAACTTTTAGAATATGCTTAAATTTGAAGAAATTAATTGATAAAGTCATCCCCATTGTGTTCGATGACAACGATATCACGACTCAAAATTCGCCGATCTTGAATTCAAACGTCATCGATCTAGTTTACACGGCAGCAGGGGGTAAAGGTGATGGTAAACCAGGTACCTCTTCTCACAAATATCGGGGGGCTTTAATCTTTTGCTTGTTGAGAGTATGCGACTGGTACTGGCAGCAAGCTGAGAATGAGTTATGGGACAATGAGTTATATTCATTGAGAGCCGTATGTGCACAGAAATTGGCTGCTATCATCATTGAAGAAACTAGTGATGATGAATATTTGTTCTTAGGGATGTTATGCCATAGGTATGTCATTAACTTGAAGGGTGTTGATGTGCAACCCATAAGTGCATTGGAATTAGCAGTCGACATGCACTCAACGCTAGTAATTGGATCTTCTGGTTATCAACGTTGTATGAGGTGGTTATGGAGAGGTTGGATTATACAATCGTCTACCGATCCTTACCTGTATGTTCTTTATAAAGGAGTTTCGTCATTATCCTTTAAGACGCATTTTGATCCTAAGAGAGTTAGAACCCCATTATATCAAAATATCTTGGAAATTTGCTTTAGTATTTTCTATTTGATCTTGTTCTCGATTATATTAAATACTCACCAAGTTGAAACAACTGGTATAGATGTATTTGAAGTCATATTCTATTTATTCACAGCCGGTTCCATCCTTGATGAGATCGTTAAATTTTACCATGTTGGATTAAACTACATTGGCTTTTGGAACGTTTTTAACGATTTCATGTATTGTATTATTGTCGTTGCTATTGCTTTCAGATTTGTGAGTTTGAATAACTATGGCTCAGTCCGTGAACTGTATGATGAAGCGTCATTCAGAATTTTGTCCTGTGCATCACCATTTATGTGGTCAAGATTATTACTTTACTTAGATGCCCAGAAGTTTGTTGGGGCCATGATCGTAGTTGTAAAAACAATGATGAAGGAAAGTATACTTTTCTTTGTATTGTTGGCAGTGGTCATATTAGGGTTCTTACAAGGGTTTTTGGGTCTTGATGCCTCTGATGGTAAAAGCGAAGCAACAAAACATATCTTGTTGTCATTGGTTAATACAGTTATAGGTGCTTCGGGCTTTGAAGATGTATCTAATTTAGTCCCCCCTTATGCAGCTATATTGTACTACATATACTCGTTTCTTCTTAGTGTCATTTTGATGAACATTTTGATTGCATTATATTCCACGGCCTATGCAAATATTGTTGAGAATGCAACTGACGAATATTTTGCCTTGGTTGCCCAAAAGACGTTAAGGTACATCAGAGCACCAGATACGGAATTGTATGTTCCTCCACTTAACCTTCTCGAATTAGCTATTTTCCCATTTTCGTACATCTTGAAGCCATCAACGTATCGCTTAATTAACTACATCATCATGTTGGTGATATATTCGCCGTTATTAACCTACATTACAATCGATGAACTCCACCACGCAAGAAGAATTCAATACAATAGGTTCAAGGGCTTCCCTGATGATTCTAATGAGCAGGACACCGAGTGGGATTTGACCGATGGCTACGAGGTTGTCGCAGGAGATAGCTGGGAAGGAATTCGGGAAAGGAATAACGAGGTAGACATTGCTTTGCAAGAACAAAGAATTGGTGAAGAACAGGATGCTGAATTTAGAATAGACTTGCTGAAGTTCAACCAGGACATCGACAAAGTTGTGCAGCCTGTGTCGGAAGCCAATCGGGCAGGTGTCAAGTGGGAATTTTATGAAATTTATAATAAAATCGACAAGTTAACTACGTTATTAGAAACAGTAGTTGTGGAAAACAAAGAATTACGCAAAAGACTCGAGGAGACTGATAGTAAATGATATCCTATTCTCCATTGAAGACAATTTTTGGTTTACTTTTAACTGTTTTACTCACAAGATTTTGAATACCATTAATGGCTGCTAAAGGGTATAACTAGTGTTCCTCCTCCTTGTGCCGTTACCCGCAACATATTCAGCTAAACACAATCTTATTACTACCACCACTACCTGTGATGTTTTTTTTTTTGCCTTTAGGACAGGTATTGTTTAAATTTACCATTCGTATCTTTACCATAGGAATATTGTAATCGTGACTTTGAAATTGTAGTTTTGTAGATTTAATACTGTGATGGTTCTTGGGCGTAACAATTTTGTGCTCACAATTTTTTCTAATGCGAGTATACTTCAAGGTTGTTAATAAATAATTATAAGTAGCTAAACTTTGCTTAAAACGTAATATCAATCTACTATTGGAAGATTTAGAGTAATCGAAAGATGTCGGATACTCAAGCTGATCCGATAGATGTTTCCCAATTTAAGAATGGGGATGATGTTCATTTTGATTATAACGGTAATACAAATGATCATGTCATAAATCCGTCAACTAATGTTCATAAGAAGAAAAAGAAAAAGAAGAATAAGAATAAGAATAAGACTCCAACTGATGTGGAAGCGACAATCAATGATCCAGATGTAGATTATCCAACTTCGAGAGTGATCAAACAGGCACCAAACGGAGATGTAATAATTGAAAGTTTGGATGAGCCTACTGAAAGTGCTAGTAAAGCAATGGAAGCCAGTATATGGGATAACGCCACCATTGAGGAACAAGAGAATTTGAAGAAGTTTTGGGAATCATTGGATGAGTCCCAAAAGTTGGAATTGGTGAGAATAGATAAGAAGTCGATCATGGACATTTTCAAGAATGAAGCCAGAGGGGCCAATACCCAAGTAAATCACCAAAATAACAATAGTATCTCAAGTAACCATGTAAACCTGGGTACTAATATAGGTAATGGGCAAAATCCCAATATAAATGCATCAAATGGCCAGGCTAATGGGTCGAACAGAATGTGCACTTGTTCATACTGCGGCCGTAAAAATACCTTCATTGAGGACGAACTAGAGAATATATACGATAACCATTTCGATGATATCATAGATTTTATCCATGAGGTTAGAGATATAAATGATCTTAATGCATTGCCGGGCCTTTTGTTCGGTGGGTTCCATATGTTGGAGGAAGAGCATAAACTTCAAAAGCGACAACAGAAATACAAATCTAGACAAAATAACCAAATCCTGAACAAAGTTCACCCTGAGCACAACCATAGCCATTCTCATTTACATTCTTGTGATGATGGAGAATACAATGATCTAAGTGACCATGATGGCCACCATGAACATCATCATACCCATAGTCATGATCACGGAGATTACAATGATAATAATCATGATCATAGTCATAATCATTTCCAATATGATCAAATAGATCAACTTGATAAGAAAGACAATATACAAGAAGAAACAATTTTGAAGAAATCCTTGGAGGATGATATAAATGAGAATATCGATGATATGCCTGAGAATGCACTGCAAATGTCACAGACAAATGAGCAAAAAGTCTTCCACAAGCTTCTTGATCCAAAATTATTTGAAGCGTTGGAAAACCTTGATTTCGAGAAAATGAAAGATGTGTCCTCGAATGATAACCTGACTAATATACTAGAAAAGGCAGGATCATTAAGAGAAATAATAAGAGATTTGCATAAAGCGGATAAGGTGGAATTAGAAAAAGGTGTAGCATTCTTACAAAACATGGGTAACATTTTTTCGGGAGATATGAAGAACAATATGAACCATGATAAACTAAATGAACAATTATCTCAAGGACTTTCAAGCTTTGCAGAGGATTTATTGAAAAATGATGGTAATTCATTTATTGATATGATGGAATCTCTTTCAGAATCAAGGACTGCCAGGGAGGATCTATTAAAGGAAAATTTTGAGAATGATACTCCAGTAGCATGGGTTGATGAAGATGACCATAACAGAGCATTAAATTCCGAAATAAATAAACCAAACCTCCATAAAGTTCAAGAATTAGAAGATGAAGCAAATGATGCATACAACGAAATTGAAGATGACGATGATGATGATGACGAAGATGGGGATGAGGATGATGAATATGAAGAAGATGACGGTGGAAATGCAAGTGACACTGAATCTGAAATTTCGGAAGAAGAAAAGATGCAAGAAATTCGTCGTCTATTTTTGATTCAAGTTATCAAGCTATTCCAGGAACGGTTGAAAAAGGCATACAAAGAAAGATTATCGCAAGATAGAACGAAGATGTTAATTGAAGAATTAGAAGCCGAGGAAAATGCCAAAAAAGAACGTGAATTGAAAAAATTGAGGCAAAAGGAAAAGGCAAAAGAAAAGAAGAGGCTTCAACAATTAGCTAAGGACGAAGAAAAGAGAAGAAAAGAGGAAGAGCAAAAAGCAAAAGAGGAGGAAATTAAGCAAAAGCAAGAAGCTTTGCGAGCAGATCAGAAGCGCAAGAAGGAAGAAGCGAAGCAAAAAAGAGAAGAAGAAAAGAAAAAGCGAATTGAAGAATTAAAGCGGAAGGAGCTAGAACAGCAAAAGAAGCTAGAAGCGCAACGAAAGAGGGAAGAGGAGGCTAAGAAACTTAAAGAGGAAAGAAAGAAGAAAATAGAAGAAGAACGTAGACATAAAGAGGAAGAGAAGAAACAAAAGGAATTAGAGAAAAAGCAAATTGAAGTTGAACGTCTCAAGTCACTTAATATGCAACAGGAAGAAGATAAGGGTCAAGATAGGGAAATTGATACCATGCATCAATTAACTAATGATTTGGATAATACTAAATTAGAGTCAGGTGCCAATGGCCCATTGCCTATTGCACCAGAAACTTTCTTATCCCAAATCGGTCAAAGCCAAAGTATTCAATCACCTTCAAAGAATCATATATTAGATCAATTATATCAGGCTAAGCCAAGATCTTATTCACCCTCCACAAACATTACTCCAGTAGTAGGTGAAGCTACTAATGGATACAATGCTGCTGAAATTCTGCACGGAAACATGATTCCTGCTGTTTTGTCTCCGGTCCCTCATCATATTTTGCCAAACAATAATGGAAATTTAGGAAACCAAAAATCAACCACTAGTTCGCCTTGGTCGTCTCACAATTTCAATGCTAAAAGTCAACCACCTCCTGTATTGCAGCCTCAGTTTGCGTCTAATTCTTTCAGCCCTTTCACCAGCTCATTTAATTCGAATACACTTTCTACCAATGCAAATGAGAATATAAACACGAACCCGTTAGGTGCTACTGGATTTAATGATTCATTTGCACAACCCAATCAACAGCCAAGTGTATGGAATCCTGGCTCTACTTCCAGAAATAATTCAATTTGGAGTAATACCCCAAACGTAGCTTCCAATTCGACCTTTTGGAGTAATCCTGTTCCTGCTCCTGTTCCATCGGTTGGGGCTGTTGGAAATGCACCTATCAATCCACCAACTAATACTGATATTGATTTAATACAAACGGCTGCATATCAGGCTTTCCAGCATCTACAGGCCACAAACCAACTAGAGTTTGGGGTAGCACCAAGCTTGAAGCTATTTCAAACTACCAAAACGATATTATCGAATCAGCTTCTCACCCTCAATCAATTCTTAACATTGTGCAGAAATACAGGATCGTTATCAGGTTATAGATTTGATTTCATATATGATGATTTCGGTACCGTGACCCATATCAAGGCAAGTTCAGCAAACTTGCCGCAGCATCTGCATGGCCTTGGAACTCCTCCCCCAGCTTTAGGCTCTACTAACGCTGGTACTGCTACATCTTCACACAACGTCGGTCTTGGAAATGGTCCCATTAACACCAATGAATCAGCCTTGTTGAATTCATTTAATGATGTAAATAAGAATCCTAATACATTCCCAAGTGGTACCCGAGGATTGTGGAATTGATCATAGTAAGTAACTGAAATAGATAGTTCTCCATCTTTTGAAATGTATATTCTAAGGTTAGTAGTCTATTCTGTAGCGAAAAGTAAAAGCGTCATAGCTTACATAATGCGCCATATGTATTTTCTATCGCTAGACTTTAAGTACAATCAAGAATACCCAAAAGTTGTTCTTAATTCTTATTCTTATTCGTCAAATAGAAGCACTTTGTGGTAGTGGTATAGATCTAGTTATCTATCTCACTACAGAATTAATTTGCTTATAAAATTAGAGTTGCTAAATAACAGAGAGTTTAACAAATAGAGGATCAAATAAATTTTCATTTTATCTTTTGACATATCTTCGTACACTTATATGAATACAAGTCAATCCAGGAACGGAAGATGCCGGAAGATATATTAAAGAGAAAGATCGTAATCGTTGGCGATGGCGCATGTGGGAAGACATCGTTACTCTTTGTATTTACGTTAGGCGAATTCCCAACAGAATACCACCCCACTGTTTTCGAGAATTACGTTACTGACTGCCGAGTTGATGGTAAAGCTGTTCAATTGACCCTATGGGACACGGCTGGCCAAGAAGAATACGAAAGATTGCGACCACTAAGTTATTCCAATTCGCACGTCATACTTATTGGGTTTGCCATTGATACGCCGGACTCTTTGGATAATGCGACGACAAAATGGGTTGAGGAAGTAATGCAGTACTGTCCTAACACGCCGTACCTTCTAGTAGGGTTAAAGAAAGATCTCAGGGTTAGTACGGCCGATACTAAACGGTTTGTTCAATTTCACCAAGGGGAGTTCGCAGCTAAACAAATGAATGCTAAAAAATATTTAGAATGTTCTTCACTTACTGGGGAAGGTGTGGACGATATATTTGAATATGCCACAAGAACCAGTTTATTAGTACTAGAAAAATCTAAGCATGCTTGTTGCACGATTCTATGATGTTCAATTCTTTCACATAATTTTAAATAATGATTCATAATAAAAGTATTCTATAATAGAACCGAGTGATATTTGAAATATCGAATATCCAATGTAATTTTTGCAAGATTAGGCTACCTTCCATGATAATTAAGCATATCTCTCCATGAGATATAAAAAAAAAATGCGACCTCGGTGAGGGTCGAACTCACGATCTTGAGATTAACAGTCTCACGCCTTAGCCAACTTGGCCACGAAGTCGTATTTTCAAATCTATGGAATATGTTAATTATAAGAAGTCCTAAAATACTTTTCACCTCGGCCCGAGCTGTCATACATCCGTTATGACAAATCAATGAAATTTTCCACTTACAGATTTAGATAAGGAGAACTAATTCATATATCGAATACCTTTAAACAAGCCGATTATTATAAGAGGCAAAAGTATACATGAGTGAAAGTAGTTACCCAGCAAATGCAAATGAAACACCTAAGCTAGGAGAGGCCAACTATGATATCAGAAATACAGAACCTATATATGCACAAGAAAGAGATTCAATGTCATCTAATGTCTCCACTGATGATTTGCTTTTAGATAACGACATAGCTAATCATAATAGCATGCTGTGGTATGAAAAATGCCGAAACCTTGTACATGGAATGATGCATGAGAAAGGGTCTGTGACTTTTGGGATCACATTGCTTATTTTGTCCCAACTATTCAATTCGATAATGATAACCACCTGCAAATTATTGATCACGGATAAAGATTTTAAAACACCGATACATCCGTTACAGATACTTTTTGTTCGTATGTTGATTACATATGCATGTTGCTTATTGTACATGTACTTGACTAAATCCGTACCTGATGCTCCATTTGGTCCTAAAAAAGTTCGGAATCTATTAATCATGAGAGGCTCCTTTGGGTTCTTTGGTGTGTTTGGGCTCTATTTTTCCTTGCAGTATCTAAGTTTGTCAGATGCTGTAGCAATTACATTTATTGTTCCGATGGTCACCGGTTTCTTGGCCTGGGTTATCTTACGTGAACGGTACTCGCTATTGGAAGCATTCTGCGGAGTCATATCCCTAGGTGGTGTAATCTTAATTGCAAAACCAAACTTTATATTTGGAAATGCATTAGATTCCGAAATATCAAATGATGAATCAATCGAATCATCTTCAACTGAAAAAAGGTTGTTGGCTACAGGTGTAGGGCTAGTTGGGGTATTAGGGGCTTCTTCCGTTTATGTGATATTACGTAAAATTGGACACCAAGCGCATCCTTTATTATCTGTAAGTTATTTTGCATTAACTTGTGTATTTATCACTTTCGCAGCAATAGCCTTCTCCCCATCCCTAACGTTTGCCACACCTCAAAACAATTATCAATGGTTTCTCTTCACATTGATTGGAGTGTTTGGCTTCTTAATGCAGTTTTCTTTGACTGCTGGTATCCAACGGGTTAAGGCAGGTAACGCTGCTCTAATGAGCTATACGAATATGGTATTTGCCATTATTTTGGATTTAATATTTTGGGGACATTTGCCTGGTGTGTTGAGCATACTAGGTATAATTATTATTATTGGGAGTGCATTTGTAGTAATCAAGTATAAGCCTAATGACGAACAAAGCCCAACAACAGACCTTGAGAGTTCAGGCAACGATAACAAGTTGGTGGCTGGCGGACACGATGATATCCCGTTGCAGGATTTCTTGATAACCGATGACGATGAAGAATAACTTTCCGTCTGATACTTTTTTTTCATTTCATTCCTATTATGACATTTTTACAATATCGCTTGAAAGTTTGCTCTTTTATAACTGTTCAATTAGATAGCATAGATTAATCAACGCATACTATTATAATTTGTTTAGCCATTCTAACTCATGTTTAACATTGTTAAGTCTAGCTAGACTCTCATTAACTTCGTGGTTATATTGAACACTTTGATTCGTAGTATCATTCAAATCGCTCAAGTTACCAATTAATTTCCTGGAATTGTTCAAATTAACATCAATATATTCTGTTCTCAAGTAATCATTATTCGGTGGTTTAGTTGGCAAGGCCCGTATCGATTTAGTCCACTTTAATGATTCTGTTTTCTTTGATTTCGCCTTATGCCTTGATCTATTTTTTGGTCTTCCAGTTAGATTGCTGTTAATATTATTGTTTCCTTGTGCATCGACTGCATTGTGAGAATCATTAGTCGTCATCAATTGATTTGTACGTTTATGTATATATATAATATAGATAGTCAAAATCATGTATTTTTATTTTTGTTCGCTCGATTTTACAATAATCTCGAATTTTTGATAACTCTAGAAAATATATATAAGTTTTGTTTTGTATATATAAACTATAAAACAATTCTATCATGCTTCCATGAGTTACTTGTGTCTAAAGGTAAATTTTCGTCGTCTATGCTCTTCTCATTAATGACCCAATTGTCATCTAGCTCTTTGAATAACTTAGCGAGTGGTTCAGCATACCATCTTCCACCATTATTATTAAACCATCCAAGATGGCCACCTATAGAAGTAGTGATAAGAGCCGTATAAGGGTTTAAATTCACTTCACTTAGGGGTAAAGTCCTCCAGCCAATAATGGGGTCGTCTTTCGAACTTACAATAGCAAGAGGTACTCTAACTTTTAACAATCTTTGGATCGGTGATGCAAGCCTATAGTATTCATTGGCGCAGTTGAATCCAAAGAGCTTTGACGTGAAATTATCATCGAAATCCTTCAACAGGTTCAAGTTAAAATTTTCAGGGTTCTTCTTGTAGGATTCAATCAACGGATTATGACGCAAATGACTTTCGTAATGTTCACTAAGCAAACCTAATAAATTAGAACACATTTTTGGCGAATATACGTAATTTCCAAGGACACTGGATTGCAAATGAAGATTCGAGTCGACAAAGTCCCATGGTGAACCCATAATGGCACCACCTTTAATATTTGCGTACACCTCGTCACCCTCTTGAGCAAGGTAATTGGCACATATAGCCCCTCCTAAAGAGAACCCAACGACAAAAATTCTCTTGTTGGGCCAATTTGGTCTTATATGCTCGTTTATCAAGTACCTCAAGTCGTTGGTCCATAATCCACAGAATAATTGCGGCGTGGTGATTGTATGGCTTGCGCAGCCTCTTGCGTTCAACACTATGGCATCAAATCCGTACTTACTAGAAGTAATCTTGCTCAAAAATGCCCTGACATACGACTCATATGAACCCCCAGACAATCCATGCAATGCAATCACAAGTGGCTTCGAATCATCTTGCAACAATTCGTGCTCCTTCAGTGGGTCCAAATACTCAGTCCGTGGGGGCAAAAACTTCGTTTGCGACTCGGGTTTATACTTCTCGTGGTCCTCATCTCCCATACTCTCCGATACTACGTAATCAATGGCAATGGTACTTTTCCCTTCCCAATCGTCATACTTCAACTTTTCTCCCCCAACAGTGTACCATTTATTCACCAGATCTACCGTCAACACCCGTCTCTTGTAATGCACCTTGTCAATGTTTTCAAAAGTACTCAATGCTGTATATGCCGTTTGCAAATCCCCCGATGGTAGCATCGGATGGACCTTGTAACTAGATCCTTTGTAGAACTCCGGAACACTTTCCTTTAGTATTTCCTCGAATGTTGATTCACCCTGCGAGTCCTTACTCTGAAATTTCGCCGGGTACTTAGGGAACACATTATCCACTACCGATTTGAACAAAGAAAACACCATATTGTCCTGATATATGCTATTTCTATATCAATACATAATTTCACAACTATTTCAACCTCATCGATACTGTTCCTCGGCTTAGAAACTAATCTGTAAATTTCATAATATCACTAACCTGCAAAATTTGAGATGGCTAGTCATTCCTAAACGGCACAGCAGATAAGAATATATTGCCACTAAAGAAGGATAGGCTAGTTTACTTGAAAATTAAGCTAAATTAAACAAGGAAGACTATATTCGAAGAACAGGAAAATGCAATTCTCATTGACTGTTTTCGCTACTATTGCTACTACTTTATTGGCATTGCCATGTGCCGATGCAGCCAAACATTCTACCAAGATTAATAGAATGCCTCTTGAAGAGACATTGGATGTTAATACCTTCAAGGAATACACCAATGGGTTAGCCAACAAGTATTTGAACATTTTCAATGCAGCAGGCGGTAATCCGGTGGCATTTGGAGGCAAACATCCTGGTTCTGAAGCACAAGTGCCATTTGTTAACCCTGAGTCCAAGCATGGGGCCCCTTTGACTAACTACTTGAATGCACAATATTTCACTGAAATTCAATTGGGAACACCGGGTCAGGCTTTCAAGGTTATCTTGGACACTGGATCCTCGAACTTGTGGGTTCCATCGGAAGATTGCTCCTCCTTGGCATGTTTCTTGCACTCAAGGTACTCCCACGACTCTTCGTCGAGTTATAAGGCCAACGGCTCTGAGTTCTCCATCCAATACGGTAGTGGTGCCATGGAAGGGTACGTCTCGCAGGATACCTTGGCCATTGGTGATTTAATTATCCCAAATCAGGATTTCGCTGAAGCAACCAGCGAACCGGGATTAGCCTTTGCCTTTGGTAAATTCGACGGTATCTTAGGTTTAGCCTACGATACAATATCTGTGAACAAGATCGTTCCTCCAATTTACAATGCCATTTCTCAAGGCTTGTTGGACGAAAATAAATTCGCATTCTACTTGGGTGACACCAACAAAGACGAAAACGATGGTGGTGTTGCTACTTTTGGTGGTATTGACGACGAGTTATTCACCGGCAAAATCACCGAAATACCTGTCAGAAGAAAGGCATACTGGGAAGTCTCCTTCGAAGGTATTGGTTTAGGTGACGAATTCGCCGAGTTACACAACACCGGTGCTGCTATCGACACTGGCACTTCTTTAATTACTTTACCTTCTTCCTTGGCTGAAATCATCAACTCTAAAATTGGTGCTCAAAAATCGTGGTCCGGTCAATACACAATTGAATGTGACAAGAGAGACTCGTTACCTGATTTGACTATGAACTTCCATGGCCACAACTTCACATTGTCTGCTTACGACTACACTTTAGAAGTTGGTGGCTCGTGTATTTCTGTTTTCACCCCTATGGATTTCCCTAAACCAATTGGTGATTTAGCCATTATCGGTGATGCCTTCTTAAGAAGATATTATTCCATCTATGACTTGAAGAAGGATACCGTTGGTTTTGCTAAAGCTAAATGATTAGAATACTACATGTACATGGTACTTAGTTTATGCTAATTGTTCGTTTTTGTTTATTTCTTTTATTTTATTTCTTTAAGTACCTTTAAAATATATCCTTTAAATACGTCTTACTTAAAAGTTCTGATGGGTAGTATCTATTATCCTGGTATGATACAATAGATTTTGATCTATAAATATTCCTGTATATAATAAATGGCTGGGTGCAAATTTAAGCCAGCCATCTTAGATCAATCATCGCTAATATTTAGTCCTTCAATTGCAAGCGAACCATTCTCCCCTTCTAGGTTGCTGATCTAGAGCTTCGCTTAATCCTGAAGGTTCATATAAAAAGACATACTTCCCAAATCAACATGATCCAGGGTCGGTATTCGCAAATCCCTCTTTCACCTCATCATAGAGATTTTCCCCTTGAATTTTCTATTATTCCGAATAGCCCAGGACAAGACGAAAGTCCAGATACAGTGAATAATATAGCTAGAAAACCAGATCAAGGTGGAGTAAATACTTCATCTACTGAATCTGTCCCACTTTCCATACCGTACTATAACTATATGGGCCAAACACCCAAAATTGGTACTGGTGATCTGGTATACTATAGAAGTCCCCAGTATGGTAATATTTCCCAGCTGAATTATGTTGGAAGCACCCCAGTTAAACACGAGGATCCATTTAAGACATCACCTGGTAAAGATAATTCAGGGGAAACAGCAGGGACTGACGAAAATTTCAACCAAGTTCCCAAACGTTTCTCCCAGTTCATCATTGATCAACAGAATCCATACATGGCTCAAAGACTCGACAACTTATCCTTACAGTCAATATCGATGCGCAGTGAAGAACAGCCAAATCTAAGAAAAGCCAAAAGATCATCATCATCGGGATTGAAATACAAACCGCCTACAGGTAATCAAGGAAAACAGTCGCCGTTTTCTCCCAGCACACGTTCTATTTCGGATATGGGTTCACAAGCAACTATTTTCTCTACCAGAGAGGAAAACGGACGCTTATTAAGACGTGCTAAACATAAATCATCTAAGAATAATAGTTCAGGCTTATCAAGAACGAAAGCAATAAGGTTTAAGAATGGCAGTTGGTACTATAGATTGAAATTCAGAATAAATCGATTTATCAAGAAATTGAAGGGTTTGAAATTCAAGAATTTTACTGTTTCATCTAAGAGGACTGGAAGTATTAATAGGTCGAGATCTAGGGGCAAGTCGTTGAAGCGTAGGTTTCGTAATCAAGATGATATTCGTACGCGTTTGAACAAAAACGAAATTTCAGTGCCATATTCGAATCCATACTTGGGTCAAAAGGGAACCGAAAAGGTACCCACTTTGGATTCTGCTTTAAAATACAGAGCTGGAGCAAATAGTCAGCATGGGACTGCCAGTGATCATAGCAATAAACAAATTCAAATGTCAGACTACATTGGCCAACAACAAAATACGTACATTAATTCGATGTACACCAAGAACAAATCTAGTTCTATTAATTATGGTGACAAAAATAGCCCTAAGAATGAGCTAAGAAAGAGTACCAACTATAATTCAGTTGATGAGATCCAAGAGATACCACCAACACCACCGCCACATATTGAAGAAAATGAATTTAGTTCAGGAGTTAGCGGTGAGCAACATGATGTAGTGTCTATCTGGAAGAGCTATTTGAGTCATGTCCTTAGTCAAAGAATTCAATTGAGACAAGAAATAGGCTTCTTCCAGTCTATAGTTGCTGAGCAACGTTTGAAGACTATAAATGAGAACTATGAAGTTATTGAGTCTTCTGAAGATCTGGATTCCCAATATGAATCAGGTACAGAAAGCAAATCGACAGTGTCAGAAGAGGAGGTAGAAACAATTACAGGGTCAGGCTCCAGTATTGACACAATAACTAAACTGCCTGATGTATTTGTTGATCCAACTATCCAAGAATTTAATAAGACATACAATAGAAGATCTGTATTGGGGGATATGTTGGATTACAATTCTTCAGATAACGAACTGAGTTCGTCATCTGTATATTCAAATATGACTTCCTTATCGGAAAAGAATCGTGAAAACTTCATACGAGCTAACAGTACGACAAGTTCTGATTTGGGTATTGGGAAGAGGTATGGTACTGTGTTGAGAAGACGGAATACAGCATCATCGAAAAGTAGATCCATATCATATCTGCATTCCGCTATGTCGGTGAATCTGATTCACACTATAAGGAGATCGCAAGGATTTCAAATGGGGCTAAGTGAAGTAGCCTAAATTATATATAAATATAATATGAGTATTTATAGTAGAAACTTTAAAATCTAATAGTTTAAGCAACTTGTTGCAAAATTTATGTAACAAAAATTCATTAATTATATTGACAATATATACAAGTAGAAACAGTTAAGACTAAAGCTATAAATAGCATTTAGGTAGTCATAAATACAAAATGAAATAAAAAGACGCTCGTATCAGACTTCAGAACTGTACATTACACTTAGTTCTTTGGTTCTTCAGAAGAAGATTCACCATTGTTGTTTTCGTTGTTTTTGTACAATTTTTCGAAAACCTTTAATGATTCATTTTGTAATTCTTCAGTCTTAGTCTTTAATTCGGCAGCATCAACTTCTTCACCAGCTTGAGCCTTGACAACAATTTCTCTCAAGGAGGCAAGTTGTTCTCTGACCTTGTCGGCATCAGCAGCATCAACCTTATCCTTGAATTCATTCAAGGAGTTTTCGGTATCGTTACATAATTGGTCGGCTCTGTTGGCAGATTCAATGGCTTCTCTTCTAGCCTTATCAGATTCAGCAAACTTTTCGGCATCGTTAACCATGTTTTCGATTTCGGCATCAGATAAACCAGATGAACCAGCAACAGTGATAGAGGCATCCTTGTTAGAAGCCTTATCACGAGCAGAGACCTTAATAATACCATCAGTGTCAATATCGAAAGTAACTTCGATTTGTGGGACACCCTTTGGAGCTGGTGGAATACCAGATAAAGTGAAGTTACCAATCAACTTGTTGTCTCTGGTTAATTCTCTTTCACCTTGGAAAACTCTAATTTCAACCGAGGTTTGACCGGCGGAGGCAGTGGAGAAGATTTGGGACTTCTTGGCTGGGATAGTAGTGTTTCTGGAGATTAATCTAGCGAAAACACCACCCATGGTTTCAATACCTAAAGATAATGGAGTGACATCTAATAAGACAACGTCAGTAACATCACCAGCTAAGATACCACCTTGGATGGCAGCTCCCATAGCAACAGCTTCATCAGGGTTGACAGCCTTAGATGGTTCCTTACCAAAGATAGATTTAACAGTGTCAATGACCTTTGGCATTCTTGACATACCACCAACCAAGATAACTTCAGAGATATCGGAGGTAGCTAAACCGGCATCCTTCAAAGCCTTCTTACATGGTTCGACAGTCTTCTTGACCAATGGTTCAACCAAACTTTCAAATTGAGCTCTAGAGATCTTTTGGTTGATGTGCTTTGGACCAGAAGCATCGGCGGTAATAAATGGCAAGTTGATTTCGGTGGAGACAGTGGAGGACAATTCGATCTTGGCCTTTTCAGCGGCTTCTCTGATACGTTGGATGGCCATTCTGTCCTTTCCTAAGTCAATACCAGATTCCTTCTTGAAGGTCTCAACGATGTTTCTGACGACAGCAATGTCGAAATCTTCACCACCTAAGTGGGTGTCACCGTTGGTGGATTTGACTTCGAAAACACCAGCACCGATATCCAAGATGGAGATATCGAAGGTACCACCACCCAAATCGAAGACGGCAACAACTTCACCGTCGTTCTTTTCCAAACCGTAGGCTAAAGCTGCGGCAGTTGGTTCGTTGACAACTCTCAACACATTCAAACCGACAATCTTACCAGCATCCTTGGTGGCTTGTCTTTGAGCATCGTTGAAATAAGCTGGACAGGTTACAACGGCGTTCTTGACTTGCTTACCCAAGTTGGATTCAGCGGTTTCCTTCATCTTGTTCAAGATGAAACCACCAATTTGTTGTGGCGAGTACTTTTCGCCTCTGGCTTCGATCCAAGCATCCCCGTTGTTGTGCTTGACAATCTTGTATGGAACTTCGTTTAAATCCCTTTGCACTTCAGCATCCTCGAAACGACGTCCGATTAAACGCTTAGTAGCGAACAAAGTGTTCTCTGGGTTGACTACCGCTTGTCTCTTGGCTGGAATACCCACCAATCTTTCTCCTTCCTTGGTGAAAGCAACGATGGATGGAGTGGTTCTACCACCTTCGGCGTTTTCGATGATCTTTGGGATCTTACCTTCCATGAGGGCAACAGCCGAGTTGGTAGTACCTAAATCGATACCGATAACTGGTCCGTTTGGTGCCGCGGTGGAGTTCCAACGACTACCACTTGGTAAGCGGCGAATAACGTTCTTAAGTGAGTTTCTAGCTGCTAACATCTTGATTTACTAGACTAAAATTCGATTCTTTAAAACAAATTCCGAAATACAACTGTTAAAATTCTAAAGTGCTCGACGTTAGATTAAATAGAGCGAAAATTTTGATGATTTCTCGGGATTACCCGGAGCCGCAATTTTTTTGGTGAGAGAAGCTTCTCGAACACTTTACTTGCTACCGGTTAATGGGTGGAAAAGGACTATAAGTGATAGTACTGGGTCACATATGGGATCCGGCGTAGTTTGTAGGCGTATAGCGTAGACTTCGGGGTGCGTAGAGGACGTCATCCGAGAAAAGAGACCTGTGGAGCCCCAGGAACGGGATCCGGGGCGCCCAAAAGTGGCTGCGATAGTGGTAACTGTAATGGTTCCAGAGGAGCCTACAGTGATAAAAAAACGAAATTGAGCTTGCAATACTGCAGTATGTAGAGAACTATATATTCAAATCGGAAGGTAGGTTACCGTTCATGACCCAGGTGAGCGACTTGTCGCCGCGGAACTCTTCGATGTAGCGGATGATTTCGTCGGCGGACTTGTCGTACTTCTGCATGCCGCGAGTGATGGAGTCGCAGAGCTTCTTACGTCTCTGGTAGCGCTTGGACTCCTTGGAGCGAGAGTCGCCACGCCACTCGTGTTTGCCGAAGCGCGAGTCCATCTCGCAGAGTGGCGGCTGGCCACGGAAGCCCTTGGTGAACTCGTCGTAGATCTCGCGTACGGTCATGGGGTTGTGAAGGAAGTCGACGGTGATCTTGGGACGTTTGGTGTCGCGGAGGCCATCGGGGTCCTGGGACCCCGAGCCGGTCGAGGCTCCCGGCCTGTGGGCATCGTCGCCGGCGGCCTTGCGCTTGAGATAAATCTTCTTGCGGTACTTTTCCATGTCAACGTTGGGCTGGTGCACCTGGGCTGCGTGCTCCTCGGCCTGCTGTACCGCGGCCGCGGCCACTTGGTGGAGCTGTGGGTCCATATTGCTGTCGAGATGCACCGACGGGTTGGTCAACGAATCCTGGTAGTTGGGTATGCCCGAGGCCGACTCGGTTACCTGATCCTGGGCCTGGCCCTGGCCCTGCACTCCCAGACTATCCATGGACTCCTGGTCCTGGGCCTGTTTCTGTTCGTTGTCCTGTATCGCCTGCAAGGACGAAATGATGGCGTTCTGGTTCTTGTTCTCGAGAAAGTCGGCCATCAAGGACGTCAACTTCTCAATCTTGCTGTTCTGAAAGTCCATAACATGCCTCAAGTACGACAATTCTTGTGTTATCGACCCGAGTTTGTCTCCCTCAATCTTGCTGATTGCGTCATTGATTTTATCGAAGCTCTCTTGAATGTAATGGCTCGAAAACTCTCCTTCGTCTATTCCTCCCATGCTATTATCGACATTACGTCCTGAATTGTTGGCCCTGTTGCTACCTTCAACGTTTGCCTCCTGTCTCAAAAGCCTCGATGTATTTAGATCATCCTTCATGTTGTTGTTCATGCCCTCCATCTCCGTATATTTTCTTTAAACGGTTTAATTGCAAAATGTCGGTCTTTTGTTTGTTTTTCCTACTTATAAACAACATCTAAGGAGACTTTTTTCTCATTTTTTGGATTGTCTCGCTTT
This sequence comes from Debaryomyces maramus, assembly GCA_030583545.1. Classification (NCBI taxonomy): domain Eukaryota; kingdom Fungi; phylum Ascomycota; class Pichiomycetes; order Serinales; family Debaryomycetaceae; genus Debaryomyces; species Debaryomyces maramus. The sequence continues at coordinate 793,816 of JAJMIL010000004.1, forward strand.
CACCAAAAATCTGAGCGGTAACCACACTACCTTTATATAGTATGCTCTTGTATGAGTTATACTTCCTGGTATTGGTGCCAATGGGGTGAAATAGACATTAGAGGATGATGAAGGGGATATTAGTAGGAACTGAAAGTGCTCTCGGGGGTTTCTGTTTCGTCGAAAATGTCAAAATTGTAGTTGATAGGCTGGACTGCGGCTTGAGGGCCAAAGAGGGCGAGAAGACCCTTGCAATAACCGTTCTGGTTCAAGTAGACGACACGGCACTTACCGGTGGAGCCATATAAATCCTTCGTCAATTGTCTTAGTTGGTGGAGGTTTGTGCTTCTGGGGAGAAAAAGGCCGTAGTTGTGGGTGTAGCGCATGATCTGCGTGCACAACCTGTCAATGGGGAACGGGTCCATGGCATAGACGTCGAAGCCTTCTGCGTTCTTGTAGGAGGGACCGCCCCACGGAGGTGAGCAGAACACGAAGTCGAATACTGCCGTGGGTGAGTCTTGGTTGCGGACGGTCTCGGGAATCCATTGCTGATTGGGAGATCCGTCGGCCAAAGGATGGCTCATCTTGTTCCAGTCGCCAACGACAGGCCAGATCCTGTGATCGACGCCATATACGGAGGCATTGTGCATTGTGCACTTCATGTTCAACGGGTTGATATCGATGGACCCGACGCTGGGAAAGTAGTTGGCAAATTGGATTGTATTTCCACCACCACCACAACAGATATCCAACACATTTCTGCCGTCTGGAAAGAGATCCAGCGCTAGCTTGGCTGTGAAAACAGCGATATCTTCGGGAGTCACCGAAAACCAGAGTTCTGAGGTCATGTATATTCCTTCATCGAATCTGCTGAACAAACTGTACCTTTTATGCCAATATTTCTTGCAGTTTTTAGGAAGCGTGTGATAGTTGTGCATTAGCAATTCATCTTCATCCTCTATAGCATAGTCATCTTGGTCTATCGACTCCGTATCGCTACTCATTGTGTGAACAGACATCATCACTGGCGATTCGATATTATCGATAAATCTTAAATTTAAGTCGCGCACAAGCGATGCCCATCGTGAGACATAATTAAATCACATTAAATAATACATATTAAAAATCATAAACTAGGTAGGCAGTACCATGCCGGAAGATACAAAATACAAATACAAATAACTAACAAACCAATTGAGCCCAAAATCAAGAAATATAACCCAGAAAAGTCTAGATTTTCCATACCTTACCTTCCCCAACCATAATTTTATTCTCAGCTTCCATTCTTGTGAATGCAGCATCTACTTCAGACTCGGCAAATACATCTTCCTGTTCTAAGTCTTGGTTGATATTTTCAATAACCTGCTCAGTTGGACTGGCCCCCGATTCGTTATCGAATAATGGTGATTGCATGGCCCTAGCCATCAATCTAACAAATGTGGAGTATCTTTCAGCACTTATGCTAGTGCCCGAATTATTGGATCTATTGCCGGCCTCAGCCAATGGGTGAACATCTTGCTCATCGTTCTCAGGTTGAGATAAATGTAAGTTGTCAAGATTCTGTTCCATCTCGGCTTCATTCTCAGAAGAAGGTGTTGTATTACCAGATGGCGATGCAGATGGCGTAGTAGCTTCTTGGGTTCTTGTTCTTGTTCTTGTTCGTGTAGTCGTTGCTCTTGGAGCGACTTCCTCGTCGTCGGTTTCTTCTTCTTCTTCTTTTTCTTCTTCTTCTTCACTCTCGGATTCGGAAGCGTACGCAGTCTTTTGTTTCTTAGATTTAGATTTCTTGGTAACCTCTTTGAAAAGTGCAAATCTTAATAACTCTTCCGCAATTTTGGCATCCTTCACATCGATTGTCTTCGATAATCTAACTTTGGCATGAGCGGTGGACAAACGAATCAATGTTTCCAATGTTCTTGCAGTGATTGGGGCCGTATGCCTTTGGTTATTATCAATTAAATCATTTCTCAAGGCAGAATATGTATTGACAATGTAGTCGGATGCCTTTGTGGTTAAAACTGGTCTTATTCTCTGCTTGGCATATTGAACATATTTCTTCAAGAATGGAATAGATAAAATGGTAGGACTCTTGTTTGATTTAGTCTTACGAACACCAGAGTGTAATAACGAGTTAAATTTCTCGAAGACTGGTTGCTCTAACTCCTCTTGCTCATTCGTAGCATCATCACCAACAGCTAATGACAAGTTGCTTCTCTCTCTAATTGGCTCACCTTCTAACAATCCAGGCGGGATAAATCTATGCATTCTCAAGACATGTTCGGAAATGATTCTATCTTTCGTTGGTTGCACATCATCAGTGACAACGAACAATAAATCGAAACGAGATAACAAAGAATCTGGTAATGCAATATTCTTATGTGGATCTTTATGAACATCATATTGACCGAATACAGGATTTGCAGCTGCAATAACTGAACAACGTGCATTCAATGATGTATGGATACCAGCTTTGGCAATCGTTACAGTTTGTTGTTCCATAACTTCATGAATGGCAACACGATCGACGTCTGACATTTTATCGAATTCATCAATACATACAATCCCTCTATCGGCCAAGACCATCGCACCCGCTTCCAATCTTCTTTCTCCAGTTTCTTTATCGGTGGTAACTGCAGCAGTTAAACCAACACCGGAAGAACCTCTACCAGTTGTGGCAATAGCTAACGAAGCAGTATTTAAAACGAATCTCAAAATTTGAGATTTAGCAGTAGAGGGATCACCAACCATTAATATATTAATATCACCTCTCAAGTGAGTACCGTTGTCCAAGTTCTTCTCCACACCACCAAGAAGCATCAACAAAACAGCCTTTTTGATATAATCAAATCCATAAATTGATGGGGCCAACGAGTTTGATAAAATTTCAAATATCTTCTTTTCTTTTGATAACCTATTAATATTTCTAATATCCTGATCGGTCAATTTTTCTTGAGAAGCAACCCCCGTAGACCTCGCGTGCAAGGGGTACACCGAATTAGCCAATATAACCGTTTTAAACGATGCACTGTTATTATTGGCACCACCTAATGCTCGGTAAACACCTACAATTTGGATACGGTCCCCTGGCTTGGTCAAGTCAACCAAATCGTCGTCCAAAATGACATCCACAGATCTAGGTAATTGACCGGCTGGAGCTGTTTCTGGCATCTCTTGCACCGATATTTTTTGGTGGTCTCTATATGTCGAATATCCATACTCAGTGGTCAATTTATTTCCGTCAAGGTCCTCAGTTGGATAGATTGCTGCAGTAGAGATAGGGTCAAATGAGGTGGTCTGGTCCCTATATTCTCTAGCATAGAACCTACTAGTCTTTTCCGCGTAATGGACTGATCTTATGACCTTAGGACGCACCAATGAAGCCCGCGTAACAATCCCTTCGATAGATATCATTTTCGAAAGATGCTGTGAATCTATCGACCTGGGCGACACCTGGTGGTCACCAAATGCACCTTTGAACGACAAATAAAACTGTTGATTCTCATCTAATGACTCAAACCGGGAGTCGTTGGGATCGTATATTGTCAAAACTGTGTCTCTCAACGCCCTTTCACAGGCTGGCAAATAATCCGCTGGCGAATTTAACAACCCTTTCCAAAATTCCTTATCAAATTCTCGAATTTCATCTAATGACACGCAGAGTCTATATCTGCTCTTCATTAGCATGTCCTTTATTTCATTTCTATACTGAATACCTTCTACATCAATTTTGTCCAAGAATTCCTGAAACCTTCTGACCCTGTCACCGAAGACAGCATCAATAGGCTGATCATTTATTTGAGTGGCGTCTTCCATTTCAATCAATTGATATAGAACTTAACTGTTGAAGAAATACTAAAAGCAAAATGATATGTCTTCAAAAAGAATAGAGAAATAGTACTGGAAAAAAAATCTAACGACGCGTTCAATTAATTTACTTCTTTCGGAAAAATAAAAATTTTGATATGAGCCGCACAAAAATGGAACATCTTGTTCATAGATAATGTAGTTGACATTACTGTATATGATTAGGGTCCTATAAGTATGAGCTATGTAAACTATAAACACCAGCCAGTCGCGTAAACCGTTTCTGCTTCTGGCTTGTCAGAGGAATCGAATAAGTGATCCCATTCTTCAAATTCCAATGCTGCAAGAGACTTGTATTTTCTATTCTTTTCACTGTCCAACAAGGAAATGTAGCTCCAGTCGAGGAAATCTTCCATGTTATAATTGTGTTTTTTGAATGGCTCACCAAATATTTTGGCAAGAGTAGCAATATTGGGGTGGTAATGGCTCATCAACGTTTCCAATTCCCATAAGGAGGAGCCCATGGCACCAGTTTTCAAAGGATCGGATTCGTCGTTGTTGAAAGTGTCTTTGTATTTGCCCGCATCAGCAGCCTCTGGGTTATGCAACATTATCATACACGAAGGATGTCTTTTTAACAAGTTGTAGATAAAGGGGATCACGATCACCACACCCGAAGCACTGGAACTAATGGACAATCTAGCGAGTCTTTTGATGAAAGATGCAATCAAATTGGCCGACAAGTGGGTCGATGAGAGGAACAAATCACACAATCTGAAGAAACGAGATCTGTATCGGGTGTACAACAAGTTTGGGGTTAACAACGAGTACAATTTGGTATAAAAATCTGGGTACTCGATATTGTATCTCTTCATAAGCTCATACAAGGAGTTCAACGCGAGGATAGGTACGACATCATCGCCGCCTATGTTATAGGAATCGGTTAAAAAGTCCATTAATGATTGTGGTTGTGCCATGTTAGGAATGATTCTCTTGTGCAAAATCAACAAGATTGATTTATATTGCGAAGTCAATAATGGATACGACAAAACGGCAAGAAAGCTTTTTTGATATTGAGATTTGAATTGGGAGGTTTTGTAGGCAATAGAAGGCAATTGTCCCTTGATCCATGTTTTTTGTTCCTGGAGTTGTTCGGTATCGCTGGTAAATAATAGTTGATTTTTCATAATGCAATAGAAATTGGCGAAAATTAACTGTAACTCTTTGTCTGTCTTGGTACTCTTCCACTCATTCAATACCTCATGCAAATTATTAATGAAGTAAAACTGCAAATCCCAGTTGTTGTTAAATTTTTCAATGAACTCGAAAATGATAAAGTTCTCAGAGGATCCGCTCGCGGTAATATCTCCATTCTGACTTAACAACAATGCTTCAACTATACTCTTGTATGTCAATGTAGGGAAAAATAAATCCTCGGCACCCGATTTCATATATTCTCCCTCTAACTTAACCAAATTCAATCCTATTTCCAACATGTCTACTTGCAACGAGGTCTCGTACGCCAACTTTGCAATTATAAATTCGTTTAGTATTTCCTTAAATGCGTCATATTTGCTCAATAACCACTTAACAACAGTTCTTTTGTTCTCGTCGTACGATTTCCTATTAATCAATGCTCCATTTTTGAGTAAGCTTTGAAAGCTTTTATATAATGTGATTGAGAGTTGACGTCCTATGGTTTCAACATCCTCAGCATTTTTGCTCAATAGCTCTTGCTTAATGTGTTTGTACTGTTCTAACAATGTAGCAAAGTTATTATAGTGTTTCGATGAGGTAGTTATTTGATCTCCAAGTTCCTGGATTTCTTTTACGGATAATATGAAATCAGACTCTTTTTTGCTCGGTTTTTTCTGTTTATGTGGACCTGTCAGGCTTACTGCCTTTCTCTTAGGTGCCATTTTGGAGTATCTTCTATTCTATGGGTTTATACTATACAAAACACTAATACTTAGTCCCAAATAAAAAAATTATGTCTGATGAGTTGCACTTGTATGTAGGCCCTCACTATAATTTTTTCAGGGTTACCCGGAATTCGTTGATTACTATAAATTAAACCTGGGCCATCTAGTTTCTACGAAACTGGTTGATATTTCATTTTTCATATGACCTTCCAAGTTTTATACTCATGATGAAATCTCGCGTTATTCAAGACAATTCCCTTCAGAGTTGAGTCTTTCTTTCGGGAAAGATTCCTCTGAAATTTGCTTTCCCATACGGGAAGGTAGGGTTTTTTTGGTTAAGGTGTTTGGCGCAAACCATTCTTGTTACAAATTAACACAGACGCCCAAGAGAACTTCTGACCCTTTCACTTCATATCACTTGGATTGGTCATACTAAAAAATTAGCAATTTGAATACACAAAGCATCGACCGAAAATTTGTAAAATGTAGGCAAACCGCATCATAATGTGATCAGACTGGTTATATTATACATCGGCGGAATAACGATACAGAGGTATGATGACTGCGTGTAATACACTAAGTTGGTGTTGCAGACGACAGTCTGGAAGCTAACGGCTGAAATATTCTTGAATTTCAGTGCAATGATTTATGAGTACGATTACATATCTTACAAACCAACCGGTAACATAATGGTTATTTGCATTGCCCAAAGATAAACTAATTATACAAATTATAAAAAAGAACAGACCCGAACCTAACCGAACCTAACTATCAGAATCAAACATTAACGTAATATATGGGTGTATACTGGGAAGCGTGTATTTGAAAACACACAAGTAAAAATATGTATATAGTAACTTCGTTGATGTTGTTTAAATGAAGGTTTCGTATGGGACTGGGGCTAAGGTTTGTGGAACGTTTTCTTTAGCGGAAACAACTCTAGCGTCTCTTGGCTTAGCTGGTTGTCTCTTCAAGTGAACGTGTTCACCCTTGGCCTTGGCTTCTCTCTTTAAAGCGGCATTGGACTTAACTCTGTTGATGAATTCTTGACGACAAGCAGAGTGCTTAACGTGCTCGATTCTCAAGTTGATTCTCTTTTCGAGGTATCTGTTACCAACAACCTTGTAGATAATAACACCAACAGAAGACTTGGTGACGTTGTACACAATACCAGTCTTACCTTGGTAGTATTTGTGTGGCATACCCTTTTGGATAGAACCATTGGCCTTGATATCAACAATATCACCAACCTTGTAGGTCTTTAAGTAAGTAGACAATGGAATGATACCATGCTTCTTAAAGTCACGTTGGAAAAGGTAACGAGTACCGGATCTGTAACCACGACTATAATTTGTTAGTATTCGTCCATAGATCTAACTTTGAGACACCCGGTGTAATTTACGTTCGATTCTCTACAATTACCAATCTGCTTCATCCCCTTCATCTGTCTGAAACACTTGTAGTTCTCCACTGCTCTTTATCCATTTAGCAAGATTCGTTCGTAAACTTCACTGTAAACATGTCTCTATTTCTTAGGCACTTCATTCACTTCGAATTATTCGTTCCGCTCATGGCTTATAATGATAATTTCACATACGATTTACCCATTTTCTTCTGTTTATAGTATAAAGTAGCTAACTCTTTAGTCGATTATACTATGGTGTCTTTTCATAAAACCAGTTAGTACCTGAAAATTTTCCAACCACTAGCGCGCACCAGAGCCTCTTAACCATTTGGTCGTGTTTGGTTCATTTCCAATATATTCACGTGCTTAATTAATTATAGGGTTCTGGCCCTTTTCGATGGGAGTGCTGCATTCTTCGAGGCTGCAATATACCTAGATTAGTTGATATACTGTGGTTTTTGGCTTCCGGGACTATAGAGGGTGTGTAACAGTATACGAGGAAGCTTGTAAGCGAACGAAAAAAAAAGTTACATAAAAGGGCTTTCACAAGATACGATGTTTATGAAGTATATGACTATTCTATATAGAATTGGAATTAATTGAAACATAAGTCGCCCAATTTTCGACCCATTCTGGGGATAAGCTTGTTGTTAACGGGTTGTGCTTCCAACCATTCTTTCTCAACTTCTTCTTCTTGGTCTATTTCCTCCTTTCCGGTGAGGATGTCGGCTTCTTCATCAGTTCTGAAGTGCGTTTTCTTTAAGACCTTCCAAAAGACGAACAAGAAAACGAAAAATACCGGTGCAAAGTAAGAGGTGAAGAGATTCGACACAGAGAACTGGCCAGGGAAAAAAATCCAAAAGCCGTTGAATAATAGCACTAAAATGGTCAAGAAGAAGCCAAAATAAGACATATATGGCTGGCAGAACCAAGGAGGCTGATAGTATGTGTCTTTTTTGTAGTCGAGTCCTTGTGCAGTCAAAGCTCGGCGGAACTTGAAGTAGCAGAGCCATAAAACGAAATATGTGCACAATAATCCGGTGGTTGCCAAATTGATAAACCAATTGAACACAGTGGCCGTGGATTTGGAGATACTAAGGAATGAGAGGCAAGCAACCGAGAGAGCACCAATGACACAATAGATTGGGGCACCATTCTTCAAACACTTTGAAAAGAACCTGGGTAAGTATCCCGCTAAAGAGGCACTATAGGCACATCTAGTGGCTGCGTAGCAGAAACCATTACCACATGACCATGCAGAAGACATAATCACAGCATTTACCAATGAGTCCAACCCGTGAATACCGACATTTTTGACCCCAATAACCCAAGGTGAAGCGGCAGCACCAACGCTTCCTTGATCAGAAGCAGCTACTAAGGAAGAATCATTGGATGCACACAAAGAGTTCATAAAGAAGATTCCTCCGAAGTAGAATAAGTAAATTCTGATGTACGCTCTTCTTCCAGCCATTGGGATCACTTTACGTGGTTGACCTACTTCACCGGCAATCATACCTAATAAATCTGGACCACCACATGCAAAAGCAGCATAAATCAATACGTTCCACCATCCTAAAAACCTTCCAGTTGAGCCCGCAACTAGGTAAGATTTAAACAACCCACCTTCATTCCAATTCCGGAACCCAAAAGCATCGTGCTTCGGATTACCACCACACATGGAAATTAAACCGAAAAACATCAAGCCAACAATAAGCAACACTTTCATCATGGACGCAACAAACTCGATTTCTCCGTACCAGTTGACTCCAAATACATTGAAAAATAATATAGACAATATCCCAATCGCAATGAAGATCCCCGGGTTGGTATCAGTCCAGAACCCTATCACCGACGAAAACGCTACCACTTCCACACATATAAACATCAACGTGGTGTATAAGTATATCATAGTACATGCAAACCCCATAGCAGGATCTATCCACCTAGCTGAATAATGCAAGAAACTACCTTTGATAGGAAGAAACGAACACATCTCCGCAACACATTGCATCAAGGGCCACACCACAAGACATGCCCAGAACAAGAACCCTGTGAATAATGACAAACTTCCTGATTTCATTAACGGACCAGAAAGCCCCACAAACAACCCGGTCCCAATACTTTGACCAATGATCATTAACGAAACATGTCTCAGACTCAACTTTCTTTTGGTTTCACCATACTTTTCCGTATCAATGTTATCGTTGAAATCCTTAAAATTGGTAGTATTATTTTGGTTTTCAAAAGATGTCACCTTCTCTATGTCAACAGTTGTGCCATTGTCTTTGGTAATCTTTTCGAACATATTTATTCTGTGAACGAATCTAATTTCAAATCTAAAAGCTTAATTTAGAGAGTTCATTATTTTTGAAAAATGATGGATCTCATATAATATATATATATAATTTACAAGTATATGTGTATACGTATGTTCGTCCATTATGATCAATAGAACATATGGTTAATAGCAGGAACTTATCTACTTACAATCAATATTACTTGATTCGTCCGAGATCTCACTTATCTCTGTTCCAATTAGGAAACCCGCTAACAGAGGAACCATTCATCTGAAGAAATATGATCAACCAAATAATTTGGGTTTATTGTTTGAAGCGATCCTCCTTACTTCGTTGGGGGATATCATCGTTTCTGATATAATGAAAGGTATCTCTATCTAAGAAAGTTCCTTTGGCGGTGAGATAAATACGGCAATTTCCTCTCGCCTAAAAGTCTCGCGGCTTTACCCCATAATTTTGGAAAGAGATCTACTCCCCAAACCTCCCACCTTTTAATGCACTTCTGTATACAATGCTTCCGAAGCCCTCTCTAACCACTTGCTTTAAGCCAAGTAAAAACCCAAATTACGGAGTTGTTCACATTTTTTTGAAATGTTGTGAATCAAAAGCAAAAAAACTAACATTATAGTTTTACAGATAATGTTTTTTAACTAAAAACAGATACCAATCGAATTGGCTTCTATTGCATACCCTTGAATGGACCTTTTCATTCTATTCAAGACATTTAGAGTTCCGTAGCTGCCCGAACTAAAATATGGAAAATTACAGGTACTGCATGCAAGGGAATTTATTTATATGAGAAGAGCATCGACAAAGCGTATAGTCCGTATTTGAATGAATCTTCGAAGATATGTCCAACAAACATAAATTTTTAGTATTGAACCCCTCACCAGAGGAGTTGGATACGGTACTAGAGAAAGCCAATTTACAGAATAGTAAAATTGGGCCGTTAGAAGCGATTCTTTTACTAGGCGATGTGCTCCCAAAAAGTTCCAATCTTCCTTGTACAGAGCTTGAGCAGAGCACATACTTTACGCAAGGGGTTTCTGGTATCAGCGAAAAAGTGAAACAAGATGAAGGAGAAAGTAGACTAGTGGATGTGAAGTCCAACTTGACGTATATGAAGGCACCATTTACTAAGTTTAAACTTGCATCTGGGTTAACAATTGCATTTATATCTGGCGAAGAAAAGACAGAGGATATACAACAAAACATAGAAAAAGAAGCAGAGAAAGGAGGGGTTGATATTCTAGTTACATACCATTGGCCATATGCTATTGCCAGACAACAGAAATTATTGCTTGTTGGAAATAAGGCGCTCGACACAATTGTAAAATTGATCAAACCAAGATACCACTTTGCTGTGGGAAGTGAAAAAGGTAGATATTTTGAAAATAAAGCGTTTAAATGGGACAATGACACGGTTACCAGATTTATTAGTTTGGGACAAGCTGGAAGTGGTGATAAGTGGTTCTATGCATTTGAAATAGCTCATGAACTAACCCAAGTGCCGGATTCACAGTTAGTGGAAAATCCGTTTACGGCTAAAATCGAAGAAACCCCGGAGCCAACGAAAAGACCGATAGAAGAACCTGAAGAACAAGTTTCAGCCCCTAAAAAACCTAAGGTAGTTACACCTGACCAATGCTTTTTTTGCTTATCCAACCCTAAAGTTGAAACTCATATGATTATTTCCATTGGTTCTTATACGTACATGACAGTAGCAAAGGGTCCATTGACGAGACCTTCGAAAACTTTACCATTTTCCGGGCATGCGATAATTATCCCTATTGAACATACGGCTACCTTACGAAATAATACTGACAATGTTACCGAGTCGCCTGTCTACCATGAAATCCAGAAGTATCAGCAATCTTTGGTTGAAGCATTTAAGACAAACAAGCCTTTCATGAGGTTAGTTTTTTTTGAGATAAATCGCAAAACGAATGTTCATCAACATATACAGTTCTTGCCGATCAATGAAAATTTAGTCGAAACATTCCCTAAAGCTTTGCAAGAAAAATGTAAATTAAACAACGAAAACTTTGAAAGAAACCAGAAGTTAAATTTTGAACAATTCGCTGACGAAAATGACCCTAAACTTGTATCTATCTTGAATAATTCAGATTATATAATATTCACTATATTTAATGATGGGGAAAAGATTATATATATTTCTGAATTGAAGGATGAATCGAAGATGATTGACTTGCAATTTCCCAGAAGAGTTCTCGCATATACTTTGAAATGCCCCAAGAGAACTTATTGGGATAAATGCCAACAATCAAAGTACAAAGAAACCCAAGAATGTGAAGAATTCAAAACGTTTTATAAAGAATTTGATTTTACTAAATAGACTAATTAATAATCTTATTTATATATGCATTGGTTTATCTGTAGTCATTTAAGTTCATCAGTACATTTTTTACAATTGCAATCGAAGAACCATTCTTTCAATTGCTCTTGTCTTATTTTAACGTCCTCATTAACATAATTACCATAGTTAATAAAAAGCTCAACGTCTGGCTTAATGTCAATCAATGCTCTAAATACTAAAGTGTCTCCAGTACGTTTCTTGATTAAATTTGGATCACACGAATGATTAAAGAATGATGCCGATGGATAAATTGCAAAACCATAATAATCTTTCTCTTCCGTTTCACAAGCTGGCTGAGACCATATTCCGAATGCATTAGTGAGATTTGTTCCTAGTATTTTTCTAATTAATTTGATTGATATTAATGGTTGAAGTTCGGAACGGGCTGTAAGCTTGATAAACTTATAGACATTGATGTACGACTGTAATAACAGTGGATACTTCATGATTTTGTCTAGTTCATTTGACTGTAGTTCGTTAAAAAAGTTTAACTCACAGTGCTGTTTCTTATACATTTGAAATAATATCCCAACTATATATTTAATTTCCACATATTCAGTTTCTCCAATTTTTGGCACGAAGTTTAATCTTTTGGTTGGCTTCATTTTACTAATTTCATCATCCCATTTTCTAATACCATCCCACTCATTTTCAATTTGATGCTCAACTTCCCTTTCATTAATTGTAAGCTCTGGTTCTTCTTTCTTTTTTAGTCCACTATTATAGTATGTTTCAACGTTTAGAAGAGTATCAAGATAAATATTATTAATATCGCTATCAACAAATGTGGAACGGCATTCAGCCGAGCAGAAATATATCGAAAGGCTATCACCAAGCCTGAACTTTAGTGTTTTTCCACCATCATATTGGAAACAGGTGGAGCATACTTCCTTCTTATAAGGACGTGAAATCGACGAGCTTAACGGTCTGCTTATATGTATGATGGTATCTTTTGGGATATTACATTTTGAAATGCAGCCTCTCCCATTTAGGGTTTGACATACGTCGAACCATGGTGAACCCAAATCACTATTTATTCTATCTATGATCTCCATTTTAGTTCAATTTGATTGTCATTCTATCTGATGCAAAAATTGATAAGAAAATATTCGCATAGTGGTGAACTAACGAAAAAAATGCATAAGCGATGCCCGAGGTAAAGGAATCTCAGTTTTCAAATCTATAGTTGCAAATATTACGGAATATGTTCGAATAATATTATGAATTACGAAACTATTAACTCGATAAAAAGTATATACAAAATTAGAATATCCAACCAAAGAATTTTTCGTAGTACCAGTCCTTGTTTTTTGGATTGCCTTCAGCTTCTCTTAAAGCCTTCTTTTCGTCATCTACTGCAGCGTATTGTTCTTCGTCTGCATCAACAACATCTCTATAGGTGGCTAAATCAACTTCATCGGACCTGAAAGCCTTTGTACGGTGCCATAATTTGAAAACAGTATACGAAATGACAAAAACTGGCAAAATGATATAACCTGTAATAAAATCTTTGTATGAGAAGGTGTCGCCTAAGAATACAGCGAAGTTCTTGATTAAGATGACGAGGACACAAATAGCCAATGCAAAATATGAACCATATGGTTGTAATGGCGCCGTGTAGGCCAACTCAGTCTTTCTATTGACACCTTGTGTTTTGCAAGCCTTCATGAAACGAATATGGATTACCAAGATACATGACCAAGCAATTAGACCAGTTAAACTGACCATGTTAACAAAATAATTGAAAACCTCTTGAGAAGAAGAGGCAGTAGCCATGTAAGCAAGGAGACAGAAGAGGAAGCTTAGTATCACGCCGTAGTAAGGAACACCCATTCTATTAGTCTTCGAGAAGAATCTTGGAGCATAACCAGCTACTGCCAACCCATAAATCGTACGAGAACAAATGTACATGTCCGAGTTTGCTGCAGATAAGACGAATATTAAAATACAAGCATTCATGACATGGTCCAAGCCACCAATATGGGCGTTTTTAATCGCAATCACAAATGGCGATGCAGAAGCATCTTTTCCACCACTATTAGATAACAATAATGGATCATTTGCTGGGACGCACATACCCAAGAATAAGATCGACAAAACATAGAAAAGGATAATACGGTACAATGTCAACTTGATAGCCTTAGGGATGGCTCTTCTTGGTCTAGCACACTCGGCGAAGGTAATACCACATAATTCGGTACCCACATATGCAAAGACTGCAGTAACCAAAACAGATACGAAAGCGACAAAACGACCCTTAGCACCAGGAATAACCAAGTCCTTCGATGCATCGACGTAGTTTATGAATGCACCTGGGTCCTTCCAGTACCTAAAACCTAATCTTTCATGAGTTGGTCCACCACCCAATGCAATGATCAACAATAACAAGATTAAACCAAGACAAGTTAACACCTTCAAAGATGATAACCAGAATTCAATCTCCCCGAAGAACCGGACCCCGAGTACATTGACTAATACAATAACAATCAAGAAAATAGTAATCCAGACCCCAGGATTTATCTTGTCCGCTTTAATCCAATACTGCATGGTCAAGGCCCCGGCAACCAACTGGTTAGCCGGCAAAATCAAATATTTGATTAAGTAAACGTACCCACAAGCAAAACCCAAAGCTGGATCCACGTATCTATTACAATAACCTGCAAATCCATCTGCCAATGGAATAAATGTAGCCACTTCTCCCAATGCACACATAACCATATAAACCACAAAACCCATCACAGCGTATGCTATAAGAATTGCACCAGGACCGGCTGTTTTCAATGCGGAACCTGTTCCAATCAACAACCCTGTTCCCAATGCACCTCCAATGGCAATCATACTGACATGACGAGCATGAAGCCCTTTTTTTAATTCGTGGCCCGCAGTGTCTGCGAGGTTAGATGGTGTGGAACGAGCAATATGCAAGTTGTATTCATCCGTATGTCTAGACAACACGGATGCCACATCTCCTCCACCAATACTTTTTTCGCTATCCATAGTATGATGTTTCTTTAGTTAAAATTTTCACTGACATCAGAATTGGCGATATAATTATTTATATACTTTAGGCATTACCTTATCAGACGTAATTTTTTAATTTTTTTTTTTTCGCAGTTAAAGAAGAGCCAAGAAAATTATGTCAAAATGCCTTAAGGAATTTTCGTCACGGATCTGCTTCGGTACCAAGCGAAGATACGACCAACAATGGCTTCGGGACTAATCACAATAATTCCCACAACTGGTTATCTACATTCTGACGCCTTCACGACAATTCTGGTTGAACTAGTACTACCTTCCCTTTTTTTTGGTTGCAGTATTCTAGAATGCGCACATACATTTTAGAAGCATCAACTTCCAAAGCTTAAAGGTTAAATACCGACTTCCATTGAACTACAATTATTAGCTCTTGAAACCCCATATTCAATAGCTTTAGTAAGAAAAACTGGTAATAGTGTGTTGTTCCTAGCCGGGATAAAGAATATGGAGTGCAGAATAACGGTTTGGATATACGATGAGCGTACGGCAAAAGGCCAAGGAGCGAGAACGAGAAAAAATGGCCTTATGAGACAAAGTGACTTCGGGGTAGTAGTGCACGTCGAGAATTAGGGTTGGAAATGTGGGGCCTGCGTGGTGGCTCGGAGTTCACTAGAAAACCAGTAACATATTTATTATGCCCGTAAAAAAGTGACTGAGGTTTTCAGCACCAGAAAATATTGATAGGGTTTGAAGAAGAGCTCCGGGAAGTGGGGTGTGGGATACAGTACGTAGGGCATTATTAAACCCTCGTTCTTAAGATTTCGTACGCAAACGAATGCAGCAGTACCCAATAGGGCATTGGTGAGATCATACAATCTAGCTTGGGGTGAAGATTACCCTAAGGATACACACCGAGCAAAGTCGTAGGATAATCGTGGAATACGGATCGTGTACGAGAGAAAGGGGTATGGCGAAAAAGACCAGAAAATACGAGCTGAAGCAGGAGTGATAAATAAATCATAAAATAAATACAATACATAGTATAAATAATCGTTCGTGGAGCACTTACGCGTGCCCGTTAAAATAAGCTGCCGTAATCATTTGACCTTAGCCTGTAAGTCTGGCAAATGGATTGCCTTTACGGTAAGATAGGTGTTTTGCTTATTGGAAATACCAGCGTAGGCATTATACCAGGCTGCAAAAGCGGTCAACAATCCAAAAACACCCCCAGCCTTTTTCACCAGTGCCTTGCCGGTGAACTCACTAATTGCCAATAGCAAAAACGTGATAGAAAGGAAGAAGAAAATCGAAAAGAATGCGACAGTGGACTTCAAAGTTAACAACATCAAGAAAAAGGTGAAGATGAACCATCCAATCAACCAAATTCCAACTGCATTGGCAAGCTGTTTCTCGTCTCCCTTGTAGGCTGCAGCAATACCAAAACTGTCCACCTGGAGTGCAGCCCACGAGCCCCAAAAGCCTCCGTATGAACTCAAGGCCAAACCACCAAAGGTGTTGCCCACTGCTATCTCAAACATCCCTGCTACTAATTGGGCCAACCCCCCGTAGAAAAATGCAAGCCCGACCACAATATTAGGCAACGTCACTCCTCTGGCTTCACAATTCACTAAACTAAGAACAAACGTCGTGAGTGCGAAAGCAGATAATCCTAGTGGTGCAGGG
Organism: Debaryomyces maramus; assembly: GCA_030583545.1. Taxonomy (NCBI): domain Eukaryota; kingdom Fungi; phylum Ascomycota; class Pichiomycetes; order Serinales; family Debaryomycetaceae; genus Debaryomyces; species Debaryomyces maramus. Next base: position 810,259 of record JAJMIL010000004.1, read on the forward strand.
TTGGCGAAATTGTGCTTAGGTGGGGGTGCCAATCCGGGGTTCATCGTACCTCCGAAAGCCTCAACCATCTCATCCTTACGATACCTTTCATTTCCAAACTGAATGTAGTCCCCCTCCGCAAGCACTTCTGTAACGCCGTTGTCCTTATGGCCCTTCGTGTACCCTGCGGCATTGGATTCATTATTTTGCATTGCCAATTTATGGTCTACCGGTTCTTGAATTTCTAAGTCAGACATTATATTCTTTTTCTAGCCCTATGTACTGTTATTTGTTTTATGAGCAGCTACAGGTATTAGTTTTAGCAGTTTTTATCATGAAGTGGTATTTTATCCTATTTATACTGCAACCCCACAAATCGCAGCTCAACAAGTTTTTAATGCCGAAGAATACAAGAAATTTTTTTTTTTTTCACCTGCGGGGATATCGGACATTTCTACTGCAATAAGTGATTGTGTTGGTTCGTTTAATGGTGTTCTTCTAGTTTGCAAGCCGCCAAGGTATTAATTACGACGATGGAAGCGAGTACTGCCGCAGGGTAGAGGCTGGATTGAAGACGGTTTAATGATTCAGTCATTTGTCTCGCTTTCAGAAGTTATATGTTAGTATCATGGCCGGCATGACAAATATTTTTGCTACTTGGATAAAAAGTTTGACCTATTGTATACTAGTAGCTCAGGTATACTCCGGCTATCCAAATATTGTAGTTCGGATAAAGTCCGAAAGTGGTGATCGCTCGGTGGAACAAGTACCTTTGAGATTAGTGTGGGGGGCTGAAATTATCACCAGATATGGCGAATAGAAACCAATTATGTATTTCTGCATAATGGTTTGTATCCGATAAAGCAGGATCATTATTATTGTAGTTATGTTGAGTGTAGGTTGACGATTTGAGCAATATTGTTGTTGGATGAGCAGGAGTCGATAATCGGGAAAGAGAACACTTAAAACCGATCCAGGTTATGTAATTTTCCCCAGCTTATTGTTGAAGATGATATTTCATCGTCGACTGCACGGGGTTCACATTTCTACTGAGACCCACAATAATATCTACTTGTAGGCCCGACAAAGGAGTTAAGTAGAGTTATTGTAGGCTTAAGTATCGTGGGAGAAGCTTTATTGGTCTGAGGAAACGACAATAGCAATTTTATGAGAATATTTCTGGAGTTTGGGTGTGAACCAGTAATTAGGTTGATGACGACCAATTAAAGGTGTGACGACCAATTAAAGTTGTGACGATAGCAGAAAATGTCCTACTGGGGCTCTTGGTAGCTCTTGTAGTACGGAACGGATACATCGGATTGTCCGGGCTTCTGCACAAAGCTGATGTCCTACAAATTTCAAATTATCATTGGGTCAGAAAGATCTATTGTGAAAAGCACAGGACTATTCATACGGTTTACACATTGCTAGTGCCGAATGAAGAAGGTGAGGTAATGTGGAGCATGTAGTAGGGGATGTAGTAGAGGTAGATTTACAGTGAGCGAACAAGCTAACCTGACTCTACTGAGGACGAAGTTAATTTAGTAAAACAAGAGAGAAAAAAAAAGTTATGATATCTAGTAAGTGATAATTGGTATTATACGAAGAAAGACTTAGGTACGGATCCAATAGAACGTGTTGGCGAAGGACCTCGATAAGCTTCTTGACGTCGTTTTGCATCCTTCTTCCACCGCTAAAAAATCAGTGGTTGCCGCACACTGTTTCCCAAAACAGTAAATTTGTAAACAATCCACAATCATTAGATTCTATGGATTAATCATAAAAGTGGAAAACATACGTTCCAATACAGGTTCTTTTTCGATAGATGGAATAAGCAGTATAAGCATGGCATTTTTCAAATCATCGAAACAGGATATAGCGGACATATCACGTTCGATGGAGAATGTCTCCATGAGCGATATGGATATTGACTCCAAGCCTCAATTCAACAACTTGAATAAAGAAAATATTACACCAGGAAGCTCACCTACTAAGTCCATATTGCACACGTCTCCGCAACAGCAGCTCAACCAGTCGAGGTTTCCGCAGGGAATGAACAGCAATGCCAACATCAATGAGTTGAAGCTTCCAAAATTGAATACCACCACGCATAGCCATGATCTCAAGACATACAACCCCAAGACCAAAAGATTGGCCTCGGTAGCACAATTATATTTCTTGGATTATTACTGTGATATGTTTGATTATGTGATCAATCGGAGAGAAAGGACCAAGTTAGTGGAACAGAAGTTGGTGAACGACCCGAATTTCAACGGCAACACGCAAAGACAACAGTTGGAATGGAAAAACTATATTGGCAGAGAGAGGGCATTATTAAGAAAGAGAAGGTTGAAACCTAAGCATAAGGATTTCCAGATGATTACCCAAGTCGGCCAAGGGGGGTATGGGCAAGTGTTTTTGGCAAGAAAGAAGGACACAAGGGAAATATGTGCCTTGAAGGTTTTGAATAAAAAGTTGTTACTCAAATTGGATGAAACGAAGCATGTTTTAACGGAGAGAGATATTTTGACAAACACTAGAAGTGAATGGCTAGTTAAGTTACTATACGCGTTCCAAGATCCGGAAAAAGTCTTTTTGGCAATGGAGTTTGTTCCAGGTGGTGATTTCAGAACCTTATTGAACAATACCGGTTATTTGATACCACCTCATGCGAGGTTTTATATAAGTGAAATGTTTATGGCTGTCAATTCCTTGCATGAATTAGGATTTACCCATAGGGATTTAAAACCGGAGAATTTCTTGATTGATTCTAAAGGACATATTAAGTTAACCGACTTTGGGTTAGCAGCAGGTAATGTATCGAATGACCGGATTGAAAGTATGAGATTAAAACTTCAAAACTTGCAAGATTTAGATAACTATGTGGTTCCTTCAAAATTAATGATTGAAAGACAAAAGATTTTTAAGAGATTCCAAGGACATCATAATTTAGCTAACTCTATTGTTGGATCTCCTGATTATATGGCATTAGAAGTATTAGAAGGTAAAAATTATGATTACACTATTGATTACTGGTCATTAGGATGTATGCTTTTTGAAAGTTTATGTGGATATCCACCGTTCTCGGGATCAAAGCAAGATGAAACATACTACAATTTAAAGAATTGGAAAACTGCTTTGAGGAGACCTCAAACAAAGGATGGGAGGTATGTATTTAGTGACAGAACGTGGCAGTTAATTGTCAAGTTAATTGCATCCCCATCGTCAAGAGTGAAGAATTTCAAACAGATACAAGCAATGTCTTATTTTAACGATATACCCGATTGGAATAAATTGAGAGATAAGACACCACCCTTCACGCCCCAATTAGATAATGAAGAAGATGCTGGTTATTTCGATGATTTCGAAGATGAAGAAAGTATGCAAAAATATAAGGATGTTTTTGCAAGACAAGAACACAACGAACAATTATTGGAAGTATCAAATCAAAGAAAGATAAACAATAATAACTTTATTGGCTTCACGTTTAAGCATAAATTGAATCCAAACAACAAATTTCAACAAGGTGAAATTAACTTACTAGGAAATAACCACAACAGATTAGATCCATTAGCTACATTGTATTAAATATTCTATATATATATATTAAATAAATACACACAGAAAAATATATTAATGACTAGTTTATAATTATGATTTCCAAATAAAGTCATTTTCCACTTTATTCGAAATATACTTCCTCTGATAATCGCAATGAATCTTTTCGCATTCATGACTGGCCTTCTCAATAACCAGAAACAACTGGTCTTCCGTGAACTTGCCTTGGGACTCCAATAATAACAAATTTGCGGCTTTGCCATCCTGAATTGAATAGCAAACAATATGATGTGATTCACTTCCTATTAAATCATTCAAATTAGGATCAATTTTATATTTCACACTCTTAGTCTTTGGTATACTTAGGGTTTTGGAAGAAAATGAATTATATAAAGCTATGTTAGCATCTACTAATGCAAAATAGCAACTGTTAATCGCTGCATTTAACTCTGTCAGCGTGAAGTCCTTGTTATTTTCATTGGTGTCATTATTATTTATTGTGTTTTCCGTAATCAAAAATTGCACAACTATTTGTATTAATTGTCTTGGATATTTATATCTTATAATTATTGATTGTAATATAGATCTTAGCTTGTCTTCCAATGCTTTTTCTCTTGTTGTTGAAACTCCAATCGATGGTCTTACTATAATTTCTAAGCTTGCCAAGTTTGGCAATTCTTGTCTCATTTTGGGTTCTATTGGACCCGTTACGGATGTTATAACTTTAGTATTTCCTATCAATAGTTCCGCCGATCCATCTACTCGGTCTAATACCGATGTCTTGACTTCAAATGTCATATTCTATGTAAGCTAATGATCTCGAATATTTTAATTTAGTTCATCTCTATCCGTAATTTTTCAAACAAACTAGATTTTAAAAACTCATCTCATTAGTTACACAAAGAATTTATAGAGTAAACAATTCATATAATTCCACAATATATATATATATAGAACTATGGAAGATTATGAGAAAGAATTACTAGCAGATTTGGGCAGTGACTCCAGTGATGATGAATCGGTTGAAAATTTAAATGAAATAAGTGAAGAACTGGAAACATTGCAACCGGAAAAATCGATATCTACGCTGCACGAAGAGCTTACACTAGATGCTAAATTACAAGAATTGTTAAACAATGAGTCTAATTACTCGTTTGAGGATCGCATAAAGCATGTGGACATATCAAAGATTGAGGATATCACCAAAGTTTCTAAGATCTATCCAATTATTCCTGAATTACTATCAAGAATTGAACATTTTTCAAATGACGAAAATTGTGACTATATGGAATTGCTATCGTCTGTCAATAGCGACAATTATAACGAAGAATATAAGTTTATATTGGCAGTTAATGAACTATCGCAGGTTATTAACCAAGAAATTTCCATGGTTCATTCTTTTATTAAATTACACTATCAAGTTGTGTTTTCAGAATTAGAAACATTGGTGGTGAATCCTGTGGACTACGCTAGAACGATTTTATTAATTAAACAAGACTTGCCGAATATAAAAAAATATGAACCTGAACTAACTAATATTTTGTCAAATGAAAAGGTACTTGTTATAATAATGTCAGCTATACAGCAGGTAAAACGTCAGTTTGTTTTAAACGACGAGGACTTCAATATAATTTCAAAAGCATGTGTCTTAGTTATGGATTTGAATAATGTCTTGGAACAGTTATCGCAATTCATATCCTCCAAATTATCGAAATTTGCACCTAACGTATCCGCCATAGTAGGCCCTATAACAACTTCCCAACTTCTTATTTCCAGTGGCTCATTAAGACAACTATCATTAACTGCATCGTGTAATTTGCCATCTTTGGGTGTGAGAGATCTTTCTTCTCAAACAAAAAATAAAAAGGTACGGCAAACAGGATATTTGTACCACTGTGAGTTGATACAATTTTTACCGGAGGGCATAACCAGATCTGCAATGAGGATATTGAGTGGGAAAATAATCCTTGCCGCCAGAATTGACTTATCCCAATCTTGTCCAAACGGTGAACTAGGGGCAAAGTACTTGGATGAAATCACCAACAAAATAGAAAAATTGTTAACACCCCCGGAATCACAAGTGGACAAGGCTCTTCCTGCTCCTATAGAACAAAAATCAAAGAAGCGTGGTGGTAGAAGGTTTAGAAAGATGAAAGAAAGATTTCAAATGTCGGACTTGCGTAAGGCTCAAAACAAGATGGAATTTGGAAAACAAGAGGAATATATAACTGATAGTTTTGGGGAAGAAGTAGGATTAGGAATGAGCCGTGGCGGCGGCAACGGTAAATTGAATATTCAAGTTAACACTAATACGAATGCAAAAATGTCTAAAGCCTTGACAAATAGACTACAACAACAAAAAAAACTAACTATTAACTTATTTAATGAAGATTTCGATAGCATATTATTATCCAATGGCTCGAATAAACTGTCAAAGTCAATAGAAGACTCCTCCAATGATTCGAACAGTAAATGGTTCACGGGAATGGTGAAGCGAAAAAGAGAAGACGATAATGAAGAATCCTCGGATACTAAGAAGTCAAAAATTTAAACGCATGAACAACTCGAAACTACCTACCTATCTTTGTAAATTAACCTTTCATATTATATAGACTATAATAGAATCAATGGTATTTCAAGAGAAACACTTTCAAGTACTAGATGTAATCTAACATGACACAAAGTCAATTATGAGTCTTTCCTCACCAAAAAAAAATTTCAGTAAGCTGGAGAGAGTCGATTCACAAACTGTATGCTATATAATAGATTACTCTCAAGAAGTATTATTAGGAGTAGTTTTTGGCGGTATCCATTTGGTTATAAGAGACTATATTCAATTAAAATGAGTGATAATAATAGTTCGAAACCTACAACTGAACCACCAGTTCAAGGTGAAGTTCCAATCAAGAAGGAAAAAACCGCTAAGGAATTAGAAAAGGAACGTAAGAAGGCTGAAAAATTAGCCAAATTCAATGCAAAGAAGGCTAAGCAAGTTGAAGATACCAAGAATGCCCCATCTGAAAGTAAGAAACCAAAGAAAGAAAAGAAGGCTGCTGAACCAGTTCCGGAATATAATGATGAAACCAAACCTGGTGAAAAGAAGATTTTGGCATCTTTGGATCACCCTGCTTTCAAGGCTTATAATCCTAAACAAGTTGAGAGCTCGTGGTATAGCTGGTGGGACAAGGAAGGTTTGTTCCAGCCAGAATTAACTGAATCCGGTCAAATTAAACCAGAAGGTGCCTTTACAATCCCAGCACCACCACCAAACGTTACAGGCGCTTTGCATATTGGACATGCTTTGACTATCGCCATTCAAGATACTTTAATTAGATATAATAGAATGAAAGGTAAGACCACCTTATTCTTACCAGGTTTCGATCATGCTGGTATTGCAACTCAATCTGTTGTTGAAAAACAAGTATGGGCTAAAGAAAAGAAAACTAGACACGATTACGGTCGTGAAAAATTCGTTGAAAAAGTCTGGGAATGGAAGGAAGAATACCACGGCAGAATCAAGAACCAAGTTAAAAAATTAGGTGCTTCTTATGATTGGACTAGAGAAGCCTTTACTTTGAACCCTGACTTGTCAGAAGCTGTTACTGAAGCTTTCGTTAGATTACACGAAGATGGTACTATTTACAGAGCATCAAGATTAGTTAACTGGTCTGTGAAATTAAACACTGCGATTTCTAACTTAGAAGTGGATAATAAAAATATTAGTGGAAGAACCATGATGTCTGTTCCAGGTTACGACTCTAAAATTGAATTTGGTACTTTAACTTCCTTCTCATATGCAGTTGAAAACTCTGATGAAAAAATTACAGTTGCTACCACCAGACCTGAAACCATGTTTGGTGATACCGGTATTGCAGTTCATCCAAATGATCCACGTTACAAACATTTACATGGAAAATTTGTTGTGCATCCTTTCTTAGATCGCAAATTGCCAATTATTACTGACTCTGAAGCTGTTGATATGGAATTCGGAACTGGTGCCGTCAAGATCACCCCAGCCCATGACCAAAATGATTACACCACTGGTAAGAGAAACAATTTAGAATTTATCAATATTTATACCGATGATGGTTTCTTGAACGAGAACTGTGGTGATAAATGGAAGGGTATGAAGAGATTTGATGCTAGGGCCAATGTTATCGAAGAATTAAAAGCAAAGGGCTTATATGTTGATCAAAAGGATAATGAAATGACTATTCCAGTTTGCTCAAGATCTGGTGATATAATTGAACCTTTATTGAAACCACAATGGTGGGTTAACCAAAAGGATATGGCAGCCGAAGCCATTAAGGCCGTCAAAAATGGTGATATCACTATCACCCCTAAGACGTCTGAATCAGAATACTTCCATTGGTTAGAAAATATTCAAGATTGGTGTATATCTCGTCAACTTTGGTGGGGACACAGATGTCCAGTATATTTCGTTACATTCAAGGATGGTGATAACGATAGATTAAACAACGATTACTGGGTCGCTGGTAGAAACTATGAAGAGGCTCTTAATAAGGCAGAAAAGAAGTTCCCAAATAAATCATTCACCTTAGAACAAGATGAAGATGTCTTGGATACCTGGTTTTCTTCTGGTTTATGGCCATTTTCCACTCTTGGATGGCCAAACAAGACTAAGGACATGGAATTATTTAATCCAATGTCTATGTTGGAAACTGGTTGGGATATTTTATTCTTCTGGGTTACACGTATGATTTTGTTGGGTCTCAAATTGACCGGAAAGGTTCCTTTTAATGAGGTATTCTGCCATTCGTTGGTTCGTGACGCCCAGGGCCGTAAGATGTCCAAATCTTTAGGTAATGTTGTCGATCCATTGGATGTTATTGCTGGTATTCCATTACAAGGCTTGCACGACAAATTGAAGACTGGTAACTTGGATCCAAAAGAATTGGAAAAAGCAACTGCAGGCCAAAAGGCTTCTTATCCTAATGGTATTCCTGAGTGTGGTACTGATGCCTTGAGATTCGCATTATGTGCTTACAGTACTGGTGGTAGAGACATCAACTTGGATATATTGAGAGTTGAAGGTTACCGTAAGTTCTGTAATAAGATCTATCAAGCTACGAAGTTCGTCTTAGGTAAGTTAGGTGATGACTACAAGCCACCTGCAACCTCTGCTAAATCAGGCAAAGAATCATTGGTCGAAAAATGGATTTTGCATAAATTAGCACACACCGCTAAGAATTTAACCTCCTCGTTAGACAAGCGTGAATTTTTCGAAGCCACCAATGCAATCTATAATTTCTGGTACGACTTGTGTGATGTCTACATCGAGAACTCTAAGTCTTTGATTCAAGATGGTACTCCAGAACAAAAGAAGTCAGCACAAGACACCTTATACACTTGTATTGACAGTGCATTGAGAATGATTCATCCATTCATGCCATTCGTCACCGAAGAAATGTGGCAAAGATTACCTCGTAGAGAGGGCGAGAAGGCCGTTTCTATTGTCACGGCTCCTTTCCCTGAATACAATGAGTCGTTCGACGATGTTAAATCGTTAGAGGCTTACGAATTGATGTTGGATATCACCAAGGGTGCCAGATCTTTGTTGTCTCAATACAACATCTTAAAGAACGGCCAAGTCTACGTTGAATCGTCTAACAAGAGCGTATCTGATATTGCAACCGAACAACAAGATTCGATTGTTTCATTAATCAAGGGTGTTGAAAAGATCTCCATCGTCTCTAATGCCAGCGACGTGCCATCTGGTTGTGCCTTGCAAGCTATCAACACCGAGTGTACTGTCCATGTTTTGGTCAAGGGTCAAATCAACTTGGATGCTGAAATCACCAAGGTCAACAAGAAATTGTCAACTGTCTTGGAATTCCAATCGAAGTTGAATGACTCCATAAGCAAATTCACAGACAAGACCAAACAAGAAGCAAAGGACGCTGCGTTTAAGAGAGCAGACAACTACAAGGCTGAGATTGAGGGCTACGAGCAAACTGTGGCGATCTTAGAAAAATTAAAGCTTTAGACTAGACCCTAACTAATTATATATGAATATAGGCTCAAATACATACTGTATTGAAATTATTTACCAGAATTGGTCCGCTATCATAGAACAAGAACCTATTAGATCATGCACTATGCGCGAAGCGATTTCAGCCTGAGGACCGACGATGCTGGCCAAGAATACATTTGCATGTGTAAATACTTGTATACGCGATTTGTTTAATGGCTGGTTCATCAAGTCTTTTTTACCTGCAAGAGAATTCGCCGGAGCAAACGTTACAAGGACGGGTTCGTAAGCTAAGCTGTGATTGAATTGATACGTGGTCTCCGCCTGGTCCTCGTTCACAATTTCGCTAATGTGTTGCTGCATTTTGAGACATCAACATACGGCTAACTATTTGAGACAAGTGTAAAACTCTACGAACTCATAGACTGTACATGAGTAGTAATATCGTTGGTATTCAGTGATATCGGCTGTGAATTCGGTGGCAATTATCGGTATTATTGATGATACTCTTACGGCCGTTTTACAAGCATCGAAGATGTCAATGTCCTGAATACACGAAAATTCGCAGATATATATTTCCTAATTGGACAATCTAACAATATTGTTCGTTCAATACATAATGAACAATTTCATAGATTCAATTCAACAATAGACATGGCTTTAAATTTTGTCATATTATGTAACGACGTTACGTAAGTAGACCTTGGTCATTAGTTTTCATAGATAGACGTGTTCAGCGATATGGAAATAATATAAATAGAGGTGAAATACCTAAGTAATTTACCATATAATTTAATTAATATATATATATATATAAATTAATCAATTATAAACAAAATGAATTTCGATGACTTAGTTAACAAGGGTAAGAAGATGGTCGGTGACAAGGATCTCCAATCCAATGCTCAAAATGCCTACAAGGAATTCAACAGCGCTGAGGGTTCAATGACCGACAAGGCTAAGGCTGCTTACGGTGGTTTCCAAAAGGGAGGTGCTAAGGAAGAAAAGTCTGAAGCTTCTGAAAAGAAATAAGTAGGTTAGTGGAAAGATTGAGAATTAATATTATATAGGTTTTCAGTCTGACGTTAATATATTTGTAATAAGACTAACAATTAATTGTAGATATATAACCAGTTCAATGCATTGGCAATGCAAGGTACGATTGTTCGAGCAGTCTAAATTGTGCAATTGCAGTAGATCTAAGTGTATTTACATCTCTATGTAGGGTCTATATCCATGAGACTGGCATCCTATGGCGATTATTATATACAATGTATTAACTTTAATATAAACATATAAGGGACCGGTTTGATTTCTGTGACTAGTACCAGATCCAGGATCAATGGAAAATCAAAAATGAAGAATTAAAGAATATGAACAATTCGTCATCCGACGCATGTCTAGTCAGCACATTTTACCAAACGCTGGAGCAACAAATTAGCAGCTAGGAGAAACAATCGTGGACAATTTTCGTCCAAATTGACTGAACAGAATTATACTTTTCAGGTTTAATGAATATCTGTCAACATAATGCAGATTAGTATTAGCTATATTTTTTAATTATTTTTTTGATAATTGTTCCGTGCATTTTTGGTAGTTTTTGATATAATACAAATAGAAATGATACTTGGGCATCAACGCTCGAGATTGTAGTATTTCATCTCATTATTTTCCTTTATCAAATCTCTAATATATCTTGAAGCCAATTCTATCGTAGTCGCCTTCGACGGAATGGATACTTCGTCATGATATGTTTGGGGAATCAAGTTGGTTAATTCGTGAACAGCCATGTTCATTCTATTACGTCTCCCTTGTTCAGCCAACTTGTGCGACGCCTTCTTAGTAGCGGGTTTCTCTCTTGATTTTGTCTTGGTGAGATTAGGGGTGGATGTGCTGGTATTTAACGAATTCGAGCTTTTTTCCAGGTGCAACATTGGTGAGGTTTCACTGGAAGACGAAGACTTTGGTAGTATTTTGCTGCTGGAGTACCCGGAACTGTTGCCGTGAATCGGCTCATGGAATGGTGTGCCTGGTTGGCTAGCGTTAGACGGGTTGTCCTGTTGTTGCTCTGCCAATACCCCCATGGTGAAGCCCATTAGCGTTGCCGGCATATCACCGTTCGAAGTGTTGGGGATATCCACTTTCTTTCCCTGGGGTGGTAACATTGGGGTGGTTTCAGTGCTATTTTTTTGCAGATCCATGCCCGAGTCGGGCAATTTTTCAAATGGCGAGTTGGTCAGTGATTTGTGTGCTTGGGCTGTTCGTGTTTTCATTGATGGCGACCTCTTCACCCTGTTAGACTGGTTGCCATTTGGCTGCAAGATGGGCGTCCCGTGGGGCGTACGTCTCTTATTGGGCGCGCCCTCGTCCGTGGGTGCAAACATCGACGACGACGACCTTCTCTTATCAGATGGTTGTGCATTCAACGCGGGCGACGTCAACGGCTCGAATGAAGTCTGCACCGGCTGGCTATACGGATACTTGTTTGAGTTGACCTGGCCATCGCGTGGCGTCGCCAACGGCGACTCCAACGGCGTGAACACCGCGTCCGGCCTGACATGCTGGCTCTGCGGCTGATGCGACATCAGCTGGCTGTCGATGCTGCCGCGATGCTTCTGGTTCTTGTGGTAAAAGTGTTGATTGTTGTACGATTTTTCGTTCTGGCCCGGCAAGATGGGCGACATGAACACCCCAGATCCGTCGTGTGACACATTAGCCATCTTCTTCATGTTGTTAGCCATGATGTTGGGTGTGTTGGTGTTCATGCTCGCCGCCGACGGCGGATACGCCGTCGATTGCTGTTCGAACGTCATATCCTCGGGCAACACGAAATTCAAGTTGTCGATGCCAAACTCGTACTTGCCGTTACCACTCGCGTCGCCGGAACCTTCCCGACCGCCGCTGGCATCACTGGGCCCTTCAGGCCCCCCAGGCCCGCCGCCCGACGTCGACGCTGCCTCGTACAAGTTGTGCTCGATCTGCTGGAGCAAATACTGCTCCTGCTCTGAAAAGTTGTTGGCGTCCGGCGCCGTGCCTGGGCCCTGGCCGCCCACAGACCCTCCTCCAGCCCCCGAATGCTCGCCGTCGAGATCGTGGAAATAGGGACTGGTGTCACCCTTGACGCTGGGCGAATATACCGCGTTCGACCAATCTGTCGCTTCCATACTATTTAATTTGGTTCCCTCGTTGTTTCTGCCTTACTGGTGCTACCGATAAGGAACGTGATACAATTTGCGCTATTCTCTGCCGTCCAAGTGCCTAACTCTTGGTTCTTCTGCTAATAAATCCGTAAAAATATCTGTGTATTCTAGAAAGACCAATAATTGTCCATTCCAAATCTGACTTCAATTTATTTCGTCTGATACTGTCATAAGATCCTGTCACTATTAGTCAAATGTACCAAATGTGAAATTATTGAAATATCACCACGTGGTACTATTTTGCTTACCCGGAAAATCACTTTCTCACTATCTATGCCGTAGCCGTTATCATAGAATCGACTCTAACAATAAGAATGGAATAAGTGCACAAGAGCGAATTGTATCGCGTTATTGACTCGGGTGACCGGTTATTGTGATCCAATACGTGCAATGGGGTAACAGACGGGCAGATTGTGAGAAAATGGTGAACAAATAGCGAAGAATAGGGTATAACTGGTAAGAATAGGAAAAGAAAACTAGTTGAAAGTTAGCCGCTGTGGTAGAGGAAGGAAGAAGGAAGGAAAGAAGGAAAATGTAAAGAGGGGAAGGTTATAGTGGGTGTATGGATGTTTGCTGAGGGACCTCGGCACGAAGGTGTATGGATGTAGTACTACAGTAATACTGTTGTTATAGTATTATGTTACTATGGAACTATTTTATTAGGTTGGTACATTGGTATATAGTGACTCTAGAATATTTACAATTACGCCTCCACCGGCACCGCGGGCGGGTCAGTGAGCATGTCGGGCCTGGGTGTCGGCGACTTGATGACGGTGTTGCTGATGACCTTGTTCTTGTTGATAGCGTCGCCGCGAACGATCTTTTCCATCTCGTCACGGGTCAAGGTCTCGTACTCCAAGAGGCCGTCGGCGAGACGCTGCAACTCGAGCTGGCGCAGCTTCAAGAGCTTGCGGGTCCTGTTCTCGCTTTCGATCAAGTAGTCGCGCACCTCCTTGTCGGCCATGTCGCGGATCTTGGACGACCACGACTCCCAGTTGTCGCTGAGTCTGACGGGGCCGATGTTGTCGCTCATACCGTAGGAGGTGACCATGGCACGGGCGACGTTGGTGGCGTTGGCCAAGTCCGACGAGCAGCCACTGGTGACGTTTTCGGGGCCGTGGATCATCTCCTCCGCGATCTTGCCCCCCATGCACACATCCAACCGGGCGAAACACTCCTTCTTGGTCATGTCCACCTTGTCCATCTCCGGCAACTGGAACGTCACCCCCAATGCTCTTCCACGCGGCAATATGGTGGCCTTGTACAACGGCGTGGCTCCTTGGGAGAACATGGCCATGATTGCGTGGCCGGCTTCGTGGTACGCGGTGTTCTTTCTTGCTTCCTCTGTTATCACCATCTTCTTTTTTGCCGCACCCATCAATATTTTGTCCTTGGCCCACTCAAAGTGGTTCATGTCCACTGCCGGTGCCGACAACTGCGACGCATGTACGGCGGCTTGGTTCACCAAGTTCATCAACTCGGCCCCGGATAACCCTGGGGTTCCTCTGGCAATGATCGATGGGTCGACGTTTTCTGCGGTCTCGACGTTCTCCATGTGGTTCTTCAATATATCTATACGGCCTCTGACATCTGGCAACTCGACGATGACTTCCTTGTCGAATCTGCCCGGTCTGGTCAATGCCTTATCCAAACTTTCGGGGAAGTTGGTGGCACCGATGATAATGATCCCCAGAGATTGCGAAAACCCATCCAACTCAACCAACAACTGATTCAACGTCTGCTTTGCGTACGCCTGATCCTTGGGGTTTCTCTTTCCTCCAATCGCATCCAATTCATCGATAAAAATAATAGCGGGTGATTTCTCACGAGCCTGTCCAAATAATTCTCTGATTCTTTTGGCCCCAACCCCAACGTACAATTCGTCGAATTCGGAACCTGACATGAAGAAGAACGGTACGCCTGCTTCACCGGCTGTGGCTCTCGCAAGCAACGTCTTACCGGTACCAGGAGGTCCTGTCAATAACACACCCTTAGGCAACTTACCACCTAATCCAGTAAACTTCGATGGATCCTTCAAGAAATCGACAATCTCTTCCAACTCGGCTCTGGCCTCGTCACATCCACACACGTCCTTGAATCTAACGGTCGACTGCGAGACGTCCACCGACTTGTCCGCCACTTCACTGTTCTTGAAAATGGTTCCATTTTCAACCAAGTAATTGAACGCATTCGTAGCCCCGTAAGTCAATAACCCTATTGGTATCAACCACTTCAACCACTTAGAGATTATGGTGAATATCGATTCGGACACAATAACATGCACCGGCTCATATCTCGAGCCAAACCCATGAGGCAACGATCCGCCGTTCTGCATGCCTACTCCTGCGCCCATAAGGCTCTTAGAAACCTGCTCGGCTTTGTCTTTCTTGCCAATCTTCGTGAGCGCATCAATGTATATCGCGGTACACTCTGGCGACAGAGCAATACCGGGGGTCTCATATCTCTGGACCACCAAATGAGGATAGTTATTCGACATCAACGTCTTGTAAAATTCTCCCTGTGTACCAGCATTGTTTAAATCGTTATTAGCAAGTCTTTCTTGGCTTTGTAATACATTAATCGTTGAATTCGAAATGGACCGTCTGGTGCTTCTAATAAGCAACGGTCTCAATCCAACACCGGTCGACATCGGCAACCTTCCGATGCCTGATGTTTTGGATATTCTCGGTAATATCCTAGATATATGATACATTATTGTACTGCCTTCAAGTAATATGACAAGTGTATCTTCATAAGAGCTATTTATCTGTTCTATGAGATTCCAAGAAACTCTGCCAAAAATAGGTAGTGGTGATGGCAAATTTTGGGATCACGTAATTTACTAGCAGAACAGATTTTTATTTTCTATACATATCTATATAGGACCCATATTCAAACCCCGGTGATCTTCAAATCATCGTGAGTGTCATTAGATGATATGGCAAAACCGTGTTCATTGGCTAAATGAAGCAAGCAAATAAAACAAAAACTTGTAGATAAATCTTTTTTCTCTTCTGATCCATACAACTTACCAATGGAGGTGACCACCTCGCCAAAATTTTTAGTTTCCTCTACAGCAGGGCTTGCGTCATCATTCGGAAGGTCCTTTGGCTTCAAGCTGTCCCACAAATTGTCCTTCAATAGCTTGACATCGACTCTTTTGGCAATACGGGAGAAGTTGACGTATTCAGGTCGCACTTTCCTGCCACCGGTGATAAGCTGGGTGCTGCCAGCCATGCCTTCTACCTTGGTTCCATCGTCATCATTCAACATGGTACCCCCATCCAACGCATCATTGAAATCAATACCTCCGAAGTCATCATCACCCCCGAGATCGTTGAAGTCTTCGAAATCCGCTTGCCGCATCGAGGTGGACATTCTGTCTTCGTAATCTTGATGCTGATGGTATTGGCTTGCAAAGAAATTTTCATCGGTAAGTGGCTTTACATGGCCAGAGTTTCCGAATGATGATTCTGATTTGGGGAAATATAATATAGATGTGTGTGGTTTCATGAATAAGTTGGTGAGCCTCACTGAGTTGTACTGTATATCTTCTGGTAACTTATTGGCGGTATCACTGGTTCTACCCTCTGGTTTCCGCGTAGTAGATAAAGAGTTCTTGGGAGTCTCGAATAATTTATCTTCGTTCTCTTCGTCGTATTCATCAAAGAAATTAATGACAGTTGATTGTTTCTTCTTGGCAACCAGAGGCTCCGAGTTGCTTGCCTCTTTCTTTATAGAAGGCTCTTCCATGCGTTTTGATTTCTTTATTGCAGCTACTCGCCAATGCTCTGGTCCTCTCCAATTGGTCTTCATTGTTTCGTCAAAGTATGCCATAAGATCCCTATCCAAAACTTTAGCACTTGCACCGGCAGGTTCAAGACCATGTGTGTTATTAACTATCAGTGCCGACATATTGTCGTTTATATCATTATTACCATTATCATCATCAAAGTTCCCACCGTCTGCTCCACCAAAATCATCAAAATCATAATTTGGAAACCCAAGGTCCATATCGTCTTCTATTTTTGTTTTGTTGGCAAATTCTTCATCGATTTGTTCATCATTCAGAAATTTATTATTCACATCACTAAGTAGTGTTTTCGCCTTATTCACATCGCTTAGCACAACTTCCAACTGTTCTAACGAAGGACAAATCGTTAAACCATCCAAATCATCGGGGTTATTGAAAATAAAGTTTTGCAAACCCGAAATGTCTGGCTCTATTTCATTCGGCCCTTTGTTTGTTGGAACCTTTGCATGTGTATCTTCGTTGGTTTCATCTTTGATTGGATTTGAGGTCGCGTCAAATACGACCCTACCGAAGGAATCAATATTTAACGTGTTGAGCAACAAGCTCTTAGCACCACCTTCATCAAACTCCGCCAAAGCCTTTTTAAACAAAGGATCAATCGCTAATTCCTGGTCCAATTTTCTGACTCGAATGTTATCGAACAGCACTAATGTGGATTCTAGGACTCGGTTGATTTTTCTTTTCCGCTTCGCTTCTCCAGACTCGGTCTGTGATTCATTTGCTTCCTCAGATTCACTTATATCATCTTGGTTGCGGTCACCATCCTCATTGGCATCATTATGCCCCTTTTTGGTAGCCAATCCACTCAATAATTTACCGGTTTCCGTGGCGGCGGATTCCACCCGACTCAGGTAAATCTTCACACACCCATCCAATGTGGCCGAAGCTCTCTGGAAATTAATGCTCTCGCCGTCCTTAATCACATTCAAGTCATGAAAGTAGTCAATCAAAGCAAACTGCCAAGAATTCTTTGACGTAATCTTGTTATCGGTAGATAGCTTGATCCACTCTTCGAAATTCGATAAAATTGTGTTTTTGTTTTCATCGAAATGAATAGCATTCTCATCTGAAAATGATGTATTTGCATCATCTCCTCTTCCAACGAAAAGGTCACCACGACTAACATGTCGATTATTAGATGATACCCTCTTTGATTTAGATAAGGCTCTTCCCGAGATTACTCTACCTTTATGAGAAAGATCATGGATCGAACTCACCCTACCAGAAGGCGTTCTGTTATTTCCATTTTTCTGATTACCCCTACTCTTGGGTAATGCTTGTGAACTCATATTACTGTGTCTATTCGTTCATAAGCAGTAGTTATTGTTAGAAATCATTTTTGTTTACATTTTGTATTTCACCGCTTCGCAAGAAATTGCAGCTCAAACTTTACCCGTGAGATTTTGGCAGATTCTAGTAGAACCTTTCATTATGCCATTAATATACGTCTATCTATAACTACATACACTTGTTTACCTTCTCTTCTTGTTGCTCTTCCTAAATCCTTTCCGGTTAATTTTATCAATTTCATTTTGGGAAATAATTAACCCGTTTCTGGTGGACTTTCCGATGGAATTGATTTTCAATCCCCTATCTCTCACACGTTTATCTACCTTCTTGCCGGTACCTAGCCTGTCGCTCGCTAAGGTGGATCCCTTACCCAGGTTTATATCTCTAAGCTCTCCTTTTCTGACCTTAGACAAGATTATTCCAGCGTCTTTCGCTTCCTGTTCGTACTTGGAAATCTTACGTTCTCTGCTACTAATCATCCCTTTTCTCATAGACATGGGCATCTTCTCCAAGGACTTGGGTAATCCGTTTGTGGATGAGTTTACTGCAGATACGTTTCGAAGACGCGAGTCGAGGGCCCTTCGTCTAGCATTACCGGTAGGATCCTCGAAGTCAAGGGTCTGCATAGTGACATCTGCTCCCGAATATTCTACCTTGTTTGCCAATATATGCGATTCCTGTAATAACCTTTGCAACTTCATGTCGTTTTCCAAGTTGTCCTCGTCTTCCTTCACTGCCTTTCGTGATTTCTTGTTTTTCATCTGATGCTCTTTCTCTTTCCGAGAAATCTCGCTCAAGGTAGGGGCCCGACCAGACCGCAATAACTTCCTGTCTGCTTTGCTTATTAAAGGTACACTATTTGTAGAATGGGGATCATTAAGCTTTACAACCTTCGGGACCACTGTTTCTTCTATATCCAGTTCTGACTCCAAGTTATCATCGGAGTCACTGTCTTCGCTACTTGATCTTGAATTATCTTCATTGGACTCAAACCCGTCGAACTGAAGCTCTTCTTCGTCTTCATCTTGCTCATCGCTGGAATCTGCTATCTCATCATTCACATTTACTTTCGATTTATCCTCATATCCCAACGTTTCTAAAGACCCAAATTGAGCCTCAAAGTTTCGTCTTTGTATCTCCAACCCTCTCAAGTATTCATCTTCACTCATGTTCCTTTATAGTTGCTATAGAACCGATGTCTTAAAGCTATAGAAGAATCATAGTTTTTTTTATTCTGGGTTGTGCGGCTTGATGAAAAATCCCAAAAATCATGGTTACATAACCTCATTCCACCAGTAGAATAGAGATTAGATTAGTATAATTCACTAGAAACGCATCATATCAAGCCACGATGACAAGGTTTAGAGGCTGTATTGATATTCATTCTGGGCAAGTCAAACAAATTGTTGGCGGCACTCTCACACAAGATGATATTTCCCAATTTAAAGAAAAATCAACCACTACCGAGAACTTCGTCTCAACGAAACCCTCGTCATATTATGCTAATTTATACAAAGAAGCTGGTATTAAAGGTTGTCATGTTATTAAACTAGGCAGTAACCCCGATAATGATGCAGCAGCCAAATTGGCCTGTGAACAGTGGCCAAACCATCTACAAGTGGGTGGAGGAATCAATCTTGACAATGCTTTAGAGTGGTTGGATACCCACAAAGCATCGCATGTTATATTGACCAGTTGGCTATTTAGTGACACTAACAAGGGTAAAGAGTTTGATTGGGAAAAATTGAAACAGGTGTCCCAGCTAGTTGGAAAGTCCAGATTGGTGGTTGACTTAAGTTGTAGGGAGGTGAGAGAGAACAATATCAGTGAATGGGTGGTGGCCATGAATAAATGGCAAACCTTGACAAATAATAAATTGAGTGCTAGCTTCTTGAGCGAGGTGTCCAAATACTGTGATGAGTTCTTGATACATGCGGCAGATGTTGAAGGGTTATGCAAAGGTATCGATGAAAATTTGGTGACTCAGTTAGGGAAATGGTGTCCTGAAGGATTTGAGGGAAAAATAGTATATGCTGGTGGTGCTAAGCTGGTTGATGATTTGAGTGTTGTCAAAAAAATTAGTGACAATAAAGTTGATTTAACCTACGGAAGTGCCCTTGATGTATTTGGAGGTAAGTTGGTTAAGTTTAACGATCTCGTTACGTGGAATCAACTACATTAACTTTATATTTGATATATAGACATAATTATACAAGATACAGTAATCCACGAAGGATTAGCGATACAAAAAGAGATAGGGCCAGCAAAACGGTGTTAGATTAACCCCAAGTTGAATTGCCAAACCCGCTGTCTCCGCCATACGGAGAATTTCCCATTCCTGGAGAGTTACCACCGGGAGATCTACCGTAAGTTGTAAACCCGCCAGCTGCAGCATTACTGGCTTCTATGTTATCTTTATTTAATTCCATCGAAATACCTGCGAGCTTTAATTGTAATGTCTCAATACCTTTAATAACAACATCATTTGGAGGTAAATTTCCCACTGTTTCTACATCCATGTAGAAGTTGGAAGGCTTTGCTTTATAATCAAATGGTGCATCATGATCAGGCGCCTCTTCCCAATCACAGTTTGCAGACCTAGGCCATTCTTCATCGGCATCATCTTCGTACCAGAAGTCTGTATGCTTTAACTTATTCCATGGATCATATTCAAATCCAATAGCCGCACATGGCGACCATTTAGCGTGTTCCTTTGCAATACCCTTCTTAGCGATACAAGTTATTCTTAATTCCTGGTGTTTTCTTAACTTACAAATAAGCGGCCCCTTGCGATGATTATCACGGATTACGGGGTCCCCTAATTTGGACCCATTATGGAACTTGGCCAAGTCCGACGAATACACATTCATTGTCGAATCTGTGTCACATTTGGCTGTCAACTCCAACTTAACCGAACAGTTGGCGCAGTACTGGTCGCAAGTACAATCACGAGAGTACGACAAATTATCAATCCCTTCACTGTTTAATGGTATTAACCCCAATCTATGTGAAATAAACTCATCTGCTAACACCGATGTATTCACTTCGATCTCAACTAAATCGATGGCCAACGTAGGTACTTCGGCTAACATCGTTCTTCTCAACGAATTTGCCATGGATAAATCAACATCTTTTAATATGAATCCAACATGGTCCTTTTCGGTCTGTCTTATAGTCACCCGGGCGCCCGTATCACTAGCTTTATCTATGTCCATATCCTGTTATTCTTGTCTGTCTTCTATTATAAATACCACCATGAGTCTATAATTTTCACTTTTGGGCGAGCTTAATGTCTAACCCGCAAACTTTTACAGAATGCCACTTTACAGGTTATGTATGCGACTATATACTTTTTCTATTACTACATTGAACTATCATAGCGGTAGATCTAAAACTAGAGACACTGAAGCAAGCATGTCCGGGTTTAAGCTTCCAGACTTACGGTTTGAACAATCGTTCATGAAAATGCTCTATTCTTATGCGGGATACGAAATCTCCGATCCAGACACCTCATATCCACCCGCAGCTCTAAGCGAGAAAGAATTGACCTTACTTAACAAAGAAGTCGACTATGAAGAACAACGCATCGTACGAAAGTCCAACAGTATTTCACCGCTCGAGCCCATTTCGCCAGCAATAATAGCGTATGCTGTAGTGAAGGACCAAATAATTATGCCGTTGATTCAGGGATTCTTGTGGACGGGATTTTTGATCAGTATCCGTCCGGTTTTGGGAATGGTGGTGGCACAAGGCCAAAGATGCGGTGTGTGGCTCTCCACTGTCTTGGGCTTGAACCGATTGGTAACATCTCCCAACCCTTATGTATATAGAACTACTTATTAGCCTGATGGCGTGGAGGCTTGGGTCACGTGAGTGTACCAGCAATAAAAATTTTAGTGTCCCTGATAATAGAAACTGTAGGGAACAATAGGGCAAATATAGTGAAATTGGAGCAACAAGTTCAATATATTACAGTAAATCAACGAAATAAGGTTAATTTGAAGTACTTCGTAAATCAATTAGTCAATCAAGATGTTTTCCAGACGTAAGAGTCGAAACGTACGCGATGCGTCGTATACTGGAGTCAATTATGCAGCATCAGGCTCCAATCAACCCAGCAATAATGCGTTAGCAGCAGCATTGACCATTGGACAATCCCTCAAGCAACAGGGACATACACAAGGTCAAGTAAGACAGTCAGGTGTGAATGGAGGCCTTAGCAGACCACCTCAGAACCATAGAAATAGCCTTTTGAAGCGAGACTCTATAACCAGAAGCCCAGGGGAGAGCAAATTTAGAAACTTTCCAGAAGGATCATCCAATTCCAATAATGGCAGTATATTACAAACACCACCTCAATCGAGCTACAGAAGGTCGCTTATCGGACAAAGACCATCGCGAGTTGCGTATGATATAGATGATAGTTTTAATGATTCGTACCATGATGGCATTAACGAAGATGCTACGCAGAATTACAACAATGCAAAGATGCGTGACTTGAGATTGGAGCATCCAATGTCACCACCTCCCTCCGGGGTTGGCTCTAGTCACCAAAATTCGGGTTCCTCCCTTGGTTCTGGTAACGTCAAGATGGTGAAAAAATACATCCCTACTCCAAATGGGATCAAGGTCATTGAAGTACCGGAGTCTACGTATCAAAAAGAGGTTGCAAGAAATAATTCCATGAGATCCGGAAGAAATGTACCTCGATCAGGTTCAATGAACTCAATGACATACAATAAACTCCCCAGAAGTCTGTCGTTAGGCCAGCATAAGAAATCTCAGGGTTTGTCAAGCTTAGTGAAAAGCCCTAGATTGGACACTATGGCTGAAAAGGAAGAAAGTAATGCCGAGTTGCAAAGGTTACAACAACAAATTGATCATGAAAAGCAAGTATCCAAAGATTTAGAAGCAAAGCGTTTAGAATATGAGAAATTGAAGTTGAATAGATTGGAGAATGAGAAAAAGATTTTACTCTTGCAAAGAGAAGCTGACAGAGAAGGGCATCCGATTTCGTCGAGTTCCATTAAGAAACCTGCATTGGGGGAAATTGCTCCAGAGCATGATATTTCAAAAGATGAGGCAACTTCAATGGGAGGGAGCTCCATGTATGAAGATGATATTGTTGCAGATGAAGATGATATTCCTGATGAGGTTATTCCTGAGTCATCTATTAATGCATCCAGTGTGCTTGTTGATGAATTAGATAAAAGAAAGATTCATGGTGATTCTGACAAGCTTTTGTCTACTGTAGATGACTCTGAACAGCTTCCGAATGGTGTCAGGAGTGATCCTAATGGAATGGCGGAGCTAAATGTTATTAGCCAATACACAGAGTCAAAAGAAAAGTTGAACCGTGATAGCATAATAGACAATACAGTAGCTATTCCTGATGATGACAATGACTTTGGTATTGAAGAAGTTCCATACGGTAGTAATGAAGGTCCTAATTTAGCCAAGCACTTAAGACCTACATTTGATGGTAAACCTGAAATTATAGATACAGAAACTCCGGAGGCTGAAAATATTGTGACTTTACAAATTCCAACGTCTACTCTTAATAATTATAGTTCCAGTTCTGATGTTAGTTCTGATGTGAGTAATGAGTATAATTCTGCTTCGAGGTCACCAAAGAGACCTGTCAAATCAGCAATGAAGAACTCATCATCATTTTATAATTCAACAAACAATCGCTCAAAGAATCCAGCACAAGAAGCATACCTTTCTTTAGCTACCGCGGAAAATACAAGGTTAAACTCAAAATTGTCGGCCTCTAATTTGAATGATAATGCAAATCAAGTTGATGGAAGCGCTAATCATTACCATCCACCTTCGCAGCAAAATATCCAACCCCAAGAAAACCAAACAAAGAGAATGTCTACCTTAAGAAAGTCCCCTTCAGTTCAAAGCACAGGATTGGCATCCAGATCCTTTAGACCACAATCATCTCAATTCAATACTGGTGGTCAACAATCCAATGCAACTCAGCAAGCTACTGCTGGGATGTCCGGTAGAAACTTGAGGGATAGATCATCTATTCAAGTTAATCCTTTAAATCCTCATCCAGCTTTGCAACCAAATTACCAATCACCTTCGAAGGTAAAGGCAGCTGAATTATATGCTAAAGCTAACTCTAGACCAATCTCATCGTTTCCCCTGGCTCCCAAGAAGAGTGCTAACGATGGAATAGCTAATCAAAAAGCAGCTAGAACTAGGACTACATTGCGTGATATGGTACCACAGCATCATACCAAGGAATCTTCTGCAAACGTATCGAATAGCGCACCGCAAAATAACGAGGCTGATGTGAATGATATTTCAAATCGAAATGCTTTCAAATCAAGACTTGCTGATTCTGATGACGAGGAGGCCCCAAGCAACCAAAATAAGGTGTTTGGTGGTGCATTCTCTTCAAGGTTTAATGATTCAGATGAAGATGTTAGTGCAATTGGTCAAAAGCAGAATGCTGCTCCCAAACAAAATGTTGCTCCAGCAATTGTAACAGCACCTCAAGGAAGCGAAGTATCTCATTCAGGGGATGTTGTTTCTAGTGAAGAGAAGAAACCTCAAGTTCTGAAGGCTGACCACAAGGAGAAGAAAAAATTTTCTAAACTAAGAAAGCTTTTCGGAAAAGATTAAATACTTTGAAACTTTATAAGTCTACTTATTTTACTTTTTTATTCTAATAATTATACTGTTTTGTTTATTATTTATTTGTATGCATAAATATAAATACCAGAAGTATATATAAAATCTATGTTTCAAATTCAATTAAATTTTTATCTTTTTCATTGAAATCTTTAGCAGGCTGTTGATTTTCATTTGACCTGGCTTCTGCCTTATGAAACCTTGCTAACTCTTGTGAACTAGCTGGTGAATTTTTAATCGGATCTACCAAAGCCTGTCCCTCTGTGCCTAACAAGAGATCTTTATCCTTTTCGTCGATAGATATAACACCAAAGTCATCATCTCTCTCTTCCTCCTCTTCTTGAAATTTACCCTTATCAGAATTACTAGACTTCATAGTTGCATTGTCACTACTATTGTTGTTCTGCAAAGCATTTGTGGCGGCAGAATCCATGCGACGACGTACTTTATTTGCAACTTTTCTACCATCCGCCAATAATCCATCGAACATGTCTCTCAAATTACGAATGGTATCAAATTTCCCATCGAGGGGCTTTGAAACGTGGATTGAAAACCTTAACGTCTTGCTAAAGAATAATTCATAAGTCTCATCTGCTAAAATGACCATTCTGAAAGTAGGAAGATTAACAAACACAGGAGCATTTGGATTGAGGGCCGCATTATGTGAAATTTTATTGTCAATAGCCAAGTCTTTGATAAGCAATTCTTCGTCTTCAGGCTGAGCATACTCAAAAGATCTCTGAATGAATGTGCTTGCAGCAGAAAGGTACCTCTCCATCTGTTGATTTTCCAATTTTTGTTTATCAATGTTGGCTTCGGTTGGCAAATCAATATTTTCTGCTTTTTCCCCTTTTTCTTGTTGCTGCTTGTAAAATGCATCAGCGATTGCATTTTCAATGGCACCTTCGCTAATTTGATCAAAGAGCCAACCATCTTTCCATGGTGTTGTGAGATATAATAAATCCTCTGAGATTTGCAAGATGGCCTCTCGGTCAAGTTTTCCATTCTTGTTATCGTATAACTCAAAGAAGTTACTTATCGATGTCAATAAATCAGGTTCATACAATTTATTCAATCCAACAACCAAATCAGATAATGTTATAGTATCATCCGGCTCAGAAGACCAATGATCAAATAGTCTTTGTAAGAAGTCTTCTGTGCTTTTTTCATGTTCTTTATTTTGTTCTTGTTCAAGTTGAACCCAATCACATATTTCCGCCATGAATCTTCTAAATGCTTTGAAATCCATTACACTAGAACCATTTCCAATGGTCACATTATACGACTCTATTATAGAGTAGAATCTATCATAAATGATTCCCAATATATCTTGGTTGAAGTTATTTGTCTTCGGTAAGTTTCTGAGTTCGGTTCTCTTAACGAAAGTAGAAATATTTTGGAAAATTGTATCCCTATGTTTACTACGATGTTTGTTTATCATATCATCATCAACAATAGAAAATTCTTTGAATGCAGTAACCAATAGTTCCTGGAATTTGGTTATTGATTTATACTTTGGGTTAGGGGAATCTGGATGTGCAGACTGATCCAAGGTCTGGAAATAATTTTTCAAGATGGATATAAATGTTCCATCATCTTCCGTTTTCAATAACTCTTCGCCGTTTAACTTCAAAATAGCTATGGCAACTTGAAATAAAGTTTTGGGCCCCTGCAAGAAGAATACGTCAATAATCCTGAACGCAAATACTAAAGGCATAGAACTCAAGTACAATGAAAGAAACCAAGGTAAGGAAACAACAGATAACTGTATATCATTCTTTGTTATATGCTCCCATAACATGGGTATAGTCTCTTGCACTAGTGATTCGAATACTCGCTGATCCAATAATGTTCCATACATAGTCTTAGAATAGTACCCTGGAACAATTCTATCACATATGACATTCAAACACCAAAACGCCTGTTCTTCCGACATATATATAAGCAACGCTGCTACAACAATATTCATCGCCTGACAATACCCGACTTCTGTATTCTTCCACGAATAAGCAGTAAGGACATTACGCAATCTTTCAATTCCTTCCGTGCTTTGGTATGCAGCATATTCTGGCAAAGATCTGTTTAAATCCTTCTCAATTTCTTCAATTGCCAAAGATTGCTTACCCTTATTGTCCTTCAAGATTGTATGATATTCTTCTTGATTCGCGAACCGTAAATACATCGAACCGCAACATAACTCCCAAATTTCACCTCTTAATCTATTCGGTAATCCCACCCTTACTAATCTATAAAACATTGGGGTCCTTGCCAATGATAAATTCCTACCGTCAACTCTAAAGAGATCAAACCATAACTTCATCTTCGATTTATCTCTAGATTCCTTGGCATTACCAGGAAACTTGAACTTTAATCCTAGACCACCAGGGGGAATTTCTTCTATTTTTTCGTCTGAAATATTATTCTTAGATAAGAGATATTCTGAATAACAAGTTTGAATGAAAGGTTGTAGCTTTTGTACGTTGGTTAAATTCTTTTTCAACGCCAACTTCATATTATGAGCAAATTTTTCACTTTCAGAACGAATCCCAACAAGATTTAGAGTAAGTTTTATCTTGCTGTATGTCGAAGCGGTCAATGCAAATCCATATGAGGTTGTTGGTAATCTTTCCACTTTCTTGATCGTGGATAAATGTAATGAGAATGAACAATTTCTTCTATCAAATGCATCACGAAAGACCAAGAAATGCTGCGTCAAATATATTCTACCTTGAGGAAGGGGTGATTTTTTATAGTAATCTTTACTTTCTTCTGACTTGATACTAACCTCAACCGCAGATTCATCTATAACTGTTTCACTATCTGGAAGGTGGTTTTCATAGCAAAATAATTGATCTTTAGTAAGGCCGGAATCATTCCTCTTATCTAAGACTTGGTTGATTGTATTGACAGCCTTCTCCCGTATACTCTCAAAGAATGCCATATCCAATTGAATCTGTAATGTCTATTCTAGATTAATTGTATTCGGGTATCCTATTTTCAGCCCACTTTCCCTTAAATCTTAGTCTTTGGAATATTACACAAAGTTCCACGAGATAAGAGTTTACAAAGCGTACTAAATAAATAAATAAATAGTATTAGTATGCTAACTATACATATATACAATATTATTATATATGTTAATAATAGAAGACAACAAAACAGGTATTGGCATTATCTAATTTAATTTACAAATAATTATTAGTTCATTTGCATCATTTTTTGTCCAAGGTGCTTTGCTCGTTCAGTTCGCTCTCTTCTTCTACCATATCTCTTGACCTGCCCTCTTTTTGCAAGTCTTGCAATGTCATAAACGAAGCGTAATTTGAAATTTGTTTCAAAGGTTCAATCTTTGATCTTCTCTTACTGGGCTTAAATTTGTTACCCAAGATCTTACCTGTGTGATTCAAGATTATTTTAATAATATCTTTCCTAAACCTGAGAACAAATTCTTCAAAAGACCACATTTTGTTTCTATACCTGAGGTCCGGAATATTGAGGGCCAAATCTTGAATATTGAGGATACTCAATCTCCTAGGAGCTTTGAAACTAACAGATAATTCAACTTTTGTGACTTCAATATTGATAATCGATACGTACTTCGATGATCTATTCATAATGATATCCAAATCATCACTCTGTTCTTCACTAGTCTTATGTCTATTTAGTTTAAGAAAGAGTTTCTTAATATTTTTATTTTTCATTTCACTGTTTACAGACATATCGTCAGATGAAGGAATACTGCCTACGACAGATTCAGAACTTGAGTTTAATGCATCGAAGTCGTTATCCGCAACACGCTCGAGAACATTATTCTTACCACTCGAGAAGATTTTTTTAAGCGGATTAGTGGAACGTTTTGGGATGTTCCCGTATTCATTATTACCATTGATTTCAAAGTCCAAGTCATCTTCATCTTCGGTCTCTTCGTTTTTTTCGTTATCTTCATCATCTTTGGGGAACAAATATTCATACAATTTCTTGGTAGTATCATAATCCAATTGGACTTTTAATGGTTGTATATCAAGTTTAGCTTCCTGTACAATTGGAATACCGCCAATATGATTGAGCATTTTCCAAGAAACCTCAAATATGGGCTTTTGGTTGGTGTATTTAACTCCAAAGTCTGAAGATTCATTCAGTTCCATCCGAGGTCTTAAAAGTTCAGGATAAGTTGCATCTACTTCCAAATTAAAACCTTGGATCATTGAAACCTCTGCTTTGTTAACATTTGAACCATCGACTGTATCAATTCTAACGAACTTTGTTCTCGCAAGTGCTAAATCTATAAATGGTTTCTTATTATTGTTCAAAAGGTGCCAGATCACTTGATCAGTCATTATCATGCAGCATTTTGCAGTCATTTTATTATTAACCTTACGCTTGGAACTTTTCACTCCCAAGCCTCTCATGAAGACATTCAATTCTAATTTCTTTCTCTCAAGTCCAACTTGAACACGAATTAACTGCTCTCTTTCAAACTTATTCAATAAAACACCCCGTTGGTTTAGCTTCAAAAAAATCTCCGCGTAAGTTCTAATAGAATCTTGCAAATCTTTTATTCTTATATCCAAACCATTCAAATCCTTTGCATCCGTAAGCGATGCTATCTTATCTAACTTATCAAGTAATTCATCTCTTTGAGTGTGCCCACGTAGTATTAAATCTGTAATCACATAATATATAGTTGAATATTGATAGGAATCTGCATTAATTACTAATTTCGCCATATGAACAGTCAATTCATCATTTTGAGTAGTGGCTTTACTATCACAGGCCACTAGATGATTTGGTTGCTTGAGCAAGATAGTCATATTACTTCTTTCCACAACTAGCTGGTCTTGAAGCCAAGAACTATCATAACAAACCTCTACATCCAACCACGGGGGCCAATTAACATTCGAATTTGAATAGTTATGGCCATATTGGTAATCAGGATTATCAATAGTTTCTTCATCTTTATGGAAAACAAATATATGGGAATCATTGAAAACGACACCATATCTGGATTCGATTTGCTTACTTACCTCGCTGTTTTCACTAACTAAATCATTCATACCCTTGACATTAATTGATACAACTCTCATTTCAACATCCCTGGAAGTAATTAGAACGCATGAATTGTTATCCTTTTCACTTACGAGTTGAATCTGAGGATGAATAAGTTTAATAAGATATTTATCCTCGGCCTCATGTTCATCGCTATCTACTTCATTAATCAGTTCATTAAATCTCTTTAAAACTTCTTCTCCGGTTTTCATTTCCCTGGCAAATACATTTTCTGTGGTATTAGTATTCTCAAATTCGTTTTCTGTTGCATTAGCAAACTTCTCAGCCAAGTCCACAGCCTTCTTAGACATGTAGTACACATGGGATTTTCTGTCGCCCACTTTCTGAATGTAATCCACAAATAAATCTCTTAAACTATTATTCCATTTTAATTGTGGGTTATGGACAACAAACCGATTATGAAACTCACTTGCGGATGAATTAGGAGTAGACATTTCTCTCATTTGATCATAGCACTTACGGCTTGAATATATGGGCCTTTCTGGGCTAGGATTCTCTTCCACGCAAGCTGGTGACGATATGTCAATCTCCGTTTGATTGAATAATTTCTCCTCAATAGATTCAATAACTTTTAATTTCCCATTACAAGCTCGTATATCCTCATTAAGTTTCTCTGCTTCATTAGAAGGATTCTCACTATTCAAATTATTTTTATTCTCCTTCTTTTGCTTTTCAATAATCTTTACTCTTTCCAAAAGCAAAGCTTTCTGTGTCTCTTCAGGTCTATGCATCCCGATTATACAATCATGAAATGATTCATATCCAAAAGGGAATGGACCTTCTTCGTGGAGAGAAAATTCCCTAAAATAAGTGAAACGAGGACTAAAAAAAAATGGCATAACTTTAAGTTGTGGATATGAAGAGAGTATTTCACGTTCATGCAATTCAACGAAATCATCAGGATCAACCCATGAAAATTCTTTTTCAAAATCGTCTTGCTTGTCCTTCCATTCACCAAATGCATTAGTTTCCTCGTTAGATGAATGCTGGGTAGGTATCGAAGGAGAGTCTGCAGAATCATTCGAACTCCTTAAATCTGATGCTATATAACTTCTCAATGAATTTTCATTGAAAACTGCATTAAGAAGTCTAATGTCGGCAACACCTATATCCACTCCTCCTTGGTTCATCTTAAGGTGCAATGCTTTATTATTAATATTCAAAGTCTTATTCACATACCTAATCAACTCTTTTCTTTGATGTAAATCAATTGCACATGTGGAGAATTTACCTTTAAGTCCAGTAAATGCAATTTTATTTTGCTTTCCTAGACCACCAGTTGAAGAATGAATATAAAAATGGGATATTGTAATTGGTTCAAAGATTAGTTTATACTTAACTGTAAAAATATGATTTCCCATTTTAATATGATCAGTGTCTATGGGATCCTTCGAGTAAAGTGACCCTTGTCTAACAGGTAACGATGAATGCTTTGTCAAAGTGTTCCACCAGTAGAAGAAATAATAGAAAGTAAATGGGGTGAAGTATGCTGCATTGTAACTATCCCCTGTAGAAGATTTGGAAACAACGGATAATGCAATATGGATGTATTCCGAACGAAAATCTCTGTAAGAATCAGGATGCCAATCAAATTCTGTACCCGTCACACAAACTTCATAATGCGGTTGGAAAGTCGAAATTCTCTCCTGCTTATCAGATAAGTCATTAGTGCGATTCTTGTTTCGTTCAAAGGAGGCCCCTAATATCCATCGAACTCTCTCGGATGATGATAACTTTATAACTTTCTTCTGAAATTTCTTAGATCCAGACTCAATATCTGATGAGTATGGCCTACCACTATCATGAAACATGCTCCACGATTGTCTTTCAGCTATCGAATAATCCGGAATTGCGAGTAAGAAGTCATCACTATCTAACATAATAAGCTCTTCACTTTTGCCAGTATCATTGATTCTTAAATTAACATTATTCTTCCAACAAAACACAAACCCGGAAGACTTACCTATAATATCATATGGACATGTAGAAGACTTCGTATGTAGACATAATTCATTAGAAATATTGAATCTAACTTTTCCATGTACCAACAAAGATACTTTATCCCACCATCCAATTGGACTGTCATCAATTTTTGGTTTAGTGAATTTATCAAAAGCGGTCAGAACACTCAGTAATGCTGCTTGATATGATTTACACCAGGTTACCATACATGCTTTATCAGTATTAAGGTCACATTGGGCATCAATCATAACTTTCACTGGAGTTAACGTTCTTGGTATAAAAACTGAATAGAAATTATCGGATAAATCTGGAATAGATTGAGCAGCAGGCGAAAAAGGCACGTAAATAAATCTCATTTCCTCTTTTCTATGAACTAACTTCTCATTAATGACAAAATTTCCTGTGAA
This sequence comes from Debaryomyces maramus, assembly GCA_030583545.1. Taxonomy (NCBI): domain Eukaryota; kingdom Fungi; phylum Ascomycota; class Pichiomycetes; order Serinales; family Debaryomycetaceae; genus Debaryomyces; species Debaryomyces maramus. The sequence goes on from JAJMIL010000004.1 coordinate 842,176, forward strand.
TTTAATTGTAGGATCTCCTGGATTATTATTCGGTGGGAATGAAACCATAGGAAGAGGATAATCCCGCAACGTTACATATAATGATGTACTCTTTAAACAGAAGTATAATGGAATTAATATTGAATAATCAAGCTTAGGCTGTTTCTTCCCGTAGTCATAAATGAATTGATCGACATCTGCAATTTGGGCTTTGCCAACCGTAAGATCAAAATCCTTAAATGATCCACCCATCAACAGAGGACCAGTTGCATAATTCAAAATATTAAATTTCTCCGTTATTCTAGGGTTAATTGGCTCTTCGCCCCAGCGTTTTCTATTTCTCTCTCTCCAAGCGCAGATTTTACTTTGTCGGAATTTCTTATATCTCTGAATCCATGAAGTTGCAAAATGCTTATTTAAAGTATCCCGTGCTTCATTAATCTTGTGCTGTGCGTCATCGTCCGTTAAGTACGAAGATATTTCAGTTCCTTCTTCCTTTATTTGTGAATCATTTTTTGATTGTTTCTGGCTTCTGTCTCGCGTAAATGATGGAGAGGAACGATTGTGAGACTCGTTAAATATCTTTCTCAACGGACTATTATGTTTGGGGATCGTGGATGAGGATGAAATAAATTTGTTTGAAATAGGTTCTCTGCTATTTAGCTTTATAATTTCCTCCATCGAGGGTTTAGTATTTGCCATTATATCCTCCGCTTTTTCTTCAAAAAGCTTCAATTTCGTCAACCTTTCCTTCTGTTCTATCCTTCCTAATTCATATATATATGAAAGTTCATTTTCAAAGAGGTCATTCTCTAGTGTAAAACCAAAATTTTTTGATTTCAAGTTGACTCCTGGAATAACCACCGCATTTTTAGCTTCTGGCATAATACGCTTGTAATCATTAATATTCGACGATAAATTTCCGAAATTGAATTTCATTTGTTTAATTGCTTTAACAAGAGTAATGACATTATCAATTACGGTATAAAACAAAAATTGATGTGGTATATTCAACCTAATCCCTTCGGAGACAATTTCAAACGAATTTCCATTTCTTGCAGTGCTATAATAATTGAAATTTGCACCAGCAATAACCAATAATCTACTCCAAAGTTTGGTTGCAGGTTGCACAACATAAACTCTGGCAAATTTAAAAGCTGTGGATTTCGACTGGAAGACATCTGCCAGTTTCAAAGTATCAAATTCTAACAAAACCTCAACGTTATTCGGAATTCTCGAAACAATAGCAACAGAACCAATTAACACGTCTAACTTCAACTTTTTAGCCGGTCCTTTTAGTTCCCTCATTTCTTCCTTTGTGCATGCCCGTTCTACCGTAGGCGCAAAATATTTGATTAAGCTCAGCGCATAAATAAAACACCATGCTAAAAACGTGTCAAAACTACCATCTATAGATTCAATATCTAGTATCAAACGATTTTTATCTTGAATTTTGCCCCCGTCACTTTCTCTCATGTTATTAACTGAAATATCCGAAACATTCAATACCCTTTTGACCTTTGTTAAATTATCGGCACCCAGTTCATACGATGATTCTGATTCCAAACTTGTTACATCACTAAACTCAGTACTACTGCTTTGATAATTACCTATAGGATCAGGATCTCTGGCAAATTCATTATTGTATTCAGTTATTGTAAACATCTGGAGCGATTTTATCGAAGAAGAAATCTCATCTTTTGAAGGTTTGAATGACACTTCCATTGAGTTCAAGTTTAATGAAACACCTCTCTTAAAATCACCCAAGTCTACATCCCTTCCAAGATCGTCATCATATATAAGATAGCTTGGTAACCCGTCTTTACAAATTATGTCGGCTCGAATATTCGAGCTGCTAATTTTCAACGAGGATATGAATCTTGGAAGTAATCCAAATAGTTCTATGTGATCGTTACTGCCGCTAAATTCTTTTTTTGGTTCCAATTCCTCATTTGTTTCACATTTATTCAATGAGGCATATGTCCTATTGAAAAGTATAATATTCCGGTTTCTGAAATTTCTCACCAAGTGAAATATGATGTCATTAACTGACTTTAACTTTATATTCTTTGTTACCAATTTAATTGCCATTAAATTCTCGACAAAATTGTAGGAAACTAGTAAATTTACTTTCGATAATATTATCGAATTATCGGCAATATCAAATTTCAAATTTTTCAACTTGAAAAAACCTTCAAGGCGAGTTAAGTTTGTTTCTCTTTTCAAACGTTTTCTAGATTCCTTTGTCAAGACTTTACAAATAAATGACAGTAATTTACATGAAACAATCATATTCAGATGTGACATTCTATGGAACTCAGTGCTTCCAAGCTTTGGCAAATGAAAATTAATTGTAGTATCATTTATAATTATCTTACCATAGAATTTTTGCATTCGACATAAAAGTCCAAGAATATCAAACTCTTTAGGATGTGTAGTATCATTTTGACGTTGTCCACCTATTTGAGATAATAAATCTAATTGATCATAATAAATATCGAATGTTGGTTTAGCGATGTTAAAAGATGTTTCTAGGTTCAAAGATCTGAATTTCGAATTATTCAATAATTTTTCGGGTTCATTTCTACTCTCATTTATAACTTTAATAAATTCTAATGGATTGAATGCAAAATCAATAGACCCAGAAGGTAATTCAAAACATTTTGACTCTTTATGGAAGAGCTTGCAAGAGGTGATAAATATCAGTATGTTCAGTATGTTTGTATCTTGAAGTACATCACAATTTACATTAGCAAAATTAGTGTGCAAATTACCCATTTGAAATCTAAAGTCTTGATAAGAAATACTAAAATCTTCCAATTTGATATTAATTAAGGAAAGCAACTGTAAGAAACCTTCGGCGGCGGTCAAATTAAAAGCAACAGCTTCATTGGTTACATTTTCATTCTTCTTATCCTTCTGAAACTCTTTTATAGTTTTCAAACTATCAAATGGTATGGACATTCTTCCTAATGATAATTCTACACCAAAATTGGTTAATAAAACACTGACTTTATTTCTCATATCGTTATTACAACTCAAAACTGTATCACAGGTAATGGTAAGTTCTAAATTTCTAATGAACTTAAAATTCTCGCATTCACTGGAATGATCAATATTTTGAAGGTAGCCATTAATTACTGTTGCAACCATTCGATTCTTTCCCTTCCGACTATAGAAATTTTCAAGTCTAATATAGTCGAAATACATGGATATGGGATGATCAATGTTCTGGCTTACCGAAGTCCGGAAAAAATTTACGTTAAACTGATTGATTATTCGCCTGTAGAAGACTACTTCAAATAGCCTCTTCGGCACATCAAAGTCTAACACTTTGGAATTCAATTGACTCTTACTACCACTGCTAGGTTTGCTACTAGCCGTCCTTTTAAAATTTGCATCAAAAACATTAATATTGAATAGTTTTAATGGCGAATCTTTGCTTCTCGAAATATGGATCGCAAATTGAACTTTCTTAGCATATATCTCCCCTTCATGGGTTGATATAGTTATGTTCTTGATAGATAACCATCCTAAGGATTTGACGCTTAGATGCGGAATTTGATTCAATAGAAATAGAATCCCCAAATATAGTACCACCAACCCTACTACTGGGTAGTATAACTGCGAAATCTGCAATAATTCCATTGGTTTAGGTACAATATAATCCTATCTCATATAAAGTTTCCTAGGGGGGGTTCTATATTACTCTTTAACTTTTAAAAATCACTTTCGGACGAATGAAACAAGCTCATTGAATTGATCCGCCAGTTCCATTTTCTCTGAAAAACTAAATCTTTCGCAACAGCAATAATGCGAAAAATCCTACAACGTATTGAGTAATGGCACCGGAGTTTCTCTTAATCAATATTTCTTACATGATTGGAATATCTATCCTTCTTCAATATGAATAATTATGGGCATTTGTCTCAATCTCTCAAACTAGTTTTGAGCATTTTAATATTTACTCTATATCAAAATATAAACCATATTACATTTGACCATTAATTAAGCTATATCAATAGTAAATCTAATCAATAAACTCAATATTTGGTAAATAACTATATGTAGTTGATGATGGGAAAGTTAGCTATTTTGAAGGAAAAGAAGGAATGGAAAGAGAATAATTTCACTTTCATGTGGACTGATATTACATTCATCACAGATTATCGTGAAAATGTCTTGTACCTCGTAGTTTCAGGCAGTTATGGTTCTAGGAAGCATATGCGAAATCTAGAAAAAAACTATTCGTTCGTCATGAACTAGTAAGTTTGCTAGACTCCTATCGGTGGTACCCTTACATGTTTCAGATCTTCTCCAAAATACCATTCACAAGCAAGGTGCTTACGATAACCTCCTCAAGCACTCCTACTATTATATACGCATCGTTTAACTGAATAACAAAGCCTAGCCTTACTCCTAAACTACACTGCAGAAAAAAAAAGCCTTGTGCACTTCTCGTTTACTAGCCAAAGCCCCCCTTTGGAATTAGCTCAACTTCGACTAAATTCGAACAAGCAAGTTAGATGGTCTCAACCGAATTAAGGAACATATACATATTCAGTCTGGACAGGGTTTAATAATACTAATTATTACCATTTTTAATCAAAACCCTTCATTCGTCAATTGCTAGTTTGAATATCCCCGAGTAGAGAGGAGAGTAAAGTATGCAAGTAGCCTTAAACCCTATTTCTGTTCGTGGGAAGTGGGATGCTAGTAGAAGTGTTTACTTAACATTCCCTATTATAGTAATATCAAAATGTTGCAACATGGGGATATAGTCGAAATATGTGTCGTGTGATGTCCAATTTAAATTTATATCAAAAATTTCCTAATCGGTTAAAGAGTTACAGTTATTTGTTTTCCTGATCGGGAAATGTTATTTGCATCTTCAGTTAAAATATACAACAAAATATATACGAATAGTCAAAATAATGTCTACTTTCGGTAATAAAATAGAGTTGGTATATTCGTCTCCTCTAATTGAGCTAATGAGACTTAGATTGGCAGTCCTTGTAATGAGAAAATTTATTACAGCAAGTATCTATAAATACTTGGGAAAGTATTTCGAAATTAAGACCAAAATTTTAGAACATCTACAATATTTTTCAGAACCAGGAAAATACTAAGGATTAAAGGATTCTAAACTTCGTATAATGAAATTCTCAACTACTTCCCTTACTCTCGCTTTAGCATTGGCTGCCTCTGTCAACGCTGCTCCAGCCACTTACGGTTCCACCGGTTCCGAAGTTTCCAAGAGAGACACTGCCAATCTTGAAAGTGCTATTGCTTTATTGAATGAGCACAAGGCCAAGAGAGGTTCAATTCCAGTCACTGATCTTGCTACCAGAGAAAGTGCAATTGTCACCAAAGTTTTAGAATACATCAAGGACACCGATCTTTCCGGAAAAATTCTTATCTACTTTACTACTAACTCTTACTTCGCTCCAATCGTGAAGAATGAAATTGTTAAATTGGTCAAAAATGGTACCATTAATGTCGCTACCTTGTTCAAGTCCTTAAACGACTCTGGTTTAGCTGCTAGTGTTATTGAAGATCTTATCAATGATTGTGCATTCTACCAAGAAATTTACAAGTTAGCTGAAGGATACATTAGTGGTTTAGTTGGCAAAATTAAGGCCAAAATCACTGGTTCCAGTAGCTCTAAGAGAGAACTTGCTCCTCAACCTGCTCTTGAAACCAGAGCTGACAATGAAAGTGAAATTCTTACTTCTTTGATGGAATCATTAAAGGACTCTGGTTTAGCTAACCAAGTTGTTGAAGAATTGGTCGTTAACAAGGGTTTCTTGGACTTCGGTGCTTCATTGATCAAGCAAATGATTCAGCAAAAGGCTTTGACCTTAGGTCAATTAGTCGATGCCATTAAGGACTCTGGTTTAATTCCTTCCTTATTCAAGCAATTCTTCACCCTTGACACCTTGAAGGATGTTACCGTCACTGCCTTAGCTGCTGCTCGTGGTTGTCAAAGTTCTAGTGCTAGCCCAACCTCTAGCACTGGTTCCACTCCAACCACTGGTGGTACTACTCCAACCACCACTGGTGGAAGTGGTGAACCATCTACCAACCCATCTTGTAAGAAGAGAAAGAGATCTTACTACTAGATTCATAGCACAAATTGGTGACAAAAACACAGTTTTCATTAAACTAAAAACTACAGAATTATTACCCAAACCAACCTTATGTACTGATATCCTACCTATAGGATTTTAATATTTATTAACATTTCTTATGTTTCTCATTTTTAAAAAAAAAGTTGATGTTATAAGTGTTAGGGCTAGCATATTGCTGCCGGACGGCTGTATTTAGCTATAACTAACTCTTATGATGATTCTATCTTTCTTCTTTCGTGCTATTGCTAGCATTTTCTTATTAGTTTTCGTGATGTTATCCTTTATAGGTCAGTATCAGTTTTAATAAATGTTTTGTAAATTATTATCTTTTTGTAAGTTTTTTTAATATTATTGATTTTTTGCAGTAATTGCAATTTTACAGTTCATACCAAGGATCTTATTATTTGCTTACTTATATATCTTATTTGAAGCAACTAACTATCCCCATGATAGTTATGGACTTATGAACATCCAGTATGAACCAATATTTTAGATTATGTATCATTAGTATCAAATATTTATTCAATTATTATATTTTACATAAAAAACTGTTATTTAAATAGAGGGCGTGTGGCGTAGTTGGTAGCGCGTCTGCCTTGCAAGCAGAAGGTCACTGGTTCGATTCCTGTCTCGTCCATTTATTTTATTACTTTTTTTTTTTTTGACTTATAAGTCCAGCCTATACCTCCTACTCATACTTTTTAATAGAATGATTCTTACTCTTACTATATCGAGCTACTATTTTATTTACTGTTCCAATTCCTTGATCTCTTATAGACTTGAACCAGAGGAATAATCTCTAAACATCACGTGACAAAATCTTGCATTTTTTAGTTTTGTTATGATTAACGCGTTGTTATAGTAGGTTGTAGTTTTTTACTAGGAAGTTTATAAGATCTAACCACTGATTAAAATGCCGGGGTATGTATCTATATATCAAGAGACTAGGATTACACATTACTAACTTGTCCAATAGAGAAACCATTACATTTCAAGCAGGCCAATGTGGTAATCAAGTTGGGCTTCAATATTGGAACCAATTGGCATCTGAACATGGAATATCACCAGATGGGGAAATATTACCATACCCAAATGAAGCATTACAATATGAGAATGAACAGGGTCAACCTTCAAAAGTGGATAGACAGGACAGACCAGATTTGTTTTTCACGCTATCGAATTCTAACAAATACACCCCCAGATCGATATTAATTGATTTAGAGCCGTCTGTTATTAACAAATGTACTAACGACATGCCCATGTTCAACCCAAGGAATATTCATCTTAGTGAACAGGGGAACGGTGCAGCTAACAATTGGCAATATGGATATACATACGGTTTACAATATCAAGAAGAATTGATCAATTTGATAGATCGAGAATGTGATAAATGTGAGAATTTGTCCACATTTCAATTAATGCATAGTGTTGCTGGAGGTACCGGGTCAGGGGTAGGGTCTTTGTTACTAGAGTTATTAAACGATAGATACGGAAGCAAAAAAATGCTAAACACATTCCTGATTTTTCCATCGAATGACAAGACTTCAGACGTAGTTGTTCAGCCATACAATACATTGTTGACCTTGAAGCGTTTAATTGATTATAGTGATGGGACATTTGTTTTTGATAATGATGCTCTTAACAGTATTGAAAATTCTTTATTTGGAATCTCATCAACTATCTCAAACGATACATTGAATAATAGAAGTAATAGTGCATTCGAAGGTGCTAATAAATTAATTTCTTTTGTTCTGGCAAGTGTATCTAATCCTTTGAGATTTCCTACTTACATGTATAGCTCGAACGAATCAATCCTATCAACTTTAATTCCATCACCAGATTTAAAGTTCTTGTCCACTTCAATAGCACCATTTGCTAATTTATCCAATTTTGACCAACAAGTAACCAAATACAACTTCACCAACCTTAATGAATATGATATCCTTTTAGAATTATTGAATGACAGATATAAGATGAATAAAGTTAATGAACCAATCCAATATATATCAATGTTGAACTATTTGATTGGTAATAATTTGAATCAGCTTGAAATCCGCAAGGGAACCATAAGAGCCCAGCAAAGAGTGTCATTTGTTCCTTGGACATCATCGTCGATACATTTAGTCAATTGTCAAAAATCTCCATTTATAAATTCGGGTAAGCAACTGCAAAATAGCAAAAATTTAAATGGTATACAAATTTCAAATAATACATCAATAATTCATGTTTTCAGTAAAATAGTGAAACAATTTGACCTTCTTGCCAAAAGAGAGGCATATGTTAACTATTATACTGAATCGAATGAGCGAGAAGAAAGGTTGCGAGTGTTAGATTTATTCAACGAGTGCAGAGAAAGCGTGGTTAATGTTATTGATGAATATAAGGCTTGTCAATCAATGAGCTACCTAGAAGATGAAATTCTAGAGAATGATGAACTTATGTGAATTAATAATTGTATAATAGAAATGGTAATGGCTTAATAATATGTCAAATGTAGTCTAACGAAATGGTTGCGAAGATAAATCATCATAGCATTTACAACCAGCTATAATTACTATACTACTTGTATAGGTGAATAGTGTTTACTTCTTATAACTTGTAATATAATATAGAAAGTGAATTTTTGTAACAACAAAAAGTCTCGTGCGCCCCCCCTTCCTGAAGTTCATACAAAAATATTCATTGATATCTATATTTATTAATTAATCTATTAACAATAAATAGGAAATAACACATACTGATAAGGTATAAGGTAAAAGATGTCATTTAATTTTTCTAACTTTACTAAAGACTTGAAGAATTTGGGAGATAGATTTACGAACGATTTCAATAATGAATTCTTACCGTTAGCTCAAAGAACCTCTCGTATGGTTCAAGAAAGGATCGGGAAAGTTAATGTCGACGACATTAGTCAATTACCTTCAGAATACGTTGATTTAGCAGCGAAGTGTAATAATATTGAAAAATTATATAAGAATGTGTTAAAGATCTCTACAACATACGAAAATGAAAGCTATGATTATCCAACCAACTTGCAAGAGTCGTTTACAGAATTTGGCAAGAATTTTGGCGACAGAGTGTCAAATTTATCTAAGGCTACCACCCCAGCTGAAGCACAAGCAGCATTAATTAATCCAACTACAGGAGAATTTAAACCCCCTAAAACATTATACCATGCATTGTCTCGTGCAACTGATGGGTCGATCTTAACCTCAGGTGAACATGATCAAGACCCATTGGTGAAAGGGTTAGATTTGTACTCTTCCAATTTGAACAAGATTGGAAATGCTAGATTAGGTCAAGATCAATTGATCAATACTAAATTCAATAAACCACTTAGCACCACGTTACGTCAATTGATATCGCAAAGTAACAACATCCAGAAGAAAGTTGAGCAGAAGAGAATTGATTATGATTTGGCACGTATGAACTTGACCAATTGCTCTAACCCTTCAAAGGAATCTAATTTACGTGTTATTATGGAAAATGCAGAGGATGAATTTGCTAATACAGTCGAAGACGCTATTAACATCTTACAAAATGTTTTGGAAAACGCAAAACCTTTAGAGGAATTCCTGGAATTGATTAAAGCTCAATTGGCGTACCACAAGTTAGCTGCTGAATTATTAGGTGGAATGGTAGGTGATATGGAAGGCTTTATCGAAGAAAATTCTAAATTGTCTAACGCAGGGGGAAATGGAAATAGTGGTAGAGAATCTGGAGATTTTGAAATTTAAAATTTAATTTAGATTGTGTTTATGCCAATTATTGTATTGATCTTTTTTTATTCTTTTTGAAATAAATAAATTCTATAAATTTTTAATAAACTAAAAGGCTATTTTGCCTGTCGAAGAATACAATGAATCGAATTACGCTGATTTCCAATATATACAAGTGGAGTCTAAGTCATTTTTAAAGATTCTAATCGAGTATCCACCGCACTTTCTGGTTGAGTCGAGAACGTATAAACACCTTCTAAAAGCTTCGCATGAATGGATTGTAAAGCTCTCAAAGTATCTTTTGCATTAATAACTGCAGAAATGTTAATTTCATTAGCACCTTGTGAAATCATTTCAATATTAATTTTTTCATCAGCTAGCACCTTAAACATATTTCCTGCTATGCCAATAAAATTTACCATTTGCTTTCCAACTAAAGAAACGATAGTCATATTTCTGGTTACATCAACAGTACCCATTTTACGTAATTCCCTTAACGCATTCTTCAAGTGTATCTCTTGATCGGGTTGGATTTGCAAGGCCATGGAAACATGAACTTCGGATGTAGAAATCAAATCGACAACTAATTTGAAGTTATCTAATGTGGTAAATATATGAGCCAAGAAACCATGCGATAACGTCTTTTTGTTAGAGTGGACATTTATGACTACTATGTCCTGCTTAGCAGTTATAGCAGTTGCAGACTTCTTCTTATGACTAGCGATATAAGAGGTCGACAAAGTTTCATATGCAGCGGGTGGGTGAGGTGGAGTTTCTTCACCTTTTCTAGCCAAATTATCAGGGAAAATAACAGTTCCACTTCCCCTAGGATTTGTGACGTTTTTAATTCTAATGGGGATCTTAGCCTTAATAACTTGTTCCATTGTGAATGGATGAATGACTTCAGAACCATAATAAGTTAATTCAGCGGCTTCTTCTGGTGTGACACTATCCAATAATCTTGCATTTGGGACTTTTCTTGGGTCTGCAGTAAATATACCATCAACTTCCTTCCACACTTGTAATTCTTCAGCTTGTGTACCAACGGCAACCAATGCTGCGCATAAATCGGTATAACCTCTTCCAACACCATTTAATAAACCACCTGGAACAACACCAAAATAGCCAGTGAGAACAGGGACAACATCATTATCAAGACTAAGTACCCTTCTACCCAATTCTGTTGAAAGGTATTTATAGAAATTTGCATCGAAGCCATTAGAGAAATCATAGTCTAATGGAATGATGTCTGATAAGTCGATATACACAGATTTTAAACCACGATCATTCATTAATGCAGCCATGAATAAACACGACAACTTTTCACCAACTGACATGATCGAGTCTAGGGTTCTTGGACTTATTTCACCAATAACCTGACATGCCTTGAGCAATTCTTGCGCTCTCTCTAATTCTTTCGTAGTATCTCTTATTAATTGTTTTTGAATTCCAGAATCAGCAATACGGCTCCTCGCATTATTAATATGGTCTTCAGCAATGATATCCAATATTGTTTTGAACTCGCCATTGTCTGATGCTAAATCAGCCGATTTAATCAATCTGGATGTAGTACCTTCACTCTTAGTGTTTGAAGATCTTGCTGAACAAACAACTGCGACTCTGTTTTGTCGACTGAATACTTTAGCAATATCGTCCACAATATTTTCTGGGAATTTACCAACAGAGGTACCACCGAATTTCTGAACAATCCAGTTCGAAGTTTTATTCACGGTCTTGAAATCGAGAACTGAATTATAAGACAGCGCTGATAATGGAGGTGAGTTAACCATATCTATATGTTTGCATGCAAAATTTGTACGTATATATTAATATAACGTTATTAGTTAGGACGTACAGTAGGAATTGTCTGTTTAATAGGAAAGTGAAAAACTTATATATGATTCAAACAATTTTTTATGAGTCAACCGGAGAGCTCACCGATAAAGGCGCACGTGAAGCTACGAAATTTTTCAGAAATTCAAGCGATGATTCTATATAGAGATAACTAGACCCTGTAAGTAAACAGAAATGTCAGAGAAGAGAGTTGCAGAAGAAGGTCGTAATGATGATACCAAGAAGCTGAATACCACATATAACAAGGAAGATATTTATGCTTTCTTTAATTCTCAAATATGGAATAGTGAATTTCAAGATGACTTAAAGGAACAAGTTGAAGAAAGTCAGCCATTTCGTTGGGGCACTATCAAGGAACTCATGGATGACACTTTGCTTAGACAAGTACGCAAGGAAGTGTTGAATGAAATTGCATTTACTAAGAAAGAAACGGACATTTATAAAGTTTACCAATCTGGAGATTTGGCGAATTTGTCAGGATTAGATTGGGACGATTTATCTAGATTACCATCGTTGTATAAGTTGCGTTCTGCAATATATTCTGAGGAGTTTCGGGATGTTATTTCCAAAGTTACTGGTTGCGGCAAGCTTAGTGGAAGTAAGACTGATATGTCGATCAACACTTACACTAAGGGATGCCACTTGCTAACCCATGATGATGTTATTGGGTCTAGACGGGTCAGCTTCATTCTTTATTTACCTGACCCTGATAAAATATGGAAGCCTCACTATGGTGGTGGGTTAAGGTTGTTCCCTGCTATTGTACCAAACGTGCCTAAGACTGATCATGAAGTGAAGCTAGTACCACAATTCAATCAAATTGCATTATTTACAGTCCAACCTGGATTGTCGTTCCACGATGTTGAAGAAGTAAGAGTGGATAAACAGAGATTGTCTATTCAAGGGTGGTTTCACATTCCCCAACCAGGGGAGGAGGGATATATACCTGGAGAACAAGAAGAAACCACATCGAGAAGTACTTTACAGCAGTTGCAGAGCAAAGAATTACAAGAGTTTGATTTTCCAAAGCCATTTAGGAATGACATTTCTGTAGAAGAATTAAAATTGCATGAAAATACCGAATCGGAGTTTTCTGAAGACGAATTTCAGTATTTGATAAAGTATTTGAATCCTCTTTACTTAACGAAGCAAAACTTAAGCCAACTCAATGAGATATTCCTCGAAGAATCAGTTGTTGAAATTAAGAATGTATTGAATGAAGAGTTTGCAAACATATTGAAAGAATCGATCAAGACCACTGAGATTGAAAAAAAAACACCAAGCGCTTCCTCGGAAATTACTTTCCCTTGGAAATGTGCAATCCCTCCTCACAAGCAAAGGTTTATGTATATAGATGGTAAGGACGAATTTGAACCATCGGAATCAGGAATCAAGCTCGTAAATAAAGTTGGACCACAAGAGGCACCAAATTTCGAGTTGGTCAAAAGGGCCTCCGTGGAAGAAGTTGAGAAAATGCTAAGCGATCTTGCGACTTTCTTGAAATCGGTTGCTTTCAAAAAATGGTTGATATTTATAACCAGCTTGATACCAACAAGCGAACAAGTTCTATTAAGGCGCTTTAGACCGGGCCATGATTTCATTCTTGCAACTAAGACTGATAAACAATTAGCGAGACAGCATTCGGATGAACTAAATTTGCTCTTGGAAGCGACGTTGAACATAACCCCGACTGCCACGAATCCTAAGAACTGGGAGCTGGGTGAATACGGTGGCTACGAGCTATGTATGTCGTTGAACGAAGACGAAGACAGTGACTTCGAAGACGAAGACCCAGCTATTTACAAAAGTAACGACCCAAATGATGATAGCGTTTTGTATACTAGTCAGTGCAAATGGAACACTTTGTGTTTAATGTTAAGAGATCCGTCTGTGTTGAAATTCGTCAAGTACGTGAGTATTAATGCCAAGGGTTCCAGATGGGATGTCAGTTGTCAATGGAACGTGAAAAGTAATGAAGAAGATCTAGACGAAGGTGAAGAGAAAGATGGTCAGAAATAAAAACCCAGCATAATACCATTTTCTATATAGTTTTTGCAGTAAAAACCAACCTCTACTCGTTAATGCTACTTAATGCAGATATACAAAAAGAAACGGAGCTTCGGCATGTGGTATTACTTCTTGTAGAGGAGAAAAACGATTTTTGAATCTTCAAGCAGAAACATGAAAAATTTATATTCCGGGTAACGAATCGTTAAACGATAAATATTTATTCACAAGATCCAACAAATAAGAAGTTTCACCAACTTTCTTTAGCCAGTAACAAACTATAAGACAGAGATGGCAGAATCAGAGCCTAACCCATTGATCGTATTTGCTACTATTGCGGCAATTATTTCTACTGCCGTAGCGTATTACTTCATTCAACAGAATAGAAAAAACACACCCGTTTTAAAGCCAGCCGAATTCCAAAAGTTCCCCTTAATTGAAAAGACTAGAGTGACTCACAATACATGCGTTTATAGATTTGGATTACCAAAATCCACCGACAGATTAGGTTTGCCTATTGGCCAGCACATTGCTATTGGTGCTACTATCAATGATAAAGAAATAGTTAGGTCGTATACTCCAATCTCCACCGACGACGAATTGGGATACTTCGATTTGTTGATCAAGACCTACGAAAGTGGTAATATTTCGAGACACGTTGAGTCGAAGAAGGTCGGCGAGACAATCGACATCAGAGGTCCTAAAGGGTTCTTCACCTACACCCCTAATATGGTTGAGAAATTTGGGATGATTGCCGGGGGTACTGGTATCACACCAATGTACCAGATATTGACTGCTATTTTGAGAAACCCAGACGATAAAACAAAGATTAGCTTGTTGTACGCTAACGTCACTGAAAGCGATATTTTGTTGAGAGCAGAGTTAGACAAGATGGCCAAAGACTATCCAGATAAATTCGAGCTTTATTACGTTTTGAACGAGGCCCCTAAAAACTGGACCGGTGGTGTTGGTTTCATTACCCCTGAGATCATGGAAAAGCGTTTACCTAAGGCTTCGGATAACACTAACTTATTGTTATGTGGCCCACCCCCAATGATTAGTGCCATGAAGAAGGCCGCTGTTGGATTAGGTTACCCAAAAGCAAAACCTGTCTCCAAATTAGGAGATCAAGTTTTCGTTTTCTAGTTATTTAATTACATATCTTTATATACTATAAACACTTTCTACATCAAGATTCTAATTCTGGAACCACCGTTACTTATTTTTGGCTAAATTAAGGACCGAAGATGATCTTCATAAATCCTGCACATAAAGAATGCAAAATGATGATCACAACACGAGCTATCCGTTCCTATCTGTTTAGATAGAAGAAGTTGATATAGTGAATTCTTTTATACACTTATTAGAGAGCGGATAGATAACAGATATAAAGACTGATATGATAATATTATATTGGTTATCGATAGTAATATTTTTGCTGATTACTGGAGGATCTGCTGTGCCGAGATGGGAAGCAGCGGATAGCTATATTATGAAGACTCTCAAATCAGAGAATGTTGAAGTAGAAAATATCCTTAAATCTCCTACCAAGAATATGCAGCCGATAGTGAGTAGACCAACAAAGGAACAGCGTACTTTGAAAAACGGAGAAATTCCCCAATATGCCATTGATTTTGCCCCTTTGGTCCATTTATACACGGAGGAAAAATATTTACCGTATGATATCAAAGATTATGTTAGTCATTTCTATGCTACATACGCCAACGATACTGTTATTGACGGGACAGAAGAAAATATGACTCTTGAAAAGTTGTCAGAATTGCCTAATTTGCCGGATATTTATTTAACTTCGCGTACCGATTTTACTAAGGACCCCTACTGGATTACCGGAATAAAGAACAAGCCATCATTAATTGATGGGGAAATTAAGGATGCCCCCGCGACGTTGATTGTTGTCGATAAAGGTAATGGATGGGTAGATGCATTCTGGTTCTACTTTTACTCTTTCAACTTAGGACCATTTGTTATGGGATCGGGCCCATATGGGAATCACGTTGGCGACTGGGAACATTCACTAGTGAGATTTTATAATGGCCAGCCTATTATTGTGTGGATGTCAGCTCATGGTGGCGGTGGTGCATACTTCTATCATAATCTAGAGAAATGGGAAATCGATTCGAACCACCCTATTATATTCTCCGCAAGAGGTACCCATGCGAACTATGTTTCGGTCGGACAACACCCCCACGATTTACCCTATGGTATATTATCTGACTTTACAGATAGGGGTCCATTATGGAACCCAACCAAGAATTATTTAGGATATTCATACGATGGTAACTTCGTTTACCCGGTGAAGAATAATTCGAACCCTAAACATGCTGGAAGAGAAGAGAAGTATGGTAATTGGCTTTCTTTTACTGGTAGTTGGGGAGACAAGAAACTAACAGACGATGATCCACGCCAACAACATCTGTTCATAGGTGGTTATAAATACATTAATGGACCACATGGACCTTTGATGAAGAATTTAATTAGGTTAAAAACTTGCGAAAGGCACAAATGGTGGAATTTCTGGAATGGTTGTAATGTTAGAGAAAATATAAAATGGGGAATTGGTGTTGAAAGTGAGGGTTATAATTGCGGTAATGTCTTCCTTAAGATAAAGCCTGTATGGTTTAGAAAGTTGCTTCAAAAGGTTACTTGGGGTGGAGGTTTTTGTTTCATTGTGGATATAATATATGGTTGATCGTGATAGCGAAATTTAATAGGGTTTTTTTATTGCATTTTTATTTATACATGGTTTTAGTTTCTTCTTAATATTTTAGAGTATATAAAGTTCAATAATAATTTAATAATTTATAATTAATGAATCATAGATATGAGTAATACTTTCCCTATGTGCTGCGAAAAAAAGTGTTCCATAATTAAAATTGCCTTGAGATGGAAAAAAAAAAATAAAAAAATTCAAGAACTGTTTTAAGTTATACGACTTTAATGATATTGATTGACTTTGAAGTATAATGAATACCAAAGAAACTGATTCAGCTCAAAGCGACAGTTTTCCACTTGCGGAGTCATCATCTAGTGACCCATCATATTCAGAAAAGAAAGAATATGGTAAATGGCAATCCTTCAAAGACTCATTCAAACGATATGAAGGATACGAAGAAGAAGATATAGACTATGAAAAATTAAGTGACGTTGAAAGGGCGAATATCAAGACTGCCAAATCACCTTTGAAGAGAAAATTAAAATCCAGACACTTGCAAATGATAGCTATTGGTTCATCTATAGGTACTGGACTTTTCATTGGGTCAGGCTCAGCTCTCCATACTGGGGGGCCATTGGGTGTTTTGATTGCATGGGCATTGACAGGCTCGGCTATTTTTTGCACTATTCAGGCTATGGGAGAATTGGCAGTTACATTCCCTATTTCTGGTTCATTCAATGTGTATGCGAGTAGATTTATTGACCCATCTGTTGGATTTGCTGTTGCATGGAATTATTTCTTTCAGTTTTTAGTATTATTACCGTTGGAATTGGTAGCGGGATCCATCACAATGAAATACTGGAATAAGTCTATCAATCCTGATGTTTGGGTTCTTATTTTCTATGTGCTTGTTGTTTCCATTAATTTCTTTGGAGTCAAGGCGTACGGTGAAGCAGAATTTGTCTTTTCATCAATCAAGGTTGTAGCTGTCATTGTATTTATTATAGTATCCATTGTTATAGCTGCCGGTGGTGCCCCCAATGGACACGCCATAGGAGCCAAGTATTGGCATGATCCGGGATTATTTGCTAATGGGTTTAAGGGGGTTAGTTCTGTTTTTGTTACATCTGCATTTTCATTTGGTGGTACAGAACTAGTTGGTTTAACTGCTGCTGAATCAGACAACCCTAGGGTTACCTTGCCAAAAGCTACGAAGCAAGTGTTTTGGAGAATTTTGATGTTCTACATGATTTCATTAACTTTGATCTGCTTCTTGGTTCCTTCTAATTCAGAAAGATTAATGGGATCCAGTTCTGTCGATGTTACTGCATCTCCCTTTGTAATTGCTATTAAGGATGGTGGGATTGGTGGTTTGCCATCAGTCATGAATGCAGTAATTTTGATTTCCGTGATTTCTGTTGGATCATCCTCAGTCTATGCTACTTCTAGAACTTTGACTGCTTTATCAGAACAAGGTTTAGCCCCAAAAATATGTGGATATATTGATCGTGCTGGACGTCCGCTTGTGGCTATTATTATTACCAATGTATTTGGATTATTAAGTTTTATTGCTGCAAGTGGAAAACAAGAAGATGTATTTGATTGGTTACTACTGATTAGTGGATTGAGTTCCATTTTTACATGGTTGTCAATCTGTATTGCACATATAAGATTCAGAAGAGCATTATACGTCCAAGGTAGATCTGCTGAAGAATTGAGTTTTAAATCACAAACTGGCGTTATTGGATCATTTTACGGCGCAATTTTAAATACTTTGGTTCTAATTGCAGAATTTTGGGTTTCCTTATTCCCATTAGGTGAATCACCAAGTGCCGAAGGGTTTTTCGAGAACTACTTAGGATTTGTTGTTTTACTTGTTTTCTATCTTGGGCACAAAATATGGAAGAGGAATTGGATTCTTTGCATTAGAGCCAGTAAAATTGATGTTGATATTGGTCGTAGAGAAACCGATTTAGAAGCAGTGAAAGAAGAAATAGAAGAGGAGAGAGCTATTTTGCGTTCCAAGCCTTTGTATTATAGAATTTACCGTTTCTGGTGTTGAATTATAGACTTAAAATACTAATATACATATTTATTTATTCGCATTGTAGTGTTAGATGGTTATCAGACTTCGCGCATAGACAGGTAAAAAGATGTTTCTAAAAATTAACAGCTTACAGTCTTTTGCAAGTACATTTTACTTTGGTGAATTGCAAGTTTATGTATTGCAACTATACTGTGCCTCCCATTTATGCTAGTAAGGAATTCCAATGTCAACACATCATCCCACTTTTGGGAGGTCTTCGGGTATAGGAAATGTATTTAAGTCATTAACGAAATCATTAAAATCAACTTCCAACAAAAATGTACCAATACTGATAAACCCGACAGTAATAGGTGGTGGAGAAGACCAACATAAATTATTTCAGCAATTACAAAGTGGTCCATTGCCACGAAGGGCGTCAGCAGCCTCTAAAGTAACAGAGAATTTAAAGAAGTATTCTATTTCATCAATTCCTGAAATATGGTATCTCGCTAGGGACATGTGTGATCATAGAATACAGTCTTATATTAGAAGAATTGCACTTGAATTATTGATTGAATGTATCAAGCATGAGGATTCTACATCAGTTAGTAGCAAATTGAAATTCTTTCAAGATATTGTGCATTTTTGCCAATTGAGTGAAAACAAGATAGATCCCGATTTTGATTTATTCTTGAAAGCAATAAGGGTATTGACAAATGATGGAAGGGATATTCATGATTTTAGTATTTATGATCAAGATAAAAACTTTGATAAGTTCATCGAGATGAGTTTATTTGTTTTAGGAAAAACCTCGAAGTATTATACAGATAAGGACACCGAAGAGACCTTGGCAGAAGACAACACATTTCGAAATTTGATAGAAACTGTAAGGTTTACTAAGAATTGTTTGAAATTTAATTTCAGCTTAATGGATGAGAAAACTGTTACCACAACAACTTTTGGAATAATAAAAATAGCATCTCATACCAGCAATACACATATACTTGCTAGTTGCATAGAGTTATTACATTCTATTATTGTGTTTGGAAATATACCAATGTCATGCTTTCCAGATTTGATTAATTTTATCTGTTCAATCTATGGATTAAATGATGAATTGATGGAGTTAAGCTGGGAACTTATTAAAGATCTATGCGTAGAGCCAACATTTCAAATTGTTTTGTCCCAGCTATGTGATATTGTACTGGATAACAATCTTCAGCAATATAAGTCAATGGATTCGACAAATTATTCTAATATATTGTCATCAGTGAGAACTAATATTACAATGAATTCTTATGGTAGCACCAAAGAATCAAGTCGTCCGATTAATACATGCCTTGGGGCAATTCAAATAATTGAGAAGATAAATGTTTTCAGTTGTTTGGAACATAAGACCTTGATAGATTGCTGCCAAGTTTCGATTTTTAAAGCTGCTCAACAGGCTATTTCCTATAATATTCCTATAATCAATAATGCATACTTACGGTCATTTGATAGACTTTTATCAAAAGAAGCGCTGAAAGACTTGAATTCTAGTGTCTCCCTTGAAAAGTTGTTTCCATTTCATCTATGGTATTCTAACAGCTTTTCCCTTTATGATGTTTTAGCAAGTTTGAAATCGAATTCAGAACAGGATACGAGTTATTGGAAATCTATTTGTTTTTCATTACAAGAACTATATGAAAATCATGAATTGCACTCGCCAAAAGACAAATTGGTCAATTTTTACATGCAAAATTATCAATATTTATCCTACGAAAATGTGAAATTTGTATTACAATACTATTCAGAAGAGAAACTATGCTCATTATTGAATCCATTCTGGAAAGAAAATTGCGTGAAGATTTTAGACCACTTCTACTATTCTTCAATGAAATTGGACTCGAATTCTACCAGGATCAATTTGGAAGAGATTAGTGCGCAACAAGAGTCAAGTATAAGACTTGAAACTTTAAAATTAATAAAAGAAGCCTATGATATTTCATTATCAGTCTTTGATGAAAGCATGATGAATTATAGCATCATCTTTGAACTATTTCAAAAATCTAAAAATGAACAAGATGAAATGGTTATAAAATATTTGGCGGACAATTTTTTAGCAGATATTGCTTTGAAGTCGTCATTATCATTTTTTAAAGATCTATGCGGCGTGTTCATGCCCGGGTTTCATTCAAGAAATAATTCAGAAAGATTTAAAAGCTTAGTATCCATTAATTCCTTAGGGTCTTCACAGGCTAGTAGAACTACGGACCAGTATCACCAATTTTCACCTTCATTTTTGAGAATAATTACAAAGTCAATCATAAGGGTTATTCTTATATCTTCCACCGAAGATGGTGCTAAAGCACAAGAAGGATTTAATATGCTCATAATTATATGTCAATATGCATTAGCTAATGATAATACTGATTTGTTATTAATATTGTCTAGATGTTTGGTAAGACTTCGGATTACAAGCGAAAATTTTGTATTTTTTACGACACCAGTTGATATGGATGGACTAGCAACAACGTTTGGAAGGAACACATTGGATAACAATTTTAAGGAAGAAGCAGGATGCAAATGGATATATCCTGAGTCTATTGACTACTTACCTAAACAGTTTTTCAATAAACCTTCCCAAAACTTGAAGTTATTTAACCCTAATAATATGAAATTGATATTTACTGAAAATGATTTTACTATTGATATTTCGAAATGGTTCACCGTTGTTCTAGAAATAATGACGAGGTACATAAATTGGGAAATTTATTCATATATTTGGGCTCATTTTTGTTCTCAACTTGCCAATATGGCGCTTTTTCAGAATAATAATGAACAAATTATCAAATTGAAAACTGTTGTATGTGATCAATTAATGCTCAATTTG
The DNA here is from genome assembly GCA_030583545.1 of Debaryomyces maramus. NCBI lineage: Eukaryota > Fungi > Ascomycota > Pichiomycetes > Serinales > Debaryomycetaceae > Debaryomyces > Debaryomyces maramus. The sequence continues at coordinate 863,438 of JAJMIL010000004.1, forward strand.
CCTTCTACCCTAGCTTTTCCGGAACAAATTACAAAAGCAAATTTACAAGTAGCTTTTGTTCGAACATTATCTGCATTACTAGGATATCATGACATATTTTCGAAGTATGATGAAGATCAAATTATTAAAGCATTACTATTTGGTTTAAGTTCGTGGGAAAAAACTGCAATTCCCTGTATAAACATTCTTACTATTTGCTGTTACCTTATCCCTTTGTCAATTAAAAAATCATTACCGGCAATTTTAAACAAATTACAAACCAGAATAACCAGCGCATTTGCTAGTTCACATACTTTGGAGTTTTTAATGTCGTTAATACATTTACCAACATTAACTTCAAATTTTACTATCGACGAGTTCAAGAGGGTATTTGCTATTGCATTTAAATACATTGAATATTCAAATGACTTGAAAGAACGAAAAACAAGTGATACTAAACAGAACGAGCTTATACAAACTCATGGCGTTGATGCCGAGGTGGACTATACTCCAACAACACAATCTACGGAAATAACCCCTATTTTGTCAGAATATTTACTAGCTCTTTCGTATAATGTGATTTCAAGCTGGTTCTTGAAAATGAATTTAAACGAACGAAGGAAGGTCTCTTCTTTTCTAGTAAGAAACCTCATCTTATTAAGTGAAGATGGGAAACTTTTAGATGATCAAACAATATCATATTTGGATTTGATATCTAGATTTACTCATTCAGATTTGCCGTTAAAGATATTAAATCCATCTAAAGTTAGAGAAAATTGGTTGAAAAGATTGGAAAATTATGACGTCGAAAACTTTATAAGCACAAATATGTGGATTTCGGGGACAAGTATTATTAGTATTGATAGTAACACTATTAATGGTGAATCTTTAGTATCATTTAGAAAGCCTACTGGGGTGTCAATATTTAGAATTGATTTGGATAGTACTATGATACCTGATTCGTTTTCTAATGGAAAGAATAATGGTCTTAAGCAGATAATGAATTCTAACCATATTTTACTCCAAATATTTAATACTTTGGATAAAGATAATAAGTCGAAACCATTACCACTTATCGAAGATCCTGTGACGTCGAGAGCAATATCATCATTCGATAGAATACCTGTAGTCGAATTTCATAAGGTGGGACTTATGTATATTGCACCCAACCAGTCCGAAGAGGTGGAGATTTTAGGGAATAGAATAGGATCACAAGATTATCAAAACTTTTTAGATAATATTGGCCGATTGATAAAATTGAAGAACTGCAAAGATATCTATATTGGGGGGTTAGACAATGAGAATAATACAGATGGTGACTATGCTGTGTTTTGGAATGATAAAACCACTCAATTAATTTTTCATACTGCTACAATGATGGCTGCAAATGAACATGACAGGTATTATGATTTCAAGAAACGGCATATTGGTAATAATTACGTCAATATCTTTTTCGATGAATCAGGATTACCGTTCAACTTCAATATAATAAAGTCACAGTTCAATTTCTTAAATATTGTGATAACGCCTCATACATTATCATCGTCGCTATTTACTGTAAAGAGAGGTGTGAATAATTTGGAATCCAACCCCTCCACTCCTCATGTCCAAGATGGATCTAAAGGCTATCTAGGATCTTCGACTAAGAAATATTTTAAGGTGAAGACTTATAGACGGTCCGGAGTCCCTGGTGTTTTTGCTACTTGCCATTTTAAAATTATTTCAGAAGATCAATTGCCGATATTCATTAGAAATTTAGCTATAGTGGCAGACCTTTTTGCGTCTGTCTGGCACACCAGTGCACGAGGACAGTACACTTCAAATTGGGCCCACAGAGTTAAGCAGATTAACATATTGAAAGAAAAAACCATCCAGGACCACCAAAATTTGAAAGAAGAGCAAGAGCGTAATTTACAAACGTCTTCCAATACTAATTCGGCTGCTAATACGAACACAACCAAGTCATTTCTAGAACAGCTACAATTTGATTCTAATGCCTCTTCAACAAACAGAGAATTTGCTGCACCTGCAAGCAAGTTTGAATATATTGCAGAAGATGAAAATGAACTTTTCTCTATTTTGGAATTCAATTCGTACACTTGAATCGGACGAGCCACAACAATTGTGGCTCTCTTTGCTTGCCTACTTTTTAGCCAGTTTAATAGAACCCATTCTTCGGATTATTAACAATATGTAAAAGAAAACTATGCGTTTGGTGTACACCTATCACCGTTCACTTTCACTTACCTATATAATCCGATATATCTGTTTGCTCATAATCTTGTGACAGCTCCTAAACCTGTCATTATCCAGTCGTAGTTTTTTATCCTTTGTTAAATTGCGAAATATGGAAAAGCTATTGTGCGGCTCGGGATATATAAATAAAAAAAAATATTTGTAATACAATTTCAGTAATACTGAGTTTAAGATCCTTGTACTTAAAAACTTGGCAAAGGGCACCAGCGTAGACATACTGTATGAGGGTTACCTGTGTTTATGAAAGGAGGGCCGAAAAGGCTTTAGAGTCGATTAACAAGACATTATTTGGCGAAAGTGAAGCCATGAATAATTTGGTTGACCAATATAAGAAGCCAGGATTTTCACAGGTTCATATGTTGAACTCGTTGGAAATACTTTATCAAACAATCTTAAGGGGCGGAAAGATAGTAATTTCAGGGATTGGCAAGAGTTATAAAATATCGACAAAGTTGGTTGCAACATTGAACTCGTTGTCGATTCAAGCTGCTGCATTGCACCCAGCAGAAGGGTTGCATGGTGATCTTGGAATAATAAGAGATAATGACTCACTAATATTTGTTACCGCTAGTGGAAATACTCCTGAACTATTGCAATTGTTACCGCATATTTCCAAATCAATACCCATTATTTTATTGACCTGCAATAAAAATTCGAAGCTCTCGGCACATCCACATATCAAGTCCTTATTGTACGCGGACTTGCCAGCACATGTGAACGAAGAATCTCTTCACGGACTCCCGGCTCCGACAGTGTCGGCGACTTTGTCCTTGGTGCTAGCGGATGCAACGATATTGGCCTTATCCGAAATGATTGATGAAGATGCGTCCAGGAGAAAGGTACAATTTTTGAAGAACCATCCTGGAGGTTCTATAGGGGTGGAGTTAGGCCATTTAAATGATAATTTACAGAAGTTAGTAGTGAATGAGTCAGCCGACAGTCAGCATTCATTTTCGATGCAGACTAGTTCCACATCGCTATTAAGTTTAAATCAAATAAGAAAAAGCTTCGATCATATGCCTGACGAGATAAGTGGAACGTCAGTATCTGATGATGATAATTTAATGGAAACAAAAACAATACAGAAAGACTTTAGTTTGCAGAATTTGGTTAATTATTCAAATCCTACTAAGGTGTTAACAATTTCCGAAGGTGAGTTAAAATCGGCCGACTATATCACTGAATCAAAACTATTAAGATGGACGATAATATATGATTTTATTGTGTCAAATAAACAAAATGGTTTGCATTCTGCTATTGATTGTGAATATATTAAAGAGTTATTCAAAACTGAAGTCGGGGATAAAGAGACTAGTGTCGATACATGGAAGATATTTCACGAAAAACTAGTAGATGGGTTTAAGGATGTTGAATTGACTCATTGATAATATTACCTATTAACGATATGATGACATTTTTTTGATTCTTCTTATTTATTTATTTATTTATTTATATATTATTTATTATATTAGGGTGTTAAAAATAAAGCGCCCAAGTTTTTATGTTTCTAACAGACAATTTATTTGAAGTATATATATACATAATTATTAACAGAAGGATAAAAAAAAGCTATAAAAAGAATATAAACAAAATAAGAAGTAATTACACACAGGTGGTGATTTAAAAAACTATATACAAACATACCATAAGTGTAGCTAATAAGATACCCAGCTAAACTATTCATTTATAGTTATAATATAACCATAACAAACTACTTGATTGTTGTGGTATTTTTTTCCTTTAATATTTTCAAGAAGGTTGTTTATGAGTTTGCCATTTAGAAACAAGGACACTTTCTAAATTTTTAATAAATATATCATGACCTTGAAGTCATCATGTACTTTTCTCTGCTTCCACTAAAGCAGTTTCAGCAACAATAATCATCTTTTCAACAGAAGCTAAATGTTTACCATAGTTATTCTTGGAAGAAATCTGTTTCAAGTATTGTCTCAATTTAACTACTAAAATTTTCTTTTCTTCACTTTTAGCATCAAAGCCCTCTACTAATTTTTGAATCACGTAATTCGCATATTGATCTTTCATCATTAAAGCTAATGGCGAATCATCGCTAACAGTTTCAACTGTGTAGTCTTCATTACCAATCATCACTTCATGGAGAATTCTTCTTCTTTGATCCAAGGTTCCAAACTTAATACATTTTTCAATTACATTAGAAGCAAATTTATGTTTCGAAAAGTTGACCACAGAACCCAAAACAACCTTTAAAATTTCCTCACGATCATCTGGATTACCACGTTCCAAAGTATGCTGCATAACATAATTACCATACTGATCTTGGATCAAATAAAAGATGAATCTATTTAATTCACCCAAAATCTTTTTCCTGTCTTGCAGACTCGAATGCTCTAATAATCGTTGAATGACTCTGCAACCATAAGGATGTGTTGACAAATGATAAATTTGATTATCTAAGGCTTCTAAGACAAATTTGATATGTTCAAAGGGAATTGTCTCGATAGACTTTTGAATGACATGGTTACCATTTTGATCCTTAGCACAAACTAAAACATAATCCTTTAATTCTTCAATAATTTGGATTTGTCCTTTTAAGTCAATCGCTTCCAACGCTCTTTGAACGACACGACAACCAAAAGTCTGTAGCGATAGTTCATAAATATGGCCAATCATACCGTCTAGCAAAATTTTCTTTTGTATATTAGATCCATGTTCAAAATACTTTTGAATAACGTAGTTACCGAAAACATCTGTCATAAGATCGTAAGATATATCTCTAATTTCATTAAAGATTACTTCTTTCTCTTCGTCACTAGATTCTGGTAATTTTTGCTGAATAAAACGGGATCCATGTTGATCTTTAGTAAATTCAACAGCGTGACCATAAATATCTTTCAAGTAGTATTCTTTACCCTTGAAATTAGAACGTACTTCTTCAAGTAATGGAGATCTATATATATGATTAGTTCCTTTACCCGATGAACTAGCATTTCTAGAGCCTCCTTTCCGCTTATTACCTGCATTTGGAACAGCTTGGGAAGGACGTGATTGTTGCGGTGGAGTTGGATTTAAAGGAACTTGAGCAGAACCATTCTCAAATAACGGTGGTCCACTTGGATTCCCATTAGTTCCATCAATGGATGGTTGCGTCGTAACTGGAGACATGCCCATTGGTGGTGGAGATTGCTGGTAAACAGAATAAGGATTAAAATGTTGAAACATGAAACCAGCACCTGCAGGGGCCTGGCGGTTCAATCCAATTCCAGGCGTATGGGCGTTTCTTGGAAGATCTTTACGATTATTTTCCACGTTGTTGCTTTCAAGGTTCTTTCCTTCTTCAAAATTTTCCTTATCTTCTGGAACGTTAACTGCATTTGGATCTTCATTTGCACCATAATTCATCAAATTATATAATCCTGGATCCATAAATTGAGGTGGAGGGGATGGGATCATAAATGGAGGTGGACTGAGTGGAGGAGCATTTTGACCGTTACGGACATATGGGTTAAAAGCTTGAGGAGGAATAGGTGCTCCTTGTAAACCATTATTTTCCATAAAATAATTATATGAATTATTAGGGGTGAAAGAAGTAGCAGTAGCAGGATTCCAAAAGTTATGAGGTGCTTGATTAGCACGATTTGTCAGGGGCTGTTCATTTGCGTTACTATTCAAATCTGAATTGACCGACAAGGAAGTAGTCGCCTGTATAGGTGAGCTATTATTATAGTTGTCGATCTTTTCGCTAATAGACTGGTGTCTCGATGTACGAGGAAGGGGCATATTCATATTTTCATTCAAGGAACCTTGTGGAGTGCCCAAAATACCAACATCACCTAATGCGTTCACATTTCCCGATGCATCAGTAGTGTTAAAACTAGTTCTTCTGGAATTTGTCGGTTCAATAGACAAGTTTCCCAAATTGTTTGACAATTCAATATCTCTCGTGGCGTCAGCAACGGAAGAGAACTTCTGCAAAAAGCTGTCTTGGGGCGGGTGTCTACTTGCGATACCACCGCTAATAGACGCCGTTCCAAAATTTAAACGCTGAGGGCCAGAATTATTACCACTGTTTGAGCTCCCTGCATAGCCAGCCACTGGTGCTGTAATTGCAGAAAACGTCCCCTTTTTCAAACCAAATATACTACCATCAATATCACTTCCGTCGTTGAAGGAAATCCTTCTACCCATACCATCTCCATTTACCAGCCCGACCTGGTTAGTGTTTGAATTTGCCAACATTTTGGCAACTTCCGGATCAACTTGATCTAACACTGTCCGGTACTGAGGAGTTCCCGCCGATGTTTGTAACGGCGATGACCCGTTATTTGACCATATTGTTTCCGACGACATCGTTTTCACTCTCACGTACTTTCAAATATTGCTAGCTGTTAAATCTAAAAATGAATGTATTAGCTTATTTTACAACTAAAGCGGATGCACGAGGGTCTCTTGAACGATAGGAATAAAAACCTTGTACTGAGTTATTGCTTGTCTCCCTGTATCTAATAAGGATCCAAGAAGTTATAGATAGTTTTGTGCTTCAATAACCACTTACAATCAATACTAATTTTATTCAAAACAATATAATAGTAGTATGTTTGTCTGTAATCTGTGTATTAATTAAATCCCGAAGGTTATTCACGTCAGAAATTTATTACGTAGTTTTGTGCTCTATTTTTGAAAAGTTTCTATAATGGGTATTAAATAACCATTATTGTTTCTAATCAATACTTATGCCTAAACATTACGCCTAGATGAGTCCAAAATTGTCCAAGGGGGCGTCCAATAGGTTACTTAATTTGCTATATACCACAACTTCTACGGAAGTGGCGACGAAAGTGCCAATAGTTAGTAAATACTTGTACCAACAGGATGAAAATGTCTCAAATGAGAGAACGAAGGGTTCCATACTAGATGGACTTATGGAAAATGAGTGGAAACAGAAGCCGTTGGAAGAGGCGATACGGGACTTGCCGAAGATCGAAGCAGTACGAAAGAAAAGCAATATATTGAAGTTCAACTGTCAGAACTCTTTCATCGGATATAAAGACTTCTATGATATATATCCAATCAACAGAGAACGGAAATATTATCTATCGGACGAGCTTAGGAAAGGGATACAGTTTAAGGTGATTAAGGCAAGGAACCCAATTAACCTTTTACATACGGGGGCATATTATTTGATATTTCCTAGCTATAAGCATGCATGTGTCTACTGGATGGAAACAATTGGTAAGCAGATTAACGGATTCAACCTCAATTTTGAATTTGTTACGGCAGCGGCCAATGAATTAAAATACATGTCGTCACCGTTGTTAGATAATTCAATCAACGATGTGCTACACAACCAAAGCATAAAGCCAAGTAAAACAATTGGGAGCACCCCAATTCAAAATATCTTCCACTATTCACCAAATAAAGCTTCGATAATTGGGCAAATAATGGCTTTGGAAAAAGCGAAGCATGATAATTATGAAGCTCTTGAATTGGATCCAATTTACCCTCCTCTTTTAAGCTTCATAGATGTCAATAGCCGTGTGTCCCTGGTTCTAGTTCGAAATTTACCATTTGGATTATCGAGACATGCATTACCTAAGTTACTATGGGACTATGAATTGGCTCCATTATCAAAGTTCTCAAATTGCTTTACAACAATTGTGAACGATCCCATAAATCAAATCCATTTATGTTTGATTCGGTTTGGAAATAAAGAGAATGCCAAAAGATTCGTTAGAAATTTTCATGGCAGGAAATGGGAAAGCGTACAGTCGGAGAAAGAGAAAAAGATTTATGATCCGATATTATGCGAAATAGTAGATTAATTCTACATGTAAATAGTTATATATGTATAATAGTATATTCATAATATAGGATAAATGGGCAAATAATTTATTGATCTAAATCATCAAGACCTTTCCAGCTAAATCTCACAAGCTCCCAGTTAGAGCTTAATTGCTGCGTACTGCTTGATCCACCATTGATATCCTTTGAAGGGTGCTTGTCGTGTTTTTCAACAATTATATATTTTTCCCATATTCTCTTGTTTTGCCATACTATTATGATGCTATCATTACCAGACCATCCAACGAATCCCACATCATTCATCATGCCATTTTCATTATTTTCAGAATGATACTTATTTGTATTTACGGAACAAAATGACCAGGTTGATTTGAAATAATTTGGGATTGGGATAGGTATGGGCAAATTTCGCAATAAATGCTGTCTATTTACAGGAGCATTTTCATTACGTGTAGTATAATCATTCGTATCGCCAGAAGAGGCAGACATGGGTGATACGTTGTAAACATGTAACGTGTTCTTATCTGACAAAACTGCTAATTTTGAGTCATTATGTGAAAACTTCATTGAAGTGATGATTGCTCTGTCCAAACCCCTTCTAAACTCATATAATAATGCCGTATTATTCGTAGAATGAACTCGAATTATTGTCCCAGTCTCCGATGCAGATGCAATTAGAGTGCCGGACCTATTTAATGCTAAGCAACGAATTTTAGATTTGTGGGCCTTGATAATACTCACTAGGTTTTTCTCTTGTCCACCTGGAGATACATCAACTAATTGAATCTGACCAATTGACCTACCAGGGAATGCAAGTGTTTGGTATTTATTATTATCCTGGGTCCTATTACTTGATGATGATGACGTTAATGATGACGCGGAAGATGCTAAGTTACTACTTAATGAAGTAGTAGAGTTGACAGATAAATCAGCCAAACCGAATTCATTGTCAATTGTTTCATAAGAAGCAAACCGTTTAGGAGGAGACGAGAAGCCGTAAACAAGGATCTGATTCTTCAATACTACGACTATTCTGATTCTAGATAATAAGACATTTAGCACAGGACTCATAAATTCCAAGTTCAAACTATTTTTCCGCTTCAAGTCATCCCAGATTACCAACTTATTATTAGCAAATTTAGGATTCTTACCTCCTCCTACCAAAGCTAAGTAGTTCGTTCTGTGAAGCATCGTGATATGTGCGATTCCCGATGCATTCCCATTCTCATGGAAGTTCCGTTTGACCCGTAAGTCTATTGGGTTCGTATTGTAAACCAAAAACCCATTATCATGTCCAACAGCAAAGCATCCTTGATCTTGATTAAAATTAATATTCAATATTCTAGGTTCTCTTATTTGTAGACTATTAATTATCGGGGTATGTGTATTCATTTAGAAATTGATTCAAGAGTTGTTATCAATGCAGGGGTCCTTCCAGCTGCTTACAAAATTAGGTACAATTAGTTTACCAAATTATATAAGTGGCAACTCAGAACCAACTTAGAAGTACGAAGTAATTGGGAGTATACTATGGAATGTGCCGACTTTTCTATAAACGATGTGTTTAACTGTCATTGTATTTATTGTTTATTATTAGCTTTGTACCTATTTTAGATATTAGCGTAGGCTGCAATCAGGTGATAAGATCTTTGACGATGCAGGTAACATTTTATAACTATATCATAAATATTTCTACTTACATAGTCAATCGCTCTCTATATCCATGACTTCATCTTCTTCATCGCTGGAGTCCTCTCCTTTTTTTAAATCATGAGCAATTAGATTAACATCATTTATCAGATTTCCACTTGTGCGCCTCAGGATAATATTATCACCCAAGACGTCATCTTTTCTTGACATACTAGTCGTCTTATTATGCAAAGGTGTCATGAACTTATTCTTCGATGCAGTTATATCAGCGAGATGCTGACTGGATTTTGCATCGTTTTTCTTTGCTCTATATTGTATAGTAGGTATGTTTAAATCAAATAACCTGTCTGATGTATTTTTCAAAAATAATGAACTATTCGTCTTGTTGGATTCCAAAGCTCTTTTTAATAAGTCTGAGGCAACTGGATCGGACGGCGAGATTGCTAAGGCATCATGCAAAATATCAATGGATTTAAAAATGTTACCTAATTTCAAATAAATGAGACCCATAGCTGATAGAATATTAGAGTCATTGGCATGGCTGATCTTTAGAACCTGATTGAAACATTCTAAAGCCTTATAGGGTCTATTGCCTTTCCTGAAAACATGGCCCAAATTGGCGTGTATCGAAATCCAAATTTTTGAGTCAGAGTTTAAGTGCTTCGCAGCGCCTAGAGCCTCTTGGAAATATAGCTCTGCTTTCATCAAGTCATTCTTATAAAAATTTATGACCCCTAATTCATTCAATACCAACGGATCGGAGTTACATATTTGTGAGGAAACCATTAGGTATTCTTCCGATAAATTCAAATTATTCATTTGTAAATGTTGCATTCCCAAAAATAAATTAGGTAAATGGGAACCGGGAAATAATCTTGCTGCAAATGCATAAGCACTGATGGCCTGTTCGTGTTCCCCTTCGGCAGCAAATGTATGGGCAAATCCGATCCATGCATGCCCAAAATTAGGATTTAATAAAGTCGCCTTACTAAAAAATTTCCGGGCCTCGATTACCTTACTAATAGATAGATAATATACGCCAATAGACAACCATGTCATTGGGCTGTTTGGATGGTTCTCAGCTAATTGATGTGCTTTCAAAAACAATTTGTTTTTACCTCCCAATTCGTGCAAACAACTTAAATAGTTAGGCAATACATTGAAGTTGTATGGGTCTTTTGCTAAGATCTTTTCATAAGTAGCTAAGCATTCATCAAAGTTGCACTGAACATAGAGGTAATCAGCCTTACTTAACAATATATCACAATTTTCTCCCAAGTCATATTCTTCTTTCAATATATTTTCCGCTTCCTCAAATCTTTGTACATTCAAATACTTACTCAATCCTGTTGCGTATAGTAACTTGATTAATTCGTCATTATCATCAGCATCTCTATAATTAAGTGAGGTAATGAACTCCCATTCTTCATTTGGAGTCATTAAATTATTAGATATTAGTTCATTGAATGCTTCGAAGCATTTCACATCTATGAGCACCGCTTCCTTATATGATTCCTTGGCCTTTTCAAAATTATTTTGATTAGCATAGATAAGCCCTCTCAAATAACACATCGACGCTTCTAATTTGATGCCCCCATCACTATTTCTCACTTGATAATTATCATCTTTCCTAAACGGATTAGATTCACCTATTAAATCTAATGCATCATCCCAAAACTCTAATTTTAGGAGACAGTATGCTGCCAAATACCTACAGCTGACCGATTTCTCAAACTCTGGTTTGCTAGTCAATAAGTGCTTGGCTCTTAGGTAATTACCGCTATTAAAATACACTTGAGCTAACCAGAAAGCGTCATTAGGATCATCTGTCAAAGCCAATACCTTGTCTCCTATGTATTCTGCAGTTTTATAATGATGTTGCATCAATGCATCATGTCTCCACAACCTCAACTTCTCTGCCTGTGTTAGCGGTTCCACATCCTGTGCTTCCTTTTGATCTTCATGCAAGTTAGTCTTGTCTAAATTAAAAAACAGTGAATGATTAGATCCTGGCGTGTCAAACAAAGTAGTTGGAGGATTTGGTGGTGTAATGAACAAATCTTGTCGCCGGTTATTGATCACCGGTGAAATAAAGAGTGTAGAATTATGCTGTGATGGCGTCTTTTGATTATGCACCATTTTCCAATTAGGATAATTTCAATCCTCAATTATAATATACTATTATGCTCCAACGATTACCGTTTTATGCTATCTCTCAACACTAATAATTGATGTATGTAGTTAAGCCTGCCGCAAATATTATCAAAACAAAAGCACTAAGATAAATGTCGCAAAAATTGAAGATAGTGCGACATCAATAATTTTTCAGGCTCATCGCTAGATTAACATAAAGAGTTGATGATTTTTTTTTTAATAAATACTAGAATAAGAAGACATAATGGTATCGAAAGGTTCTAAAAAAGTCAAAATAAATGATGGAGAACCAGTAAATAAAGCTACGAAGGAAGACCTACCAAAAAAAACACCCGAAAATGTAGTAGAGGAAACATCATCCTCGAAGAACGTACAATTTCGTATTATGGTGGGATCATACGAACATAATTTGTTATGTGTTTCTGTTCTTTTTAACAAAGGACAACCGGTATTTCAACCAATTTTTCATTTTCAAGCACATTCGTTATCCATTAAGTCAATTGACTTGGCAAAGAGATACTTGGTAACAGGTTCAAACGATGAGCACATAAGAATCTATGATTTACAAAAAAGAAAAGAGTTGGGTACATTGTTAAGTCACCAGGGAACTGTGACTACGCTAAAGTTCTCTAATGAAGGTATATCTGATGAGTCCCAGAAGCACGAATCTACTGATAAGTCTGGGAAGTGGCTCTTGTCGGGGTCAGAAGATGGAAAAATCATTATCTGGAGAACCAAAGACTGGGAAATGTTCAGTACTTTGAAGGGACACCAAGCACGTGTTAATGATTTAGATATTCATCCATCGGGGCGTGTTGCAATTTCAGTTTCTCAGGATCAGACAATCAGGTTATGGAACTTAATGACTGCCAAAAAGGCAGCAGTGTTGAAAATTAAAGGTAGAGTTCATTTGGGACAATGTGGTGAGTTTGTGAGATGGTCTCAAGATGGTAAATATTTTTTGGTTGGCTTGTTGAATCAATTATTGATCTACGAAACATCTAGTGCTAAGATTATCAAAAAGGTAAAATTTGACTCAACATTGATGTGCATGGAAGAATTGATGATAGATAATACAGAATGGCTCGTAACAGGACATTCGAATGGTTGTATTGATTTCTTTAATTTCAAAGAGCAATTGCTCACTGAAAGAAAGCCTGAAGAGAACGAAAAGAATGTTTGGGAAGCTAAAGCTGAAACCGTTCAACCGGTATTTACGTTGAGAGGCCACACTAATCGTATTAAGGGCTTATCGCTCATCCATCATCCTATTGAGACACATAATATACCCTACTTGGTATCTGTCTCATCAGATGGAAAGATAGTTATATGGAATGTTTCTGAATCTATTAGGGATCAAGTGGCTGTATACGATAGTGGTGAAAGATTAAATTGCGTCGTTACATGCCCTGAGAGTATTGAGAAAGTCAATAGTATGAAGAGACGTTATAACCAGATACCAGAGAATGAAGATGTAAACGAATCAGAATACGAAACTGACGGCGAGGAAATCAAGAAAATTATGAAAGGCAAGAAGAAGGGCAAAAAAGGCAAGAAGTCTAAAGTAAGCGTGACATTAGAATAGATTATATATAGCAATAATAGTAATATTTATTTCTCAGAAGAGTTTAAATAATCGAGAATCGAGTTTGTAAACAAGAGCTAATACATCTATTTGTCTAACCTAGCAACGTGTTTATCGAATAATTGTTTAGCCCTAACCCAAACAGGGGACGAATTTCTGTTTGGTAATTCTAATAAAGATGGCATTAAATCTTTTGCAAATGTTTCAGAAGCCTCTCTTGGTAATAATGAAGGTAAATGGTCGATCGAACAAACAGATAATTTTGGACCCGCAGTAGTCTCCACTGGAACCGTAGGATCATTAAAAACGGTTGCAATAGTATACACAGGGATTGGGTTATGTGGGTTTGTTGTATCAGCAGAGACATCAACAATGGTTCTTAATTTTCTGTCTGGAACATTTAAACTTTCATAGCTAATGAATGGAGGAATTGGTTGCGACAAATAAATACAATTTACAAAGATATCGGATTGGACAATTTCTTTAAATGGGCCACCACGAGCTGTTTCTTTCATATCCCATTTAACAAGCTTATCATCTGGAATACCAACCTTTTTGAAAAAATCAATAGCCCCTGAACCACATCTTCCCAAGGCACCAATAACCAAGCATGTTGGATATTCTCCGCCATTATTCTTCAAGGCTTCTTGCAAATCTTTCTTGACATCAGAAATCAAATCATTTTCATTAGGGTATGGTGAAACACCTGGTAAGTTTTCATTGTCACCGTGTGTTTGCTTGAATGCCCAGTCTCTTACCCCAATGGCCGCACCAGCGAAACCAGCGTAATAACCGAAGGCTGCAACTCTTCTACCTTGCTCATTTTCCAAAAACTCCAAATCGTACAAAGTACCGTTACCAGCAGGGAATCTTCCCAACACTTCTTTCCATCCACCTTGATCTTTGTAACAGTGGGCAAATTGAATGTGTTCATGTACTAATGGGAAAGTTTCGTTTTCTGGTAATTCTTTTAAACCATAAATTATTCTGTCTTTAGGAGCATCTTTCCACGATCCTTCAGGCACAATATTAGCACCGACCTTTTCGTACTCTTCAATATCAAATGTTGATTGGGAACTCTTTTCAACGTATACTTTGAAGCCCGCATCCAACAACTGTTTAGTAGTTGATGGGGTCAATGCGGCTCTAGCTTCCAATGGTTTAGTTTCAGCTCTTAAATGTAAAGACACAGGATTTGACATGGTAATAATTGTATATTATATATCGATAATGAATTATGTTATTTTAATTATATTGAATGAAATCACTTGCCTTAAATCTTTGTTCATATTTCATAGAATTCATGCTATGAGTCAATCGCGCCTAAATTTCCTAAATGGGATGATATATGGAGCACTTAGTTTTTGCATGAAAAGTCACTATTTACAATTATTTACAGCTATGTAAATCCCATTACAAGGATCTAATAGTATTTAAGATATGTTGCTTTAAAAGAGGTTTAGCAGCATTCCAATCATCTTCGACATAGGCATCTCCGTATACTTTAAAAAGTTTTTTAATAGTAGTAATTTCAAGTTCATCACTGACTACGCTATTAGCAATTGCTTTCTCTAATAGTAAGTAAGCGAACTCTCTATCATTATGATATAAATTGCAAAGCATTAATGACTCAGTAATCAATCCCGATGGGGATCTGCCAGTAATTTCATTTCTAGATTTCGAGACTATCTGTATGTAATCATTGTATACTTCTAACGATTTATCGAGATCAAATTCAGAATTTGCCAAAATAAGACATTGTAATACTTTAATTGGAATATTTTCCAAAGTTAGTAATGTCTCAGCGATCTTCAAATAATGATGGTTATTCTCTTTAATGGCTTGATAACAGAATGATTGAATTAGCTTGTGTTGGACAAATTCAATACCAAATTTTTCGTGTGTCTGGTAAGTATGAAATTTTGCCAAAGCTAACCTAATATCATTTGTATCCATACCATAAGTTTCAACTAATTTAATTCGCACAAGAATTGATTCTGGAGATTTGTCTATATCTAATTTATTGTGCTCAATATAAGCAAGAATATCCTTACCTAAGTGAAGTACTGCATTAGCATGAAGCTCATAATACTCTGGTTTGTCTCCTGGTATAATTTGGTTATATTCATCAATTAAAAGTTGGAAATTTTTCTTTTCAAGTTCATTCCTTTCATCCATTAACGTCAGACTAACATTTTGAGTCATTGTAACAGCTTTGCAAAATACCTCTTTTGAAATAACCTCTGGATTTTCACGAAATAATTTATTGAATAACCTTAAGAAGGAGAACTCATCTAATTCTAGCTGCATAAGTTTTTCGTTAATAAAAGCATTATCAAGTCCGCTCAAGTCTATACCAGAAATAATATTTTGGTCCTTTAAACCGATAATCAAAATATCAACTAGTCCATTTTCTTTGGTATTTGTCAATTTATTTAAAAGAACCAATGACTTCGCCAATTTTCTGACATCTAGTTCAACTTCATTATCCCTAATCTCGATTTTTTCTCCATTTAGTAACTTTTCTAATATTTTCGAATGTAAGACATCATCTCCTAGAAGTTTACCATGTCTCAAATATAAATCCCATGATGCATCAACTCGACCAGGATTTGCTTCAATTAGACTGGCTAAAGCTTCAGAAGACCACTGATGATTTTCGAATTTCTTCACCGTATGATACAACGAAAAGTCATACTTCAAGCCATGTGCTAGTAAGCCATTTAAAATTTCATGTTTATGGGGAATCTCTACTTTGTCGTTCGACTGTATGAGCTTGATAATGTTGTGTAATGACTCTATCTCATTTGCTTCATCTTCGATTTTTGAATTTGATAAAATTTCATTGATACCGGACAATTGTGTTCTATCGAATTGGGTATTTTGAGATAATTGATTGTATAGGCCAGATATAGTAGGAGGTTTCGTAGAATAACAACGGGCTTTTATACGTAGCAGCCTTATCGATGGACGAATAATTCTGGGTATCATGTCTGATCTATAAAACAATTACTAACGACGAAATTTTTTATTGTGAGAATTTATAAAAAAAAAAATTTATATGTACATGGATAGTCTAATCATGTTTTAAATCTTGTTCCATTTTAGCTAACATCCCCATACCAGTAAAATAATCTTCCCAGTGGTCCTTAACATCTATAGAATCTAACTCCTCAAAGTTAAAGTATTTGCTAATATAATTATCATATCCAATCCATTTATTTTCCACCTCACATTGATAACTCCAACTTGCCTTATAAGCACCTCCGAGAGCACAAGCATTTGGGATCTCGACTTTAAAATTGCCATCAGTTGAGCCTAGGATTGAACCCATTTTCTTGATAATACTGATATTATTGGATGCGCCACCAACATAAAAGACCTTGTGAGGTCTAGAAGTCAATGATTCAAAATTTTGTTTCTTACCATCTGTATATAAGTCACCAAACTTCGCATGCAAGTCGTGATATAGCCTCCTGGAATCAGAATTTTGGGAATCAGAACCTTCTGGATTAGGGGTAGAATTATTTGAATTAGAGCTGGTTAACATAGGGCCAGCTCGTAATCTGCAACTCAATGTTTGCGACTCAACAATAGAACTAACATCTTCCTCGATGTCCCATTCGTTAACATTTACTATCTTATGTTTGTCATCTAACTTACATCTCTTATACTGAGCAGATGCATTAGGAACAATTTCACCTAGAGGAAAGTAAATGCCTAATTCATTATTAAACGTATCAGAAGAATCCAATAATTCGTTGAATTTGTCCCAGCTTTTAGTGTCTTTTACACCATGTTTCTCATTAACAGAATTACGAACTCTTTCTCTTGCTAAAGATCCATTACAGTAGCAAATCATACCCATATAATGGTTTGGCATAGTTGGATGTTTGAACAAATGATATTGAGATGAAGGGTTATAGTTCTCAGTAATCAATAAGACAGTAGTCGAAGTCCCCAATGACGTTAAAATATCATTAGGTGCTAGAGGCAACGAAATAATTGTAGCTAAATTGTCACCAGTAAATGAGTAAATCTTGGCTTCAGGATTAAACCCATACTTTTTAACAAAATATTGAGAAATTTTCCCCGAATTCTGGTAAGAAATAGGTTTAATCTCACCTAACTTCTCCTTCAATTTTTGAGCACCAGACCTGGATTCTTCCTTTGATGCACCATCATGTTTTGGATGAACACCAGCTGCTAATTCCAATAACTCTTCATCATAGTCGTTTTTCGAAATGTCATAAAGATTCATCCCACAAGCCTCAGCTTGTTCGATATTTGTAATTTCACCTAGAAGTATACTTGCCATAAAACTGGAAACTAATGAGATTCTAAAGGTTTTTTGATATTTTTTAGGGTCACTTCTGACAGCTAATTTTCTAATCTGTAAACCAGTGAATCTGTAATGAGCTCTTGAACCAGTGAGTTTTGCTAATTGGTCACTACCTCCAACGGTATCTTCAAATGCTTTAATTTCTTCTCCGGTTGAATGATCTTGCCAATTGGGCGAGTTCTTAAATGTAAATGCATTCTCCAACTGGCTACTAAGAGAATCATTGGCATCTAACTTTTCTAATAGATCGGGCGCATCATTAGACCAGTAAACGGATCCATGCTGTTGACCAGAGCCACTAATTCCTTTGACTTTTTCGAATGGAAATGTTTCTTTCTTCATGATTCCAAATACATGATCAAGAGCATCTAGCCACATTGCAACGGGCGATAATATTTCCCCTGTCTCATCGTTACCGATAACCCCCTTCTCAATTCCGTATTTTTCCTTATATAAATCATCAAATTCAACATGGAATGTTTGCACATGTTGTAAGTTTTCGTCGGTCACAATAATTTTCAATTGCTGGGTCGACAAATCAAACCCTAAGAATAGATCTTTTGAAGTATTATAACTCATACTTAATTTCTAACCACTTGACAGGGTTCTTGTTGTAAATTGGATAATTAGGTAAAGCAACTAATAAGATAATGGCTATCTGGATTACAAACGCAATAACAACGTAAAATAAATCTTGTTTTAAAAAGCCAACAATAAAAGAAATCGGAATAGTTAAATAGTTTAATAAATTAACGTAATGCTCTGCTTTCTCTTGTCCCTTAAAATCAATTGGAAATTCCAAGAAGTCACTAATTGAATCCATTATATCGATGTCGATGTAATTGCTAACCTTTTAGAAACACGTAGAACGCAACAAATTTCGGTGATGTGATCGAATCCAGTTTTGTGTTGTCTTTTGCCATTTCTTTATTTGGGTTCTTCGATCTAGTTACAGAACTATTATACATGTTTGATGCTACATATTGAATCGTTATGATCTACAATTAGAAATTATCATTCAATAATCAATTGAAATAAATAGGGCGTAAAAGTCATTATATAAAACTAATGTTTAAATGATTCATTTTGAACATAATAGTTCAAATCATTATCTATTAATTTTTCTTCTAAGAAATCAGTAATCATGTTATATTTATCTTCATGAATTATTGACATCATTTTGTCGTTGGAGTCAATTTTATCGAACGTAAACTCATAATCCGTAGTACTAAACTCTGGTAAGTTGTAGAACTTGAATGGCTGATCTTTGGTTTTTTTGTCACTAAGCAATGCAGAATTGTTGGTAGAAACGGTCGTAGATCTTGTTAGCGAGGTCATTAAGGAATTTTCTCCGTCGGTTTCAGACATGGCAGACGGAGAGGTTGTTCGTGATATTACCAGTGATTGAATATCTTCATCTTCGTCGTATTCTTCATTATCCAAGTTTATATAGTTGAGGACTTCATCTATTTCTGAGTCAGTATCGTCTATTGGAGAGGATGGCTCGATATTAGGAGTCGGTGTGGTACCAGTACAATATGACAAGTCATTCATATTGCATATTAACTCCTTCATCGGATCGACTTCAACTAACTCGGTAAATGATCTCTTTCTAGCGGTAGTTGTATCTTCCAATAATAAATGATGTGGTAAAGATTGCGGTTTGTTTAATACCAAATGCTTCAAATGCTTGTAATCATGGATCAACGACAATAAATGTGTTTTCAACTGGCAGTTTTCTTCGTCAATAAGCGATATGTTTTTGTTTAATGTATGTGTTTCATTTTTTCCAATCGCTATTGGTTGCTTTCCTTGTTTGATTTGTGTTGGAATTTTACATGGTTGATGATGCGAACTGGATAATTGCTTATTTGATGAGACAGTTGACGGAACCACTGGTTGCTGTATAGGCGATACCGATCTATGCTCTGATATCAGTGGACAAGTCTTAGTTTTTTTTTTCTTCTCTTTACAGACTTCAATCCTTTCATTCATTGGTTTTCGTCCTGGTTTAGGTCTCGGAGGTAAGACCCATTTTTTGGATGTCTTCACCGTTGTTAGTGGAATTGAATTATCTATACCCGTTAGTATTAGCTATATCAATCTCGTGTCGAAAAAGGTTACATACTAATTGGACTATTTATACCTGGAGAATTAGACATATTAATATCAACAGTTCGAACTAATCATTCTATGATGAAAATTTATCAAGTATAGTACAATCCAGTTATACTTGTAAACGAAATAGTTATCTATTCAAGAAAAGATTAATTTCTTGTCTAAATAAAAAACTTTTGGATATAATTTAGAATTTATATATATTGTAACTACCGGACAAACTGCTACTTAAAAACAAGGAGTCTATATTTATGTAATTCCATGTTTCCTTAAAAAAGGTTGAAAAAAAAAAGGTCGCAATGATCCGGATACTCTCGGGTGAAAAATATTAAGTAATTCAATTTTGTTCATCTATGACTGGCTGGTTATCGCAATTTCTATTCTAAACATATACAGCAAAGATATGATCTAAATGACTTCTAGGGATCATAGAAGTCATTTCGAATGTATTGGGACGTTCATAGAGAGATCTGTCGAAGTAGATTTACAAGTTTCGACCCAGATTTTACAAAATGTCTTTACCTGCTCGGCCCAAGGACATAAGCGATATATCCCGAGAGACGTAGAAAAACATTCATAGCACTATGAACCTAGTTTTGAATTCTCGATAGCACAGAGCTCGGTAATTTGAAGTAGCCATACGTCCGTGGATTCGCATTTTCCCGGGTAATTCTGTGCCGCAAATACATGCCTACGCACAATCACGCTTGGCCGGAAACATTAGCGGATCTGGGGTGGGCAACCTTCCGAAAGCCTCGAGAACGATAGCATACGTGGCAATATAAACAATATGCGTTCCATTGCATGCTAAATCTGGAAACGCATGGTAATTATTTCATTGGTCATATTCGGTTGAGTAAAAGTGAACATAAACGAAACGAAGTTTATGTTATCATATATGAACTGCTGATATTTTAAAAAGAGGAAGGAAAGTGGGAACGAACACAGTAATTATGTATTAACTAGTCTGTATATTCGTTCTATAACCCTTATAGGACCTTTTACTTACTCTTTGGCTAGCTACTAACCTTAGCTACCTATGACTAGATCCTAATTTCGTTGATCTTTTTTCTCAAGATTTCGGCGGCTCTTAGCTTTTGTTATATTACACTTGTTGCGATACCCTTCTGTGGCTATTTTTGTGCTTGCAAGGTATATAAAAGCTTGTCAACTTGTTAGAATCAGCATACTTTACTCCGAAGACCGTTTCATCACCAAACTCTTTGTGATATTTCCTTGTAAACGGTCTTCCTAATATTATAGGGTGTACTATCTTAGCGACATATAAACGTAGCTTTACTTTTACATTTCCTATTCCTAATATAGCCTTAACCTCTTTGTTTGTGATATCTTTCTGGCCATATGCTCCTGCTCACACTTTCTCTGGTGCTTCTTGTGTTTCTAAATTCATTTCTTCTACTAATTTAGTTGAAATAATGTTACACTGTGCTCCACTAGCTATTAAAGCAATACTCTGTATCTTTAATAGTGACAGGGATTTTAAATAATGGCATTTCTAGCACATCATTATCTAGGTCAAATGATTCATCTTGAATTTTATTTACCTTCTGTATGTTACTCTTAGCAATCATATCCGAAGAATCTTTTAACATACCCTTTACTATTGCTATATTCGTTACAAAATTCACATCGAATGAATCTTCAAATATATTCCTATAACTTTCTGTATTACCATATAGTTTGGTAATGGTTCTCTTACTTGAGTCCGATTGCTCATAATCAGATTCATGTTCCTTGAAAATATCATCATAAATATCTATTTCTTTCCCAATTGGATTTACTTTACCAATATGTTGAATTTTTAAATGATTAGTTACATTTAATCCTTTATTTGACTTTTTATATAGGTCTTCTTGCAAGTCAAATCTGACCTTATTTGACTGCTTCAGTTTTTTTGACCTATTCGGACAGTTGGCTGCAAAATGGCCATCTTGTTGACAATTAAAACATTTCCGACTTTTTTTCTTACTCGTTTTAATCAGGTCAACTTCCATTCGATCCTTTTGATCTAGCCTTTCTTCATTAATTGGTCTTATTTCTCTGTACCTTCTTTGATAATTCAGATTTCTTATGGATGTTCCTTCCTCTAATTTCTCGTCTAAATTATGGCATATTTCATAGCTTCTTCTAAATTTGTAGGTTCTCTAATTTTAATTTCACATCTTAATGTTGTTTTAAGATTGCTTAAATACGTTGCTAACTTTAATTCTTCAGTAAGTATCTTTTCTGGAAATTCGTCTAGAATTTCAGAGAATCTTTTATTATACATCATAACCTTACCTCTTTGAATACAAGCAGCTAATTTTGCGTATAACTTTTGTATATCAATAGATGGTTTAAATTGATTTTGTAATCTTTCTTCAAATTCGTTGAACGTATCTATCCTATGTAATTCTTGTTCCTGATAAGCTATGAACCATTTTTCTGCAGTTCCTATCATATTTCTTCCCGCAGTTAAAATTATTTGTTCATTTGTTAGGTTGAGTCCTGTTGATATTCTTATAATTTCATCCTGAATTTCTGAGTTTTCATAGTACTTTGGTTGCCATTAAAAGGTTTGACTGTTGCAGTTGCAAGAAAGATTCTTAATTCTCTTTCGTGAGCTTCTTTGTCTCTCCGATAATTTTCTTCTTGCTGTTGTCGATCCCGTCTTTCATTTTCTTGGTCTCTTCTCTTATTTTCTTCTCGAATGAGGTTCATTAACTCAAATATTTGCTCGGGACTCCTTGATGTCATTCTACCTCTTGTCTCTGATTTCCGATCTTGCTTGCGGCGCTACCAATTGTAAGGAAACTGGGGACCAGTATAGTAATTATCTATTAACTAATCTGTATATTCATTCTATAACCTTTATAGAACCTCTTACTTACTCTTTAGCTAACTAATTAACCTTAACTACGTATAACTAGTTCCTAATTTCCTTACTCTTCTTTATTAAGATCTCGGCGGCTATTAGTTCTTATTTATATTCCACTTTTGCAACACCTTTGTGTCTTAGCAGGGTATATAAATGCATGTCCTCTTACAAATTTAGCTAATGGAGGGTTGGCCGAGTGGTCTAAGGCGGCAGACTTAAGATCTGCTGGACGATTGTCCGCGCGAGTTCGAACCTCGCATCCTTCATTATTTTTTTCTTTTTTGCTGCAACTTTATAACTACAAGAAAGATTGATGGGGTGAATCGTTAAATTCCTATAAATTATGAAAATAAACTATAAGGTTTAAGACTTCTAGTGATGAATAGGCATGGAAGTGGATGGTTTTAATACGTCTTCAAAGTTGCTTGTTCTCCATAAACTAGTGATAGTCTTTGGTTGAGTTAAAAACGTAATACCAGACTTACCGTAGAAGTTCAAATCACCCAAGAACGAAGCCTTGTTACCTGTGAATGAAAACATTGGTAATGGGACAGGGATAGGCACATTGACACCGACTTGTCCGCACGCAATGTTTTTCGTGAATTTTTGCGAAGCAGCACCGGAGGATGTGAAAAGGGAAACACCATTACCGTATTTGTTGGCATTCACCAAACTGATGGCTTCATCGAAAGTGTCGACATTAACCACAGATAAGACGGGGGCAAAGATCTCTTCATCGTAAGCTCTAATGCCTGGCTTCACGTTGGTCAAAATGGTGGGTCCCAAAAAGTTACCCTTTTGTAATTTGGCATCGGAAGGCTTGAAGTTTCTACCGTCGAGGATAATCTTTGCACCTTTCTTGATGGAATCATCAATGATTTCGTTCGCTCTAGTCAATGATTCAGGGTTGATCAATGGACCTAAGTCGGCATCTGGGTCGAAACCACTTCCCACTTTCAAAGCGGAAGCATCCTTAGCAATATCTTCAACCCATCCCGCAGTTTCTTTACCCACGGTAACCAACACTGAGATAGCCATACATCTCTGCCCGGCAGCCCCGAAAGCCGCACCGTTAATGGCATTGATGAACTGGTTCTTATCCGCATCCGGCAAGACAATCAAGTGATTCTTGGCCCCCAAGTTGGCCTGGACCCTCTTGCCTAATTTGGTACCCCTTTCGTGTATATACTTACCAGCCTTGTCACCACCGACAAAGGTGATGGCCTTGATTCTTGGATCTTCGATGATCTTGTTCACCGTGTCGTGTTTGCCGTGGACCATGTTCACGACCCCAGGAGGAACACCGGCCTTACTGCACAATTCTGCCAAGATCATGGCTGCACCTGGAACCCTTTCTGAAGGCTTGATAACACAGGTGTTACCTGTGACCAATACCAATGGCAAAGACCACAATGGAACCATGGCAGGGAAGTTGAAGGGACAGATCGAGCCAATCACACCTAATGGTTCCCGCACCGTCTTCGTTTCCATGTCCTTGGCAACTTCTAACGATTGGGCCATCATGTCGTTGGTGACGTTGCACGCAGCTTCCGCTACCTGCAAGCCCCTCAACACGTCCCCCTTTGCGTCTGGGAGTGTCTTTCCCTGTTCTGAAACAATCACTCCCGCAAGTCTATCCATGTTCTCCTTCAATAACTCCACAAACTTGAACGCGATCCCCTGTCTCTTGATCACCGAGTAGTTCTTCCACTCCTCAAACGCCGCTTGCGCCGTCTCCACCGCTTCCTCCAACTCCGCAGCCGTAGATTGTGGAACCTTCAGAATCACCTTGTTCGTGGCTGGATCGTGGATGTCAAACCATGTTTTCGAGTCAGACTTGATGAACTTGTTGTTTATGAATGTTGGCGTTAAATATGGCTCCTTCTCATCATAGTGTTTTGTGGGGTATTTGGTCGTAGTGCTTGTCAAACTGAGGGTGCTGGTAGATTTGAAATTTTTCAACTCTACTTTGCCTCTCTGCAACACCTGGTTGTTTAATCTTGCTCTTATAGTTCTAGAAAGCATATTATATAGTTATATTGTTTTTTTCCACCTTCTAAAATGTGTGGATCGATACTGTTATTTAAATGTTTTTCAAACCGGTTCCGGCTCTCCGTTCTTGTGAGAGGGGAGGAGGCACACAAAGTCTATAGAGTGTCTATGACTTTTCATGAGAGAAGTATGGAACCTATGATGGGGATAGAACCATAAAAGGGTTACCTTTGCTATTGTTGGGCTAACTCGGGTATTACACCTGGCGTGGGGATACACACCCTCCAATCCTGGCATTCTGGTGTTAGCTGAGGACCGGTATATCAATTGATTGATTCAGAGGTGTACGGCAGCTAATGGACAACACAGATGGTGGAATGGCACTTCCTATAAGGCTACAAGATGCGGTGTTAGGGGTTCAAAGCTAGGAACGTCGACCTTGGTTATCTAGGGCGTTAGTTGAATAGCCGGTCGGTAGCCGTCAAACGGAGTGGCTCTTGAGAGAGAGTCAATGTCGTACAGCGACATTGCTGCAAAAAAACGCAGTATGTATGTGAAGTGTTGAAGTATTGAAGTGTTGAACTTCTTGAGTTAGCGAGTTTTGTGAAGAGCTTAAGAGGGACAGTTCATGAAGAGTGAGTCCATGTAGAGAGTGAATTCAGCGAAGCTACTACAGTCAATGAAAAAGGATAGAGTTAATGAATTTTTGTATAGTAAGATCTAATTAACTTGCTTCTAATTATATAGGGCTAAGCTAGGATTTGGAATACATGTTGTCCGGTTATTGGTAACGTTTGTCATGCCACAAGTCATAGTACAAGTCCAAGAGACACGACGTACTCCAGGCCTGGGTTGGGCTCGAATCGGGGCACAATGCGCCATCTTGGTTGGTTAATTCGGTCAAACCGGCCCAGGGGCTTTCCTTGATCCATTTCATGTGGCCTTGCAATCTCTCATTGAGGGCGGTGAGAACGCTGATGGATGGGTCACCCTTGGATGTCTTTCCGTCGGAGGATTCGAGGTGGTGGAACAATAAAAAGGCCCGCAAGAAATAGCCCATGCACCAGACCCATTCGGGGCCTTGGTGGTAGTTTCTGCCCTTGGAGGTTGCAAAGTCCTCGCTGTCCTCGCCGTTGTTGTAGTTGGGTCTATAATTCCAGTCGGCTGGGTCCAAGGTGCGCATGCCAACTGGTCCGCGGATAACCTTATCGGCTAGACGCAAAGCGTGTAAGGCCTGCGAAGGAGTAAATAACTCTGGCGCAACCACCATGGCGATAGGGAAGTTGGCACGCAATTGATAGTCCTCGTACGGCTTGCCGGTCTTGTACAAATCCTTGTACATGCCTCTTCTATTGATGAGGGACGAGTCGAGGTTATATTCGCCGTCCTTCTGTGGGTCTTCAGGAATGTAGTAGCATTTTTCGAAATTTTTCAAAATCAACGATTCCCAATCGCTCAAGGAGATCTTGGTGCCGTCTTCCCGTTCAACTTCGGTGTACTTGAATGAGCCCTCCTTAGCTAAACCGTTAACAAACCTCAAGGCACTCTTGAGTAGCCCTTGAAGCTCGATTGCCGCGCCATCTCTTGGAGTCCCTGGGACACCCTTGGATCCGGCTTTTTCGCTTTCCCCCATCTTATCCATCCAAGTTCCACAATTCAGCTGCGAACCACCGTGGACAAGCCCAGTTTCCCAGTCAATATGTACTTCAACATTGAATCCTTCGTCGGACATTTGGGAATCGAGGTTTGGTCCGGCATTGGCCTCACGGTACTTGATGCCCTTGGCATGACGTTGCAAAATTTCAAAAATAACATCTCTAATGGATGTTTCATAACTGAAGGCCTTGTCATCATCATATGGAATGTACGTATCATCTAAGGGGAACCGTCTTTCTATCTTTTCATCCAAAATTCTCAATCCATCTGGGACACAAGTGACATAATCTTGAATCGATTGAATAAAAAACCACGCAGCATCTCTTGCATTATACCGTGGGTTCCTTCCTGCGTCTAATAAGTTAGGAATTAAACCATGTTTTAATGTTTGAGCAAATCCAAGGATATGCTGTTTCGCATCGTTGTATCTTCCGGGGACAATCAACAACCCTCTAAATGAAATGAAGACGTCTCTTCCCCAACATCTCATATAATCATTACTGAAGTGAGGCAAACCTGCAGCAATACAGGGAACCTGCTCTTTAGCTTTTAACGAGGTCTTTTGCATTTTACCTACCATCTGCACGGATGTTAAAGCCAAGCTCTGAACAAAATTTGTAGCAGTCTGAATTTCCTTTGGAAGCTGTCTTAAAATTCTAAATCTACATGCTTCGTATGCAATTCCTATAACTAGGGCAAAATAGTGTGGTCTAAGGAAATAAGGCACAATCCTGATAGCATCAATTCTAGAAGTTAGCCAATCTTGGAATTTCTTTAATGGTTCCGAGTCCTTTGAATATTTTTCTAACCTATTAATAACATAATCAAAGGCCCATTCCCCTTCTCTAAGATGGTTAGAGAGAGGGTGTGCAAGGTCATTTTGCCAAATCATATTCTTTAATACAGAATTCCAACCTTCCAAACCGGCGTACACTAAAGTTCCATAGTTAGGAATAGTATATACACCCTCTGAACCATTACTGGCATCACGTTCTTCAGGTTCCGCACGGTACATTATCGCATTCAAATCATACAAATCCAAATCCAAAGATGCTTCCACAGCACCTTCCTTAACAAATTCATCCAACGATAAATCAACATGTGGAATTTCAGTTGAAAATACAGCAATTGAACCCGGAATAAAGCTATCATTAACGTGGATGTACGAGTCCTTATCCTTATATTCAATATCTGGAGCAGGGAGTTCTTCTAACTTTACTGGTATACCAGTCAATTTCTTTTCATCGTTTTGATGTTCACCTTCCTTTCTCAAAGTGTATGCAAATTCATTCTTCACTTTAGTACCACCCAAAACAGGTGGTTTAAGTGTCTGCGAATCTTGATTATCGTTAAATTTAGTTCTTGCAATCAAGAACCACCCTTTTCCTGTTCTTGCATTGTGCCTTTGAATGGTAATGTATTGTCCCTCGTGGTGGATATACATTTCATGATCTCTTAGAATATCCTCACTTTCAATGGCAAGACTTTTCCTTATGGCGTGCAACTTTTGCTTGACTAAGCCAATACCGTTCTCACCGTAGGTGTACTTTCTAGTTTCTTGTACAACATCTAGTAATTCTGGATAGCATTCATCAAATCCAAAAACAGAACCAATTGCTGATGAACAGAATGCCACTAAAGCAGCTGTTGGTAGTGTGTCTTCAACTGTTCTCTTTTGAGCTGGCATTTCATTATCGTGAGTACAATCCATAAATAAAGCATGAGGAGCTTGCGTAGTTAAAGTCTTCGGAATTTCTAATTCAGAGCATGAATCTGGATATTTCTTACTATCGGGCTCCTTTTCAGCAGGATAAGCAAATTCATCCAATGGTAACCAAGTGAAGGATCCAATTGGCCTACCTCCATGTTTATGGACGAGTCTTGATAATTCGGATACTTCCCCTGCTTGCATTGCTTCTCTAATAAGACTATTGATACCTAACCTTTCAACAAAAATCTTATCCATTTCTTCAGAGCCACTGAATAATTCAGCAACAACATATAAGTCGGGATTTACTGACCTTGCAGCATCTAATAATGCTTCCCCGACATGTAATGGTGTTGAGTGGCAATTATCAATTCTAAAGCCATTGAAAATGGATGCACATTGCTTCGTATACGCGATCATACGTTCCCATAAATGAGGAGAGTCTTCTGGTCCATTCCCGTATCTTAATTTAATACAATCACTCCAAATTACAACTTCTCTTCTCAAGTACGCTTTCGATTCTTCTGAAGCAAAGTCTTGCAAAGGATTTCCACCCCAAATCCACCCGTTGTTTGCCAATGCAGTTTCATTTCCATTTTCATCTTTGAATCTAGTAAAATAAGCCTCTGTCAACGGAGCTTCCTCGGTAACTGGGCCTAGCTTTGGTCCATTAGAGTCAATTCTCAAATATCTAATCCTATCTGACAATTGCGCCTTAATAGATTTGATATCACTATCATAAGCCAGATACAAGTTTAAGTTGATTTCATCAATTATTGTAGACGTCTTTTCAGAAATTGCGTCAAATGTAACATCTTTTGACTCATTTTCAATTAAAGCAAACAAAACTGCCAAAAATTTAACGGGATCCAATCTATTGCTGAATCTGTTATCGAAGACTATGTCATCATTTGTGTTACATGTTTCTAAGGTGTACTTTGCCAATTGTTTAATATTACCCGTATCAACGTTTGACGGAATCTTCACAGGATCGATTTTCTTACTGTCATTCTTGAAAGTCTTCTCAAGTTGGTTGGTAGTATCAGCCTTATCGAAGACATAATATTGCCACAATTTTAAAGGATCTAAAACGTGTTCCGAAATACCCCCGATAATAGCCTTCAAGTCTTCTTGTGATTTTATGTCGGTCGGTAAATTATATTGGTCCAAATTTCTAGAAAACTCGAGTAATTTACTGTCTAACTCGATAGCTGCCTTTAAATGCGGAGAATTTTCTGCGTTGTACCCAGCATCTGGAAATTCTCTGATCCATGAAGAATTATCAGCAGTGTGGTTCCAAACAACATCTGTTAATGATAAGAGACTATTTTTATCTAATGTTTCCTTGATGAATTTGACAGCTTCATCATTGCTCTCAAACAAATTTGGATCGAACTTCAACTGATCGTAAATTGAGTAGGGAGAATTAGATACACCCCGTTCTTGTAAAGGTGTGAAATGAATCATATTATAACCCTTTTTATTGATATCTTTAAAGAATGCGTCCCATTTATCTAAAGACCCCACCCACTTAGATACAATGGATTGGATGTTAATGGCATTGAATGGTACGAACTCTCCCTTGATACTCAAGTTCGGTGGAACATTGAAGTAAAACTTGTCAGTGAACGTTTCCTTGTTATCACCATCTTCGTAGCGTATATAATAACAATAAGATCCAGGTTTATGAATTGGAATTTTCACTGTAATATCTTGATGGAAAGAACTCGTGAGAGGAAGCTCTTGGAATTTTTGTCTATTAAATTCATTCGAGTATTCGAGCGGCACATTTGTAAATAGCTTTCCGTTCTTCGTTACAGTCGAAGCTGCATTCAATTTTAATAATAAATTGAACAAAACATCCCCTTTTTGGTATTTTTCAGGTACTGGAACTGAGGGAAGTATTAATACGCCATTCTGTATGGATTCATTATTAACAGGTTCTCCATTATTGGATAGCCGAAGAAGGATTGTACGCTCTGGCATTATGTATGCTGGTACTAGAAATATAACCTTTCAACTACTGGTGTTAAATATAGCGTTATTATACCCTTGTCTCTGGATTGCTGTAAATTTGAATGCGGGAGTGCCCCACCTAATATGCAACACCAAATTTTTCAGCAATTTATTATCAAACTACATGATTTACATCGTAGCTATTACAGAATTGTATACTCATCTACTTAGGATCCATTTGTTATATGAAATAGAAATAGTAGATATAGGTTTCTTTAATAAAAAAAAAAAAAGAAGCTTCCCCACCAGGAGTCGAACCTGGAATCTTCTGGTTCCAGAAGTGGTTACAAAATCGTAGCCAGACGCCTTGACCATTGGGCCATGAGGAACGAAGCTTAACTCAGAATTGAATACCTGTGTAATATTAGTTGTCAGTAGAATTTTATTATAGATAACATATATGACTTTTAAACGTTCTTATTTCGGAAAATACTATCAGTGGGTTATAAATCATGGATCGAAATTGGAAGAAAGAAGTATACTTTGTCATATGGTAAAGTTTCAGTAGCATGTAAACTCGCCATAATTAAGAGTGCGGCTCATTTGCAATTTTTTTTTTTATAGATAAATACTTACTTACATAAATACTACTTCTCCAGGGTATTGGTTCACAAATCACAAATCGTGAAATGGAGTCTTCGGATACAAGATCCATATCATCTAGGGCTTCGTCGTCGTCAGCCCGACCTAAAAATTATGTATGTGACCAACCAGGATGCGAGAAAGCATACTCTAAGCCATCGCTATTGGAACAACATAAACGATCACATACCAATGAAAGACCATTTAAATGCTCTGCACCAGGGTGTGAGAAATCATTCTTGAGGAAATCTCATTTACAGGCACATTCGGTATCCCATGAGGGCGAAGAAAGTAAACCGTTCCAGTGTTCTATCTGCGGAAAGGGTGTTAATACGCAGCAGCATTTGAAGAGACATGAAATTACACATACAAAATCGTTTGTCTGTCATTTTGAAGGGTGCCTGGAGTCATTTTATAAGCACCAATCTCTTAGACACCATGTATTATCGGTCCATGAGAAGAAGTTGACTTGTCATAAATGTAACAAATCATTCAATCGTCCTTATCGATTGGCTCAACATAATATAAAGTATCATAGTGATTCGCCTGCTTATCAATGTGACCACCAAGGATGTTTTGGAAACTTTAAAACCTGGTCTGCTTTACAACTACACATAAAGACTGAGCATCCGAAATTGAAGTGTTCAATATGTGGAAAAGGATGCGTTGGGAAGAAGGGTCTCAAATCACATATGAATATTCATGATGAAGAAAAAATGGTGAAGTTGTGGAATTGTAAATACTGTAACATGGGAAAATTTGTTAAGAAAGTTGACTTGATCGAGCACTACAACATTTATCACGACCGAAACCTTCCTGAAGACTTGTTGAATGCCAATGAAAGAGAACAATTAGATAATTTATTGAACGAAAAAGATACAGGCCCAAGCAGTTGGAATAACCTTGGAAGTTTGCCAAATGGGTTTGTCCAAGTTTTATCAGATGAGGAAGATGATGACGTTGAATTGCATGAGTATAATACTAATGGCATACATGATTCGCAAAAGTCAATGAAGTCCTTAAACACAACATTAGATTCTGGAAAATCTTCAATTGTTGATTTAATTCTGAGTAACTACCTGAAGCGAAAAATTCCATGCCCAAAGCGGAATTGTGATAGAATGTTCAGCCGTGAATATGATCTTAGAAGACATTTACAATGGCATGAATCCCATTTACAGAAAATTGAGTCATTTTTGGAATCGCTTGAACACGATGAAAGAAACGAAGGCAAATTAGCCTCAACTGGATCGAGTTCTATAAAGAGAGGTATTGTAGAGGTTGAAAATTTAGAATCTTCCACAGCTTCTTCCCAAAAACGGCAAGTAATAAATAGCCGTTATCAGGACGATTCTGAATTAGATGATTTAATAGATGAAGAATTGAAATCGATCCAAGCAGGCCAAATTCATCTGTGATTTTATATTTACA
This sequence comes from Debaryomyces maramus, assembly GCA_030583545.1. Lineage (NCBI taxonomy): Eukaryota > Fungi > Ascomycota > Pichiomycetes > Serinales > Debaryomycetaceae > Debaryomyces > Debaryomyces maramus. Next base: position 895,563 of record JAJMIL010000004.1, read on the forward strand.
GCAATGTATAATAGTGTAATAAATATCCAAATTAGTTTCAATACTAATACAATACTAAAAATTTATATGTACAATTAATATCTCAGCTTTTTATCGTAGCCTCTGCCATTATTACCGTAACCATCATGCTTTCTCTTGCCATCATATCTGCTATTGCTTCTGCTACTTGGATTACTATGTTGATGATAATCACTAGATTGTTTAAGACCAACAGGAGGAGGTGGTGGAGGAGGTGGTGGTCTCGATGGTCCTCTAGTAGGAGGTGGTGGTACAGGAGGCCTTTTTTGTTGTTGCCTATTTGAAGAGTTACTTGAAGGATACGACCTCAGATTATATTTATTTGAATTATAGCTGTGATCATTGTATCCCCTTGTTCCGGATCTTGAACTTCTGTCTTCAGAATATCGTGAATCATCGTGTATATCCTTCTTAACTGCAAACTCTTGTGGTGGTAATGGTGTACGTGGCTTGGGCCTTGCTTCTTCTGTTTTTGACGATTGAAGTGTATTGACCCTAGAATCTGCATTATACCCTTTACTATTATTAAATTCAATGGAAGTACTTGGGGAAGTATCTTTAGGCATAGGAGTAGCGTCTTTACTTTTATGCGATTCTTTCATCTCTTTTTTTGCCTCTCTTATTCTAGCCTTCAAATCAACGGCTTTTGAGTTAGTTTTACCATCTTTCTCTTTATCCTGTGAAATCACTTTCTCATTGTCTGATTTATCTCTTGATAATTGCTCTTTCTTAGATTCATCTTTTGGGCGTTCCTTTTGCAATTTCTTACCCTTATTTTCATCATATTTTGAATAATAGTCATAGCGAGTTTTTGCTGATTCTGTTCTACCCAGCTCCTTTCTCGCATCGGGCCTTGATAATGAAGAAGAAGAATCATCGTAACTTATAGATTTAGTATTTGCAAGTTGCTTTTGTTCTTGAAGCGCCTTTTCTCTAGTAAGCTTCCCCTTAAGTTCTTGTTCCTTCGCTTTTTGCTTAATCTCTAATTCTAATTTCCTAGTCTTTGCTTTAATAGCGTTTCTTTTCTCCATATGTGCTTCTTTCTCCTCTTCGGGCATTGTAATAAACTCCCATAAAGGTACCCATTCCTTTGACCTAGATTTAACATGGCCAATCAATGCACTGGAGGACAATTTCAAATCTTCACGGGATTCATTCAAAGCAATGTTATCAAGGTATTTGACTATAATTTCACAATGATCCTCAACGTTTGGATAGACACCTACTAAGTATTTCAAAAATGTGATTGCGTTACGACGGCACATGTATTCTTCAACTTCCAACGCTTGTCCGACATCTTTTAATATAATCTCATGGTATTCAAATAGCAATCTCCGGAAATCGTCATAATTCAATATTTTTGAGTCATTATCGACGTTAAATAATGTTGAATTAACAATTTCAGCGTTAAATGTATTTTCCGTTGTCCATTCATGTAATCTTTTCAAAACTTCCGCAAAAAATAGACCTAAATTTTCAGCTTCTGTAGGTGTCAAGGTAAACAACGTCCCAAATAAGATGTTATTCTTAATCAATTCATTTAATGCAATGACAATAGAAAAGTTATTAGTCTCCATCTTGTGTAATTGGAATAAGAACTTAGCACAATAGGCTGCATCAAATGATGAATGAATTGCTCTTGGTAAAATACAATTTTGAAGGAAAGCTTGCACTTGTAGTCTTATATTCTCAGAGCCTTCCATCGTAAACCATTGCGGGGCTTCTTTTATAAGCCTTTTAGAAATTGCTTCGAAGTGTATTAAATGTGCCTCTTTATCTTCAGGAATCAGCAGGATGAATTGTTCATTCTGGTTCAAGTCTTTTTTATATCTATCTAGTGTGGTTCTCGACACCTCATTGTCTCTTCTATTAATCTGAATTGTATCTTTAATACTGTTTATACTAGATTTTAACTTCAGTAATTCCGTTTCATATAAATCTTCCGAATAATTGATGTCGTAAAGTGACATTTGCCAGAAGGTAGCATACAAACCACTCGATAAGTGTTCCCATGTCTGAGAAGGTAAACACCTAGAGCACTGATGCATGATTTCCTTCAATACTGTATTCCAAACACCGTCTGTTTCCCCTAGCTTCGCATTTGCACTAATAGTTGGTCTCCATATTTCAAATATCCATTGTGGTGGTATATGGTATTTCGAAAAAAACTCCGAAACAGGTAGTAAGACTTTTGATAATTCTTCATTACTTCCAAAAAAGTTAATCAATTGAGTAAATAAGTGGAGGACAGAATTCAAATCATCGTTTTTATTTGCTAATACCTTTAAATGAGACTGTTCGGTATTGAATAACATGTCATCTCCAAGCTGGCAAAGTAAAATGAGTAGTTCGTTAATGGCATCTAGTTCCACCAATGTTTTGACTAAGATTCGACCTGATTTAAACCTTTCAAATCGTAAGTCATCAATAGTTCTATAAACTATTTTCTCTAATGAAGAACCAGAATTTATCATATCAATTTGTCGTAAAGTCAAGTTGGCTATAGTTTGAATACCGCCCATAGAGATAAAGATTTCACGGAAAACAATCAATCCGATACTTTCTTTATTATGAAACGATTTCAATAAAAACGTCAATAAAGTTTTTAAATCTATAGCATTGGGATAACGATGGCAAATCTTACCAATAAATGATGCTAAAGATTGAATCCATTGACGCTCGTTTAAACCATCGTCCTGAATATTGGATCTCCCAGAAGCAGTAAGCCTCATTAAAATAGCTAATGTTAGGGTGTCCCATCCATAACTATTAAAATATCTAGCCGTTTCTACGACCAACGTATTTAAATTATCATAACTTTCAATCTGTTGTAAAATAGTCAAGAAACATGGCAAAGGATTAGAAAAACTTATTTTCGCCAATCTTCTCATCATTGGACGCACGTTCTCTTTTGATAATCTTTTCAAAACATCTTTGGTTGATTTTTCAGCTTTACCATAGGCTATTTTAATTAACGGATTATTTTTCGCTAAAACTTGATGCATCTCACTATATAGGTTAAAGCGATCCTCCACGTCGAAAAGTGATAAAATCGAATACGCCTTATCTATGGCAATTGAATTTTCATCTATTAACGGCATTGTAGGAAAAATGAAGTTTCTAAAGTATTGAAACCACTTCTGTCTTCTATTATCATCAGCATTATTCAAATCCCATATTCCTATATCGCAAATTTTAGTGAACAATTCTAAATCCCTTGCTAAATTCACTCCATTAAATTTCAAAAATTCCTTAGAAATATCAAATAAATCTTGAACCTCCCTAACTTGGGGAATCTTTTTATCCCAATTAGAATAGAAATAAATAAACTTTTTCTGACTATAACTTTTAATGGTAGGTTTAAAACTTAGTAGTTTAGTACAAGGATAATCTTCATACCTGATATTATTAAATGGTCTTGAATAGGCAACCTTTTTGGAAGACTGTAAAATATCTAATTCTTCATCAGAAAATACTTTGATAGAGTCATACAAAGGACTTATCATCGAACTAAACAATCGATTTATCAAATCACTGATTTCTTCGTCAATAAATGCTAAAAATGGGAATTCGGTTAAGATATAAATTGATGGCCAGTACAACCCATTTCCCAAAAGGACCCGTAATAATTGAAATTTAAGATTTGAATGTAATTTTGTTTGGATAGTTGCGTCTTCGGCATTCTTAGAACTGCCCTGCGACGATTGTTTCTTGTCTTTGGAGGCGATTGAATTATCTTCATCCTCATCTTCTAATGGAGCAGCTAAAGCCAACGCACTAGCACTTGCCTTGAAAACCCGATCATTTAATTCTTTTTTGTATTCGGCCTCTAATGATTTCATATCTTCGTCATCGGGCGTAACGTATTTATAAATAGATCCAAAGCTAACAAAACCTTCTTTGATTAAACATGCAAATAATATTTTAAGAGTTTCTGGTAAATCCTTGTCTAAAGGTTGTTTCAGCAATTTTAAGCCAATTATCTTAGCAGCAGTTTCATTTCCACCATCAGATAACATATCTATCGATGTGAAACAATCACTCTCTTTGGACGGCCACCATTGGGATTTCTTCAATAACTGTATAGCAAAATCTTGATTTCCAACAAAATTGTTACTGTATATTTCAATTAATATGTCAAGAATACGATTAGGGTCCAAATTATAATGACCAGTTAGTTCTTCGATTATACGAAGTGCATAGTCAACTTGATAAGACGAATCAGGATATTTCATAATGTGGTATATTTCTACAATTAACTTTGCATATCCTTCGGATTCTTCATGAATCAAGTTATATTTCTTCTGCGTGTAAAATTCGTCTCTTTTGTGTGTGTTTAACTGTTTGGTTAAAGTGTCAGCAGGTACTATCGATAATTTTGATATAGAATCAAAAGCAATCATTTTAGTAAAGGTTGATGCTTTAATAATTTTTTGGTTCCGATGAATTTCAAGCAAAAGCTGCTGTAACGTGGACGTCAATGGGAAAACATCGAATACTTGACAGAATATCACCGCAACATTTTCATCCTTAATGGCCAACGACAAAAATTGCATGATTCCATTTACAGATATCCTTTCTTCTTCATACACTAATAAAAGTTCCGTGAATATCTGAGATGCAACATCTTCCGCTTCCTTACTTGTTTGATCAGGAGCATGCAATAGTTGTATCAAATTCTCACTTCCAACTCCCTCAAACTCACTTATCACTTCCGTGTTGAAGTACGTAAAAACAGGATCAATTTCAGTACTCATATTTAATTGAGTTTCGTCGTTAGTGGGACTAGCCTTTATGATATATTTCATTTACCAAATATTGAATAATATTTGTTGATATCGAAATTTCGAGATATCCCAGTACTGCATATATTTTGACTGCAATATTTATTCAATTGGTAGCTTGAACCAGATGTCCTACTGCTTTTCTTGTATATTATTTGAAAGAACACTTACATATTTCAACCCTCGTATTCGTGCAATTATAAGCTATATATTTTATATTTAATTTCACATCTAATTATCACCTTACATTACTAGCGTATAATTCTAATTCACTTCATTTTTTTGGATATTCTTTGATAATACGATCATAATCTTTGGCCTCAGATTTCATTTGCTTATCGGCATACTTGAGTTCATCAATTTGACTTTGTGAGGCCTTGATATCTTCTTTTAGTTCTTCTCTTGCTTCTAATATTGAGTCTCTCTCTTGTCTCAATTGATCTAAATAGCTCTCTTCAATAACTCGGTCAAGGTGTTCCGGATCGTTACTTAGCATATTGTTTAGTGTATTGTTATTGCTTGTGATGTTATAGGGTTTGGATCAAAGTATGGTAAATCTTTTCTTATTTATACTAGAATATTACAATGTACTACTAACTTTATCCTGAAACAAGATGTAATGTCCAATTTAAAACCACCATATTTCTTAAAATAACAAATTTATTAGTATTTATTACTATTCTATCCCCTATCCTGAAACAAGACTGAAACAAGACGCAATGCCTAATTCCATAGTCCTTAAAACAAACAAAATTGTTATTTGAATTAGATTTATATATTTACTTGAATTATCTGCCTTCCAAGAAAACCATCCGTGATAGTTTAGTGGCTAGAATTACCGTTTGTCGCATGGTAGACCGGGGTTCAATTCCCCGTCGCGGAGCATTTCTTTCTCGCGCAAATGGTTTAGTGGTAAAATCCAACGTTGCCATCGTTGGGCCCCCGGTTCGATTCCGGGTTTGCGCATTTTTTTTTAGATTTATCTAAGACGATCAAAACCTAATACTATTTTTTTTAGAAGAATAGTAAACTTTGCTTGGGTATGGCTAAATGGATGCTTCCTCGGAAACATGTGGAGTTCATCCTACCAATTTTTATTGTTATATATTTCATCATAACTCAAGTATTGTTTAAAGCAGATCTGGGTCTTAACCAATGTTTAAAGGTAGTTCCAATAGAGATAATAGACTACCTAAATGAAAATCCTGGTCAAGATAGCCTAGAAAATAATAGGTATGCATATGTTCAGTATGCGACTACATTGGAATATTTGAATTTGGCTATCATTAATTTCATTGTATTAAGAGAAGCAGCTACGAAGATTCCTAACCTAGTTATTCTATTCTCAAAAGACTTACAAGATAAAGCACGGTTCAAGAGTCTTTGGGGCCTTTCTTTGAAGCATGACATTAAATTGAAACCCATTTCACCAATAGCGGTTAAAGATGCTGAGAGTCGAATATGGGAAGAATCTTTTACTAAATTTCACGTATTTAATGAAATCGAATATGATCGTGTAGTTTATTTCGATGCTGACTCTATGCTCCTTGGAAATACATGGGATAAGCTCCTGCAAGATGCCTTTTTTGAGACCGATTATCAACCAGGAAATATTGATGAACTTTTCTCGATACCGTCCGACATTGATATAGCATTACCCCAGGCGTACTGGTTGTCGAAAGACGTTAAAAGTCCAAAAGGAATCGAAATTCCCAGTAATGAAGCTTACAGAGCCAAAATTCTTAACATTATTACAGAATTGTCTAAGACTAATAACCAATCTTCAGTATTTGAATTGCTACCATCTTTATTATTTGATGAACATAAGTTTCAAAATAAGGATAACTTCTTTGCAAACCATATTATGGTCGTCAGACCTTCCAAAGTAATGTTTGAAATGCTAGTCAGGTATGTTCATACTCCGTGGTATTGGTCCATCTATAATAGAGGTGCATTAAGAAATAAGTCAGATTATGATATGGAAATTTTGAACAGACTTATAGATGATATATTGCATGAGAAGTCGAAGAAATTGAAGATTGGGATATTACCACATCAAGTATATGGTGTTTTGACCGGTGAATTCAAAGAAAAGCTGCATTCTAAATTTCTTGTGGAACCTCAGGTTTTACCTTTCGTTGAGAAGATAACAGGTTCTGAATGGCAACCGGGACATTTAATAAAAAGCGTGAAACTTCTTCATTTTTCAGATGCTCCAATTCCCAAACCATGGGAAACACAAGATAATGAGAATTATTATAATGAATTTAAGATCTATTGTGAAGACGATAAATTTGACCCCGATCTATATGAAAGTTTGTTTCCATTTTGGAAGCCTAGATTAACTAACGATTGCGTCAGTGTTGACTTTTGGAATTGGCTAATGAGAGAACATGAGAAGCTACGCGACAACTATTGGGTCATATAGGATATAGGACTAATTATTGCCCTACTACATAGCTTGCTTAAAATATATCATATTAATACTAATTATTAGAATTGAAAGCCATTATCAATTTTATTACAGAAATCAGCTACTTCGTAAACCTTTTCATCATAGCTCTTACTTCTACTGTGTTCGTCGAACAAGGAATTGTTGTCGTCGCTTTCGTCAGATGCATACAGTATATCAAAGCCACTGTCGTTTATACCGGAACTGATACTATGGCTAGGAATTAAATCAACAAAAGAGGAAATGACTTTTGAACTCGTACCAGGACTAACAGAATCCTTCAAAAATTCGTTCAAGGCACAGCCCGATATAACTAGTTTATCATTTGAAACAATTGATTTAAAGGATTGATATAGCGTATTATTCGAATCAACTGATTTACGCTTTCTGTCAATTGATGATTCAAGCAAAGATTTTAGACCAGATGTAGAGCGACTTATATTGAGGCACCTTGAAAAATAATCCAATTTATGAGATACTCCAATGAAGTAATCGACTATATCCAAGCTCAGCGCTATCGACTCTCTTTCATTTTTATTGTTGCCTGTGCTATTGCATTCATTTAATTTCATTTCTACTATCTTCAAGTAGTCATTAATATGCTTCAAAGGTGAGCCTTGTAACTCCTGAATGGCTCGTTTTGCTGATTGTATAAAACTCCTTTCTTTGACCTCAGTTAATTCATTAAGTTTATCTTGGCATGATTCCAAGTGCAAATTCTTAGGAGGTGCGTACAGTGCTTTAATTCCAATTGAAATTAAATTATCTTGAATATTGCCATAAAGCTTTTCTAATTCAGGATAATCATTGTATGTTAGTTGCGGTTTTAGACCAGTTCTATAGTTTTCGAACTCTTGTAAAAGTTCAAGAAGTATCTTGAATTTGATCTTGATATTCGTTATCTTTTCCAAAAATTTCTTTAAAATTTCAAGAGAATTACTGCTTTTTCTATTGTAAGCTTCAGTGAATAGAGTGAAGCATTCCTCTAAAGATTCTATAATAGTGTTAATAGAAAAATTGTTGAAGTAGCTTAAATCCCTATTCAATTTAGAATACATTGAACTAGTTCTATTGCAATACAGTAAGGCCTTTGTTTCGTATCTGTATTTTAATTTAACAGTACTAACTATTGTCTCAACAAAATTGTCCAATTTTATCCTTTCGATTGTATGATCTTGTGTTTTTTGTTTAACTTCTATCTTGTCTTGTGTATGATTATTGATTTCTTTCACATTAGTCAATTTTTCCTCTACTGAATTGTCAGTATCATCCACTTCTATATCATCAAGTTCCTGTGCTAAGCCTTCGTACCTATCGTCCATTTGAAATAGCTTGAACCATTCGAGTACGTAAGTTACTATACATTTTTCATCAGGAACAAGAAGAAGAAAGTCATCTATATCAGCCAATCTTGGGATATCCAAAGCTTCGGAAATTTCGAAAATTTGTGACAAGTTCTTCAATTTCTTTGAGTGCAGTTCGATAGGAAACTTCAAAGGCAAATAATAATCCAATATGGAAAAGAATATCAAATCAGGTCTATTGATTTCTATGGACCAATCTCTATCAAAATTTGTAACTGGCGGCAACCCCTTCTTATGTATTATTGAATTAACCCATTCGAGGAGTATTGACTTAACTTCATGAAATGAATTACAATCACTGTAACCCGAAAATGAATTGGTGGTGGAAAATATAAATATGGACCATATAAGTCCCAAGATAAGTTTCAAGTTTCCTTCAATGATATTATCTGCACTAATATTGCAGATATTAATCTTCAAAACGATCTTAGCAAACTCAAGGAAATCATTCACGTTTTCGTATTTTTGTAGTTTAAATGTTGGCTTCTTATACACTGGTTCTAAATAGTAGAACTTAGTCTGGGGGTTATTGTTAGATATTTCCGATACTATTTTATTAATTAGTTTAACTAATACCAAACCATCACTTAAATCTCTTTTTAAATCGGTAACCTCATCATCAACCTTCGAGTTGATCCATCTTGTCATGGTCTTATGTTGTAGTATTACCCAATCATCGGCATGCTCATTGAGCCTTTCACATTCTGACATGATTTATATCTTAGTCTTATATCAAAATAACATCAATTTGTTGCAGATCAATTACCATTCTAATACGTGGGACAGCTTAGCTTATAAACACAATTTATATAAATTATAATCGTTTACGGGTATATATATCAAACAATTATGAAACGCGTCCAAACACTATAATACAATATTAAGATAATAATGGCAGTTTGTCGCGCAATATAAAATCATCGCCTATAATGAACACTTAATAAATAATAAATATGACTATTAGGGAAAAAAACTAAGACTGTATACATGTTAGCAGTTTCCTGGTAAAACCCAGCTGTAATTAATCCTATTATTAATATATTGAATGATTAATGATAAGAAATTATTAGATTGTAAAAAATAAATATACAAGAAATAGCAGCACTAATAATATATCTATGTAGCTTTCAATTTGAAGAATGGATGATCCATTGCTTCCTTAGCTGTTGGCCTTAATTGATGGTCGTAGGTTAACAATTTATCGATGAAATCAACAACTTCTTCAGAAATCAAGTGCTGATTATCGGAATTAATAAACTGCGACCATGGCTTTCGGGAGTAATTACCCAAAATACTATCGTAGTCACTGCTTAGCTTAATGCCATATTTGTTGACGTACGCCATTAACTCTTTAGTTCCCAAAACCTTGGCTATTTGAACTAATTGGTCGTTATTTGAATCTCCCCTGAAGAATGGCTCCTTCTTGAAAATTATAGCAGCAAGCATGCAACCAACTGACCATAAATCTAAAGAGTAATCGTATTGCTGTAAGTTAATCAATAATTCAGGTCCCTTATGGTACCTCGAAGCTACTCTAACGTTGTAATCCATTCCTGAATGATAAAATTCAGCCAACCCCCAATCAATTAACCTCAATTTTTTCGTCAACGGGTCAATCATAATATTCTGTGGTTTGATATCACGATGGATTATACCCATTGAATGCGAGTAGTCCAAAGCAATTAATAGCTGTGTAAAATAGTACTGAATATCCGCTATCGTGAACTTTGGATACAATACACGGAAATCAACATTATTTATCTTTTCAAAGATTAACGCCGGTATCTTTGACAGTTCATCCCTGACTATATCAAGTAACCCTATAACATTTGGCCCTCCTGTCAAATTTTTTAAAATTTTAACCTCTCTGTAAATCTTTTTCATCTTCACCGGTTTCAAAACCTTTATAACACATGGAACATCATTATAGATGTTGATTCCTTGGAAAACTTCAGAGTATTTACCTCTACCAATCTTGCTGATAATTTCATAATTCTTAATTTGACCCCATTCTATCTTATGAGTTTCATAGTCCCAATACTCAGAAGGTCTATTATTATTAGCATCAGCATAAACCCTGGCTACTGAGTATACCCTAGTACTCACACTCATGGATAGATTCTATTAGTTGTATGTTTAGATTGACCTCTAACCGCCTCGAGCTTGTGTTGAAGTTGTGTTTTTCTGATCAGAATCGTGTGTGCGTTTGATGATGCTCATCGCCAGCACTTTAAGGATTTGTGTAATGAATTTCATTTAGTTATATTACTCCACGAACCAGGCCTACAGAAGTATAATGATATAGGGATATAGGATGAATATAGTGAGTACCATATCCTTAATTACAGATACTGATAAAATAGAGGATATTCAAGTATGGAGTGGCGTGGAAAATGAAAGTAAAGGTTGTGTCAACTTGTTTAAGTCAAACGGCATATTCAAGGTTGTGAGTTATATCAACTATCAATTAATCCCAATATACTTACTATCGAATAAACCATTTTATGTATATTCAAACGAAGAAAGAACTTCGAGATATTTTAAGGAAACTCTAGTTGAAATTGCGGTCAAAAATGGACAAATAGGATTAATGTTGAAATGTGAGAGCAATGAAGACATGTACTTGGTGCTATATATTGATACACATTCTGGTAATGTACAAATCAAATGCTTACTTATAGACTTCAAAATTTTGAAAAAGTTTGCACAGGTAATGGAAAATGATAACGACGAAACAAATGCAAATGCATTCATAGCGGCGGAAAATTCGACTTCAGTGCCCAAGCCGTCAGATACTAGCATTTTCGACAAGGTGCTATCGGACAAGAGAAGAAAACTGAAATCTAACCTGTTCGTAATGCCCGCTGTGGTGAACCCACGGCATCTGTCTACCCAGCTCTCTTCGCTGGTTTTGAATACGCACGAGCAAATCACTCAGGCAGTTAATAAAGTTATATTATCAGGTCTAAGGATACGAGGGTTAAATCTAAACAACTCAAGTCAATCGGCTAATGAAAAAATTTCAATCAAAGAGATATACCAAATGACCTATAAATCGACCATGTTTTCCTTGAGGAAGTTTAACTACGCCTTTAACCAAGAGCATTCAAGAACAGAAAAGAAAGGTAGTGTTAAGTTAAACGATATTCAGGATATAGTGGAGAAACTCTTGCAGGTTTTCGTTGATGTTGACGATACATCATCTCTGTCGACGCCAAAGGCCTTTAGTGCATAATAAACTTATTATTATAAATATATACATGAGAGACGAATAAAATTATTTAAATGTCAGCAATACTAATTTCTGATGATTGAGTGAAATCCGTAGATGACTTGTCAGAAGCCTTTTCTAATTGTTTAGATAATTCACTTGTACGTACATTCCTTCTGGTGGAGCTATCCTGTCCAACATGGTCTAACAAAAGTGATCTATCTTCAAGCAAGTAACCTCTTTTTTCGGGGTTGGAGTAATATCCAATATCTCTTCTATGAGTTGGTCTAGCCTGAAGCGGTAAATAACCCTTTCTCAAGTAAAAGTAATCCGGGTCAACATGCGCTTTCAATCCAAGCTTTGTGTGATACACAGCCATAAACTTCCTATTCAGGTCTTCGATTACTTTAATAGCTGATCCAGAAGCTTTTGACGCTTCAATATTAAGTGGCACATTATACTCGTCCTTACCATTTGCTAAAATTTTAACACCATCTTTTAAAGTACCACTAATTATACCAGTTTCCTTCATGATCTTTATAGTCAAAGTCTCACCTTCTTTCAATGGAATTCTACCAGTATCCCAAAAGTCTTGAATTCTATTTAAATTAATATCATGGTAGATTTTTCTATGTGGTCTCTTGAATCCAATAATTGGAAATCTTTTATAGAATGGTGTTTGACCACCTTCATACCATTTAGGAACTTTTCCTCTGGCTTTTTGACCTTTCTGACCTCTACCGGAGGTCTTACCTTTACCTGATGCTGGACCTCTACCAAGTCTCTTGTACAGAGTAACTGCACCTTCGTTTGGCTCTAATCTTCCCATATATGAAATATTACGAAAGCCGGCAAGAAAACTTGAGCCCGAGAAGGCATTAGCTTTGAGAGATTGGCCTATATTAAACATTCCCAGTTCAGATACTATGCAAGTCTGTAGTACTTTGCTAGAAGTAGAACAACTATTGAACAATTTGATTCTGAAAAATAATCGAAAAATTTGGTCGTGTGAAGAATATTTTTATTCTTTTACATGTAATATGAATTTGCGAAAAGTTTCCATCAGCATAACGCCTTTATGGCCAAGTTGGTAAGGCACCTCACTAGTAATGAGGAGATCGTCAGTTCGAATCTGGCTGAAGGCAATTTTTTTAAATTTGTGAAATTATTCTTAATTAAATCGATATTGAATTTTTTTACTTTAAAATATATTTTAAAGTGTCAGCTTAATCAATATAGAGAAAATGGCTTCAAACAATAATGAAAGTGATGATTTGAAAGAAATATGGTCATTATTTAAAGACAGTCCCGAAGATATTCAGCAGAAACGTCAACAAATAACTCAAATAATTAATGATAATAACAAATCGTACCCTAGTCAAATGTCCATAGTTACCGCTTTGGATGAGTTATTGCTGTGTTTCGCGTTAGGAGGACAAGTAAAGCACTACTATAGATATGGTTCATATACTGCTTGTGAAAAGCAGAGAGAGAAGTTTTGGTTCGCTATTAAGAATGGGTCATTTTCAAGCACAAATAAAGAAACGTTAGATATTGGTGTTGATGCTAAAGAATTGGAAAAAAGACAAAATATTCAGAATTTCTTTAAAATGAGGCTTTTGGAAGATAAGGCTAGGGGTAGCTCTGAAGACATTTGGGATGCCAGAAAACAATCCTTGGAACATCCATTTAAAGAATATAAATAATGGTTGCTTGTAGATACGAATTTGATGAAATTAAAAACTTGTAGTTATATTTATTCAGTATAAATAATTTATAAAATAAAAGTACAATACATTAACTTTTTAATGTCGGAAAATATAAAGAGAATGAAAATAAATAAAAAAATGTAGAAATGCAGAGACGAGATGTAAAGGACCAACCTTTCTATGTATATGAAATTGCTATATTTTGCTTTTCTGTTGAAATTCTCATCTACATTATAACACAACGTTTCTTCTCTGGTTCGTTATCATTAGCACCTTTGGGTTTAGCATTAAGAGCACATCTGGCAGCTTCAGAAAACGCTTCATTAACACCTCTATTCTTCTTTGCTGAACATTCCAAATATCTCAAAGCACCCACCTTCTTTGCTACTGCTAAACCTTCTTCATAGCTGATTAATCGTTTTTTCTGTTGGTATGGATTTGACGACGATTGTGAATAAGGATTAAATGATTCATCTTCTACGCCACCCAGATTTCCTCCTTGTTCAACATCTGTATCCTCGTTACTTCTCAAGTCACATTTCAAAGCTACCAATACTAACTTGACACCTTCACAGTGGTCAGCTATTTCACCAACCCATTTTGATTGAACATTTTCCAACGAATCTGGAGAATCTATAGAAAAACATAACATAATACAATGAGTATCTGAATATGAAAGAGATCTTAACCTATCAAATTCTTCTTGACCTGCAGTATCCCATAAGGACAACTGAACTGACTGGCCATCTATGAAAATGTCATGTACGTAATTTTCAAAAACCGTCGGTTCATACACCTGGGGAAAATACCCTCTAGTAAAAACATTTAACAACGATGTCTTACCACATGCACCATCACCTAGAATTACTATTTTACGTTGGACTGTAAAGTTAATATCAGGTTAAGTATGAATATTCCCCATTTATCATATGTCAAACAGGTAATGCTATTTTTACCATTGCTATGCCCCGAGGTATTAATTCTCCTTGAAATACATACTTGTTTTTTGACCACCACCACAAAGAGGCATTATTGTAAATATACTGTTTAAGAAGTCTGTAGTCAAAAACAACCTAGCAATACTTAGAGGATGAACAAAATCAACACTGCAGAACAATAATATGAATACTGCGTGTGTTAACCATAAATGGAACCCGACTAAGTTGGCTAAGTTTTACGTATCTAACATAATATAAATATACATTACAAGTGTATTCGAGTGAAGTAGTATATGTTGCTAGTAAAAGCTTGTAAATTTGTATATAGTGGTGTACTTGAATAATTATCCATTGAGTTATATATTTATTTTTGGGTGGTAAATTCATAAGTAAATGAGACAAAAGATCAGTGAGGCGAGACTGATAAATATATATCATTTCTTTCGCCCTTTAGTCATAAGGATATTGTAGCAGAATTAAAGTAGGGGCCTATGCTTTGTCGATCAAATCATCAAGGTACATACTAGGAATAGCCCTTCTATTGGATCTTCCTGGTTTTTGTCGTTGTGTTGAGTCTTGTTGTGCTGTAGATGGATGCGATGGAGGAGGTGAAGTAGTATAACTGTTGATTGAATAATCACTATTGTTATTTTCGTTAATATATAAACTGGGAACCAATTGGGAATGTCTACTCGTAGCTGGTGCAGGATGTACCAAATTTGAAGTGGAATTACCGGCAAAAAGTGAATTGCTTGAGCCCCCAAACTGTGCTGACTTGCTTCTATTATGCGACATGACTTCAGCAGTTGGTGAAATAAACATTTTAGTTAAATCATGCTTGGATGTAGGTGCCCCGGTTTCTGAAGCATAAATGGTCGAGGTATCCGCAATTTGAGACCCACTACCTGCCACATTGAAACCACTTAAATGCGACCGACTAGGATGATGAGAAGACAATAATGGTAATTTAGCTACCGACTGATAATCGTGGTAGTTTGGTGTCGTAGCTCCACCGTAAGCAGTGTTGTTATTGTTTTGGTACTTCTCGTAGATTTGTTTATCACTGGTGATGGTCTTCTTAGCCAACCTTGAAGCCACAAACGACCTAATTAAATGGTATAAAATAAATGCCAATAATATGGCTCCCACGATAGCTCCAACTGCAATAAAAACTGTCCCCGATGGGTTATGTTGTCTTACAATATATGGATTCTGTTTGTTTGGAGGAACAGTGACAGAAGGTGTAGTGTACGATGAATCATCGGTCAAAGTAGGTAAAGCGTCGTCCCGTTTAACCATAATGATTTATCCTATATCGATCCCTTGTATTCCTAGTATTAATGCAATAATCGATCTTTTCCAAAGACAAATTAACTCGATTACGTGGAATCAAAACAAGGCTGTTTGAGAGAATTTTTCTATTGATCTAAGAACACTTCTTTAAATAAATATTGGATTGCGCACTACTGGTATGTTTGGTAACCTGCAACATAAAAGAATATAAACCGATTGTAAAGGTCCGATACTTCTACATTTGAAAATTTCGATAACTTAAGTGGACAAATGATTCTTAAAGGATGTATCTTTATTAATTACATATCTAAAACTAAGAATCGTAGATCCATGATTAATTTTAGATATGGTATAAATCTTGAAAATTTGTAAACCTGAGGCCAAATTATATAAATTGAAACACTAAAAGTACATATATCTAACAACATTTACACTACTAGGAACCGGTATTTCCTTAGAATAGGGGTATTCCAAGCTTAAAATAATATAAACTGCATGGCCATCAAGAACATCAGGAAGTTAAGGTTGAGTTAATCATGAATGGACCGCACTAGTTATCGAGATGAGAATGTTCACAAAAACGTCCAAAGGGGTCTTTGGTCTCCATGTATTTTCTGTCTATACGTCAGCGTTGACCTGTCTTTCTAACTATTTTTATGTTACTGAGTAGGATATGTTGAAAAAATGGATGCGAAAAGCCATAGTCGTATTTATTAAATTCTATTTTATGGTTGTATCGAAAACACAAGCATACCAGCAATAGAAAAGACATACCGGCGGTTGCTAACAGCCTCATACTAGGGCCTATATACGCCAAATCTTGATATAGAGAGTTATACTAGAAAATCACATGGTACACACACTACTCCAATATATAAGACGTAGATGAGCGGATCCATCGAATTACTATTAGACCATTTTTCATGTCCGAAATGAATATTGAAGAACCGTTGACATCCAATGTCCGTCCCTCAACCGACGTTGTGCTCACCATACGTATAATTAAGTCGTTTCCCTACAGAAACGTCAAGAATCACATTTTGCGGTCTGTGAATTTGAAGGAAACGACCCCGTCGCAGTTGATCGACAAGATCCGCAACATTATCAATACTACAGGCGGGTTGAGACCGTACCGCAATGTCAACTACGACACATTAAAGATATACACCAAGGCCCATGGCTCCAAGTCGATGCAATTAGTGATAAATTTGGACCATGATGACGACTGGGTGTTACACAGTGAAAGGGATACCAATCCCATTGCCAGCAACAAGACTTTATACGATTTCGACGTGAGCAATGAAACGGAAATCAGTTTGTTCAATTGGAATGACTACGAGGAATTTAAAAAGAACCCGGAAGAAAAGTGGGTATAAAACTGGTAAAAACCAGAATCTACCAAATGCCCATGCATATTCGACTTTAACCTATATAGTACAGCAATCTACATAGTTATATCACACGCTTATTTGCATACATTATTGCGTACGATATCGCTCGAATTATCATGTCATAGTGGTTATCTTTTGGCTTACTAGCCCCTGTAGTAGAGATAAAATAAAAAAAAAATGGACTCCTCATCAGGGGCTCGAACCCTGGACATTTCGGTCGACTTTTTGACTGAAATCAAAATCCTTAAAAGCCGAACGCTCTACCAACTGAGCTAATAAGGATGGTCCTATCAACGAGACTTGCGCACTTAGATAATACATGATTGTTAACCCCCTCAAATCGTGCACTTGTCCAAAACACTTGTTCAGCCAATTAACGATTAGCAAATGTTCATTTGAAAAATTTAACGTGAGTATAATCAATTCTGAATAGTTGTTGATAAATTATATATTAATCGTGAACTTATTCAATTCATATTCTAATAAGTTGGTAAATATTTAATCCAAGATGTTTAGATCTACTGCTAAAGCAGCTAACCCATTAGTTCAGAAATTCATTGCCGGTTCCGTTGGTATTACTGGTTTGACTGCATCATACATGTTGTACCAAGATTCGGTTACTGCCAATGCTATGACTGCAGCAGAACACGGATTGCACCCACCAGCATACGGATGGTCGCACAACGGTATGTTTGACACATTTGACCATGCGTCGATCAGAAGAGGATTCCAAGTTTATAGAGAAGTGTGTGCTGCTTGTCATTCATTGGAAAGAATTGCGTGGAGAAACCTTGTTGGTGTTTCTCACTCTACCTCTGAAGCTAAGGCTTTTGCTGAAGAGTTAGAATACGACGACGAACCAGATGATGAAGGTGCCCCAAGAAAGAGACCAGGTAAGTTGGCCGATTACTTGCCATCGCCATACGAAAACGAACAAGCTGCCAGAGCAGCCAACCAAGGTGCCTTACCACCAGATTTGTCATTAATTGTTAAAGCTAGACACGGTGCTTGTGACTACATTTTCTCATTGTTAACCGGTTACCCAGAAGAAGCTCCAGCCGGTGTTGTCTTACCACCAGGTTCGAACTACAACCCATACTTCCCAGGTGGTGCCATTGCTATGGCTAGAGTTTTGTTTGATGACTTGGTTGAATACGAAGACGGTACTCCAGCTACCACTTCACAAATGGCCAAGGATGTCACCACTTTCTTGAACTGGACTTCCGAACCAGAACACGACGACAGAAAGAAATGGGGTTTGAAGGCTCTTATTGTGGTTTCCTCATTATACTTAATATCTATCTGGGTTAAGAAATTCAAGTGGCAACCAATCAAGAACAGAAAGATTAAGTTCAACCCTCCATCCAAGAAATAAACTAGATAAATAATTTCTGCCTCGCAGCTTGTATTTATTTATTTATTTATCATTTCTTCATTCTCACAGGGGATGCTTTTGTTTGAGTGCAATCACTTCTAAAATATCTTCAATCTATAAATTTCTCCTTAGAAATTGAAACTGAAAAAAAAAAAGTTATTTCACTTTGTCATGATTATGAAAATACTATAAGAGGTCTATTAATTTATATTGTCAGAGAGAGATTTGCTTTAATCTGTTTATATCATCAAATAACCAATCTTTTTTGGAGGATAATCTAAATTACGAAACCTTTATACTATTATTATATTTTTATATTTGTATTTGTTCCTCATTAACATACATTAGATAGTTTATTTTTTTAATTTATTCATTATTGTTATACTTTAATTGTAGCTTTCACAAGCACCATTGATCTGCGAAATCTTCAAATGTATGTAAAAATTTCGCTGTTTCTATGATTTAGCTACGGTATATACTCTATTACCAATAGCCATCAAAATTGGTACCGTTACTAATCATACAATTAAGTAATTAAGTAATCTCAGTTCTTCTAAATTATTCCGGCGAAATTATTTGCCCGAGGCACCGCGTTCTATAATTCGATTGGCCAATTTACCGAGTCACTCGCAAGCTCTCGGCGAAATTATTTTCATAGCGATGGTTGTTTTCTTACTTATAGAACCCAAACTCCACCATATCAAATCGTGTTGAAATCTTCTAAAGAATCTTATATTGAAAAGCTCTCTTGTATTTTTTTGTTTCAAAGGAGAATTAACATAATATAAACAGCATGAAAGGTGCTAATAAAAAGGATGACAGTCATGGTTTCTCAGTCAATAGTACCGCTTCAGACTTAGAATTGGATAGATCAGGCTCTAGCTCGAATGGATTGATGAATCAGAGCCCCAAGAGTTCTACTGAATTCTTGAGTGAATCCGACTCCGTGATTTCGGATCTGCATGCCAAACCATCAAGATTAATCATCTTGATAACCTTGACATCATCCATCAGTGGATTTATGTTTGGGTATGACACAGGATATATCTCGTCAGCATTGGTTAATATCGGCACTGATTTAAGCGGTAAGCTTTTAACTTCGGGAGAAAAGGAGTTCATCACGTCTGCGACGTCATTGGGGGCATTAATAGGGGCATTAGGAGGCGGAATATTAGCGAACTTAGTTGGAAGAAAGAAGGTGCTATTAGGTTCCAATGTCATATTTGTAGTTGGTACGATAGTGCAACTTGCAGCCCATACCGTGTGGACGATGATTGTGGGAAGATTTATATTAGGGCTAGGAGTTGGAATCGCGTCTTTGATATCGCCATTGATGTTGAGTGAGTTGGCTCCATCTAAATATAGGGGCCGTTTAATCGTTACTAACTGTATGTTCATAACTGGCGGGCAATTGATCGCTTATTTTATAAATTGGGGCTTGACTGGCGTGCACAACGGTTGGAGAGTATCAGTGGGCTTGTGTATGGTTCCACCGGTGATTCAATTCGTATTATTTTGTTTCTTGCCTGACACTCCACGGTTCTACATCATGGCAGGAAAAGTTGATGTAGCTAAGAAAGTCTTGAAGAAAACGCATAATAACCCTTCAAATGCATTTGTCAATGCTACTATCCAAGATATGATTGCATCAAATTCTACGGTTCCTGGTAGAAATCCACTTTCACAAGCATGGAATTCGATAAAAATTATTCATACGAATGCAGCTAATTTTAGAGCTTTGATTTTGGCTTGCGGTTTACAAGGCATCCAACAATTTACTGGGTTCAATTCATTAATGTATTTCAGTTCAACAATTTTCGAAACTATTGGATTCCACAATGCCACTGCGGTGTCAATTATCATTGCTGCTACTAATTTTGTTTTCACAGGGATTGCATTATGTATTATCGATAAAGTAGGTCGCAGACGTATATTGTTGTTTGCCATTCCGTGCATGTGCATTTCGTTAGTGATTTGTGCCATCGCATTCCACTTTTTAGGTGTTAAGTTCACATCAGGGGAAAATATTATGATTCAATCCAGAGGAATCACTGGCTGGGGAATTATTATAATCCTTGGTATGGTGTTTTTTGTCGCATCCTATGCTATAGGTATTGGTAATAGTGCATGGACTGGTGTGGAATTATTTTCTGACGTAAACGTGAGGGCTGTAGGTGGTATGTATGCTGCTGCTACTAATTGGAGTGGGTCCTTAGTTATTGCATCTACATTCTTGACGATGTTGGAGAATATTACACCGCCAGGAACTTTTGCGTTCTTTGCAGGGTTGTGTTTCATTTCATTTTTCTTTGTATACTTCTTATTGCCTGAAGTTTCAGGATTAGAATTGGAAGAGACTACTGAATTTTTAGCCAATGGCTTTAATGTTAAAGCTGCTCGTCAAATATCAAAGGCCAGAAAAAGAAAATCAAAATTTGTTGACCCTACAGGGGAACAACATATTGCATAAGATTAAAAAAAATCAATAATCATAATCGGTACTTAGGGCTTTCAATTCTTTATTTAGATTATTCTTACTATTCATTAATTTACATATCTAATCATCTAGCGTTTTGTATGGAAGCTGTTGCAAGTAGGTCGTGGCGAAGTTCAAATATCAAATATAATTCAGAGTTCTTCAAACTGGTACTATCTAAGCTGACAATTTATCCTATCATACATTAGCAAATAATGGGTGGTTCTGAATTAGATGAACCTAAGATTGCGAATGATGGTTGTTCGAAGCTGTTTAAATTACAACCAATTAATAAATTTCGTGATATGGGGAAGTTACGAAACTATGAAATTATTCGAAAATTAGGGCAAGGAACATTTGGAGTAGTCCAAAAGGCAAAGAATGTCAAAACACAAGAATTGGTGGCGTTAAAGCAATTAATAAATCATTCGGCGAAAGAAGGGTTTCCTATAACAGCAATGAGGGAGATAACAATATTGAAGAAGTTGAACCATAAGAATATTTTAAAAATCATAGATATGATCTATGAAGAACCAAAAGCGGCGAATCCGCAGGACCTAATTCATCAGAGGGGATGTTTCTATACTGTATCTCCATACATGTGCTCTGATTTGGTTGGTTTATTAGAAAACCCTAACGTAAAATTAGAAGTTCCGCATATAAAATGCTTCATGGTTCAATTACTAAAAGGTATTCAGTACATTCACGAGCAAATGTTTTTACATAGAGATATAAAAGCTGCGAACATACTTATTGATAGTAATGGAATTTTGAAAATAGCCGATTTTGGTTTGGCTAGGGTTTACCACGGCAAGACCCCCAAATTAAACAGTGGCCCAGGAGGTGGAGAAAGAGCATATACCGGATTAGTAGTCACACGGTGGTATAGACCTCCAGAATTGCTATTAGGTGAAAGAAGATATACTACTGCTGTTGACATATGGGGCATAGGATGTGTTTTTGGTGAATTATTTACTCACAAACCGATTCTTGTGGGAAAAAGTGATGCTCATCAAGCTCAAATTATTTTTGGATTGGTTGGGCCTCCGAATTCAGTTCATTGGCCACAAGCCACCGGCTTACCAAATAAATCAGATTTAAATATTGGATTGACATGCCAAAGAACGTTGGAATCAAAATTCGAAAAATTAATCAGTCGCGATGGAATCGATTTACTCTCTGGCTTGCTAACATTAGATCCTTATAAAAGACTTAACGCATTGGATGCTTTGAACCACGAGTATTTCAAGAACGAACCACTACCAATGAAGCCCCATGAGTTACCAAAATTTGAGGAATGTCACGAAATCGATAAAGAAAGATTTAAATTACAAAAAGAACAGGGTTTGAGTAGTCTAGAGGCGCAGAAAATTCCTAAGAATCAATTTCCAAAGGGGCCTGGTGAATTCGGTAATAATTCCAGTAATTACAATAGACATAATAATGGCGTATCGTCATTGCCCAAGCAACCTAGATTTTACGATCAGAAACACGAAACCTATCCACAACAGAGGACCGATAAATATTTTCCTAAAAGAACTCATTCACAAGCTAATGATACCCTAGGAAATGGGGACCCTGCGTCGTCTTACGGACAATCGACGACAAAACAAAATCCAGAAACCAGCATTACTTCCTACCAAAGCCTTAGAGAAAGGTCACCAAGAAGAACAACTAATATAGCTAGACAACACCCTGTACCTGCCAACAACAGCAAATCACCAACTACTAGACCAAGTAATAATGTTCATTCGACAGCTAATACTAAACCACAACCAAATAAGGCAGCTTCGAGTAGTATTTTCATGACGAATACTAGAAAACAAAGACCCAAACCTCAAACACCCTTGCGCAAAATATCCGATCACGTTAAAAGGCGGAGAATTCTAAATGAAGATCAAAATGAGAGTGATTTAACCGATTTTGACGAAGATATCAAGGATAGTAATCAATTTGATTCATTTTTGGATTGGGATACGTTCACAAAATCTCCTGAAAACAGAAAACTACAACATGAAAAGAAGCAATTTGAAACACTTCATTAGTTGACATATCTGAATAATCTGTATAGTATCTATAATGTCACCAGGTAGACACAATAATGCAAATAATAAAGATAAAATAATGAAAGATTCTGTGCATTTCTGAAGTGTTTCATTTCAAAATACTTTACACATTAATGATAACATAGGCTTATTCATCAACTACTCGAATTTAGATTCCGTTCAATTATTTGTAGTTCAAATAAATTCTTGGATGCATATATATGTAGATCCAAACCCCATTCGCGGCAATTTAATCTGATTAATCAGATAAATATATTAAACAGTGATCCACTATAAATAGTTCTCTAAGTCCGATAATAATTTATTTAATGGAAGTAAATTAAAAATAAGAGTACACTTATTTTCGTTAAAGTCGATTATTTGTGATTTGGAATAAAGTAATTGATATATTATTTCAAAATGCAAAATAAAACGTTCGGAGACTATTTTTCGATCCAGGTATTTTTGATCGTGTTAAGAGAGACACTTGAACTGGCTATTATCATATCAGTTTTGCTAGCTTTTATACATCAAAGTTTTTTGTCTCGGAAGATACCAGAACTGAAGGACCAAGTTGAATCATATATTCACGAAGGTAGTAGTAACGCGGTTATGCAATATGCGGCTTCCGATAATAACTCACCGGAGCGAGCTATTGATGCATTCAATAACTTGTCGATTTATAAGTATTTGAGATTACAAATATGGGTTGGTGGGTTACTTGGTATATTTTGCTGCTTAATAATTGGGTCAATAATGTTGGCAGTATTCTATATAATCGGAAATGATTTGTGGTCTGTCACAGAACATTATTGGGAAGGCGTTTTCTCTATTTTGGCAAGTATTATCATATCCATAATGGGAATTAAGATTTTAAGGGTGAATAAGATGCAAGAAAAATGGAAGAGGAAATTGACCGTGCTTCTTAATGAGTCTGAATATATACATAAAGCAGTAAAGCATCGGAACCTGATCAAAGATAAGGCCAAGACAGATATTTCAGGAACCATTTCAAAATTCTCAGAAAAATATGCTATGTTTGTATTGCCATTCGTAACGACGTTGAGAGAAGGAATGGAAGCAATTGTGTTCGTTGGGGGAATAGGGTTGAATGAAAATACTTCTGTTTGGGCGGTTATTAATGCATTTTTATTAGCAATTACTATTGGTACAACAATTGGCGTATTGTTATATCGTCTGGGTAATACACTTTCATTGCAATGGTTTTTGATTGTATCTACGGGGTTCTTATATCTTGTTGCAGCCGGTTTATTCTCCAAGGGGGTATGGAATTTTGAATTACAGAGATTCATTGATTTATGTAATGGGTTCGATGTAAGTGAAACCGGACATGGGCCAGGATCGTACGATATAACAAAAAGTGTTTGGCACGTTAATTGCTGCAATGGCGAATTACAAGAAGACGGTCCCTTCTGGATGATGTTTACGGCTATTCTTGGGTGGACAAATAGCGCAACTTACGGGAGCGTTATTAGCTATAATGTTTACTGGTTGACCGTCATCACAACACTTGGCTCATTAGTATATGAAGAAAGGAAAGGATATTTACCAATTATTCCAATATCTTGGCAAAGGCACAGAATTGCGAAAAGAAAGCTTGAGTTGTCTTCTTGTAATCCTCCGGAATCCAATGCCGTGAATACACTAAGGGATAGTATGGATTCCATAACATCAGAGACTCCTCTACAATTTGATCGCTAGACTTAAAGAAAGTCATGAAGGTTTATAATACTATTAAAGATGGAACCCCAGAAATTTAATATACAAAGCTTGTTTATGTGATACAAAAGATGGAATATAATGCAAATATATAATTGAAACTCATATGAAAGGATGATTCATTTACGAAATTAATATATTAGTGATTGATCTGATAATTTACTAAAGCCGAAACTTGTGCATAGCCGAGTTCTACGATATTAGAACGCCGTTTCTTATTGTTCATGCTATGAGCTATCTTGTGCAGATCAAAAAGATAAAGAGTACTGTACATACTACATACTACATATTACATCTTAGTGCGTCGAAAAGTTTTTTATCAAAAGTTATCTGATTGGATCTTTTTATAAATTTATCTTACGAGAAGGACAAAGTTTAAGAATATAATTAATCTGAAGCATGAAAATTATTATTGTTGCTCTCTGTGAATAATAATAATTTCAGTTTCAAAGATTTAAAACCCGAAGGTTGTCAATTTGATCTGTCAGGTAGGGTTGACCTGAGTAAACTGCCTATTCTGCAGACTGCAATATACAATAATAGTTCATAATTCTTGGCACATCCTTCTGAATTTATAGCCTATATTACAGTAATTTACGATTGACGCAAGGCACAATCAGAACAAGGTCATCCCATACTATATATTGTTCAAATCCGACAACGCTCATTATAGAACCCATTTAAGTAACGAATAATATACTGTTTCAAGCAGTAGTCTAGCCTCAGTAATCAATGTCTAGCCAATCGGTAAATTATTCGAAAACCTTATAGTGTCAATCACCGTATTTAGCATACAGCAAATGAGAGACGTACATTTAAATGTATTACAACAAAATTTTCAATTAAGAATGAATAATTTTTCAAGTATATATATCTGTAACGTCTTCTGCATTTAAATTTCCAACTATTAGCCATATAGCCTGAACCAAACAAATTTAAGTAAACTTAAAAATGATTGGGTTTTTGAAGGGTTGGATTTTGTTGCTTGTATTTGCATTATACGTATCGTGTGTTAGAGCCGGTGGAGGAGGAAACAAAAAAGGAGCTCCATATGAACACAACGGCAAAGCAGGAATTGCGTTAAGTGCTTGTAGTCTGTTGGTTTCAGCTTCTGCTGCTTTCTGTGATCCTGAATCACCTTATTCTAGGGCATGTTACTGTATGAATCATAATGCATTGGCTTCTGTTGCTGGCTGCTTTCATATAGGTAAGAGAGACACTCCTGAATATATTAACAAGTTGATAGAGTCTTGTGAAGAGTATGGGGTTACCTTGACAGAGGATGATTATGAAGCTGCTTACAAGAATTATACTAAATTAGCCAAAGCTCAATCTGAAATCAAAAATTTCAATATGAGCGTTCCAATAAATGTTCCTATTAAAGTTAATGCGTCATCAGTGGACTTATATCAACGTGCTTATAACCAGTTTTTGGGAAACTATGATAATTCATTGTACTATGGATCAGGTATTTTAGGCTATTGGGCTTTAGTTTTCTTAATAGCTATTGTGGTTAACTGGTCAAAGATTTTGTTTCCTGGTTTAGTTAAACAGTTTACTGGACCAGTCTCAAACACTTGGAGAAAGTATGTTACTTTGCCAGCCGCATTTAGAAAGAGGAAAACTAATCAACAACCATTCTTGAAAGTATTTGACTTTTTAGTGCCTTCTAGACTTGAGACTTTAATTCTTGTCGGTTTTGTAGCTGTCACTATTGCTTGTTGTGCTGCCGGTATTAAGTTCGTTGAGAATGACCCAGTCTTTTTTACTCAGCGTGCAGCTTTGTTACGTTACACAGCTGATAGAACAGGCATTGTTGTTACCATTATAATGCCACTTTTAATCTTATTTGCAGGTCGTAATAATTTTTTGCAGTGGTTAACCAGATGGGATTTTGCGACCTTCATCGCATTCCATAGGTGGGTAGCTAGAGCTGCATTTATATTGGTTGTTGTACACGCTGCTTGCTTTTCAACTACATTTTGCATGAAAGGAGTCTATGCAGAGGATATGAGTGAAAATTATGTCATTTGGGGTGTTATTGCAACTGTGGCCGGTGGTATTATTATGGTTCAAGGTATGTTATACTTAAGAAGAATTTGGTATGAAATGTTCATACTAGTTCACATCATCATGGCAGCATTATTTATCGGTGGTGCTTGGGTCCATGTTGATGAATTAGGATATGTCTACTTCTACTATGCAACTGTCGCTGTGTGGGTATTCGATAGGGCCGTTAGGTTGGGGAGAATATTTGTGTTTGGTTTCCCTAAATCTGAAGTTGTTCTTTTGGCAGACGAAACATTAAAGGTCATTGTACCAAAACCAGCCCATTGGAAATCCATTCCAGGTGGACATGCATTTATTCATTTCTTGAGACCTTCATGTTTCTGGCAATCGCATCCTTTCACATTCACTACATTTGGGGAATCCAATGATAAAATTACCTTATACTGTAAAGTTAAAGGTGGTGTGACACATGGGTTATACCAGTATTTGATCTCTCATCCAGGACGTACTACTCAAATCCGTGTTGCATTAGAAGGGCCTTATGGTGAAGCTAGTGCAGCCAAAAGATATGACTCTGCCGTGTTTGTTGCTGGTGGAAATGGTATACCAGGAATTTATTCTGAACTTCATGATTTAGCCGTAAGATCCAAGGACAATATAAGACAATCTCTTAAATTGATCTGGGTTGTGAGGGAATATAGATCATTATATTGGTTTTATGAAGAAATTCTTACTTTGAAGAATACCAAAATCGATGTCACAATTTTTGTCACCAAACCAGATTCCCATGCATATATTGAAGAATTTAACAAGCGTATTCCATTTGTCACGAATGGCAACGAGAGGTTACCTGGCAACGATATAGATACCGAGATGAGTAATGAAAAGAATGAAGATAAAAACGATTCATTCAAGGAGAAGGAAGTTAGTACAGATGAAGAACAAGAGTATCCACAGGATAAACAAAGAATCATAAATATCATCAAGTCGGAATTATCGCACGTCACTTTCAAAGAAGGTAGGCCATCCATGAAAGAAGTCGTCCACCAAGAAATCGCAGAATCGAATGGTTCGGTTGCATTTGTCACTTGTGGACACCCAGTAATGGTTGATGATTTACGTCACTCCGTTGTTCAAAACTTAGATAACACTGAAGGAAAGCGTGTTGAATTCTTTGAACAATTACAAATATGGGCATAATATTTACCGACAAATCCTGAATATTATTAAATACTTTATATAGTTTTCGGTTAATAAATCTTTTGCTTTTATTATTCAAGGAAACCCCATTCTACTTACGTACGTGATGATTAATTTTACATATTCAAATGTATTGCACCTGAATTAGATAACTAATTATTTTCTTCTTCATCTATGTCTTTAAACATTTCATCAACCGATGCACCTAAATATAATTTCAATGTTTTCCTTGTTGCAGGAAGGATTTTACATTTCACCAAAGTTTCATTCTTCCCATCAGAATTTAAACGATCATATGCCTGAAATCTATGGCATCCACCAAATGCAAAATAATATGACTTTCCCTCTTCTCTTATTTTAAAAACATCTATTGGTGGTAATTCTCCCGAATTTATTTCTTTTAAGCTACAAGTAGCTGATGCAGCTGGCTTACCGTTCAAAGTGGATACCATCGCATCGATCTTTTGATGATCCAAAACAGGAGGGATAGGTCTCCGTATCTGCTCTAATGGAACATAATCAATTTTTAAATTTGATGATTGTAAGGACATTGTGTTCGTTGTTTTTATTAAAATTGAATTGGCTTGCAAATGGGTAAAACTTATACTTTGCTGCAATCTGAGAAGTTTAATAAGCGAGCAACTTCTGGACCGCGCTTATTAAGAATCAAGCTTGAGCACTCTATTTATTTGAAACTTACTAATATCATCTAATAGAATTCCAAAATTTGATAGTCACTCATTCACTGCCGTGTGCAAAGTGAAAAAAAAAGACATTGACAACTTGATCAATGCTTGGATTTTTCAAAATCTCAAGCAGTTTAAACTAGTAAAAGACAGAAAAATAAATTAATGAAATTGTATTCAATTTAGACTGGTTGAAATGTCATGATATCTCTAGCTCAATACGTGTTCGAATATACATGGGTAGAGCTATCCAATATTATCGTGCATCAACTGTTTAGGAGCTCGTAATTGTTAAAAAGGACTCAAATCTTCAATTTCTTTTTGTGTCGTTTCAAATTATCTATATGATCTAGAATTTATCTGATGAAATCAGTTAAGTCCCGAGCTCGGTAAATCACATTGCCACTTTTAGAATTTATGATTTATATCATATTTTACACCTATGAGCTACCATATACACACATATAAACACATATAAACGGATAGATAAACTGTTTCTTGTGAACTGGGCGAATATTAATTTTAAAACTAATATATATAGCAAACTTTATTTTTGCCCGTTGGCGAGTTCGGAATTTAGCGAGGTTCCCGTACAAATGGTTTTTTTTTTAATGCCATACGGTGCCTTAATAAAATTTTAAACTTATGATCTGAGTAAGAAAAGTAAAGATTAACTCTTTTAAAAAGAATATAGGAAATACAAGCTATAGCTTTTGGTAATATCCACAATTTAGTGTTTTAGAACTAAGTTGGCCTTGCTAGCTACTAACGAAGTGATATCTGTGCACAATGTACGAACCATGGGCATATATATCGGTGTTCTTGCTTGCAATACTAGTTCCATTCCAGATTCCCACTAATAGACTCAAGGCATTGAAATACCGAAAAATACGGGTGATACTAGGTGTAAGTTTATTAGTGTCGGTATTGATTAGTTTGACTCCTGATAAAGCTGTCAATGGTGCACCAATACATACATTTGGGGACCAAGAAATTGCGTTTTTAGGATGCAGTTTTCAGATATCGAAAATAGCTAAGTTCTGTGAACCCAACTCAAAAATGGTTGATAAGGAGTGTTTTTGCAAGAACCCCAATGCCTTGGCTACAATTGCATACTGCTACAAGACAGCTCATGAAACTGAAATTGATTCCTTTATGAAAATGTGTCGCACAGACTACAACATTAGTATTACAGAAGAAAAGTTCGACGAAGCCTTCTTAAACTACACAAAATATGCAAAGTTTATTGATGAGCTTGGTGACGATCACCAGAAGTCAAAATTGGTAAATGTACCAATACGATTGAATGATTCTATTATACAAGTTTACCGGAATGCTTATGACCAATTCTTGGGAAATTATGATAGATCAGTCTTTTATGGTGGTATACTAGTTGGCTACTGGATAGTCGTACTACTATTGGCAGCTATTGGGAACTGGACAAAACTTTTGTTTCCAAAGATAACAAGAAAAATGACTGGTAGAATATCAAATATGTTCCGTAGAACAATAAGTCTACCGGCGACTGGCGGAAGAAGAAAGACAGCTGAGAAGCCATTTTTAGGGTTTTTGAATATGTTAGTTCCTACCCGGGCTGAGACATTAATTTTAATGGGGTTCGTAGTACTCACAATTATATTAGGAAGACAAAAGATTCAATATTTTGAGGGAGACCCTGTCTTTGGTTCAAAAAGACTTGCATTATTGCGTTACGTTGCTGTTCGGACAAGCATATTATCGAGCGAAATAATGCCATTATTGATTTTATTCAGCAGCCGGAATAATTTCTTACAGTGGATTACAAGGTGGGATTATTCAACCTTTATGACATTTCATAGATGGTTGTCCCGTATAATATTTGTATTGGTTGTTATCCATTCAATTTGCTACTCATTCTATCTTTCACCATATGTTAAAAAGATGAGTAAATTCTACGTACTCGCTGGGGTTGGGGCCACTGTTGCTGGCGGATTTATAATGATACAAGGGTTGTTAGTCTTGAGGAGAAAGTGGTACGAGATGTTCTTATTTATACATATTATTTTAGCAGCATTATTCATTGGAGGAGCTTGGGCTCATGTCAATGATCTTTATTGTCTTTGGTTCTACTATTATTCTGCTGCAATATGGTTCTTTGATAGAGCTATAAGAATAGGGAGGTTGCTTTCATTTGGGTTTCCGAATGCCAAAGTTATTTTGCTAGCGGACAAGACTTTGAAGATTATTGTCCCTACACCTCAGCACTGGGAATCAATTCCTGGCGGCCATGCATTTATTCATTTCTTGAAACCTTCGTGTTTCTGGCAATCGCATCCGTTTACATACACAACATCCGAGCACGACAGGAATAAGATAATCTTATATATCAAAGTTAAGGAGGGCGTAACTCAACACTTATACAAGTACTTATTGAACCACCCGGGAAAAACAACTCATATACGGGTCGCAATAGAAGGCTCATACGGCGAAATGACTCCTGCAAGTCGTTATGGCACTGCTGTTTTCGTAGCCGGTGGTAACGGAATCCCTGGTATTTATGCAGAAGCGTACAATTTAGCTGTTCACACTAATGACTTGAAGCAGACCTTGCAACTAATTTGGGTAATTCGGGAATACAAGTCACTTCTCTGGTTTTATGAAGAGTTGCTTGCATTAAAGAACACAAATATTCAAACAACCATATATGTAACAAAACCCGAATCTTCTTCAGAACTAGAGGAATTTGATAGAAGAATACCGTTAGCAACTCATCATTCTGACGAATCCGAGCATAAAGAAACCACAGCTAATATGTGTCTAATGGAGGCACAATCGTCTTTGGATAATTCCCACAAACATAACGATTCAATTAATAAAATTAAGGCAGAATTGCATCACATCGAGTTTAAAGAGGGTAGACCATTAATGGGTTTGTTGGTCTCCCAATGCATTTATGAGTCAAATAAGTCGACCTCATTTATAACCTGTGGTCATCCGGTCATGGTGGATGCTCTTAGAGCTGCTGTAGTAAAAAACTTGACTAATGATCAAGGTAAGCGGGTCGACTACTTCGAGCAACTACAAGTATGGGCTTAATTTGTAACTAACTGGTTTAATTCGTTTGACTAATATGGCTTAATAGTTAATACATAATAATATACCTGAAACTAATATAGCGTTGAAGAATCTCTTATGAACCTTTACACGAGCTACCTGGAATTGCTTCTATTACTGGATGCAAAATTTCTCACCTCCAAATTAAATAGGTTTTTAGTTTCAGTTGGATATGTAAGCTACGTAATTCACAGGTCTGTGATAAATAGACGTCAGTGGTGGACATAATTATGAGTGATATTCTTCATGAGAATTAAGAATTAGTCCTAGCTTAAACTTCGAGGTTGTATAGTGTAGTGGTTATCACTTTCGGTTTTGATCCGAACAACCCCGGTTCGAATCCGGGTACGACCTAGATTTATCTTTTTTTCACCATGGTGATATATTTCAACGTATAAGTATACAATATATACGCCAATGGAGAATATAAGCATATTACCTCCTCCTAGGGTTAAAGATTACTGGATATTCTTCACTATTGATATCTTGCACTATTTAAATTTTTGGCAATACATCACGTGATAAATTATAAGATGAGCTGTGGAATTTTTTTTTAAACATTAATATTCTGATTAAGTTTTATGGCTTTCTATAGTGACAGATAAAAATGATTAGAACAATGTATGTATAAACGAAAATGAAATAGGAGAGTAAAAGATTAAATACGAATAGTTTACTAACAACAATTTTAGCAAACCGAAGAATGCTCGTTCAAAAAGAGCGTTGGCTAAGAAAGAAGCAAAATTAGTTGAAAATACTAAGTCAGCTTTGTTCGTTCCAGGCTCAACAGGTAATAAGTTCTTACACGATGCCATGTGTGATTTGATGGCGTTAAAGAAGCCACATGTCAAGAAGTTTTCAAGAAAAAATGAAATCAGACCTTTTGAAGATGCTTCCGACTTAGAATTTTTCTCCGAAAAGAATGATAACTCCTTAATGGTGTTTTCATCTAATAACAAAAAGAGACCAAACACCTTAACGTTTGCAAGATTCTTCAACCATAAGGTGTTCGACATGATCGAATTATCTATTCAAAACAACTCCAAATTATTGCAAGATTTCAAAAAATTAACCTTCACCATAGGATTGAAACCAATGTTCGTTTTCAATGGACCTGCATTTGACAGTCACCCAGTATTTCAACATATTAAGTCATTATTCATGGATTTTTACAGAGGAGAGGAAACTGATTTGCAAGATGTAGCTGGATTACAACACATTATTGCATTATCTGCTGGTGAAATTGAAGATCCAAACTCGACATCTTTGCCATTAGTGCATTTCCGTGTTTATAAATTGAAAACTTACAGATCTGGACAGAAAGTTCCAAGAGTGGAAATCGATGAAATAGGCCCTAGATTTGATTTCAAGATTGGCAGAAGAATCACACCTGCTCCAGAGGTCGAAAAGGATGCTTACGCTGTACCAAAACAATTACAACCTAAGCAAAAGAAGAATGTTAGCACCGATTTCATGGGTGACAAGGTTGCTCAAATCCATGTTGGTAAGCAAGATTTAGATAAATTGCAGACTAGAAAGATGAAGGGGTTAAAGGCCAAATACGACCAAGACGACTTCGACAATGAGGATGAAGATTTTGTGTCGGCTGATGAAGAACCTACACCAAAGAAACAGAAAGTCTGAACTAAACTCGATCTTGAAAACTTGTACATTATAATTTACTGAGGTGAGCATACCTACCTATTACTTAAAATATACTTAGGAAATGTTCGATATACTTGTCAGCATAATAGTGGAGGGCAAGTCAATAATTTTATAGGATATATATGTTATCAATCAACATTCTAGGTACTATATTCGTTCATTATCACTATTAAGTAATTATACATGGTGAAGAAATGATTACATAATCATGGAGTTTTCATCGCTTGAAAACTTCAATGAATGTAAATAAACCATTCATAGAATACAACTGTTGGTGTAAATAATTATATCGGAAGTATTGAATGTCATTTAATAATCAGGGGTCTATTTTTAAGCCAAGGCAGTCACGCCCTTCTTCGGCTACTACTAATGGATCTTCGCAAAATAATGATCTGTTGGTGAGAAATAATACTTCAGGTTTTGAATTAACAAAGAACAAGAAATACTGTGTGTCAAGATTGCCAGCTTTACCATCCGTGTTGGAAGCTAATAATTCTTCCAAATTTTTGAATGGCTATTCGGATCATGCATCTAATTATTCTCTTGTTATCAATGAAAATGCTATCCATGTTTGGAACTACAACTCTACAGATCCAACTCCGTTGTCTATCCAATTTCCCTTAGATGAATCATCAAATCCGTCATTGCCACTAGCAATACTAACCCAACCTTCTAGTGGAACTAGTCAAGATCCAGGTTTGGTTATAATTGATTCGACAAGTGGTTTAATTAAGTTCTATGAAAGCGTACAACATGCACCTGCATTAGGATTAATAAATAATAAACTATTAGAGTTGACGATACCCATTAATAACAAGAAGGGTGAATATATCACATTGGCAGAAAATGTTGAACCGGCGGGTATAGTAATTGCAACATCTTGGAAGAGATGTGTTTTGGTTTCATTACGTGATTTTAAAAGTAAACCTCAACTATCCTATGTCGAATTATTAGGAGCATCTAAAACAGATGGATTATTTTCTTCTATATTGAATGGATTCGGGAGAAATGGAGATCATAATGACGTTAAAGATGAAATAGTTAGTATAAAGGCAGGGAAGATTGCAAATCATGGTATGACGCAAGACATAATTATTCAAGACTCAGTTGGGGGGTTTAATATTTTTACCTATCAATTGTTGTCTGCAAATGGCATTCCATATGTTGATAAGAAAAAGACATTGAAACAGAATTTGAGCGTATATTTGGAAAATAGTATTGATGGCTTTCTTCCTGGTTCAAGCTTAAATATCAGATTCTTGGATTTATGGCCATTGGCATTACATGATTTCTCGAATATATACCTT
This sequence comes from Debaryomyces maramus, assembly GCA_030583545.1. Taxonomy (NCBI): domain Eukaryota; kingdom Fungi; phylum Ascomycota; class Pichiomycetes; order Serinales; family Debaryomycetaceae; genus Debaryomyces; species Debaryomyces maramus. Next base: position 930,320 of record JAJMIL010000004.1, read on the forward strand.
GGATTATGCCTTATTGACGAAGCTTATGGGGATGATGAGGACAAGAACTTATTGTTGATAACGATGAAAATTGATAATACAGGCGTTTTAGTCTATGGTTCCCATAAATTAATCAGATATGACCCGAGGTTAACTATTTCGTCCATCAACAAGCCAAAGCTCTATGTGCCAAATCTGGGAAGAACTGCATTTGTAACATTAGATAATTCTGTCATTTTAACAGACATCAACACGTCTTACATTCAATCTCAGGACACAATTCAATATTATAGACCTAGATGGGAAGATTTGGTTAAATTAAAATCTTCAGTGCAAATTGTAGGACAAGGTTATGAAGATCAATCTGTGAATAGCAATCCAGCAGTGATTCTATTAACGAAAAATTCTGGTGTTTTGCGTGTTGAGAGATTTCCTGAAAATGAAAATGACATGGAAGTTGATGAAGAGGAGGATGTCACAGATCCAGTACAGATTGTTAAATCTCATATCGAGCAAGGTATATATTATGCCAATTCCTCAGCAATCGAGTTTGATATAAACGAAGGGTTCTCTAACGAAGTGATCTTAAATGCTATTAAGAAAGTCTCGATGGAAATTTTAGATTCATCATCACCATATTTACCAGTGTTTTTACCATCCATAAAAGATTTTTTATCCATGAAAGCTCAGTTGTATCACGAATTAATACACTACACGAAGAGAAATTTCCAAGATCATTGGTACGAAATCCTCCCGTATATTACAGAGTTATTGGAAAAAACTGAAGTTGCATTAAATTTGTGGGAATTTGTAAATGAAGAAGCATCGGAAGAATTGACACAAATTCTTAAACAAGTTATTGAAGAAAGCAATTCTATTCCTAAAGATAAAGATATCATTCGTAATTATTTTAGTCAAGGGTTATCATCTATTAATGAAGTATTAACAGCTTTTATAGAAAAGCTAATTCAACGTGATTATTCATTCACCCATTTGATTGACTTGATTAAAAAAACAATGTACAATGGGGTTTATGAAAATGAATCAAAATATTTACTTGACAAAGAAATTCCTATTTTCAAGTTATGGGTTTTTGATACTTCTTTACTTTTAAGGGTTGAAGAAGTCTATACAAAAGTATTTTGCGGGACTAATTATGATAATGAGTATATTTTGACTCAACAAATGCGTTCGAATTTAATTCAAATATGTGAAGTGTTGTATTACTTAGTCAACAGTGCGATTCGTTTTATGGAGCAAGATGAAAGTTCAAGAGACCAACTAAAGGAATATTTGAGATGGTACAGAGCACGCAAGTATGAATGGATCAATGCATTAATAAAGCGTGGATTAGAATCACAAGCCATTCTGATATCAGAAAAGTATGAAGACTTATCATCAGTAGCCCAAATTTTAGAATCTGAAAAATCTACAATCATTGAAAAGCATGGCGATAATAGTGACGAATTCAACAGCTTGATTAACAAGTATTCATACTATTTCGAAAAATTTGGATATGATTTTGCTTCTAATTTATTTGATTTCTATCTTAAAAATGAAAAGGTTCAGCCGTTATTAGCAGGATTTGAAAATTATAATTATTATGTGACAGAATATTTTAAGAAGAACCCGAGGAGGACATCCGAAATTTCATGGATTAGAGACCTATTGGACGAAAATTTTATTCAGGGAGCAGAAACATTACTTGAATCGACGAAGATTAAGAACGACGACTTACAAGAAAATAGAGAATTGAAGTACTCTTTAGCGAAATTATCAGCAATTGCAGCGAAGAATTCTAAATTGGGCTTTGATCATCAGGAACTTGATGAATTATTGTTTGATACAGAAAATAATTTGATTATAATAAGGATTCAAAAAAATCTTTATCATGAGTTGTTGTCTTTTGTTTCGGGCCAAAAAGACCTTTTGAATATAGACTACGTGTTGAAGAATTTTATCAACCATTCAATAGATTTTACAACGGGAAAGGAATTGATTGAACCATTTTTCTCAAAATTCTTAGAGAATAAGCCATTGACTTCAACCCAACTAATTACGTTGTTAACTTTCATAAAACCAACGTCGAATTTCTATAATGGCTTTTCGAATGCCTTGAAAATCGCTTCATTAATTTCCAATGAAAAGGTTTATAGATACCAGACGAAGGTCATTTGGTTAAGATTATTGACTATCACCGATGATTGGTTTACATTGGCTGAGACAGAAAATAAAACCGACGAGTATACCAAGCAAAAAATCCATGACTCAGTCTTGTTCAAGACCATTTCGTCGCTTGGTGTGGAAAATGATTTAATAAAGGAGTTGGACACATTATTATCACAGAAAAGAGAACAATTTGACGATAGCGAAGAAGATAAACTTTCTAAAAACCTTAATGACGTCTATTTTGAAAAATTACAATCCTATATCACTAAGTGTGACTTGTCAACTTGGGTCAAGTCAATTAAACAAGAAGTTAAGAACCTTAGCTCGTCCAAACCTTTTCAAACAACCACTATATAGATTGTTTGAGGTCCCTCTCAATTATATATACTAATAAAAATATTTGATTATATTCGTGTTGTTGTACGTTACGCCGTGACTATTTTCATGGACCCTTATTCCGAAACCTGTGTTTCAATCCCCAACTCTTCTTCCTCTTTATCCAGTATAGAGGTATCGTTATCTGACTCTTCTTCATCCTTGCTCGCTATGCTAACATCTCCCGCAGTATCATCCTTATCAAGCTTTATCCTTACTAAACACTCAGGTAATGGTGTCCCATTCTTATAGTCCAGTTCACTATACTTTAGCAATCCTAGTGATGCCAACGACACAGATTTAACCACATTCTGCCAATTAGATAGTACCAATGCTACGCTCTCTGTACCTTCTGCCATGGAATCTAACTTCCCTTCTAATTCTCCTAATTGATTTGTGAGAATAGATGTGAATCTCTTAATCTCGTTCAAGCTCTCCAATTCAGCTCTCTTTTCCGCAATTTTTTGCTGTATATGCGTCGACTTTAAGACGGTACGTCGATCCATAGTTCCCCTTCTCTCTTGTATATATTACTCTAAGTACTAAAAGAAGAAATCATTAGTTTATTTATCAACTAAACAGTGAGACGCGATCATTACATCACGTGATCTCCAATGTTTATGTTATTTTTGTAAACCATGAAGAGTATAGGTCTTATTACGTTTGCAAAGAGGTTTAATTATAGAAATAATAATGGCCAGGCCGTCAGTAAGCTCACAGTCACTCGTGGAGTTGGCTAGCTCTAAGATGCGTTCTAAGAAACCTACAAATAAATTTGAAAACAGCAGTTCGCCGCCGTCATCACCATCAGATTCGGAAACGATAACAGAGATGGGAAGTAGCCGGGGATTGAAAAGAAAACAGGAAAAACACCTGAATATTGAGGCAATTCGAAAGAAGTATACACAGCAAAACAAATCATTAGCGAAAAACAATTCGTTGATGATGCTCAGGATTTCGGAAATGGAATCAAAGGTGAGTGATTTGATCAACGAAAACATGGTCTTGAGAAAGAGACGGACGTTTAGGGATGCAGAGTTCAAGAAACAATTAGAGGGAAAGCTTGATGTTATTGAAGTTGGGTTAATGAAAAAGTTCGACGAGATTTTGCAAACGTTACAGAATATACGGTCTAGCGAAGGAATCACTGAAAACCCTCGATTGGACATTTTTAAGTGTGTGTTGGAGGATGAAGAGCCACCATCCACGTCCACCCCAATTGAGAGCGAATCTCAGAAGAGCTATATTAATTTGAATTCTAAATCGCCGGCATTGCCATCTTTGAAAGACGGATCATTTACCTTGCCAAAATCGCATGCTTATTTACAATCAATAGAACCCACACCCAAAGCTATTGATCCATTGAAGCCTCAAGATTACGTGGGAGAAAAGGAGGTTGAGCATTCTGATGTTCCAGCATTGCAATTGCTGGTAGTACCGATAACTGAGGAACCCACTGGGATAATGAGTGAAAAATCCGTGGACAAACGTGTTAATGAAATGGCTGATATAGATGAACCAAGTGATACCACCGTTATTGATGATCATGAAAACTCTATCATAATTGAAAGTGAGGAACCCACAGAGAATGAAACTAAGCGCTTTGAGGTGTATAAAGAGACCGAAAACGATAAACAAAGCGATATGGAAAATTCTACTACAAAAACCAAAAATGCAAGCAAAGGAAAGAAAAAGAAGTTGGCCACAGAAACGAAAGCTTTAATGGAAGAGAATGCAATCAAAAAAGAGGACATTGAAGCAGAAGACAGTAAGCGGCCTTGTAGGAGTAGAAAACCAGTTAGCTATAAATGGCCGTCACTTTCGAAGAAAATGCGGAGACCCTCTGAAAAGTTTGTTGATGCAGTGGTAGGGGGAAAAGAAGTTCATGAATCCACAGGCTCAGGTATAAAGCAGGAGCAAGAACAAGAAGAAGAACAAGAAAAAGAACAACAGGAGCTTCGGAAGAGACCCACACCGGATCTAGATGCTGATGATAACATCAAGTCCGCCAAAAAGTCAAAACGTCAACCCTTGAGTAATGTGACAAACAAAAGTAACAATAAAGCTAATAGTAAGAAGTTGTTAGAAGGAGAAATTAAAACTAACAAGTTGAACCTGAAAGTAGTTCAAATACGTCAAGACGAAGTACAAGAATCAGAAAATCGTAATCTAAATGTGGAAAAGCAGGATAACGGCGATCTTTCAATATTTGATTTTGACCAAGAAAGGCCACTGAAAACATATAAGAAAAAAAAGAATAACTCAAATTTACTTCCTGCTACAAAGGAACAGAATAAATATGACAGAAGAAGGCATAGTATGTTAATTTAATAATCTGTGTATATTATTAATATTAATAGAATTAAATATTAATATAACTTATGAAAATGTGTAGCTAACTTATACACTCATTTTCATCTTAATGGGACCGTATGGGTTGTAGTCAGTTATTTCAAAATCCTCAAATTTGAAATCATCGATGGATTTGATTTCATCCTTTCTCTCCTCTTTTATGACCAACTTTGGGAACTCACGGGGAACCCGACTTATTTGTTCTTTCAAAGCATCAACATGATCCAAATAGACATGTGCATCTCCCATAGTATGAACGAACTCGCCACAATCCATATCCACAATATGTGCGATCATCTTAGTTAAAAGAGCATACGAGGCGATGTTAAATGGGACACCTAAACCCATGTCGCAAGAACGTTGGTATAATAAACATGACAATTTTGGTCTAGTAGATGTTTTCATTTGTTTGTTGGTGTTAGCCTCTGGTGTTTCAGAAGGAAAGTTGACATAGAATTGACAGAAGACGTGGCATGGAGGTAATGCCATTTTGCCAAAGTCTGGAGGGTTCCATGCAGACATTATAATTCTTCTATCATACGGATTTGTTTTCAACCGCTTGATAATATCCTGCAACTGGTCGAAACCCTGTCCCGTATAATCAGTATCGCAGTCCTTATACTCAGCTCCAAAATGTCTCCATTGAAACCCGTAAACAGGTCCCAAGTCGCCCTCACGACGGTCTGTTAATCCTATTGAGTCTAAGTATTCCCGAGATCCATTTCCTTCCCAGATCTTGACTCCCTTTTCCAATAATTTCTTAGCATCGGTGCATCCTTCAACAAACCATAACAACTCATGGATAATAGCTCTTGAAAATACTTTCTTGGTAGTTAACAAGGGGAATCCATTATCTGCTAGGTTGAATCTCAACTGCGGTGGGGCGAAGAGTGATTTGGTACCAGTACCAGTTCTATCCGGACGGTGTTCTCCCTCGTTTATAATACGCTCACACAAGTCCAAGTATGCTTGTTCTGCTGCATTCGTAGACACTGTCATCTTGTATTAATGATTACTGTTGAATGTAAGAGTTGAGTTTGATTCTATGTTTATGAAAAATTACACACGCGACCGCGTAGGCGAACAGATCCCAGGTACACATAGAGAAGCATTTAGCGCAATAGCTCACCCACAAGCCAGCAACACCAGGGCAGACCACCCAAGAGCTACGCCTGCACTACAATTGAAGCACATACATACAATTGAAGCACATACACTTCTCTACAATTGAAAATAAAGCCATCATGATTATATATTTGACTAAAAATATTTAAAACTAATAGACTTATCGTAACTTTGAACTGTTGTTAACACGATTATTTCTTTTCACCGAAAACAGCATCAGAAGCTTGTTGGACAAAAGACTTGTCACCACCTCTGGTGTTGTCACCAACAGCGTTGTCGAGCTTGTCAGTAACGGTGTCCTTACCCTTTTCTAAGGTGGACTTTTGGGAGTCTGGCTTAACAGCAGACGAGACTTTATCGGAGATATCTTTACGGCCAAGGTCGGACATTGTAGTTATAATATAATTAATTAATTAATAGTATAAAGTAAAAAGAAATCAATCAATTAACAAGAAATAGTCCTCCTTAAATAGTTTTTCTATCTACAGCGAAGGAAGTTGGAGAGCAATCACCTTGTGGAATGTTCTTGGGGCTCCAAGCAAAATTGATGATGTACTAGAGTCAAGTAGAGAATTCAACAATAGCCATGATGTGTTTAAAAATAAATATTACGTTATTTTGAGCCAGCAGGCATATTTGGTAGCAATATTAATTCAGTGAGGGTTACTATATAGCAATCAAAGTGGATGGGCATATGATATTTCGCCACTATGTCATTATTGATACACAATTACAGCGCAATACAGGTACTAGCTACTATATGTCGTGTATTGCATTATTAGAATATCTGGAGCCATGAAAAGTACTTGAACCACTTTGGCTCTACCAATATGCATTGCGATTCAGCAATTTTCAAAGGCTGCTCACCTTGAAATGGCAATGTTTCCAATGCCCCATGTATCACCACCTTTCGACCCTTCGATTCCTTCACTCTTGCTCTCAAGATCACCGTGCTTCCAGGCGGAGCCTGATTTTTGAAGTCTATGGACAATTTTGCAGTAACACCCTTTTTAGATGGCAAGAGCGGAAATCCGCATGTACACAAGCCTTCATCTAGGATCGTAGAAACAACGCCGTTGTGGATCTTGCCATCCTGGCTGACCAAGTTGTCACCCAAATGATAGAAACTGGTGAGTTCGCCCGATTGGGGCTTGACAAAAATGATGGGGTCAATCTCTAGCAAATTGGGGCCGAAAAGTAGACCCGAGCCAACGTAGTTCTTGTGGTGTTGAGAGGGAAATGTTTCACTGGAGTGGAATTGCGTCACATCGTCGTCGGCCGTGAGTGCTTGGTATTCCTGGGATTCTTGGATTTGTTGTACTACGGACTGGTTAATATGTGTGAGTTTACGGTCAACGAAGTTGCCTTTTCTCCAATCCTTGGGGAACACAGCAAAGCCAATCCCAAGCGCTAGAAACGGACTGCTTAGTCTTGTTATGGCCTTAAGCATTGTTATAGTGGGTGTTGAAATACTAACGGGACTTTCTTCAAAGGAAAATCACTTTTGTTAATAGTGATTTCGGTTCATATACAGGACACCAATACCCGAATGGTCGTTTAATGATTTCTACATTCTACAGTACAGTTCGCCGACATGTAAGGTGTAAGGTGTAATGTGTTGATATAGAGGGTAACTGCCACTTGAGGACGGACCAACCGATTGAATTCGTCAAGTTTGTAGTTTTTGGGTTGTCTCTTTCTTCTTTCTTTGCGCGTGATGTCAATCCCATTCCTGTCATAACATCCCGTTTTATGCTAATTTAGACAGCTAGGATCATACCCATGACATGGATGGTAGGCTTTGTAATGTAGGATATAATAAGCCATATGTGTTAAGGGTTATTAGTATTTTTGGCATACTTCCTTGATGTGGATGATGTAAAAAATTAGAGACTCGCGAATCATCTCGACCATTCTTTGATATGTTCTTATACTTTTGTAAAACTACGTTTTAAACTATCGGCATCGACACTCTGGAGAGGTGAAAACAAGATACCCTGTACGAACGCTATGAGCGGAGGGAATCGATTTAATAAAAAGTTTAACTCGTTAGAGAAACGAGGATTTGGTGGAGTCCATCCAATAAACAGTTTGAAGGATACAGATAATAAAAAAGGATCCTCTAGCATTAGAACGGAGTCACCTAGCAACGTGAGAAACCAATTGAATAGTATATTTGGAGGCCTGGTGGATAGTTCTCGAAACTTAAGGGAGAACATAGAGAAGAACCTTCAAGAGCCTCGAACTGTGTCAAGCGATGCAGAGACTAGACCTCGAAAAGTCAAGACCGTGGGAGGAAACATCATGGATATACATGCATTGGGAATAGATTTAAACCAGGGGGAATCGCTAATTTTAAGGTCGGTATTATTCAATGGAAGTTTATTTCAGCAATCAGAGGCGGGCGATTTAGTATTACGGATTTCTGTGGATGACAACTGCATATTCATATTACACAATGGATCAATTGTAGCGACTATTGAAGTTGAAGAAGTCCAAAGTCTCAGTTTTAGTTTAAATAAAAGGGCAATATTGATTCACTTGAAAGATGAATTTGGATATTTGTACTTGAAACACATCGACGACGATTCTCAAATTTATAGATATTTCTCCGGTAACAAAAGATGGAAGGATATAGATGTTAAGAGGGACAGAAATGAAGCGTTGATAGACATGATTAATATAATTAAAAGGCGTAATATTCGAAATACAAAACGATATTCGGAAAACAAAAATGAATCGACCCTAATGCACATACCTACTGCTTCACCAGAATTAATGTATGGGAAGACCAGATCGTCCAGTAGATTACTGCTGATACATTCACCACTCAATTCCAAAATAAGCCATCAACCAGGTGATATTGCACAACCTATTAGTATCAAGGATGAAGAGCAAAATAAAACTAAAGCAGTTCCAGAACCATTCGACATTGAGCTAAAATATGTATTTGCAGATAAGAAGGTTTTCACAATTACATACTCGGATTTCAAGACATTATATAATAACGACTGGATTAATGATTCGCTAATTGACTTCTTCATAAAATATGAAATGGACAAAGCCATATACGAGAAGAATCTTTTCAAAAATACTGACATATATGCCTTCAATTCATTTTTCTTCACCAAATTAATGTGGGGGAATGAAGATGAGTCTATAGATTACTATGGTAATATCAAAAGGTGGTTAAATAAACTAGATCTTATGAGTTATCCCAACATTATTATACCAATTAACGAAAATTTACATTGGTATTGCGGAATAATAAAAGGATTACCTAGGTTATTGGAGACAGCTTTAAAGAGAAAGAATCAAATTCAAACAGATATTAAAGAAGATCAATCAAATAATAATGACCAGGATAAACAATCTAGCGATTCCGTTAATTCAATAACAGAAAGTTCACCTGATATATCTGAAAATAATAATAATGAGAAAAAGGTTTACCAACCAGAAATCTTTATTTTTGATTCTCTAAGACAGAAACATACTAATATTTATTTTCCATTAAAGAAATTTATAATCGATTATTGCAAAGAAAGATACGACGTGGTGATAGAAAAAAATGAAATAAGGGTCCATTCAGCAAAAGTCCCAAAGCAAAATAACTTTAATGACTGTGGTATCCACGTTATATACAATGTAAAAAAATGGCTTAATAACTCTGAAGAATGCGAAAGGATTTGGAGAAGCTCAAACCTGAGAAGCGCGTCTAGGGCACTTTTTGTAGCAGAAGAAAGGAATAGTATGAGGAAAGAATTAAGGGAGATGCTTTTGGATCTAAAAAAGAAACAAATAGAGCAAGGTGGTTCTGGTAAACAAATCGTTGAAAACGATGAAGATGACATTGAGGTAATCGAGTATACCCCTGTTAAGAGTAGTAGTTCTAAAAGTACACCCGATGTCCCCGGAGAAGGAACCACTAAGATGAAAACTAATCATAACAGTCAAGGAGATATTCTGCCAAAAGTCACGGAGGATATGGACGATTCCTCGACGATTAGGACATTAGACCCCAAAGCCCAGAAGAATGCAACAAATGAACTTCTGGAAACTTCCGCCAAGTTATTAAATGGCTGCACGTCCAATATCGTACAACTAGGCCTTAAAAATAAAGTGTTACAAGAGAAATTTTTTCCCCAATCTTTATCAAATACAGTTAAACAAGTTCTTAATGAATATTTCGAAAGAAATGAAAAAATTGATGACTTGCAACTTCAGAAAATTATTGAGCTCAGAGATAAAATAAACGAATTAGATGATGTTAAGGACCGATCATCAATCAGTGAGGCAATTACATGTTTTGTAGAAGAGTCTAATAATTTGATAATCGAGAAGGAGGATAAATCTATTAGACCAAAGGATGAAGATCTTGTCATAATGCATTGCAGCGATAATGAAGAATTGAATCGAAGTGTGAATGGTTTGTCCATATGTAACGCTTCAGACGATGATCTGAGTGAATCTGAATTGGCTAGTAGCGACCTTACAGCCTCCAATTACGCAAATAGAAAATCATCAAGCAATTATATCAGTCATCGCTCACAGAAGCTGGTAAGGATAGCGTCATCCAATCTTAGTGACGTTGACGAAGATATTAACGTCGTCGAAGCTGATCCATTACAAGATGTTAAGAATGAAGATAATAATACATCAAAATCGAATCAACAAGTGAATAACATTTTATCAGAAGACGAACAGGAGAAAGATTTAGAAGAATTGGCCGATGACGAGTATCGTGTGAATCTAACTGAGCGGAACAAGGCTGCATCAATTAATAATTCTGACAATATCCCAAAACCAGCATCTACAAATAAGTCGATTTTGTTGACTAACGGTTCTACATTTAAACGGCGCAAAATTGATAGAAACGAACATTAATAGAGCAAACTAATTTAGCATTGACATGTTAATATCCATGGCTATCATGAATTTAAACATGTATATAATTATATTGTATAATAGATAATTAATATTTAATTGTACTGTATTTTGGAATGTAAGCTTTTTGTGTCAATTTTTATTTTATAAGTAATTGACGCTATTCATATATTCAAATTCGTATTTATATGTATAGACAATTTATTTAAATGTCTGGTCCTCCTCCATTACCACCTAGACATGAAATGTCTGATCAGAATGAAGACGAAATCCTGGAACTTCCAGTTCTAGCGCTGAAAGATACAAAAATATCTTCGATTAACGAATTGACATATAACCTCAACGATAATTTATCTACAATTACAATGATTAGACAATTAGAAACTTATTCTTCATCAACTATGAATGAGTGTTCAGATTTGTTTACTATAAATACTCTCAGCAAAGATAATTTAAAGAATAAAATAGGTACTATTAAGTCAAAGCTGGGTAATTCTACTGAAAAAGATTTAGAATTTTGGTATACACTCATTGATGATTACAGTAATCAAATATTAAAAAACAAACAAATTAGTGAATTAGAACAACACATATCTACTGGTATTCCAGAAAATTTAAGATCACTAGTTTATCTCAAAACCTTACAAGTGAGATATAAACTAAATAAAGAAACATACAACAACTTATTAAGGAAAGCCATTAATTCACAAAGTGCAAAAACGCAGCAAGTGTATATCGATAGTTTGTCAATTGATAACAATTTAAAGGAAATTCTAAAAATTTTCAACTACTATACTAACGAAATTGTGTCTGCTCATTCCACTAAATTTGAGGCAATTAACAATGAAAGTGCAACAGATACATATGAAAATAACAATAACTTACCCCCAAATAATTTTGTCATATATGTTAGTAAGTTGGTGTCTGGCATTCCAAATTTGAATAATGAGGAAATATTGTTCCTTTTGCTTAAATTTAATAAGTTGTTTATTAATTTGATTAAGGATGAGTTCTTCTATAAGGCAAACAGGTCGCTAGAAGATTTAGTCCCTGAAGTATTTACCCATATTACGAAGCAAGGAATTAATTTAACAACTTTTTATAAGAAACTTTTGTTTAGCTTCTTTAATGAGCAAATTAATGATACTGACATCCTATTCAAATTGCTTGACTTCATTGTCTTCGAAGGGTTCGATTTTATTCATAGATTACTTGTTGCTGTTTTCAAAGCCAATGAAAAATATATGATTAACCTTGATGGTGATGAATTGAGTGGGTTTTTGTATTCCAGCAAATTTTTCGATGTTATTTCCTTTTCTGAGAACAACAAAGATAAAGTAAACGTTGATAAAATATTAGAGAATGAACCACAAATACTAAAATATGAGAATGAATTTCATTTGCTACATGCCAATTCAATGAACATAAATAATAATGAATTAACCAATTTAAAGGAAGTTAATGACGATTTAGTTATTAAGATCAATGAATTGAAACAGCAAATAGAAAATTTGAAAACTACACATTCTGAAATTTTGAATCAGGGAGAGGAACATCATGTACAATTGAAAGAAAAGCAAAAACAAAAAGATGAATTAATTGTTATAAAAGATGATCTTCAGAAGAAATACGAGCATTTAAGTATGAAAGAAAACGTTAAGAACACAACAAAAGCCAACAAAGAATTCCAAACGAGAAATGCCGAATTGCAAGCCCAAATAGCCGAATTGAAGAAGAAGGTTGAAGAGAAGAGTACTAAATTAGCAAAATATTCAAGTAGTAAATAGATTTGATATTACCTGCATATAGTTTCTCAGGACATAGTAGAATTTAACACAATTTTCCGTAGATAGATACTCTCTGCATTTATTAATTAAGAACAGCTTCATGTCTTCTACAATTAAAGAGAACGAACAACAGGGTGTTGGAATAGTGGGTGCAGGATTAGTTGGTTGCTTGACCGCTTTAGCCTTTGCTTCCAAAGGATATTCAGTAACACTTTTCGAATTGAGATCAGATCCGAAGATTAATCAGAAAGAAAGAAATTTGAGATCTATCAATTTAGCGGTTAGTGATCGTGGGATAAGAGCATTGAAATATGTGGATGGAGAAATTGCAGATAGAATTTTAGAGCATGTTATACCAATGAAAGGTAGAATGATTCACGATGTGACTGGGACTAAGCAAGAATCACAACTTTATGGCCTTTACGGAGAAAGTATTAATTCAATAGACAGATCGTTCCTAAATAATTCCCTCTTAGAAGAAATTAGACACTCGGATATCAAACTTCATTTCAATCACAAACTAGTAAAATTGAATCATTTGTCAAGTGAGGATCAATCCCCAGAGATGACGTTTATTGATACCTCATCACCAAAAAATGATAACATGAAGTCATATGAATTTGATTTTATAATAGGTGCCGATGGATCTCACTCCCAGTTCAGATACCAATTGCAGAGATCCATGAGAATGAATTTTTCACAAGAATACATTGATATGCAATACTTGGAACTTAGTATTCCACCCAACAATAATGGGCAAAGCAAATATTACCTTGATCCCAACCATTTACATATATGGCCTCGCCATGATTTCATGTTAATAGCTTTGGCCAATGAAGATGGCTCATTTACATCTACATTTTTCAGTCCTTGGTCACTTATTGAGTCATTCAAGACATCTGAACAATTTACTGACTTTTTCCTGAACAGTTTCCCTGATGCATTCAAGTTGATGGGAAAAGAAAAGTTACAGTATGCATTCGATAACCAACCACGAGGATCACTAATGCAAGTAAGTGCTTATCCGTATCACAACCCAAATGGTAAAGCATTAATAATCGGAGATGCGGCGCACCTGATGGTACCATTCTATGGACAAGGTATGAATTGTGGGTTTGAAGATGTGCGTGTTTTAATGGAATTGGTTGAGCTGAATAATGGTAACATGGAAGAGGCTTTCAAGCTGTATTCCGTTAGTAGAAGAAAAGATCTTGAAGCTATTTGCAAGCTAGCCCTAGATAACTACCACGAAATGTCTTCGAAAGTAACAAATGTTTGGTATTTATTTAGGAAGAAAATCGACTCTATTTTAGGCAAATATGGTAATAACTACTTATTTGATTGGATTCCAATGTATACGATGATTTCATTCCGGGGTGATATTCCATACTCGAAAGCCGTTGAAATCGAAAGAAGACAAGCCAAAATATTATCTGGGATACAAATCGGAACTGTGACATCAATAATTATATTTGGAGCAGCCAAAATAGCCCATCATTATCATAAATTATCTAATAGCTAATTGTAAGTAGTTTTATAATTGCAAAATATTAGGTAGTGTAAATACCGAAGTGAAATTTTCAGTTTTTGCAAGTGGCCAAAAAAAAAAAAAATTTGTCTTCAATAAGTGAGTTCGTAGTGAAACGCATCTAATACTAGTTTATCTTCATATATGCATTAAGGGATTGGTATTTTGACGAACAAACACCGAGCATCTTAATTTCTCTAAATCCCGTTTATAAAAGTGCTCATAAACTTGTATAAAAAATGATCAGAACAGCAGTGATAAAGAACGCCGCTAATCACCAAACACAGTTATTAAAAACATGTACCATTAGCCAAACAAGATTATTTCATAACTCACATGTCTATAATAATGAAAGACCCCAGTCTCCATTGAAGGTATTCTTCGACACTTTTAAGGCCGAAGTTAAGAAATCAAATGAATTGAAGGAAAACATAAAAGCTTTACAGGATGAAACCGGAAGGGTCGCAGATTCAGAAGCTTTCAGAAAAGCCAAAGAAGCCTTCGATAAAGCACAAAAGGGTAGTACTGCTGCTGGTAAAGTTGCAAAGAAAACGGCAGATGTAGTTGGAGGTGCGGCATATAAAGCTTGGGAGTCGCCAGTAGGTAAGGGTGTGAGAACTACTGTTAGAACCAGCGCTGAGGCAGCCGATAAGGCATTTGATCCTGTTAGAAATACTACTGTGTATAAAGATGTTTCTAACGTTATTGATGACGGATCATCTACCTCTTATGGTGGATTCTTGACTAAGGAACAAAGAGAAAGATTGAGACAAAAGGAATTAGCCGAAAAATTGAAGAATGGTAAAGTATGGAAACCAATCAAGGAAGATGAAAATGCAGGTGGAGCATTGGTTGCCACTGAACATAAGGCCACTGGACCAACTTTTTCTGACAAGTGGGAAGACTTCAAGATCAAGTCGCCAATTGGCCGTGGTATTGTAATTTTGAGAGAAAAGTGGGAAGACTCAGAAAACGGATTAATCGCCCTTATAAGAACCGTAGTCGAAAAAGTCACCGGATTTTTCGCTGAAACCGAGCAAGCTAAAGTTATCAAACAATTCAAACTCATGGACCCTTCTTTTAGAATTACTGACTTCACTAAAACGTTAACTAATTACATAGTCCCAGAATTATTGGATGCATACATCAAGAACGATGACAAAATTTTAAAAGAGTGGTTTAGCGAGGCTCCATTCAATGTCTGGCAAGCAAATAACAAACAATTTGTTCAACAAGGCTTATTTTCTGATGGTAAGATATTGGATATTAGAGGTGTTGATATTGTCACTTGTAAAAGCTTACAACCAAATGATATCCCTGTCATTGTTGTCAGCTGTCGTGCTCAAGAAATCCACTTATATAGAAAGGCTAAGAGTGGCGAAATTGCTGCTGGTACTGAAGATCACATTCAATTAAGTACCTACGCTATGGTTTTCACCAGAATCCCAGAACAATTTGATAATGAAGTCACTGACGGATGGAAAGTGCTTGAATTTGCCCGTGGTGGTTCGAGACCATTCCATTAATCTATAAATACCTATATAGCCCATTTGTACATATAATTCTTACACATCGTTATCATTTAGAAAAAATCTTACTGTCAATTTCTAACTGTCATAAGACATGTTGGGTTTGTGTAACATAACGTTTTCTAGGATAAAAAGTAATTTACACGTTGATGAAAATATCATTTGATTCATACTAATTTGGTTATTTTAATCAATCAAATTATAAATCAATACGTATAGGAACCCGATATAGAGCATGTCAGATTCTATGGCCACTAAGGAAGAAGTCACCAAGATTTTCAATAAGTTGAAGCAACAACCTGCCAATCAGGCTTGTTTTGATTGTGCGAACAAAAATCCTACCTGGACATCTATTCCCTTTGGGATTTTATTGTGCTTAGAATGTTCAGCAGCACATAGGAACTTAGGGGTGCATATTTCATTTGTTAAATCATCAAATTTGGATTCGTGGCAAAAAATCCAATTAAGACACTTTAAGTTTGGTGGTAATCAGGTGGCTAAAGAGTTTTATACCAAAAATGGAGGATCCAAGTTCGTCAACAATAAAGAAGGTGTGGATATAAATGCTAAATATACAGCACCGGTTGCTACTAAATATAAGGAGAAATTGAAGCAAAAGGCACAACAGGACGAAGCGAAAAATCCGGATGTGGTTACCATGGATGATTTGGATGATAGCGCAAGTTTACTTACGGATTCGAGCAATAATGTATCGAGTGAGGACTTCTTCAGTAACTGGACGAAGCCAATAAACGCTACTCCTTCTCCGTTATCGTCAAAGAACATCACTCCAAATGCTTCTAGTGATGATCTCAGTATCAAAAGACCTGTTTCTACTCGTACAAGTTCAAGATTAGTGAATAACAGTGGCAGTGCAAATCAACCAAAGAAATCGATCTTATCATCCAAGGGTAATGGTCCTAGGAACTCTAGATTAGCAAACAAAAGAATTAATAAAGATTCCGAAGAAATTGATTTTGAAGAAATTGAGAGAAAGGCCAAAAAAGAGGCCGAAGAAGCCAAGGCTTTAGGTTACTCCCCTGCAACTGAAGAAACTCCTGAACCAAAACCAGTGAAGTCATTTAACAATGAGCCTAAGAAATCCGGATTATCATTAGGATCCAAGAAAGTCGAAACTCCAGAAGACGAACAGGAAGAAGATTTTAGCACTCTGAAGCATGTTCCTATCAAGGAAGCTACTCAGAAATTTCAAAAGTTAGGTTTCGGAATGACTGCAGGCTCTAACGAGGTGGTAAATGAAAAAAGTAAAAACTTTAAGCCAGTCAAGTACACCGGAGAAGTTTCCACCAAATTCGGTACTCAAAAGGGTATCTCGTCCGACGAATATTTCGGAAGAGGCCCCAGATTTGACGAAAATGCCAAAACCGAAGCCAGGGATAAGTTGCAGGCATTCAACGGTGCCCAGTCGATTTCGTCGTCCTCCTATTTCGGCGAAGACGAGTCTGCGCAAAACCCTCATCATAATCAAAATACCGGTGGCTTGTCTGATTTGGAATCGAGCGCCAGAGAATTTGCATCCAGGTTTTCCGGCAACGCAAACCAGGATTTGGATGTCTTGAAGGATGCATTCGAAGAGGGTGCTAATAAGTTGGGGGGTTACTTGAGAGACTTCTTGAGGTAAGCTAGCTTGCGCTTCTACGTCATCTAACATATCTGCCCGATTCCCTAGCTATATACTTATTCTGTATAGTACATTTAATATAATTCTGTTTAATACGCACATTACATCACCGTTGTGTCATGCTTTCACCCGTCTCCTTCGTTATCAATTAGGTCCCATTCCATTTTTATGGAGGTTTGGATGTCCTCCCCTGCGCGTTCGCCAAATTTTCGACTATTGTAGCTCACGTCTTCCGCCCCACAGTGCCCCAGTCTATTCGTAAACTGGTACAACTTCTGTAAATGTCTTTCTACAAAAAAAATCTAGCCGATTAAGGGTGAAAAAATATTTATTTACCGTTATGTACGGTAAATAAATATATGGTTCCCATTCTGCCAATGCTTTTCGGCGAAACAGCGAACCAGCCCTATCTATCTCGCAGTTTGACTCAAACGTTATATTGTCTTCGCTGTGCGTTTAAAGAGCCTAGGTGAATTCTCTTTTCATCTGAAACCCAACACTCTCCACATTGATCTTCTTACAGTCCTAGTGCTCCCCATACTATATCCAAAAGAGTCTATTAATCCGTACACCGCCCTTTGTTCCCGCCGCAAAATCTAATTGTTAGCGTTCCCAAATGGGGGAACCCCATTGTGGGGCCAAACCAATCTTCCGAAAGAGAGGGGGCATACGCTAAAATTTTCTCCTGCTGCTAGCGCGAGTATTGTTAAAATCCTCCTAGACGAAATTGCCTCACCAAGCCCGAGCATTGTCTATGCTAGTCCGCCTTCTCTCGTACCACTTATTATTGAAATCGAGTCCTAGATCGCCTTCAACTCCAGCTAACAAAGTTGTAGTAGAGTATAAGAAACCTGGTAAAAATAGAAAACGGTGCCATACTAGATAAGGTTACGACAGCACCACATTAGACACCTAGTTATGTTTGTATAGTGGAGATAGAGCTTGAAAAGTCAATTCTTAGTAATAAGTTGTGGTCAAATGTGATCGAAAAAGCCTATTTTCCCTCTCATAACCAGTACATTATTTCACCAAAAAAAAATCAATTGAACAAAAAAAATGCACAAAATGGGGCTAGCAAGTAATTTTTCTGGGGAAAATAGATGATCAAATAGAAAAATGCCCTATTATAAATAAATGGGCCGATACCGTGTATATCCTTGTAGAATTAAATTTAAAGCATTAGATAGAGATCGTAAATTGGTAGAGGAGACACTTCCGATTTTTTTCACATAGGTCGGTATTATAGTAGATACAAATGTCAGACTTTGCAAATACAGAAAAAGCACCGGTTTCTGGGACTGCAGGACCCGAAGACGGGTTATTCGAACATAGTTCGAACTCTAGCTTTGCCGAGAAGAAAAAGACTGGTTCCGTTGACTTGGACAGTGTTCACTCGAGGCTTGCGCAGCCAGGGCAAGGTGAGAAAGGAAATATTTTGTCGCAATATTCGGAAGAACAAGTGATGCAAATGGGAAGAAACTATGCTCTCAAGCACGATTTAGATGCGGATTTGTTTGCGCGTGCGGCTGCATTGGCCAGAACTCCAGAAGAGTTCAATGCCATGCCATTTATCTCGGAGCAGGAGAAGATCGACTTGAACTTGGAAGCCACTAAAAAATGGCATGTTCCGTTCAAGTTGTTCCAGGTTATTGCTGTTGGTTCTATGGCTGCAGCTGTCCAAGGTATGGACGAATCGGTCATCAACGGTGCCATTTTGTTTTATCCTAAACAATTTGGAGTTACGCCAGAAGCATGGGGTCCTAATTATGATTTGGCTCAAGGGTTGATTAACGGTGCGCCATATTTGGCTGCATCGTGTATTGCTTGTTGGTTGTCTGATAGTTGTAACAGACTTATGGGTCGTAAATGGACTATTTTCTGCACTTGTCTTATTTCCGCGCTCACTTGTATTTGGCTGGCTTTGGTTAACAATTGGTATCATCTTTTCATTGCTAGATTTATCTTAGGGTTCGGTATTGGTATTAAATCTGCAACTGTTCCTGCGTATGCTGCCGAATGTACACCTAAGCATATTAGAGGTGCCTTGGTTATGTTGTGGCAATTTTTCACTGCTGTTGGTATTATGTTTGGTTACGTAGCGTGTTTGGCTTTCTATCATGTTCCAGACACTGTTGTTCACGGTCTTAACTGGAGATTGATGTTGGGATCTGCTGGGATTCCTGCAATTATTGTTTTGTTCCAAATTCCTTTCGTTCCAGAATCTCCACGTTGGTTAATGGGTAAAGACAGACATAAAGAGGCCTTCGAGTCTTTGGTGTGCTTACGTAGAGATAAAATTGCAGCTGCAAGAGATACATTCTATCAACACGTGTTGTTACAAGAAGAAGCTTCTTATAAAGGTATTCCAACTTGGAAGCGTCTTATGGAAATGTTTACTATCAGAAGAAATAGAAATGGTGCGCTTGGTGCTTGGATTGTTATGTTCATGCAACAATTCTGTGGTATCAATGCAATTGTTTATTATAATTCAACAATTTTCATTAATGCTGGATTCCCGGAAACGAGTGCTCTTGTTGCTTCTTGGGGTTTTGGTATGGTGAATTTCCTCTTTGCTATTCCAACATTCTATACTATTGATACCTTTGGGAGACGTAAATTATTGCTTATTACATTCCCATTGATGGCCATCTTTTTATTCTGGACAGGTTTTGGATTTTTGGCACCAGATGTTGATGGTAAGCCTTCTCAAACAAAAGTTGGTATTGTTGCTAGTGGTGTTTACATCTTCTCGGCTATTTACTCCGCTGGTGAAGGTCCTGTTCCATTTACATATTCTGCGGAAGCTTTCCCATTATATATTCGTGATTTGGGTATGGGATTTGCTACTGCAACCTGTTGGTTCTTCAATTTCATTTTAGCTTTTACATGGCCAAGATTAGTTAATGCATTTACAAGCACCGGTGCATTTTGTTGGTTCGCTGCATGGAATATTGTTGGTTTCTTTTTAGTTTTATGGTTCTTACCTGAAACTAAGGGTTTGACTTTAGAAGAATTAGATGAAGTTTTCTCCGTCAGTACCAGAAAGCATGCTAAATGGCAAACTCGTAATTTATTAAACAGTTTCCAAAGGCATCTTCTTGGTCGTAAGATCGATCCATTGCCTCCATTATATGAGCACCAAAAGAGAATGGCTGTTACTAACCCAGAATGGAACAACAAGACCGAAGTGTCACACGTTGAATAATTTTTTTCTTAGTAAAGAGCTCAACTTATTTTCAATTCTTGCTATAATATATTGACATATTTAATATAACAAACGGAATTCTTAATTACCAGTATATAGTAGCGCCAGAGAATTTGCATCCAAATTTTCCGGTAGCGCAAATCAAGGTTGGGGCTTCCCTTATACTCATTTTGTATAGAACATTTAATATAATTCTGTTTATTAACCCAATTACACGTTTAGCCCTACGTTTTTACCAATTTTTATTATTGCAGTTCATATCTCCCCACTACAGGCCACCGATTATGTCGTAAAGTGTTTTAAAGCAATATCATTTGTTAGAACTTTCATTTGTTGCAACTTATATGCATAACGGGAAATATAATGTAACTTTTTAGCTATTGATTGATTTTACATAGATTTTACACAATTTTTCTGAATTTCTTCAATTTGCACCCAAATATCTCTTTCAAAATATTTCGAATTCTACAATACTAAGCTTACAAACTTAAATAACACTATATTAACAACCTATATAATTGGCATATGAACCTGATAATATTTTAGCAAAAAAGTCATATGTTGTATTCGGCAATTCATAAGGAGTGGATTTCCAGTTTCCCCGAGTTTACCACATTCCGAGATTTAGGATCGTACTTTTCGGAATCTACAATTTAGATAAGAAAAGATACAAAAACAACAAACCAAAGCTCATCTGCAAGAAATATTAGAAACGGATAGCTATGTCATCGAAGTCATTGAATGCCCAATACTTGTTGTATCTTTCAAAATACCCCTTGTTCACAAAGTCAATCACAGCAGGAACATTAGCCGGATTAAACGAAGTCATAGCATCAATCTTGGCTAAAGATTATAAGTATTCCCAAGTAGCCAATTACAAAATCAAACATGTGTTGAGCCCAAAGATAATTACAATGATAATCTACGGATCATTGATTGTTACTCCCATTTCTCATCAAATGTATGGCGTTTTGAACAAGATATTCAAAGGTCCATTGTCATCTAAAATGAAAGTCGCCCAAATTTTAACATCTTTATCGACAATCACTCCTACGTTGGCTGCTGTGTTCGTAAGTTGGTTATCATTGATTAACAATTATAAGGTCAAGACAGATAAATTTGATCTTAAACAAGAATTCTTTAAGATAGTTTCCATTATCAAACAGGGCTTAAAGACTAGCTATTTGCCAATTTTGAAATCTTCACTTATTACGTCGTGCTGTACACTCATTATAGCCCAGAAGTTCCTTAAGCCGGAATTGTGGGTTATCTTCTTCAATTTGGTGTACTTTATTTTGGGCACAATTCAGAACACCAAAGTTAAGAAATCTCAGAAATATATTAAAAAAGAGGATTAGAGAAGTAGACTAAACATAGAATGGAGATATACAGCATATATGAGGTCGCTTTGTCGATACTGCAAACTATCAGTAGGACTGGTCAAAGTTACTGATTACATCATTATTTTACTAGAATTTTAATACCTAGCTTCTTTAAACTTCACAAACACGTAGTGGCCCTCTTAGCCAACACAATATCCATGGTCCAGCCACCATTGCATCAAAGATGTTGAAAGGTCCCGGGTAATATAAAGCACTGTAGTAATATCCGAATCTTCTACAATTATATATACAGTACGATCGCAACCAAGAAATGCCTCCATATATAAAATGAAAAATCCAACAAAACATCTACTTTCAGTTGCAATCGGTTCAAATCTATAAGAAATGCACAGAAAGCAATTAACGAGGACATCTTTAAGATCCATTAACTCCATTAACCAGATCCGTAATATGATTACATCGCAGGCGGTTATTTACTCCCAACACGGGGATCCAAAGTCTGTTTTAAAAACCCACAAATATGAAATTGACGACGACAACGTTGATCCCAATTCGATCATTTGTAAGACGTTAGGCTCCCCCGTAAACCCATCGGATATTAACCAAATCCAAGGGGTGTATCCATCGAAGCCCGAGAAAACCACCGAATTGGGCACCTCAGAACCATCAGCGGTATGCGGTAACGAAGGGTTATTTCAAATCGTCAAAGTGGGCGCTAACGTTCGCGATTTCCAAGCCGGAGACTGGTGCATTCCCACGTCGGTGAATATGGGTACCTGGAGAACTCATGTTTTGTGCCCACAAGAGCAGATGACTAAAATCCCTAACCCCGAACAGTCGAAGGCCAACGGCAAAAATACTGGATTGTCCGTCAACCAGGGGGCTACAATTTCCGTCAATCCGTTGACCGCATACTTGATGTTGACCCATTACGTCAAATTGACTCCAGGCAAGGATTGGTTTATCCAGAACGGAGGCAATTCGGCCGTGGGCACTTACGCTACCCAGATCAGTAAATTGTTGGGAATCAACTCCATTTCCGTTATCAGAGACAGAAAGAACTTGGACGAGGTCGTCAAAGACATGATCGAGAACAAAGGTGCTACCAAGGTCATAACCGAGGAACAGAACTCGTCCAAGGAATTCGGCAGCGAAATCAAGTCGTGGGTCAAGGAAACCGGCGGTGACATCAAGCTCGCCTTGAACTGTGTCGGTGGTAAAAACGCCACCGGCATCGCCAGAAAATTGGGCCCCAATGGCTTGATGTTGACCTATGGAGGCATGTCCATGCAGCCAGTGATCTTGCCCACCTCGTTGCATATTTTCAAGAACATCACCAGTGCCGGCTTCTGGGTCACCCAATTGTTGAAGAACGACATCGACTTGAAACGCAAGACCTTGGCCCAAATCGTCGACTGGTACGAAAACAACCAATTGAAGGTTGCTCCTTCCGTTGAATCCCAATTCAACCCCGAGCACGACTTGTCCACCTACTACCTCGAGGGCATAGAAAATTCCTCCAAGGGCAAGCAATTGATCACCTACAAGTAGCTATAGCCACATACGCCAATTTCATTCCCCTTAGACATCCAGTCTCTCATTTTTTATATACCATTACAACATATCATCTTGTACTGATTTGCTTCTGCACTGTAGACACGGAAACCGGGACTCACCATAATGCATTTACAAGCACCGGTGAATTCTGTTGGTCCGGTGGCTGGAATACTGTCGGTTTCTTCTTGGTCTTATGGTTCTTACCTGAAACTAAGGGTCTAAAAAAATTAGATGAAGTCTTTTCCGTCACTACTAGGAAGCAAGAAAATATCAAACCCGTAATGGTATCAAAGGCTTGTTTTCCGTTGTAAAGTTGGCCCGTTATCTCCATTGTACGAGCACCAAAAGAGAATGACTGTTGCTAACCCAGAGTGAAATAACAAGACAGGCTTCGCATGTTGAATAATCCTAGTACAAATCAACCGTTGGGTATGGTCACTTCTTGGCTTATAATTGACTTAATTCAAATTACCGAATCCTTATAATCAACTCTTTAGTATACAAGCAGAGCGATGTAATTAATAAATTGCTCAGTTTGCCTTACAATCTTTATTTTGCACCCAGATGCTTTTCATAGTAACCTTAATCGTGAGTTTGAGAATCTTTCTGAAATTGCCGTAGTCGCGACTATAACCTACGAGAACAATTATCTACAATTAATGAAAATCACCAATTCTAATCCACAAACACTTACGTTTTCATACCTTTATATGCCGTTGCACCTTCTAATACTTATATGCCCCATACCGTATTCACTGCCATCACCGAATCCGTAACAGATTTCGCCCTAATCAGTATTAATGTGTGTCGCACTTTTCGCAGCCCGTCCATTGTATTCTACCACCCTTGCACCAGTTATTTCTGAGGTATTGTGTTGGTGTATCGATGACCGTCTCATCTCGACCTTACCGCTACCATCGACCTTACATCAAAAGAAATTCACATGGACCGGATATATCCGAATTCTGGAACTTGCGGCATCAAATATGATGCAAAAAAAATTTGTCAACCTTTGAGAATGGCCGTTATTACAGTCAAATTCGCGGTCCATGGGATAATGATGGACTGGCAGACACAAGGAAAAAGTCTTCGGTAAAATGGCATCAATATATATATGTATATACATAAAAAATCATTATGTGTAAATGTATCTCATCAAATGCACAGAAGCCGACCTTAATCGGCTTTATGCGGAACAAGAGTTCCGATTTCAGTTAATGCAAAAAAATTTGTTATCAAAATCAACACTTAACCTAGTCCAGCGGAATTTCTCATGTTAATTATTATTATTATACGTGCGGTTATTCGAGAATTTATGTAACATAGATTTATTGTTTGCACATACTGATAAAAGGCATTAGATCTTGGATTATATTTAAATCGCGAGAGAAGCACATAATTGATAGAGAAATTTTTTTTCATTAGTACCGTTAGATAATACCAAGATAGCGAAAATATTTTGCAGAGTTGGTGTTTAAGGATTAGTTATTATCGATATACGATAAGAGATATTTACAGTAAAACAGATTGAAGGATGTCTCGTGCGTTATCATCTACCAAGGTGTTGATCAACGAAGAAGTTGTTCCTGGGACTATTATTTTTTCGATTGAAAGTGGGAAGATCTTGCACATCGAGCGCAGGGTGGTGGAGGTTTCGGACCGGGTATTGAGGATATTCAACGTGTTGCCACACGATTACAGAAATGTGAGTCCTTTGGTGATTATGCCGGGGTTGGTGGATGCGCATGTCCATCTTAACGAGCCAGGCAGAACCGAGTGGGAAGGGTTTGCTAGTGGGACACAGGCTGCGGCTGCCGGGGGAGTGACCACGGTGGTGGACATGCCGTTGAATGCGATTCCACCGACCACGACGGTGGCCAACTTCAACTTGAAGATAAACGCGGCCAAGGCCCAGACGTGGGTTGATGTTGCATTCTGGGGAGGGATGATTCCGGGGAACTTGGACCAGTTGGAGCCATTGATCACCATGGGTGTTCGAGGGTTCAAGGGGTTTCTCATCGACAGTGGTGTGGAAGAGTTCCCTGCAATTGATACCGACTATATCATGAAGGCCATGACCCAGGTGAAGGACCGTCCTACGTTGTTGATGTTCCACGCCGAGATGCAGCCCGCGGTGTCGCAGGACTCGGCCTTGCAAACAGGACAAATCGAGGAGGCTCCGAAGGCGGTAACCGAAGTCAAGAATGCACATTTCACGTTAGATGGCTTTGACAGTGACGAGGCCATCGCGGATGAATGCATCACGAAACCTAATAACAAAAGACTCCAGCAATTAACTAATGACGTTAGCGAGCTGGGAATGTCGGATTCGTTTATGAGTAGGGCACCTAAGCCGGTGGTTGAAATGCTTAGCACGCAAAGGTGCACCGATGAAGACCATGTGAACTGTCAATTACCACACAACCATGCCGGATCCATCGATCATTCCGTCTTGAGTGATGAGCAAGCAAAGGCATTGGCAAAATCTTCCTTGTTGGCTGCTGCAGAACCTACCCATGGTAAGTATGCCAAGTTGGCAAACCATCTTTCGAGCCACGACCACGACGAACCTGATGCCCCTGTTAGTATGGATATAGATCATAGCGAGGTTTCAGGAAAGTTCAATAAAGAAGATTCAGTGGATGCCCCATTAAGGTTGGCGCAAAAGGACAATTCTTTATTAGAAGACATTGATCCTACTTCGTATGCGGCATTTTTAGCATCGAGACCAGATAATTTCGAAACGACAGCCATTGCAGAGATTATCAACTGTTCCACCAAGGAACCATCCGTTCCTTTGCATATTGTGCACTTGGCAACCCATGAAGCTATTCCATTAGTCAGAGCTGCCCAAGCACAGAATTTGCCAATCTCAGCTGAAACTTGTTTTCACTATTTGTCATTGGCAGCAGAAAATATTCCAAATAATTGCACTCACTTTAAATGCTGTCCTCCTATTAGAACAGACGAGAATAGAAAATTATTGTGGAAAGCATTGAGGAGCGGATGTATATCTACAGTTGTTTCCGACCATTCACCTTGTACCCCCGAATTAAAAGGGTTGGAAAAGGGAGATTTCTTCTCAGCATGGGGTGGTATTTCCTCTGTTGGATTTGGTTTACCAATCATGTATACAGAAGGAGCCAAATTGGATCCTCCAATTACGTTAGCTGAAATCAGTAAATGGTGTTCATGGAATACCGCTAAACAAGTAGGGTTATCCCATACCAAGGGGAAAATTGAGGTTGGTTACGATGCAGATTTCTTGTTATTTGACGTCGAGGCAGTATACACTATGACAAATGGTAAGACGTTCTTCAAGAATAAACTAACTGCATATGATGGCATGAAGTTTAATGGTAGAGTTATGGAAACGATTGTTAGAGGTAATTCTGTTTTTGCATTACGTAGAGGTCACTCAGATATGGCAATGGGTAAATTAATTTTAGACCCAAGGGTCAAAAGTATTGAAGAAAGCATACTTGGTTGAAAGGTAGTATAGGGTTATGTAATATAATAATTAAGGCATTCTGGATTAATGGCTTGTAGGTATATAAATAAAAACGTATACAAGTGAATCTATCTAAGCTCGTACGGGGTTATCACCGTATTTGTTTTTATATAATCCCAAAGCTTTAATTGGAAATAAGAACTTATATGAGGGATACTCAATTGCACAGCTATGATTAAAAACACCCTCGACATCTTCGAATTTCCATTCACCGGTTGGCAATTGTCTATCCATTAAGAGTTTAATTCCCCTTGCTATAGGCTTCTTGTTTGGGTAATCGGCGAGGATCAACCCAATAAGGGCCCATGCCGTTTGAACAATCAATGATTTTTCAGAATTAACATAGGTGCTTGTTTCACACGATTTCATTGATTCGGACCATCCACCATCACTTCTTTGCTTCGATACCAAAAAATCACAACCTTTCTTAACAGTATCGGAGTTCACATAACAAAAACCTACTGTACTTAATGCTTCGAGGGCAAACATCGACGCGTATGTATAGCATATACCCCAAGAACCATACCAAGAACCATCCTTACTTTGTGCTTTAATAATATAAGCAATAGCATCGTCAATTGCAAATTTGATTTCATCAGTTCTGTAGTTTGGATAGTATTGCGCAAAATAACTTAATCCTAAAACAGACGAATCGGTACATTCAACATAGGGGTATTCAACCATGATTTTATTGAAAACTTCTGCAGGGTTCAAGTTTTCTAATAAGGGTGTTGCTCGTATCACCTCATAGGCAGAAAATGAACCAAATTCGAAGCTATGGCGATTCTGGATGTTCATTAAAACATCAACTGCATTGTACAAGTTTTCATCTTGGATATCATCCTTAACGTCCTTGAATGCTGCATGGTTCTTTACCATAATTATGGCTTTCAAGGCTTCAGCCGTACAATCACTTACAGTATACCCTTGAGTTTTCGTACTGAAAGGCCACCCTCCTTTACGTTTATCTCTAAAGCTGCCTTCCACACACTCGTCGCTGAACTGTGATCTAACTAAAAATTGGTACCCTTTACGAATCATATTTTGATATTTTGGAATCTCAGATAACCCAGCCATAAAAAAGTATTGTACCATAAATGCGACATCCCAGACTTGAACCCCATTGGTTCCCATAGTTGTCATACCTTGGGGACCATGGAACAAAGTATCGTTCATCCTATATTTGAATCTTTCGAATGCATAGGAGTCTGGGCCTTCTTCAATATACGTCACAATCATATTGAATGCAAAACTAACTGGGGCAATGCACAAATAATCGGTATTTTCACATTCCTTTTTAACCAAGTCATATATCTTGTCATTGGCCATCTTCAAAAGCCATTTTGGCCTTACATATTTCTCATACTTGACAATCCCCCAGTTCAAAATGTTCAATACGGCAGTATGGGGATAGTACAAATCAACTCCACAGACATTGTTCCTATGTTTTGAAAAATCAATTTTCTCGTAAGGTAATTGCTTAGGCAAGTATATTTCGTTCCTAATTGCTTCCAACAATGGATCCAAATCACATTTCACTTTGTAGGATGATACATAACCAAGGGGCAAGTAAATTGCCCGTGTATGCACCCACCATTTCCCTGGATGTATTGGCACGTTATATGGCAAAAGCCACATTTCCGGTGGTGCTGGATTAACCCCTTCCCAATCGTACAAATTCAAGATAGATAACCACGCTTTACCCCAATGCGGGTTTCCCAATGCACCCCCAAGTCTGTGCAAAGTCTTGCGGGCTTTGACACATACTTCGTTATCCGCAGGTAACCCGAGTAATCGCAATGCAACATAGTTCATAGTCGTACCGAAACACGTCGATTTGTCAATTGAATGCAACCCCCACCCACCATCCACAGGATGGGCCGTATTCACAATGTATCTTATCATTTCCGTCCTATATGGCTGTGGAATCTCCGTTTTGGTGAAATAGTTTGCAACAATGTACCCGATGGTCATAAACATCGGGCCTTTGTACTGGCACGGAAACATCCCGCTTGGTTCTTGCAACAACTCAAAGAAATCCGCTCCTTTCTGTGCAGCCTGAAACGGTGTTTTAATATCTTCCGGCTCTGGTGCCGGAAAGTCATCTTGCTCTAATAAATACTTCACATACGTTGATTGGGGATTTTTTTCACTCTCTTGTTCCGACAAATAGTGCCATGTTTCCCTTCCCAATTCGTCCGTAACCAACCTCCAACGCTTCGGATCAGTTTTAGCGAGTCCTAGTTCTTCTGAATAGTACATTGTCCTTGTAAAACTGTCACTCGTGTGTACTAGATCCTTATATTGTTGCTTCTAACATCGTTCCACTGCTAAACGATAGCCATATTCAGGCACATGCCGTGATCTTATCACAAAACCAAAAAACCACAAAAGAACACAAAACCAAAAGTCTTATTTTACACAAAACTACCAGGACCAAAATGTCGTCGCAAAATGTCGTCCTGATTTTTTTTTTCAATTTTCAGTATAACATCCATACACCCGAAATTTTGCCAAAAAATTCGATAAAATCACCAAATGACACAAAGTCACCGGAGAAGAAGAAGAAATCGTGCATGAACCAATATACTCATCTAGAAAAAACTTAGCGTAAAAGACTTTACAGCGTATATATACACAGTGGTAAGGCTGTTTAGTAGTAGTTTTAATAGTGAATCACTCTTACAGTTTGCTATATACCTGATCGAATAGCCATAGATCGTTCAACTAGTATGGGAAAAAGAAAGTTGGAACAAACCAGGCCAGCTGGAGCTGCGGACGCCAAAGAAGAGGTTGATGCAGTAGATGCCGGAGTCGAGGTACAACCACAGGTGAACGAAAACGGCCATCACGTTGCGGAAAACGAGGAAAACGACAGCGGAGATGACGAAGACGTCGATGAGGAAGACGAGGAAGAGGAGAAGAAGAGTGCGGCCAATTTGCAACGTCCAACCAAAAGACAGAGAAAGGCTTTATCGGCACAAGAGGTACAAGTGGCGAGAGAAACAGCAGAGCTTTTCAAGTCGAATATTTTCAAATTGCAAATAGATGAGTTGGTGAAGGAGGTGAAGTTGAAGGAGGGACATGTGAGCAAGATTGAGAAGGTGTTGCATCGGTTGCATGCATTTATCAGCCAGATACCAGCGATTGAGAAATTGTCGTTGGCGCAGGCTGAGAGCCACTTCAACTCCAAGAAGATTGTAATTCCATTCCCCGACCCCAAACCCACCAAAGTCAACTATACCTTTTCATACTTGCCACCTGAGGATGTTTCGCTCGTAGGGTCCTTCGGATTGAAGACAGGCATAAGCCAAACGGAGGGGCTGTCTATTGATATTGCCTTGACCATGCCAAAGGAAACTTTCCAACCAAAAGATTACTTGAATTATAGAGCATTATACAAGAGGGCATTTTACTTGGCGTATGTGGCAGACAACTTGATTCCTTTGTCGAAAAAGAATAACTTACCTATTAAAATAACTTACCATTTTTTGAACGACGATATTTTATGTCCTGTATTGAAATTGGAAAGTATCAAAACTGATAACGAAGACGACTTGAGTTTCCACAAGACTAAATTTACCATCAACATAATAGCAGGATTTCCTTTTGGAGTGTTTGATTCTAAGAAATTATTGCCAGATAAGAACTGTATTAGAGTTCAAACTGATTCTGAAGAGCTTCCACCCACACCTATTTACAATTCATCGATAGTTTCACTGACTGCTTATGATTATTACTTGAAATTCTTGTATACCTCAAAAAAATCAACCGAAGCGTTCAAGGATGCATGTGTATTGGGAAGACTTTGGTTGCAACAGAGGCATATGGGATCAGCTATAAACAATGGTGGATTTGGCCACTTTGAATTTGCTGTATTGATGAGTGCATTATTAAATGGTGGTGGCTTGAACGGTAATAAGATCTTATTACATGGGTTCTCGTCATATCAATTATTTAAAGGTACTATAAAATACTTGGCTACCATGGATCTTTCATCGGGATATCTTTCATTCTCAAGTTTGATCGGAGAAGATGTTACCTCGAAATATAACCAAGACGCTGGATTTAACGTCCCTACAATATTTGACAAGAACGTAAAATTAAATATACTATGGAAGATGACGCAGTCCTCGTATCAAACTTTACAAAAGCAAGCTGCTGACACCCTTAATTTACTCAATGATGTTGTCAAGGATAGATTCGATCCGATATTATTACAAAAATCAAGCCTTGATCAAATGAGATATGATGTCGTCTTAAATTTATCAGTCCCAGAAGATTTATATGATTCTTTTGGGCCATTGGAGAAGATTTCATTTATTAGTTTCGAGAATTTCTTGAAACATAAATTGTATTTGATCTTGAAAAATGCATTGGGTGAAAGAGTCAGTCAATTACACATTAGAAGTGAAAAATTTAGTAATATTTTCCCCATTAATAAGAGAAAACCATCTAATATAAGCAATAACTATATCATTGGTCTTCAGTTGAATCCTGATGAATGTGAAAAATTGGTTAGTAAGGGCCCTAATAATGATGATGAAGCGTTGGGATTAAAATTCAGATCTTTTTGGGGCTCGAAAGCTTCATTAAGAAGATTCAAAGATGGTACAATTCAACACTGTGTTGTTTGGTCAGCTAAAGATAATGAGCCAATAGTCATATCCATAATCAAATACGCCCTTGATTTGCATTTGCATCAAGAAATTTCCCAGCATTTAGTTTTTGAAGCTTCAGGCTTTAATAATAAATTACCAACTGCTTTGTTACCATCAGCCTCAAACCAACTGATCACATCGTTATCCAGTTTTACCAATTTGAAAAGTTCTTTTGAAGGTTTATCAAAGATTTTGAGTAATTTGGATATGCCACTACACATTAAAGCTTTATTACCTGCATCCACTTCTTTAAGATATTCGTCTTTATTAAAACCTGTTCCATTTGCATTATCAAATCCTGATTTCTGGAATGATGCCATTTTACAGTTTGAAACTTCAACTAGATGGCCCGACGAAATCAGTGCATTAGAGAAGACCAAGACAGCATTCTTATTAAAAATTCATGAATTATTATCACTGGAAACGGCATATAAATCATTTATTACAAAAGATGATTCAATTCCATTCAATGAATCTATCAATTTATTGAATATATTGACACCAGAAGGATATGGCTTTAGAATTAGGGTGCTTACTGAAAGAGACGAATTCTTGTATTTAAGAGCTGTTAATAATTCAGAGAAACAGAAAGCTTTATTGCAGGATGTGTATCTTAAATTCAATCTGAAATATTTGGGCATTATCAAGCACACGAGAACCGTTAGTACTTTGGCCCACCACTTCCCATTTTATTCACCAACAGTCAGACTATTCAAACAATGGTTGGATTCGCAGTTATTAATGCATCATTTCACAGACGAGCTTATTGAATTAATTGCTTTGAAGCCGTTTGTTGACCCAGCTCCTTATCCTGTACCACATTCTGTTTCCAATGGGTTCTTGCAGATTTTGAACTTTTTATCGAATTGGAACTGGAAGGAAGATTCCTTAATTTTGGACTTGGCTAAGAATGCTGATGATACCGAAGAGGATTTATCGTTCAAATTGAGTGATAAATTAACTATTCAAGCGCATCAAGTAATTGAGCAGAATTTCGAAAAGATTAGAAAGAACGATCCTTCGGGAATCAAGACTCAATTATTCGTTGGCTCAAAGGACGATCCTTCTGGTATTTTATGGTCGAATGATTTAACATTGCCAATCGCTAGTAGATTAACAGGTTTAGCTCGTGTTGGTATGCAGTTACTAAAAACTGAAGGTTTCACTGATTCTAGTATCGATCTTCTTTTCACCCCTGCTTTGAATGATTACGACTTTATAATTAAGGTGAAGACAACCAAGTTGACTACATCCTCTGGTATTTTACCATCTAATACATTCAAGAATTTGGTAGGTGCTGAAACATCGTTTCCTGAAGATATTACAACGAAATACGATCTTGTGCAAGCGTACGTCGATGATCTTAATAGAAAATTCGGTAATGTGATTATATTCTCTACTAAAAAATTCACCGGATTAAATGAAGATGGCACAAATGTAATCAGTGGGTTGTTTGTTCCAAACAGTGTATCCAAGAAGAAGTTCAGAGCTAACTTAGGAATCAATGTCAAGCCTCTTGAGGACCAAAAAGATGAAGTAGTTGTGAACAAAGAAGCTATCTTTAACCAAATTACCCTACTTGGTGGTGATTTAGTTCAATCCATCAAAATCAAAAAATAATTACAAGTTCAAGTATAGTTTAAGTCATCTGTACATATATGTATATAATAATACTATTCTTCACTTAAGAATGTGAACTTTATAATAATATTCCTGGCGTAGTTATAAAAGTGGTTTACAAAATTCATAGATGCCGAGATGGATTTTCG
The DNA here is from genome assembly GCA_030583545.1 of Debaryomyces maramus. Classification (NCBI taxonomy): domain Eukaryota; kingdom Fungi; phylum Ascomycota; class Pichiomycetes; order Serinales; family Debaryomycetaceae; genus Debaryomyces; species Debaryomyces maramus. Next base: position 963,736 of record JAJMIL010000004.1, read on the forward strand.
ATTTTTAGATAGATAGATACTTACAGCTTTTAAGATGAATATTTTTAATACATTATAATACTTCCTGCTTTATAAATAGATATCTAAAGCAGTTGGCTTCGAGCTAAAAGGATTAGTGTATTTACGAGATTTATCAATTTTCCGACGTATCATTAGGTCGTTCACGCAATATTCCATATCCAATCTAAACCAGTATCTCAAATGAGGGTGTCAATATTAAAAGGAAGTAAAAAGGCATCGAGAAAGTGATGAGTGTCTTCTCTGGCAACTTTTTCTGCTTTGCCACTCACTTGAAGTTTGGCTCCTACTATGTAAGTCTGTATCCGGGTGGCTTTTTGGAAAGGGGAATGTCAGTCTAATTCATTGGCGGACGGATTCCCTATACAAAAGTAGGGCCTTTCTTATTTGATATTGCTATATTCTTTTTTAAATATCATATTCCATAGATTAATGTGTATTAATGTCAATTAAAAGGTAGTTCCAGCAAAAATCTGGGCTACAGAGGAGGGTGACACGAGAAGACAATCTTTTGGCCCGTAATTTTATTTTCTCTTAGCATGTCCAAGGCTTCATTAGCGGACTCTAAACCAGGCTTCAAAACTTTCAAATTAGTGTGTCTTATTTTTGGAATATAGGGAGGGAGGATATTAAACCAGAAGTCATTGTAGGCTTTCACCAATTCCAAGTTTGGTGGAATAATTAAGCCGTCCAAGTTCATCTCGACACCATCCACAAGAAAAACTAAAGTGGAAGTGCCGGTAACATTTCTTGATGGGTCGATCTTGGTTTCATCCAATTTCAAAAATAATAAATTGTCAATAACCACTTCTTTGGTTTCTACCGTTGCATCACACACAGATTGGAAAGTTTGTAACTCTGAAACGGTATCCAATGCGTAGTTAATTCTCGCATTGCCTGCTTTCTTTATATGTTCAACAACGTCAGGATCATGGTAATCAAATACTTCATCGGCACCTAATGATCGTAAGAAATCGTGGTGTGCGGAAGATGCAGTGGTGATCACCTTCAAGTTATAAACAAGCTTGGCTACTTGGATAGCTAAAATTCCCGTAGCTGTGGCCCCGCCCCAAATTAAAATGTATTTGGTGGCATTGGATTGCTTGTCTGCCTTGATTCCAAGATTACAATGAAACGAAACACCAATTGTACAAAGTCCCAACGTAACAGAAGCGGCCCCTTCGTATGTGTTTATAAAGTTGGATGGATGATCTCCCTCCTCAAGTGCTTGTGAATTGAAACTAGATCGATCATATTTGATTGTAGTATTCACATCTGCAATAACATACTCACTGAATGCTCCTCTGGTTTGGGAAAAGTTGCCATGCACAAATGATGAAACAATATCACCAACTTCAAATCTCTTAACATTACGGCCAACTTCTGTAACAATCCCACTTACATCTGAACCAGCAATATCTCCTCCAGTGCCCCAGTTACTAGCAATGTGTTTCCAATCCGCAGGGTTCGCTGCACATGCAACAGCTCTTATTAATATCTGATTATCATTAATTTCTGGATAGGGGATTGTAAGAACTTTAGTAGTTCGATTACGTTTGATGGTCCCCCCATGTATACAAGCTCTGCTAGTTACAGGCATCATATAACTGTATTATGCAATTGATCTCCTTGCAAACCTCCTCAATATAAGAATTGTGTGGTTTTTATCAAATTACCGCACTATAAATATTTTCCCGTAGAGGTACTACATTTTCGATAGTTTGGTATCTTGTTGTCAATTATGTAGAACTACAGCATTTTATCAAAGTTATTTAGGACTAAATAGAAGCGAAGAATACTCCAAGGGATTCGTTATCTCTCCTAGTGCTCTATTTTCTCTTAAAAAAGGTTCGTTCACTAATGTAAACCTTATCCACTGAGAACACCATTTGTAAAGAGGGTAACAAAAGACTGGTTGTTCAACCACCAAATAAGATTGCGTGAATTCTACATTGACTTTCTACTAGTATTCTCGTAAATATGGATTTTGGTATACCCGGCTTGTTATGTTCTCTATGGATATCCCATATGTGTATTCAGAACAAAAACCTTTGGCTCTGAACTTTCATTGCCAAATTTTTTTCAAAAACACGGTTGTTACTGGTTGTATGTTCGTATATATACTAATCTTCATGGTAGTTATGGAATTACTGTAATTATCGTCGTAGTTTATAGCATTTTTGATAGTGAGATCACGGGATATGGATTCTCGATTTTTAGATAGATTGATACTGGTAGCTTTCAGGATGAATATGCTTTATGCATCCTTATAATACTCCCAGTTTTATAAATAACTATCCAAAGTTATTGGGTACCAACTGAATTTTGTTATCATAAATTGCATATATGTCCCATATAAATCTCGAAGGCCAGCTACGAGATTTTCAATCTCAACAATATCCAACGGATGAACAAACGGTAGTTAACAATGCATCTGTCCTATACAAAAGGAAGAAATTCTTCTTACAGGACTTGAGGCTGTCGGTGAAGTTTTTGGGGTTTATATTCATAGGATTGGTATACTTACGAGATTTATCAATTTTACGACTTATCATTAGGTCGTTCACACAATATTCCATATCCAATCCATACCCAGCACCCCAAATGAGGGTTTCAATATCAGAAGAAAGTAAAAAGGCGTTGACGAAGTTCTTGTTGATGGGTGTCTTCTCTGGCAACTTTTTCTGTTTTGCCACTCACTTGATATTCGGTTCCTACCATGTAAGTCCGTATCCGGATGGATTTTTGCACGGAGGAATGACAGTCCAATTCATTGGCGAACGGGCACCCTATACAAAAGTAGAGCTTCTCTTATTTGACGTTGCCATATTCTTCATACAGATCATATTCCATAGCTTAATGTGTGTTACTGATGATTCAGAGGTACTTGCAACAAATACCCCCCTGGAGAGTCCGGGCTACGATGAAGATGGTCTAGGTAGACTAGAAATTGAAGGCGATGGATACAATGGAAATGTGCAACTTATGACAATTGATTTCATAGGTAATATACGGAAAGTTATGACTTTCCAAGAAAGGTTTCAAATTCAAAGGACGTCGACTCCTTCACAAGAGGCGGCAATCCCTATGCCTGGGTCGTTCGTCTGATAGCAAGTCTTGTACATATCCAGCGCTTAGAGAATCATTAGATAGTATATAGTATACCTAAACACATAATAGCGTAAGCTTCATAGACATATACAATCACGTGATCCAACTTTTCATAAGTAAAAAAATTTATCTCGATGCCTTCATAAATCATTATCATTAGATTTAAGATAAACTACCCATAGTTATAGTGGAAAAGTGAAAATGTCTGATAATATAGTTGGGATAGAGTACAATAGGGTCACAAATACTGCGTCTACTGACTTTCCAGGTCATAGTGCTAATGGTGATTTTTCTTGGGATATTGAAAAATTTAAAGATACTTTTGAGATTAACATTTCACACCTTTCGGGAAGGTCATCAACATTTGATTTAATTCACATAGATACATCAATCGCCAATGCATTCCGTCGTATTATGATCTCGGAAGTCCCATCAGTTGCTGCAGAAACTGTATATGTTTTCAACAACACTTCTGTTATTCAAGATGAAGTATTAGCCCATAGAATTGGTTTAATTCCGTTAATAGTAGACCCGGATACTCTTTCATGGATTGATCCATCACAAGACGAAAAGGATCGTTATACAGATGAAAACACCATTGTCTTATCATTAGATATTAGTTGCACTAAGAACCCTCACCCTCCTCAAGGTTCAACCGACGCAAAGGATTTATACAGAAACTCCCACGTTTATGCTAGGGATCTAAAATTTGAACCCCAAGGCCGCCAACTTGAGATTTTCAAGAATAACCCTGTTGTTGCAGCAGATCCAGATATCTTATTGGCTAAATTAAGACCAAATCAAGAAATTTCATTACGAGCACATTGTATATTAGGTGTTGGAAGTGATCATGCTAAGTTCTCTCCGGTCGCCACGGCGTCATATAGATTGATGCCTGTTATTGATGTTAAAGAACCAATCGATGGCGAAGCAGCAAAGAGATTTCAGAAATGTTTCCCATCTGGTGTGATTGGCATTAGTAAGAGCGGTGAAGCTTATGTTAAAGATTCTAGAAAGGATACAGTTTCCAGAGAAGTCTTGAGACATGAAGAATTTAATGGCAAAGTTAAGTTGGGAAGAAAGAGAGATCACTTTATTTTCAATGTCGAATCAACTGGTGCTATGTCACCAGAAGAAATTTTCTTTAAATCCGTTAGGGTTTTGAAAAATAAGGCTGAATATTTGAGAAACTGTCCAATTGGTCAATAGGCAGCTTTCAAGTAATAAGTTTTTCATATTTAGACATTGTATAATATTAGATAATTCAATAAAATTAGTTTGCATATATTTGAGGGAAGAGTTGCTACACCATGGGCGCGTAGTACGATTCATGTATTAAACGTGAAATTGTATAGAAAGATTAAGCTTAAGGTAATATACTAAGCCGTGGCTCTTCGGATTAATGAAAATTTAGAAAATATATATCGGATTGATTAAACTAATTGTTTTCTGGAACCCTTGAAGAATAATTGAACAATGGTAATTTGCAAGAACGCCATTCCTACCATCAATAACACTTCGAATATAGAGAAATAATAGATTCTAGATTCAGTTGATCTGACGGTAGCTTGGTTTCTGTTATTTCTTGTCTTGTAGTATTGCAAAGTTCTTAAGAGACCGTCCAATTGTTGATCAATATTATCGACTGTACTTTCCATGCTTTCAACGTGCGCAATTGGCTTGGAATTTGGCTGGTTAGGCATGTTGGCCCTGTAATTCGAGTTTTCGTCCTTGAATTGGATTTCGAAATCGACCACTTTCTCGGCGAATGTGGACATGCCGTTAGCAAAGCAGAATTCGTATTCCCCAACCAGTTCAGCATTAATAGCAAAATCCCCTTGTCTTTGTTTTTCATCGCTATAGATGGTTCTACCCAGTGGATCCTTGATAGTGTAGTCAACATCAAATGATCCACCACTCTGAACTGCAAAATAGTAACTGATCGACGTTTTTGGCTTCTCAGTGAAGATGTAGAAACATGATTTTTCTTGAGCACCCAATGTGAAGGTCAATGCCGATCCAGCAACTATCTGGATCATAGCTAATAAAGCTCCTACTATTGCGAATTGCATCTTTCTCAACCAGCTAATATATAACTACCGATATATGAAAATTTTAGGGTCTTTTTGATTCGGAAGTATTTTGATATTACCAAAAACTTCAGACGTGTCGTTTCGTGGGTGAAAACGTGCGATAACCAAAAATATTTCCAAATTATAGCTTTATTACTATACATACTACGTGGATTTACTATATACAATATGTAAGTGGGGTTATTTGATCAGATATACATCATATGACCCTTGCCATCGAAGCCGATAGCTCTGTCTCTCTTTCTGTCACGTCTAGAGGCACCGTAACGGAAACCAACGTCGCCGGACTTAGATTGGATGAATTTGAAAACGTTCTTGTCACCTTCTTTCTCTGTACCTACAACGACCTTATTCAATTTAACTTTACCATCCTCTTCACTGGCACTGAATTCTGTCAATTTATTCAATGTCTGCTGAGCTGGTTCCAAATCGAATAATTCCGCAGCATTAACAGGACCGAAAGGCTCAGACTCAGCAATGGTCAAGAAACGTTGATGTAAAGTTCTTTGTGGTGTTGGAATTTCCGTCAAATTTTCAGCTTCTACAGGTGGTTCGTATAATGGGAACATGCGGTACATCACGTTGGAAAACTTGTTCAAGTCGTCGGAGATGTGATTCTAGAATGTTGTTAGTACTACTATTATAAAAGTAGACAAGAAAGCGGCCGAGATATGCGTCAGGATTTGAATACTATTCTAACCATGGGTGTGTCTTCAAGACTAATCGAATTTTTAAAACTAGTTCATCATGCAAATCTGGTAGGGTGCTTTCTCTGCAGTAAAAATACATACTTCTTCTTTCCATTGTTGCTCAATTTGTTGCAACTTTACAATGGCCTCCACTCTGGCAACCTTGATACCATACTTGTGGGCCACTTCTTGTGTGTGCAATCCACCTTGGGTTACTTCCTCGAAAATCTTACTCTTGAGATCGTTCGAGATAATTGATGCGGTCTTACAATGTGGGTTGAATGGGAATGGTTGTAAGGATGGGTTTCTCTTGTTATCGTTGTATCTTCTGTCGTCAGATATCTGTGGTTTGCTTGGATCAACAATAGTATTGCCATCTGGAACTATATAACGAGGCTTGTGATCTTGTGGTGGATAATAATACTTGTTTCTGTAATATTCACCCCTAGCATTGACAGGTCCTAACCATTCCTTTAGATGTCTCTGAAAATAACTGGCATGGTCCTTCTTTCTATGTGTCAAAGGTGCAACCTGTGGTTTATATGCTTGTGGATATGCTAACTTTCTTTTCAAAGTACGCACTTGTTGGATGCTTATACCATTCTTACCGAGTGATATACCGGTGCTAGAAGTTGGACGTATCATCTCCCATAAAACAATCACTGTTTATAATTATTTACCAGTTATAATTGAATACTTCACAATTATGTCCACTAGAGAAATTTTTCATTCCATAAAATGTCGCTCATCAAAGTCGTGTATAATCGAGAACTTACCAAATATACACGACATTATTATATGCAAGATTGTAAATATTGATATTCAGAAAATTATATTTGGCGTTTGGATAGTGATCTATAGATCACAACGTAGAATACGATTAAACTGCATAGGTCTCGAAGACAGGAAGATTAGACGAATTCGACAGTTCGAGTTAAGGTATGGAGAACTTATACAGCACTTTTAAGAAGTTAAAGGATAGGATATCGCCCAATAAAACGACTAAAAGCGCGTCGGGAAGCATCCAAGAGGTTAGTCGGAAGAGAAAGATCACTAGCAGCGAGGACAATCCATTTACGGAGAAGCTCAAGAAAGCAAAGGGGTATGAGGATGAAGTGACGACAGAATATACACCGAGTGGGACAGAAAAGACAGACGAGAATAAAACCGAGTCACCTTTTATCAGGAAAGAGAACTTATCCAAGGTCAATGGCCAGAATAAGAAGTCACGTAAAACGAGCAGTGTCAATATAGATGGCACCTCCAGTGGAGCTATTCGTGTCAACAAAAAAGATACCACTGTTGGGCGTAAATCAAGCCTTGGTGCTGGAAAAACAGGCAATGAAGATGTAGGCAACGACGAAGAGACCAGCCAACCAGTGGATACGAATACCGAGGATGATGAGGACGACGAGGAGGATAAAGTGTCACTAGAAGTTTTGGTAGAGATGAATAAATTAGAGGAGTGTTTTCCAGTATTATCAGCAAACTATCGCTTAATTGATAAGATTGGAGAGGGTACCTTCTCTACCGTTTACAAAGCGGAGGCACTAAATGGTACGATTAAATTGGGCTCAGAAATATGGAAATCACCACCACTTAAAAGAAACAAAGTTACGGTTAAGACCATGAAAAAGAAAAACCCTATAGTTGCATTAAAGCAAATTTATGTTACATCATCACCAACGAGAATTTATAACGAGTTGAATTTGCTTTATATCTTGACAGGAAACTCACATGTCGCTCCCTTATTAGATGTCTTGAGATACCAAGACCAAGTTCTTGCAATTTTACCTTATTATCAACACTCTGATTTCCGTGATTTCTATAGAGACCTCCCAATTAAAGGTATTAAAAAATACCTCTGGGAATTATTTCATGCATTAGACTTTGTACATGATAAAGAAGTGATTCACAGGGATTTGAAACCTACAAACTTTCTTTATGATCCGTTTAAAGGTAGAGGGGTTTTGGTTGATTTTGGCCTTGCAGAAAAAATGGAAACGAACTCTTCCTCAAGAAATTCAAACGCATGTCCCTGTATTACAAAAGATAAATCCATAATAAGCAGTTCGCATACTAAAAGGCTAAATGTGAAAGCTGCGTATCCTAAACAAGATCAAAGGCCACCACGTAGGGCCAATAGAGCGGGAACAAGGGGTTTTAGGGCACCTGAAGTACTATTCAAATGTACAAACCAATCTACGAAGCTTGATATTTGGTCGGCGGGTATAATAGGCTTATCGCTTATCAGTAGAAAATTCCCCTTATTCAACTCGCCAGACGATACTGATGCATTGTTCGAATTGGCCGTTATATTTGGGATAGAAAAACTTCAAAAATGTGCTGAACTTCATGGATGTGGATTAGAGATTGCTTTGACGAAAAATCTTAATAAGAACTATACTTCTCTACTTAAAGTGATTGCTGATTTTTTGAATACCGAATGGTTTTACGAAAGTATACCGACTGACAGCGTTGTTTATGATACACTCAAGGTACTCAACGAAGCTGGAGATTCATTCCAAAAGCCAACACCAGAGGAGCATGACACGGAGGAAGCATTGAAAGGCGCACTAGAAAATTATAATGACCATAAATACTTATTACAATTGTTACATGGTTGCTTTAATATGGATCCCAACAAAAGATTATCATCAAAAGAGATTTTGAATTTACCTTTCTTCGAAGAATTGAGAAATGCCCGAGATGATGAAGTAATATTTTAGGGTCTTTAGTTATAAATTTGCATTATTTTTTTTAATATACATATGGTACATAGTAAATTTACAAATATAGTACAACGAGTGAAAGATTACGTCGCATAGTCATTATATGTGTCGTCATCGTCTTCGAACAGATATTGTCTTGATCTTTTCCTTGATTTCACGGAGGTATCTAATTTCTCAGTGGTATTATTCCCACTGATCACCGATTTATTCCATTTTTCATTCAATCTGCTGATTAGTTTATTTTGTTGATCTAAAGTAGATAATATAGGTTCTTTTTCAAATTGGTTGATTTGTTTCTTGAAATTGGAAGCATTTGCCGAAGGTCCGTGACCTGGAGTAGTATCCATGAGCTTCGTTTCAACATTCTTCTCAACCCCCGAATCTATTAGCTCCATTTGCAAGTCTTTTGAATAGATCAATTTCTTTTTCAAGTATATGGATTGATGCATGAGATTGGGCTTAGTATTATTTACAGACTTGATCTTCTTAGTGACCATTTTCAGATTAATCATCTCGTTGCTATCCAGCTCAGGAACTAATGGGGAGGGACTTAGATCATTAAATATTTGGCCTTCCGGCCTTCCTGATTTATTATTATGATTATTATGATTATTATTATGATGCTGATGCGGGTTATGATGGTGTTGTTGTTGTTGATGGTGTTGATGGTGTTGATGGTTATTACTTTCTTTAGTATTCTTATGCAGTGGCTCCTTGTAGTGGAACGCAAAATCCTTCTTAAGGTATGATACCGGGCTTGAATCACCACCACTATCTCTCCTGTTGTACTTTCTTGTAGGGCGAAATATGTGTCTTTGTTCCCCCTCTGAGTCGTCATCCGATAATAGCACATTACTACTGCTTGCTCTTGCCTTTAATCTTTGAAACAACTTCTGCGTGTCCTTAGGGTTGTAAGGAACTAAATTTACACCACTGTTTGGGTTTACCGTCCCAGCTAGCGAGTTTAGGCTCGTACTGCTATTATTCCGCGTAGGACGAAGCCCATCATCAAGCGACACAATCGAATTTCTCGGCGATTCTAAACTGATAATCGACATACTTCTCGTGTGGTTCGAAATTGATCCATTCGATGTTATTGACGATGACCGTGGCTTGTGTGTTATTATGGATGGTTTAATGAGATGGGGACTTGGTGTACCGGAAATTGGTTCACTCGAACTTAACGGACTTTGACGTTCACTTAGAAAGCCTGGAGAATTAGCCATTTTCTCTTATTCCCACAATCTGGTCTTCTCCGTGTGTGTCTATTACAGATTCAAGCTACGTGGTAACGTCTTGCTTTTACTGATATAGGTGGTTTTATCAATAAAATTTGCAATTACTATGGCTCCATCGAAAATTGTGCGAGATGTGTATTTTTTTTTTCATTGAACTATAAAACGATTTCCTCCATACTTTTTAATAGAAATTCTGTGTAAAGGTTAGTAATAGCTAATATTACAGTATTTATTGATTTACAAGTTCATTGCATCCAGATATAACATATATTGTCTACTAGAGTAGGTTTTACGTGTGTCTTTAGTTGTGACTCATATCTGTTATCATTATTATCAATCCACGGCGAAAAATTAGATAATAGATAAAACTAAGATAAGCACAGAATTGTTGGTTTTACGCATTAGAATAAAATTTTTAACGAAGCACCGGAGAACATAACTGTTTTCTTTCTTTACAAGTAATTCTGGCGATTTGGCGTTTGTTCGTGTTCATAAAAAGATTCAATAACATACATTGACGAGGATTGAAAATGGCCTCATTTAATAACCCATTTTCTCATTCACAGCATGATAAATCGATCGGCGAGGTTATTGGCCAGGACGATGACGATAGACATCGAAGAAAATATTCGTTAAGTGACGCATTTGCCAATTCGTTGAATAGCTTTAGTCCCGTAGCTTTTGATTTTGGAGGTCGGAGCTACGTTGCTGGAAGTACTGGTGTTACCCATAGAGCGAGTGTTAATAACGCCAGTTCTCCAGCAGTTCACTCTGGAGTACAGATCCATGAACAGACGAAAAATTTGGCTAGCATAGGTGTGACAGATGACGCAGGATCAACGAATGAAGAATTTGCAGGCGGGAGATCATACGACAATATCGATGAAAATCCAAGCCCAAACGAAACGCAAAATTATATCAGTTCTTCTCCACCCATTGCCATAGGAGGGTCTGCACCAGCCAGACATGGCCAACTTGAACTACCCAAGGCTGACAGTTCCCAAAACGATAGTAATTCAATTAACACAAATTCAAGTACGCTTCCCTTGATTTCCAAATCTCCTCAAAGGTTATATACCGAAGACATATCTACAGGTGGGTTATCTCAAGTTTCTGATGATTTGGAAGAGGGAAGCTTGGAATCCCTGGAGTTAGTGCGTGTTAAAAGAAGAAGTCTAGCAGGCACCCCAAGAAAGATGCATAGAATTTTTCTAGCACCATTGAACTATTTTCCAGCAGTATTTCTTGGGACACTTTTAAATATATTGGATGGTTTATCATACGGTATGATTATGTTCCCAATCAGCGAGGCAGCATTTGCATCATTAGGACCCACGGGATTGTCCATGTTCTACGTCTCGTGTGTGGTTTCCCAATTGATATATTCTTTGGGTGGATCAGCATTCAGAGCAGGAATTGGTTCGGAAATGATAGAGGTTACTCCATTTTTCCACTCGATGGCTTTATCAATTTTGGAAGAAATTGGTAGGTCAGATAAAAAGAAAGATTCAGTTATTTCAACAACGATAGTGACATATGCCATTCTGTCAATAGTAACTGGTTTGGTATTTTTCTTACTCGGAAAATTAAAATTGGGATCGTTAGTAGGATTTTTCCCAAGACATATTCTTGTTGGTTGTATTGGCGGAGTCGGTTACTTCTTAATAGTTACTGGTATTGAAGTATCTTCGAGACTAGAGGGTGGGGTGAATTATAATCTTGAAACATTCAGGTATTTATTTGAGAATTCTATAACCTTCTTGGAATGGACAATTCCATTGCTCTTAGCAATTCTCTTAATATTTATTCAGCATAGAGTTCACAACACTCTATTAGTTCCACTATTCTTTATTGCTGTTTTCCTAATCTTTCACCTAATAGTGTTTCTTGTACCAAGTTGGAATTTAGATATTGCAAGAGATTATGGTTGGGTTTTCCCAGCAGTTGAAAATAATGAACCATGGTACGGATTTTATGAATTGTATAATTTCCAATTGGTAAACTGGTGGTGTGTTTTAAAGCAAGTACCTACAATGTTAGCCTTGACCTTCTTTGGCATTTTGCATGTGCCTATAAACGTTCCTGCGTTAGCAGCTTCTATCGGGATGGACCAGTTTGATGTGGATAGAGAATTAGTAGCGCATGGCTATTCTAATACCATTTCAGGATTATTGGGATCCATTCAAAACTATTTAGTGTACACGAACTCTATCTTATTTATAAGAGCTGGGGCCGACTCTAGGGTTGCGGGGGTACTCCTCGCTATTGCAACGAGTGGTGTTATGGTAGCTGGCCCAGTTGTTATAGGCTATATTCCTATTTGCGTTGTTGGATCATTAATTTACCTATTGGGGTACGAGTTATTAAAAGAAGCGTTATATGATACATGGAGTAAACTCAAGCGAATCGAGTATTCGACAATTGTAATAATAGTTCTTGTTATGGGTGCATGGGACTTTGTATACGGTGTCTTAGTCGGTATATTACTTGCTTGTCTTTCATTCGTCATCGAGGCTGGTAGAAGACCAGTAGTCAGAGGAGTATATACTGGTGTAGTGGCAAGGTCAACTGTCTTACGTCACCCTAAACAGCAAGAATTCTTAAAAGATGTGGGAGATCAAATATGTGTTCTCAAGTTGGAAGGTACTGTATTCTTTGGATCAATTGGAGGAGTCGAAAAGACTATTAGGTTAAAGTTCGAAGATGGAAAATATTCTCAGAACCCTATCAAATTCCTTATATTGGATATGAAAGGAGTGGTATCAATAGATTTCTCTGCTGCAGAAGGATTTAGGAGAGTATTGAACTTAATGAATGACTTTGGTGTCCAATTAATAATTTCTTCTGTGGAGGGTGAGGATGATATTGTCAAAGCATTAAAGGATGCAGGCTTATGGGAAACTGATAACAAGCTTAGTATTCAATTGTTTACTACATTAAACTATGCATTAGAATGGTGTGAGAATTCTTTCTTGGCCACGTACAAGACCATTAGAAAAGTGCAAAGAAGGACTCCAATGATACAGTCGATTGGTTCAGCGTACGATCCTCTTAGTTCGATTGGCTCCGAGAGCTCCCCCATTGATAACCCAAAAATAACCCCCAATATCATAGACGGAACATATGGTACTCCTCGTACAACTCAAGTTTATAAAGCGGCAACAAGAACTGTGAAGGATGAACAACGAATTCAAAACCGTTTCTATTCCTCCAACGATTCTTTCTTGAAGAAGAAACCATTGCCTTTAATATTGATTACGTTTCTGGGTTTATCAGATCAAAACGAACAATTTTGGTCTAAACTCACTCCTTATTTCGTCAAAGAACAAATCCCCGAGGACTTTACATTTTACGATACCTCGAAGGACCGCCCCACATTTTTTATTGTTGAATCAGGTCTTATCAGATCTATTTGCAAGTTTGAGAGTAACGGTCGTGAACTACACTCCAGCATTTTACCTATGACGGCATTTGGTGACTTATATGAAAAGGGATCCAACTACAGAGATATGGTGTATACTACAGTTAACGATACTGTAACCTGGAAGCTTTCTGAGAAGAAAATCAATGAATTGTTAAAAACTCCTGAAGGCAGCTACATATATAATGAATTATTAAAAATTCAAGCAAAACTAGTTAGAGAACGATTTGATACTATGACCGCTAATCTTGTTATTTCAGCCTAGTGTTGTTCGAGCTTGTTACTACGGTTCCGTTTAGTATATTTTATAATCGTGAATATTAATAGATATTATAATCCTGTATGTAACCTTATCATTAAATGACAGAAAAAGGAGCCATTGAGCAATAAATAATGATATACTATAGAAATACACATCTAAGGTTAAGGTTAATTGATAACTCAGAACCTTTAGGTATATATAGTTTGAGATACAATTCCTTTTAATATGGTTGCGTTTAGAAATATTGCAATAGTGTGCTTTACAGCTTCAATTACATCTGTACAATCCTTATCCATCATGGAAGGTGTTCAACCGTATATTGATAAGGCATTATCAGCTTTTGATATTCAGTCGTCCGAGAAGAATATTGAACGTCCCGACATCATTTACACTTTTGGTGGACCTGACGAAAAGCCAGTTCCTGGAGGCTCCCCAATAGTTCAATGTGATGCTTCGGAGCCACAGCTTTTGAACTTACAAAGTGTGACTATTGATCCAAATCCTCCATTACGTGGCGAAAATTTGACGTTCGTTGCAAAGGGTGTGTTGTCTCAAGACATTGAAGATGGTGCATATGTGGATGTTGACGTTAGATATGGCTTTATTAGATTGCTCCACCAAACATTTGACTTATGTGAAGAAATCTCCAAAGTTGATTTAGAGTGTCCTATCGAAAAAGGTCCACAACAGATTAAGAAGAAGGTTGAGATCCCAGTCGAAGTCCCTCCTGGAAGATACAGCGTCGTTGCTAAAGCCTATACTAAAGATGATATATTCATCACTTGCTTGTCGGCAACTGTTGAATTCCCGCCAATGTGATCCATTAGCAAAGTCTCAATAGAGAAAATGGTAGATGCTTGTTCAAACTTATACATGTTACCTACGCTTGATATATGGCAGGATATTATCATTAAAGGTTTGGTATTTTTTTATGGTATTTTTTTTTTTGTTAACATAACCTACCTTAGATCCTTTTAGAGGTCTTTACACTTAGAAGCATTATTTGCATGTTCTATGTCTATATAAATCATCAATACAATATACAACATGTCTATATAATAAGGTACTACGTATAAAAAATTATTAGCCCTACTTAATACCAAGACATTTCGAAATCACTATAATTGCGAGATCAAATTTTCATAGATTTTTAAAATTTAGGATAACTAGACTAATTAACAAAGAATAGCTGCTTAGATGCCAGAAATTGCAGATTACTTCTCTATCCAGATCTTCTTCATCATCCTACGGGAGACTTTGGAGACAGCTATCATTATATCTGTATTACTTTCATTTATAAACCAAAGGTCGCATAGTGATGATGACAATAAACCTACTACATCCAGCTCATCAGGATTAACTATATCACAGAAACACCTGCAAACACAATACAAGCTTAAACTTCAGGTTTGGACGGGGGCAATAATAGGGTTATTAATTTGTCTCTTCATAGGGTTGATATTCATTACTTGCTTTTATATCATCGGAAAGGACTACTGGTCCTACACTGAAAGAATATGGGAAGGGGTCTTTTCATTATTATCTAGTGTTATAATCACCATCATGGGAATAGGTTTATTAAGAATCAATAAGGTGATGAAAGTTAAATGGTGGGTGAAATTAGGAGAAGCATATAATACCGAAGGAAACCGCAAAAAAGCAACTAGTTATACGCCAGAAGAGGTTAATAGCGAATTGGCAGACCCAACTCTGATACCTGAGCCGAGAAAAAAATCTTCATTTAACAAGAGATATTTCTTAGCTATCTTGCCATTGATCACTACTCTTAGAGAGGGATTGGAAGCGGTTGTATTTGTGGGTGGAATTGGAATGTCTCAACCATTATCCTCGATTCCATTATCTATTATAGGAGGCGTGTTATCCGGTTCAGTCATCGGTTACCTCTTATATCAAGGTGGTAACAAATTGTCCCTTCAATACTTTTTAATTTGCCTGACCTGCTTCTTGTATATTGTCAGTGCTGGTTTGATGAGTAGGGGAGTTTGGTTCTTAGAGCTAGAAAGATATGTTAGGTTATGTGGAGGCTTGGATGTTAGTGAAACTGGTAGCGGACCTGGTTCCTACGACATCTCAAATAGCGTATGGCATGTGAATTGCTGCAATGGCTTAACAGACGGTTGGTGGATGGTTTTTAATGCTATTTTCGGTTGGACAAACTCTGCTACCTACGGCAGTGTTATTTCGTATTGTACTTATTGGCTTCTAGTCATATTGTGGTTGGAAGTCAGACTCTACGAAGAAAAGCATGGCATTTTGCCATTTGTTCCGGCCAAATGGCAATTAAAGCGTATCAAAAAGAAGCTCAAGTTGTATGAATCCAGGTGCCGACATCATGAAGAATACAGTGGTATTCACCAAGGCGAAGGTACATACCCTGAACCTGGTGCTACACCAAACGCAGACATTAATCCTAGAGAAGCTGAAGCCCAACTTCTATTAGCAAACGAAAATTAATCGAGTGGCTTCCTAGGATAGAGTTGTATATATATATTTGTATATAGGGATAATATTACATAACAGCCTATAAAACTATACTATAATGTATTGGTAATTTTCCAAGACTTATAAATCAGAAAACACGGCTAAAACTAACATTTGCATCTCAAACGCGAATAATTGCGAAATAATCAATACAAACAAAATCAAAATTTTATACTCACTTGATTAATATATGATATATCGTTCATTTGAGAACACCAAGACTATTTAAATGGAATTTGGAGACCCACAATCTGACACGTTGTGGAATACGAATCGGTTGCTTTCTGATTTAGAAAGGAAGCTATCCATTGTATCAAATACTTCCTCTACATCTAACCAAACTCAACAATCGCAGAGTTCATCAGTAATAGTTGATAAAAGCCATTCAGGTATTGGTAAACAGAATATACAATCGAGTGTTCTTCAATATATGAAAGCTAATGAAAATGAGTTTAACCCTAACGAATTATTTAAAGAAAGACAACATAAATTTTTGACAAAATTTGGTAAGTCATACAACGACGACTCGGCATTAACCAAAATTGAGCCTGTGCATGTTTCAGAGGTTAGTGGTGAAAATTTAACTGATATGAACGGTAGATTTTCACAGGAGGACAAGAATCAAGACTTTGAAGGCGAAGACGAAAAAGACATACATGAAGTTGATTATGACTATGACGAAGATGAGGATGATACATATGTGGAAGTAGAAGAAGATGAAAATGATGGAATATTTTACAAGGACGACGATGAAGAGTTGATGTTGCCCGAACCTCCTAGGTCTCCTCCGAGAGAAATAGACCCAGGTAAATTATATGGACTTTATGATTTTTCGGGGCCAGATCCGCTGCATTGTACATTATCGAGGGATGAACCGGTTTACTTAATTAATGACCAGGATAATTATTGGTGGTTAATTAAGAAGTTATCGAAAGAAGAAAGACGCGAGGTTTGTAGAGGTCGAATGGAAAGCAGTAATTTTGAGAATGAAGATCCTTTTATGGATCATGAATACGGCAAGATTGGGTTTGTACCTGCCGAATGCCTTGAAACCTTCGGCGAGAGATTAGCTAGACTTAATTGCTTTAAGAATGAAGAATTGGAAAGAGGATCGAAGGAGAACCTTAATGATAAACTAAACGATCCGGATAATGTATCTTCCAGAGGTAACATCGAATCTCAAGAAACAAACCCTTCACAGGAGAGCATACCTATCACAGGATTGGTGAGACTGAATACCAAAACTAATAAATCTGTTACATTTGAAGATTTGGGCATTCTAGATTTGTATGATGAAGATGAAGACAACGATAATGATAATGATAACTATAATAATGAAGAAAATGGGTTTTACAGGCACTATTTGAACATTTCTCATGATGAGTTACAAACATTATCTGTTCCAGTGAACGAGGAAGACAAAACATCTGAGGTATTAAGTGATGTCTATCCTAATGAAATGCCATTAATTATCAATAAGAATAATGAGAAGAATGCTTCTAAACGCGAAAACCAACCATCACATACTAATAGGTGTACTAAGGAGGCGGAAGATGAATGCGGAACTAATGAGAATAATCCTATCATTATTGAGGTGAATGACGAAGATGATGTAGTTTTTCATAATCCATATTCTCAATTAGCCAAACCACCAACCCTAAATGGGGGACAACAAGACAATATATCTATTGGATCATATTCTCCAGATACTCCCCCATCAGCGCAACGAAGTACGTTCTCAGACAGCAAAACAGAAGACGAAGAACCTTTGGAAGACTCGAATACCTCCATCAAAAGATCGTTTGCATTAGATAGCTTGAATAATTTCACCTCAGACCAACAAGAATCCAACCTGAGCGACCTGGATTCATACTACGAACAAGCGAATTTCTTACTGGGGTTTGATACAAGTCGTAGCAACTCATTTGATGTGAGAAATGAGGATGACTTTGACAATGAAGACGTATACAGCCGCAATGAGCATGAATCTACTCTATACCGAAAATCTCGCAGCAACAGCTATTCAAATGATGAGAATGGGAAAGATGACGACGAAAACGATGATTTCGACTATGATGACTTTTATTATTTCAATCGAAATGATAATGACGATGATTCTGAGGTCGATGTAACATTTACGCCATTCACCAGTACAAACTCGTTATCTAATGGTTTGACTCCCAGTAAATCAGACTTAGCTGATAAAAGAAAATCAAAACCTTTACATGACATGTTTGTTCCAGTTCTAGGAAAGTTCGATCTGTTAGCAGAAAAACTATCCAGGCTCGATGATTTAATCTGATATTGCAAAACATTTATTCCCACGCATTGCTATTTTTTCTTTTGCATCTATTATAATTTCATTTTCATGCTACAACATTATAATCTCACATACTATTCACTTTCTACTTCTTTACTAATTAATTTCATTCTAATTTCATTCTAATTTCATTCTAATCTTGTTCTTATCTTTATATATCTTGATATAAAAACATCTTTGACGGTTATGTAGCGTGCGAATCTCATCCATGGAAGCATTATTTTTCTTTTTTTTTAGAAAAAAAATTATAGAAACTCGATTCAACCAACTTCACGTAACTAATTGTACTATACATAGGTTAATAAAGCATATTCCGTTTCAGATATCGCTCGAAGAGTCAACTTAGAAAATATCAAAGTAAGTAGAGCTTTAGAATGTCGTGGACAGCCGACCCGGAAGCGTTGGCGCAACTAAAACATATATTCAAAGGAACATTATCGTCGAACAATCAAGAGAGAAGCTTAGCGAATGAAGCATTAATTCAAGCAAGGCAACAGCCTGAGATTGAGAATTATTTATTTGATATATTAGTCTTAGACAATTCCGCAAGATCAGACGTGAGAGCAGCCGCAGGTATCAATTTGAAGAACAGTATATTGAGAAATGACAATCCTCAGCAAGTGAAGAACAGACAATACTTGTTGGAAAACATCTTGAAAGGGCTTATGGTTCAAGATAATATGGTGAGAAATATCACAGGAAATGTTATTACTTCGTTATTTTCTATATTTGGAATTGAGGGATGGTCACAGGGATTACCACAACTAATCGAATTGGCCAATATGAACACCCCTGATGGAACATATACAGCTCAAGAAGCGGCAATGGGAGCATTAGGAAAAATTTGTGAGGATAGTGCATTATCCTTGGATCGAGAATTTGGTGGTGAAAGACCATTGAACTTCATGATTTCAAATTTTTTGAAATTAGCTAGTCACCAGCACAGTGGTAAAATCAGGGCACTGTCAATCCACTGTATCAACCAATTCATTCCATTGAAAACGCAATCATTCTTAATTCATTTAGATGAATTTTTGCAGAAATTATTCGAATTGGCTACTGATTCAAACAGTGACGTAAGAAGAAACATTTGTTCGTCGTTTTCTATGGTCCTAGAAACTAGACCAGACAAGATCATGCCTCATTTGGATGGTGTGATTAATTACTGTTTACATTTAATGCAAGATTCTGATGAAGAGGTAGCTTTAGAAGCCTGTGAATTCCTTTTAGCTTTGTCAACGTCACCAGAAACTGAAACCGATAAAAATCTTTTCAACCCTAAATTGAAAATAATCTTACCAACTCTCTTGGAGAAAATGGTTTACTCTCAAGAAGAAATTTTTTACATGGAAATGATCGATGAAAACGATAATGCTGATATTGCAGATAAAGATGAAGACATAAAACCCCAGAATGCTAAATCAAAAGACTCACACACTGCGGTTACTAATACTGAACATAAAAAAGACTCCAAGCAAGCGGATTTTGATGCCGATTCTGATTCTGAATTTGAAGATGAAGATGATGAAGACCTGGAAATTGACCAATGGAGTTTAAGAAAATGTTCTGCTGCCACGTTAGATATCTTATCCCTCAATTTTCCTGAAGATGTATTACATGTTGCATTGCCTATTTTGCAAGAACATATTGTTTCTCCAGAATGGCCTGTTCGTGAAGCCGCGATACTTGCATTTGGTGCTATTAGCAAAAGTTGCATTGAGTTATCTAGGGACAAGTTGCCAACTTTAGTTCCATTTTTGGTTGACAGGTTACAAGATCAAGAACCGCGCGTAAGGCAAATAACTTGTTGGACGTTGTCGAGGTTTTCGACATGGGTTGCTGAAGAGGCTCACGAAGGGGGTCAATATGCCAACTACTTCCAACCAACATTCCAATCTATTGTTTCATGTGCATTAGATAATAAGAAGGTTGTTCAAGAAGCTGCCTGCTCTGCATTATCATCATTTATTGAAGAGTCTGATTCATCGTTAATTGAATTTTACTTAGAACCTCTATTGGAACATTTCGCAAAATGTTTCCAGTCGTACCAACGTAAGAATTTAATTATATTGTACGATTGCGTTCAAACTTTTGTCGAAAAGATGGGATACGAAAAGCTTTCTTCTAAGCCTGAGTATGTGAATACTTTGCTACCTCCATTATTACATAAATGGCAAGTTTTAGATGATAATGATACTGCTTTGTGGCCATTATTAGAATGTATGGCATCAATAGCTGCCACATTAGGAGAGTTATTTGCACCATTTGCCATCCCTGTCTATGAAAGAGCTATCAAGATATTATCCAATTGCATCCAATTAGACCAACAATGCCAAACCGACCCTTCGATTGACGCCCCAGAAAAGGATTTCATGGTAACATCTCTAGATTTAATAGACGGCTTAATTCAAGGTTTCGGTCAACACTCTGTGGAGTTAATTCAACAACACGGCACAAATTTAATGGATTTAGTAATGATTTGTTTTGAAGATCATACTGATGATGTCCGGCAATCAGCTTATGCTTTATTGGGAGATTTAGCTATTTTCACCCTCGATGCAACAGTCAAACCATACTTGCAACCAATACTTCTCAGTATTGGCAATGAAATTAATAATAGAACCTATAACTCCTTCCCAGTGTATAATAATGCAATTTGGGCTTTGGGTGAAATTGCAATGAGATTAAGTTTTGAAGAAATAAAACCTTACTTGAGTAATTTGGTCGGCTTGTTAATACCTGTTTTAAATAGTTCCGATACTCAACAAACCGTTTTAGAGAATGCTGCAATCTGCTTAGGTAGAATGGGACTTAACGGAGGTTCCGAAGTCATTGCACCAAGACTATCTGAATTTATTTTACAGTGGTGTTCACAAATGTTATATTTGGTTGATAATAATGAAAAGGAAACGGGTTTCCAAGGTATGCTTAATATAATCAATGGGAATCCTGATCAAGGATTTGGTGGATTATCAAATCAACAAGGTAAGAAAAACTTAGCAATATTCATCGTATGCATTGGTAATTACTTAGAGCCACCAGAAGCTTTGAAGAATATGTTTGGTCAATTATTAATGAGTTATAAAGCGATGGTTGGTCCCGAGGTTTGGGAAACACAAATTATGACCCACATTGACCAAGAAACTAGGCAACACCTTGAAAATCAATATGGAGTCTAATCTGTACTATTATCGCATGAATGTTTACTAGAGTATATATTTATTGTTTGTTTAGATTTTTATTTAAGTCGTAATTAAAAGTTATCTTAATTCGTTATCGTTTATTATCTATATATCGGTTTCGTAATCATCATCATATAAAACTTCGTTGACCAAAGTAATTGGTAAATCCCACACACCGCTTGGAGACTTCCAAGCGTAATCCATGGCTGTATTTGCTTTATCTACGTTGTCCTTCTCATATGATCCTGCTAGAACAGAATTATCGTCAACAAGATTCCGAATATCATTTAACGGTAATGTTAGTACCTCTGTATTGTATAACGCCAATGCAGCATATACGTATACCATCAACATCAACGAATACGCCGGAATAGCCACGGCCCAGTATTTGTCCGGAAGGTAATATATGGACATTTTTTCTAATATCAGATCAGGAATGACAGTCCAACTAACCCAGCACGTTAAGCACACAGCACTTGTCACATACATGAAAAATCCTTTATATTCAGCATACAGTGTTATATTTGTAGAAACAATAACATCCGATTGTCTGGCTAGCGTGTCTTCGCCATTGCTATTACCAGTCTTCGTAGTTGACAGAGATGGGAATATATTCAAGCTTAATGACGACATTGTTGCCAGTCTCTGTTACAGACTATAAACACTATAGTCTGATCAAGCCAATTTTCATATTAGGTCGCATCGGTTTTGCGTAATATTTAGCACCAATATAAAATCCGGTGTAATGAATGCATCTCCTTCTTCTGACTAGTAGCTCTATCAACCTGAACAATCGGAGGTTTACACATAGTCTCTACAACGTTTAGAGCCACTATTTAAAGTTTTATTCTTTCATGCCTCTACAAATACTACAGATAGCTCACATTTTGAAATTTTATCTTTATAAGTGTCTAACAACGAAAATCCACAAAACTGGTAAACTTACCATCAGCCAACTCCAGGAAACTTCTTCTTATCTCTTTATTCAATGTAATTCTAATCTTTTCAATCAAGTGTAATCTAATTAAAATTCTTCAATTTTTACTTAATGTTGCAAAATTTCCTAATTCATATACTATTAGTTACAAAGTTCATTCTAAATGCACAAATTTATTGACTACATGGTTCACTAACACTGATGTAACGAATATATCAGTGGAATCAACAAATTTCTATAGGAATCCTTGAGAAAGCCGTAAAACCTTGATGGTAATTATATACTTAGTTATACTTACAGTAAGCACTATAAAAGACAAAAATTACACAAAACAAACCGAAATTTTAAAGGCCATTGCCGGGTAACTAGGAAGATTCCGGGTAACCACAACTGATCTTACAACGCGGCTAGCTCTGACTCATTACCCTATTGGGCCATTGAATTTTTTTTCACTGGATTTGAATATACTATATTTCTTCCTTTATTAGTTGATATAACTTCTGTATACTTGATATTTCTGTCTTCCATACAATGATCAGAAGTATATTAAAACGCAATGTTAAGTCTAGCTCATTGGCTGGCTTATATTGCAACAGGTTATCCGCATACAAAGGCAGAAAATTTTCGACTTTCAATCTACCATTGAAGAATCAACAGCCAACATATGCTGGGGCACAGTTATTGAAAAAGTTCACAGATGAAAACGCACATCAACTAGTTGATGTATCGAAGGTATTAGTCATTGGTTCTGGAGGATTGTCCATTGGGCAGGCCGGGGAATTTGACTACTCTGGGTCGCAGGCTATCAAGGCCTTGAAGGAGGCTAACAAACAATCAATTTTGATTAATCCTAATATCGCTACTAACCAGACCTCACATTCATTAGCGGACGAGATATACTACTTGCCTGTCACTGCAGAGTATATTACATACATTATAGAAAGAGAAAGACCAGACGGGATTCTTTTAACATTTGGGGGTCAAACTGGTTTGAACGTTGGGGTCAAGTTGGACAAGATGGGTGTTTTTGATAGATATGGTGTCAAGGTTTTGGGAACACCAATCAAGACGTTAGAAACATCAGAAGATCGTGATTTGTTCTCGCAAGCATTGAAAGAGATTGATATTCCGATCGCTGAATCGATCGCAGTTGAAACTGTGGACGACGCTTTGTCTGCTGCTGAAACTGTTGGCTATCCTATTATTGTTAGATCCGCTTACTCTCTTGGAGGTCTCGGTTCTGGTTTCGCTTCGAATGAACAAGAATTGAGAAATTTAGCTTCGCAATCCTTATCATTGGCTCCACAAATTCTAGTTGAGAAATCATTGAAGGGCTGGAAAGAAGTGGAATATGAAGTTGTTCGTGACCGTGTTGGTAATTGTATCACTGTTTGTAATATGGAAAATTTCGACCCGCTCGGTATTCATACTGGTGATTCTATTGTTGTTGCTCCATCCCAAACATTATCGGATGAAGAATACCACATGTTGAGAAGTGCTGCGATAAAGATCATTAGACATTTGGGTGTCGTTGGTGAATGTAATGTTCAATATGCCTTACAACCAGATGGTTTGGACTATAGAGTTATTGAGGTTAATGCTCGTTTATCACGTTCATCAGCTTTAGCTTCGAAGGCGACCGGATATCCATTAGCGTATACTGCAGCAAAGATTGCATTAGGTCACACATTGCCTGAGTTACCTAACCCTGTCACGAAAACTACATCTGCTAATTTTGAACCTTCTTTGGATTATATGGTTACCAAAATTCCAAGATGGGATTTATCAAAATTTCAACATGTGAAGAGAGATATTGGCTCTGCAATGAAATCCGTTGGTGAAGTTATGGCAATTGGTCGTAATTTTGAGGAATCATTTCAAAAGGCAATTAGACAAGTGGATCCATCTTACATCGGATTTCAAGGTGACAAATTTGATGATTTGGATGAATCATTAGCCAACCCAACTGATAGAAGATGGTTAGCTGTTGGACAAGCATTGCTTCATGAAAATTACTCCGTTGACAAAGTGCATGACTTAACCAAAATTGATAAATGGTTCTTACACAAATTAATGAACATTGTCAATATGTACAGAGAATTGGAAAGCGCCGGAAGTTTGGCAAACATTAATAGTGATTTAATGATGCGCGCAAAGAAGTTAGGATTCTCAGATAAGCAAATTGGTTTATGCGTTGGGGCTAAAGAATTGCAAGTAAGAGGAGCAAGAAAGCTGTTCAACATTCTTCCATTCGTTAAAAAGATCGATACCTTAGCTGCAGAATTCCCTGCCAATACAAACTACTTGTACACTACTTATAATGCTACCTGTTCTGATTTGGAATTCAATGAAAATGGTACTATGGTTTTAGGTTCTGGTGTATATCGTATTGGTTCTTCAGTCGAATTCGACTGGTGTGCTGTTTCCACAGCTCGTGCCTTGAGAGATGCAGGTCGTAAAACTATCATGATCAATTACAACCCAGAAACCGTTTCTACTGATTTTGACGAGGTCGACAGGTTGTATTTTGAAGAGTTGTCATTGGAAAGAGTCCTTGACATTTACGAATTGGAAAACGCCCAGGGTGTAGTTGTCAGTGTTGGTGGTCAATTACCTCAAAATATTGCATTGGCTTTGCAAGAGTCTGGTTGTAATGTGTTAGGTACTAATCCGGAAGATATCGATAAGGCTGAAGATCGTCATAAGTTCTCACAAATTTTAGATTCAATTGGAGTAGATCAACCAAAATGGAAGGAATTGACATCTATTGAAGAAGCTGAACAATTTGCTAATGAAGTAGGTTTCCCTGTTTTAGTCCGTCCATCGTACGTTTTGAGTGGTGCTGCTATGTCTGTTATTAATAATCATTCTGAATTGGATGCTAAATTGTCTAATGCTTCAAAGGTTTCTCAGGATTACCCAGTTGTTATTTCTAAATTTATCGAAGGTGCACAAGAAATTGATATTGATGGTGTTGCAAGCCAAGGTGAAGTTTTAGTTCACGCTGTTTCAGAACATGTTGAAAATGCTGGTGTTCACTCTGGAGATGCAACATTAGTCTTGCCATCTCAAAACTTATCACCTATCACCTTAGACAGATTGAAAGTTATCGCTGATAAAGTTGCAGAGGCATGGAAAATTACAGGTCCATTCAATATGCAAATCATTAAGGATGACCATAATGGTACCTTAAACGACGAAGATTGTGACTTAAAGGTTATCGAATGTAACATTCGTGCTTCCCGTTCTTTCCCATTTGTGTCCAAGGTTTTAGGAATCAACTTTATTGATGTTGCAGTGAAGGCATTAATAAAAGAAAATATTCCACAGGCAACGAACTTGATGAATAACAAGTATGATCACGTAGCTACTAAAGTTCCACAGTTTTCGTTCACAAGATTAGCTGGCGCAGATCCATTTTTAGGAGTTGAAATGTCATCTACAGGTGAAATTGCATGTTTTGGTGAAAACTTACTCGAAGCTTACTGGACCTCCATGCAATCCACAATGAACTTCACCATTCCACAACCGGGATCAGGTGTCTTGTTTGGTGGTGACTTAACCAACGACAACTTAGGCAATGTAGCAAAGACTATTTCTGGTCTTGGCTACAAATTTTTCACCGCCTCGGAACCGGTTGCAAAATATTTAAGCTCGTATGTTGAGGAAAAGATAGAAGTTATCGAGTTCCCTAAAACCGATAAGAGAGCATTGAGAGAAATATTCCAGAAGCACAAAGTCGGGGCAGTATTTAACTTGGCTAAGGCAAGAGCGGAAGATTTGTTGGACGAGGACTATGTTATGAGAAGAAATGCAATCGATTTTGGTATTGCATTGTTCAATGAGCCTAACACTTCAGCCTTGTTTGCCAAATGCTTGAAAGCCAAAATAGCCAACAAGCCTCTGTTTGACGAATTGCCAGCTGGTGAAATTGTTGTTCCTCAAGAAGTTAAGAGATGGAGTGAGTTTATTGGTGGTAAACCAGTTTAATGCCTCCATAAGTATGTACGTACATTTATTCAGAATGTTATTTAGAGATAAATCCTGTTAATATAAAAACCCTTATTATACGTTCTTAGTTATAGATCGCCTGTGCTTTGGTATGCATGTCAAGCATATCCAACATCTTGGTGTGAGATTCTCGAAGTCGACATCGCATCTTCAGCATACGAAGCCTTTGAACAATAGGGAAAATTTTTTTTACTTGAGTATATTTCGTAATTTCTGAAGATTTAGTGTATACAATAAGATTACAAGTAAAGCTTCGTAAGTGATATTCTCTCCCTTCAATGCGAACAAAGCTCTCGAAGACGTTCGTGAGCTAATTGGGGGAGGGGGTATTTTGTTAGGTAGTAGAGGACATACAAATAGAATAAAATGAACCAATAAAGATCAATTCCGAACTAGCGAAAAGTGATATTGCCAAGGAAGTATGTGTCTAAAATGAATTTCTATTGCATGTAGTAGAAATTACCGAATAGGGCCCGAAAGGCGTTTTGAGAAAAAAATTGAGTTATCTAAACCATCTCGTATTTAATTATTTAATAAACGCTTTCCCTTAAAAATTTTTAAATTATCTTTTTCATCAGCACTTTAAAGGGAAATGAGCTACGAAAGTGATACTAGTTCCTACAAGGCAGGTACTCAAATTCCGGCATCAACAGATGTTGATCAGGAAAAGTATGTTGAAGGAAATGATCCTTCTGCAAATGAAACTTCTGTCCCAATGGTTGTGAAGTCCACTTCTAAATCTATTGGGGTGAGGAAGAGTGAAATTTTAGTTGAACAGTATGACAATATTGTCTTTAAAGTTTGGTTTCTTGTGACGATTTTTTTTGTTGCTTTTGCATATTCTTTGGATGGTACCCTTAGGGTAACGTACCAGAGTACTGCCACATCTTCTTACAAGTCCAACTCATTACTTGCAACGGTGAATGTTATTAAAAGTGTAATAGCAGCAGCAGCTCAACCAACTTATGCTAGATTATCCGATATTTTCGGAAGACTTGAATTATGTATCATCTCCATTATATTCTACGCCATTGGTACTGTTATTGAATGTCAAGCATATGACATTTACCGGTATGCTGGTGGTACCGTCTTGTACCAGATTGGATATTCTGGTATAATTTTGTTGTTACAAGTCATTTTGGCTGATTTCTCAAACTTGAATTGGAGATTAGTTTGTTCATTCGTCCCAGCACTTCCATTCATTATCATCACATGGGTTTCTGGTGATATAGCAGCTACTTCCTTGAAATCTCATTCATGGAACTATGCGCTTGGTATTTGGGCGTTCATTTTCCCCTTGGCATGTGTTCCGTTCTTGTGTTGCTTGATTTCAATGTATTTGAAAGCACGTAAGACTCCTGAATATCAAATGATCAGGGCAGAAGAGAAGGAAATCAATAAATGGAGATCATGGAAAGATAATTTTTTTGTGAATAATTTATTCTGGAGAATTGATATCATTGGCATCCTTTTCATTATTTGTATACTCGGGTTTATCTTAGTCCCCCTTACTATTGCCGGGTCAGCTACTACTTCTGCTGGTGGTGTTGAAGATAGATGGAAAAAAGCTTCTACGATTGCCCCATTTGTAATTGGATTTGCATTGATCCCTCCTTTTGTTTACTGGGAAAAAAAAGTCGCTAAGTTTCCAGTTGTGCCATTCCCTCTTTTGAAAGATCGTGGTGTTTGGTCTGCGTTACTTATTGCTATTCTCATTGATTTTATTTATTACATGCCAAACGATTTCATGTATGTTGTATTAACAGCGGGTTTAGGGGCAAGTATTAAGGCAGGAACTATAATTTACTCGTTATATTCCTTCGTTTCGGTTATAACAGGTTCCATATTTGGTCTCTTTGTTATTAAATTTAGAAAATTGAAGCCTTTTATTATATTTGGGGTTCTTTGTTGGATTGGAGCACTTGCTATTCTTTTACATTACAGAGGTGACAACAATGGGGTTGATTCTGAAACTTTCTTAACCGGTGTCATTGGTGGATTATGTTTTATGGGTTTTGGTGCAGGTTTTTTCACTTACTCAACTCAAGTTTCCATTTCCACTTGTACCAACCATGAGCACATGGCTGTTGTGCTCTCATTGTATTTGGCATTCTACAATGTTGGACTGGCAATTGGTTCTGCAGTTAGTGGTGCCGTGTGGACCAATACCTTATATCAAAATATGGTTAAGCATATGTCAAAATTAAATGTCGATACCAAAATTGCAGCCTTGGCTTTCCAAGATCCAACACATTTTGCAGCAACTTATAAATGGGGTTCCAAGGAAAGAATAGCAGCTGCATTAGCTTATGCTCAAACCCAAAGAGTTTTATGTGTTGTTGGATTGGTCTTGTGTTTCCCGTTGTTAATTGCAACATTCTTTTTGAGAGATCACAAATTGGAAAATGTTCAATCTTTAGAATTGAACCATAATGAAGGTGTCAAGATGGATGACGGTGAAGTAGTTGTCAACGATTATGATAATGATGTGCTTTTATCAAGATTTAAGGGTCTTTTCAGACGTCGCCATTAGCATATACTTGATTTAGTTTAAATAATAATTAATACCCATATGAATTCTTTCATCATATACATATAAAAAAATTTCGCTATTGACCACGAATAGATTGTTACTCATAGATAAATTAACGTGCCATTGAAAACTATAAACCAAAAATGTTACTAATAGAAATAAATAATTAATAGTATCCCGCTGTAATAAGACGAAATAATTAATATTTAGATAACTCACAATAAGTCGTCATCTTCCTTTTCAACAACGGAGTTTTTAACTTTCAATAATAATTGCGTTTTTAATTTATCCAATTTACTAAATTGATCGAACTCGAAGACTTTATCGGAAAATGATTGCACGTCACCTTGTTCAATCGATTCAAAAATTTCTTGAATGAGCTTGTATTCCCTGGTAGACTCCCAAGATGGCTCTTCCGAAAGAAATGTCGAACACTTCTTTTGTGCTTCAATGACATCGTCCAAACATAAGATACATAATGTACTCTTGAAGAAATAATCCTTCAAATTCCATTTGGTTAAGTTATTACCCAACAGGTTTTTGATAATCACATCATACAATTCAACAGCCTTTTGGTAGTTTCCTGTCAAGGCACTTAAATCAGCACATTTTAAATACGCCTTATTGGATAATGCTTCTGCGTGGTCAGTTGTAAAATAATCTCCCGCTTGTTCATAACTCTTGATGGCATTGGCAGTATCGCTATTAGACTCGTGGAGTTCAGCTAAGTCCATAGTGAAATTGGCAGCTCTTCTAAATTGACCATTTTGGGTCAAAAATATATGAATGGCTTGCGATAACGCATCAATAGCATCCGAGGGTGACACTCCCTTATAGCACTTGTAAGCTTCAATTAAATGATTGGCAACATCGTTGTGGTTAGATAATTGTTTCTGAAGGTCTGCTGCCTTGACGAATTGTTTACCAGCTTGGTCGAATTCTTTTCTTAATCTATATTGGTTAGCTGCTTGGATATAGAAATCAGTCGCCTCCTCTAACCTGTATGAATTTGAAGACCCAGACAAAAACAGCATAAATCCTGTTTTAGGCTTGGCCAACTTTTCTGCCTCTGCAATCAATGAAAGTGGATCTGACATGATAACTGTGGTTTCTTTATCTTTTGATGGATAATACGTATGTGGCCCTAGTAAGTTATAGTGCTTCCAAAATTTATTAGGAACTTTGTGTAATATATTTCTCATGTGACCAATGTCTTAAATAAAATGATTGTTTACTTTAGATATAGATAAAAAAGTAATTAATGAAATGAATAATGTCAAACCAGGATCTCCAGATAGATAGGATACGTTACGAGAGATTGAGATTGGTTTGCAAAAAGGCTTTGGAGCAGTCAATAAAAAAATCGCTCGCCATTGAACAAATCAAAACATGCTACCCAACCATCGCCAATACCGAAGAAGGACAAAAATCATTGGAAATAGCTAGATCACAGATTATCAAGTTTTGGCATAATAATTCATCAAAAGAATTTGAACTTATTTTTAATGAGCGAGACATAGAGACCAAGTTGAACGAACTAGACGAAATCATACATCATGCGCAGAATCGAAAATCAGACGGCAAGGAAGCACCACTTGAAGTGGATCGGTTGTCACCCACCGAATTGATAGAGTATTCGTTGTCGAGTACGAAACAGGAATCTGTTGAAAGTTTGAGCATGATTTATAATCAGCTCTGTGTCGATAATTTGGAGTTGTATGAGCAGCTCGGCGAGTTATGCAAGGAAAGTGAAACGATAAAGACGGATATTAAGAGTCTGATAGGTTTGTTGTATGATGACATGGAAAGCCTTAAAGGGGATGAATCAAATATTAGACTAGATGAACTAGTCAACACGGTTATGGAGGCGGATTGAGTTTTACTGTTTACAACTGGAGAATGCTCATCAGAATTTGTATAAATGTATTTTAGTGTATAATAGAAAAGAATATTACGTTACACTCGACTATTTATAATATTTACAAGTATTTGAAATGGTAAGTTACTTTTGTTTAGAATCGGCAAGGTTCTGGATTTCTTCATGGTTCTTTCTGGCCAATTGATTATAGCCAACAACTCTCTTTTGTAATTCCACGATCTTGGCTTCCTTCTTCTTTTGTTTATCCGATAACTTGACCAATTGTTTATCACCCCAAACCTTATAGTCTTGCAAATATTGCCTACCCATGTTGAACTCTCTGGTAACAACATCATCTGTTAAACCTAGTTTAGCAATGGTGTAATAGTACTTTTCAGCATTATCTTTTTTCAAGTACTTTAAGACTTTTTGTCTCTGTTGTACTAATTCACGAATATGTTGAATATGTACTTTGTCTTTGAAAAATTGTCTTACATGATCCATACCTAAATGTATTTTGACTGTCAAAACAGCAGCCTGCACTTCGGGGGATCCAGTATCACCTTCCTCTCTTTGAAATTCTTCACGGGCATATTTGATAGCTGCGGTTTTTCTATCTTGTGAGTTGGTATTTTTAATGTTAAGAATGGTAAGTAATGCTCTTTTCTTTCTTTCTTCTGATGCACTGATAGAGTTATGCAAAATATTACTACCGCTATTCTTGTCAATGTTGGCTTTTTCAGCACCATATAATAGTTTTTCGAATTCCTCTCTTTGGTATCCGTAGGCCAAGTTCGTTGGCTCTTGTAATTCAGTTCTAACTCTTTTTACGAATGCATTGTTTTCATCACCCAATACTGGATCAACTAGAAACTTGACATTTTCCAATGAGTGCTTTTTCACGTTGTTTACATCCCTAATGATTTGTCTTTTAAGCCTGGCCTCTCTTCTTCTGAGCGACTTCACTTTAGACCTTGTTGCTTGATCTGGAATAAATTGTTTGGCAGCAAGTGTAGGCTGGATTTTCCCAGGAATAACATTTGCTACTGATCTACTAGTAGATAGGAAGCGATAACCGATCTGGAACATATTGATGTTGCTATTTACAGCGTATACTGCTTGTTTCCAACTACTTCTTGATTGAAATTCAAAAAATTCGAGTCGAAATTTTTCAGAATTGGATGGTAAACACACGTCCTCTTTACTTATTTTAGATGCATTTTAGATAGAGATATGCTACATAGTATAGAAAAATCAGTCAGAACAGGGGGAGATATGGAAATATACAAGCAGAGCGAGGAAAATGAGAAGCTTATACAAGTTCTGAAGAAATGGTATCCCAAAGTGCCAAAGAAATTCAATCTGAGTCTCATCAACGAGGTGCATCACTTGATATTCCATACAAATACATTAGGTGCCTACCAGATTTTACAAGATTCGAAGTATTTTGATAACGTACTTTGGAAATTCTTCCATCAGGATATAACTTCAAACCATATTGAGCTTTTAATTTGTACAGTATTATATGATATTCATCATTCAACAGGAAAATTAATAAATAAGACACTACGTAATGAGGTAGAGTTCCAACAACTATTTGAAAGATTGTTAACTATGACAACAGTCTTGAAACAATCGAGTAATCTAAGACTTCAGAGGCATATATTTCTATTCCTAGATCAGCTTATAACCTACAAGTTATCCAGCCCAATTGTGAAAAAAGAGATAAGTGGGTTGTTTAATATTACAATATGGGCCAATCTAGAAGATTATGAAAAATTACTTGACAACGAAGAATTGAAAGAACAATTTGATAGAAGGCAGACTTTAATAGAGAACTGCGAGAATAATTCTCGCAAATCATACTTGATATTAAAAAGAAGATGGATGTATACAATCCTTGTTAATTTCATGACCCTAGTAACTACAAAAAGAGGAGATGAGGACGCTGACTTTCTGGCATATCTGGAAGGTCTTATAAAACTTCTAATTTCATGTGTTTGTCAATTACCTCTAAGGATGTATTTTAATCGCTTCTTGAAAAACATGCGATTTGTTTCATGTTTTCACGGACTAGACGACAAATATTTGAGACTATTAGAATTTGTGAGGTTATTGAAGCACTTCATTTATTACCCAATAAATGACTTCACTGGAGAGGAATCACTTGAAGGGAATAATTATGAAGATAATTTTTATCTACTACAAAAGGTTATACATGAGCAGTTCAATGGGAAACATTCAGAGAAGGTGAACGATTTCATCTTCATTCCTTCAATTTATAGTTATTCGGCCGAGAAGTTGAAGCAATATCTTATTTCATTTAGCCTCGAGGAATTGGTATCTATATCAGAACAACTTCAAATTGTCAACCATATGCCTACCAATTTTCATACCGTTGATTTGATAAGTAACTCTATAATTGACGAAATATTTGTACCCCAATATAATATCAAAGGCCAAATTGGAGAAATTGAAAGTTATAACGAGCATAATATAATTGAGGATTTCAACAAGAAATATGGGATGAACGTACTATTCCAACCACAACCATTACCACAAGTTAAAAACATACAATATTTATCAATGTTTGATTATATGATGAGAGAGGCTGTTAATTTAACCTACGATTTTAAAAAGGTTTCAAATACGCATATTCTTCAGGTATTAGATCGATTGAAATCTATAGTTGATCCGAATGGCAATTTGAAAATAAAGGGCTCCAGTAAATATTTCCTGAAAATCGATTCACTAAAAGTATTGAATAGTGACTCAGCAGAGTTAGTAATTAGTCACGAGAAGGATTTGAAAGACTGTTTTATAGAAGAAGAATTAGTCGCCTTGGTTCATTTAATGAAACCTAATAGTTATTCACCTCATGAAAGGTTGAGTAAGTATGGATTGAATTTGATGAGATTTAAAAAAGTATTGAGAGTTAATGGTAAAGGAAAACATAGAAATTTGTTAATTAATTGGAACGAAAATGATGAATTTAGTACCAGGTTCAACTATATTATTCGATTACCCTCAAATATACCTGCTCTAGGGATTCTAAAGGCGATTGACGATGACATTGATCTCAAAAACATCATGTTATCAGGTTTTCTTAAGGAATTATTTTTAGGTTTCGATAAACCCACTGTTGCAAATTTTGAAAACCAACCTAATAGGCCCTATAAATTAAAGATGGATTGTGTTGATATAGCAAACATGGACTATGAAATTGAAGCCGACAGTATAAAGAGACGGAAGGGTAATGAAAGTTCAATTCCCTGCATTGAACCACCATATTTCTTAAAATTTGAGAAAGATAATAAAAAAGTCAGTGTTCAAGCATTAGATGAAATAAAATCGGATTTTAGAATCAGTGCTGAACAGTCAAAATGCTTATTATCTAGTATTAATACTGGATTGACATTGATCGATTGTGTGCCACATTCTGACGACAATATATTACAGGCTATCATGTACAACATAGAATTGAATTTTCCAAACGAAAGAACTTTGGTATTATGTCCCAATGATAGCTCTTTAAGAAAATTAGATATTAAGATGAGAAAGAGTTTTAAGGTATTTGAAGATCCAAAACTATATGATCCCAGAATAGACCAATTGTTTGACCATATTAAGGACGAATTAAAAAAAGTTGAACACCTTTCAGAGTGTATTGGTTTGAAAGATATGGGGTTCGGTGAATCTTGTGAAAACGGGCTCTTACTATACTCTAAAGTTCAACAGATATGGGAAGATTTCTTATTTGAATTGAAGCAAGACAGAGCAAAAATCGTGAATTACCCATTTAAACAGTATTCACAAGAATCTATGAATAATTCATTTGAGACTGATTTGCACATCGTAATCAAGTCATATAAACAAATTACAGAACTATTCCAGAATATCCAGGTATTGGCACCTGTAGTAAAATTTCAGAATAAGAAGGACGAGCTTGTGAAATATATCATTGGGAAATATAGCAACTTTGTGATGGTTACACCAGAGACATTGATAAGTCAGAAAGTCTATCAACAGAAGTTCGATAGTATTATTGATACATGCGTAAATATATCCCAATTGCTAGTGCTTTTGCCAATGATCAATAATGCAAATCTAAAGAGATTCATCATAATGGGCGACTTGAACAGAAATGCATGTTGTAGATGGGAATATTTGGGATTGAGAAAATTCTCATTACGCCAGGTCAATACTAGACAAGAGTTTTTAAAATATTATCAAGATATCTATGATGATAGTTTAACCAGCACCCTACAAGACACACTGCTTAATGGTGGATTCAAAGAAACACATCAGATTATTCCCCAGGAAGAGGAATCTAGCGGTCTTGTAAATGTATCGGAGGCGGAATATTCCGTAGCCTTATATCAATACATGAGGCTCCTTGGGTACCCGTCGCATGGGATAAGTCTCATTGTTCTGTCGCTTCACCAAAAAGCGCTCGTGGAGGAGATTGCCACTGCCAGGTGTGGAAGATCTCACGCCAGCGATTCTGGGGAGTTCGAATTCGGATGGCCTCTTATCGAAATGGCAGACTCTTGCACCTCTAACGACTATATCATCGTGTCGGCCACTGGATGCAACCGGATCCGCCATTTCCTTCCTGTCGCCAGTAAGGGGATTTACATCGTGGGAGACTATAATCTCAAGGGCTTCCCCAAGGGAGATCTAACGATAGTGAACGGTGAAATGTATGGCAAGGTGTTCAAACGTGATGCAAAAAAATTGTACAACCTTGAAGGCTATGAACATTTGCGTCAGTACGTCGATCAAATGACCACTGTGCGTATACGCTCTAACAAGTAGAACATCCGTATTTCTGCCATAATGCACCAATTCCATATCTACTTCATCTTATCATTAAAATATATATATACATACATAGAACTGCGATAACTCTTTCAATTTATTATGAGCAAATTATCCTATTATACCAAAACATTTCAATCATTTCACAATATCTAGAATAACACTACAGTCATGTAACACTACAGTCATGTAACACTACAATCATGAAATCACATTTGTATAACCCCCAACGACGTAAAGCTACCCCCACTGAATAGGACGACTTCAGGTATCATCCGACATACAACTCTCTACAGTACCAGTATCTGTTCTGACCGATCTTGGCCGATTTCATGGGTATTTCCGGTACACAATTACATCTCTACACCAAGAGGCCTTTCAGAAGCATACCAAACGAACAATGATTTGCCTTATCAATGTTACGTAATGCTGGACGATTGGCACTAAGAATCAAATTACACAAAAAATGTTTTTTATCGTCAAAGTTTTTATCCCTTGGTAGTGGAAAATTTTTAGATAAAGAATTTTTCACCAAGTTTACTATTCTGATAAAGAATTGATACGTTATCTTTAGGAAATTGATTTATATCAACCTATAATATATTGAATAGCTATATTTAGTTAATATATACGATTGTGGCGTAATTAGAACGACATTCGTACAAGAAATCAATTGCAAGTTAGCTATAGAGTTATCAATCCGATAAAGAAAATTTTTCATTATCTGACGTTCACTACCAAACAAAAATTTTTTTTTGAAGAAAAATTAGGGAATAGGCATACCTAAGACCACTAGAGTTCGCAAGTATCAATACGTGTACTCTCATACAGTAAGGCTGACGATAAAAGGCCCACTTAGACATTAGAATATACTTTGCAGTGATAAAGCTCACAGAAGCAAACTATCGATTAGATAAAACACAAAAAACAGTGAATATGAGTGAAATACAACAACAGCTTCCCGTTGCACATCCTATGGAATCCAATCCAGTTCATCCAAATGCCAAAACAACAACCCATGTGAATAATGGAACGACCACCACGAAAACAAACATAACGAGTCCAGTGTGCCGTAATTGCAAGACGCAAACTACGCCCCTCTGGAGAAGAGATGAGACTGGCCAAGTGTTGTGTAATGCGTGTGGATTATTTTTAAAGTTACACGGACGTCCTAGGCCTATTTCATTAAAGACAGACACTATAAAATCCAGAAATAGAATCAAGCAAGCCAACCCATCCAAGACATCGGGTCCAAACACCCCCGAATTGAAATCGAAAGACTCGAAAAGTGCACCTGTTGCAAGTGGGAAAAAATCACCAAAGTTGAAGAAGAAGCCAAGCATTGGTGAAAGTGGTGATTCGTCGATTTCAACACCTATGTTGCCTTCTACATCGAACTTGAAACTTCAACATTCTAATCTGATTTTTCCCCATCCTGCCAATGGATTTCACCATTTACCTAACCATGTAACCCAAACACAGCCTTTGCACTATCCATCTTCGACACCTACACATTTTGCTCCCGGTTTGCAAAGAATCACGTCCCCATTATTATTATCTACGACATCATCGCTTTCAAATGCTAGATCGTCGTCTAACTCGTCATTGAATTTAACTACGAATGCCTCTGCAGTGAATAGAGACAATAATGTCAATATTAGTGTTGCACAGGCTGCAGGAGCTTTGGAGAATATGTCTAACGAATTGGGACCAAGCGCTACATTCAAGTCATCGACCTCTAATAACCCCAATGGTACATCGTTGTTGAGGCGTGAATTGACAGCACCAGCAGATGAAATCAAAAAAGAACAACATTCAAACTTCTCTACTCCATCGTCAGCATTGAATGCATCATCGCAGTCATTGCCTCCTAAGTTACCTGCTTTAGGAACCACTCCAAGTTCGGCGTCTGGTAATTCTGTATCATCACCATCTTTTGGACCTCAATTTCAATTGCAACAATCTCAATCTCAATCCCAATCGCCTGCACAGTCCCAGCTCTCGCAGCAACCTACTCCTTCGTCATCAACATCACAACAACAATCTCCTGAAATAGCGGCAACATCATTACCACCAATCCATCAGCTTTCATCACATGTGAATAAAACATCCTTGCCCAACTTCCAAAACAACTTTAGTGGATATAACAACCAACAAAATCAAGACCAAAATCAGAATTACCAACCGCCCGATGATAATTCTGCTAACAATAATTCTGGCAACAATAATGATAACAACAACAATAATAACAATAACAATAACAACAACAATAATGCTAGCAATGATTCTAAGTCGTCGAATTCGAATGAGATTACATTATTGAAGACTAGAATTTCTGAGTTGGAGTTAGTGAATGATCTTTATAGAACTAGGATTATGGAATTAGAAGCAATGGAACAAGCGGCAAGATTGAGAGAAGTTTCGATGAGGAAAAGATTAGATGACTATTATAATTTACCAGATTATTCTATTCCTCATTTGAAAAGGGAGCATGACGATCAACAATCTGGTAAACCAAAGAAGTCTAAATTTGACAATTGATTTTACCCCCTTAAAAGTATTTATTATGAATTATGATTCAGTGTACCTTTACTCTACTAATTTGAAATCTATTTATTAATATTTTGTTATATATCGATTTTAAAATTTTACGATAATCATGTATGTGTTCTTTATCAAGTTTTTCTATTTGCGATTCTATGTAATTTAATAATCAACATATTACTTCACTTACCAGTTACATAGCAAACACTGGAATGGGAATCTACAACTAAAGCATGTAAGTAGAATAATGTAGAATAAGCATATTACTTAATAATTCTATATAGTTACAAACAGAATTAAAGGTAAGTTTACCAATCACGTACGAACATCAGGTTCATCTTTACCCAAGTTCTCCTTGAATTTTAATAAATTCAATACAAATTGAATATCTTTTGATAAATAGTCATCGACTTTAGTATGATAGGTTGATGGGTCACTGGAATGCTTTTCTAAGTATAATCTAACAGTAGCACCAGAAGATCCAGTACCGGACAATCTAACAATAAATCTCAATCCATTGTCAAATTTAATGAATAAACCTTGTTTTGAAGATACTGAGCCATCTAAATCAGTATAAGAAAAGTTAGCTCCCTCGCTGACAACATATCCATCTTGTAATTTAGTACCTTTTGGATTTTTTTCCACAATGGAAGTCAATAATTCAATAATATTGTTTGCGCCTTCACTATCCACATTTTCATAATCATATCTAGTAAAAAAAGTTCTACCGTATTTTTCCCAAAATGAGTTTTGAACGATTTCAATACTAGTTTTTTTGTCTGGGTTTTTCCTATCAAAGTCTGCTAAGACATTCAACCAAGCAATAATAGCCCACAAACCATCTTTTTCTCTAATGTGGTCAGAACCAGTACCAAAACTCTCTTCACCACAGATCGATAATTTTTTAGCGTCAAACAAGTTACAGAAGAATTTCCAGCCGGTTGGAACTTCGTAAACATTTAATCCCTTATCCTTAGCTACCAAATCCAATGCACCAGAAGTTGGCATCGATCTTGCTAACCCATAAACACCACTTTTGGCAAAATATGGGATCGACTCTGCGTATTCGGCAATAATAGCAACTGAATCACCAGGAGAAACAAAAGTACCAGCACCATAAATCATATTTCTGTCACCGTCACCATCGGATGCGGCACCAAATGCAATGTTTTCCTTATCAACCCTATCAACTAAGGTCTTAGCATAGGTTAAGTTTGGATCAGGATGTAAGCCACCGAAATCTGGCAATGCTTTGCAATTTTGGACGGCAGATAATGGCAATCCCAACTCGTCAATAAATATCTTGATACCATATGGGGCTGTAACACCATTCAAAGCGTCGAATAACAACTTGAAATCCTGATTTGCAGTGGCATTCTCGACGAATTTCTTGATCAATGGGAAATCGAAAATATCCTTTAACATTTCCACGTAATCCTTAGTGGAATCGATAATCTCGATTTCCAATGGACCACTCTTGAAGTTCCCAATTTTTGATAAATCCACTTTTGGTAACTCAATCAACTTGTATTCTTTCAAAGTCTTCGAAATGTCATAGATCTTGTTGGTGACTGATTCCGGGGCTGGACCACCATTGGCTAAATTATACTTGATACCCAAGTCTTCCTTTGGACCACCAGGATTGTGCGAAGCAGTCAAGATAATTCCCCCAGTGACGTTCTTGATTCTAATAACATGGGATGTTGCTGGCGTAGATAAGATACCATTTTCACCAACGATTAGCTTTTTGACACCATTACCAGCAGCAATTTTGATAATTAATTGAATAACCTCGTCATTGTAGTAGCGTCCATCACCACCGATTACTAATGTTGATCCTTCCTTGCCTTCTGGAATTGCATCTAAAATTGCTTGGATGAAGTTTTCAGTGTAATGTGATTGCTGAAAGACTTTGACCTTCTTTCTTAAACCAGAAGTTCCTGGTTTTTGATCTTGGAATGGGTTAGTTGAAACAGTTTTAATTGAGTCAGACATTGTTGTCAAGTTAGTTGTTAAGTATGCAAGAACTGTAATTATTGGACAAATTAGTGGTTTCCCAATTGTTATGGACCACTTACATGCGGAGCTATTATCGAAGGTGCTTCGTTTTGTGTAAATTCCACACACTACCTACCCTGTTCTACGCGATTGCTTCATTAGCATACATAAATTAGTTACATAATTCTATTGAGATACACATTGGCATATTAGTTGTTAACCACTTGGTTCATAGCATTTGCCAAATATTCGACGTTGCTATCGTTGATACCAGAAATGGAGAATCTACCATCTTCAGTAGCGTAGACAGAGTACTTTTCTCTTAATTCAATGACTTGCTTAGCAGATAAACCAGTGTAGACGAACATACCTCTTTGCTTCATCAAATGGTCCCAGTTGTAGTTGGATTTGTCTAATCTTTCGTACAACTTAGTTCTGACGGTGTTTAATCTGGAGACAACTTGGTCCAAGTCGGATAACCAGGCGTTATATAAGGATTCGTCAGCAAAGATAGTTTCGACGATCTTAGAACCGTGGATTGGAGGGGAGGAGTAGATTGGTCTGATCAATTTCTTTAATTGAGATTCAATGGCGGTGGAGTGTTCTGCGGATTCGGTGATGATGGAGATAGATCCGGTTCTTTCACCGTACAAACCCATGTTCTTAGCAAACGATTGACACAAAGCGTAGGTGGAGATGTTCCCGTTGACAACCAATTCGTTCAACTTACGGATTAAACCAATATCCTTGTATGGGTTACCAGAGGCGAAACCTTGGTAGGCCATATCGATCAATGGGAACAACTTCTTTTGTTGAACGATGGCCAAAACTTCATCCCATTGTTCGGAGGTCAAGTCCATACCGGTTGGGTTGTGGCAACATGCGTGTAATAACACAACGGACTCATCTTCGGCGTTAGCCAAAGACTGTTTCAACTTGCCGAAGTCCAAGTCGTTGATTTCGGTGTTGTAGTAGTCGTAGAACTCAGTACTCATACCAGCATCGTTGAAAACAGCAATGTGGTTGGCCCAGGTTGGCTTAGGCACCAAAACCTTCTTGGCCGAGTTAAATCTGTGCAAAAAGTCGGCAATGACTCTTAAAGACCCAGTACCGGAAATCGTTTGACTGGTGACGATTCTGTTGTCGTTGATCAATTTTTCCCCGTTAGCGTCCTTGCCACTATTGTTGAAAATAAAGTTTCTGACCACCTTTTGGAAGTTCTTGTTACCAATGATACCCGTGTATTCTTTTTCATTTTCCGTTTCTAACAACTTGGTTTCGGCCTTCTTGACAGCTGGAAAAATAATTGGTCTACCAGAATTGTCTCTATAAGCACCAACACCCAAGTTGATCTTCTTGTTGTTACCGTCTTTAACAAATGCTTCGGCAATACCTAAAATCTTGTCTGGTGGTGCCAATGGAATATCGTTCCATTTAGTGACTCTATTGTTCAAGACTGAAAATTGTCTGGTGTTAGCTATACGCTTTAATTGGACTCTAGAAAGCATTGTACTATATGTGTGCTATGATCTTATAACTATGTTCTCTACAAATATACTTCAATTCCAGATATAAGGCTATATAAATACATGGTTCCGCAAACGGGTGAAAAATTTTGTATAGGTGGGGTTTAGACTATTGACTAACAAAAAAACCACAGATTCAATCACTACAACCGATTCCGAGGATTCTTAGAATATTTGATTTTAGCCAATGGAAGCGAGGTATTGGAGCCTCGGTCGGTCGGACGCATATGATTCATTTAAGGCGACTGCCTCATACGATGGAACTATATGGGTGGCAGAATGGCCCCAGGGAGGAGTTCTTGGGGTCGTTCGGGCAAAGTCGTGTTGTATTGTTTAGTCGTTTATGGACTTTAGTTGAGTTATAGTTGTTTATTTGTCAAGGGTATGTGAGGGGGATACCAGAAAAGTGAATTTGTGAGCACTATTTGTGGAAGTCGAGATTATCCGATGACTGGACATAAATATGCACGAAGTTTTTCGTTTAATGTAGGGCAATTCGTTAACGTTTTTGAACACGATAGTTGCAAATTCGAGTAATAATATTTCGTAGTTGAAAAAATGGAGTGGAGTAGTTGGAGCCGACGAGCTGGAGAACAAGCTGGGGTTCTCATATATACTGGGGTGGATGCGTGGGGCATATCGGGGTTTAGTGTTTAGTGTTTAGTGTTTAAGTAAAACCAGAGATGGAGCGGTGTTACGACGATGGTAAATACAAGACGATATATTCAAATGTAAGCTAATGTACACTAATAATTATAAACGTGAAATGCAAGTCTATAAAGAATTTAATTTTTGGATAATTTATTTTTTAATTTAAACCTGTTCATCGTGGGGCTTGGAATCGGCGGCGTAGCCAGAGGAATGGGCCATTGCTTCCTTTGTTGGAGGGACCCAGTTGGCCGACTTCCATGGCAAAATGTCCTGGGCGTACAATTCGTCGACTTCTTCCAACGACAAACCCTTGGTTTCGACAACGAAGAAGTAGACGTAGAAGAAGGAGAACAACAAACAGCCACAGAAAACAAAACCGTAGTAGAAGTGGATGGCTTCGGTGATGAATGGAGTGAAGAAGGAGATCAAGAAACCCCACAACCAGTTAGCTGCGGTTGCAACAGACATGGCCTTGGATCTGATTCTCAATGGGTATGATTCGGAGATGATACAGTAACAACCACCGGCCCAGGTGGATGCGAAAAAGAAAATGTACAAACAAGTAATGAAAATCATGGCATTACCGGTTGGAATTCTTGTTGGACCATCATAACCGTCGATGTATAAGTTTGTGGATCCTAAAACGGAGTAGATGATGAAACAGATAAACATGCAAATCGAACCAGTTAACAAACACTTTCTTCTTCCGAATTTTTCAATGGTGTAAATACCAACAAATGTTGACATAAAGTTAACAATACCCAAGATAATGGAGGTTTGGAATGAATCATTCAAACCAACAGCCTTGAAGATAGTAGTACCGTAGTAGAAGAAATAGTTATCACCGGTCAATTGTTGCAAGGATTGTAACATTATACCCATAATAACTCTTCTGAGAATCTTTGGCTTACCTGTGATTAATTCAGTCCAAGTGGCTGAACCAGCCATATTTTCTCTTTCAATACCAGCTTGAATCAATTGGACTTCGGTGTACACTGCTGGATTTTCAGCAGATACCTTATTTGATCTACCAATCGAGTGCTTAGCCTCTTCGATTCTGTTCTTTTCAATTAAGTATCTTGGGGATTCTGGCATGCAGACCATACCAATGACTAACATGATAGCCCAAGCAAAACATAAGCCTAATGGAACTCTCCATTGTCTGGAATCATTGTAAGTTTTGGTACCATAAGTTGTACAGTATCCTAAGAAGATACCCAATGTGATACATAATTGGAAACAACAAACTAAAGTACCTCTCAAGGTCTTAGGAGCTGATTCACCAATAAATAATGGCGACAAAACGGAAACCATACCGACAGCCAAACCTGAAATTGCTCTACCGACAACAATTTGGTACCACTTGTCGTTGGAAGAAATCTGGACAATAATACCAATAACGTAAACTACCATAGAAAACATAAGACCAACTCTTCTTCCCCAAACATCGGCAATCTTTGATAAGAAAATACCACCAACAGCACAACCAATATTGAAAATCGAAACAATAACACCTGTTCTTGTTGATGATAAAAAGTGTTCACCATTACTATCAACTTCACCAAATCTTCTCAAAAAATCAGGCATATTTACAAAACCAGAAATAGTACCAGTATCGAAACCGAAAACGAAACCACCAAAGGCAACCAATACACAGAAAAAGGAAATAAGCATGTAGTCCTTGGCAGACTTTTCTGGTAAAGTTGGTAACTGATCAACAATTTCATCTTCATCCAAGTTTTTTAAGTCTTCAGAGTTCTCTAACTTATGATCTTCATCCTTTTGAAGTATGGAAGTATCAGAAGTTGGAGTTTGAGCACCAGAACTAAATTCTTCTTGTTTGGACATTATAGAGAAGTTCTGACTGTAAATGAAATCGAGAAAAAACTTCAGCTTTCTAAAAGTTCTTTGGGAACTCCACTATTTATACATCTATGATTTTTAGTATGGCATAATACAAAAATTCTGGGACCATCGGATAAATTTTAGAAAAATTTTTTGCAAACCCGCAGTAAACAATGGATTGTATACAGGAATATTCCCACAAACGCTCCAGTTTCTCCGTTAATGCCCCGGAAAAACTACGAATGCCCCACCTGGCTTTTTTTTCGGATAAATTCAGCCAGTTAAATGATTTCAAGGTTGAATGAAACAATACGAGACCTTAAATAAAACAATTCATCGTTCCCAACCGCTTACAGCTTATTGGTTTCTTAAAGTGAACACTACTAGTATTTAAGCCAGCTATAATAATATTGCGTGGCGTGAGGCGTGAGAAATACCATGTAGAATAACTT
This sequence comes from Debaryomyces maramus, assembly GCA_030583545.1. Taxonomy (NCBI): domain Eukaryota; kingdom Fungi; phylum Ascomycota; class Pichiomycetes; order Serinales; family Debaryomycetaceae; genus Debaryomyces; species Debaryomyces maramus. The sequence goes on from JAJMIL010000004.1 coordinate 1,008,480, forward strand.
TCTTTATCTCAAGTTCATAATCCTCTTAAAATCTATATAAAATACACCTCTCGACTAACACAACGACGTCATATACCCCAATGAAACAATTTTATAAACTGACTAACTAATCTTAATCAGTGCACCTACTTAATGCAATGATATTTAATTGCCGAACCGATCAAAGTTTAAAGACTGCTGGTAAAAATATTACATGATCGCGGATTAATTATTTTTCCGTACCGATCGCGAGAAGTAGCGTGAATCGTAGATGCAGAAAAATGCAACGGAGCAGTCCAGCTCCGGCAGTGCTGAAGTTCTAGTTCTTTTATATTCGGGTCATTCCTTAATCTATAAATTATTAGTTCTGTCACTTTTACATTCAGAACATAGTATATTTCAAAACTGAATGAAGTACAGTATTAATATTGTTAGAAATTGAAATCCCAAAAAACGGTATTAACCATAACTACGTCTAACACTAATCTAGCGTAATGCAAAAGTTGTTTTTATTGGAGCCCGAAGAAACTTCTCGCTTTTTGATTTGTTGACCTTTCTTAATTTTCCCGTTCCAATCAAATAACCAGTATGCAACTTTGTTAGCCGCATAATAACACACCTGTGTGAATCCTAATCTTGACATTATATTATTAAGTATCTCGTTATTAAAATATCTTGAATTCTCAATACAAGGTAAAGGTAGAACCAAAAATAAACTACTCAAATTCGTTGTCGTTGAAGGCTTTAAGAAATGAGTTATTCTTTTTAGCATTTGACCTCTTTCTTTTGGCGATGGCACAAAATTTAACACTAAAGAGCAGGATATTAAGTTGAATTTCTCCTTCTCTGATTTTGGCAATGGTCTTTCCATAAAATTCTGCTGTAAGATTGAATGGTTTTGAGAATTTAGATCTATCTTAACTACTTCTTCAAATATACCACTCGTAGAGATCCTATTCAACGGACTCAAACATCCTATTTCCAACGCATTTAACGAGCCCATCATCTTTTTATGGTAAGGAAATTGTTCATCTTTTAACCATTCTATAAGCTTTTTCAGTGAATCGCCGCCTCGTTTATTATTTTGTCCCTGTGTTGATGCAGATTGGTATACTTCTAATCCACCTCTCTTATCTTCTTCTGAATCAATTTCTGCTAGTTTTTCTATTAGCGTTTCACAATTCAATTTACTATCTAATTTGATTAAATCACTACTGGTGAATTTCGCCGGAACCTTAAACAGCTTATATGCGTCTTCATATTTAGAAAACATGAGTGGCAGATTGGATTTGATTACCTCCTTATAATTCTCATTATTCAATTCATTCTCCTTCGGCAATTTTAATAAACCGTTTAACTTCTTAAAAATTGAATGTCGATTTTTTTGAAGAACATGAAATCTTCTAATAAGCCGCCTCGCTAGTTTTGGTTTGAGACTCCTGGGATTTCGCTTGCTGTCTGCAATAGAATTAGGTCTTTTCAATAGACCAGACCTTTTACCTTTAGTTCCCATACTTCGACCCTTCATTAGTCTTCCATTATTAGTAGAGATATATGATTAAATATTAAGTCATATACAGGATCATGTAAAAATCACGATGAGATGAAGTATATATTTTTTTTTCGAAGGAATTACTATATTAGCCATACATAAGAGCACTTAAAATGAAGGTTTCAAAGGATCAGCGTAAGAAAGGGGCTCAGAGCAAATCCAAGGCTAGGAAACCATTGTCATTGAAACAAAAATTAAAGAAGGAATCCAAAATCGTCAAAGTTGATAATTTGAACTGGAAACCAGTTGAAATACCAGACAACTTAGACGACTATCAAGGATTTTATGGATTAGAAGAAATAGATGGAGTCGATGTAAATGTCGTAGGAGGAAATGTTGAATTTGTTGTAAAAGACGATTCTAAGGTGAATTCGAACGAAGATGAAGATGACATTATGCCTAGCGCAAGTGATGGAGAAAATGATGACACTGATGCTAGTAATGATGAAGTTGACGATGAAGATAACGATCAAGTTGACGAAGATGGAGATGAAGTAGAGTTTACAGGATTTGAAGATGATGAAGATAAGAATATCGTATCTAAAGCTGAAGCTAAACAAAACAAGAATAAAGATGGCAATGATGGCAAAGATGCTGAAAATTTAAAAACGAAAAAGGATAAAACAGCGAAAAAAGATACTTTACTCGGAAATGCATTTCATAATGTCAATTTAACGTTACCTGACGACAATGATATCAATTTACCTCACTGGGATGATTTGTCGGTTAATCCTTACATTTTGAATGGATTGTCTTCGTTGGAATTTACCAAACCAACACCAATTCAAAAAAGAACAATACCCTTGGCTATTGAAGGTAAGGATGTGATCGGTAAGGCTACCACTGGTTCCGGTAAAACCTTAGCGTACGGGATCCCTATATTGGAGCGCCATATTGCTCAGTTCTCAAAGACGAAACAGAATACGAAGGATCACATAAATCCACCTACAGGTATAATATTCGCACCTACCAGAGAATTAGCTCATCAAGTTGTAAGTCACCTAAACCAAATAGCTAAATTCACTCCCTTATCGCAACACGGAATTGTAAGTATAACTGGTGGTCTTTCTATTCAGAAACAAGAAAGGTTGTTATCTCATGGGCCTGGTATTTTAGTTGCAACACCAGGTAGATTCTTGGAGTTGATTCAAAAGAATATAGAATTACTTAAAAGATTGTCGTGCACAGATATTGTTGTTTTAGATGAAGCAGATAGATTATTACAGGATGGTCATTTCGAAGAATTTGAAAAGATCTTAGAATTATTTGGAAAACATAGACCAAGGGACAACAAATCAATTGAGTGGAAATGGCAAACGTTGGTTTTTAGTGCAACTTTTTCAAGAGAATTATTTGGTAAGCTTGATAAGCATACAAAGAATAAAGGTAATGAATCTGTCGGAAGTTCTTTAATCGACAATGATGAAATTCTAAAGTTATTGAACGAAAAATTGAAATTCAAAGATCCTAAACCCTCGTTAATCGATGCTAACCCGAAGGAAGTTGTCGCTGGTCAAGTAACAGAAGCTCTTGTGGAATGTGGTGCTACCGAAAGAGATTTATATTTATATTATTTTTTGCTATTATACCCAGGTACTACTCTTGTTTTTGCTAATTCCATTGATTCAGTTAAAAGATTGGCTCCATTATTGAATAATTTAAAAGTTCCATCCTTCTCTATTCATTCTTCAATGATTCAAAAACAACGTCTTAGGACTTTAGAAAGATTCAAAGAATCAAGTTTAAAAAACCCAACTACAGTTTTAATTGCATCAGATATTGCAGCCAGAGGTTTAGATATTCCAAATATTGATCATGTGGCACATTATCATTTACCGAGGTCTGCTGATGTATATATCCATAGATCTGGAAGAACAGCCAGAGCTGGTAAAGAAGGTGTCTCCGTGATGTTTTGTTCCCCAAAGGAAGCTTCCGGACCGTTGAAAAAATTAAGAAAATTGGTAGCTACTAATTCTAGAAAGAATTCCCGTATAAATGTTCATTCAGATGTTAAATTGTTACCTATTGAAATGGATCTTGTTACGCAATTAAGACCAAGAGTATCGGTTGCGTCAAAGTTAGCAGATGCTGAAAGATCCTCATCCTCGACTAGAAAGGAGGATCTTTGGGTCCACGAAGCAGCAGAAGAGTTAGGAATAGAAGATATGTCCGATATTAATAATTTTGAAGATGACTTTATTAAGAGAGATAGAAAAAGAAAGGAAAATAAAGCATTAACCAAAGACGAGGCAAAGGGTTTGAGATTTGAGTTGAATGAATTATTATCTAAGAAAATTAGAAATAATTCTAGAAGATCTTACTTAACTAGTGGCATACAAAATTTAGCCCATCAAATGGTCACCGGTAACACACATAAAGAAGTTTTGGGACATGCAACGGTAAATGCATTAGATGATTTAAGAACCAAGAAGACAAATAATAAGAAAAAGAGCAATAAGATCAATAAACCGAAGCCCAAGAAATAGTTAGTAGTATATAGGTTTCTTACAGAATTATTATTAATAATGCATTGAATTGATTTAATGAAAAGAACTATTAAATGAAGTCAAAAAAAAACAAAAATGTAACTTTGTAATATACATATTAGAAAGGAAGTTTATCTATCTAAAGGAAATCTTCATCGTCATCGTAATATTCATCTTCATCAGATTCATCAGCCAATTGTTCAAAGTTAACTTTATATCTCAACATTGCACCGACACCACCAAACCCTTGGCAAAATTGTGCACCTTCGGATGACCTGTCGGTGACGAATTCTAAATTAGCACCGAAGTTCTTGTAGTTTTCAGCTAACCATTCTAAGAAAGTTTCTTCTTTGATGGTTTCCATTTCAGTACCTGTCTTCTTGTCCAACATATATGATTTGTCAGGCAAATCTGGATTGGCGTGAGCGATGACTTCATTACCTTCAGTATCCTTTAAGGTATAACGAATAATATTCAAATTTTCATAGACAATGACAATTTCACATGCACCCAAATCTAATGCCTTTAATGTATCCTCGATACCATAACAGAATTTACCAGTATCTTGAGAAATTTCATCGAAGTAGTCATTCAATAATTTCTTCTCTTGAACAAACTTAACATTAGCCAATGTTTCGGCAGATAACTCGATGGCTTGGTTGAAACCGTTCTCACCACCATATGAAACATCAACAATCTTAATAACTTTAGCTTGTAATCTGTTATCGAACAAATCAGACTTGGACAATTCAGTCTTGAAATCGGCAGAACCTGCTAAAATTAAACCCTTGACCGAGACTTTGTCTGCACTTATAAAATTTTGAACTGCTACTTCGGCGACTTTTCTGACGTAGTTATGTCTCTTTTCTTCTCTCAAACGAGAGAAACGAAGAGCAGATTGACCACCTCTACCATGCTTCTTTGGTAAATCAACTGTGAATTTGTGCATCACTTCTCTGGTGTTACCACACACACTACCGAACAACGCACCGTTACCATCCATAATAATGAAACCAAATCTATCATCATTTTCCAACAACTCGGACAACGCTTCAACGTGAAATTTATTATCACACAAGTATAACGAAGTATTGATAGGCTTGAATGGCTCGAAATCGATATTCAACTTCTTTTCCTTACCCTCATCAGTCAAAACATCCCCACAGTAAACCACTAAACCGTTTCTTGGTACAGAGTTATACAATTTCAACTTTTGTTGAGTCGACGTGATAGCCGATAAAACGGACAATCTGTTAACACGCGACTTAATATTGGAAGCTGTACCATATTCTTCTGTCAACATCTTCTGAATAAGTGAGATTTGTCCCTTCGGTGGAATCACCAACGAAATCATCGATGTACCATTACCTCTAGCCATTTCTAATGACTTGATCAACTTCTTGACCTTCCAGATCTCAATATTCTTTTCTGCTGCATCAGCTTCTTGACTAGACATCTTTAATTAGCTCTATAATTTCTAATTTAAGTATTTAATATGTATATTAAAGAAAACTTTGCTAATGAAACACTATCAAAGCAAAGGTTTATAGTGGTATTTCCATTAGCTATTCTGAAATAAAAAATTTTTGAATCGCGTCACCTGACTTTTCAGCACTGTGATCTCGAACGTTGTGTCATATTGTGTTACCTGTATAGAAGGGGTTTTTTCTGATTGACATTAAGTTGTGGATAACACGGACCATATGGAACAGAGTAAACTAATTAACAGTTGACGTGGAATTATACGCAATATGGGAACGAAAGCTGAAGTAAATAATATGCGCGATCCGATGGTAGTGGGTGAGGTATCGAAGCCTCAAGAACCCAATGGGAATAATGAAAGCTATGAGAATTACGAACAATCGGATTATGATTCAGAATTTTCTGATGAAGAGATAGCTCCGAAGAAAGAGAAATCTAGGAGGCCAACAGATAATTCATTCAGACAACAAAGATTGAAAGCGTATAATCCGGTTTTGACGGCCAAAACTGTTATACCAATATTGATTGGTATCGCTATTATATTCGCTCCACTAGGTGCTGCTATGTGGTATGCATCGCACCATGTCCAAGACATGTCCATTGATTATACACAGTGTGAAAAACTTGCATCAGATAAACACTGGCAGCAAATTCCCGATGAATATTTAACCTTTAACTTCCGGACAAAAGATAAGGAAGTAAAAAAACCGCTGTGGAAATTGGCGACCGATGATTCACAACAGTTCGAAGACGAAAGAAAGGTTTGCAAGTTGCAATTTGTAATTCCCGACGATATCAGCCCTCCAATATACTTCTTTTATAGATTGCACAATTTCTATGCGAACCACCGTCGTTACGTGAAATCCTTTAGTGAAGAGCAGATAGAAGGGCAAGCGGCATCAGTTGATACTATGAAACATATGATGGGACAGAACTGTGAGCCGCTCTCGCTTAATGCAGAGGGCAAAAAGTACTATCCATGCGGTTTAATTGCCAACAGTATGTTCAATGACACCTTCGGTTCCACCTTGAAAGGGGTCAACGGCACGTCAAAGGACTACAAGATGACCGACGAAGGGATTGCATGGAAAACTGATCAAAATAGATTCAAGAAAACTAAATACCACCACTCCGAAATCGCTCCTCCACCAAACTGGTACAAGAGGTTCCCTAATGGCTACAATGAAAGCAACGTGCCCGACATCTCCACATGGTATCAATTTCAGAACTGGATGCGTACTGCGGGTTTACCAACCTTCAATAAATTGGCTCTCCGTAATGATGACAACACCTTAAACAAAGGTACCTATGAAGTATCCATCGGATTGCATTTCCCTGTTTTGCCTTACAATGGTAAGAAATACATATATATCTCTCAACGGTCTGTCATTGGTGGAAAGAATAATTTCCTCGGAATCAGTTGGATGGTAGGTGGTGCGGTTTGTTTCATCTTAGGTTTGGCTTTGTTGATTGCGAATACAATCAGGCCAAGAAGAACCGGTGATGTTAATTTGCTTAGTTGGAATAGAGAACAATTTGCAAATGATGAAAGAGATGATAGAGATGAAACTACAGCCGGCAATACCGAGAAGGATTAGTAAGTAGTAGTATTTTGTTCATATCCTGTATTTTAATTTATGCCGTAACCAAAGCAAAGCAGTCTATAAGCATTAGCAAATATTTAGTTCATATCATGTATTCTAGCTTATGAAATAAATTAAGTAAAACAAAGTGTAAGCATCTCCGTTGCCTGCAGATTATATCTCCGCCATAATTACTAAGTTTCGCTTCTATAAATTGCTGCACAAATCCTAAATCATCAGTCTTTTAGAACCATTAAATAGCATCCTATTATGTCTACTAATATCACTTACAAGCAACTCGTATTAAACAGAGCTCCTATCAAGGAAATCAATTTGAATTTTGGCAAAGATGATTCGACCTTTAGAGAAGAAACGAGCACTTATGAAAAGGGATCTCTTAAAGATGGAGAACTATTGGTTAAGGTATTATATCTCTCCAATGACCCAACTCAAAGAGGTTGGATGCAAAAGGGTATTGACGCTAAAAGAATGTATGCTCCTCCTATTAGGGAAAACCAACCTATTCGTGCAGCTGGTATCGGTGAAGTTATAGAGTCTAAGTCTGCGAAGTATGCCGCAGGTGATAAAGTTACCAGCTTTATGTCGTGGCAAGAATACACTGTTATCAATGAAAAGAGCGTTTACAACAAGATCGACGAGTCACAGGGATTCCCATTGCCAGCATATTTAGGATCCGTTGGGATGACTGGGTTGACTGCGTATTTCGGATTAACCAAGATCGCACAATTGAAGAAAGGACAAACAATTGTGGTGTCCGCAGCTTCTGGTGCCACTGGGTCGATGTGTGTGCAAATTGCCAAGCACATCATTGGAGCCTCCAAGGTCATTGGGATCTCCGGTTCATCAGAAAAGTGTAAATGGGTGGAATCCCTTGGTGCCGACAAGTGCATCAACTATAACGATGCCGACTACCAAAATCAATTATCTGAATTGATCGGTGATGAATATGTCGATGTTTACTTCGATTGCGTTGGTGGTGAAATTTTGAGTTTTATGCTTTCTAAAGTCAAAGCCTTTGGTACCGTTGTTGCATGTGGTGCCATTGCCGGTTACAATGATTCCGAAAAAATGAAAGTTTCCAATTGGGGTCAAGTCATCACCAACCGTCTTAAGGTCCTCGGTTTTATCATCCTCGACTTTGCCCAAGACTACCCCGAAGGTGTCGCCGCAATTATTGGTGGTATAAAAGAGGGTAAGATTAAGGCTACTGAAGGTACTGCAGTTGTTGACTTGTCCAAGGAAAATGACCCTCTTTCAAAGGTCCCTGAAACTTGGAGTTTATTGTTTGGAAGCAAAAAGCCAAACGGTAAATTGATCACGAAGATTGCTTAAAAAAATGATACTTGACTAGAAATGAATTTTACTTGTCATTTCTCTCTCAATATCTTTGTCTAGTTGTATATATTAGAATTAAAGTACATTCTTTGATAATTCTTTGTATTCTCAGTAGTATCGTAGCATAATAGGTGCACGAAGACGTTGCGCGAAAACAAAAAAGGTAAATAAATACGTTAATATTTGTGGCTTCTGAGTCTACAGATCAAGTCTATAAGAAATTACGACGAATTTATAAGCCAAATCCTCAAGGATAAAACGAAAGAATAAACAGGAGTAAGTTCAATCAAAATAACATCTGTTGGTTGAATTATTTTACTGGTTGACAATCGTACAACAAAGAAGAGATGACATCGAAGATATGTTAAACACCAAACTTATATCACGAGAATCGTCAAGCTCAAACACGTCTAACGGTTCTGGTATAGCATCACGAAATACCAATAGGAGCTTATTAGACGGGGACAGGCCGTCACAATCTCCAGATAATATTACAAAACTGGAAGCACTCCGAAAATACCAAGAAAATGATGAGGCTTCGATCTATGTGAATGACTTTGATATGGAGGATAGTGACGATTTAAATCTCTCGTACTCCAAGTTTTCGCATGTATCTGGTGTTTCATTTATTACAGGCAGTGATTCTAATCGGCTGAATTCAATATCCAGCTCGCCATTTGTAAAAAATATACAAACAAAATTGCAAGATATCAAACTTGACGAAGAAAGAAAATTGAATAGCAGGGATAACGGTATTCAGAATTTACGCTTGAATAGACCAAAAAGCTCTCAGATCAGGGACAGGCATATGTATCCTATTGTGGAAGGAATACAAAAAAATGTAAATGACGAAAATGATTCGCCGTTCATAGATAAGATACCTGAATTAAAAACCCCAATCGAGAAAATCAATTCCAGGTTCGAAGATAATTTTGATTTGGCACCAAGAAACCCGAGTCATAATGATAACCCTTGGGTAAATGCATCTTCTCCAAGGAAAAATAATTCACAAATTCCACGGATACCGGTAAGTGCAACACCAGATAGAAGAAAACAACAACGGAAGTCCTCCGTTAAGGTGTCTTTGACACCAGCACAGAGGTTTGAGAAAAAGCCTGGAACAAGGCTGATGAATGCTTTAGAAAACTTCGAATTTTCGACCCTCGTCGGAAGAGGAGCATTTGCCAATGTCTACAAGGGCACAAATTTGAAAACAAACCAGGTGGTAGCTATTAAACAGATTCTTTTAGAAAAAGATCAAGATGTTATGGAATTGATGGGAGAGATCGACCTCTTGAAAATATTGAAGCATACAAATATTGTGAAGTACCATGGATTTGTTAAGACCTCTAATTCCTTGAATGTTTTTCTCGAATTTTGTTCAGGTGGCTCGTTAAGACAACTATATAAACGGACAAATAATGGCTTACCAGAAGCTCAAATAAGTGGATTCGTAAGACAGATCTTACAAGGTTTAAATTATTTGCACGAACAAGGGGTTGTTCATCGAGATGTGAAGGCTGCAAATGTTTTGATTACCGATGATGGTTCTATTAAATTAGCAGATTTTGGTGTTGCAACAAAGGTATCGTCACAACACCACACGGTGGTAGGTACCCCAAATTGGATGGCCCCAGAAACCGTCTTAGGTGGTGAAGGTCTTTGTACAGCTTCAGATATTTGGTCCCTTGGTGCCACAATTATTGAATTATTTACCACCAACCCACCGTACCATGATTTGAATCCAATGGCAACATTACATGCTATAGGTACAGACGACCATCCACCACTACCTAAGAATATTTCACCTCTAGCCAAAGATTTTTTGTTGGAGTGCTTCCAGAAGCAACCAAATCTAAGAATCTCAGCTAAATTACTCCTAAAACATAAATGGATGACGAAAACAAATTCCAAACACACTCAACCTTCGACGGCAAATACCTCTACTCTGGAGAAAGGAAATAATGATATCCCCGTGTCTATCAATGCTTATTCCGAAAATAATGAGGAGAATTGGGAAAATGATTTTGCAGATATCAAGCTCCCACAAATTGATAACCTCACATCCAATTTACGCAATACTGAGTCCAACAGTCGCCCTAAGGTGTCAAAGAGTGAACTATTAAGTAAATTTTTGGACAGCAATGAAGACTTAGACTTCGAAAATGATGCGCCTACGATTATTTCTAAATTTGAAAAGAATGGTAATAAGCACTTCATAGTAAACTTGGACGGCAATAATTTTAAAGAATCCCAAGATGAAGAAGAGGAAGCAGATCCATTTTTAGAAATTGATCTTGAAGATTTCAATACTAATGAACTTGAAGTTCAGAGTAAAATAGAATTTTTAATAACTAAATTCACAAATAGAGTTGAACTTTGCCATTCTGGTAATGACGAAGTGTTCTTATCTTTAATTAAAATAACAGGAAGGATGTTACACTTAGTGAAAAAGTACCCTATACTGCATGATATTGTAATCAGAGACCATGGGATCCTATCATTGTTGGAATTATTGGAGATTGCCCCAGAGCTGCCAAAGCACCAGAAATTATGGTTCCACATTATGTCCATCTTGAATTGTATTTTTGAAAAGAATATCCCGCAATTTGAAAATTTCTGTCTACTTGGTGGGATTCCTGTTGTAACACATTTTAAAAGTGTCTCCTATGATGTACCGGTCAGGTTACAGGTTGTTAAATTTATCAGGCTTCTAAATAATTCTGAACGAGCTTTGTCTATGTTTGTATCTTGTGGAGGTCTTCGTGTTTTGTCTAAATTCATCGAGGAAGATTTTGACTCAACCCCAGATTTTTCATTGATCTCCATAGATTGTATTCATAACATCCTCTCTAAAGATTTGACAAGATCAAAATCTAATTTATGTCGAATCTTTTCGAAGTATGGAGCTATATTTTGGCTTGTGGTTTTACTTAACAGACTTTCAAAATTCGATGCTAAAACTGTACCTGAAAATATTTCAATAGACAGAGTCAATTCAACCATAGATAAGGTTATGTACATCATCAAATCATTTGGTCAGTCCGAGGCCCGGGTAAGGATTAACATCTCTAGTGGTGATCTTTTCAAATTATTAATCAAGGTTCATCTGAATTTGCAATTCGGACATCAATTAACTATTTTGAAATTTTTCAAATCAATTTCCCAAGTTTCTGATATTTTGAAAATGCTATGCTCGGCAGATATCTTAGAGTTTCTTGTTAGAACAATGGAATACTACACGCCTTCGAGAACACATTACAAAGAAGTCATTAACGTGGTGTGCCCAATATTGTACAACTGCTGTTATTTAAATCATGCAAGAGAGATCGATCTTGTGAGACTTGGAGCTGTACCATTATTGAAAACATTATCGAAAATCAACCTTCCGTTCCGCCAGTTTGTGTTGCCTATCTTATGTGAATTGGTTCATTGTGATGGCTATGTGAGGCTGGTGCTAATGAAGCATGATATTTTATCGGTATATCTTGGGTTGCTTATTGATCCATATTGGCAATCAAATGCATTGGATTCTATATTGAACTGGTCTCAACATAATCCCAGTTACATCAAGCTAGATACACCTAAGGCCATAAATTGTTTCATTGGTGGTTTTATGCTTCCTAAAGTATCCAACCTTGAGTCTACTCTTGATAACTACTTGAAATTATTTACAGTTGATAAAACGGTGTGCTGCTTGATGATTAGGGAATCAATTATAAACAATATATTGTTAAAATTGAATGTCCATAATAAGAGCCCAGTGGTTCAGCTTAATTTACTACGTATTTTGAAAAATCTCATTACGCTAGCATCAAGAACTGATATGCTCAGTTCTCTAGATGTTTCTGAAAATTTGGTTTCCACATTAAACTCTCTAAAATCAAGGAAAAATACAGTATTAGTGGATGAATTAGCAATAGAAATTGTTTCATTAATTAATTAAATAATTCATATATGTATAATAGAATAGAAATGCATACTAAATCACTATATAAAAATTGAGGCCGCGGATAAAGGTTTGTGGGGATTATTTGAGCAAAAAACAATTTAATCTCAAGAGACTATATGATAATCTAGCAACAACGATGAATCCTATAGCGTATCCCTCACCAAGGGTATCACAGCTTGATGCTAGCATTTTAGATTCTGAATTAGTATCTCTTTTGAAAGAACAACTAACCTCGATATTTCAATTACACTCAAGTAGTTGGTGGACTTACAATCAACATCCAGAATTTTGGAGCTTATTGCTAAACTTAGTAGTATTTAGGCTTACCATTTGGAAATCGGGTTCATCATATGGATCGCTACTACAAAATTTAAAATTGACTGATTTCAAAAACGGCAAGCTCATCGGATATTCCAAAAGATCCTTATTATGTGCCGTGTTAGTTGGCGATTATGCCTTCAACAAGTTACAATCATACTTATATTCAGTTGACGATGCCGAAGCAGAGAATAACTCTACCAGCTTCCCACTTTTAAATAAATTAAAATCATTTTTGATAACCCACAAGGGCAAGATCCTTGCAAAATTGAATAACTCATTCAAATTGTTAAATTTGATTAATTTCACATTCTTCTTAGTCAATGGTAGTTATCCATCTTTAACTCATCGTGTTCTCGGGATTTCTTTGACCCCGATTGTAACGGACCTTTTGAAGTTCAATGGTAATAAAGTCAACTTCGAGTTCCAGAATAGACAATTAGTTTGGAATGTTATGACAGAATTTTTAGTCTTTATTTTGCCATTATTGCAATTAAGAAAATTGAAAAGAATGACAACGAAAATGTTATCTCCTTATAAAAGCCATAAACGTGAGGCCGGTGATATACCAGTATTCACCCCATATACCAATTTACCAATTTCTCAATGTGCTATATGCTACAATAATAATGATCTCATTGCATCATCTTCTAATAAGAATACAACAGTTTCCACTTCTTGCATGGTAACGAACCCCTACATAACTAACTGTGGACATATTTATTGCTACATATGTTTAGCAACGAAGTTCAATGCGCTCGAAAGCACTGATTCTGACTCTGAAGGTTGCCTCCGTTGTGGTATGAAATTGCAATGGTTCAAGGAATTTGGCGAGAATGAGGATGATATAGACGAGGATGCAATTATTGTGCGCTACGATGATGTTGTGGAAGATGATGATGATGAGGACGTCGAACTGGAGAATGACAATTGGGAAAAGCATGATAATAATAATAATGATGATGATGATGATGATGATGATGATGATGATGATGATGATGATGATACGGATGATAACCAAAGTATAGAACATGATGAGAAAGCGCATTACTCTCAAGATCATTCTGATAATGAAGAACTCATAGAGGAAGGCTACGATGATTATAGTGAGGAAGAAGATTTTGATGAAGATGAAGCATTCGAAATTTAAACACGTTTAAATTTATCTATACGTTTACAAAGAATAAAATGTAATTTTATTCGTATCTTAACTATAATTGTAAATATATGAAATCCTATGTATTAATTATATAAATTTGTAAAGGTTACTTAATAAGCTTCAATAATAATTGAGCACCTTTATTACCTTCATCTTTCGATAAATCTTTCTTAATTTTCTTTAATGCTTTAGTTAATTCTTTGAAGTTGTTAGCTTCATCCAGTAATTGTAACACTTCATAAGATGAAACAATAACAAATGCACCTTGTCCGCTTGACCAGTCTTTCAATTTATCGTTCTCTAACACTTCACCCACAACTCTTGTTGCAAACTCAGTACCAACACCTGGAATTTTATTGATTGAGTTTGAAGTAGATTCTAATTTCTTGGTATCATTATTCCACTTAAATTCATTGCCTTGGATTAATGCTTTTAAAGATCTAGAAATAAAAGGAACTTTGTTAATGAGATGGAAATCTTCTAAAACATCACCCTTAACCGATATATCAAAAATAGCGTTTAATAACTCTGGTCTTAATGTATTGTTTACTTCTTCATCATCGGTTGGTGTCAATATTAATTCGGTTATAAATTGGGCAGCAATGTTTACGGATAAAAGTTTGTCGAATGTTCTAGAAGGATCTTCGGCTTTAGTCGATGATAAGATAGATTGGTAGATTAATGGCAATGCCTTGCTTGACAACTCTAACCTTCTTTGTTCCTGTGGTTTCTTGGATGTTTTCTTGTAAGCTAATTCTTCGTATTTATGTAAATCTTTCTTTACCAAAGGTGAAAAATATCTGCCATCCAAGCCCTTCAATAAATATAACAATGGCCTACGAGAAAATTTATCCTTAATCAACTCGGGTACTAAATCATCTGCAAGCAATTCAGCACTGAATGTCTTATGTAACAAAACAGTATCATCAACAGTCATGAACAAAGTAATTAAAACAATATTTCCGTGCTCATTCTTAATTAACTCGCTTGCATGGGTCTTCAATGTTCTTATAATCAATTTACGTTCTTTTGCATTAGCCAAAGCTATCAAAGAACAAGCAACCTCACATCCTTCTTGTGTGTGAACTAATTCTGCAAATTGTTCGGTTAGCATTTCAATAAACTCCCTAATTTGTTTATCATGCATTTCAATATCCTGCAGCAAAATAGTAATATATTCTTTCATTGCTGCATGTAAAATTTGGAAACCGGTAGATCCTTTTTCAACTGAGGCATTAATAGTTCCAAACAAATTACTCATTATCAGCTGCTTCTTTTCAGACAGTTCGTTAATAATCTCTAAAATTGTCTTATCCTTACCTGAATCTCTGAAAACAGCATACTCAGCACCCCAGAACTCTCTGATCATTTGTTGTCTCTGTTCACTGGTTGAATACAAGACATATAAATCTTCGATTACATAGGCACCTTCTCTGTGTCTCATTAATTTACGCAACTTTCCATGAAGTTCATTAATTATAAGTGCACGAGAATCTTTAGAACCATAATGCAAGAGCTTGACTAACAAATACTTCCCATAAGAAGACGTTGCCAACTGATAATAGTTTCCCTTCAAAGATTCAACAATCTTGTCTCTTCTTTCTTTTGATGAATATTTCACTAATGTTTGCACAACACGCGATGCATCATGCTTCAACACCAAATCGTAAATGACATCCTTCGATAATTCCCAAATTTCATTACATAATTTTTCTCTAACTTCTTTTGGTGGAGTTGGCTTGTTAACTCTTAATTTTTCCCATAAACTCTTAATTCTTTGAACCTCAATACCAGACTTTCTTTGCAACTTACGTTCTGCTAACAATTTACGTTGTTCCGCATGTTGTTCCTTAGAAGATTTTTTGTTTGGATCCACTTCTTTAGTCATCTCTTCGTCTTCTTCGCTGTCCAGACCATCTAATTCGTCCTCCTTTTCTTCACCATTTTCTAAATCATCAAGCTCATCCTCTTCATCTTCATCAGCTTTTATGTCATCTAACTCATCTTCTGAGGAATCCGATAATTCTTCACCACTTGATTCTTCCGATGCCGATTCTAAGTCTGAATCGCTACTTGGCAATGGAGCCTTTTCGACTCCTTTTTGCTTCTTGATACTGTTATCAGAATCCTTATTGATGGAACGTTTCGTACCTCTTTTAACGGGTCCCATTGCTATTGAATTTATCTGAATATAGTAAAGTATAGTAGCTCATCTTTAGACTGAAAAAAAATAATTTACATGAAGAGATGTGCGGCTCACAACTGGTCTTGGTTTTGTGTCATGCCGTGCTTTTGCGTCACTTCGATAACTAACATAAGTTCCAGTTCATTTATATAGTAGTTTTCAAATTGATTTGTTTGTCGTTTTGTTGCTTATTCAAATACATAGACAAGTGAAACAGGTACAGTTGAAAAATGTTGCGTACTTTACCCATTCGTGCTTTGAACGTCTCCAAACCCGGCTTGGGCCTCAATACCATGAGATTCACTAAACCTGGTATTAGCCAATTACATAATGTGAGGTTCTTTTCTTCAAAACCACCACAGGGCAATGTCCAGGAAATAGGTGATTTGAAGCAGTTCCAACAATTCGTTTCAAATGCGGAAAAGGTGTCTGTTATCGACTTTTATGCTACTTGGTGTGGACCATGTAAGGCATTGGAACCAATTTTTGCCATGTTATCTGAAAGAATACCTGAAGTGCAGTTTGGTAGAGTCGACGTAGACCAAGTCCAGGATGCAGCCACTGAATATGGAGTTACTGCTATGCCCACATGTATGTTTTTCAAGAATGGCGAAAAACTCGATACGATCATAGGTGCAAATCCACCAAAATTGGTCAGCTTAATTAAGGACCACTCTGGTATTGATATTTCTGGAAGATAATCTCTGAAGTATATATATCATTGATACCTACGATTTAAATATATGGTGTATGTTAAGTATAGTCAAATAGGCGTGCGCGCGCTTCGTAACCAATTTGAATATTTCGAGTTGAGTGGCGAGTTGATAGAAGAACAGACTGATTTGAAGTACATTTGCAAATATTATATCCAATTAAATAAATCATAGTCCGTCATAGTTTAATTGATTAACAATGGTATGTTAGAGAATTCATAGAGAATCCATAGAGTTAAAATTTGTAAGAAAATTGTATATTAACATTTATATTTAGGGTCAAACACCATCAGGAATGCCAGGAGGCGATTTCAATAAGAAGAAAGATGACAAGAAGAAAGAGAAGCCAAAGTACGAGCCACCTGTGGAATCCAAATTTGGGAAGAAAAGAAGAAAAGGGCCTGATACTGCGATAAAACTCCCAAGTGTTTATCCTACCACTAGATGTAAGCTTAAATTATTGAAGTTGGAGAGAATTAAAGATCATTTGTTGTTAGAAGAAGAATTTGTAACCAACCAAGAAGCATTCAAACCTACAGAGGCAAAGCAGGCAGAAGAACGGGAAAAAGTGGATGAATTAAGGGGATACCCAATGTCCGTTGGGACTTTAGAGGAGATTATTGATGATGACCACGCCATTGTTTCGAGTACGGCTGGTTCTGAGTACTATGTTTCGATAATGTCGTTTGTGGATAAAGGATTGTTGGAACCAAGTTGTTCGGTATTGTTGCATCATAAAACCGTATCAATTGTTGGAGTGTTGCAAGATGACGCTGATCCAATGGTGTCAGTGATGAAATTGGATAAGTCACCAACTGAGTCGTATGCCGACATTGGAGGTTTGGAATCACAAATCCAAGAAATTAAAGAGGCAGTTGAATTGCCATTAACTCATCCAGAATTGTACGAAGAAATGGGCATTAAACCGCCAAAAGGTGTTATATTGTACGGCGCACCAGGTACCGGTAAGACATTATTAGCAAAAGCCGTCGCAAACCAAACCAGTGCAACATTTTTAAGAATCGTCGGTTCTGAGTTGATTCAAAAATACCTTGGTGATGGTCCAAGATTATGTAGACAAATTTTCCAAATTGCTGGCGAACTTTCGCCTTCAATTGTGTTCATCGATGAAATTGATGCCATTGGTAGTAAAAGATACGAATCCTCGTCAGGTGGTGAAAGAGAAGTTCAAAGAACAATGTTGGAATTATTGAACCAGCTTGACGGTTTCGACGATAGAGGCGATATTAAAGTTATTATGGCAACAAATAAAATTGAATCTTTGGATCCTGCATTAATTAGACCTGGAAGAATTGATCGTAAGATTTTATTTGAAAGCCCTGATTCAAATACTAAGAAGAAAATTCTTCATATTCACACGTCCAAGATGAGTTTGGCGGACGACGTTAAGCTCGATGAGTTGGTCACTTCGAAAGACGAACTATCTGGTGCTGACATTAAAGCTATGTGTACTGAAGCCGGTTTATTGGCTTTAAGAGAAAGAAGAATGCAAGTCAAAATGGAGGACTTCAAGTCAGCTAAAGAAAGAGTTCTTAAAAACAAGGTAGAAGAAAATCTTGAAGGTTTATACTTGTAGAATATACACATAAATATAAAATTTTTAATCCATATTATTATTGCTATACATGTAATCTATATATCAACAGACTACTCTTAAGGGCTGTTGAAGCGTACAATTAATCGTTCCTGTTGTTCAAAATACGCAACACAAATAAGAACAAGTTTATGATATCCAAATATAACGAAATGGTAGCCGGGATTTCATCATCTAAATGAACGGTCTTCATGATTTTTTGGGTATCAATTATAATATAAATACTGAAGATTATTGCCCCTAAGCCTGAGTAAATCATTTCCATGGTGGACGAATGGTTTGGAAATACCATAAAGATAAATCCCCAGCCAATTAAAACCCAAGTGGCCATCATGACAGATCCTTGCCAACTAATAAAGTCATATTTAGTTTGGAACGCAAATAAAGTCAAACCAATAAATATCGTAAATGTTATTAAAAGTGCTTGTACCACAACATCAGATTCAACGGCTGCACATGCAACCCCTATGCCATATGCCTCACATAATGTGAATGCACTCAACAAAATTAAATTCGTTGGATATGATCTGGCCTTGATATGAGTGGCAATCATGAATCCAATTGAACCAAAAAGTGAAACAAAGAAGAGCCACATATTGTTAAAACACCAAGCCTGGACCGAAGGATTAGAACGGATTATAAGTCCAACTACCACTGTACTGAGAATTTGGATAGACAATAACGAATATACCTTTCTAATAAACATCTGACGTATAGGTAATTCACAAGATGCAACATCTACGGAATACTTGAAGTCGTCCGGGATGTTATCACCCTCCACTCTTGGGGATTGTTCCTGATCATACGAAGGTGGTTCGCTTGTAGGCAACGATGTATAATCACTCATTATATTTAATTTCTATGCTATTTCTTACTTTTATTAAGAATGATGCTTGCTAAGAATATCCTGCGACTTTTATAGTCAGGGTGGTTGTGAGCGTTTGAACAGTTAACTATTCTAACCAGGCTTCCATGCCTTTTAATTAATGCTATGTAACTTCGACTATTGACATGAGCTAGTAGGATAAAGGGAGAATACTTGTATGTATAATTGGCTATCTCTTATTTCTACAAACATAAATTAATAATAAACCTAGCGGTTTGTAAAAAAAACTTATATGCGCTGCAACATATTTTTGCACCCGTTAAAAGAACCACCTAAACAGTTGTATATTAAGAAAAACTCGGGTAGCTGAGTTTTTGACAAGCCTGGGGTATATGTTGTTGCAACCTTAGATGTTAAATGGAACTTAATACTATTTGGTTTACTACAAGTTTAAAGTTTTTTCAATATTGTACATTATTTCAACAAAGTTGATAATATAAATGAAATATTCCAAATGTTAAGTAACATAAACTATTAAATGTTAAACACTCAAAATTTGGATTAGGAAGTCAACAAACAATTCAGTGCTATTGGTGTATAAATACAAACGTGTCACCGCCCTAGTTCAATAAAATGGCATGAATTGCGTATGAGGCTTTTAACATTTACAAAATGACGGGAGCTCGAAAACGATATTCACAAGCATATATTTACAATATTTACATTAGCCTTTCACTTGATTTAGAAAGCAGCCGATCTACTTAGACTCATCTTTCTGCGGAACTGGTGGTGCTCCTGTAGCAGTGGCAATTTTCATTCGTAACAACATGGTATCTTTAAACGCCACTCTCTTTCTGCATAACGGACATAATCCCACCCCCTTTCTGCCTTTCGTTTGACCCCGAGCTGTAGAACTGGATATACTTTGTTGGATGCACTCCAAGCAAAATATATGTCCACATGATGTTGCGGTGGCCTTGGTAACATCATCAAAGCAGATGGGACACTGTACACTACTAAGCTTCTTCGTACTATTCACATGCGGTGGTTGTGCCGGATTATTAATCAAATTCTCTGTTTCTCTTTTGAACTCAATGATTTCAACATCATCTTCATCGTCCTCGGATGATAGATTTATAATATCCTCTACGGTATTGTAAGACATACCGCACTACCAAAATAATCTATAACCTGTATTTTTGTTTGGTAAAATAGGACCGGGGTCTCTTATTTTCCTAATTCACCCTATGCGTGATGGTATCCTTCAAGTCTAATCCTGTTTCTTCGTTTGATGGCATGTAGTGCCTCTTCCACCACTTTGTTTACCAACAATTGAATTCTCAAATTTCAGTATAAGAAACCTTACCATACAATGAATATCTTCCCTCGTCTTGGTTATTAATCACTTAGCTTGCGTTCCTCTGTGTTCTTTAGTTAATCTGAATTATTCACTTGCTGATAAATTGTTATGCGAATGAGGTAACTTTTTTGACCCGCACACATAAATGGCTGGATAATTTAGGCATGTAAATTAATGATTTCAATTACTACCGAATATTACTACTTACTAGACAAGTCCTTGCTATAGTTAATTAATCAAGTAAAGCAGTAAGATCTTAGTTTAGAATATCAAAACACTCGGATTAGTTTATGCACAAAAAATGGTGACCGAACATACTAATCCCTTAGCAGTGTTACTACCTTATACATTTAACTCACAGAGTGATTATCCTACCGAAGTATTGGCCAATCGGTTCCAGGCCTGGAGATCGATAATTAAGGATTTGGTGAATTACCTCAAGGAATATGCAAGTGTGCAAGAAGAAATAGTACGCCAACAGATGCGATTACAGCAAGCGGTGGGTATTTCACCCAATGCCGCCAGCCAAGCAAGTGGTAGTAATAGCCAGAACCACTCACATGGACACGGTCTGGGTAACCATAACCATGATGACGATATCAGTGCAATCAATAAGTATTTATTGCCTATTGGCAATGGATCGATACAGGATTTACCTACGATATTGACGAAGTTCCACCAGCAGAACGTTGCAAACAGTTCCAAAACGCTAAAGGACATAAATAGCATTGTGGTTCCCAAGTTAGATGAATTGCGGAAAGATCTTTTGATAAAGATTAAAGAAATCAAGAATTTGCAAAATGATTTCAAAAACAGCTTAGGTAAAGAGATCAATGAGACAAAACAAGTGCTAAGCCAATATAACCAAGCCATCGAACTTAGTAATAGAATGGATCATGGTAGCTTATCTTCGATGCATACAGATGGAGATCATAGTCGACTTGACCCCTATCTCGTGAAGATGAAATTGGATCGACAATTAAAGAAGCAGATTGCAGAAGAAAACTATTTGCACGATGCATATTCCAATTTACAAACAGCCGGAGGGAAATTAGAATCTATTATTGTATTAGAAATTCAAAATTATTTATCAATGTTTTTGAATTTATTAAATACAGAGCATTCGACTATTCCTGAGTTTTTGCTACCAAACTTGAACAACGGATTTTTAGCGAAGGAGCCCGAATTCGAATGGGATTCATTCATATCGAGAAATTTGCCATCTCCGTCAATCTCGGTAAGTGCATTAGGCAATAATTCTTCCAACGTTAAGAATGGCACATTTATAGACTTATCATTCCCATCTAGAAAAGTTTCGGAGCTAGTAATACCCGAAGGTAATTCTCCTTTGAACATGCCAATAAGGGAAGGAACGCTAGAAAGACGTTCCAAATTTTTAAAGTCTTATTCAAGCGGGTGGTACGTCTTAACATGCAATTATCTTCATGAATTCAAATCATCCGACCGCAAGAAAGACGTGCAGCCTGTTATGTCATTGCTGTTAGATACATTTCAAGTGAGTGAACATTCAAAGAATGATGGTAAACCAGGAGGTGCGTACAAATTTGTGTTGTACTCAAAACTGCAAAATGGAATAATTCATAGGGGTCATAATTGGGTTTTCAGGACTGATACTTACCAAAATATGATTGACTGGTATAGTGATATTAAAGCATTAACAAGTGTCAGTAGTCCCTCTGCTAGAGGAAGAATAATTAGTAGGAAATTTAAATTAGACCTGAACCCCCAAAAGAGATTATCAAGAAATTCGAGTATTGCTTCCAACGGGACTAATGCAAGATCCATGAAAACTGTAACCACTAATAACTCATCGAAACTAGCAGCTGGGTCTATTAGATCCAAGCAAAAATCTCAAGGAGCCTCGACCAGATTATCCTCGACGTTTTCGAAGACAAATAATCAGTCTCCGAAGTTAACGAATATGGTTAATAGTGATGGAACAATGATTACGCCAGTCGATGGACTTCAGGACGGTAAGAATTCACCAATGATATATCAAGCTCCTCTGCATACTACTCCGCAGCAAATAATCCCACCGGGCAATTTGCAACCTGGTTATTACTATACTAATTCCAGTAATGGCCAACAGGTGCAACAATTTTATGATCCTGTTCAGCAACAGTATTATACAATCAGTCCTTCTACGCAACCCCAACCACAACCTCAATATTTTCCAGCATCACCCCATCAACCTCAACAGCAAGTGTTCATCGCCCCACCAACAGGACAGTCCCAAGGTTCTCTGAGCCAACCCCAAGGCCAAACATACTATCCAAATGGCTCTAACCTAGCAGTTTTCCCACAACAAGCCTTATTTAATGATGGAAAGAACGGACCCAATACATTACCATACCCAGCCCATTTGCAAGCACCAGCCTCCGTGAACTCGAGCTGTCAGCTTTCTGAAACGGGCACCCAATTCGAAAGCAATGGCCGTGGCGAAAGTAATGGCCATGATGAAAGCAATGGCAATGATAATGATGCCGTTGAAATACATCATACGATAGGTGCAGGCGAAGATGTTGCCCAGAAAGATAGAAGCAGTAACTTCGTCAATGAAGCGGAAAACGGTAATGAACCGGGATTTAATAATGGCGCCAATGGTTTATATGAAGTAGAATCACTACAGAACAACCTCAAAAGTACCACGTTAGATGATAAATAGAATACGATACCGAGTAGTTGAATATATATAGTATTTTACAAATACCATATGTCCCTCGTCACTAAGGGCCAAATGCATTGTCGGCATTATATAGCATATAGGTGGCTACAATACAAACAGTTTCGATAGAAAAACCTAATAAAGTATTATAATATAATTATTTAAAAGATGATACACAATGAATATATTTAAAAGAATCTCTTCTAAACAACAACACCAGAGTTGGAGGCAATACGTGGCCATAAATCAGCACACTCTTTGGCAACTGGACCAGTGATGGCGGAACCTTTCATTTCACCCTTTGGATTGACAATAACACCGGCATTATCTTCGAAGTATAAGTAAACACCGTCCTTTCTTCTCCATGGTCTAGCTTGTCTGACAACAATAGCTGGCATGACTTTCTTTCTTAATTCAGGCTTACCCTTCTTGACGGTAGCCATAACCATATCACCGGAGGAAGCGGCAGGTAATCTATTCAATCTAGCACCGAATCCTTTGACGGAAACGATGTATAAGTTTCTAGCACCCGAGTTATCACAACAGTTAATAACGGCACCCACTGGTAAACCTAACTATATTTGGGTTAGTATTTCGTTCGTCCATCCATAAAACGTTCATTCGAGATGCAGTTTTCCTCGCCCCTATTCTTCTCTCCCCTTCTTCAATTTATCTATTTTCTTCTGTTCCCCTATACAACTTCGTGCCCGCCAATTCTCTGTCTACACTTGGCGGTCCACCCATCTTCACTAATCCTCCTATTTCTTATTGTCGATTTTCTTCAAAACTTCCCACTGACATCTCTTTCAACGACGTTTCTCAATAAAATAAAACTAGTCACATACAGACATACGGAATTTGTTACCGGAAGCACCAGAACCAGACATTTTCTAATATTATTTGATGTAATTTGGTATATAACAAACAAAAAACTAATTAATGGTAATTTAGGTCCATCAAAAAATTTTTCACTATGCCAATCCAGTCGCACAGTAACTGGTTTGCCAATAGAACGCCTATGTACAGGATAAATGAAAAATTACACAAACTCGCAGCCCCCAAAAATTGCCCAAAAACGACCTACTGCGGGTGTTGAAATCAGAAAACTCTAAATAGAGGATTATTACCCGGACGGGTAATTCGCAAAAGTGAGGGCTGGAAGCCTAACCCCGATAGCAACTGTGACTCGTGTTTTCTTACCCGATTTGATTAGCGCGCTTCGGGGCTTATGCACATTCCTTCAGTCGCATGAGATCACAACACAGTAGGGCTCGTTTAAGTTTGAAAGTGATATTAGTACATTGTCATATAAAGGGTATCATAGTAGTTAACGTAAGAATTAAGGGTATAAACAACGAAGAAATTAAAAAGCGTAGGGTATAAAAGGAAAAAGCGGCATGTAGACACGCCTAATTGTTGACCACCTTCAATGAGCCGGGGTTTCTGGTTACCATGTCGGGCAAGGAACCGTCGCTGAGTCTTCGCCTTCCGAATTCGGAGGAGAGCTTGTTGGTAGGCGCAGGGGGTTCGAAGTCGGAGTGGTGGCCGTTGGCGATGAAGAAGTCGTCGTTGTTGGTGGATCCCCACGAGTTCAGGCCGTCTCTGTTGTGGTCGGCCGTGTGGTTGTCTGAGTGGCCATTGGCTATAAGGAATGGGTTGGGGTCGCCCTCGAAGGTGTGGGGCTTTTCGTTGCTGGGGCCGGACAACGTGAACTCGTCGTCCTTCTCGTCGTCGGCGTCGTTGCCTCTCTTGCCGCAGCATAAGAAGAACAACAACCCGAGTATAAGGGCAGCACCGGCCACACTGCCCACCACTGCACCGGCAATGCCTCCCGAGCTTAGAGACTTGGATTCCTTGGAGTCGGAGGCTTTATTATTACTGCTGCCCGTGGAGGTTGGGGCGCTGGTGGTGGTGATGGCAATCGTGGAAGCTTTCTGGGAGTTGGTAGGATTACTTGTGATTGTAGATATTAATGTAGTCATGCCTTGTTTAGGTTTTTTGCTTCGGCTGGAAGACGAGGTGGTGGAGGCCGCAGAACTCGATGCACTTGGGCTTGCGGACGACGATGATGTCTCTGATGACGATGAGGAGGTGGATGCGGCACTGGAGCTAGGGCTCGAGCTGGAACTGGAGCTGGAACTGGAACTGGAACTGGAGCTGGACGAGCTGGACGAGCTAGAACTCGACGAACTGGAACTGGAGCTCGATGTGCTGGAACTGGCCTTGCTGGACGACGAGCTACTAGAACTCGAATCCACGTCACTATTTGAATACACCAAGAAATACTCCTGGCCACCACACATCTCCTGGCCATACCCTTGACAACTCGAGTCACAGTTGGAGTCGTCGCTCTGGTCACTGCTACTAGGCTCGGATTCACCACAGTAACAATACTTCCCGTCCAATAATGCTGCCACCTTCTTTCCCGAACATTGGTCTTCACAGTGGGATGATGACTGGTACATGAAGTTATCCAGGTAGCTCAACTGGCTCTCGATGGATGACTTCTTGTAGCACCCTAATTTGGAAAACGAATCGGCTTTCCCGTAGTTGATTTGTACCAACAAACATATGATCCATGGTACACTGTTGATTCTCATGCTAATGTCTTTTAAAAATGACGGATTCCACTAATATTTAATAAAAAATAATAAACAAAAATTATGACGTTTGTAATAACAAAAATTAACTTATTAAACTCAAACCAGCCTGGATTATTGAATCTCCTGTGGTTGTATTATTCCCCTTGAAGTTTTGGGTATTAAATCTATTAAAAAAAGCTTGAAATATTGAATCAAACAAATACAAGATTAAATCAACAACTAATTTCACTTGTATTGAAAGATATTCTATAAATACACCTGTATGTAAAAGTTCTTTCGTGTGGAATCACTATGTTGTTGACAATTATTCATAACGAGGCGTGTATGAGAAAGCCTTTACATTCTTTGTTTCTTTTATTAACGTAAATATGGTACCTGCACATTGCCGAGGTTGTTTCACTTGCAGGTAGTAGAATTGTCTATTCATTTAGTTTAATAGCGATACCCTAGGATGCTATAAGGTGCTATGTATTGCTCTTCATGACAATCGTTGATAGGAGTTGATTGGGTGTAAATGGTGTAATTGAGTATTTTTTTTCAGTAGGTAAATATAATTATTACAAATACGGTATATGTAACAGCAAGAATACTCACGGAATGTACCTTAGTAGATGGAAGATACCGGTTGTTGACGAGAAACGGTTTCCATGAAGTGTAATGGGACAGTTTTGGCAGTCAAATGGAAATACTTAGAATAGAAGGTTGTTTGAGCGAAGATTTAGGTTTTATTTGCAAAAATCGTATATCTGTGCAAGTCTATTTATAGATGTGTTGTATAGAGCATAATATAAGAAAAAGTTGCAAAAGTTATGGGATTAAAGTAACAAGTTTCATGGCATGTATGTTTGAAATATACTCTGTAGAACACATGTAGATGCTAATAAGGTTGTAGATGTCATTGGGAGTAGTTGATACGTCGGTAGGGAATACAGCTGCAAAATAGTCACAGGTTGACTTTGTGAACTTTAACCTCTAGTATTTTAACCAAATACTAAATACTAGAGGTTAAAGCTAATAAGGAGTCCCGAAGGAACACGTTAGGGCTGATTCAGGAGGTGATGCTGGGGCTGGGTGCATGGTGGGGTTTATGTTGGTTTACGTTGGGGGGTTCATTTTGTGCTATAAGAAGAATTATTAGCAGTAGCTTTCTTAACAGTAGCAGAGCGCAAAACATTAGGGTATATGCAACGTAGAGTTGGATCTAATGCAGTAGGTTACTATGGAGTATTAATGGCTCTTGCAGTTACAGCTAAGCTATTTTTAAAAGAGATTATTATTTCTACTCATGCTAGATGTAAGCTGAGACCCGGCTTCTAAGGTTTTTCCAAGCATTCGATACATCATGGTCATCTACAGATACCAAAACACTCAATTGAGTCTTTCAGACTCATAATGATTGGGGAACAAGGTGTTAGGAGAACAAGTTTTTTTATCAGACATGTATCTTGTGGTACACTTCATTTTCTTCAAAAAGCGTGTCTTTCCCAATATTTGGACCTATTTAAGTCATCACCATGGGCAGTAAAATTTTCAAGTTTGATCCTTTTTTTGTTAATATGGGTAAGAACTGTTATTAAGTACGTCACATCGTTGTTACAACGAGATTATGAGGTGCGCTGCAGTATATTATCCACAGATCAATTTTCCCGTAGCCTTTTTCGCTAACCACGGTCATTTGTTTTCCGTAGATCGTTGTTTGATAGTAGTTGGGCTTACATATTGTAGAAATCACTCATTATGGATGATATTAGAGCAAGTAAAACAGTAGTTCTTGTATTATGCCGTGAATTTAATTTGTAACTAGCCATTTTTAGCAATGCTAGATATAAATTGTAGTTAGTGAGGGCAACAATTGAATTGAAAATCAATTTATCTACTATTAACCTAGAATAGACATCGACAATAATAATGTTAATTGCATCGTCGCCTAAGACCATAGAGGGTATTGTAGATCAATACCATCGTGAAATAACCGAACTCGACATCCCTAGTTTTTCAAGTCCCTCGTCGTCATACAAGAACCCAGCAACATCCCCATTCGTAAATCAGTTCAAGTTAGACAGAGTGATAAATGACATTCCAATACTTCAAATGCAATTGAGCCAATCCAAAAATAATAAGAAAACTCAGGAAGTGCAAAGTAAACTATCAGCATTACAAAACTTGCTGGATGAAAAGTTGTATATTAATGACAAATTGATTCAAGGATGGGTATCAAGCCATACAAAAGTAGAAGATCCCGAGGAGAAGGATGGAGCAAAAGCAAGAAATAATTCTACAGATGGCACATCAATAGACTTGGTGGAGAGTGACGAGAATCTAGACTCTCTTCGGAAAAGATTACTCTCAGGGGGCACTCATACCTCGTTAGACGACACAACAAATAACAAATCTGAAATAGATAGGACGAATAACTACCATGAATCAATACAAGAAGACATTTTAAGTGAGTTGTCTGGATTTGCATCAATTTTGAAACAGTCTGCTGTTACCTTATCTTCGAAGCTTTTAGATGACCAGACAATTTTGAATAAAACTGGCGACAATTTAATGAAGAACGAAACATTGATGAAAACTGTTGGCCACAACTTGAACAGCTACGTAATTAATAAATCGGGTGGTAAGATAAGTTTTTGGTTTTTAATGAAGGTCCTCTTAGCCTCTATGGCCTTGTTTTTTATGATGGTTGTCTTAATTAAAATATTCCCTAAAATGTAGATCATATTGTTTTAATTATTAAAACCTTTATTTATTAAAAATATGGACATAGAAGTTATTTAATGTATAGCTAATAATATAAACAAAGAAGAAATGTTGGTTATAAAAAAAAAGGAATAATAAAATACTTATTGAAAAGCAATCCTAAGAGTTCAAATAAATAAATGTAACTTTGATCTATCCAATTATAGGGGCGATGTTCTCATTTTTATATCTACCAAACGGTTGCTCTCTTATTCAAAAAGATGTTACAGTGCTTTAAAAGGTTAGCAAGATCCAAGAAATAAAATGAATAAACCATAAGAAGAAACCCGAAATAAAATTGAAAAAAACGGACTAAATTTCATCATGCATGAATTCATTATCGGAAAATGATTGGTTTGAGCCATTATCCATTCCTAAATTCTGATTATGGCCCTGGTTTTGGTTTTGGTTTTGAAATTGTCTGGGTAAATTACCACATCTATCTTTACCAAAATTAATCTTTAAATTTTTGTAATCGTGGAAAGACTTTATACCGTCAATTGCTTTAATAGCATTAGCTATATTAACAAAATTAATAAACGCACAATTCTTTTCTTCTAAATAGTTGATTTGTTCAATATCACCAAACTTAGTAAAATCGTCTCTTAACTTAGATGGATTATAATATTCAAAATCAGTTATATTACCAATGTAAATGTTCCTTGAGGCTCCGTTTGAGACAGCCAAAGATAATGCATTAGACAATGGACCCGAATGTTTTCCCCATCCAACTTTGATCCTACGATTATGAATTGTTAAGCCATGTAATTGGCACATCGCAAAAAACTGAGCGGCCGCGATAGGGTCAATAAAGGTGATAAAGCATACATGACGTTCTTTCAAAAATCTGATACTTTGTAATAAACCACCTCTAACAACATTACAAATTTCTTCAACAGAAGAATCTTGATGTAAATTACCCAAATAAACAGTTCTGTTACCCAAGTTATTGGCACCTCCCGCTTGTGTAGCAATTTGAGCAGCAGCAGCAGACTGCTGAACTAATGCCGATGATATAAATTCACGGTCTGCGGCAGTGACAATATGCTCCATACCTGGTGCTAAACCTAAATATTGGGCAGCATTATGTTGTTGAGTCTTTGTTATAAAGGCACATCTATCCTTACCATAGAAACACTTCTTATCTAAGTATTTTTCCTTCAATGGCAAATTAGCGACACATCTTATGGCACTTAAAATGGACAAGAAATGGATAAATGCAATGCCTTTCTCTGGAATTATCTTAATGCAATCAATAACCCCATAACATGATAAATCTTCTCTTAATTCTTGTTCAGTAATAATTTCACCATTAACAGAATTATTCAAATTACCCAAATAAACATTTCTAGTAGCTCCATGTCTCTGAATAGATTCCATGACTGCTGGTAAAATTGGACTATTCTTACCCCAACCGATTCTAACATCATGTCCTTTGATATTTAATTTCTTTAAAATACAATCAGAGTGGAAAAGCAATGCCGATTGATGATCAATAAACGAAATGAAAGCACAGTTCTTTGATGGTAAAATTTTAACAGATTCAAGAATACCAGATCTCACATAGTCCAATAATTCATTTGGTTGAATGTCAGAAGGGATGTTACCCAAGTAAACCGTTCTCGAAGGAGCAACTGAAGAATTACCGTTGGAATTTGGTGCTTGGCCGAAAACATCAGGTTGATTCTGCGGAGTTGGAGGTGCCATATTTGGCATCTGCATGTTTGGCGGAGCACCGTTTCCTGGATTCATAGGAGGGAACCCAGAATTAAATTGATGGCCCATACCTGGCTGAGGTGGTAATCCATCATTTCCACTAATGAAAGAGGACTCTTCAAAATACTCATTTGAACCTGGAGTGCCGTCATTACCGTGGAAATTGAACGGCTCGCCTTGGAACTGGGCATATTGATCGTATGGAGCTCTTGATTCACCAGAAGGAGGTATATTACCTTCAGGGCTAACCAGTTGTTCTTCAGAGCCTTGTTGCGAGTAGAACTGAGAATAATATGGCTGGGTCATATATTGTTGTGGGACACCTTGATATGGGTCGAAATATGTCATGATGTTATGTTATTCTTTAATGATGTTTAGAATCTCTATTATGGATCTTAAATATGACTGATTTCTATTTTACTTCCGTTTCTGAATTTGGCGTTGGATGTAAGAAATACCGTGTCGACTTAAGGTGAAATTAACAAAAAATGTACTGGGTAATATATTCGGCTTAGAATATAAATGACACCAACAACTTCAATATTTATCTTTAATATAACACGAATGAAATGAAGTACAAACTTTCTTAATCAATGAAGCAATAAAAAAGATTCAATATAATGTGACGAAATTTGAAAATTGAAAAAAAAAGTGAACAAGAAATTAATAAATTAATCAACAGTAACCTATTATTATTATTATTAAGGTTGATTATCAATTAAGTCTTTATTCTTAATAATTTGATTTGAATTATTTATAACGGTTAGCTATATACTTTGATCTCTTCGCTTTGAGAAACGAATTTTTTTTGAAAAAAAAGACCGTTTTGTGTCAACGGTACACACACTACATACATACAATACAATACCAATTACTTTAATTGACTACTAAACTAGTTTGGCAACTCATGGGAGGACTTATGATTGTCAGAAGAAGATAGACTATCCTCTATCACATCAGAACTTGAGTGGTGTGTCTTATTTCGCTTTTCATGTTTATGATTATCAGCCGAATCACTGAGGTCAGTACCCGGTTCTGGATGTTTGTATAGCTCTTGAGATAGACCATTGTTTTCGTTAGTTACATCACTAATATCACTATGGTCCTCGTTCTCTCCATAGTCAGTACTAGAATCATTTTCATCAGCATCAGTAGGAGTATGATCATCGGATTGTAAAGTGCTGGTAACAATATCTCTATCAGAGAGTCTACTTCTAGCAGAGCCAAGATTGTGCTTGGCTTCGTTATCATTGCCACTTGATTTGAATATACTTTTCTGGGAGTCATTATCACTTTTAGCGGTATCCTTGTTATCCGGTATGGTTCGTTTGGCTTTTCTTGGGGTTGTATTGGTAGTTTTTTTTCTCTTTTTGGGGCTGATGTACGCTTCTTCTAGTGTATCAGGAATTTTGTCTTTATCAATTGTGATATTATTCAAGTTCAGTCTATTTTGGGATTCATATTTTTCATTCAAACCTTCGAGTCTATCGAGATTTTTATTTTCTAGTATCCAAATTCTGTTCTTTTTTGCATTTAATACTTGATAAAATTTATCTTGAAGGTCGTAAACTATCTCTTCATGCTGCTTTGAACTGTTTTCTAATTCATTCCTGTATTGATCTTTCTCTACCTCTAAATGTGATATTCGATGTTGGGCATTCTGTAGATCTTTCGATATGTGCTGATTTCGAGAGATCAATAAATCTAACCAATTGAACACATTTTGCTCATTTTTAATTGCACCTGCTTGCTCTGTTTCGTTTTCCAGATCGGCATAAGGAATTTCAATCGACCCCACAGTAACAGGTAGTTTAGCTTTTGTTTTAATATCAACCGTTATAACATCAGAAACTAACGTCAATTCCTCGTCTTCTCTCAATTCTTTTGTTTGTGGATCATAATAATCTGCCAGGGAAATTAATTTTGCAGTTAGGGTAAGATTGTCTCTCTCTGAACCATCATTTACTGCTTCAGATATTGGGAATAAGTGACAAATAATCGATTCCCACTCCTTATAGCTCAAGTCCTGCTTCCTCTTAAAACTTGCATAGTTATTCTCATCAATAATTATATTGAATGTACCTTCTTGGTTCATTGCAGTTACTGATATGGCCGTAAATCGAGCTTTGGACTTGGTTGCGTTTCCTGAGCTTCGTAAATACAAGGAAGAGTTCTTTATTACATCTTTTGTATTAATATCTTCAATCACCAAAGGAATTGATTTCACATATCCAGATAATATCAGAGGATTGTCATTATGCTGTATTCCTTGCATACTAGGTCATATTCTAGAATATCAAGTATTCGTGAAATGAATTATATCAGCAAAATGATTATTATTTATTGGTATGTGCAAGAATTTTACACCCAATTTTGTAGTACAGAACTTCAAAATATTATGTCTTAGTCTTGGACTTATCAGATCTCAATATTTAATTCGTATAATTCATATAATTAGTTTGATTTAATTATTTATAATGCAAAAGTATATATTACAGTTAGAAAAATGGGCACCACCCACAGTATATCAATGCTAGATTTTGTTGACTTGTGGCTTCTTGTACAAGTTCTCTTACTATCGCTTCCACACTCAACCCTCCTGCAGTAAGTTTGTCCGAAACAGTCAGAACTGCACTTCCTCCTTCAGAGCCATCTTCTTGTGGATTTAAATAAGCAGCATCACTTTTTTCTCCTTCATTCTGTAACTTTTTTCTCCTTATGGGTGATAAACTCCATGAATACAAAGGATCCCATCTTAAGACATCTAAGATAGCCAATATGTGGTCTTTGTTCTGTCTCAATACTCTAAATGTGTGTTCACACGATTTATTGAAGACACCATGAACACCTGTTATTCCAAACCCGTCAACAATGTCCCGCGTTAACCGAAATGGTACCGTTTCTGGGATTGGTAATCGTTTGCCTTGATCAAATGCTACCCCCAAATCAATGTGAATAGGTTCACCTGAGTGCCTGTCTAGCAAAATATTATTACAATGTCGATCACCCAAACCTAGTACGTGTCCAACCATTGAAGTAGTTGCAATTCCACGGGTATACGAAGTACGACAGTCAAACCAATTGTCAGGAGTTACATAATTATCAAAGAAAAAGTATCTTAAAACCGGCGATATTTTGGTATTAATCTTTTCATAAGCCTTATACCTTTCCGTTTTACCGTCTGATTGACAGCTCTTCATTATGTCTCTTGCTTTATCTGATTTCATTTCATCCAAGGCAGAATGATATGGTCTTATAGCATCTATTAGTGCAATCGAATTGGGAACGAATTCAATTATACCCGTTTCTGGTCCCAATGGGACTGCCTTATATGTTCTTACTTTAAGTTCCCTTTTCCTTGTTTCCTTGTCTTTGTTGAAAATGTTGTTTACTTTCTCAAATACTTGTTCCATAATAGAATCTTGTCTCAAATCATCAGTCCCATGTTTGAATAAGATAATATGTTCTGACCCGTCTGTTAAATAGAATTTGGCAATTTTCGGTAAGCTTAAACCAGAACTTGCAATACTAATCTTTGAATCGATACTTTGCAAAGATATGATGTTTTCATATTTTGTTGTTAAATCAACTGAAAGATGTTTTGTTGGAGGAGGAATATTTGGTAAATTTTGAACCCAATAATCACCAAGTTTCAATTTAGTTAGGTGGATTAATTTTCCTCTGGAAACTTTGTGTTCTGCAAGCTTTACAGATTCGTTGCAAAACTGCTCTACTTTCTG
The DNA here is from genome assembly GCA_030583545.1 of Debaryomyces maramus. Lineage (NCBI taxonomy): Eukaryota > Fungi > Ascomycota > Pichiomycetes > Serinales > Debaryomycetaceae > Debaryomyces > Debaryomyces maramus. The sequence goes on from JAJMIL010000004.1 coordinate 1,042,533, forward strand.
CAATATTATATTAACATGACTATTTCCACGATTGATTAATTCCTGCCAAATATTATTTGCGGCTGTCGACTTTGAACTTAATAAAATATTTGTGCTGTGTTTAGCATATGATTCATGTTTCCTCAAAGACATTAAGTTATATAATGAGTGATAAGGGTGGTCATAACACAAGTCAACAATTAACTTTCGTAATAAATTTTGGAATTTAGTTTGGTCACTTGATAGACGGGATACTAATTGCGTAGACCAACTAATTAACTTATGGCTTGGTAGTGCTTGTATGTTCTTAGAAAGTGCAAAGTGTAGTTTATCCTTATTAGAATGCTCGAGCCATAAAGCAAAAAACTTATCCAAATTTTCATCATTATCTCCATTTGTAAGAATGCTTTTCAAGTAAAATTCGACAGCTTTATCAGAAAAATCACTAATATTATTTTTTAATAAATTAAGATCACCAAGCTCAACATTGTATTGAAGCTTCAATTTAGCGTAATACTTTTGGGCATTTTTCTTCTCATCAGCAGCTACTGGCATTTTACTGTAATGGGACTTCAATTCTTCGATTTCTGATCTCTTCAGGGATACCTTTTTTTCTAGTTTATTGATTTGATCATTCAAGCTACGAGACCTGAACTGGACCTCACAAAAGTTAGCTAATATTTCAAATACTTTTGCTTTTTGTTCTAATTCCTTCACAGATTCAACCATATCAGCCGTGGGCAAGACATATTTTTCCATAATATTTGAAGCTAGATCTTGCCTCGAGTTGGCCATCCAGTTCACCAATTTTGCATTAATAAAACTAGAAGTGATGTTTAAACTCTTTGCAGAAAAAATAATATCGTCGCTTTGTTGTAATTCTTTTAGCATGGTAACAGGGATACTAGTCTGACCTTGATTCCAAAGTGAAAGTGCAGTTTGGTATTTTGTCAAGCGACTAATATTATCACTGAGTTGGGCATTAGATTCACAAAACTTACTCTGTGATATTTCATTAATTACAATAATTGAGCTTATCATTTTCTGCAGTTCCTTTGAGTTTATCGAATTGGAATTATATCGGACCAAATTATGCAATGCACTAAGCCAAATACTTTCCTTATTAAGCTTAGTAGATTCCAACAGAACACTATCTAAAACATGAAGAGTTGCCTTTCTTGCTAGAAGGATATTCTCGGAAAGATTAAAGTCCGCCGTTTCGAACCATTTTGTACGATACGTAAAATCATCTAATAAACGATTATAATTAGTTTCGTCATACATCAAGATCTCATTTATACTAGATACACAGGCTAATGTCCTGAGCCACTTTTCAATTCTTAGGCGAAATTCTTTTGGTCCTAAAGCTGTATCAACCATTTCATCCTTGATATTTAATGCGTCTAGTAAAGATTTCTGAGAGGTTTTATTCGCATGTGTCGGATAATCATGAATTTGTTTTAGCGTCTTATAAAGAACTTCATGCTCTTGTATAGCCACTCTTGGGGCGGGAATATCCCAATTGTTTAATTTCCATGCCCATTCAAATGTTTCATTATTAGCAATATTATTATCTAGGTTTTTACTCACAAGTTTTGAAACACCTAGTAGCCCATTGTTTATCATAGAAGAAAGAATATTGCAATTATCTTTATCGGAATTGAAAGAAATATTACTATCAAATAAACCACTGTTAAATTTTACTTGTTCAGAAGTTTCTGAGCCCCTACCAATCATGTTGATTGCATATTCTAATGAAGTTTCTTCAGGTAGGCCAAATATTAAGTCTTCGTTATCTATTGATTCATATATTTCTGTTAGACATCTTGAATCCTTTTTCCAATCGATAGCGCGATTATCACTATGAATATCTTCGAATAACATTAAAGCTGTCTTGTAAAGTTTATTTTTAACAGCCATTTGATAAAAGCATTCCAAATTGATATTTAAGTAAATATCTTTAAACTCTAAAAGCTCTCTTTTTGCACCTATTCTAATCAACAATAAAATGTATGTAAATAAATCCACAGCTTCTGTATTATAAAAAGAAAGTTCTGAAAATTTGGTTAATAGTTCAATAATAAGAGTGGAACCTTCCTTTCCCATGACACTAACGTAGTAGCAAATAAAACTAGGTAACGCATTCTTAGCGAAAGAATTGTGCTTGGTGACAAAACTAGAAAACAAGGGTACTATACTTGTAAACTTTGCTAATTCTTGAACAATGGATAGGAATAATCGACTAGTCCATAAATCAAAAGACAAATTTTGAAGAGAGGTTGCCATACTAGAAATTGTTTCTTTTAAAGTATGACCTAGAATACTTAGTTCATCATCATTTGAATTAAGTATGATGCATGAATGAAAGTCCAAAGGAACAATATAAGCAGAAAACTTGTTATAATACTTTTCGAAGTTGAGAAATTTCAGTACTTCGGATTTCTTATAGTTATATTTCCAAATCAACACACCTAAAATCGATTCAGCGCAAGATGCAATTTCAATTTGATCAGATTCAATATATTGTAAAATACGATCTAGGATTGAATCCATGCTTGAAATATCCGAATCGAAAGTACTATCCAAGGAAATGGGAATTTCATTTAATGCAATTATGTGAGAAGTATCATGCTCTACATCTCCATTGATGTAATAATTAGCTAGATATTTTGTACTCCATAATCGGAACTCATTGGATTGTGATGAATATTCAGAACTACTGATATTTAACAACAATTTCACAACATTTTCATTTGAGGTCGTATCACAGGATCCGTCAACATGCTTAAATATCAGAGACACCAAGTTCATTATATATTTATTAGTCCCGCCTTTTTGACAGAGGTGAAATTCAAGGTCGTCTTTTAAAAATTCTTCAATTGTAGAAGATTTTAAAGTCACAGCATTGTTATTTAAAATATTGACACAGGCATTGAGAACTAGATGTAACTTCTTAGCCCCCCCTAAATTAGAAATGTATTCCTCAACTGAATTTAGGAGACGACAATTAATTAAGGAATAATCAGAAAATTCGATTAAACAAGAAATTAGCTGAACAACTAAGGGTAAGGAATTAGATTCTCCAAAGTTTATGAGAATTTTAGAATGAAAAACAGATATAATATCAGCAGCTTCATTATGTAGACGTGGATTTTTAAGAAATAATGACAACGTAGGAATTATTAAATTTGCTAATTGTAGCAGATATATATTCTCCTGTCCTAGTATAATTATTAATTTAAACTTCCTTATACATAATAACTTCTGTTCCCAGTTTATTGAAGAATGAAAAATGGTTGATATATGACGGAAGAAGAAATATAATTTGCTGGTATCCCAAAATTGTTTCGGATTAGGATAAAATTTAGCTATGAGATTCTTTATCAAATCAATACTAGACGCTAATGATATTGCGACCTGTCCAGGTGAATCTAATATTGGACAATTATCTTTGAGAAGGTGTGTCTCAATTTCGTTACGGCTTTTTAATTCTCGTAACGTAGTCTCATTAGACATATCGGTATATTTGATAACTTCTAATATTATGGAAACCAATTTCTCTTCCATCTGAGTTCGATATTGTTCTTTCAATATGCCAGATATTGCTTCATATATGCTGTTTCTAATGCCTTCTTTTGTATAAGCCAATGGTATTGACAATGTCAAACTGTCGTGAATAAGGCTAGTAATATCAGATTCTTTGACTGAGGCAAGCGTTTCAAGAAAATCATTGTTAGGTATATTCGAACTTCTCTTGGTTGATATAGATATAGCAGTCAATGCTCTGTAGTTAGAGACAAAGAAGCTTATTGAGTCCGGATAGCCAAATAATTCATATGGGAATTGGGTCATTTCAAAGTTATATTTCCACCAAGATTTCAATATCTCAAATCTAAATAAACTGAACAACTCTCTAGATGATTTAAGGCTCATTCTATTATAAATTGTGGATATCGATATTTTCAAATACGGCAAGAAGTGCTGAAACTTTGAATATTCAATATAATTAAAGATGACTGCAATTATTACTTGAATCGAACTTTCTGAAAGTACACATAGGAACAAACAGAAGGTTGCACAAGTTTCAACCGATTGCTGGGGAGATTGAAATGTAAGAAAAAGATTCCTATAGAAGACCATTTGATTTGAAACAGATAACAGCTTCATATGTTCTATTAAACTTGGAAGAATCTTGATTTTCATATTATTGGTGGAAGTTTTGAACATATCGATAAATAGACTTGAAATTTCACTATTCTGTAGTAAAGTTTGGTCATTATAGTTTAAAAAAGTTATTGTGTATCGAAGAAACGCAACATACGATGTTTCCGTTAATATCAAACGTTTCCGTCCACATTGAAATAACCAAGAGCACATATCATAGCAGTCTTTTTTGAAACCTTCATCGGAACAATTCATCCATATTGGACACAAGTGAGTAAGAACTGTTGAAACGACCACTATGGTTAACTCGTTTCTTTCTAAGTCTGCATTCGTTAATGGCCCCTCACCTAAAATTCTCACCACTTTCGTTAATGAGGAAGTGAAAATTCGATCTATGTCAAAATCTCCTTTATCGACAGTCCTAAATAAATAAAATAAGCAGAATAAGACATCTTGCGCATGCAAAGTTTCTAAAAGTTTAAGTATATTTGAAAATGTTGAATTCAATTCTTTCCCTCCAATACTGCTCTCTAATAAGAGTAACTTGAGAGCTTCAATGCAAAGGACTTCTTCATAATCCAAATTAATGCAGTTCAATGGAGAAGAATTACTTGCTGTAAAATCAGCCTTTGTCAGAATCATATTATCAAATTCATCGTCAAACATATTGTTGCCGGAACCACCTCGATATCGAATTAATTGATTCTGAGTATCAGAGGGGTTCATTGAGCTTGTAATTACAAATTTAATCATGTCATCAAAACAAGTATTGAATGGGAAATAATCACTTAAAATTGCAATTGACCGTTCGCTTAAAGATTTAATATCTAGTTTGTTTATAGATTTGATGAAGTTTAGAGCCAAATTGGACGGTATAAGTAAATCTTTAAGAACATCAAGTATTGCACTACCTTGGGACTCTAATGAAGCAACAAACTGATTAGAATTCTTATGGTTCCTTAGTGAACTTGCTATTCTAAATTCTAAAATTACCCATTCAAAGATCTCATCAGGGGGTCTCTCCTCATTGAGATAAGAATTTCCAGTATCTAGCACTTTTTCAAGCAAGTCTTCTGTATAATAATTCTCTCCCAATAACTCAATTTCAATGGTGTTGATCCAAGGTATTGAAATACTGTAATTTTTAACAATAAATTCTTCTAGGCGATGAAAAGTACCCATAAATTTATCAGGTTCATTGAAGTTTCCATTGTATACATCTGATGGTAATTCCAACGTTATCAAGTTAATCGAAAGCCCACATAGCCAGGAAATAAAATTGCAAAATTCTGAATATGCATTCAGATTATTAGAATCTGCCACCTTAATAATAGATGCTAAATCCCACTTAGATATCAACCAATCTTGGATCCTACCAGCTAAAATAAAATTCTTAGAAAGATTGACATTTTTGACAACTTTATGAATGGAATACCAGAAATCAAAACTTTCAGCACATACTAAGTATGGCCCATTGATTTCAGATAAATCTATAAGATTATCTAGTTGGGTAATTAAGGACTTATCTATTATTTTATTCAAGTCTTCATTTGAGTGACAACCAATAATCATATAAATCAAACTGCAAGATACTTTTGCCAAGTCTTCAACTTTCACAAGTTGTATGGATATCTTTAACAATTGAAAAAAATATCTTGACTGAATATTAAATGTATTTTGCTTTGAATTAGAAATCATAGACCTTGCTGACAATAACGACCAAAAATTTAATTTAGTATCATCAAAAGAATTTAACACCGCTCTGAAAAGGCTGTTCTTATTAAATTGTGCCTCCGATTCATAGCTTGTAAGTGGGAAATCAAATGTTGAATTGAGTATTGTCGATTCACTCATGTCCAAATTAGTGTTACTGTGATTACTTGAGCTTTCGTTCTGTTTGCTAATTAACTTCGGGGATCTATTCAAATCTAAAGTTGCATCATCTAGTTCTAAATGAAATGTCAAAATTTGTAATCCAATTTGTTGCACTTTAAAATCCGTTTTGTCGTTAATTAATCTACTGCAAAATTCCAATATATCATTGGAATGATATATTGAATCAGTAATAATGCCTAATTTCTGCTTCTTATTCTGCTGGTGGGTATCTGACTTCCTTATTGATCCACTATATAATGTAAGCGAGTTTACTGCATTATTATTGTAGACCGTTCTCTTGAAGATAAAATATGAATTTATCAATTTTGATAATCCGGTGTTAAACAACCAAGGTTTATAAAGATCAACCAGATGCGTATTACTTCCCAAATATATAGAGTTTAGCTTAAACCAGGTTTTCTTTGAGTTATAAGATCTAATGAAGGCAACATCGTTCAGTTTGAGTTGAAAATTAGATGAATTTATTCTGGTCAATAGGTTTTGAATAAGTATACCAATACTATATAGTACAACCTCTTCATTCTCGTACTCTGTGTGACTTTCATTTGAATTAATATTACTAGTATCATTATCGCTAGATCGGATAGAAATATCTTGTTCGTTTTCGAAAAGGCCATCTACCAAGATTGAATTATCACCAGTAAGCTTGGGAATATTATGCAAATTTAAAAAATTATGAGTAGCCGACAAATTCATAAATATAAGAAATTGGTCTAGTAATGACTCTAATTGTGTTTGATAAAAAGATATCATCATCTTTACACCTATTTGAATTATTTTATTAACGAATTTTATATCTTCAGTTGATAGAGTTATTATTAGTTTATTAATAACTCTGAAGATCAAAACTGTAAGCAAACTTTCTTTTTTGAAGTGATGGCAGGTCTTCAAAAGTAATGCTAATAATCGAAAATATGAATTCGAAGACCCCGAAGTTAATTGCAAGTAATTTATCGAAATAGCGGAATCTGCTTTAACCAAATAGTGTAACGAAGTGTATAGTTCTATAAGTAGTTTTTCGTTCATGTTTAAATGGCTGACATTATCAAGGACAAAAGTAATCAGCTTGCAAATTAAGTTATAAATATGGGACCAGTCATCTTCATTCAAATGTTCAACAAAGAAACCCTGCTTCACAATGGATGTTAGAACTTTAGCAAAATCTAATGAACAAGGATCTAATATATTTTCTTCAATAAAAAAGTAATTTCTTATAAAGTTCACTACGGTCAAGTAGAATTTGTATTTCAATTTGATAGGTTTACCTTGTCTTCTATATTGATCATTATAATCCATTGATCTGTCAATTAACAGCTTAACACAACCAGATGCACGGGATAACCTTAGTTCGATTACATTATTTCTGTTCTTCCAATAACTAAACTGTTCAGTTTCTATCAATTTGAAAACTGCATTTATCAAGATGTCAAATTGTTTGTGATTCAATCTAAATTTGGTGTTCAATAAATTCTCAAGTGAAGCTAAAGCATCGTTTCGATCCTTTATCTTTGTCGACGGCAAATTCGACACTATCTTATTAATGTCAAAAGTTGACATTATTAAACATTTAGTATCCTGCGTTCTTAAGGGACAGATTTAATTTGATCTTTCTACTTACTCAAAATCTGGATTTTAATATAGTGCGCTCAAAAACAGTTCTAGTAGTACTATTATTTTTGTAAATTGAAGCTTGTATACGAATACAACTAGGTCCATGACACCTATACGACAAAAGAATGTATATATGTTATAATAATTTAATGAAACTGGTCTGGTTTTAGTCTCGTACCACTTTTGACTGAATGCGGCCTGCTAGCATAATTAGAGGTAACAAGGTGGGAGTTTACGGCAAGGCCTTGCTTGAGTGAAACTACATACTCACTATCAATGATATCTTAACTTCGGGGTACTGACAGAATATATAGGGCTTTCTTTTACTTCTCCCTCAATATTGGCTATTGCCATATCTCGATTTGGTAATTCGTTAATTATTGAAACTTTAAGCAATATCTATAAAATCGATCTTCTATCCTATCTAACAAGACGGAAAAGCACTCACAACATAATGATTTTTTTAACATCTCCTAAGACTATGGTATCTCTTGGTCTGTCCGAATTGGAAGTCAATGAAGAGACGCAGGACGTCAACTACTGCAAGTGCCATTGCGACTCATGCAAGTTCAATTTTAAATTCAAGAGGTTCCTCACTATAAATATGTTTGCGGGAGCACTCCTTCCATTATTATGGTTGCTCAATATCCTCATGATACTGTTCGGCTGCTTTTGGCTACATCACGACGAAGTCCGATACGACGAATTCATTCAATCTCACGACCAGAAATTTGCATCCAGAAAGATTCTCAAGATTCCCCCATTAAATCTCAATGGCGAAGTATGCGAATCAATAATTACGTACCACGGAAAATTGCGTCGTAAGACTAAGAATTTAGCGTTGTATTCATTGGGGTGTATTATCGTATATTCTATGTTTATTGGCCTTCTTGTTTATGGCATAATGCATCCCCCAGTTGTAGTTCACAAGGCACTGTATAGTTAGTTGCAATATACACGATATTTTTACTGATATTTGACTCTGAGAGATAGGTGCCCGAGTCAACCGTGCCCCCGAGTCAAAAGTGATTTATATATATATATTCTAGTGCCCCACCCTTGAAAAACTACAAAAAGATTGCTAGTAATAGAAAATAGGAGAGAATGTCCAGATTATTAGGTAGAAGGTTATACTCGAGTGGTGCACAATTGCTTAAAACCCCATTACACGATTGCCACGTCGAATTTGGCGGAAAAATGGTCCCATATGCTGGTTTTGAAATGCCAGTCTTATACAAAGATCAATCGCATATTGAATCCCACAATTGGGTTAGAAACAAGGTTGGGTTATTCGATGTCTCCCATATGTTGCAACACAATTTCAGTGGAGATGATGTGGTTGAATACTTACAAAAAGTAACACCCATTGATTTATCTCAATTGGAAGTAAACTCTTCTAGTTTATCAGTATTATTAAATGAACAAGGTGGTGTCATAGACGATTGTATCATTACCAAACATGGTGAAACTGATTACTATATGGTCACCAATGCCGGTTGTCGTGAAAAAGATGTTAACTTTCTTAAAAAGGAAATGAGCAATTTCAATAAGGTTAACCACAACACTTTTGAAGGTACCTTATTAGCCATTCAAGGTCCAAAGGCAGCCGAAGTTGTGCAAAAGTTCACGAACGAGAAGTTGAACAATTTGACTTTTGGCCAATCAAAGTTTTTGAAATTGTCCTCGATCATAAACTCCCAGGTTCACGTTGCCAGATGTGGATACACTGGTGAAGATGGGTTTGAATTGTCAATTCCTTCAAGCACCGCACAAGAAACTAAAGAGTCGCAGGAATTCTTTAGAACCTTGATAAACGAACATCCTGATCTCGTGAAGCCAATTGGTTTGGCCGCTAGAGACTCCTTGAGATTAGAGGCTGGTATGTGTCTTTATGGCCATGAATTGAACGAAGATAAGACCCCAATTGAGGCTACTTTGGCTTGGTTGATCCCAAAGTCCCGTAGACAAGAAAACGCCACCTTCAATGGTGCCCACAAAATCTTGTCCCAAATTAAGGACCGCTCGTTATTCACCCACAAACGTGCCGGTATTCAAAGTAAGGGTCCATCTCCAAGAGATAACAACAGAGTTTTATCGTCGGATGGTCAGCAAGAACTCGGCTACATCACGTCTGGCTCTCCTTCTCCAACGTTAGGTGGTAACATAGCCCAAGCCTACATCAAGAATGGTGTGAAGATAGGAACCGATGTCAAAATCGAAATTAGAGGCAAGTTAAGAGACGGTGTTATCAGCAAGATGCCTTTTGTACCAAACAACTTTTATAGAGGTTAATATATAAACGGCTATATTCTATCAGAATCCGGAGGTGTCGTACTTTTCTTTTATTGTTCTTGTAGATTCTATTCAACTGCATCAATCGTGTAGAACACGTCCATCCATAACGGTAAAAGCTTCACCTAAATTTGTATGAAAAACTTATCAATTAGGATATAATAGGTTCGCTTACGCGAAGTCGCGCATCTCATTTTGTCTACACATTTTAGCTATAAAGTTATCAGATTATTTCCAGACCATAGAATACAGGCGGTAAAATACAACCCATACGATTAGATGTATTAGAGCCCCTAGTTTAATGTGGCCATTAAATAACTTTGACAAACTAAGTAGTTCAATACTTCACGAACGCCTTAAAATATGGAATTGCACCTAAAAGTGAGCTGTGTAAAAATCGCGTTCATAAGGCTCATTACATAATATATGCATTGGTTGCAATCATTTGTCATTTACGAAACGGATGTAAACAGGGAAACACATTTAAATAGAATCACGGTTTTACATTGCGTAGTGAACCGTGTGCAAGGAGTTATTATCTAGACAAATTAGACAAAATTCTTTAATATCGGAATTAACATATCTATATATATATATATATATATATTAAATTCGGACAAAAATTTCCTTGAGAATTTATCTTAGTTGAACATTCCTAGGACATAATTTTAGAGTGCTTGGTTTTATAATGTCGTCTCCTAGTCATAGAACTGTATTATCTCCCAAGCATTCGAATTCAAGATCGTCGTCACCCAGCAAGACTGGAATGAATTATGTGGCACAGCAAATGGAATCCCCCTTCAGTAACCAACGCATTAGATTGTCGTACAACACCAGCAACACGTCACCAACAAGAGGCAACAAAAATAAGGTGACAGTTTCGCCTAAGAAACAACGTCCGACGGGGGAATTGGGGTTCAAGATTTTTGAAGACAAAGTTTACTATAGGGACACCTTAAGTGATGATGGGAACATGGACATCGAAACTGCGGGTCAGGAAAATGCCAAAAACCAACCTGCTTCAGTAGCTTCTAATAAGTTGAACCATCTTGACCAGGAAAATATTTTACAACCCAAGTTCAAACAGAGTACCTTGAAGCAAGCCAGTTTGAAAGCGAGGTCACCATTGGCGAACTTGAATATAAACGAATATGCCGGGTATGTGACTTACAACCAATTTCCTATCCAACTCAACGAGTTATACCAGCCACCAAACTACAACAACGAACAAAAATCTATACACAAGTTCAACACGAAGTTGCCTAACTACATCACTCCACCTCGAATTAATCTGCAGCAGGGTCTCATCATTTCAAAGTACCTCGTGAAGTCGTCAGTCGACGAAGAACCACTTAATGAAGAGGATGAAATCGAGTGTAGACTTATCGAAAAACAGAACCTAATCAAGAAGAAACGATCTCTTTCTGTTGGTAAAAATGATGCCAAGTTTAAATTGATCAAGAAAAATAATTTTCAAATTTTATCCAACTAATACCCTGCATTTCCATTTCCATTTCCATTTTTATTTCATTTCTGATTTCTCAAATCTGTGATACCCTTTACTTACTTTGAAGTTACTTCTTAATTAGTATTATAGCATGAAACCCATTGGGGTTCCATTTTATATAAGTATTAACCTGTTAACGTAATAACGAATACCATCATTGTATGCAGTTTGTAGTTGATCGAGCTTTTGTCATTTTTGTGTAATATGTTCCCAAGTGTCGGTGAAAAAATCTAAGCTAACAAGACCATTAATTAAACCAACCCCCAGTAGTATCACGGAGTCGCTATGTCAAATTCAATTGCGCAAGCGTTCAAAAACTTGAACGTTTCATCTGCGTCTAGTGTTTCTGAGCATGAGACAATTTACGAAGTATCTTATCAATACTTGTCAAATATCAAAAACTTCAATGATTTGGTATCGTTCCACAATTGTCTTGTTGCGTTAAGTAATTTGGAAAAGTATCATAAAGCTCTTGATCTAATCAAGAAGGTCCCTGAAGAAATACACAACGAGTTTATTCTTGAAAAGGCGTACATTTATTACAAGACTGGTAACTCTAAGTTATTACAAGACCTTTATGATAGTGGCAGTTATGAGAATAACCCTTTATTAACAAGGGCTTTGAAGCATATTATGGCGCAAGAGTATTATAGAATTGGAAAAAGTGGAAAATCATTAGAATTATATCACGAATTAATCCAATCAAATAAAGAAATTGATAATTCTTTAGATTTGTCGTGCAATGAAAGGGCTATTATCCAACAGCACAATTTGATGGACTTAGTTAACATCACTCCGGAGACAAACTCTTCGATCGAAGAATCGTATGATTTGTTATTCAACGATTCGCTAATTCATTTATCCAAGGGTGAATTCACCACTGCATTAGTTTTATTGAAAAAAGCGGAGGACAAATGTCAAGCTCAAACTGATTTATCTCATGATGATATTTTACTAGAGTTAGCGCCAATAAGACTCACGATTGCTTATATATATCAAATCACAGATAAACAAGACGATGCATCGAGAATTTTAAAACAATTAAAGCTTGAGCCAATTAACGATTTAATTGTAAAGTTGATATTGTCAAACAATTATTATTCAGTTTCCGAGTCTAAAACGAACAACCCTAATTTGATTCATCGTGACTTGAACTATCAATTTAATTTGCACCACTTGCAACAGAAATTATCGAAGCCGCAATATCATGTATTGGTTAAGAATCACTTGCTTTTATCATTCTTTTCAGGTAGTTTATCTGGCAAATCGACGTATTTAAATTCGAGATTTATTGAACAATGGTTAAATGATTTCCCTGGTGACTTCACTCCGTTAATGTATAAGATATTAGCGAAATTGGACATTGATATTAATGATATATCAGATGCTTTGAATTATAAACAGGTTTCTAAAAAGATCTTCAAGTTTATATCTAATAACAAAGTCAACGAGGAGATTATTGCGGGATCATTATTATTAGTTTTCATAAACTCGAAGCAAAATCGCTTTGATCAATCTAAAATAATTTTAGAAAATTTATGCAAGGATCAATTTGAGAATGAGAAGATTTTACCGGGCATAATTGGTATATTAATTGAGTTGTACGAACGATCAAACTTGACAAAGGATTTGGAAAACTTATTGAACAAATTGATAGAAAAGTTCTTGAGTACAAAGCACGATTTAATCAAGCAGGATATTAATTATTATAATTTTATTAAGATTATTGGGTTTAAGTTGTTGATATTGCAAAATAAGCGTTCAGAAGAATTGTTTCACTTATTGCATGAAATTAATCCTAACGATGAGCTAATTTCCACGGTTCTAGATAATTCTAGAAGTTCAAACTTGGCACCCATTTCGAAATTAACATCATCCACTGAATCGATTGATGAATTATTATCGACTAATATTGAAACGTTGATTCCACGCAGAGAACAACATATTCATAAAATTGTGCCAAAGCAAGCACCAAAGAAAGTTACCAAGAATAGAAAACCAAAGTTTTCTACTAGCAAAGTAATTAAGCCTGAATCTGAATTCAATGCTGATAGTTTGGACAAAGAAAGATGGTTACCAATTAAAGTGAGATCTTACTACAAACCTTCAAAAAAAGAATTGAAGAAGAAGACAGGCGGTCACCAAGGGGCCGTGGAAGCACAACCTACACAAAATATTGCATCTACTAGTACAGCTTCAAGTTCTAGCAAGAATAAAAAGAAGAAGAAGAAGGGTAAAAAATGATTAAGAATTTAACCTCATTTTAGTAAAATAGTATTCGTGTAGAATAATACATTATAGATATTCTGTATTAAAGTATAGATGATGTTGTCATATGGTACAATATATAAATGTAATTTCTAGGGGTAGTTAGCGGATTAGCTTCATTAGGAAAGTGAATCCATTTTGAGTGCACTTTCCGCATAAAGCAGTGCGATCCGATTACTTTTATCAAAAGATCGATGTTACAATATATAAATGAAGAATCCAGAAGGTGGAGAATTGATGGATATGTGTTAGATAAACTACTTTAATACCTCGATAACCTTTTGTATTGATATAGCGAGAATTATGGTTATTGAATTAACGAATTATTTTAAAAATTAAATTAATACATATGTCCATTTCTACAAATAATAACCACCCCAATAGAAGTTTCGACAGGACAGCTTCAACACTGCCAGCTAAATATCAAAATCTAAGAATTCTAGGTTTGAAAGATACTAAAAAGGCAGCCGTCACCTTGTTGGAATCGTTTAGAACAGACGCATTAGCCAAATTACTCTTTTCACACGTTGAAGATCAGAGAAAGGATGAATTTGAATTGGCTCTTTATGAAGCATATATAAATCTGCATATATTGAAAGGGTTGGTTTTTGGTATAAATGAAAGCAATTCAGGTTTCGAGACTGTTGGTGTTTGGTCGTTGCCAGATTCGGCAGACAACGGATTAGATTCATTTACAAATTTAATGGAAGCGGGTTATGGCAAACTTTGGGATATGTGTAATAAAGAAGGCCGCGAGAAGATATTCCACGGCTTACTACCATTGTTGCATGAGACTTGTGAAAGGATTCTAGAAAACGATTCCAGATTCATTAATAAAGGGAACTATACCTTGGTGTATTTAGGATCGTTGACAAGCGCCCGTGGAAAGGGAAATGTAAGATTAATGTTCGACTACATGTTCGAAAACTATATTGACAAAACACCTAATAATATATCTTACCTCGAGAGCTCAAGCAAATCAAATATACCAATTTATGAAAAGTTTGGATATAAGTTTTATGAAGACATCGTACTCGGAAATAAAGAGTCTCCAGGCAGTGTTGAAGGCAAAGATTACGCTATTATGAATATTATGATAAGAGATTCGTTTGGTCATGATTGGACAAATGATGAAAATACGGGCAATTCTCAAGCAAAATTATGAATGTTTGATTATATATTTATATATACAAGATTAAAATAAAGTAACTTATTCATCTAATGATAAAACACTATTTTGGGAGGGTAAATTCTTATTTTCAAACTCTTTTTTGGCTTGGGTTTTCAAATCGTCTTCCTGCGCCTTAGTCAAAGGTCTAACAACTTCATCTGGGGCCACAAACTTGAATTTACCAAATCCAAATTCTCTGTCTGACATCTTGTTCAAAACGTATAGCTGGGATCTGACATATTCAAGTAATGCCTCGACATGTCTCATGTCGACGTTTGGGTTACCATTGAAAACATTTCTCCACAATGCACCCGCTAAAGTAATATCATCAGTCATTAAACCCTCATCATACGATAATACAGAACCTAATATTTGGGTATGGTAGTCTTTCAAATACCCTTCAATGACTCTGTTCGAATTGATTTTTAATTCTTCGGCCATTCTCAATTCCATATCTCTGAAAATTCTGTCAACCAATTTCTGCTGGTAATTTCTTCCATACTTAAAAGGCATTGCCCTCATCCTCACTGATAATATCCAATAATGTAATGCAGTTATTTGAAAGTGTTGTGAAAAGGATTGCGGTAAATTCAAAGTTTCATAATAAAACTTAGCTGTGGTAGAAAGTGGTTCATTTGGATAGTGCATACCTTGTTTCTTACACTCACCAAAGTAATGTGATCCTGCCACAGGGCCTGCTCTCGAACGATCCATATCTATTTTGAACAACTTAACTATCCACTGACCAATACTTTGCTTCCACTGAGCCATCTTAAAATTTGGATCACTTTCGATTTTATTTGACGACTTGAATGGAGATTTGGTAACTGGCTTACGGGGGTTGATCTTCAAATCATGATTGATCTTAGGCAAAGTTGATTCTTGGGCCAATTTGGATGGAGCATTGACATCATTTTCTTGAAGTTGTTTCAATATGGTATTCCTATTCTGAAATGCTAATACAGAGTTAGTGGAGAAACTTCTATTAAGAGAAGCTGTATGCTTATATATTATTGAATGCTTCGTGAACATTGTACTTCAGTGGTTCCTTATTTGATTACTCTACTATTATTGGTATACTAATTTTTCATTGAGAGGTTTTAAAAAAATTAATGATTATGTAATTAAAGTAATGATCTACGGTTATCAAGCCTAATAAGTTATCGAATACATTATAATCTATATGGTTTATCTATTTCACTTCAATACCCTCTATTGCTTGTGCAATTCTGCTAATTTCAGCTTCCTTGTCAATAGTGCTCTTTTCATCATAATTTGTGAAGGTGTTATAACGCCAATTATTTTTGGTGTAAAACGTATCTCTGTCGTATGGAGTTAAGTCCCAACCTTCGTATAACCTCTTAACTAAATCAGGGTTGGAGGTGTAGTATCTTGAGAAACCAACTAACGTACGATCATCACTAATATCCTTTAACAAAGTCTTAAAATGAGGAGCATCATAAGTGTAGTTACCACTCCTCAAGATAATACCCTTCCAAATTTGATCAACAAAGGAATTACTTCCAATTTGTTGAGATGCAAGGACATCGACATTACCATTGACACGAGGCTCAACTATTGAAATGTATGCAAGCTCTTTACCGGCATCAGCCCTCTTCTGTAATTCGTGTAACAAGTAACCAAATGTGGCAATTGGATGCACAGAATCTTCTTCGGCCTTCATACCTTGGAATTTGGCCCATGGCGAAATTCTAATAGCTAATTTATGGGCACCGACGACTTCAGTTAAATGGTCAACCAATTCTAAAAGGAATCTGGCCCTGTTTTCAATACTGCCTCCGTACTTATCAGTTCTTTGGTTTGTAGCAGGTTGCAAAAATTGATCTATTAAATAACCATGGGCGGCATGGAGTTCTATGTAATCTAAACCAGCAGCGATTGCTTGTTTTGCAGCATTAGTGTAAGTGTCATAAATAAGATCATGTACTTCTTTTTCTGTTAACGCCCTAAGAGGATTGCCAACAGCTTCAGCCTTCTCCTTAGTGGCTTCATCTGGATAAATAGCAGACGCACTAACAAAATCCAATCCTTTCTTTTTCAACAACTCTGGATCGCCAACTCTACCCAAAAACCAAAATTGAGAGGATAAGTATGAACCATTTTGATGAACCTTATCAGCGACCTTCTTCCAAGCCTCTGCATGCTTATCTGCCCAAATACCTGGTACATTATCGTACAAACCGGCCTGCTCTGATACAAATGTAGCCTCGGTTATCAACAATGACCCAGGGAATCTTGATCTTTTTTCGTAGTATTCCAACTCTAAGTCCGATGGTGTATGATCCGACAATGCTCTCAATCTTGTAGTAGGAGCGAAAGTGACCTTGTTACTCAAGGTGTTATCACCGACTTTAATTGATTTAAATAAATCTGTGCTCTTTAAAGCATTGACCTTAGTGGTAGACATGGTTGTTTCTAATGTGTTATTATTGTAGTATTGTAAATGAATAATTTGTTTGAAATCGATATAACTAGGCGTATTTATATGATTTTTGCTTTGAGAATATTAGTAAGACTATCGGCAGATGAAGCGAGATTTATCCGACATTTTGCATCAAACGAGCAAAAGAAAAAATTTTGAGCTTATTAATGGTTGAATAATATTCATATTATTGAAACAATAATGAGATCACGCAATATGCCAACATACCTCAAGGAATTACTAGATAATGCTGGGTTGTTATGATGACAAATTCGACTTAGGTTACCAATATAAAGTAGTTGATCGTATATGACTAGATATTGCTGATTCAAACTTGGTATCTGAAATATCTACTAGATGATATGAACTGGATAGGAAACGTACATTATCTATATGTTCTAATCTGAAAAAAAAAACTATTAATTTGGGGCTTCTCTAAAGTTTATGGGCAAATCTTTTGTTTTCAATTTCCTTGTCAACGATATCATTTTCACCATAATTTGGAAAGGTATTATATCTCCAGTTACTCTTGGTGTAGAATGTTTTTCTATCATATAAGGCTAAGTCCCAACCTTCGTATAATCTCTTGACTAAATCAGGGTTTGAGGTGTAGTATCTTGAGAAACCAACTAACGTACGGTTGTCACTGATATCATTTAATAACGTTTTAAAATGAGGAGCGTCGTAGGTGTAATTACCACTCTTCAAGATAACACCTTTCCATATCTGGCCGACAAAGGAATTGGATCCAACCTGTTGAGATACACCGACATTGACGGTCCCGTTAACACGAGGTTCGACAACTGATATATACGCAAGTTGGTTTCCAGCATCGGCTCTCTTCTGCAATTCATGCACTAAGTAACTGAAAGTAGTATAAGGATGAACAGTATCCTGTACACCTTTAATACCTTGGACTGCTGCCCATGGCGAGATTCTGATTGCTAACCTGTGGGCACCAACTACTTGGATCAAGTGGTCAACTAGCTCTAATACGAATCTTGCCCTGTTTTCAATGCTACCTCCATATTTATCAGTTCTCTGATTTGAGGCAGGCTGTAAAAATTGATCCAACAAATAACCGTGGGCTGCGTGAAGTTCAATATAGTCGAAACCAGCGGCCATTGCTTGCTTCGCAGCATTAGTATAGGTTTCATAGATGAGGTTATGTATTTCCTTTTCTGTCAAAGGTCTAATTGGATTTCCCACCGATTCCGCTAACTTCTTGGTGTCTTCATCAGGATAAATCGCAGAAGCACTGACAAGGTCTAACCCTTTCTTTTTCAATATGGCTGGATGTCCAACTCTACCTAAGAACCACAATTGGCAAGTCATGAACGAGCCGTTTTGATGAACTTTGTCGGTTATTTGTCTCCAGGCAGCCGCATGCTGATCAGACCAAATACCTGGCACATTTTTGTACAAGCCTGCTTGCTCAGATACAAATGTAGCTTCTGTTACCAACAACGAACCAGGAAACCTTGACCTTTTCTCATAGTATTCCAACTCTAAGTCTGATGGAGTATGATCCGCTAATGCTCTAAATCTTGTAGTAGGAGCGAAGGTGACCTTGTTGCTTAAGGTGTTATCACCAACTTTAATAGATTTGAACAAATCTGTGCCTTTCAAAGGACTAATCTTAGTCGTAGGAGTGACAGCTTCTTTGGACATTGCTTTGTAGTTGGAGGTATGACTGGGGTATATGATCAGAGAGTGCCAGTTATGGTATTTATAAAAAAATCACTTTGCATGCTTAGTAAGACTGGAATACACTATCGGTTAGAATTTTACTCAACCGAAAGTTGCATGAGAAAAAAATAATAATGGGGGACTAAATTATGAGGTAAATTAACAAATTCAAACTATCACTACATGCATCAATACACCTCTCGCGGACCATTTGTCAGGTAACATTGTATTGGAAGTTATGCTATATTAATGGCAGCTTGATGTTTTATCGTGAAGCACTAAAAACAAAATGGGACAAAGTAGCGACCCTTGGTTCTACAGTAGTCTGCAAATTTCTAAGGGTGTGCAATTTCTATAATAATTAATACAAGATGTCTAATAATAATATATAATTTAATCTAATTGAAGGCCTTGTCAAAATCGGTGAAGACAAATCTGTATCTGACATCACCTTCGTCACATCTGGTTAAAGCCTTACCACAGTTTTCGGCGGAGATTGGAACTTCTTCAATCCATGGCTTAACCTTGTTTTCAGCAGCTAACTTCAACATGAGCAACGCTTCCTTCTTGGAGCCAAGTAACGAGGAACCAAAACTAGAGGCACTTTGAAGGAAACTGAATGGAGACACTTCGAAGTTGTCCTTGACTGGTGGTAAACCAACAGAAACGAACTTGGCGTCCACACGCAAGACCGACAAGTAATCGTTTAAGTTCAAGCCGTCAATACCGGAGGCACAGTTCAAGATGAAGTCGAACTTGTCGGTGTACTTGGAGTTCCAGTTCTTTTCTTCGCCGGTAGCGACGAATTCGTGGGCACCCATGGACAATGCTTGCTCCTTCTTGGACGAGGATCTGGAAAAAGCAACTACGTTGGCACCCAAGGCATTGGCAAATTGGATGGCCAAGTGACCTAAACCACCAATACCAATGATACCAACGGTCTTACCCTTACCGTTCTCACCAAGGTTTCTTACCAATGGAGAGAACACCGTTAAACCAGCACACATCAATGGTGCAGCCACGTTGGACTCCAACTCGTCTGGAATTGGGAAAACGTATTGCTCGTGCGCAATGGAGTGCGACGAGTATCCACCTTGGGAGACGTACCCGGTTTCGTGGTCCACCGAGTTGTAGGTGGCCACCTTGGTGTGACAGTACTGCTCGTTGTCGTGCTCACATCTCTCACAGTTCATACATGACTTGGAACAAGCACCGATACCGCATCTGTCGCCGATCTTCACCTGGGTGACGTCCTTACCGACCGCAATGACCTTACCCACGATCTCGTGTCCGACCACAAGATCCTTTCTGTTCAACTTGGTCCAGCTACCCTGCAAAGTGTGGATGTCCGATCCACACAACCCACACGCAATGTTTTCCAACACAACCTCGTGCGATGCTAACTTCTTTGGCTCGTACTCAACCAACTGTGGTTTATTCCAGTTTTCGGTCTTATCGACTCCAAACCCTTTGAAATATTGTGGAATTGTCATTTTATTGTATATATTCTATCCGTTTTTTGTGTATGTTAATACTATGTAATACAATGTTTCTCCAATACCTCCTTTGCAAATGGCTGGCAGCGCCTGGCTTTTATACCTGTTTTTCTGTCTGGCAAATTCATCATTACCTCCGATATTTCCTGATCGCATTATTAAGCAATCGTGTATGTCATTGCCGCAGCCACAGTTCTATATGCCGGATATGAACACTTTAGAGTTTTATCGAAAACTTTCTTTAAAGTTTCAGTGAACTTTCTTTTGTCGGCCGAAACTTGCATGAGCCGATCACCAACGGTTTTTTTTCTGCCCCTCGCACGCCCCCACCATTTGGCTTTAATCCAGGTGTACTGATGTTTTCCTTTTTTCGTTCAGTTCTCCCATTTCTCCCATTTCTCACTTTTTGGTTTTTGTCGTGCATCAATCGCGTAATGGTTGCAGGCATCAAATCAATATAGAAAAGATGACACAAAACTGGAGGCGATAATAACAACTACTCAGAGGGTTTTTTTATTTAGGCAACTCTATAGTATAGTCTCTTTTTGCATGGCGGCTAATTAAAATTTATAAAGACAATATTTTTTCTAGGAAAGGATATCGTAGTCGTGGAGTGTAAGCGACTCATCAATTCAGGAAAGATATATAGCCAAAGGATTTCACAGCTATTGAAATGGTGTTGTATAAGCGGAAACAAGTGACATTCATAAGGGCGCCCGAAATACCGAAGGACTTGCGAACAGAGGTATTTTTGATCGAGGGGACCAAGGAGTGGTTTTTGACGTACGAGGAGTATATGCATCGGATGGACTACTATCGGCGGCGGAAGTTTGTGTGCGAGATTACGGGAAACTCATGTTTGACGTTTTTCGAGGCGTTGGCGAGTGAGACGAAGGAGATCCAGGAGGTGGAGAAAAACTTCCCGGAGGCATTGCGGGAGCACATATTACGGTTTTTGCAGTTCAATCGGATCACGCGGTTGGACCAGTTGGTGGACAAGGTGTACCTGGTGTTCAAGAACGACTATTTTCCGGGCGAGACGATTATCTTGAAGGGGTCAATTCTCAGCGGCGGGTCGGAGTCGGGGACACGCCAGCGGGGCACGATCAAGGAGAAGATCCAGTACAGCAATCCGTCGGACGGGTTGTTGACGAAATACCTTGTTGTGCGGGCCAACGATCTGAGACAGGCGATTGTGACGAACGACAAGATATCGCGGGACCGAAACCACTTTACCAAGTGGCTCATCAAGGCGTTCATCAAGTTGACGATGACGCGGTCGCATAAGGTGGGTGCGCCGTGGGTGGTGAAGAACAAGTTTGCCAAAAAGTACCGGATCGGCCAGAAGTATCCTGACGACTTGAAGCACTTCCAGTCGTCGACCCCCAGCGGGGATATTATGTACGAGGGGGACGAGCTACAGAAAGCGGTGTCGAACGAGGCTGCTGCTGGTGCGGACCGCAAGACGGCCAAGAAGACAGGCTCTTCGGCAAAGTCGTTGAAGAAGAAAGCAGCCTTAAATAACATCCTCGACGAGCCACCGCCAGTGATGTCGCAAGAAGAGGACCTCAAGAGGCGATTACCGGTTCACCATATGCCCGAATTTGGTTCTGATGTCGACGATGAGGTCTGCAAAACGAGCCCGCAGCCCAGCGTCCAACTCCCCAAGAAGAAGACCGTCACTGATTTGCGACTCAAGTTTAATTTGCAGCATTCCAAGCCGTTGCCGGGAAACTTATCTATGCCAGAAAACTCAAAGTACTGGAATAAGCACTTGATACAGGAGCTCGAGTCTGATAACGAGTCTCAGGTCAACATGCCTCCAGACGTCGAACACGAGATCCGTAGACTTGGCATGACCAATTTGACATGTATCCAACAGGCTCTCGAGACCTGGATATTTTTGAATGTCTACCGGTCCGTGCTAAAATTGGACACCTTTACGTTCGATGATTTCGTGTACGCCATGGGTTGGAATCATGACCAATTTGAAAAAATCGGTAGATGCAAAATACTCGACGAGATTTGGTGTGCTGTTCTTGGTGCCATAGTCTCCAACGAAGTTCCAAAAAACAAATCATCTCGAACAGACGAAGATGATATTCCTGGCTTATTGATAAATTTGCCATCTAGAGACTCATACATCAACCCCACCACTAAGGGTAGTGAGGACGCTGAATTTGAGGAAGGCGGCTCCGAGTCTGATGCCGAAGTGAAGTTTCTTAAGAGTGAAGACGAGGGGGATAACGAATTAAGTAATGGGTCAATTGAGTTGAATAACGGAAAGCAGGAACCCCATGTAGCTGACGCTACCGATGTACTCAAGAACGATGACGAAAACGATGGAGACGATGAGGGTGCCGAGGATGACGATGAGGATATTGAGGATAATGAAGATAACGAAAACGGCAGTGAGGATGAGGATGATGAGAATGACGAAGACGAGGATGCTGATCGTGAACATAACGCATACATTGTAATGAACTATCGTAACATTCCATGGCATGAACGTCTTCGTAAACGGAACTTTAGAGATGGTAACTGGCAATGTATTTTGCTTGGTGTGTTATCACTCATTGATGAAATACCAGCATTTGAGCCTACTATCGAAAAGGTGTACCGAGTATTGGCTCCCGTTGACTTACCTGCTAATGCTAGTACTGTGATGAATCAATTTTATGATAGTATGGATATCGAATTAAAGTTCCAGACATTGAGTATTCTTGTGAGTTTGTTGATGAATGGAACAGTCGTGAGAAAATACATTGATGAGTCCTTAGATTTATCGACCGTATTAAGACGTAATAGGTTAGATAATATCAGAGATTATAAAGTTGCATTTGAATTAGCCCAG
Source organism: Debaryomyces maramus (assembly GCA_030583545.1). Classification (NCBI taxonomy): domain Eukaryota; kingdom Fungi; phylum Ascomycota; class Pichiomycetes; order Serinales; family Debaryomycetaceae; genus Debaryomyces; species Debaryomyces maramus. The sequence goes on from JAJMIL010000004.1 coordinate 1,065,903, forward strand.
AAGTTAAACGTTGAGATACACGATAGAATGGCTGCCAATGAAGAGGCAGAAAACAAAAAGGCCAAGTCTAAGAACAAGGGCAAGCTGAAGTCAAAAGATCAAGCACAAAATCCTGACCCTATAAAACGAAGAATCCCTAGAATAAATTTACAGGCATTTGAAATGTCTGAACAGGAATCCAAATTAGCAGAAAAGGATAAAGAATTTAAGTCTCTTTGCGAGCAGCGTCGGGATGTTTTAACAGATATTGACAAGTACAAGAAATCCAGGCGTGACTTTGAAAAGAGACTAAACGAGATCGATTGCCAGCGGGTCAAGCTATTGGGAAAAGATCGTTTATACAACAGATATTGGTGGTTCGAGAACAATGGCTTGCCAACATTACATGGTTCTTCTAACGGTGTTGATGAGAACGAGGATGAAGAAAATGGAAATAATATCAACAATGACGATGCTGATGATAGTGACGATAATGCCGTTTTGGATGAAACTTACCTCATGGGCAAATTGTGGGTCCAAGGACCATCAAATGATGACTTAAATATCCATTTAAAAGTATCTGAAGAGGAGACCAAAAAATACCAAGAAAGACATCAGAGTTATGGAGCTGAGGTCAATGAATATTTTAAGAATGAGCATAGTGCCAATTCAAGTGAAAATAGCAATGTAAATAGCGACACTCAATTTAGAGAATTGAAATTTGAAAGCTTTCCTGAAGGCTTTCGTAGCATGTGTTCGGATTGTTTTGGCTTGAAAATTGGTTCTAATAACATATCAAGAGTTATTGTTGATTCGAAGAATGATGAGATTGTGATTGATCAATATGGAGGTTTGGCAGTATCCTCCCTAGCTAACGAATTAACCCCCCTTCAAAGGAAAATCTTGGAAGAAAGTCCAGATCCTTTAATAAACGGTTCATGTTGGAGATTTTATGACAAACCAGAACAAATCAATAAATTGATTGAATGGCTCAACCCATGGGGTGAGAGAGAATCCCAGTTACGTAAGGAGTTAACAATCGTGAAAGAAGCAATTATAAATAGTATAACGGCAAGAAGAAAAGCATTATTCTTAGATTCAAGACCCGAGGTGGAATTGGAAATAGAAAAGAATATCGCACTAGTGAAAGATAAATTGAAAACATTCGATGATAGGCAAACCATTGATCCACCAACTGGGGACGTTAAGGAACCTGGAACTAAAGAAGAGGATCAAAGCGAAGATGAAGAAAGTGAAGATAGTGAAGACGATGTAATTGGTAGTAAAAGATCCTTGAGAAGAAAACATGGTTCTTCTAAACGTCAAAAGACCAAACCCTTCTCCGAGATTATTGAAAGCGGTAACGCCAAAGAATTAATGGAATTACATTCAAATTTATTGGAAGAATTACATGAAAAACGAGAAGAAAAAGATCTATCTAGAGTATTGGAATGGGTGAACTCTAAGGCTATCGATGAGTTTGATAAGTCACTTTATGAAGGTGGCGATAAATTCAAAGCTAGAAATAATAAGAGTAAACGTTAGTGTACATATCTATGTATTATATAATAATGAAAAGTTAATCAATACTTAGTTTTTTTGTTAGCTACATCGTAATCACTTCCCGACCGCTTATTGTTAAATCTTTGACTTCTAGCAATTTCTGCCAATTCTTTTAGTTTATTTTCCTTTTCCTGTTGATCTTTTATAGCTAGTTCTTTTAGCATTTCATTACGCATCTTAATTTCCTCTCTCGCTTTCTTGTCAGCATTCTCTAGAGCTTGTGATAATTCCCCAAACTTCTCCAAGTTTGCTTCTTCATTGCTTTGTTCTGACCCACCATTTGCCGCAATCATTCTCTTATCTAATGATATAGTAAACCCTTGATTATTTTTCCAATTTGATATAGCAGAAGGTATACGCCATTTTTCTTGGTCTTCTTTGGTCAATTTGCTTGTTTGTTCATTATTATCAGTCTTCAAGATCGGTGGTGGTGGTGATGGGTTCTTGTGTCTATTTTTACGCAATTTAAACTTGGGTGGTAACATAGGGTCCTCCTGAACATTCCTGATTTGTATTACCCTTTCCCTTCCACGTTCAGAATCACTATCATCATTGTCATCAGAGCCATTGGTAAGATTGTTAGTCGTGTATTTTATATATGTCACTTTATCCTTCTTCTCCTTTGCTTCATCGCTTACTCCCAATTTTGCATTTAACATTTTGGTTATTATAGATTTAGTGTCGCTGAGACAATCCTTTAGCGAATCATCAGGGCATGTTTCGAGATCATACCGGGGAAAGTGATGCTTCAAATTTGGAAACTTTATTTTCAATGGAATGGTGTCTTCATATGATGATTTTACCGTACGAGAACTGTCCGGATTAGAAGATGCAATAGTGAGATTATAATTTAGTGTACCATCAGGGTTTAGGTGTAGCTTGGACACAGTAGAGCTTGAATTATCTGGGTTCCTTATGGCAGTACTTGCTGTGGATTCCGGTATTTTCGTAAGCTGCTTCGATTTTCCTTGCGTTTGAGACCTGCTCACTTTTATTCTTGTGGACGGATCATATGGAGAGTTTTTTGGTTTCGGTAGTAAAGAACTGAACATTTTGTCTTCTACAGTCTATAGTTTATAGTATTAAATATTGTACCTATTATGATAAGTTTATAAATAATTAAATGTGATGCGCTAAATAACACAAAACTGATTTGCTAGTCAAAACCATATCTACCTAAAATAAGCCATACTTCTGGCACGTAGCAAAGACCCAAAGGAAGAACTTATTGATTTTAACAGGACTTATCTTGTCTTCATCAACATGAGAATCAAACTGTAGTTCTTCTTCGGTAACTCGTTTCACACCACCAACATAATTAAAGCTTTTGTAAATGAAATACATAAGTTTCTGCTTGACTGATAATTGAACGATAGATGTCTCCCTGTCAGAAGTTTCTGGGGAGCCATCCGTCATCGTAGTTAGTCTTGTAATTTCACTAACTAATTCGTCATTCTGATATATTTCTGGGGAATTAGTATCACGATAAGCCACCATAGTATTAGGGAAATCACTGATGATACCATATTCAGAGAGACGACTTGCTTTTCCTAAAGCCACTAAGTAGTCGAATTGTTCATATGTATTGATTGTCCAAGTGTATAGCTTCATATTTTCATACTTTAGCAACGGCACAAATCTTGAGAAAAAGCTAGAAGACCAAGTCAGTAAGTAGATTATCGACACTCCAGTAACCCTAAACCGAAACGAACCATCTTGAGGCAAAGACTCAACAAAGGAATTATAGTTGATATAATGGATCGAATCCCTCCATGAAACTGAAATATGGAAAATATCAAACTGTTCATAGCCAAACGCATTCTTCACATCTGCATTGAAGATCTCCTGAAAATAAGGATTTTGGTTCAAATATTTGACTACCCCAAGGTCCCAAATCCCAATAGATATGCGGTGTAACCACCAACCTATGTCGTTTTTCACCTCCAACAAGTCCTTGACTAAAAACTTAATGAGCTTAGCAGGGTTGAACTTTTTGATGTCCAACATAAGCTTATGGGAATCGGATTTGTTGGATGTAACATAATCCACAAACCATTTAAGCAAGTCTTTAAAGACTAACAATCTTTCTCCAGACTCGATGGTCTGTAAATTCCTCAACTGATCATAAGTAGAATGCAAGATGTGGAAGTCTGCTATTTCCCCAGTTGGTTGGCAAAAAATACGCTTTGTATTAATATCATGAGATATAACCAATACATCATCCGCCGTAAGCCACAAGTCTGTTTCAATCACATTGGCACCAGCATCGAAACATCTCTGGAATGAGTGAATAGTATTCTCTGTGTATTTGCCCTTGAATCCTCTATGACCACATACTACTGCTGAATTACTCATTTTTACAGGATTTTTTTTTTTTTTGCTTTTCTAGTATATAGTACTATGGTTCTTAATTCTACCAGCGACAATACGTGGTATATTAAATCTGTTAAATAAACTTTGAACGGGTATTTACATTCGTTAGCCAAAAAAATATGTCAAAAATTTATTCTCGTCTATATATTCTCCACGTTTTGGATGTAAGCGAGCCCGCGACATGTGAAGATATTCAAATTTTACATCTACAATTAGCTGAAAATACACATAGATTCTATATTATACTATGAGTGACTATAATTTCATACGTGATTGGCCTGATGCCTGATCGACAACCAGCTTGATCAACAGAAACGCAATCGACTCCGGACTTGGGAGTAAAATACCCTCTGGGTTTGTCGTAGAATCATTCTTTTCGTAGATCAAAGTCTTTACAAAATCGACGTCAAACCATCTTGCATCGGCCAATTCTCTATCATGGCCCAAGTTGATAACTTCATTGACTTCATTAAATTCTACCACACCAAGACATCCGATCATTAGGTTACCGGGAAATGGCCATGGTTGAGTCATTAGCAATTTTATGTCAGAACAGACAACACCGGTCTCTTCCCAAATCTCTCTCTTAGTGGCAACCTCGACTGTTTCCGAAGGCTCCATGAACCCGGCGGTGCAAGCATAGAGCTTCGTTTCTGCGTACCTCTTGGCCAAGGAAAGTAAAATCTTGGTGCGGTCTGTATTCGTAATGGCAGTAATAATGACTGCGTCCGTTCTAGGGAACGATACATTTGATACCGATGCATTTTTCACGGGACAGTTATATATGGTTTTGTCTTCATTCTTCTCCTTGATAGAATCATTGGTGCATCTGAGCTTACCTCCAGCATGAATAGGTATCACCTTGGACCCACAGCCAGGGCAAAACTTATTACGAGATAGCCAATCTAAGAACATCTTACCATGCGAGTATAACGATGCTTCTTTGTGGGTAAAGCTGAGATAATGTTTTCTTGAATGGCTGAAAATCAAATTTCCTTCTTCAATTTTACCGGATTCAATAACATGGTCTGTGATGAACTTTTGTAAATCAGGAGATTGTGTCAAATCCACTGCAAAATAAGGAATCCCCTGATATCTACCTTGGTAATCCAAATACTTCTCTTCGCTTCCGTTTTCTGCATCCTCGTCAGACTTCAAACTCAGAAGGTTTAGGCCAACACTCTCATCCTCTAGTCCTAGAAACAAAATCGTAGGATTATCTCCATCACGCAACTCTGGTTCCTGCTCCTTGTTCGAATTGCTCCACTTTTCAATCGCATTGCTCCATATTTTGCTATGCGATAAAAGACCTTTCCGAATGATCCCGGTTCTAAGTTGGTTATCCCCGTTTGATAATTGGATCAATTTATGTTCTCCTCTCTTATCAACCAATGGATTAGCATTATCAAAGAAAATGAACCTTGCGGATGGATGTGTTACACTGTTGCTAATGAAATCTGTATCTTCTCTTAAAAATGAAACTCTGTTGATAACTTCGCTCCCAAAATAACAGTCATCTTGTTGTTCCTTCAAAGTACTTAATACACTATGCGACATCCTGTAATAATTATCCTGTTTCAACTTACTTATTGATGACAGAAGTCGAATCGATTGCCTCTGAATACTCTTGATTATGCCCATAATCAAAGTTTATCTTTATTGGACAGCGATTAGAAAATGCTTTATATACACGACAATTTTTCATCGATAATCTACTACATTATCCCAGACTTATACTTCTAGTTGTCTTAATAGCAAGTGAAGAGATACAGAGAAGCAAGTATTGCAATAAATTTTACGTGAAAGTAAATATTAAGATGTAGATTTACCAAGGAATCTTTCTATTTATTTGCCCTTATAATACAGTTCCTATTTACACGATGAAATTGGTTATTTACATGAGTACCAAATCTTCCTAAATCTGGTTAGTTAAAGCTCCAAAGAATCTGCTTAGAATTTAGTCAACATATAATATCAGATATCTAAGACATTCTCCTCAAAATAAATTAGGAAGTCTAACGTCTAAAAAATCTTTTGAATCATCATTAAATATGTTTGAAGTTTTTTGAAATGAAATACTTACTTTCATTGGCCTCGATTAAGAATAATGCATTGCATGATTACTGGAAACATCTATTGTAAGTTAGTAAGTTATTCTTAAGAAGTAATCTTCAAATCTGTGTATACTAAGTGTCAGTTATAAGTAGATGTTTTCGTCACTGACATTTGTCTAGGAAGTCAAGCGTTATATAAATCTAAGAAAGTCATCATTATAGTAATACACGGAAGTTTAATCAATGAATCTCACACATACCTTTCCACGAATTGAATAAAATACAATAATAAAAAAATTTTGAAATACAAAAACCTTTATCCCAAAGGAATTCCTTTCTTGATAACCTTAGGTAAACCCTTGATCCAGGACTTACCGGTCCTCTTATCAATGATGACAAATACTCTACCGGATTGCCTCATTCTTCCAGTCCTGCCTACTCTATGAACTAGATCTACTGATGTATTTGGTAAATCCATCAATATAACATTTTTTATGCCGATAAAGTTCATTCCTCTTGCTAGCAAGTCGGTAGTCACAAGAACTTTAATTTTGCTACCATCCAAATCCTCTTCGAGTAATTCGGCCGGTTTTAAGAATGGTTCAATTTTTGCCATCCTTTCACTTGCATTATCGCCCCCAGTAATTCCGATAATGTCTTCTTCCCTGTGACCAAACTTCTCTATTAATGTGTCCACAAGTGGTTGCACATCTCTCTTTTCGTTGACGAATACCAATATACGCTTGACCAAGCCAAGTTCTGTACCATCGTTATGAATAGCATACAACGCTTGGGCAAGACATCTAGTTTTTGAACCATTATACGGAGCTAATTGAGCGTCGATAACTTTGAGATTGATTTGCTTAGGAATTTTGTGCAAAGATGGCGTCACAATATTAATAATGGAAAATTCGTCCGGAAACATCTTACTAAGAGTTTTCTTGAATTCTTTTGGAATAGTGGCCGAGCAGAATATGAGATCCTTACATCTGGACAATTTACGAATAACAGATGTTGTATCCACTATCCACGACTTATCCATTAACGTATCGGCCTCATCAACAACACAATATTCCACAAAATTAAACAACTTGAACGGACGGTTTATATTATTCAACTTCGCAAGTCCTTGAACTTTAGCTGGTGTCGTGACAAGAACATCTATTCTTCTCTTGCCTGCCTCGAAAAGCTTTGTGTGTGCATCACCAGCACCCCACTTGACTACATTCAAGTTTAGGGATGATTGGTTTTCGGGTTGTGAAAAATAATCAGCGTATTCAGGATCTTTCATAATCTTCTTGTCGATCGCTTCCATTTCAAAATTAGTCCTGGATGCTCCATGAACGCATTCGTAGACTTGTTCCACTAATTCATGAGTTGGTAATAGAATCACAGATCTAATCACAGAAGCTTTCTTGGATTCCAAATAATCCTGTCTTGATTTGTTGAATAACCTTAAATCTTCTTCCTTCAACTTACTTAGTAATGGTGCCAAGTACGCCCAAGTTTTCCCTGACCCTGTTTCAGCAGCAATCGTGAAAATCTTCAATCTGTTCATCTCATTAGACTTTTTCAAATCCTGAAGGATCTCATTACCCGAAGGTTTTTTATCCTTGTTCTCAGTATTCACGTTACGAAGTCTAGGTTGATTAATCTTCCGAATAGCAGCAATTTGAACAGGTGATGGCTTTATTTCTAACTCCTCCTTGCTCTTGATATACGTGCTTTTCAAATTATACCCATATTTTATCTCCTCGATCATAGCAGCCCGAACACTCGGAAATATCCTAAGCGAATCGAACGATGTGATGTTCTTGATTGCATTATTGGCCATCTCTTTAAGCTTATTTTCAGGTTGGTCTAGCCCCGAGAAATTACCAAATGAAAACAACTTAGGTTGTGTTTTCGGTCTCTCAAGAGTATTCCCTGCCTTGGATTGGATCATTTGTCCAGATTTATATCCACCTTTCTTCTTGAAGCTTCTTGATCTCTTAGAATGACAACGAATAAACGACACAAATGGTCTATGCACCATTGCTTCACACATGACTTTTGAAGTAGGAATTACACATCCCAACTTCCATGTCATGTTGTTATTCCTTCAATTGATCATTGGTACTATACTAAAAAAAAAGGTATATAGAAAAATTTTCCAAATTTATAGTATTAGCGAAGACACTAAATTTTTTGGTGAGAGTATTGAAGTCGTGTGAACTTACCGAAAATGTCTTGAAAAATTTCAACAGTATTAAATCAACGATTATAGAATAAATTACCAGTAGCTGAACAGCATCTTATATCATGTTCAAATTGTCGGTAGATATGTTGGCTAGGGCTACGACCAGACAGTTACCAACTAGTATATCCAGATCCTTCAGTGGGTCGGCATACATGCTTGCCAAAGCTGCACCTAAGCTGAAAGACGGGAAGAAAAAGGCCAAGCAAGGGTTCAAAAATAAGGCCGACTCTAAGGCACCTAAGGCTAAGAAAGGAGGTATGACACATTTAAAGTTCAAGGATGCCATTCGTTCATTGAAATTTGAAAAATCAGCGACAGATTTTGCGAAGTTGAATATTCAAGACATATCTTACGATTCATTGCAGTCAACGACATCTACAGTCGTCAAATACGATGACCACACTGAGAATTGCTTGCAGGAATTAGGATCATTCAAAAAATACCAATACCACGAGTTGTTTAGCAAGCCAGTGTCGATGGTGTCAAACAATACATTGAGACTTGACGAACAATTTTTATCAATGATGGACAAGCCTAGCAAGGACAATAGGTTATGCTTGTTAGGGGAAAAGGGTATTGGTAAATCAGTGTTGCTCTCCCAAGCTAAAGCGTTAGCTTTATCCAAGCACAATAGAGAGGTTATTCTTTTACATTTGGACCACCCGGAAAAGATCGTAGAGGGTTCAAGTGATTATATATATAACAAAAGAATGGAAAAGTACCAACAGCCAATGTTCACTAAAAGATGGATCAAGAGGTTACGTGCTGCAAATGAAGAAATATTCAAGAAGTTGCCATTAACCAGAGATATCTCATTTACTGCTAAAAAGGTAGAGTACAACTTGAAGAAGGATGAAAACACCTTGTATGACTTTGTCTTGCATAACCACGATTTTGGTAAAGTTGCACCAACTTCGGCCTTCACCTTCTTAGTGGAAGAAATAATGGCACATTCGCAAACGGTCCCTGTTTTGGTTTCTGTTGACGATTTCAATTCCTTGACAAGCAACACCTTAACAAAATACCGTCACCCAAACTTTGACCCAATTCATTTTACGGAATTTGAAATGGGTAGCTTCATATTGAAGTTGGCAAGTGGTGAATTAAGTTTTGCTAAAGGTGGTGTCTTGTTGGCTGAATCCAAAGACGTCAGCCATGGGCTTACCTTACCTGTCGGACTAGGCATTCAAGAATATGATCCATATATGAAGCAATACCAATGTGACTTTGAAGTTGCTAATGCCTTATTGTCAAACGGCGGAATTGCTACTATGACTCTTGAAAGCTTAACCAAAGACCAATGTAGGGAATTATACAATTTCTGGGATGCCACTGGCGTTTTACGTGTCAGAGAGTATCCAAGTAATGACATACATAAAACTTCGGAGCAAGTTTCTGAAGAACAGGCGGCAAGAATTGCCGGGGAATACGTTGAAAAGGATGTGTACGACCCTGAAGAACAATTTGAAAAACTTGTTCAAAATAACTTCACTGTCTCTACAGGTAATCCAGGTCATTTAATCAAAACCACGACCATAGCGTACTAGTCGAGAAATATCCATAGTAACCGAGGTAACATATGTAAATAGAATAACAATACACAACTATCCAATTACATAATTTTTATTAAACGTTGAAAGAGATCTAAAATACAAGTATATAGAATAGAAATAATGATAATGACAGTAGGACAATGACAATAATAACACACTTTACAACTAAGTGAACAAAGTGTCTTCCTCTCTTAAATACTCACCAATATCACCTTGTCTAAATGCAACAATACCAGTTGGCTGTAACCCTCTTGCTTCATTGGTAGATTTGGAACTTACCCCAAACCCTAATGGCACATCGTTCATTGAATAAACTATAACACCTGCGTGTTCTGGGATATCATCAGACATTCTTCCGATATGAGCTTTTAATACATGGTTTCCGTATAAGAAAGGCATTTCCCCGTTGGTCTTGATCCAAACTTTGAACTTAGCATATTGTGATAAATACGGTAACGAAGTGATATGCAATCTGAATTTGCCTGTCTTTGTAAATTTACCGAAGCACGTACCAAGTGACATTAACTGGTGTCTTGATACCGATGTAGCGAAGTTTGCTAATTGTTCAGATACATAGTAGACTCTGTCTTTTTGCAAACGGAAAACATGAGGATTGGTAGGATTATCGATTAAAAACGAAATATTTCTTCCAATATAGTTGGCCAACTTCTCGAACACAACCTTTGTTTCTTCTTCTGTCAACGATCTCATTTCTGTATCTATCTGTTGTAAGTTTTTATATTAAGACTATGATTAAACAGATATAAATGTAGATTGACCTCAATAAATTTTTCAAATCACGTGCTCGCGATGGTAGGAAGCGATGAGGAATTTTTTCAAAACGATCTATTGGGCCCAATGATACTACTGTGATATTTTCAAAGGCTAATTTACAAATGTCTGAACCAATTGTAAATAAAGAAGACGTCAAGCCAACAGCAGTAGCACAAGTGTCTGAGATTCCAAATGATGAAGTGGATGAATCTGTTTATAAAAGGGGTCAAGCTGATAAATGGACTCGTGCCCGCAAAGGTGACAAAAGAGACGATGCCAACAAGAAATTCAAGAAGAACCCCCGGGAGAGGGAACACAAGGTCACGTAGGTATGTTTTTTACTAATTATTTAAGAAAGAGAGTGGAATATTAACAAATATAGTGAATTTTCTCCAAGAGTAGATGAAAATGGGAACCCATTGCCAAAATCGGAAAGAAAACCAAAGAAGAAGGTTGCCTGTATGATTGGATATTGCGGTGCTGGGTATAACGGTATGCAAATCCAAAATAATCCAGACGTGAAAACCATTGAAGGTGATTTATTTCAAGCTTTTGTTAAGGCAGGAGCTATATCCCCTGAGAATGCGGACGATTTGAAGAAGAACGGTTTCATGAGGGCCGCTAGAACCGATAAAGGGGTCCATGCTGCAGGTAATGTCATCTCTTGTAAATTAATCATTGAAGACAGTGATATTTTATCAAAGATCAATCAAGAATTGCCAGAACAAATCAGAGTTTGGGGTATCGAAAGAACGAATAAGTCTTTCGACTGTCGTAAAATGTGTTCTTCAAGAGTTTATGAATATTTACTTCCAACATATAGTTTCTTACCACCAAAGCCTAAGACCGTTTTATCTGAGTTAGTCAAGAAAGGTAAAATTGAAAACCCAGGAATCGTTCGTGATGACCCTGAAGGTACCGCGTGGTGGGATGAGACTTTGAAAGCGATTTTAGACGGCGGTATTTCTCAAGACGATATCAATAAAGCTCAGGCTATTTTGGAAGCCACTAACTCTACTGAAGGTGAAAATTCCGAAATCACCAAGGAACAAACTAAACTATACAATGAAAATGGCGAAATTACCGATACTGGAAGATTAATCAAGTCTATTAAGCTGATTGAGAATAAAAGAAGAAGATCTTACAAGGTTTCGGAAGAAAGATTAAACTTATTCCGTGAAGCTATGAAGCAATATGAAGGTTCTCATAATTTCCATAATTTTACATTAGGGAAGGCTTTTAAAGATCCATCCGCCAGAAGGTATATGAAATTGACTACAGTATCTGATCCATTTGTTATTGAAGGTACTGAGTGGGTTTCAATTAAAATCCATGGACAATCATTTATGTTGCATCAAATTAGAAAAATGATCGCCATGGCTGTTCTAGTTATTAGAACCGGTTGTCCAATTTCAAGAATCCAAGATTGTTTCGGCCCAACAAAGATAAACATCCCAAAAGCACCCGCTCTTGGTTTATTATTAGAAAACCCTGTCTATGAAGGGTACAATGGAATGTTGGAAAAATTTGGTTACAATAAAATCGAGTTTGATCAATACCAAGAGGAAATGGACAAATTTAAAATGAAATTTATTTACGACAAGATATACGGCGAAGAAGTTAAGGAAAATGTTTTCTATGGATTTTTCGGTTTCATTGATACTTTCAAAGGTAATATGGAATCTAAAGAGGGTAAGCATATATTCGACTTTTTGGGTGCGTTATTTGAGTCTGGTATTAATAAAGAAGGCAAACTCTTAGATGAAAACAAAGATGAACAAGACAGTGCACCAGCCAAGCCTCAGGACAATGTTGATTAGTTCTTAATTAGAATTTTCTATCTATAAATACACGATAAATAATTAAAAAGGTGTAGCAAATAAACCCTACAATGTTTTCGATATATATATATATTAATGATATATGAAATAATGATACTATGCAATTATAACGATATTCTATGATATCTAATATTGTTTTTTTTTTTGCTTTTCTTTTAAGTAAACACGGAGAACAAAATAGATGATAAAAATAAATTAAATCAAAGCCAGGTAGGAAGGTTGGTTTGTGGCGTTTGAGATTGATCATTAATACGACGAACTACTTTCGGTTTCGAATCATCCTGAGGTGAGTTGTTAAAACATTGGTTGTTATTCACGTTCGAATAATTCTCGGGCATTCTTCTTACCTTTGGTTTTTGTTGTTGATAGAGGGGGTTGAATTGTTGTTGCGGCGACTGGGAATTGTATGGTAACGACATTTGTTGTGGAGGAACTTTTTGTTGAGGTGGTGGTGTATTCTGCACATTTTGTGGTATGCTTCTTTGCGGTTGATTTATGTCCAGTTGTTCGTTATTATTATTATTGTTGTTAGCATTATTTTGTTGCTCATCGGTTATTTGAGACTGTTCCCTTTGCTTTTCTTGTTGGAATTTGTACAAAGTCCAATCGAAAACATAATCATATCGGTAGTTTTCACGCTTGAATAAATCTCTGAAAATCTTTCTCAAATAGGGATAATCGGGTTTGTCGTCAAATCTTAACGTCTTGATATAGTTCATGTAATCCAAAAATTCCTTTGGTAAACCCTTGGTCAAGATATCGTTAGGGGTGGTCATCTTCTTCTCCATGATTCTGTCGTATTTCTGTCTCTTGGTGGCAGCTTTCAATCCTTGCCATGGTAACGAACCCCTGCAGAAGTAAATTAACACGTATCCCAAACTTTCCAAATCATCTCTTCTCAGCTGTTCAATTCCTAAATGCGTGTTGACCGATGCATACCGGGCAGTCCCCGTCAAGTTTTTGTTCTCCCTGTAAGGTATGTGCAAGTGCGTTCTTGGGTCTCTGTATTTCTTTGCCAACCCAAAATCAATAACGTTCACTTGGGAACCCCTTCTCCCTATACCCATCAAGAAGTTGTCAGGCTTGATATCTCTATGGATGAAACACCGAGCGTGGATGTACTCAATCCGACAGATGAGCTGGTCCGCCAACAACAACACCGTCTTGTACGTAAACTTGCGGTTGCAGTAGTTGAACAAGTCCTCCAACGATGGCCCCAATAAATCAATCACCATGGCGTTGTAGTCGCACTCAGTCCCGTACCATCTCACAAACGGAATTCCTACCCCTCCGCTCAACGCCTTATACACCTTGGCTTCATATTCTAATTGTGGATGTTTGGCCTTGGTGTTCTCTAACTTTATAGCAACCTCCTCCCCCGATATAATATTCGTCCCCAAGTAGATATCTCCAAACGACCCTGATCCAATCTTCCTTCCGATCCTATATTTCTTGCCAACTCTTAAGTCCATTCTCTAATGATGTGACCTGTAACACTACTAATAATCTCTCGTCAAAATATCAAAAAACCGTATATAATATATATCAGCCTTGGTACTGTAAATCAAATATAACTTCGGCTACTCTGATGTCCGCCTATATATCTTATAATATACCGATTTCAGATATATTAACTAGTTGTTCCTATCCTTAACCGCTACAATCTACAAAACAAGAAGAATTTGATTTAAAATGAGGTTAGTCCAGAAAGTGTCACAAAGTTGCCTCGTCAGAAAATTTATTCAGCAAGGTTACACAAAGCCCCATAAATAGCTGGTACTGATTACGATGGTAGAATAGAATATTAATTATTAGATAAAACAACAGTATATATACGGCAGACGTTGGGAATCAGGTCCACAACCGTGATGACGCAGTAAAAAATTATATAAAAGATAATAAATATGAGCAATTGACAGCTAAAGCACTCTTACTTTGCAGCAGATGACTTCTTGAACTTGCCCAAAAATCTCTTGAAGAAGTCGTTCTTCTTGACTTCTTTTTCGACCTTGCTGGAAGTGTTAGCAACATCGGCCTTGGCAGATTCACCTTGGGAGGCCAATTCTTGCTTGGTTGGTTGAGCAGCAGAGGAGTCTGCAACTTCCTGTTGTGCGACTTCTTGTTCTGCGGCTTGTGGTTGTTCAGCAGCAGTAGAGTCGGCACCGGTAGCGACAGGTTCAGAGTCCAATTGGCCAGCGGTGGCCTGTTCGGTGGTTTGTTCACCACTGGAGACCGCATTGTCCTTAGGAGCAGTCTCTTGGACTGGTTCGCTGGCAATTCCGTTGTCGAGCTGAGTTTCAGCACCACCAACTTGGGTGTTGGTGTTTTCTTCAGCTGGGGCAGCAGATTCAGTAACTGGAGCAGCAACGGCTTCTTGGGCTTCGGTAGGAGCACTGGTGGCAGCTTGTTCGCCAGCAGGTTCAGCGTCCCTGTAGAGCTCTTGAGGAGCTTCAGTTTCTTGGACTTGGTCGACAGCAGCGGATTCTGAACCTACGGCCTGGGTAGTTTCAGCTGGGGCTTGAGCAGCATCAGTTGGTGCTTGTTCAGCATCACCGGCAGCAGCAGCAGGTTGGTCCTTGGCCTCCAATGGCTCGTCGGCTTGACCAGACGCGGTCTTTTCCGTGGTAGCATCTTCGGCCTGTTTAGTACCGGTTTCCTCGTTTTTCACGTCCTTGCCATACGAATCGTTGATGAAAATTCTAGATGTTCTTCTTAATTTGTCTTTAATACCCATTGTAGCTTATAGTTTCCTTGGTGTTTTGTAGTGTTTTTTCTAAATAGATAAAACTTCAATTATATATATGGATATTTTTTTTTTGGGCACCGGCCTGGCGAATATAATGACCACAGCCAATCAATTTACTATGCATATTCTTCTAGAATTTTATTATTTATCGTTCTCCAAGAAATTACGGAATCCCTGCCAAAACATCCGGTCCGCAGGCCACACTGGCATACCACTTTTTTTTTAGCTTCATCGTACGAGCCTTACTCTACAACTTCCCATTATGTCCCTGTATAATTTTGGGAATACGCCAAATTCAAACGCACAATTGCGCATCTTTTGTTGACCGCCTACAAGCTTACATGGCAACTATACAGCAGTATCCTGTGGCTTTCAGTTGCCGGCAAACACATTTGGAAAGTTTATCTGTATTTCCTTTATTTACGTTGGAACGGCTGAAATGTCAAGTCACGTTCGCATTATGAACGAAAATTTTTATGTCCTTTATTGCAGATGCTATTATGGCTATTATATTATTGACCATTCTATCCACCCAGATATATGCATACACGGTAGTATGATGTTTAATGGGAATAATATTATCAAATGCTGTCTACTAGAAACGCATTGGGCATATCTTAATACCCTAGCAGGCGGGCTCATGCGTCAACCTGCCAATGCTACCCGTTTTTTAAAGGCATTCCACAGTGGGACTGCCAGAGCCGCGGCCCTTGTAGGCGACGCAATTGTCGTATATACCAGAAGTAGGCTTGTGTCCAACGTACGGGTACCAGCGTCGAACAATAGAAGCGCGATGTATTGAGATCGAGTAGACAGACGAATACTTGAGAAACGGCTTGTGCAGGCTGGGTTTACTCGAGTATAGACCATTGTAGAGCCAGCTGTAACAATATTGCCGTACTTTTGTTTTGGTTAACGGCTGAAAAGTACATCGTTAACAGGCTGCCGGAGTAAGGGAAGGGCCATGGGCAGGCACCGTAGGTCGACCATAGTTGTCGAAGGAGCACAAAAGAAACCACATGGTCACTACTTATGGAAAGTCAGTCCCGGCAGGCAGGAGAGGAGAGTTCTGGCTTAGCAATTGGCACATTTAAGGTTGGTGAATTGCATTTGGGTTGACGTGCTGTGGGACCCTATCTGGCTCCCACATGAGGAATAGCCAGCACCTGGGAACCCTTAGGTACGCGAATTTGGAATCCGGAATCCGAGTATCTATTTTCGGTACACCCTCGCTAGGTGTTCTTATCTGTTGGAGACGTAGTCCGTTCAAAACTGCCTGGGACGAGTGTAGCAGTACGAAGTCCACCTAGCCTGGCGGTGTGACAATGTAGAGGCATGCGGATAAAATCGTTGACGACCGCTCTCGTACGTCGATAACTGTTTCGAAAAAAACCTAATTGACGAGGCCACATCACTCTGCTGGACTTGTCGACTTCGTCTGATATCTTGCTCTAGGCCACGAGTCTACAATGGACCCACTGGCACGTATTATATTCTGTATAGCTCATGGCTAACTGCAAAAAAACGAAAATTGGCCAAACAAGTAGTGTCTTTACCATACCAAAACATACCTGTGTTGTATGCAGTACTTTGAATTATATCATAAACAAACCACAATTGGTATACAGATCAAGTACATACATATATATTCAGCACAGGGGAGCCATTATCATGACCGCATCATCCAGCCAGCTCAAGCGGATAGAGACGCGAATAGAGAGTCTCTCAGAGACACTAAGCACGTCAAACCCACGGAAGCCTCTTGCAAAATTCCAATTGAATACATTTGAGAATGGCAGAGTATCCAAAAATCATAATGGCAAGGGCAAGCCATACAAGGGCACGAATATCCCGCTCAAACTGCCAACCAAGCGAAAGATGCATTCTCCGATGCAGATGCTACAAGATGAGCAGATAGACAATAAGTTATCCTTATCGAAGTTGCCAACATCAGGCAAGAAAATGGCGTTGCAAGACTTTGAAATCGGAAAGGTGCTTGGGAAAGGTAAGCTAGGTAAGGTTTATTGCGTCAGACATAAGGAGTCGGGGTACGTGGCAGCATTAAAGGTTATGGCGAAGAAAGACCTTATAGAATTGAAGCTCGAGAAGAACTTCCGTCGAGAAATCGAAATCCAGTCAAATTTGATTCATCCAAAAATATCTAGGCTATACGGATTTTTCTACGATCATAAAAACGTGTATTTGATATTGGAGTATTCCATTCATGGAGAATTATACCAGCACCTAAAGGTGCAACGGAGATTTAATGATATAACGGCGTCGCATTATATATATCAGGTAGCAACAGCACTAAACTACTTGCATTCGAAACACATAATTCATAGAGACATTAAACCGGAAAACATCTTGTTGTCCACCGATAATTGCATAAAATTGAGTGATTTTGGCTGGTCAGTAAAGAACTCGCCTAACTCCTCGACGAAGCGTTTGACTATCTGCGGTACGCTAGATTACCTACCACCAGAAATGATTGAGTCTAACGAGCATGATTCGTCTGTCGATATATGGTCACTAGGGATCCTTTGCTACGAGTTCCTTGTAGGAAAGCCGCCATTTGAAGAGATCGACAAGAATTCAACATACAAAAGAATTGCCAAAGTAGACTTACGCATACCCAGCTTCATAAATAGCGATGCGACTGATCTAATCTTAAAATTGCTACAAAAGAACCCAAAAAAAAGAATGTCTCTTGCTGAAGTTATGAATCATCCATGGATCTTAAATAATAAGCAGTATTGGCCCAACGATAATTAATTCAACCATTTTGCATAATCAAACTAAATCTCACAAAATTCATCTTGATAGGAGTTTGTTGTTTGTTCTACGAGAAATAATATCTCTTGATCAAAGTATCGCACAGATACAATATATGTAGCTACAATATTTGCATTTAATCTTATAGTTAATATATAAGTAATATACAGTTATAAATTCAAGTTTGTTGTGATTGTTGCAGTGATTGTTGTTGTTGCTGTGGTGATTGTTGTTGTTGCTGCTGTTGGGCTCTTGCTTGACGCTGCTTCATAAGTAGCATCTGCTGTTGTTGCAATTTCATAACTTGTTGCTGGAACAATTGTTGTTGCATTGTATTATATTGTGATGTGAGCAAAATTGCCTTCAGCGGCGCTCTAACCAGATAAATCTCACCTGTTATAGATGAGATATTTTGAGTAATGGAATCGCCATTGCCAACACCAGGATCCACATTTACGAGTGCACATCTTCCCTGCAATCCTCCCATCGATCCAGAAATGGCTTGGTTTGCTAATGTCAGGTCATTTGCCGAATTGTTTGCAGCATTGTTGTTAGCACTGTTATTTCCGTTGCTGATTAATGCGTTTGCATAAGCTTCTCTCATATACAAGAATCTATGACGATTTCTAGTAGGCAACATGACTTTTCTTTCAAGCGGAATAGGATAGTTTTTGGAAACACCTTCCAACACAAGATGGGTCTCCTCATCTGGATCTAGAACTCTATTATACATTCCCTTGGAAATATCTTCGTCATTTTCATCGGCTCCATTGAAAGCCGCATTTTCACGTCTTTGAACTGCTAATGCGTTATTAGCAGCCAATTTAGCCTGGTTCCGCTTTTGATACTGTTGTAACAAAACATCATAAGGAGCACTTCTCCCTAGCACGGCTCTCTTGGCTCCCATAGAATGGGTTTTGCAAGTTAACGACCTTGCACAGTACCCACCTGATGGTAACGGCACCCCACATTGCTTTTCCACATCAACTGGTCCTTTGGGTTTAGCTTGACTCTTTGGCTTAGGTTGTTTCTTCTTTTTTGCTATTCCATTACCAGTACCTGCTGATGATGGATTCGATGACCCATTCGCTGCTGCGGCGGCGGCGGCAGCGGCTGCATTGGCTGCCTCCTTCTCCTTCTGGGTTTGAGACTTCTTGTACTTCTTTTTTGGTTTCCCGACCCCATTAGTAGAAGCTGGAGTACTTGATACCGGGGTTGTATTCCTTGATGAATCCACTGATGATGGCTCAACGTCCAACAAAGGATTGTTTCCACCTCTCGCTCTTTTGCGCTTATTTGTCGTACTGTTGTATGTGCTCGAAGTGGAATCCTCATCTTGTTGTTGTCTTTTTTGCTTCATCTCTTGACACTTTGAGTAATGACTATGCCAGCTTTGTTCTCCGATTGGTCTATCACACGAATTGCAAACTTTATATTTAATCACCTGCGATAAATACGAACTATCAGGAAATGATTTGTTGATTAGACTGGAAGGTGTAATATTCTCGCTGTCAGGATTTGGATGTGTATCTACCTTCCTATCTAAATAAACTCCGAAGTCTTTCCAAACAATTGATTTCTTATTTGATTCGTTATTATTAAGTGAATGTAAACTAGCTAAAGATATGGCCTGTTGGGACTTTCTAGTAGACATTCTCTTTTCATGAAGAGGTAGTTATGTTCAGGGTTTTTCCTTTCCAAAACGTAAAATTCCTCAAATTTCTAGATAAAAGGGGCTCCAATATTCGTACACTGGTTCAGCGTTGGTCCTAATACGTATTATTGGTTTATCTATAGGAAAGATGATATACGACTGATCAAACTGTCCAAGCGCTTTTTAACCTTTTCATGATAGCGTTGATAACAGTTACACAAAAATCAAAAAATCGTTTACATAAACTATAGAACAACTAAGCATATATATATATATATCTACTAAGAATCCAATACTTGTAGTTTCCGTCCTCTCTTGGAGATGGTTAGTAAGGGGTTTGTCTGGAAATTAGCCCTCTGGTTAGTTAAATTTTTATGGTGCTTTTTGAAATGCCTGAAATAGCTTAACAAAGGATTTGACTTCATTTTCCAGCAGCCAACTTCAATTATTTCAAAGCAGGCAGGACAAGCAAGGCCCTCAGTAGCACGAGGTTTGTGTTGATTCCTTTTTTTTAATAAGCTACCATTGGTATCTTCAGGGCTTTCGGAGGGAGTGGTGTCGCTATCGTCGTTTGTATTTTTCGTTATTAGGTAGTTTCCGTGATAGATACCCTCCGGGGTTAAATAGTTATTGGAGAAGATACCGTGCTCTAATGTTAGGTGGGATAAATAACTAGAGTTCTTGAAGGGCAAGAATTTCACTTTTTCACAATAGGCACACATTCCACATTTACTTTCATTAATCAATTCGCCATGGTCGTTGACTTCAAACCTATAGTACTGTGGCTCGTACGGATTATTTGTATCATAGATGGAACTCTTCTTGTAGACGATGTTAGTTATTGTGTCGTATAACTCACTGATGTCTCTGGTATATTTGACCCTCTGCCATAAAGTGGAAATTGGAGAGGGTTGCATTATTTCAGAGTCTGATTTTATTAGTGAGATTAACTTGGCATCGACTACCTGTGAATAATTAGAATTAACAGCATTATTTGTCATTTCTTTATTCATTATGGGTACTCCAATAATATTACCCGAATATCCATGGTAATCTATCATCATTGATAAGCATTGGATACTGGACTCCATAATGGTTAATTTGACGGAATTCTTGCCCGTGTATGTAAAGCAACTTGGGACCGTTTTTGGCTTTACATCAGCTCCTTTTCTGCCTCTTTTAACTAATCTGGTCGTTTCTGCTGGTGACGATTCTCTCAAATCTTCCATGCTGAAAGGCTCCATTTGAGTTTTCATGTAGACGTATTCTTTTTCTTTTATGCCATCGTCCACGTCAAGATGGGGTTCTTCAGCCACACTCAACAAATCATTCTGTTCTTGATCATAATAAAACTCTTCGACGCTATTCATGTTATCATTCTCCGTAGTAGGTTCAGTACTACTAGCTAGCTTATGATTATCTACGCTCCAAATCGTAGATGAACTGCCAAAACTATTTTCGTACATATCATCCGAACCAAAAACCGAATTTGTATATTCATAAATTGTATCTTTCTTGCTGAAACTTATTTCCCTCTCTCTCTCCTTGATTTCCTCTGGTTGCCTTTCATATTTAGATATGCCATCAAATATGTGTTGATCAGAATTGTCGGTCATAGTTGGCTGCGAAATTTCTTTTGCTACATACACCGAAGGTAACGTACTACTATCAAGAACAGGAATTTGCCCTCCGAAAGTTGCAACATCAAAAATATCTCCTGGATAGCCATGTCCAAATGTAGTACTCTTGCTGTCTGTTTCCTTGTAACTTTCTAATTCCACGTTATTATTTGGCGTTTCAAGCTTTGGTGAGCTTCCAAAATTCAAATTTGAAATTTTAGAAAGTTCAATAGCCGATGTAAAATTCTTTGTACCAGAATCAACCGTGTTCATGTGTTCCCTTGGCTTTTGAATAACATTATTGACCATCATTAACTTGTTGGGTACATAATTGTATTGTTCCATATTTTTTAAATTCTTCAATAATTTGCAAAACTTATTAAAATTATTAAATTTTGACTTAACAAGGTATTAATATAACCTCAAACAGAATAAAGGGAAAACAGAGATAGGTTTCCATTCTTTATACTAATTCATTTCGAAACCCTTTTTCTTAGTATGCTGTATTGCAACAACATTTACAAAAAATTGTTGATTACCTACTAGTACACTGCGACTTCGTATCACTCTACAGTCGTTAGAAAAAGTATATTAAGCATAAGAATCTACAAGTGTTCTGCTTAAGCCTTCGCCTAACAGCTTTGCAAGTTTCCAAAAGCTAAGAAGTCGAAGAATCTCCGTGTCCCACTGATATCATCAATCGTGTATATAAAATATTTTCATCGCAGCCAATTTTTTTTTTTTCACTTCAGTTTCTTACTAGTTCTCTCTGCTGTTTGTAGAATCATATACAGTTAGATTAACAAAGCAATATGTCCTTGAATATCATTTTGCTTAGCATATGCTGTGTCATATATTTAATATCGGGAGGGAGATGGTCATTAGTATTGGCTGGTTGTACTTGTTTTTATATGTATGGGAAGATACAACAGAGTTCTCCAGAATTATCTAAAAAGTCCCTAGGTGAAGCGGAAACTGTAAATGCATCCCCCATATATGCAGTTGATTTCACTTCAACCTCATTTACTCCAACAACTAAAACTAATATTCCAACGGTCAAATCGGGAGGTGCCAGACCTAAATCAGTTTCAGCCTTGAGGACCCGGGCTAAAAGATCCCCTAAAGTGATCAAGGCTTCTAAACCGATAACAAGCATCGATGAACCAACTTTGACAAAGTCTGCCGTCAATTTACTTGACTCTCAAATATATATTTTTTATACTACGTTGACTGGATCATCCCAAAGAGTTGCCAAATCATTGTTGGGCAAATTAGAGAACTTGCCAAACTTAACAAATAAACCAAAAATGCTCAGTCTTGATGATGATGTTGATGATCTTGAAGAATACTTCTTGAGAACCCCAGAGACTGAGAAGAACAAGAGTATTTACTTGTTAGTTTTACCGTCATATGAAACGGATTCGCCAATCGACTATTTCTTAGAACATCTTAAAGAAACTTACCAAGATTTCAGAGTTGATAAATATCCAATGAGATCGCTTCTTGGTTTTGCTGTTTTAGGATTAGGTGATTCTGAATCATGGGCGGATAAATTCTGTTATCAAGCAAAATTAGCTGACAGATGGATGGGTAAGTTGGGTGGTAGAAGGTTATATCCAGTCGGAGAAGTTTGTATGAAATATGACGGTGAACCTAAGGCAAATAGTTGGATTCAGAGTTTTGCTTCCTTATTAGCAGATGAGGAACCATTTTATATTGATGGAAATGACGAAATTGATGATAGTGATTACGAAAGTGGATCAAATGAAGATGATGAGGATGCTAGTACCCTAGTCGATGTTGAAGATATGGGTGACATTATTAAAAAGCAAGGCACAAAAGCATTATCTGGTAAGCCAGAAGTGAAAGAGATGGTCGCCCAAGACTCGCCTACATTTAAATCATTAACAAAGCAAGGTTATACGATTGTTGGTTCACATTCTGGTGTTAAGATATGTAGATGGACTAAAAGTGCCTTGCGTGGAAGAGGATCGTGCTATAAATTTGCATTTTACGGTATAAGGTCACATTTATGTATGGAAACCACTCCATCATTGGCATGCTCCAATAAGTGTGTTTTCTGCTGGCGTCATGGAACTAACCCGGTCGCTAAACTGAATTGGCGTTGGGAGTTAGATCCACCAGAAAAGGTTATGGAAGGCGCTTTGCAAGGTCATTACCAGAAAATTAAACAAATGAGAGGTGTTCCAGGTATTCAAATGGATAGATTTGAAGAGGCATTTAAAGTCAAACATTGTGCATTATCATTAGTTGGTGAGCCAATTTTTTATCCATATATTAATGAGTTTGTTCAAATGTTGCACGATGAACACATATCATCATTCTTGGTGTGTAACGCTCAACATCCGGACCAATTAGCCAGATTAAGCAGAGTTACCCAATTATACGTTAGTATAGATGCACCTACTAAAACAGATTTGAAAAAAGTTGACCGTCCGTTAAACAGCGATTTCTGGGATAGACTAATGGCATGTTTGGATATTTTACGTACTACTCAATCTCACCAACGTACTGTTTTCAGATTAACATTGGTTAAAGGGTTTAACATGAATGATACCGCCAGTTATGCTGATATGGTTGTTAGAGCCCAGCCTTCGCAAATTGAAATTAAAGGTGCTACGTTCTGTGGTTCATCTAATAGTAATGGTAATCCATTAACCATGCAAAATATTCCATTCTACGAAGAATGTAAAGAATTCGTGAGAAGCTTATCGCATGATTTAAAATCTAGAGGATATGAGTACGAAATTGCTGCAGAACATGCTCATTCATGTTGTATCTTGATGGCACATAAGAGATTCTTTATCAATCATAAGTGGCATACTCATATTGATTACCCAAAGTTTTTCCAATTGTTGGAAAGTGGTGAAGACTTTGAAGATATTGATTATATCAAGGAAACTCCTGAATGGGCTTATTGGGGTTCTGAAGAAGCTGGTTTCAACCCTGTAGATACCAGGTTCGATAGAAAAGCTGAAAAATTGAAGAAGAAAGCAGAAAGAGAAGAACAAGCAAAAAAGGTATTAGAGCAACAAAAAGTTCAATAACCTTTGTGATTATCAGATATATATACCTAGTAAGCCTAACTACTTTGTGAATAATATATATACAAATAGTAATAGGCAATTGAATTTTACGAAAAACATAATTTTTCCGTGTAGTTACTTATCCGAGCGATAAATGAAAACAGTGTATTTTCGGCCAACTTTTGCCAAAAGATAAATATATCAGAATATATAGACCAATGTCAGGTAGCATATCTAAAGGAGCCAAGAGGATTGCCTTTATTCACCCTGACCTTGGAATTGGAGGTGCAGAGAGATTAGTTGTTGATGCAGCTGTTGGATTGCAAGATCTTGAGAATGATGTTACAATCTATACATCTCATTGCGATAGAAAGCATTGCTTCGAGGAAGTCAGTAGCAATGTATTGAAAGTTAAAGTATACGGGGATTTCTTTCCTACTAACGTTTTAAAGAAATTCCATATCCTATTTGCTATAATAAGACAATTTTACTTGGTATTGAAGCTTATTTTTACTGGGGAAATCCAGGAGTATGATTATTTCATAGTTGACCAGTTATCGTTTTGCATCCCATTATTATGTTATTTCAGTAATGAAAACTGTAAGGTTTTATTTTATTGCCATTTTCCAGATCAGCTTTTGGCGTTAAAGGGCGGCTTTCTCAAAAAGTGCTACAGATTACCATTTGATACTATTGAAGAATGGACCACTGGTTTGAGTGATAGGGTAGTAGTCAATTCTAATTTCACGAAGGGAGTTTTCCATAAGACGTTTACTGGCTTAAGAAGTGTGGAACCGGGTGTGATTTATCCATGCGTAGATATTTCATCTATAGCTGATAATGAAGAAGATAAAGACATGGACAAGGAGCTTGATGAATTTTTCGGAGGTGGAAAATATTTCCTTTCAATAAATAGATTTGAAAGGAAAAAGAATATTGATTTGGCTATAAAATCATTTGCTAAGTTCAGAGAACAATTACCAAATGATATCTCTGAAAATAATAGGTTGAAACCAAGATTAGTGGTGACAGGCGGGTTCGACCCACGAGTAATTGAGAATGTTGAGTATCTACAAGAATTAAATAAGTTGACTGAGCTGTTGGGATTGAAATGCTTTACAATTCGTGGTAAGTTAATGATTTTGCCACCGGCCACAGATGTATTATTTTTACCTTCTATTAAATCATCCTTAAAGAAGGCATTGATTAAAAGAACTGAGTTATTATTATATACGCCATCGTTTGAGCATTTTGGAATTGTGCCTGTGGAGAGTATGTTATTCAAAACACCGGTGTTATCTGTAAATAATGGAGGTCCTTTGGAATCTATAGTTCACTTCGATAATGTGAACCTGGATTCAGCT
This sequence comes from Debaryomyces maramus, assembly GCA_030583545.1. NCBI lineage: Eukaryota > Fungi > Ascomycota > Pichiomycetes > Serinales > Debaryomycetaceae > Debaryomyces > Debaryomyces maramus. The sequence goes on from JAJMIL010000004.1 coordinate 1,091,484, forward strand.
ACAGGCTTTTCGGAAGAGCCAAATGAAGTTTTGTGGTCCAAAATTATGTATTCATACTACTGTGAATTAGATGAACCAACGAAAAAGAAACTAGGGGAAAATGGTTTACAACGAGTTTACGACATATTCCTGAGGCAGCAAATGAGTGAAGCTTTCATGCAAAATCTTATCGAAAGCAACTCCATTGATGATGATAAGGGTCTTGTATTTGCTGTTATAAAATTATGGAAGTTTGAGTTACTATTTGTTATAATTAGTTACTGGTTGTTGAAAATTTATAAATAGAGTAATTTCCTGGATATATAGTATATAATTATTTAAACATTTCCTTTATGGATTTCCAAATATGCACTTTCTCTGGTTCTCTTTCCCTAATTGTTTCGCCGCCAGTAGCACCGCTAGACCCCCCACCAGAGCTATCAAACAATCCAAAGAGGCTTTCACCTTTGTAATTCTTTACAGAGGGCTTTCTATTTTTGGCGGCCTCTTCATTCTCGAACCATTTTATAACTTGAGCTTCTAATGTCGATATAGTTCTATCAAACAGTTTTCGTATTTCCAATTCTGGGTTCAATTTGAATTTATGAATACTCGACGAAGGACATTGCAAATTATAATCTCTTATTGAATTATTTAATAGTTTGACTTTTTCTACAACATATGGAAGCTGGCGTAAATGGAAGTCATTATTGTAGTAGTTTGATGGGCTTTCTTTGATTTGTTCAACTTTAGCTAGGACAGACGCCATAGAGGACTCATCGGGTTTTAAACCAGTGTGGACTACTTTGAACCACTCCTTATCCATACTTTCCCGAAAAACTTCAACTTGCCGATCTATACTTTGCTGAGTCTCAATCCAAGGTGGTAGTATTTCTTGTTTGTTTAATATCTGATTCATAAAATAATTAGAATCGGTACAATTTTTCAAATGCTCTTCACTTAATGGTTTCCCCCTAACATTAACCATTTCTTCATTTTCTTTAAATTTCCCGGTATTTTGATCTATGCTGGCGTTGATCTTGGCATCAGCAAAAGTAGTTACCATTCCAAGTGTTGTATGGGGTGATGCGGAATTCATGAACATAGACGGCCCAAGAAGTCTTTCTTTGTACAACTCCTTGAAATTATCCCCCAGATCCTTTCTGGGGTCCTTGCCTATCTTATAATCTAAACTCTTTTCTTTTGCATTCTCGATCCGATCGTGAAAGCTCATTGGAGGTGAAATGACTCTATTCTGATATTTCATGGGTGGTGGCTTCAGATCAAGTAGCATTCTCAAATTAGCATCGTGCACCGATTCCGTGCCATCCCAGGGTATTTCCGTGTTTGCAATGCTTTGCGCATGTTTATTCCCACGGAGCAACGGTTCACTCTTCAAAAGTGACAACTCTTTCTGGTATTTCGTTTTAAACTGTCTGTCCGGATCAGAATACTTGCTGTACATTTCTTTCAATTTTGGATCCTTCTCGATCATAGATGGTGATGTTTCGGAGAGTTTGCTCTCTAGTATCTGTGTAAACCTTTGAACTAATGCCGAATTTTCATCATTGTTCTGCGGATCTGCGTCATTTTCTTCCGGAGTTGGCTTATTGCCCTCTTTACTACTGTATCCACGTACCCATATGCGGAAGCTGTACGTCTTCAACTGCCTTTTTGCAAGCATCACCGTTATAGTAGAGAAGGTGTAGATTCAATAGCCACTGGAATTTCATATAGCTGCAATCACGTGATCCATATCTATTTTGTCATCGGCACCAACGGTACGATATCTAGCATGGTTTGGGGGTTCTTGCCAACTCGAGCTGTTGATCTGAACGGGGGGCTGCCTCTCGTACTGTTACCCCATCCTACAACTTCGCCTACGCGATTATACATGAAAAATGTTTATCGATGATCTTGTGTGTTCCAGATCAACGTTTCTCTTAGCCTGGATGACTTCCCCATATTTGGTGCTACACTAAAATTTGCCCATTCTTAATAATATACCCAATTATATTTCTATAAGCCTATTAACCCTCTATAAACATGTACCAGATACACGTTAGAATTGAACGGTTTGGGGGGACGGTCTCTGTGTAGTAGTCCAGCCACTTGCAGTGCTAAACTCCATTTGGTAATTTACTTGACGTCGTCATCCCAAACCTTACCAGCAGGTCAAATTCATCATCTCCCACTCTCATGAATAACCTTATAGGGCGTAAAATATCATAACTCCACATCCAAACACGATCAACATCAAAAATAGTAATTTGCACACAAACCCCATCACGTATTCTCTCTTTCCCCCGGCTGTAATAATCATCTGTTTTTCCAAGTCTACGTCGTCCATGAGCTTGATCTTTCCCTTGTACCCCTCAGGGTCATGGTTGGGGGAGGTTTTGTCGTTTTCAATTAAGGAATTCAAGTAATCGTCGTTGGTAGACTCTGTCGACGCTACTGACGATATAGATGCTGAATGGTTTCTCTTGGGGTCGCTTACAACGGGAAGAGTATGACTCGAGGACCTAGCTCTAGTTATCGATGGTATGGTAGCAGCTGCGGTATTTTCCTCTATTGGTGTAAATTGCACTGAGGGCACTCTATTGGGTGCGAATGGTCTCTTTTGGTGAGTTTCTTTCATTTTTGGCTCAATCTTATCCTCGTCTCTATTGCTGTACAGCTCTGGTATCAGAGAATCGTACAACTTATATATATATACTATTTTCTAAAAATAATTGGACGTTTGATCCCCCTCGAGTGGCATTCTTGGTTACGTAGCCCGCGCCTTACTTACTGAGAGCTTCCATGTACGGAAGAGCGTAAGGCTGTTCTACCGTGGCCAATCTCGGTTATCTAGGAGGTGGCTGTACTTCATGCTCGAAACAAATGCTTAGACGGACAGGATTTGTTTACGTCTCGTCTGTATACAGATGAGCATGGTGTCAATTTGCTAGATGATTAGACTCTATTGTACATGTAGCGAAGCAATACATGGGGGAAGACACTATGTTTATGTAGGTGCAGCTTGCGAGGACGCGATTCACACGGATGTTGCTCTTCGAGCTGGCACACCGATTCAGTTGGTGATGTGAGATACGAGCAGAGATGGACAGGCGTCATATGGCCCGTGGACGAATGCGGAGGGAATATGGAGCTAGAACATTCTAAAGAAGCTGCAGACGCACAGGGGAAATAAGCTCCAGGCAGCAGGATTAGCTAGCACAAACCATATTGATGCTGTCAAATGAAAATATTCGTAGGCTTCGAGCACCAGGTATGGCTGTGATTTGGTTTGTGAGCCTTAGCAGTGGGTTGCAGCAACCTGGAGGAATGGCCCATGGTCGTTTCGTGCAAAATCAGGGCAAGTCGCCTCGGGGCCAAATGGAGAGGGTTTTGTGTAACTTTCACCGAATTTTATCACCAAAGTAAACTGATTTCGTGTTGATTGGATGCTATATATTGGTACTTCGTATAACAGAATAGTATATATATAAATTAATTCGATGTGGTTATTCGACTGGTGTATGTACAGTAATGGATGATTGAGTGAGACTTTGATGGAAACATGTACTAACAGGGAATACAGTTCAAGATGTTTTAGCATCTTTAGGGTTATGGAACAAGCATGCCAAATTATTGTTTTTAGGGTTAGATAACGCAGGTAAGACCACCTTATTGCATATGTTGAAGAACGATAGATTGGCCACTTTGCAGCCAACGTTGCATCCAACGTCAGAAGAATTGGCCATTGGTTCTGTCAGATTCACCACCTTCGATTTGGGTGGACATCAACAGGCCCGTCGTTTGTGGAAGGATTACTTCCCAGAAGTCAACGGGATTGTGTTCTTAGTTGATGCTGCTGATCCAGAGAGATTTGCTGAGTCTAAGGCCGAATTAGAGTCGTTGTTCAGGATCGAGGAGTTGGCAAGTGTTCCATTCTTGATTTTAGGTAACAAGATCGATGCCTCGTCGGCCGTCGGTGAGATGGAATTGAAGTCTGCATTAGGTTTATACAACACTACTGGTAAGGACACCGGTAAGTTGCCTGAAGGCCAAAGACCAATCGAAGTTTTCATGGTTTCGGTCGTTATGAGAATGGGTTACGGTGACGGATTTAAGTGGTTATCGCAATACATTTAAACCGCCCTAGTACCAGGACGCTTCTCGCTTATCTATTCTAATATATTTAACGTATTCTTCCTTGCCTGTAGCCGGAGTTGAACCAGCTTGTAGCTTGGTGTATTATAAGGGTGGGCACATATTATGTCACGTGACTACCGCATCCCATCGATTTTTTTCTTCCTTAATCAGAGTGATTTTGCTTACTATTACCAAGCAAACTAGTTAATAGTATACTATATATATTCTAGTTAATAAGGTATGAGTGAGTTTATACCAAACAAAGGGTCCTTGCACCCGGAGCCTAAGAAATGGAAGATCCCCAAGGGACCAAAGCCAATTCTGCATAAAAATAAGAATACCATTGGTTTGGGTAGGTCGATTGCAAACCAGAAAAGACAAGAAAATAAGATCGAATTTTTGCCAGACGGTGAAATGAGATTCACCACTGATAAGAGGGAAGCAGACTGGGTGAAGTTGAGGTCGGTGACCCAGGAAAATTCCTTGGACGAGTTCTTGAATACTGCGCAGTTGGCTGATACGGACTTCACGGCAGAAAAAGGGCAGCAAGTCAAGATTATCAAGGTAGGTAATACTTCCATTGTCAACCAAAATGGTTTATTGACACAAGAAGAGACGTTGGAGTTGCGTAAGAAACATCAAGAGTTCGAAAATAAGTTAACTATACCAAAAAGACCTAAATGGAATAAATCTCAACTGAAATTGGAAATTCAAAGACAAGAAAACTTGGCATTTTTGGAATGGAGACGTGAACTCGCAGCACTTACTGAGAATAACGATTTGTTGTTAACTCCTTTTGAGAGAAATATTGAAGTTTGGAGACAATTATGGAGAGTGGTTGAGAGATGTGATTTGGTTGTTCAAATTGTAGATGCCAGAAATCCATTACTATTCAGATGTATTGATTTGGAGAGATATGTCAATCAGTTGAGTAATCCAGAAGAAAATGCAACCAAGGAGAATTTATTGTTGGTAAACAAAGCTGATTTGTTAACGAGAGATCAAAGAATTCAATGGGCCGAGTATTTCACCTCCAAGAATATTAGCTACGTCTTCTTCTCAGCAGCAAAGGCTAACGAATTATTAGAAAAAGAAGAGGAAGAGTTGGAGCAAATCAGAAGAGATCCAAACTATGTCCCTGAAGAAAGAAATGATGAACCGGAGGAAGTAGATTCCAAGATTAAAATTCTAAAAATTGATGAACTAGAAGAATTATTTTTAACTGCATCTCCATCTTTTGAAAAATCCGAGGACCACCCAGATCGTAAACTTAATATTGGTTTAGTTGGTTATCCTAACGTTGGTAAGTCATCAACAATTAATGCATTAGTTGGGTCGAAGAAGGTTTCTGTTTCGGCTACGCCTGGTAAAACAAAGCATTTTCAAACTATACATTTATCTCCTGAAGTGTTGTTATGTGATTGTCCCGGTTTGGTGTTCCCTAACTTTGCTTATACCAATGGTGAGTTAGTGTGTAACGGTGTATTGCCAATCGATCAATTGCGTGAACATATCCCACCAGTGTCCATTGTGTGTCAAAGAATTCCAAAGTATTTCCTTGAAGCATTCTATGGTATTCACATTCCAATCCAGAAAGTTGAAGATGGTGGTAATGGTTTTTATGCCAGTGCAAGAGAGTTATTAAATGCATATGCTAGAGCAAGAGGGTACATGACGCAAGGTTTTGGTAGTGCTGACGAACCAAGAGCCAGTAGGTACATATTAAAGGATTATGTCAGTGGGAAATTATTATTCGTGAACCCACCTCCGAAGATGGTAGGAGATGATGAATGGGATTTACCAAGTATTGAAGAGGCCAGAGAAATGAATAAAGATTTATACTCTTTGAACTCATTGCCAGAATCCAGACAACATCAAATCAAAAGTGCATTAGCATCTAAGAATCTAGATGCCACTGATTTTGACTTGTCCAATGGGTTGTCGCAGTTGAACTTCTCTATGCATGTTGCCGATAATGCCTCCATATCCAGTGACTCTAAAAATAGTGACAAGGGACCAGGAGCCAATACTATCTTTTACGGTGGTAAGCAAGCGGCATTGGAAAGTGCTGGTGATGATTTGGATCGTGAATTTTTCAGGATGAACGGTGTGAAGGGTACATTCAACAAGCCATTCCACAAGAACGAAGAAACCAACAAGAGCAAGAAGCACGCTAAGAAGAATAAGAAAGCCGACAAGAAGACGAGAGTGGTGGGATACTAGCTGATTGTATAGACCAATGCACATATTTTCTCCTACCCGAGTGCCAATAAACATGGTTCTACAAGTTAAGTATAAATCAAGTAAATATCTTATTATATATATAAAACATAACTAATTTATGGTTTTGGCAATTCAAAAAGCAACTAAAGCGCTTAGTAAATTCTGAAAGATGGACCCATAGTAGATTTGATAACTAAGGAACCAACATTTTGCCAGTTCTTCTTCAACAAGGAAACCAAGAAGTTAGCGGACATCATGATTTGGTTGACTAAGGTGTCTTCGTCCATTTCGACGTTACCAATAGCGACGGCTAAACATAAAACCTTCTTCAATTGGAACTTGATGGTGGACTTGACGTCAGTGACCTTGGAGTATAAGTCATCGTTGTGCGAGACTGGGGTTGGGAACTTACCAGCCTTGGACAATTGAGGACCTAACAATCTTGGGACTTGCTTAATCAAGACTTCGGAAGCAATGAAAGCGTTGTACTTCTTGGCCAACTTCTTAATCAACTTCTTGTTCTTGTTCAATTTCTTCAAGTCATCGACGGACATAGCATCGACACCACAAGACTTAGCTCTGTCGACATCAAAAGCATCACCAAAAATACAGATGGTCATGTTTGGTCTTGGAACTTGAGGTAACTTCAAAGAACCTGAGAAACGCTTATCTCTTTGAGGGTCGTAGTTCTTTAAACCAACTTGTAATTCAACGGTTTCCAAGAAGTTTCTCTTCTTGGTTTCGTTGGAGAACTCTAACAATTTGTGAACGTTCTCACGAACACCAGCATTAGTAATCTTAGACATTATTAACTAAATTCGTCTCCCAAAGGTTATTTGGTAAGTTTGTATGATTCGACGAGGATAAAGTACAAATAACTTCGGAATACTAACAGTCTATTACAAAAGATATAGACTAGGACTAGGGTACTAATTGTGAAAAATTTTGGTGACACAAAATCCGAAATTTTCCGAGGAGAAGAGCTGTCACAAAAGTGAATACACGTGAATTAATTCTTTTCATCAGGGCTGGACACCTAAATAGAATGTCGTGAATATTGCGACATTTTTGATACAATGTCGCGGTCGCTTTTCGTTATCATAGATCTAATGGTTTATAAACTAGCTAGAACATGTTCATTATAGAGATTGACGCGTATATTTGAGTCAGGAGATGGTTATATCGGTACTGCTGGGATATGTGGGCGCGAGGATGCTAATAAGGACGAGACCTGGACTCGTTGGTGGCCACATACGGCATTTCTGTGGTTCCAGAGTGCAGTTGGCTCGCAATGTGATGCTAGAACAGGAGCAATTGAGGGCCAAGGTTGCAAAGAATTCCAAGAAGAAGCCGTCGCGTCAGGAGAGGATCGATCGGATGAATATGGAGACGCGAAGTAAGCTTGAGGAGCTTGATGGTGAGTATGATATTTTCAATGAGCGAGTGACGAGGGTGCTAGACTTGGGGTTTGTTCCAGGCAATTGGAGCGAGTTTTCCCGGCACCGGCTCTGCCAGACGCATGGGCTTGAGGAGGAGCGGTTCCATGAAAAGTGTCACATTTTGGGGTTTGACATCCTATTTGGCACGCCGCCAGGTGGCGTGTCAGCGATGCAAGGCAATATCTTTTCCAAAACGGCCCAGGAGCTCGCGTCCGCCCACTTCAAGGAACTAGCGATGCGGAGGACCGTGGAGGCCGAGAAGCTGGGGAACGAGAAGACGGAAGAATTCCGGCAGTCGTACTACGTCAAAGAGCAGAACGAGTCGCTTATCGATCAGCAGGTGAGCGAGATATCGGCTGATCTCGACAATTTGACGATCACCGACGCCAACGCCAACGCCAACGCCAACGCCAACTCCAACGCCAACCACGATACAGAGTTGGACTACAAGCCCGACTTGATACTTTCAGATCTTGCGGCGCCGTTCATGCAGCAGAAGGGATTTTTCAATAATACAAACACACGGCCATATTTGCGGACGGGGGCCAACCCTGTGTTGAGCAGGCCGTTCAAAGACGATGAAAAGGTGTCGATAGACCTTGCCGACGCGGCGCTAGTTCTCTGCTGCGACTTGTTGAGGAAAGGGGGAACCATGGTAATACGGCTTGCCAAGATCAATATGCATGATCCGGAACTTGATCTCTTGCAGAAGCGATTGGAAAAAGTGTTCCAAATTGTACATACGTGGAACCGTAGAGGGTTGTACGACACTGGGACTGTAATATCCAACGATATATTCTACGTATGCATGGATAAGAGGGAAGACGTGGTCGACAAGAAAACGGTATTCACGATTTAAGCATAATCTATATGAACATTACAATTACTATCATTACTCTTCGGTAACACGTTTATAATAATAGAACTAATCTAATATAGAGAAAAATAATTATGTCCTGTTTTACAATATATAAATGAGGAATCAAATTATACAATAAAACCTCTGGAACAACACTTGGTAGGCCCTAGGCATTTTCTTCGTCTTCAAGTTCTCCAGCTTCTGTAGCTTCATCTACTTCTTTCACTTCATCCTCTTCTTTTTCTGCTTCTTCTTCTTCTTTGGCTTCTTCTTCAGGAACGGCGGTCTTGGTGGTGTCTTCTGATTTAGATGCTGGAGCTTCTGCCGCCTCATCGGCCTTGGCAGAAGGTTCCTCAAGATCAATCAAACTACCAGCAGCAGGTGCGGTATTCGTTGAAACACTCACGTTGCTGAGATCATCGATTAATCTTTCGCTTATTTTAGTCTTGTTCTTTGAATCCAACTTTCCCTTCCATGACTTAATAATTTCATTCAATTTTTCATTGTCTGTTGAATAGTTAACACCAAAGAAAGCAGCTTCAGCAAACCTTTCACTCTTTATTAACAAGTCCAAGCATTTTTCCTTGTTCCCAGTTAACCACCATGTTTGCATGGCAATATTGTACTTACCCTTTGCTTCACATTCTTCTGCTAATCTCACCAATTCCTTTTGGTTGTTAGACGAAGATAACAACAATAATAATGAGGAGTGGTCATTAGCTAACCAAAAGCAATCTTGCGCCAATTTTATTTGCCATTTTGATAATGCTAGGTCACCTAATTTCTTCCATTTGGTTGTATTGGCTAAACTTGTTGAGGGATGTTCTTTTTGGTTGGTTGACAATAATTCGTAGGCTTGCAGCAAATTATTGGTGGAGAGAGATATTTGGAATTTAGAATCAAAGTCTTGAGATAATGAATATGATAATGCTAAGTATCCCAATTTCTCAAAGAATCTTGATAATTGATTTAATTCAGTTTTGCTAAATCCTGATAACAAGCTAGAGTATTCTTCCGATAAGCTTTCTTTAGAAATTGTAGACAAATCTGGTAAGTTTTCGCCGGACTCCTCATCCAAAATTTGCTTGGTAGCAAATTGTTCCAAATCACCACGCATCACTAAAGTTTGAAGTTCCAACACATCCGAATTGACAAACCATGAAATAACGTTGAACGACTTATCAATCAAGTATAACTTACCTTCTTGGTTAGCTCTGTAACCAACGATGTAGAACTTGTGATCAAAGTGACCCAAGTTAATAACTTCGCCACCAACGAAATAATTCAATCTATTACTAGTAGCTGTGGTGTAGACGAAAACATCACCAATGAACTTTCCTGATAATATAGATTCCGAAGTTGGTAAAGTATACAACACATTGAAGGTTGATTCAGCACCTTCTTCAGGATCAAGTTCATCATTGCTTAAAGCTTCCTCGAAAAGACCGTGGTCATAGCTCAAGAAGTATGCTTCATCATTATTTTTTGATCCAAGAGTAGCCCTATTGTCACCTATATTAGACGAAGTTATGATGGCAAGTAATTCACCGTTGTCAGACCAAATAACGTCTTGAATATCATCGTCCAAATCAACTCTTCTGACTAACTTACCGTGTTCCCAGTCGTAGAACGAAATACAGCCTTCCGACTTAACACCTAATAATGCACCTGGGAAGATTTTATCAGCCTGGTAGATCAAATCAAGTTGTAAATGTTCTTGGAAATTCTTCATAATTTTGACAGACAATTGAGATTCTCTAACTGCAAATGAACATGCATTAGATAAATCGTGTGAATTCCAACAGAAGTCCAATGCCTTACCATAAGTCTTTGATCTCCAAGCCAACGCAGTATATATGATGTATTCTCCGTCACCACAAACAGTCGCATATCTACCATTTGGAGAGTGAGTCAAAGATTGTGGATAAATTTCAATCGAACCTAATTCTCTCTGTTGCAAAGGTAATGTTTCACCATCTTTCAAACCTTCAGTGGAATTTGGTTTTATGATTGATTGGAAGACTTCGGAGTTCTTGGCATATATCAACTTGTTGTTTGAATCTAAGGAGAACAAAGGTTCTTCATTACCTAACTTAATAATCACGTAACCTGAGTCGCATCCAACCGCTATCAAATTTGACTTCTGTAATATGCCAATACACCACACTCTTTCCAAACTATAGTTGATTGACTTTTCTAACTTGAAAGTATTAGAGTTCCAGAACTTGACAGTACCATCTTCGGAACCAGAAACAATAAGGGGCAATTCTGGGTGGAAAATAGCAAAGGAAACGTTGGACAAATGGCCGTCTAAGGTAGCAATACACGATTTGGTTTGGTAATCCCAAATCTTGATTGTCTTATCATCAGAGGTAGTTATCAAATATGGTTTATCGGCCTGGGGATAGTAGTCCACGTAGTTAACACCCTTCGATTCGTGGGCCATCAAGGTGAAGTTTGGATGAGGAGACCCCAAGGACCAAATCTTGACGGTTCTGTCCAAACATGCAGAAGCAAAAGTATTAGGGTCCTTTGGATTAAAGTTAACACTCATAACATAATGTTGGTGGCCCTCGAACACTTGCTCTAACTTCCACGAATTTTCCCAATTCCATAATTTGATAGTCAAATCATCCGAAGACGTCAATACGTATGGCTTAGATGGATGCACCGCGATGCTTCTAATGTAATCAGGGTGTGCTTCAAATTGGGTGATTTTTTCACCGGTGTTGTAGTTGTACACTCTGACCTGGAAATCATCAGATCCAACGACAATCCAATTCTTACGGGCAATAAACTTACCAGTACGAACTGGAAGCTCGGTAACCTGGATAGACTTCACTAATGAGTGAGTTGAGTATGACCAAATTTCAATTTTACCATTGTACAAAGTTGTCAAAATCCATGGTTCAGAAGGATGGAAATCTATACCTTTAACTCTATCGGAACGAGTAGAAAATTGTTTTACGACGTCCAATTTCATTCTCACAACTTGGATTGGACTAGTACTTCACAAACTTATAGATAATATACAGCAATTCCAACTCTAGAGAATTAAATTAATTAAATTACTCTTTGTTTAGTGAAGTTGTTGTAGAAAGTTAACACGCTGACGAGATCAAAAGTTGTGTTTTGGTTCGCGCACACACGTTTACTTTTCAATTAATATATTAAGTTAGCTATACTAAAAAAGGTCTATATCACAGAAATACGTCTATACACTGATGGCTAGTAAACTTTCTCGACGCCGTCTCTTCTTTCTTCCCTATAGATGATCTCCAAGTCGTCCAAACGGTGCACATAGGTTATCCATTTGGTCATAAAAATGTTATTCGAAAATTTCTCCAACACCGACCTTACGCCATTTTCCCGCATCACCTGTAGTCTGGCGTCAGATATCAAGTCTGGGTTTGCGATGAATAGTTGTTCAAGTAATTTGGACAAGGTGGGGTATTCGGTGGTCTTTTCGTTATTGTGTGGGTCGGCGAACTGTAAGTATTCCAGATCGACATCTGGCTGCAACCGCACCGAGAAGTCAGGATCCGACTTATCCTTGAAGAAAAACCCGGTGTCGTTGTGCCATGACACGGGCGATGGTTCGGTGCTGTGACTCGTGACGATGTCTAGCAAAGGCCCGGCCGAGGCGTGGCACAATGGGATAACACCACGACTCATGTACTCGACCACGCCGATGCCAAAGTGCTCGTTCCACATGGCATTGAGGCCGAACTTGACCTGCGACAACCACTTCATGATGTCTTCGAACGAGCAATCGATCACAAATTCCACCATGTCACCCAACTGTAAATCGACCACCTCTTGCTGCAACTCGCGAAGGGTCTTGGTGTCGTCCAGCGTGCGGCACGAACCAAGAAACACCACGGTCGGGATATCCTTTATCGGGGTCCTGGTCTTCTTGGCCTCGTCAAGAAACTTGACGTACTCGCGCAAGATCAACGAATGGCGTTTTTCCGGTCTGAACTGCGCTATGAACAACATCTTATTCTGTCTGGCGTCGGCCGCGCCAATGTCATGCGTCAACGACTCGGTACCGCAGGGCGGGTACAAGATGTCGATCTCGTGGCCGAGGCTCTTGTTGGCGGTCCATATGTTGGAGATGTGGTTGTAGGTCCACGAACCGTTGGCAAGGGTGATATCCACCAACGAACCCAAGTACGTGTACAAGTAGAACACCCCCGACCAGTAGACCAACTTGCCCACCTCAAACACGTCGCGCACCGACCGCAACTCCCACGGCCGCACCTGCGAGAACCGCTGGTACTTCAACTTGCCAAACATCTCCGGCTGGATTATGGGATAGTGCACGTAGCTCATTATCGGGATCTTCAACACCACGCTCACCGCAAGATAACTGCCAGGCAACCCAATGGTGTCGATCCACACGTCCGGCGACAACTCGTACATGGCCTCCAACGACAACATCGCCGACCCCAACAACTGCCCGATCAACGTGAACCGCGTCCAGTAGTCGCCGTCGATCAACCGGCCAAACCGACGCAAGTACACAAACACGATCCGCCGCGAGTCCAAGTTGTCGATATGGAACTTGGCCCGCACCTTGGCCAAGATCAGCGCCGGATCGCTGTCGTTATTGGTGGTGTAGACGGCCACCACATGCCTATCGCTCGCCAACAACGTCGCCTGCACCGCCTGCCACAACACCCGTTCGCCACCGCCGCCGTTGTTGGCATACGGGTGGAAAAACCCAAACACTACCTTCCGCGCCCAGTCTTTCACGTCCCGTCTGCCCATACCTCCCGTGAACGCGCCGTCCTCGTTCCTGCTGTCCTGGGCCGCAATCTTCACCCGATTGTCCTCGAAATTCGTGTAGAACGACGGCTCCTTGCTCGCAAGCACTAGCCGCCGACGGAAACTCGACCGCTTGCTCCCGACCTTGAGGTATATTGCCTTGGGGTGCTCAATCACCCGTCTGATCTTCTCTCGCCAGTTGTGCGGCGGCACCAAAAACAACCGTGGAAGCACCGTTTTAAACACCTGGACCGTGGCAAAAACGCTCACGGCCGATAGCATCAACAATACAAGCAAAACCATTCGATATCTAGCCAATTGTGCTGATAACTGCCTGTAATTCCCGACTTTTCTGCTTTTTCACGCTGTAAACAACATCTGTAGTTCTACGATAAGAGAGAGAGGGCCCTTTTCGCAGAAAATCGAAAATCGGAGGAAAGTCGTGCCGAGCTCAAAACTTGGAAAAAGCTGACACAAAAACGAAAATGACACAAAAGCTGAAAATTCCCGATTAGGCCAAAATTGTGGCCCGGGCCGCGTAACCTCGAAGATCCTGCATCTAGACCCTGAAAGCGAGCAAATTTCCTAATCGGGGTATATTAGGCTTTTGTGCAGGATCCATCTATCCCTTCGCATTTAACGCGTTATAGAAGAAAAATTGTATATGGAATGGAAAGAAGTGGTTGACAGCATTCTATCCAGATAATTGGCATTATTGAGACCAGTATATCGCGGAGCAGGTATCGAGGAGCACAGGATGCACACACTAAGAGAGAATAACAATAGCGGGAACCAATACTCGGGGGGTTCGCCCAACAACACGTCATCGCCGACGTCAGGCGAGATGGATAATTCCATGGGAAGCAGTGGGAGTGGCGGTGGGAAGCCGAAGACGCCGCTAAAAAAGGAGGAGCTCGAACAGATCGCGAAGCAGTTGAAGCGGAAGCTCTCGAAGGCGACCATAGCGGCCAAGCAGTCGATTTCGCCGACGAGCATGAAGGTTGCGCAGGTGCCCAAGTCGAGTCCGTTGAAGAGCTACAAGCAGCGGAAAAACCACGAATTGACGCCGCAGGGAGGCATGATGTTGTCGTCGTCGCCCACACACTTGTATCTGCCGAACGGGCGGTCGCCGACGCAGCTGCGGGCCAAGGCCGTGTACTTGTCGTCGTCGCCGTTGAAACGGAGGGCCAGCGAGACCAGCAACGTCTCGAGCCACATTTCGAGCACGCCGACGAAGAAACGGGGGTCTGTGAGCGAGTCGCATGGCGACAGCCAGCCGCAGATGATCTTGGAGGCCGTGGAGGCGCCACCACTGACGCCGCCACGCAACCACGCCACGTTGAAGCCGTCGCCGTCGTTGACGAGTTCGAAGCAGCAGACCACCCCCACATTGCAGAAAAAGCAGCTAAGTGTAACCACTCCGAACGTGCTTTTAAAGACGCCCACGCAGTCGAGGCCCAACACCAACGACGACGAAGGGGCCGACCTCTTGATGTACTTGGCCAGCTCGCCGTCCCCAGCAAAGCCATATCTTTCCAACACACCACGCTCGTCGAACGAGTACCATGGCAGCAGCGGTCACGGCCACCACGGACACGTTCTGTCGTCGGCGCCCGGCACGTCCACTTCGTCCCACAAGCCAACGTTGTCGTCGAACTCCTTCATTGCACCGGCACCGCCATTAACACCAAAACGTCATATCATAACCTCGGCAAAGACGCCGCAGAGCAGACAGACCCCGTCGGTCAACCTCTTCAACAGTCTTTCCGCCAACAACGGGGGCTTGCCGTCGTCCGGCTTGACCCTCACGCCCGCAGGCTTCAACATGAACGATTACGTCAATTTCTTCACCCCGTCCCCGGGCACGGCCAACATGAATTCTAGCAACAGCAACATAAGTAAAGCATTTTTGAAGACCCCCGATTTCAACTCTATGATCGCCTCCAACAAGCAACGGGTCGATGGTAAGATGATCAATTTCGATAAAGTGGGTTTGTTTGGCACGAATAACAACGAAAACTCCGCTAAGGAATGACCTCATACATTGGTGCGCCATGTTTGTTTATTAATGATGCTATTTTAATACAATTGGTTTGGTTTTGGTTACGTCTGTTTTTTGTTCAAAGGCTTGTATGTCATAGATTATTTCACTGCCTTTTTTTTTTCTCCTTTTTTTTTAGTACCGCTGGCCCTCTGCCGCCAGCTACGACTATTATCTTAATAATTCCTTTAGTTCTATGAATGATTTCCTTCTTACGTCCCGTTCCATGTAGTAGTATTAGTAGCTAGGATTATATAGTGTGTCACGTGCCTTCACTGGGTCCATTAGTTCTCAAGCGTACTTATTAAAATTTTCAGGGCCTTATTAGAGGCATTAACAGAATAAGTAGTATTACGATGACAGCTAGCTCGGAAAAGGCCAATGATGTGGCCCAGAAGGTGCAAGACTTGAAGCTTGATGGCGAACAAACAAAAGTAGACGCGGAGTCCCAGGGGGAGAGTGACGGAGAGGCCGGCAACGCTGCAACCGGGGATGAGAAGCAAAAGAAGAAGAAGAAGAAGAGCAAGAAGAAGAAGAAGATCACAGCTATAGACTCACTGTATCCGGACGGAGTGTTCCCTGAAGGAGAATGGCAAGAATACCCATTGGAGGTGAATAGCTACAGAACCACATCGGAAGAAAAGAGATACTTGGACAGACAGCAGAACAACCACTGGCAAGATTTCCGTAAGGGGGCAGAAATCCACCGGAGAGTCCGTCACAAGGCGCAATCCAGTATCAAGCCAGGAATGAACATGACTGAGATTGCGGACTTGATCGAAAACTCGGTCAGAAGCTACGCCAATGTGGACCACACCTTGAAAGCAGGCATTGGGTTCCCCACCGGTTTGTCGTTGAACCACGTCGCGGCCCATTACACGCCCAACGCCGGCGACAAGACCGTATTGAACTACGAGGACGTGATGAAGGTCGACATCGGGGTGCATGTCAACGGCCACATTGTTGATTCTGCTTTCACCATGACCTTCGACAACAAGTACGACAACTTGTTGAAGGCCGTCAAGGAGGCCACAAACACCGGGATCAAGGAGGCTGGGATCGACGTCCGGTTGAACGACATCGGGGAGGCGATCCAGGAAGTCATGGAGTCGTACGAAATGGAAATCAACGGCAAGACCTACCCCATCAAATGCATCCGGAACTTAAACGGCCACAACATCGGCGACTACATGATCCACTCAGGAAAAACCGTCCCTATCGTCCCCAATGGCGACATGACCAAGATGGAAGAGGGTGAGACCTTCGCCATCGAGACCTTTGGATCCACCGGAAACGGTTACGTGTTGCCCCAGGGCGAATGCTCCCACTACGCCAAAAACCCCGACACCGACAACATCCGCGTCCCCAGCGAAAAGAGTAAGGCCCTCTTGAACACCATCAACGAGAATTTCGGCACCTTGCCCTGGTGCCGCAGGTACTTGGATCGTTTAGGCCAGGATAAGTACCTCTTGGCCTTGAACCAGCTTGTCCGCGCAGGTATCGTCCAAGACTATCCTCCCATTGTCGATATTGCCGGAAGTTACACGGCCCAGTTCGAGCACACCATCCTCTTGCACCCCCACAAAAAGGAAGTGGTCTCGCGAGGCGATGATTACTGATCTGGTTCCTCCACTCTCTCCCACCATTACCACTCCCCCCAGCCTCCCAACTGTCCATGGTTCCTCGAATCCTTCTCTCGCACCATGTCGCACCATGTGCATGTTCGCTTGCACCATGTTGTTTATATACGTCCATATAATACACACTATATCAATCCCTTGTACATTTCGTTCCTACTATGGGTTCCCATCACATGTAACTTCCTACAAGCCGAATAATACGCCACTATGTCCGATTCTTCATCAATCCAACCCCGCCAAAGCCCATCAGATTGTGAAAAATCCATTTTTGACAGAAAAAAGCATGGTCGTGTACTTTGTTGAAATTACCAACACCCTTTAGCCTTCTTATGAAATATTACTACGTAAACAGTTGATAGCCCTATTTAATTTCATAACATCAATCAATCTAGTGAATAGGATTAATATTAAGAAATTTTGTACATTATGGAAGTTTCACCAAGTGCTTTAGAATTCAGAGGTATGTTTTGCAGCGGAGATGGAGAGTGTGAGTTGAGTTGCTGGCGATAACAGCGAATTCATAGGACAGAATTACTAACGGAAAATATAGGTAGTTTTACCAAGCCAACGTCGGAATATTTGTCGTTGACCAACACATCCAATACGCCGTTGGCGTTCAAGGTCAAGACCACGGCGCCAAAGTTGTATTGTGTCAGACCAAATGCTAGTATTGTCGAACCCGGCAATAGCATCAAGATTTCAATTATTTTGCAGGGGTTCTCGCAACCATTGCCACAAGACTACAAGTGTAAGGACAAGTTCTTGTTGGTGTCGTTGCCATGTCCCGACATGGTGGATGCGTCGAAATTGGGCGATTACTGGCCTAACTTGGAGTCCAAGTTCAAGGACCAATTGGTCCAGAAGAAATTGAGGGTCAATTACGTTATTGGCGAAGATGTGGACGACTATGACTCCGGTGCCGCTGGTGCTGGTGCTGGAGCCGGTGCTCCACAGCAACGCGAATTCCAACCACAACAAGGTGTGGACGGCGGTTTCGGCGCCGGTGCTGGCCCTGGTGCTGGTCCTGGTGCTGCTGGTGGCCATGGTGGCCCTGGTGCCGGCCTTGGTGCTGCTGGTGCCGGCATTGGTGCTGCTGCTGGTGCTGCTGGTGCCTACGCCGGTGGCCATGGCGGTCACCAAGATCCTAGCTTCGGCGCAGGTAATGCTAACAGATCTGTAAACGATTCATACGCCCAAGGTGGTCCAGTTGGCGACAATGGCTTCTCCAACGGAGGTGCCGTCGCTACCGGTGCCTCTTCTGGGATCGACCCAGCTGCTTCCAGAGTCAACAAGGTGCATGCCTCCAACGACTATCAAAGAGACTTGGATGACTCCAACGCCAAGATCAACAGTATGTCCAATAAGTTTGACTCCAATGAAAAGAGAGATGCTCAAGGTGTGTCTGCGTCCACCAAGACTGCCACCACCGCCGAAGAACCTTCCAGTGGCTTTTCCATTCCTTTGGTTATTGTCTTGATCTTGATTGCCTTCCTCATCGGTGTTTTGGTTTTTTAAATTATTCAGAACATGATCGTACTTGCTGCATATTGTTCTCTGGTGTGTCATTTATTGATGGGGAACCATCTCTGCTCGCAC
Organism: Debaryomyces maramus; assembly: GCA_030583545.1. Taxonomy (NCBI): domain Eukaryota; kingdom Fungi; phylum Ascomycota; class Pichiomycetes; order Serinales; family Debaryomycetaceae; genus Debaryomyces; species Debaryomyces maramus. Next base: position 1,110,171 of record JAJMIL010000004.1, read on the forward strand.
CATGTTTAGTGAATCAACAATTCTATGCTTTTTATTTATTGTACACCCGTTTTTCTACTATGTTTTTGACTGTTATCTTTTTTATCGTATGTTATTCTATATCCCCTTACGCTTTTTATTCACTTGAGCTGTTTAAGTATGTTGTTTAGCTATGGTATATAGATCTATGTATCTATTGGAATATCATAAAATTTTGCGCACGTGACTTATCCCGCCAATACACTTGCTAGCCACAGATTGACTTAAAACCAAGACGGCCCAGTCCAGCGTATGACTCGAATATTACATTAAATTACTATAAATGAAGTAAAAAAACATGACAGATACAGCTACTATTAGGTCAGGTACCATTAATTTGCTTAATACGATTGTTGGGGCTGGTATTCTTGCCATGCCGTACGGGTTGAAGAGTAACGGGCTTTTGTTTGGATGCATGTTGATCATTTGGTCGTCGCTCACGTCTTCGTTTGGGTTGTATTTGCAAAATAAAGTGGCAAAATATACACAGCAACAGGATGCAGTGTCGTATTTCAGCTTGGCACAATTGACGTACCCACATTTGTCGATTATTTTCGATAGTGCTATTGCAATCAAGTGCTTCGGGGTTGGTGTCAGTTACTTGGTAGTTATTGGGGACTTGATGCCCAAGATCATGGAAACGTTGAATGTGGACGCCGAAAGTATTCTCATGGCAAGAAACTTGTGGATTACGTTATTCATGGGTGCGATTGTCATACCATTATCCTACTTGAAGAAGTTGGACTCATTGAAATATACGTCGATAGTGGCGCTTTTTTCGGTGGTCTACTTGATATGTCTTGTGGTGAGCCATTATTTTGCGCAGGACGTTCCAGTGGAGCATTTGAAGGTGGACTGGTTTGGTCCCTCATCTATCAAATCAACGCTCTCGTCATTCCCAATCTTTGTATTTGCCTACACCTGCCATCAAAACATGTTTGCCATTATTAATGAATTGAAGCCAAGTGAAAAGGATGGCTCTCAAACGAGACAATCAAACGTCATTATAAGAAATGCCATCTCAACCGCATGTATATCATACTTGATTGTTGGGATTACCGGCTATTTAACATTCGGGAGGTCCGTTAACGGTAATATCATTACAATGTACCCTAAGGATTCGGTTCTGTCGTTGATCGGAAGACTTTGTATTGTTATTATGGTCAGCTTGTCGTATCCTTTGCAATGTCACCCATGCAGGGGATCCATCAACCATGTCATATTTTTCATAAGTAACGGCGTGAAATCGGGATGGAAATCAAGACCACACGAAAGCCACCCAGAATATACCTCATTATCCTCGGACGTTGAGTCCAACAATGAGTCTGTTGTTGACGAGTCCTTTATTTCCACAACTCCTATGGAAGGGGCGCATGACTCCCAGGGCCATTATCCTATTACTGTAAAATTATCCTCCAAAATGTTTTACGCCATTACTACAGCAATCCTCTTACTATCATACCTTGTTGCCATTACCGTCACTTCATTAGAACATGTATTAGCATTTGTGGGATCAACTGGGTCAACATCGATTTCGTTTATTTTGCCCGGTCTCTTTGGCTACTTATTGATCAAACCAATCAATGGCGCTTCTGAATTGGACACAATTGAGCTTATCTGTAAATTCGGCGGGTTGGCATTGGCCATCTGGGGGGTTACCGTAATGATTGTCTGTTTGAGCGCTACCATTTTCTTAGGCGCTACCCATTAGACCATAATAGACTACATAATAATAATAATTTCATAATCTTACACATATCTAGATCGTAGCACGTATCATTAATAATAAATCATAACAAACATAACTAGGCTCTCCTTCTTCTAAATACATCTAAAGGATTAAGTCGTCACGATCCCAACCAGTACCCTTGTGGGTCTTCAAGCCGTTTTCTGGTTGTTTCTTATCAGTATTAGGGATCTGCAAAGCAAAAGGGTTTCTATCAGCAGCCTGGTTCAAGTTACCAAGGGTGTGGTTGACTTCTCTGTGCTTGGCTTCGTCGGCCCTTATCATCAACACCAAATCCCTGAAAGAAGACTTTTCAGATAACTCCGGCCAGTAGTGCCAGCTAATGGTAGGGATTTGGATGTTGTCGAATTCCTTCAACTTGCCCATCTTCAACTCGTCCAATAAGTGAGTGTATGTACTCACAGCCTCCTCTTCTAAGTATCCTACGAATCTGTGGCAGTATTTAGGGTTGATCAAGTAGCAAAGGAAGAATGCATTGCAGAACACCCCTTGGCCGACGTAGATAATCAACCGGGTGAACCACGAAGGCTGGCCCAACTTGATAAATGTCAACAAATGCATTCTTTCGTTGTATGCTTCGTCCAACAACGTCTCGATCCACGCCTTGTCTCTCTTCAAGAGACGAAGCGAGTGCAAGTGCCTGATGAACGCGGCCACCATGCCCGGCACCCCAGCAATACTCTCCAAGAAAATACATCTCGTGAGCCACTTGCCCGGGGTCATTTCGTACCGGGTTCCCTTAAACTTTTCCACTTCTTCTGGCGTCAGAGCCTTCTTGTAGCCCGTCACAAAGTCAAACGTCGACCGCACGATGTGGATCCCCCGAAGAGCAATCCTGTCCCCCCGACTCCTGGGAAGACGATGTTCAAACTTGACCAGCTCGCAGTCCTGCTTATTAAACATAGGATGGGGGAATAACGGATGGGTTATGAATTCCCTGTCATCGTGTTTCTCTCTGTCAGTGTCAGTTATCACCTTCGTCGAGATTCTCAACGGACTTTGCTTGGCCGTCGTAGCAATCGAATTGACACCCTTCCCGTTGGAATTGAATCGGATGGCACCAATTGAGTATGGGATGGTGCTACGCACCAATGTCTTTTGTACTGTTAGCATTTTATAATGTATTCAAACAATTTGGACTAAAATTTCAATTAAACCCATCTCACTCCACAAGTGCATTGAATTTATATGTTGCATTTTTTGCATCCGTACCAACCCGATGCGCAATTTATTGAATGACTGAGTACATTATCTACCCTGTCATAGGCCTAAACCACATCGTAAGTTAACGGTTAGAATGGTCATGTTAGGCTGTCGGAGATCCGGACGATTGTCTTGGACGTCTAAACCCAGGGCAAAACATGCCAATGTCAAAGATGGAGGCCATGGAAAGGGAATCCCAAGGGACTCGCGAGCTACAATGTTCCTACGATGTTCTACCTAGGATACCTAGGATGGCACCCTTGGATTTTCCATCCTACAATTCCCCCTTCCATTCCTCCTGCCACCCTTAATCTGCCATCCTTAATCTGGCTCATCGCTCGTTTAAGCACGAACCCTGGCCTGGTTATCCGCGATATATTTTCCGTATGTCCTTCTACACTACTGATGACCAGAAAGGCTGCTTCTGAAAAGCTAACGCACGGCTGCCAATGATCTCGGGCGTTAACCACCGTCTCCGTACCATTTCTGTGCCATTTCTGTACCACTGCCGTATTTCTCTGGCCTAATCTCGTACATTGTCCTAAACTCGCCATAAACACCTTACTAAGTTCAACTATTTACGTAGAGCCAGTAATATACAGTAATTAACGATGTAAACCCATTATTAACAACATAACGCTACCTTGACTGGTATGATACATTATTCCATTGCAATATTGCACCTAATGTGTATTCAGTTCCCATAGATGCCTAATGGGCCATAATCCGCCCTAGTTCCATCGCAGCCACCTCGCCGGAAATTCCAGGAACAAACTGCCCCAGGATTACTCAGCCGCTGGCACACTCGCTGGAGTATCGGACTTTTTCTGGTCCCTGGTCCCGGGTTCGACCCCAGAACCAGCCCTTTATCTTTTTTCCTCTGGGTCCATTCGTGGGTCTAGACTAATCGCGTATCAAAAAAAAAGCACGAATTTTTCAGTCAGTTTTGTGTAAGTTTACCCTAAATCAAAAAAAAATAATAATTAATACCCACTTTCTAGTATATGTTCTGTTTCAGTATTTTGTTTTCATTCTAAGTAGCATAATTTTTTACAAAACAATCCATACACAAAAAAAAAGGTTGTTGATACATAACTGCTATTTTTCAGTATAGTAAGACTTCTTGAAACTTCTTTTAAACAGGTGGTTTGACATACATTACACTCGCTAGATACGCACATTAATTGAATCAGTGCCATTGGGACTAATACCAAAAAATTCAAATATCGAATACGATGTCGTTCAGCATATCGAACTTTATTGGAGATCCTTTTGCTATCTCTACCGTTTCGTTCGGGTTAATATCATGGATCATTGCGCTTGCAGGAGCAGCAGCCAGTAAGCAAAGCAACTTCCCCCATTTCTGCTGGTGGGGCATAGTGTACCAGTTGTTGATAACGGTGGTTATTTTGGTGTTGTACTTGTACAACACGATCGAGTTGTACAAGTTCACGTTGGTGGGGTTGTTGTCGATTGCGTTTGTGTACCTGACCAACTCGACCAACAACTTGATCTACGTTTCGGGCGACTCGGGCAAGTTGTGCTGTGCGGCCGGATGCATTTTGTTGTCGATGTTGAACTTGATTTGGATCTTGTACTTCGGGGGCCACCCAGAGTCGCCCACAAACCAGTTCATCGACTCATTCTCGTTGAAGGTGCACTCGCACAACCACGGCCACTTGTCGTCGGCCGACCACAAGACCCCAGACGGGGACATCGCCGATAACGACGTGGAATACAAGAGATACCCATCGTCCACGTCGAACACCCAATTCCAGGACAACAACTTGAGACAGTCGCAATTGACCACCAACAACAAATCCTCCACCGCCCCCTACGTGTCGTCGTCGCAGTTGAACGGGTTAGAAAACTTCTCGTCCTCCGATGTGCGTCAAAGCAGAGACTTGACCAATAGCAAAAGACAAACCGTGTATAATGACACAACCTCCAACAATAACGACACCACCGCCGCCGCATTCAGATATAAGGCCCGTGCCTTGTACAACTACGATGCCAACCCCGATGACATTAACGAAATATCGTTTGTCAAGGACGAGATTCTCGAGGTGGATGATATTGATGGTAAATGGTGGCAGGCAAAGAGGTCGAACGGACAGGTTGGTATTTGTCCTTCGAATTATGTTAAGTTATTGGATTAGGTTTTCTTTTTATTTCATGTTTTTATGTTCATAAACAGTTCTTATGGCTTTAATGTATATTCTATTATAATAATACCTAACGGCTAGGTGAACACAGTGGATGTACTTCTGTATACCTATCTATATAATGTATATCATTTTTTCAACTTTAATCCGATGTAGCTGCCAAATCTAAATACAAAGATCAACACCAACATTATTCCAATCCAAAGGTGCTTATCGTTTGCACCATAACCGAGATTTTCCAAAATCGCCTTGCCTTCAATCTTGCACTGGCTCGATAAACTCGAATCATACAAGCAATGGCAGTTGCTGTCACATTCGAAAATACGGTTTCCAAATTCATTGAACATCATTCCTTGGAACACGTACCTTTGGTAATTGACCCAGTAGAATGTGTAGTACCAAAACACATTTAATACCCTAGCACTGACCAAAAACCCGCCCACCGACATCCACAAACCATTAGCAAACGCCGTTAATGCCAACGCAACAACGAAATATGGGAAGATGGATGCAATAAATACCGTCATAGATTCGGCTGCAACCAAATCAAGAAACAACCACATCACATAGTAGCCGAAATTCTTGGAATTAGGGTTGAAATGGCACATGAAATATGTAATAATACTGAAGAGCAACGAAATAACAAATAGAAATGGAATCCCAATGATGAAATTAGACAAAACAAATGCAAACGGACCGTAGTTACCATTCATTTTTTCCTTCTTGTAACTGTTATAGTCTTCAATAAAGGATGGGATATAAGCAACAGACATGAAAGACATAAATGCCCCAGAGAAGAAGATTGCATTTGTAAAAGGCTGTATGTTTTCTTGCTTAGTGTCTAATCTTAACCAAACGGTTCCCATCAATACCGCCAATCCAAGATACATGATAATTCTAACATAATACGCCAAAATATCTCTTCTTGACTTAATTAACAACCGTTGCAACAAAATATATGTTCGATTAGATTCACGAATAATCGAATTTTTAAACCTTATACATGGTAATAACGCTTTATCATCCTCCTTCTCTGCTGATTTTTCGTATGGCAAATTTTGCAAACTCCGGGAATTCTCTATTTCATCGCAGTGACTTCTCCATCTACCAACCAAATCATCGACCACCTGCTCTTGGTTGCAAAGATGACTTTCCTCGTCATCATGTACAGTATTGGTGAAATCGGTATTGGTGAGATCTAAAATATATTCGGCCGGATTGTGAAATTGGGGAATGCTATAATCAATGGATGCAAAATATTGGGTAATTTCATTTACCTTACCGTTGTAGACAGTTCTACCCTTCGACAAAAATAGAGCTTTGTCAAACAATTGGAATGTATATGTAGATGGCTGATGGATTGATGCAATGACAACCATTTTTTCTTTAGTAGCAATATCCTTGATCATGCTGATGACTTCTCTTGAAGCGACAGAGTCCAAGCCAGAAGTAGGCTCATCTAAAAATAAGATTCTTGGTTTGCTGATTAACTGGGATGCAATGCTGGTTCTCCTCTTCTGGCCTCCTGAAATCCCTTTTTGCAATGGGGTCCCTATCTTCAAGTCCTTTTGGTTCTGCAACCCAAGTAACAGAATGATCTCCTCGACTAGCTCATCCCTGTGTACCTTACTAATGTTTGCAAACTTGGCACTAAATTCAATCGACTCTTTGACCGTCAATGACCCGATTAACGAGTCCTCTTGCTCAACATAGTTGGAGGCCTCTTTTAAGTCGGATGCGGTTGCAACCTCTCCATTAATTAAGAGCTCCCCTGTTTGTTTGGCTGATTTGGGGTTGGATCTATTAGAAAGTATATTCAATAGAGTAGTCTTACCCGAACCAGAGGGTCCCATAAGTGCCATGATCTCCCCTGGCTGCATCAGGCCACTTACGTTATCTAAGAGGCATTTTTCACTCTCATTATTTTTACCAGGTAAATACAACGAAATACTAGACCATTTAAAGGATCTGACATTAATTGGATCGCTTATAGATATCATTATTGCATTAGACAACTATTCTAATGCCTTTAATACTATATAATCCTATAGCCTTTCATTGAATATTCTGATCGTTTTATAGTACGCTCGGAAATGTATGGCCGCATGCTCCAAATGTAGATTTCTGCTTGGACATAGAACATAATCTTACTAATGTAGAATCCTTTGGTTATATCTAAGCATCCGTGTGTATCATCCATATCTAGCCATCCTAGAAGACGTGGTTATGTGAGATAATGTTTGCTTTTAAAGCTCATTGAAATTTTGCACTCGCTCTCTAATCTGAGACCTAATTCTCATTAAATTATTTTTCAATTTGATGTAGTTGTAACAGCCATTTGAATATTTTTTTGACATTAATTAGGACATGTTACAAAGACCTTCGTCATTATTCGCACACTGGAGAAGTATCCCTCAAGTCTATCTGACGGGTGTTTCACAGTATTATAGGAGCTTTGCTACTAAACAAAAGGCTCAGTATGATGGAACTCCAACTTCATATGCCAGCAATTCATCGGATTATTTAGGCGATGCATTATCGATCGACGGATCGATTGAAACCGTCGAATTAGCCTACGATAAGCATTCGCCCCAAGAAAAGCCATCGGTCTTTAAATCGCCGTTAATTCTTTTACATGGATTATTTGGATCCAAAACCAATAATAGAACAATTTCCAAGAAGTTGGCAACTAGACTTAATAGAGACGTTTACTGTTTGGATTTACGTAATTTCGGCAACTCTCCTCATATTGACAGATTGGACTATCCTTCTTTATCTGCGGACGTGGAAAAGTTCATTGAAGATGCCAAATTTCCAGAGAATGCCAAACCAATAATAATCGGGCATTCTATGGGTGCTAAGACGGTTATGGCATTGGCGTTGCGCAGACCTGACATTCCAAAGATGGTTGTTTCGGTAGATAATGCACCTATCGATTTGACTATTAATTCAGTTTCGTCGTTTAACAAGTACATTAAACAACTTAGAGTCTCAGTAGAACAGTATAAATATACTAATATAAAGGATGTGGATGCTGAATTGGCCAAAGTTGAAAAATCCCAAGAAATCCGTCAATTCTTATTGACTAACCTTAATAGAGGGAAAAATGAAGAGGCCATAACTTCAAAGGTCCCATTAGACGTGATAAGTAAGGCTGTTACAGGGGGTAATATTTCGGGATGGCCTTATGATCTGAATATTTCTAGATGGTCGAAGGGACCATTATTGGTCGTTAGAGGTACTGAATCTTCGTACGTCCCCGACGAATGTATACCAGATATTGGAAAGTATTTCCCTGATTTCGATGTGAGAGATATTAAATCCGGACATTGGGTAATCAGTGAAAAGCCACAAGAATTCATGGACACTTTGGTTGAATTTATTGAAAGAAATGAAGATGAGGAAAACTAAATATCTATATATTTATAAATCGCTAACTTTAGCTCCACCATTACCGACGAAGTCATCGTAGACATCAAACTTTCTTTGATAATGTACGGGGATTCCTTCCCTAGCCTTTGGTAATAAATCCTTATCCAATTTTGCAAATACAATCTCCTCGCCTTCTCCAGCTTCGGCTACTATTGCACCATATGGGTCTACAACTAAAGAATGACCGTATGCCTGATATCCTCCTCCTTCAACATCCCTGGCAGGACTACACAAGACAGTAAACATTTCATTATCAACCGCTCTAGCCTTTGCTAATAAATGCCAATGCAAAGGTCCGGTAGTAGTATTAAACGCACCTGGATAGAACATCGCAAATGAATTGTGTGGGTTACGGGAAGCAATCATTGCTAACTCTGGGAATCTAATATCGTAGCAAATACCTAATCCCGCGTTACCAAATTCACCTAATTTGAACACAGTCGATTTACTCCCTGCGCTCAAAGTTACCAGTTCCTTGAAAGTAATTCCTCCGGGGATATCAATATCAAACAAATGAACCTTGCGATGTTTGGCAATTATCTCCCCTTCTGGAGAAAATGTCAATGATGTATTGAATATTTTGTCATCGGTCTGGTCCAATTCAGGAATAGATCCACCAATGATAAAAATTCCATGCTTTTTGGCCAATGAAGCTAACAACAGCGTAGTTTCTCCTGCTGGGATTAATTCTGCATAATTCCTGAATTGGTCCACTGCGTAAGGAGAATTAAAACACTCCGGTAACATCACTAGGTCTAATTTTCCCACAGTGGTAGTCTTAACCGCATTTTCAATGTACTTCGTAACTTTAGTCAAGTTGGCAGCCTTGTCTGATCCTGCTTTCAATTGAATGAGGGCTATGTTCAAGGACTTAAATAAAGGTGATTTCAAGACGGATGTACTCATATTTGTATTCTTAAAAGAAAACTTCAATTAGTCATACGATCCTTACTGCTAGTTTTCGAGTTTGCACTCAAACGAAGTCACGTTAGCTGCAAATTCCTATTCCCTTCAGCTGTTCCATTTACAATATTCATGAAATATCAACTATATAACAAGCTACTATTAATATATAAATACACCACTATACTATCGCTACCAGATTATCTGGATATTTTGTAGTTTCTTTTAACCATTTCAAATGAGGTATGAACACATTCTCACATCTCTTCTTTTCGGTCTCTTCATCCCCGGCAACATATTGTAAGTATTTACCCATATACTCTTTGGCTTTATTAATCTTTGAGCCATCAATTGAAAGCCCGGTATCAGGATCATAGTAATTTGGACATATTCCTTGTGTGAAAAATTGTAATGCCCTCAAATCGAAGTCATAACCCACATTATCATTGATGTCAGCATACATACGAATATGTTTACCCAGAGCCTCATAGACTAAATCGTGATTATCCACTAACCAGTTAGGGTAGTATTTAGGATATGAAAGATGCATAAACACAATATCAACATCTTTCTTCTTCTCAAACGATTGGATTGGATCGTAGTGTCCTAAAGCTTTAGAAGTAAATTTGTTATCCAGCTCGGATACGTAACCAGTCCATTTGAAGCCTTTCAAAGTCTGATACCATGGTTCACCCATCACATGAGCTGCAGCAATGAATGTTTCTTTATCACCTTCACCTGCGGATCCTTGGGTCAATAATGGATAGTAGTAATGTGGGCCAAACACATTATAATATAAACAAAGTAACAATGTTTTTAAATGAGAAGTTTTGTTTATGACGAACATTCCTGTTTCAGAAGTAGGATTAGGTATGGTGCCTTCGAAATCGTGGTACCACGAATTTTGAAAGTTGTACTCATCCAAAGGTTTAACATCTGATAATCCTTCTTTCTTAGCTTGTTTCTTGTCGTAACTAGAATATCTAACCTTCTTTTCTTTTACATCAACGCCTGCAATATCGTAAAACTTAGGATTTGTTGTACGCGCCCAAGCGTCAGGCCAAAGTATCAAATTCTTCTCCTTATACAAGTCACTCTGTAAAATGTACTCGATATTTCTGGTTGGGAAGTTGTCTGAGTCAACGTATACTACGTTTTCGAATTTTGAACTTAAAATAGCCAACATCTTGTACTGGAATCCACCGATATCAAATTTTTCCTTTAAAGTCCCAGCTAATGAGGTATCAAAGAGGTTACAGTGTGCATTGTATTCGGGGAGTAACTTCTCACAAAAATCCTTTTCGTACTCACCTTCCGTAGCAATAAATAACTCAATGGGCATGGTAGACCCGGTTGCTCTAATCTGTTTGATCACAAGATATGACAACCAGTTATATCTTCCTCCACCAACTAACACGTAACCTGACGATCCCTGGTACGTTCCCCATTCCGGATCCGACTTCAACAAGTTACCAAAGGTCGAAACCCCGTAGTTTTCTATAAGCTTGTTGATGTGGGTATCGACATATCTCCTATGCGAATCCTTTAATTCTATGAAGGTAGAATCAGGTATATCCAACACGTTTTCCAAGTATTCTTTCGAAAAAAGGAAACTGTCATGGTTTACAAATAATTCTGCTGCCTTATCCTTCTTATACACACCCTTGATAGAAGGAGAATTCGGCTTGAACTCTTCCAACCCATTAAAAAACACGGTATAATCTCTAATTGATTTCAAAATAGACCCGTCTTGATCTGTGGTTTCTTTTCCACCTGAGCCTTTGCCAATTTTATCTCCATTTCCTACAGAATCTATTCCCTGTCCTACATCAGGAGGACTAGTTACTGGCTTTACTTCTGAATTAATAATTTGCGGGTATGAAGATCCTGGCTTTCTGTATAGAAAGTGGAGCAATAGGACTAGAAAAATCAACCCTGCAAATACTTTGAAGCGATGGCGCCCGAATATTCCAATTCTAATCATTTTGGATCCTTAATTCAACTTGATTTGCTTCTATGACTAAGTAATACAAGTAAGAATCCGCTTGATTACTGTTCCTATCTTGACGTTACCTGTGCAAGTAACGATTTTCCAGGTTTATTCTATAATAAACTTCCGAGGAAAAACCTACCGATAAAGTACCGGAAATCATGATAGATTGATTCCGGTCATGGATAAACCTTTTTCCAAATTTTTCAAAAGGTATACTCCACAAAACATTCAATATACGGTATAAATAAAGACGAAAGGCCCAGTTTTAGAAAGGTTGAGATTGCAAGGATCAGGAAAAATAGATAAAATAATGGCAGTTTCATCAAAAAATTTAGAAGCCCCCGATTTTGAAGAATTAAGAAGCAAGAAGTTTATCTTCAGGCTCTTTGGACTCGCGATCAGCCATTCCAAATCGCCATTGTTACAGAATTATTTGTTTGAAAAGCTCGGGTTGAGTTGGAGATATGAGTTGTTTGAAAGTTCCGACATCGATGCTTTCAAAAAGCGGTTACAGGGAGACGATTGTATCGGCGCCGGAGTGACTATGCCGAACAAAGTTGTAATGACGGAGCATGTCGATGTTGTGGATGATGATGCGTTGGCAGTGGGGGCCATCAATACCATATATACTAGAAAAGACAAAGACACAGGCAACACCTTATATATTGGTACCAATACAGATACCTACGGGATCCGTGATTCCTTTTTATACAATGCTCACCAAGAAGTCGAAAAGGCCCGCCAGGGCCAACTTCCCGGATTGGTTTATGGTGGTGGTGGTGCATGCCGTTCAGCTGTATATGCGTTACACGAGTTCATGGGGTGCTCGCAGGTTTACATTATTAATAGATTTGCCCTGGAGGTCGAGGCCGTTAAGACTGCAATGGCCAAGGGTGGCTTCAAAGGTGAGATAATCCATGTTTCTACACCCGAGCAAGCAGAAACCTTAGGGAAGCCAAATCTTATTGTATGTACGGTGCCAGATTTTGCACCTCTGACAGATGAAGAAAAAACTGCCAGAGCCACTCTCGAAGTGTTTATAAAATCGCAAAACAGGGGAGCAGTGTTAGAGATGTGCTACCATCCTAAACCATTGACAAGGTTGTATAAAGAATTTGAAGTTGGTGGTTGGAAAGTCATCGGTGGTATGGAAGCCATGATCTACCAAGGGATGGCCCAACAATCCCTATGGACAGGCTATAGTTTGTCCGATATGCCAACCAAGGATGTAATTGAATATGTATATAAGAACTGTGGACATTGAGTGTATTTATCTATTATCGTAAATATATATTCTAATACGGCAACATTTTTGCAATCTCACTCCACTTACTCGATAAGCAATTTTCGAAGCCAAACTAATAATGTTGATTGAGACTTAGAAAGGTAGATTTGTTTGTACCTAGAGAGTACACTAAGAACTTGTAAGTTGTGTGTCCATGTAAAATTCATTAGAATGCATTATTTATATTGTAACTCTTGCTCACTTAAATCCGATTAGTAAAATTTCTGAATCTGATTTATTCATTCTTTTTAAGTGGATTAATATTATGTACAAATATAGTTCCCATAATTCAATAAACCAAGCGACAATAATATCTAAGAGACTGATGCATACCCAAAAGTTGAGTAAGATTCCTAAAGGTGCAACGTTCACTAAATATATGAAGCCGGATAGCAAAATTCCAACCACAGAAGATGCAATGGCAAATAAAGATAATATCATCCATAAACCCCGGATATTACAACTGGGATCATTCTCGTGGACACTTCCAGAGAAGAGAGCAGCTTACAAGTATTTAACTTCTAGTGAGAATGCATTGGCCGATCTAGGTATAGATTCGTCAGAGGTAGATAATCCTGAATACCAAAAATTGCTTAGTGGTGAATTTTACCTTGAAAACGAAGATTTCCTTAAGAAGGGATACCCATTTCCATATTCTCAAGCGTATGCTGGATGGCAGTTTGGGCAGTTCGCTGGTCAATTAGGTGATGGTCGAGTGGCAAATTTGTTTGAAATCCCAAAACCTACCCCAGATAGTAGCAATCGTGGTAAATATGAACTCCAATTGAAGGGTGTTGGTATGACTCCTTACTCAAGATTTGCTGATGGAAAAGCAGTTTTGCGTTCATCCATTCGTGAGTATATCATATCTGAACATTTACATGCAATTGGTATACCTACCACACGAGCCCTCTCGTTGACATTTCTCCCGAAAACATATGCTCAACGTCATAGAGCTGAAAAATGTGCCATTGTTTCGAGATTTGCTGAACTGTGGGTGAGGTTAGGTACATTTGATTTGTATAGATGGAGGAGTGATAGAGATGGTGTAAGAGAATTATCTGACTATGTTATAAATGAACTATTTACTGTTGATGGAAAGAAATTTTCCTTTTTAAACAAGGCTTTATCTAGTAGAAATGACTTCTTTGATAGCGGAAAAGAAGTCCTTGGGGAGTTAAACGACTATGATAAAATGTATTTGGAAACAATTGTTAGAAATGCAGAAACCACGGCAATGTGGCAGTCGTACGGGTTTTTAAACGGTGTATTAAATACGGATAACACATCTGTTTTGGGATTGTCTATTGATTTTGGTCCATTTTCCATTATGGATAAGTATGATCCTAACTATACTCCAAATTCTGAAGACCACGAACATAGGTATGGCTATCGTAACACACCTACCGCAATCTGGTGGAACTTGACTAGAATGGGTGAAAACCTTGCTGAATTAATCGGGGCTGGTTCAGAATTGATAAATGATTCACATTTCATTGAAAGGGGCATCAAACCCGAGTGGGAAGACAAGATCATTACGAGAGCTACTAAGTTAATAGAAGCCGGTGGTGAATTGTATCAATATGCCTTCACAAAAAAATATGTTGAAAGCATGTTCAATAGATTAGGATTATCATCCAAGCTAATTGATGTTAGTGACCCCGAAATTCATCATAAGGAATTGATTGAACCAATGTTGGACATGTTATTCAAAGTTCAGTGTGACTTTAATAAATTTTTCCTCATTTTACAAAATTCAAATGTTAGCAATAGTTCGGACTTTGATACGTTTGCAAAATCAATTCTCTTACCGGAAGAAGCATATTCCCAGTCACAATATACTTCGAAAGAGTTAAGAGATGAAGTTCGTAAATGGTTAGAAACCTACAGCTCGTATCTTTCGAAGTCGAACAAGATCGATTCTAGAGATCGCCCTTCAATAAGTGCCTCTCACAATCCGGTATTCCTTCCTCGCAATTGGATTTTGGATCAAGTTATAGAATTCACAGAAGAGAACGATGGTAACGATTTATCGTACTTGAAAAAGTTGGAAAAGATGTGTCTCAATCCATACGACAGTTCCAAATGGGGTAGCGAGTTGAAAGATTTGGAAGAAAAATGGTTGTTACAAAGTGACATAGGTGCAGAGTACTCGATGTTACAATGTAGTTGTTCTAGTTAAAAATAAAAATGTACATTATTATATATTATGGTTTAATGAATAAATTTACATTATAAATTTTCACTAATAATCATGTTGATTAACTAAAAATAAAACTAATACTTAAAATAGAACTTAACACATAGATGCAGAATCATATTATTCGCTTCTCTAATTACGGAAAGCGCTTTGGGCATCCTTGTAACCCTTGTGGAAAGCTTCCTTTGCTTGTTCTTGGACTGGTTCGTCTAAGCTAGCAATTTTGGAGTCAAGCTTGTCATTACCAGTGGTGAAACCACCGAGACCACCGGCACCAGCACCAGCACCAGTAGCACCAGTAGTACCAGCAGCACCAGTACCTCTAGAACCAGTAGTACCAGTAGTACCAGCAGCACCAGTACCAGTGTGGCCGGATGAACCGTAAGCACCAGTACCAGATTGACCGGATGAACCGTAAGCACCAGTACCAGTTTGGCCAGATGAACCGTAAGCATCAGTGTCCTTGGAAGAACCGTAAGCACCAGTGGTACCAGATTGGCCAGATGAACCGTAAGCACCAGTGGTACCAGATTGACCAGATTGGCCGTAGGCACCAGTACCGGATTGACCAGATTGGCCGTAACCAGAAGAACCGGTTTGACCAGATTGACCAGATTGACCGTAAGCATCAGTGTCCTTAGAAGAACCGTGGTGCTTAGCACCGTAGGCACCGGCACCACCGAGACCGACAGCACCAGCAGCAGCACCTGCGGCTTCCTTCAAGTGGGAACCGTGGGAACCAGATTGACCGGATTGACCAGATTGGCCGTAAGCATCGTTTCCAGAAGAGCCATAAGCATCTCTACCGGAACCAGTGGCACCAGTAGTAGAAGAACCGTAAGCATCTCTACCAGAACCAGTGGCACCAGTGGCACCAGAGGAACCGTAAGCATCTCTACCAGAACCAGTAGTAGAAGAACCGTAAGCATCTCTACCGGAACCAGTTGCACCAGTAGTAGAAGAACCGTAAGCATCTCTACCAGAACCAGTGGCACCTGTGGTAGAAGAACCGTAAGCATCTCTGCCGGAGCCAGTGGCACCAGTGGTACCAGAGGAACCGTAAGCATCTCTACCGGAGCCAGTAGCACCAGAAGAACCATATGCATCACTACCAGAGGTACCGTGAGTACCAGTGGCACCAGAGGAGCCGTATGCGTCTCTGCCTGAGGAACCGTGGGTACCAGTGGCACCAGACGAACCGTATGCGTCTCTGCCTGAGGAACCGTGGGTACCAGTGGCACCAGAAGAACCATATGCATCGCTACCAGAGGAACCATGGGTACCTGTGGCACCAGAAGATCCGTATGCGTCTCTACCAGATCCAGCAGATTGACCGTAAGTATCGTTACCGGAAGAACCTTGCGAAGCACCGTAAGCACCTGCGCCTGCACCACCTAAACCGGCTGCACCAGCAGCAGTACCGACGGCTTCCTTACCGTGGGAACCATGGCTACCAGTTTGACCGGATTGACCAGTTTGACCAGATTGACCAGATTGGCCGTAAGCATCGCTACCACTAGCACCAGAAGCATCCTTACCGGCGTAATCAGAAGCACCGGCTCCGGCTGCACCAGCGCCGGCTCCACCAGCAGCTCCAGCTCCGCCAGCAGCTCCAGCACCACCCTTACCGAAGTGCTTGGTGACTTCTCCGTGGAGATTGTCCTTACCGATCGCTTTACCCCCTTGTTTGTCGAGGTTTTCAATATCCTTCTTATTGAATTTATTTTGAATTTTATCAGCGAATCCCATATTTAGTAGTAATATTATTAAATTATATTTTAAAACTTATTCAATTGTTATAAAATATGATTACTGTTTTATTCCTTTTTTTTGTTTAGGGGTCGGAAAGTCTCTTGTTATATACCAACGATTGAAAGACCATTATTGCTTAATGTATGATCTTAGTTGCTGTCACTCCAACGTGAAATTTGAAAAATGGTTGCGAAATAGCCTCGGGCTCATACTATTATAATACTACTACAATATCATTAACAATGAATCCACCACGGTGCGTTCACTTGCTTTAATTAAAAATAGCCCAATTAGTGCATGTGGCTATGAAGGGCCGATATACGTGATGAATGCGGAACATTAGACGAGATTTCGTCATTCTTGGAAATTTGAACAGGGTGGTGATGAGATTTTCGGATTTTTCGCTTGGATGAGCAGAGAACATCACGATGATGTAATGGGACCGAAAGGACGTGATGGGATGAAGGCGAAGAAAGCACGCCCATTGGCTATGAGGACGAAAACTAACGGCATGGAATGCGATAGAAGGAATTGGGCTGCTGGGATGCCGGCTGAGGCCAAATGGAGGAAACGAGGTGGAATGGGGGTCAATTGAGGTCTCGGAGTCAAATGAGGATTCAGGGGTCAAATGAGGATTCGGGGTCAATTGGGTGCTCAGGGGTCAATTGAGTGTTCAGGAGTCGATTGGGGAGGAATTGAGTGTTTTCGGGGTCGGGGGGATTGGAAAATGGACAATTGGCTCTATTGGGGTCGCGAACGGAGCCGAGGGGTCTGAGCCATTCTTGGGGTCAATTGGGTGTTTAGACACTCAATTGGACGGCCAGACACTCAATTGACCCATGAGAGCTCAATTGGATGGCTAGACACTCAATTGATTGACTGGGGATGGAATTGCACCCATTGAGGGCGAGGCACGGTTCCAGGGGCTCAATTGGTGATTGAGGGTGGAATTCGAGGCATTGACCAGGCACGATGGGAGGCACGACTGGAGGCACGTAATTGACAGGACACACTCAACCGGTAGACCGTCGAGAATTGACTGGGCTAGATTTGTGATGGAGCTGGGTGAATAATTGACGGTCGTACCATTGGAGAGGGTTTTCGGTCAATTGGTCCTTGTGTGTTTAAATAATTGGCAAAGAGATATACCTGGGGTCAATTGGGTCAATTGACTTGGGGAACGTTCAATTGAGTGGTGACTGACTTGAAGAACGCTCAATTGGACGATCTGGTTCAATTGTCGGTCGATTGACTTACATAAGGGTCAATTGGATGGCAATTGGCTTGCAGAATGCTCGATTGGCCGATCTGGTTCAATTTCTGGTCGATTGGTAAGTCAATTGGTAAGTCAATTGGTCAATATTCGGTCAATTGACTTACAGAATTGTCAGTTGGGAGACCACCTGGACAACCTGGGTCAATTGTCGACCCATTGCCCTGGATTTGTACTAGAAATCGATGACAATCAACATGAGATTCTGTCGATGAATTGAAGGGTCAGTTCATCGGTTTGAAACTTGGTTGAGTAAGACAGCGTACACAATCTAACCTACTACATGAGAACGTAATAAATAAACAAGCAATTTAATCTTCAGAGACTATATACTTCCTATTTTTCAATGGTAATAGGTACTTTCAAACGAACAAATTCGTTGTTAGATAAGCACATGGTGATTTTCAAATAATAGAATCTACCCATATAGCAAGATTGGAAGTTGGGTACCAAGCAAAAACTATCAAATGGATTGGATTGCTTGGCATTACCGGTAGTTTTGAGGTGGGCCGAACCGATATTGACTAATAAGTCAAATTTATTACTATACTGTAATTGATTAGAGTCTGACATCCCAATATTTTGATGTGACCAACCTAACTTCGATAAATTCTTGCTGTTGATTGCTTGCGGTTGTTGGCCAGCAACAACACACATTAAGTCGCTAACCTCTAGGTTAATGTGCTTCTCACTAATATTACAGATGCTTCTGATGTCTTCGACTAATTGAGCTTCCACCCGGAAGGTATCTGAGGGAAGTCTTTTGAAAAGATTGTAAAACTCAGTAGAATAATTCTTAAACTCATCTTTAACTATGGATGAAAAGTTATCCATATCGTAATAGCCATGATCGGATATTTTCTTCTGGTTTATGATCTGGTTCTTAAATAACAAGTCTGGAGTAATCTCAATGGGGATTGGGTACTGGTCCGACTTCATGGTAAGCACAACTAGGTCACATACTAGGGATTTGATAGCTGGAAGCTTCCGACTTTTGTCATTGCAGAATTGAGAAACGTAAAACGAAAGATCTATGGGAATTCGGACTTTCCAAGTATTCAAATCTGCCTCTTGTGCAACACTGGACTTTCTGAACTGTGGTGGTGGGATATATTTCAAAGTATACGCAGTTTTCGGGGTTGAGACTTCCAATGTGCCCAACGGCTTCGAGCCTGTAAATGTTTTCTTGTTGAATGGAACAATCATGTTGTATTTGTCGACAGCTTTTTTGTTTCCATTTCCACCTTTACAGATTGAATTGTTGTGGCAATGGTATAACTGACGAATCTTCTGATTAGTGGAATCGGCTGATGTCTGGGTTGTTAATTTATCAGCAAGGTCAATGGTCGTATTGAAGTCTTCCGATTCGATAGATTTGACTAGGTCAGTGCCGGTTTTAATCTTTTCTTTAACTCTACTAACCAAATTCTCATAAATCAATTCACTCGCCTTGGAGGTTATCAATTTCTCATCTGGCTTTAATGATCTGGCTTGCAGCACAATCCGAAGGAAATAGTTTGCTTCTTTCAAGATGACATATTCATCACCCTTGGAATTAATAAGAAGGGTATCTTTTTGCTTTCTCATTGACTTATCAATGTTGTACTTAGAACCTCTACCTATAAACCGTGCCTGCACTGCGTAACTAATGGATGAATCTATGAATGAAAAATCTTTAATATCGCTAAGTTCATGATGTCTCCTCGATTTCAATAATTGTTCAGTTCTTGAGAGTCCCATTGATGGTGGAATTTCCGTATGGTGCAGCAAATTGTGATTATTGCACTCTGAATCTAGCAAATTCTCAGGGATTTTGAATGTGAAGAATCTCTTATACTTAATACCAGGTTCTAATTTTCGGTTACTGCCAATAGCTAAATTGGTATTATCGATGGGATCAATCATCAAAGGACAAGTGTAAGGATTTTCAAATTCCGTGATCAACCTATTGATATGTGCATGGTTCCAAGATGCACTGAAATCAAACATTTCCAAGAACTTCTTAACTTTGATGGGCTTCTTGTCTTCCACATCATTAGTGTTTGCAATAATGAAGTTGCCCTCAAATAATACGTAGAACATATCAAATGGAATTGCTTCGTCCGACTCATTCGTAATAAGCACGTTCCCATTAATGAAATCTCCCTGTTTATATTCGTGAAGCAGCGGATCAATGAACACTGGCTCTTTGCCTAATTCCCCCACATCTTTCGTAAACTCGATTGATATCTTAACCTTACTCGATATCTCCATCCCTGAATGCGTCAAGTTCGTAAGCTTATGGACATTATCAAGAACTGTCTCCTGCCACAGGTTGGTGGTTTCGTCTGCAACAATATATGTCTGCCCATTGGCGTCCCCTGGTGTTTCTCTCACATTGGTAGAATCGTTTGACACCGTAGTAGGTGCGCTATATGAAACCTGGTTCGACAAACTCAAAGTAGGTGCTGCTGAAGACATTGGCGAGTTTTCGTATGTTGGTGGGTCCACAATATTCTCCTCCGATACATTCAAACTTTTATATACTGTCGATTTGTACATATGATACGAAGGAAGAATGTTCCATACCGGTGCCTCTGTTGTATTCCTAGTCAATTCTATATCTTTCTGGTCGTATCTGATATTTTCACCATTTGGATCTTCAATCCGTGGTAAATCTTTTGTATCTTCCGATATATTATCCTCTCTAGAAGCAGAAATAGAAGAATACCCCGTAGACCCTGCTGCACTGTATTTATCTTCTTCTAGATTATTAATTCCCTTCATTATATCCAAATTGTTTATTGTACTTCATCTACTTCGTTGGATACTAATAGATACGTATATATATATATATATATATATATATATAATAACTATGACTATGAATAGAAATTTCTTATCGTAAATCAATATTTGTCATCAGTGAGTCACTGTACTATTGACTGCGAAATTGCATCTTCGTATTTATTTATTCGATCGTTAACGGTAATTTAATAAGGAAGTCGTGGTTATTCACATGAATGTCTAGCCGTATGTAATACATTCTGACTAAATGACACCATTGAAAGTTTGGGAGCAAAAAAAGATTATTAATTCTGTTTGATTTTACAGCTCTATCTTGCCCTTTTAGGTACATAGAATTGAGATCGAGATGCACATTGAATGATCTCCTTGCAGAGCCAGGCAGGGTACGAGGTATTTCTGAAGTAATTAAGTTGTCGATGGTTAGTTCTGTATACGAGTCTGTAAGAGTTCCTAGGCACATTAAATCTGCAAGGATTTGGTGGTTTTCGGGAAAATGGGGATGGTGCTTTCTCAATTTGCGCAATTCATTATATAACTTTCGAGAAGGTTCTACCACAAGCTTGTGGAAGTTATCAGTTGTTCCGTTTACAAATAGCATAGAATGGTCGATGTCTATCGGTACGGAAAACCTGGCCGACTCAATGGTAACAGCAACTAGCTCAGCCAGAATTTTCTTTATTGTGGGGAAAAGATCTGAGTGGGCAATCATGTCGATGCGTACGTCTAAGCTTTTGAGTGAATTGTCTCTATGGAAGGGGGAATAGTACTTTATGCTTAGATCCTGTTTAGGTACTTTGAATGCCACCAGCCTATTCGTTGGTGTGGTGGATTGATAAATACGCTTTTGAATTTCATTAAATTTTTGTAATAATTCCAGAAATTTGTTTTTTACTTTCGAGGTTGTTTCACTTCCAAATTCTTCCAATTCTTCAAGCAAATACTCATAAATAATATCTATACGATTATCTCTTGGATAAGTGACCGCTTTGTGTCTAGGAATTATTCTTATTAATCTGCTAACATCCGATAACTTATAGTAGCCGCAATCTTTCCTATTTACTAGGACGCTTCTGACATTGTACCTTATTGACGGAGTCCTGATAAAATCACTAATACCCCAACCACAGCTAGGTGGTATTTGTAGGTGCTTTGGCATTTGGCGAGCACAACTGCAATCGAGAAGGTTCTGCGGAACTTTGAAGGTGAAGAATCGCTTGTATTTTTTCTGGGGCAATAACATATGATCCAAACTCAACGAAGATCCATCCGTCAGATCTACCGTATATTGGTCAAGGTCAATGTTCAGCGAAGCTTCAAAATCAATCATTTGCAAAAAATAAGTAGTTCTGTCCTCATGATGAATGCTTCCTTCCAACACTACATAGTACATATTAAATGGAATAGGTTTCGCAGTCGGATTCTCGATGACGATATGACCCTTCACCAGGTCACCCTGTACGTATTCCACATATTCATTGTCAAACAATTTTGGGTCGGTTTTGTCGGTTGATTCATTACTGAAAAAAATGCTTTGCTTGATTTCTGATGTCATCTTCAAATTGTCCAAATTATCAAGCACGGTACTTGGATTATCAGTTATCGAACTTTCCGAACAATTTGACATAATGGAACTTGCTGAGGAGCTTGAGCTATATGTAGGGGGTTCATGATGTAGATGATACACTTCCATATGGGGATTTAGATTTTTGCACACGATGTCCTTGTACATTTGATAAGACGGTAAAATGTTAGAGGAAACGATCTCGTTTCGATATAAATCCTGCTTATCCGAATTGTGTACATCTTTAGACATTATGTAGATATTTGCCTAGCTATTTACTAACTTGAAGGAACTTAATCAACTTTAATCGATTATTACAGTATTCTTCATTAATGTGGATGATAAGAATTTAGATCGTTATCGCGGGGGATGATCTCAGAATTATTTTTCTTCTACAGAATGATGTCCTAGTTTCCATCAATAAGAGGCACTTGAATTACAATTATACTATATTAACAGGGTCTAAATAATAATCTCTATTCTCTGAATATTCTATATTTATCTATACTAACGTCCTAATTTCTTTAACTCCCAGTATCTCAAAAAAGGAAATACAACACCACTGAAACCCATACATAACCACATGGCAATATCACCACCTTCTTCGCCACCGCATAATCTAGCTAATGGACCTATCCAATAAACTTGGGCCATTCCAACAGCAGCTCCTGCAACACCAACGATAAATGAAGAAGTTGAGGCTAATCCAAGGGTTAACTTATCATAATCGTGCCATATTTCAAAATTATAGTATTGGTTAGTGTTGGATGTAGGTGAACTTAAAAGGGAGGAATGAATAGAGTCGGTACTTTTCTGGTTGTCTGGTGGGAACTCTTTGGTATATAAATGGATAAAGCGTTTTCTTCTGAATATTACATTCTCTTCCAATAACATCACGAAATACATCGAAATCCAATAACCAACCATTGGCAAAAAGTTACCCAATATTGCCGCAAGCTTGTTTCTACCAACCAAAGAACATATCAAGTAAACTGCAGTTAACACAATAGCCCATATCCATCTCGGTATTCTTGCGAAAACAACACTTGCTAATTGAACCCCGAATGCAGCTGAATAGGTATTTATAATATTATTCGAAACCAAAGATAAAAAAATGACCATAAGCAAGAACTTACCACCGGCACCCCAAGGTCTGAATGCTTCATTTAGTAAACCACCCATACCACTTATTTCATAGACATCACCCCAAGGTTTGTATGACAAGGCAACGTTACCTATTAATAAGCCAAGAACGCCTACAAACGTGGTTGGAAGTAAGATACCTAGAAATGTAAGGGTAAATATTTGTTTCTTAGGAGTTTTTTCGGGGAACAAGATATAATAGTCTGATGCCAATGATCCCCACGTAGCTGTAGTCGAATAACTTAACGAAAAAAATGATAACCAGTTACCTTTAATAGTATCTGACATCCCTCTAATATCTTCGCCATCAACGTTGGATAAAAGATGGAATTTCTGTGATGCAACAACATACAACAACAAAAAGGAAAGGTTTACAGGAATACTCAAAAATACCTCAACCTTCATGAGCTGTTTGATGCCTCCAATGGCCACAGCCAACGATATGATGGCCACTATAATAATACCAACCACTAAAGGGATCTTCCCATCACTTACACTTTCTAAAATCTGTCCTCCGACAACGCAGTTAACAATGGACCAGCCCATAACTCCGATAATACTAACAAGACTGACTAATTTAACAAACCACCATCCAAACAAAAACCTAGCACTTACCATTTGACGACACCCCGACCTTGGGCCCATTAAAGAGCAATATGCTGCCACAGCACATCCAATAGTCTGGCCTATCATTCCCGATACCAAAGATTTTTTTAAACCCAATTCGAATATTAATGGGCCCAATAAAAATGTTGACATCGAACTCAATCCCCCACAGGCTGACAACCACAACCCCATAACTGAGATAAATTGTCGAACTATATTAGTCGTTCTTTCATAAGGCTCTATTCTCTCGATACCTCTTGTTTCAACCCCAAAAGAGTCTAATTTATTAGATGCCCTTTGAAGGTATGCCCAAAATAATGGAGTATGCGATGAGCTTCCAGATTCATGCGTTCGGAGTGTCTCTAACTCATTATTCTCATCCTCGTTGAGCAACTCCTTTTTTCTAGAATCCTCCCCCATGGGTACTGATGCCATATTAGCTAACGTTATAATAAATTCTGTACTACAAGTTTTTGAAAATTTATACTAAATCTTCAGAATAATTTTTTCGTATTTTCGTCCTGACTCAGATCGAGGCTAAATTTTCTGAGCTTTACTACTAGAACAATTATTTCAAAACTATGCCAAATTTCCGCCTCATATGTCATAATATCCATACGTAGCCTACATAATATGTCATATTCATAGAAATAATCCCTCTAATACTTCGAAGAATGTCCACTATCATATACATATATAAAAGAAAAAAAAAAAGTAGTAGCCCGACGCGGGGGTCGAACCCGCAACCTTTTGATCGCTTCTCTTAATAAGAGTCAAACGCTCTACCGATTGAGCTAGCCAGGCTGCCAATCTTGAAGGACAATACTATTTTTTTTTTATTAGCCCTACGGATAATTTGATTTTAGATTATGTAAGCAACAGTTTCCTATTTTCCTTCTCCCGTAATATAGTATTGTAGTAGTGCTACAGGCCCAAACCTTTTGAATACTAGTGGCTTTGTCGAAATTTTTCTAGTTTTCACGTCATGTACAGTCGTCAGACCTTAATGCGGTATATACATCATTGGAAGTGTGTTTTATGAGTTCAAAGCTATTCAAGTGTATGCAAAAAAAATGGTGAGTTAGTCTTTCTACATAGTGTATGGAAGAAAAAAAAAATGTAGTAGCCCGACGCGGGGGTCGAACCCGCAACCTTTTGATCGCTTCTCTTGAATAAGAGTCAAACGCTCTACCGATTGAGCTAGCCAGGCCGCCAATCTTGAGAGGTGATATTCTGAGAATATTATATTCAGTATAGATTACTGTTTATAGTAAATTTACATCAAACATTCGACGCTATTAACACAGCATTGACCTTACAACAACACCCAACATATATGTGGAGATCTCTATTGCAAAGGCTATGAGCTTCAACAATACGTTACATAGCACCCTGTGGAGATCGCTATTGCAAGGGCTATGGGCTTATTCAAGCCTTGTTTTCTAGAATTTATGGTTGCTGGTAAATATTCTTTCTAGTGCAGAAGAGTTGTAGCGCTGTATCGTGTCAAGGTTCCAAATTTGATACGATTACAGTGATAGAGGCAAGGGGCTTTAACTACACAATCTGGCCGGGGCTCATTTACGCAAAGTTGAGGCGCACCTCGCAGAGTTTTAGAACGAGGAAAGTATACCATGATCGCAATCTTCAATTAAGGTACCAACGGCTTAAATAATAATGTTAGTAACAGTAAGTAACAGTAATTACCAGCTAACCAGCGTAATGTCCCCCACAAATTAAGGTTTAAATTGAGCTTGCAATATTTCCAAATCTAGGTGATACCACTTCAGAGATAGATCCATAACCCGAGCCAGACTCGATGAGGTTTTTCTAGGGCGTTCACACAAATTTTTCAACTTTTACCTGAGACTCTCCCTATGCTCAAAAAATTTTTTACGATTGCCTAACAATACAGTCTACTTAGGCTGTCTTGATCCATGGTCAGATGGAAAGGTCGGCATAACAATGAGATTTAGACTGTAGGTTCAAACTACAATAGTTTTGCTGTATTTATTGTGGGGCGAGTTAGCCTCAGCCAATTCTAGGGGTTCCTGCGCATGCAGTGTAAATAATTAGATAATCATATGTGTAATACCACTTTTCAATCAATGTGAATCACCCTACTACAATGTGCCTACTACGCCCGGGACTTGTGGAAAAAAAAAAACATATTGCATCTGTCGCACGCATTAATCTTCACCACATCCTATTGTTTCCTTCATGAGCGCAAATATCCCACCGCTGATATAGGGATAGTGTAGCTTGAGACATAATAAGCTATCATGCCACACAAAGGGATGTCAGTGGGATTATCTCTCCATCTACAAATGAAAAAAACTCTATCATCACCGCCCGGGTTCAGCCCATAAAGAAACCTACATTATATTCGCAACCGTGGATGTTGGTGGCTAATGGCCACAGGGGTGCGAAAATTCTACTGAAAAAGAAATTTTGACACCTCATTTTACTTTGATGATAGCCAAGGTGATATCATTGCTTATCTGTACGTGGAAAAATGAGGTATCTACTTTAGGTTTGTAAAGTTATGATTGCTCCGAAGGTTAGTAAATTATCAGACTAAGTATGAATGTTTTCTTCTAAGAATCTCAGATAATGTAGATAAGGTTAATTCATTAAATCATCATATAACATACATATAAGGTTAGATACCCAAATGTGGTTCGCCCTTTCAGGAATTTTGAACAATTAGCCAAACTAGGCCCATTGATAATGCCTTTTAAGCTTTTTGTTAGCAAGATTAAAGAAAAATAACGGGCAGAATTTTTTTTAAACCGGGAAACGGGAGCCAGAATAATTTTTCTTCCGGGTAACCCATCCCACACGATCCGGCAAAACTCGCAAGGGATTCTTTAATAAATAATATAAATACACATTCCTACCCTGAAGTAAGATTTTTTTTAAGGTACACACATTAGAGCTAAAGATTCTTCCATACCTTAAATTTGGGATTCATCATGATTCAATACTTGGAATTCATAGAAAACAAAGTTACGTTGGTCAGTAACGCGTTGTTGTTCGTAATCGTGGTCCCACTTTTGTTATTGGGTTTATTGGAAGCTATGACCTACGCCGTAAGCGTATGCATCCGCTATACCCTCAAATTACAACAGAGTGGAGCCCAAAAGTCGACCACCTTGGAGCACGAAAAATACTATACTGCATTATCTGATTTCAAAATCAAGACCATGCATTGGTCCATGAAGATGTTTGGCTACAAACAGGTGGACTTCACCAACAACTACAAGAGTTTTCACAACATGCTGTTGTCGAAACTTGTTAAGGTCAGAAAAGATGACTAGGAATGCATCTACAGCATTTAATTCTCCTGTCCATTTTGATCATTATACGGATATATTGTCATCACCCTGCCATATACTTCGTTGGTTGTATCGTCGAATACAACGCTTATTTATTTTTGATACATTGATACAGGTGTACTGAGTATACCATTTTATTTATTATTCATTTCTTCTAATATATTGATTTTTCAGTTACAATACACTGTAGATGGATGGGATTCCGATGGCGGAAGAGCCTGAGAAGGATGCGATCGGATTCGCAGCCATAAATTTTTATTCTACTATGCGCGCCTATTGTAAGAACTATTGTGTGAGAACTTGCGCTCGGGCGTGAGCTTGGGCCTTTGCATGTACCATTGCATATACTTGTGCCATTATGGTTCGCTCAAGGAAATCACAGGAAAATAACAGTTAGAATATGTGGCTCCTTTTACGCGTCGGCCCTAAATCTTTATTCTTATATGTATGCAGACGTATAAATATGTGTATATAAGGAAATCCAAGCGAACAAGGATCTGGACATAATGGAAACAGGCGGCCGCTAGTTAAAAATACTAGGTAGACATCTGGGGGATGGTTTAGTCGATGCACCTCCAGATGACTCGGGTTGATAGCTTGGCTTGAATGCATTTTTTTTTCTTCAGCATCCGTTCTCCCGGAAATCCGCACGGGGTTGCGTCTAAGCAGCGACCAGGAGCACCTTATCTTTCTCTGACCAGCAATAGTTTTGTGGGCACACTGTAAGAAGCCTCAGGAAACCAAAACCCGGGAGGCCAGGAACCCGGAAACCTAGAAATGTCAAGATCATAGTCCACACTTGCCGTATACGCTTGTGGTCTAGGTTATTGTTAGTGGTGGGCCTATTGTCGTATTATTGCCGTGTTAGGAAGTGTAATGGCAACAAAAAGAATTTCTGCAAGCGAATATATGCCTTCTGACAGGACTTCGTGGCCAAGTTGGCTCAGGATGAAACTATTAATTTCAATTTCGTGAGTTCGACCCTCACCAAAGCCGTTTTTTTAATGTTTTTTTTTTTTTTGAAGCATCGCATTCTCATCGCCGTATATTTCCTTTTCGCACCCACGAACCGGCGAATCGGTTGATACTCCGAAACCCCCTACATACCGTACAACCCATAACTGTATATCATAGGTCTCTGGAGCATCGCACTAACGGCGTTTCCGCATATGCTGTCAAGCTGCCTGTATATCTTCTGCCTACATTCTGCTAACGTGGGCCCATCTTCTGCACCTGCTTGAATATCTCGAGGAGATGTGGACTTGTTTAGCTCGCCATCCTGGCCCTCTACCTTTCTCAAACCCTCTCAAACCCTTACCATAGTCGCAATGACCATTATTGACGTCGCTGCTCGATAATTGGCCCCAACAAGCTTGTTCTGTATTCGGTAGAACCATTACCTCATCAGGTTTCCAGCCTTGTCAAGATCGCCATCATGACACATCACGTGCCAGCTATTTTTATCAGTTATCAATTTTCAAAAATGGGCCCACGTTGAATGCAATTTCAGCTATTGCATTGTATCAGCTAGCGTGGTTGGCATGACTAACGTGGCCAGGGGTATTCATAGTTAAGCCCTTATGTTAATGTCGCTTACTAAATTGCAAGTATTAAGGGCTGCGCCGGGTGCCCTACAAATGTAGTAATCACATTTACCGATATGCATTTCTATTTTGATTGACTTTACCCAGGTTGTCAGACACTAATATCTTAATTTATATTTTATTCTTCTTCTACACTAGAGATTACTCGATTATTTAAGGTTTGTTGGTTTGAATTAATCTTTTGTACATAAATAGAATGTATGGTGAAAAGCTCAACGGCATCATGACGCCTATATTGCTGACAGTGAGGACAAGACGCAAGTCTATTCTCTTTGGGATCATGTTCCTTTGGTTTATCATGCTCAACTTGTGGATCCATGATTATGGGGACACTGCGTCGTTTAAGACGGTGACAGGGTCGATCTACGATTCGGTCAATAATTTAGCACCGGCCACCGCGAGTGAAAAAGAACTCCAGGAGTCCAAGGTCATGAACGACGAGGTGCTCAAAGCATTCATGAAGGCCAACAAGATAACAGACAAGCGGAAGATTGACGCACATTCGGCAAATTACGATTTGATGATGGACAGACATGGCGTGGGGAGCATGTTGCGGGACTTGTCGTTCAGCGAGAGGTGTGATTTGTACTTCAACAGCTTGTATACATCGGACATGAACTGGCATCTCAATCCCAACAAGGATTTTCCCTTGGATATGAGATGGTCTTTCCACTATAATGATTTCAGGCTGAGCAAGATGAACGAGGCCAAAGAGGCCTATGCCAACGAAAAGGGCTTAGACAAGAATCTCGTGGAGGACAGCGTGGTAGAAGATACCATCAAGATATGGTACGACACTTTCTGGGAGAAAACCATGCGTATTGAGCAAGATATGACCAATTACGTCTCGCACTTGAGGATTTTCAACAAGTGCTACATCACTTCCGATAACCAATACGAAGCGTCCAAGACCAGAAAATTCGTCGCCAATCAAGGCAGTTTAGTCAGGGGTTTGACAGGCACGAAGGGCTTTAAAAAGCCAATTCAGAAATTCGAACCAACCAAGCAAGAATTGTTGTTGAACACCGACAGTTTCGATTCGTGCTCCGACATCGAGTCCAGATTGTACAGATGGTTATCGTTTTCATACCCCGTATACGAAAGATTTTCAGGAGAGATCACTGTGAGTCCCCCCGACATGACTAAGTATGTGCGTCATCCGGAGGTGTTCCAGGCTACGAACAAGAAGGTACATGAGTCCCGTGGTAAAGCAGGTAAGATAAAATCCAAATTAACTAACGGTAAATCGTGCTTTTTGCAGAATTTCAAAAACAAGATGAACGGGAAGGGTATAGTTTTATCTATTGGTGATAAGCATGTCACGGATACCGTCAAATTGATTCACTTGTTAAGGGCTTTGAACAACAAATTCCCTATTCAGATAGTGTACAACGACGGTATTTCCAACGACTCTAAGAACCGTATTGTTAAAGCAGCAAGAGAAAGGTTTATTGATTTGCCCTCATCATTTAAGAAAATCCAACAATACTTGCCAGGCGACTATTTTGACGAAACTGATGGTGGTTTGCCAAAACAAGAAGTTTGGTTCGTTAACGTCCACAATACCATCCATGACCATTACAAAGACAAGTTCAAGACATTTGCCAATAAGTTTTTGGCAGCATTATTTAATTCGTTCGAAGAATACATTTTAGTCGATGCCGATACAGTTATGGTTCAATCCCCAGAGTACTTCTTCAATTTGGCAGGATACAAGAAAAGAGGTGCTTATTTCTACAAAGACAGAACAGCTCCTGAATTCAGACCTACTTCTGACACGAGGTTTTTCTCTAAGCTCTCGCCTTCTATTCTTGATCATGCTATGTTTGATATTCCAATCATTACCGAACATACACTCAACTTGGAATTCTTTGATGGGATGGGTCACTTTATGGAAAGTGGTTTGGTAGTCATCGACCGAAACTTGCATTTCAACTCAATCTTAATGATGATTCAATTAAACTTCTTCAACCCGGTAACAACAAGAGTATACGGTGACAAAGAAATCTTCTGGTTAGCCTTCGCCATCAATGGGGATGAAGGATTTGAATTCAATAGGAATTTTGCCGGTGCCATTGGTGTGGAAACTCCAATGGGGGATAGAATTGGCAAAAACCAGAAGAAATTGAAATCCAAAGAGATCTGCTCGGCCCACCCTGGGCATATCAATGGGGAGGACGGCAAGACATTGGACTGGTTCAACTCCGGTTTCCAGTTCTGTGGCCAATCCCACGACGTCGATTACGAAAAAGAATTCAAGAATGACAGACGGTTGAAGTTCTTGAAGTCTAAACAAGCCATGAAGACCTTTTTCGAAAGCCCTCTCTCTCTCAAGCACGCAATTGTTCCTCCCTTCAAACACAAGTTGGAAACTTTATGCGAAAATGTCGAAGGCGAACCTAAAGAAGCATGGCACATGGATAAAGACTATTGTAATTCCTATTTATGGTGTTCCTATTCCAGTATTGGAGGTAAGACCGCTGATGGGGGTGACAATACTCAACTTGGTAAGTTCATCTCGTTTGACCAAAGATCAATTGATTTATTTTCCTACTACGGTGACATTTGGGTCGGCAACGAATAGATTTTCATATGTACTATATAGATATATCCCGTGTATATCTCTTGTTGTGTTATAATCCAACATTTTGCAATCTATATTGTCCGTCCTCACCTTCCTAGTTTGGGTGAGCGGAACCTTGAACCCATAATGATAGGCGCGACCCGATTGGGAATCTCCAACCGGAATCTTATCAGTATATAATCAACTGATTCCTCCACACTTTCCATTTATCTAATTATCTTTCTTTTAAACAGAAATCTAATAAGAACTCTTGCATGGTAATAATCAAAGCAATATGGCAATATCGTACGAACAATTTTTAACTAAAGATCCTCTCACAACCTATGAGGATATAGAAAAATATAAGAAGGAATGGGAACCCAAGGTTCAGAAGTACAGAGAGGACCTTTCAAAAGGAATCGTGGAAGATTATAAAGTACATTTGCCAGATTCAAGCCAGAGCTTGGTGGCAAAAGGATTCAACCCGTTAAAACACTTGTATGCGAAGAACTTGTTGACGGAAAGAGAATTTGAGATCACTGATTCGTCATCAACCGAATTATTGGCCAAAATTTCGCTGGGGGGTATTAGTTCCGTAGAAGTATTCAATGCGTTTGCGAAGAGAGCAGTTATTGCGCACCAATTTACTAATTGTGCGTTGGATTTGTTCACTGAAGAAGGATTGGAAAGAGCTAAATTTTTGGATGAATACTTTAAGAAAAATGGCAAGACAATTGGTCCCTTGCATGGGTTACCTGTGTCGTTGAAGGAGCAAATGAGTTATGCTGGCAAGATCACGCACGGAGGATACGTGTCTAAAATCACCAATATTGCCAAAGAACACGGGACTACGAACCAAGTGTTGGAAAACTTGGGGGCGGTGTTCTACGTTCGTACCAACCAGCCCCAATCATTGATGCACTTGGACTCGAATAACAATTTTATTGGGGTATCACGGAACCCATTTAACTTGGCATTATCCTCTGGTGGTTCTTCCTCGGGAGAAGGGTCCATCGTCGGTTTTGGTGGTTCTCCGCTTGGAATTGGTAGTGACATTGGAGGCTCCATTAGAGCACCTGCGGCATACTCTGGATGCCATGGGTTGAGACCAACATCCCGTAGAATTTCTACTACAGGCGGTGTCTCCTGTAATGCTGGACAGGAAAGTATTCCAGCTGTTATTGGCCCAATGGCTAGAACTATTGAAGATCTTGACTTGTTCATGAAAGCATACATTAATGACGGCAAGCCATGGGAATTGGATGCCTGGTGTTTGCCATTACCATGGAAAGAGGTTGCAAAACCAAAAGCGCAAGAGCTTACTATTGGTATCATGTACGATGACGGGTTGGTGAAACCATCTCCTCCTATACAAAGAGGGTTGAAGACTATTGTTGCCAAACTTAAGAACGCCGGTGTCAATATTGTGGAATTCAAACCAATTAGGACCAAAGAAGCATACGAAACCATCAATAAGCTTTATACTTGTGATGGTAATTTTATGCAAAGAAAGCTATTATCCGAATCGGGTGAACCGTTGAAGAAATTAACCAAATGGTGTTTGAATTACGGAGATGGCGATAGAGTTTATACGGTTCCGGAAAATCGTCAATTGCATGTTATTAGAGATTCTTTGAGACAAGAATATACAACATTTCTTGTGGAAAATAAAATTGATTTTATTCTCTGCCCTGCCTATAATAATGTTGCACCACAACCAGAGTGCGTTTATAATTGGTCCTATACTGCGCTTTTTAATATTTTGGACTTCCCAACCTTAGCATTCCAAACTGGATTGTTCCAAGATCCTGAAATTGATATTTGGGACTTAGACCACGAAAACTACGCTTACAGAAGTGACTTGGAAAAATTAGAATGTGATAATTATGATCCTGAAATCTTCAAGGGTGCACCAATTGGGTTGCAATTAGCTGGAAGAAGATATTTCGATGAAGATGTTCTTGCTGCTGGAAAAACCATTGTTGATATCTTGGAAGTAGATTTGTTAAACTTAAATAAATAGAAACAAGTATAGGTGTGAAACACAATCTATGAATAATAATGAATACATTTTAGTAATATCTGTAATTTAATCTAAATTAATTGAAATTTTGCATTAATTACTAAAATTGATAAAAATTAAAAATTACACTTAAAATGATAATAAGACCTACTAAAGATATCCTTTCTATCATCTATACTCTCTTTATTATATAGACGATATGTGAAAGGTTTATAAGATAATAAACTATTACTGCTACTCTGATTAGTTTTGTTAGTTGCACGATGCCAAATTTGCGATTTTTATGATTTTTAGCGATTTTGAATTTCCATGGATTCTATCAATATTTGAATACAAAGCATATAGATATGGCAGACTTCCACGAAGATGATCTAGCAGACTATGATAATCTATCTGGTGGGGATGAATTCATCGAGGATGATTTAGATGATGAGGAATATGATAAATTATATGCTGCGCTTCCAAAATTAAAAGAAAGTATTGCATCCTATAATAATGAAATCCCCGAGATTGACCTAAAAGAGGCTCTTTATTTCAACTATTATGAAATGGAAGCGTCAACCAAAGAATTGAAATCGAAGTTCCCAAAGAAGAAGACAAACAGTAAGTATTTTTTTAAGCCGTCTTTTGTTCGACAAGTTTCATTTGCCTTTGAATATCTTTGATAAAAGTATTCGCCTTTATCTCTACTTATTGAAACACATGGTATATTGAAGTTTTAACAAAGAGTTCTAGTATCCTAAACAATATTTTTTTCATAGCTGAAGATAGCACTCAACGACCTGAGCTGGAGAATACACCTCCCACCAACTTATCTAAACTAGCACAATTGGCAAAATCGAGATCAAGCACATCAGCTAATAAGCAAGCAACCAAATATAATGCTGGTTCAAAATTGGCTGCTTTAGCGAAATCTAGGGCCGATCAAAGAAAAGAGGATAACCTGAAAAATCAAAAACAAAGTAATAAATCCCTTGAGATTTTGGAGAAATTACGAACATCCTCGAAAGATAAGGCATTTCAACAACCTAAGTTATCTCTTAATAAAAGTAGTGGCATAGGCAGTCTTTCCGCTAGTAGACTTAATAAATTACAACATAAAACTGAACCAGTTAAACAGGAAATACCCGAGAAACAAAGACAAGAAAATAAAGCTTTTATACAACCAGCAGAGCCAAATTATATACCAGAAGTGAACTTCAATATTGTTTACGATGACTCAATTCTTGCAAAACTTCCAAATACGCCAGTTGCTTTATTTTTGTTTAATGAAGGGCAACATAATGAAAACCTAGAGAATCATATGTTTGAAAACAAAAAGAAGAGAAGACGTCACAATGACGAATTATTTCACCCGATTACTAACCATGAAACCGATCTAGTTACTACAAAGAAGATTAAGGAGAATTTTGATAAACCTAGTCCTGACGATGAAATTCTTGATGCGCAGAAAAATGCGTTCGAGGCTAACATGAGCCATTTAAATATTTCTGAGGAAAAGAAGAGTAAAAGTTCGACACCAGAACCTAATGTTGAAAGACAGCCACCTAAAGCGACGAAAGCTTTTAAGAAGATTGATTTAGCGAAAGAATTATCGACGCATAAAACATATCTTAAGCCACATAAATCATTCGTGGTTATCGGGCACGTTGATGCAGGTAAATCTACATTAATGGGAAGATTGCTATTTGATTTGGGTGTTGTTGATGCAAAAACTGTAAATAATTTAGTAAGGCAATCTGAACGACTTGGAAAAGGATCATTTGCACTTGCGTGGATTATGGATCAAACTGGTGAAGAAAGGTCTCGTGGTGTTACAGTTGATATTTGTGCTACAAATTTTGAGACAAAGGAATCCAGATTCACTGCAATTGATGCTCCAGGACACAAGGATTTTGTTCCACAAATGATTAGTGGTGTTTCACAAGCAGACTTCGCGCTATTAGTGGTCGATTCTATCAACGGTGAGTTTGAATCGGGCTTTATGATGGATGGACAAACTAAAGAACATACCATCCTTGCCAGAAATTTGGGAATTGCAAAACTCTGTGTGGTAGTCAATAAAATGGACAAGGAAGATTGGTCTGAAACGAGATTTGATGATATAAAATTTCAGATGACACAATTTTTAACAGGATCCGAAATTGGATTTTCAAGTGACCAGATTGATTTCATTCCAATTTCGGGGTTGACAGGACACAATGTTGTTAAGAACGATAAATCCATTAAGAATTTTGATTGGTACAACGGTCCTACCTTGTCGACTTACTTGGAAAACCTTGAGGTACCGGATCAGGTTTATACTTCTGATGTAATCACCAAATTGGCTGACGAAGACTTCAATTTGTCAATAAATGACATTTTAGAAGTTTCAAACTCTGAGTTTGTTGTTAGTGGTAAAGTTACATCCGGTATAATACAACCAGGTGAGACAGTCGCTGTATCCCCTTGCAAGGAATACCTACAAGTGCAGTCATTATCCATAAACGACAAACCTATTGAGGTTGGTGTTGCAGGAGAAATTGTTCTGATGTCTTTTAAGACTAATCAACTCTCTAATAAAACAACGGATGATTTAAATATTGGTGATTTGGTGCTGAAAGTTGAGTCACCTATTAAATCAGTTAGGTCGTTTATTGCTTCAATTCATTTATTTAACATGAAGAAACCACTATTAGTGGGAACACCATTCGTATTGTTTAGAAATAATTTTTCTGTCCCAGCAAAATTATCAAAA
Organism: Debaryomyces maramus; assembly: GCA_030583545.1. NCBI lineage: Eukaryota > Fungi > Ascomycota > Pichiomycetes > Serinales > Debaryomycetaceae > Debaryomyces > Debaryomyces maramus. The sequence goes on from JAJMIL010000004.1 coordinate 1,146,504, forward strand.
ATCATTGAAATCGAAGGCTCTGAAAAGAAGAAAAAGAAGCATTTAATCTCTAACCAATCAGCTCTTGTTGAAATAGAAGTAAAAGGTGATAGGTTATTACCTGTTACAAAGTTTACAGAAGATAAAATTTTGGGACGAGTTGTAATCAGAAGAGAAGGTGTTACTGTCGGAGCGGGTACAATAAGCGATTATTAAATAGAATATCTTTATATTATAATATTAATTAGGATATATAATCTAAAAACAATAGCAAACAGCCAAATGTAATGCATGTTGTAATAATCATACTAGAACCTTTCTTGTTTCTATTGGTCGCTTTATCCAAATTCCTATTACCCATCCTAACATCAATTTCTACTTGGGACTGATTATCTAACAAGTTTGTTATTTGATCAGATTGAGTCTCCAATTGATACGATAGCTCTGCCTGAAGATTAACTATATCTATCATAGAGTGATGCAATTTTTCGACTTGTTTTAATTGATTTGATTTCAAGTTTAAAAACTCTTGATTTTCAGAATCCAACTCTTGGATCTGTTCTTGTGTTAATTGTAGTCCTTCTGCATCTTCTTCTTGGGCAATATTCCATTGTGCATCTAATTGATCCGACTCGTTTATTAACTCTTGAGTGTAGTTTGGTTCATTATAATTATAATCAAGATCATCTTCCAAATTTTGGAAATTGAGCAAATTGAGTTGCTTCTCCCTCCCATATCTTTGTCTTTGTAAGGATTCAAAACTCTTATTAACCTTGTTAGTAATATCGTTTAAAGATCTTAAGATTTGGGTTCGGTGTGAGCTAACAGTAGATTGAAAGAGCTCCCTGTCGTCCTGTTCTTCACTACCAAATAAACCCCCAATCCAACCAGCGGATTGTTTAGGGATAGATGACTGCCTTTTCTGTTCATATGTTTGTAATAGCTTCAATTTTTCATACAATTGTTGTGTCTTATAGTTGAACTCTTCATCAAGTTTATTCTTCTCTTCAATGGTCATTGAATGGCTGGTTTGCCCGTAGTTAAATTCATCATTGATAGACAAATATGGAGATTTAATTTCATTTATAAATGCTCTTAGATTTGTTAAGTGCCTATAAAATTCAGTACATTCTTTGATAAAAGTATCTTGCACAACAAATTGATCTGTTGTCTTGTTGACCCGATTTTGTTTTAAATCAAAATCATGCTCCATAGATTCGCCAAATTTGTCTTGCACTATGCTGACACATTGCTTGAAAAGGGGTGTCAAGTCTGACATCTTCAGAGGAATAGAGTAATCTATGAAAGATGTTGGAAAACATAGTTTGCTCAGTTGAAATATATTAATTATATATGCAGAACTTTAATATACGCCAAAAAAATCAAATAAATTGTATTGCAAATTACTATATAATTTCAAGATACCATACTTTACTTACTGAATTCCTTCCTTGACGATGTAATATACAAATAGACATTTTCAAAAAGATAATACCGAAAAAAATTAACCATTGAGGTATTGTACACATCTTGTAATTTCAATTGCATCCTTCTCACCTCCAGGGCTAAGGGATTCGACGGTCTTGGAATCGTAGATGATATTCCACCTACCAAGGAAACTCTTGCCGTTGACATTATCAACCAGATAATTAAATTCCCGTTTTTCTTCTGGAGATGATTGAACGTACTTGGCATATTCAGGTGCACCAGGAAGGATGATGTTATCTGCTACGATAACAGTGCCAGGGGCAATTAGGTTCAAGGATTCGAGAACCCTAAGATCAGGCACATACAATTCTTTTGCATGGTCGATAAAGATGAAGTCAATCGATACGTAAGAATGGTGATCGCGTTTGAGCTTATCTTCAAAATTGACTAGCGATTTAGCAGCATTCCCAACGATGATTTCAACTTTATCAGACAAACCCGCTAATTCTATAATTTTGCTGGCAATTTGTGCAAATTCAGGACTAGCCTCAAAACTGTAGTATTTTGATCCTGGCTCTTTCAGTAATTCTTTAGCAAACAAGATCGCAGAATACCCCATGTAGCACCCAAGCTCAATCATAAGCACGGGCTTAATCTCTCTGATCTTGTCAACAACAAGTTGACCCTTGTATTTCCCAATATTCATAAACTTATCAACACGGGACGCGTATTCATCAATGGTATCTAAAACTTTTTGTGGGTTTCCCCTTATTGAATCAAGATGCTCTTTGGGTAAGGAGAAAATATAATCAAGCAACTTCTGCTCTTTATTCTCCGATGATGTATCCTTATTTACATAGTATGACCCGTCTTTTGAAGATGCCATTTTGAATTATCTAGCTAATAAGGAAAAAAATAGTTTACCAGGCAATTATGGTTTGATTATTATAGTCAAATTGGACCGAACGGATATGCGAGAATCGGTCCGATTTCATTTTGACAGCAAGAGGGACCACAATTACTCTGTTAGACCATTTGAATATAATTATGAAGAAGATTCAACAGTTTCTACGCAGATTATGAGTTGATTACCTATCTTGCAAGAGAGAGATGGGGAACCAAGCGTTAGATGTGAGGTGTTGAAATGATGCAAAATGCTCTTTCTATGCCTTGTGTATTGGATTTGAGGTGTTTCCAAAAGAGAGAAATCATTTATTTCCAAACATTTAGAATATATAATCTACAAATTTCTGGATCAGTAATAACTTATGGTCAATGACTAAAAATTGCCAATACCGTGGTTGTTTCTATAGTGTTACATTAAAGGTAGCAAAAATGTCGCAAATGAGAACACGACATTAAATTGAATAGATGAGTTTTTATTACAGTCTTATCTTAACACACATAGAGTAAGGGTAGAAAGAGGGAAAATGTCCTCAAAAGAGCCAGTAACAGAAGAAATACGAGAAAAAAGTACTGATGGTGGACAGGAAACAAAAAAGACGACTGTGGCTGCTAGACTTGCGAAGTTGCAGCAGTTGAAACAGAAGAAAGTGGAAAGTGAAAAACTTAACAAACAGGAACTTTTTGAAGACCATAAGAAGCAAAAGTTAAAGTCCATTGCACACAAAAACATAGAAAAGAAGAAGATGAATGCCGAGTTAGAACAGGAGAGACTTGAAAGCATAGAGAAAGGTGAAGATTTCGATAGAAGACAAAACTGGAGCTGGACAATAGAAGACTGTGAAAAATGGGAAAATAAGAACAAGAAGACTAACAAGAAGAACCAGAAATCAGGATTTCAGAACTTTAATGCCATGGCGCAACAGTCCTATAACAAAGAGCTCCAGAATTTGGACGTTGACAAAGACGAGTACCAGCGCCAGAAGAAGGAATTGATACAAAAGCATGGTGTGGACGATCCACAAAAGTTGAAGAATATAGTAGATCTCTCTAACAAACCAAAGACCGCGGATAAGAATGCTTTGGTTCGAAACATAGAGGAGGCGAATGCTCGCAGAATGAAAAGACGGAGAAACAAAAACGAAGAAGATGACGTTAATAGTTACATTAACGACAAGAACAAGCAGTTTAATCTCAAGTTAAACAGGCAGTATAATGAATAACTCAAGTTGGTTATTTCCAAGGCAGTTATTTGACATGAACGTATAATTTGAAATTCAGACATATATTTTTCATCCAATTAAATTTTTTCACTTTTTCTTGTCATTTCCAGGGATCGCTAGGTAACTTTCTTCTTGCTGCTTCATCTTTGCCTATCCCATTATTGTAAATATTGTATAAACTGTATAACCATCTTTAATTCAAACTACATTACCCGGCTATGATGAAATTAATGGTTTTGTGTAACATCATAGAATTCTTCAACTGAAAAACAAGTCGTAAGCCAAAAGTGGTCAACGAATAGTAGAATCACAGCTCTATACCGATACTTATATTAAGTATAAATAAATCAAACTTCATTCATTATATACGCAGAATAGAATTATATTTTACGTTGAGTTGAAGTTCGATTGAAAATAAATCTTAATTTGATCCTAAGATAATTATCGATTAAATTTTATTAGGTTCATTTTATCAATCACAAAGAGTTTTTTATTAAAATGGCAAAAGAAGGTACTGAGGAAGAGAGAGAAATCCGTGACGATGCCTCTGAGCACAACTCGTCAGAAGAAGGGCAAGACGTCTTAGATTCATCAGAAGAAGATGACGAAGATGATGACGAAGAAGCCATTCAACGAGTACGCGAAGGATTCATTGTCGATGATGACGAGGAAGAAAATCTTAAACGTAAGAGAAGAAAGCACAAAAGGAAGAGAGAAGAGCATTCTAACAATGATCAATTGGATGCTTTGGATCAAGACGATTTAGAGTTATTAATGGAAAATTCTGGAGCTAAACCTCAAGCCAGTACTTCGGGCAAGCTCAAGCGTCTTAAAAGAGCACAGGCAGATGATATAGAAGGAGGAGAAAGAGCAGATGAAGAAAAGGAATCCAGGAGAGGTGGCTTAACCGATATTTTTTCTGATGAAGACAACGACGAAGAAGCTCAGGCCGACCTTGGTGAAACCCAAGTCGATAATGAAAGGAATATCCTAGATGAGTTCGAAGATTTTATCGAAGAGGACGAATATTCAGACGAAGATGAAGAACGTCAACGTAAATTAACTCAACAACGTGAACGTGCTCAGAAAACAGGACCAAAATTGGACACATCCAAGTTATCTAATGTTGATAGGGAAAGTTTACAACAATTATTCGAAGTTTTTGGTAACGGTGCAGAATATGAATGGGCATTGGAAGCTCAAGAGATGGAAGATGAAGGCAATGGCGAAAACCTAGAACCAACATCATTAGATGAAGTGTTCGAGCATGCAGAATTGAAAGAACGTATGTTAACAGAAGAAGATAACTTAATCCGTATTATTGATATTCCTGAAAGATTCCAAAAGTATCGTGCCAATTTAAACTACATAGATTTGGAAGGTGAAGAGTTAAAAAGTGAGCAAGACTGGATTTCGAATATTTTGTTTATGGAAAAGCAAGGTTCGTTTGGTGGATTTTTGGAAAAACCTTTTAAAGAGGCTGTTGCAAAAGTTGTTGAATTCATTTCTAAAGAAGTATATGAAGTTCCATTTATTTGGACTCATCGCCGGGACTTCTTACTACACTCAGAAGAAATACGAAACGAGGATGGAAGTGTAACTAATTCTGTTCATAAATTATTGTTTGAAGATGATTTATGGCGTATCTTTCAATTAGATATTGAATATCATTCTCTCTATGAAAAGAGAATTAACACAGAAAAATTAATAGAATCATTGAACTTAGACGATGATTTAGTTAAGGACGTCAAGTCATTGGAAACAATGGTTTCAATTCAAGATTTACACGATTATATTAATTTTACTTATTCATCAGAAATACGGAAATTATCTATGGATAAGGAAACAGAGGGAATAGAAAATATTGCAACTAAAAAGCATTCCAAATATGCTGTTTATGAAAGAATAAAGGCGAATGTCTTGTATGATGCAGTGAAAGCATTTGGGATTACCGCAAAAGAATTTGGTGAAAATGTTCAAGATCAAAGTTCCAAAAAATTCGAAGTACCTTACAGAATCCATGCTACTGATGATTATATCGAATCGCCAGAAGATTTAATTGAAAAGCTTTGTGAAGATGATGAGGTTTTATATAAGGACCCAAAGAATGCTCTCGGTGCTGTCAGAAAAACGTTTGCAGAAGAAATTTTCCACAATCCTAAAATTAGACACGAAGTAAGAACGACATTCAAAGATTTCGCTTCAATAAGAGTTGCAGTCACAGAAAAGGGAAAATCTTCAATCGATAACCATAGTCCTTATGCTGATATCAAATACGCAATAAATAGATCACCAGCTGATTTGGTCCGTGACCCAGACGTGCTTTTAAGAATGTTAGAAGCTGAAGCTGCTGGACTCGCTGTTGTGAAAGTTGAAACTAAAGACTACGATAGTTGGTTCCAATGTATCTTCAATTGTTTGAAATCAGATGGTTCGTCCGAAATTTTTGAAAAATGGAATAAAGAAAGAGAATATGTTTTAAAATTAGCATTCAAGAGGTTAACTTCTATGGTAGCTATGAATACCAAGGAAGATTTACGTCGTGAATGTGAACGTTTAATTGCTAATGAAGTTCGTAGAAGGTTTTTAGCTAAAATTGACCAAGCCCCTTTTACTCCTTTTGGATTTGATAAGGGTACTAAACCCAATGTTTTGGCATTGTCTTTTGGTAAAGGTGATTTTGACAGTGCTGTCATTGGTGCATTTTTAAGAGAAAGTGGTAAGGTTGATGAATTTTTTAAATCTGAAAATAACCCAATTAGAGACCGTGAAAGTGAAGAAAAATTTTCAGGACAATTAAAAGAATTTTTTGATAAGAACCTTCGTGATCAAAAGCCAGACATCATAGTTGTCTCTGGTTATAATGCAATTTCGAAAAAACTCTTTGATTCTGTCAAGTCATTCGTCGAAAGCAACAACATTACTGCCAATATTGAAGAATTGCCCGATGTCCAAAGTGCCCCATTAATTCAAGTTATTTGGGGTCAATCCGAAACTGCAACATTATTTCAAAACTCTGAAAGGGCCAGAATAGAGTTTTCGGATAAACCAACATTGGCCAAGTATTGTGTTGGTTTAGCACGTTATGTACAGAGTCCGTTATTGGAATATCTTTCTTTAGGTGAAGGTATTTTATCGTTGACATTTTTCGAGCACCAAAAATTAATTCCAACTGATTTAGTTATGGAAGCCATTGAATCAGCATATGTTGATATTGTTAACATGGTTGGTGTTGAAATCAATGAAGCTATTCGTGATCCATATATTGCACAGCTTTTACCTTATGTTGCTGGTTTAGGTCCAAGAAAGGCGTCTGGATTATTAAGAAATATTAATTCCAAATTGGGCTCTACATTAGCTAACAGGAGTGACTTAATTGAAAATGAACTTTCTACTGCTAACATTTTTATTAACTGTTCTTCGTTCTTGAACATTCCATATGATGAAGGTTTATCAATGAGAGACAGCTCAGTGGAATTATTAGATGCAACAAGAATTCACCCAGAAGATTATGATTTGGCGCGTAAGATGGCAGCTGATGCACTTGATTTAGATGAAGAAGATATGGCACATGTTGAAGAACAAGGTGGTATTATTTACCAATTGATGCAAGATGGTGTGAGTAAAGTTGATGATTTGAACTTGACCGCATACGGTAAAGAATTAGAAAGTAAATTTGGTAAAAAGAAATATGCAACTTTGCAAAGTATTAAAGAAGAACTTGTTAATAATTTTGAAGAAATTAGAAGATCATTCCATATTTTGGAAGGAAGTGAAGTTTTCCACATGCTAACAGGTGAGACCACAGAATCGTTTTCTAGAAACACGATTGTTCCTGTAACCGTCAATAAAGTGGGACAGAATTTCAGAGATTTCGAAAATTCTAAAATTAAATTTGCTAAGGTTACTACTTCTTGTTTTATTCAGGGTGACGTTGAAGAATCTTGCATTCCGCAAGGGATTGAACTTACTCAAGGACAGGTCGTCCAGGCAGTTGTTTTAGATGTATTTTACGATAATTTCAATGCATCGTTTAGTTTTCTTGAATCTGATATTCAGAAAGCATCTGGTCCTAAATTCCACAAGGATTCATTTAAATGGGACTTTGAAGCTGAGCAAGCCGATAAACAGAAAGATCTTGCCAAAGAAAGAGCTCAGCTTGCTAAAACTAGAAATATTCAACACCCATTGTTTCATAATTTTAATTATAAGCAAGCAGAAGAATTTTTAGCTCCTCAAGCTGTTGGTGATTGTGTTCTTCGTCCATCGTCAAAGGGCCCAAATTTCTTGACTGTAACATGGAAAGTGTCCAACAATTTATTCCAACATCTTAGTATTCAAGAAAATAATCAGGGTGCCGTTAAAGAATACGTTGTTGAGCACAAGAGATACGCAGATTTGGATCAATTGATTTTCCAACATGTCCAAGCAATCGCTAAACATGTAGATGAAATGTGTCGTCACCCTAAATTCCGCGAAGGTACTATGACTGAAGTCAATGAATGGTTAGAGTCATATACTAAAGCCAATCCAAAAAATAGTGCATATGTCTTTTGTTTTGATCATAAAACTCCTGGTTGGTTTTTATTATTATTCAAAGTTAATGTTAACACACCAATAACTACATGGCACGTTAAAACAGAAAGCGATGGTTACAGGTTAAAGGGCTTTTCTTATCCAAACATGCTTCGTTTGTGTAATGGTTTCAAGCAAACCTTTAAGAGTTATGTCAAGGGATTTTCTGATAGATCAAGATCTTCAAAGCCTGCACCTGTTACTAACCAAGCCCAAGCAAGCACATATGGTGGATATGGCTACTAAGGCTGCTTGATCTATTTTTATAATGAAAACTATATTGTAAAGAACCTTTCATCTCATGTATTTTAATATTCATTTATTTGTAGTAATATAAATTTATCAAATATAAAAATTTATTTAAATATGTTTGTAAAACTGACGTATATGATCATTGTTGAACCGTCGTGTTTCTGTATGCTACTCGAAGTTTCGATCTGAAACTATCACCATCCACATAGCATCCCATTAACCACCTATCCCCTCCATTGCTATCAGAAAACTCAGTCCTAGAATGCAAAACTCTTCTATTATCAAATATAACACATGAGCCTTCTTGCATCTTCAATTGAAATTGATTTTTGGGGTCATTCACAAACTTGTCAAAAATACCGAAACCCCTCAAGAAATCTTTAAACAAAGCATTATCTACAGAATTGTCTTCATTAATTCCAAACTCGTATGGTCCTTGGAATGGCGGAGAATAGTTAACTTCTTTGATTGCAGGGAAATTTGAATCGGTATCATTAAAGGCCTCTGTGACAATTAACGGTCTTGAATAATAATAATACTCATTATTATTGTCATAATGATAAGTAATAGGGACCTTTGTCAATGCTAGATATGCGTCTGGATCAACATCCCGAATATGCTTACAAGCAGCGAACGAATCACAGAATATATTTTCACCACCTTCTGTGGAGTTTTGAATAAAATGCAATAATTGCAATCCTGGAGGTGATTCATAATACAAGAGATCCATGTGCAATGGTAAGAAAGTGTTCGTGTTAGCGATATTTTTGGCCTCCCTTTCATTTTTCACATCAAACAATGTACCATAGAATGTTTTCTTTATGTAGCCGAATTTTGATGCTAACGCAGCCACTGGCCATTGCATTGCGTTTGATTCATTCATAACTTGAGTTTCGGGATTCTTGCAAGGATCAGGCAAACCATTAACGAAACAGAGGCCGTATTCATTCAATTTCTTTAAAGTCTTCAAGAATTTTTGGCTATCATCTTTCACATAGTCATAATATTTCACTTGCAAATCGTCCATTTGTTCTAATATAGTGCTATTATTCCAGGTAATTCTTCTCCCATCAAAATATTTATCTTTTCTGCGGATAGAGGGGGTCGAATAGCTCTTAAGAAATGATTTGGTATATGTGGACTTATGAACTGATCCATTTTTGCTCCATGCCACTTCAAGACAATCTTCACCGTTACCGGACCCTTTAATTATCCTAGGTGGTTCATACAAAGTCAACCCTTCACTAATTTGAGCTGTCGAAAAATTCTTTTGCTTGGAGTACGGATCCACAGACTCGGTAGCTGAACAAGCATCCCTCAAGAATACATTATTGTATTGAACAGTTTGGTTATCATCAATAATAACTGAAATGGAGTCATTATTATAATTCCCTATTGCCAAGCTCGAAGAATATCTTGTAAACAACAGTGGTTTACGTAAAGGAGTTCTAAATAGTCTGCCTGCGGTCACCAGCACCATTGTCAGTTATATTTCAGATATACACTTGAATTGTGATTGGATTGGAAATTCATGTAAATTTGTGGGGCCAAGATGATTCCGGGATTGAAAAAAAAAAAAAATATAGAATCGACTGGTGACACCCGCGAGATTCGAACTCGCGCCTCCGGAGAGACCAGGACCTTACCCTGGCGCCTTAGACCAACTCGGCCAGAGTGCCAGATAAATCCGATTCTGATCTCATATTCTCAACTCGAAGTATATATACCTAGAATAAAGAATTACATTATAAATATGAATATAATCCAACCAAATATGTACTACAGGTGACTAGATATAACTTGCTTATCGATTATTTCACGTAAACTCTATAAAGATTGTAATATGACTAAGACAAACGTCTATAATGAAAAGAGACCGGTCTTTTTCTTACCGAATGGGTATACGACCAATGTAGCAGCAAATAAACCAACACTAATACCAATAGAGACTTCAACCATAGTAGCACCGAAACTCAAAGATGACGAAGAATCATCTTTTGAATTTTTTGAGTCCGTAGAATTGACGATCGAATCTGCCGACTCAACACCAGACAATAAGGAACTTTGAGATGCAATACCAGAAGGAACTTGGACGAAAATAGCAGGCAACATTGCACTTACGGCCATACCCTTCCAAATTCTGGAGTACAAGTTACCCATAATGCCCACAATAAAAGCACCAATGGCAGCTGAGAATTCCGGAACGTTTTCAAAATGTTTTCCTGCAAAGAATGTTCCAACATAACCAGTACAAGCAATAATAATCATAACTGGCAATTGCCTCCATCTTGCTTGGTTAAGTAACCCTAACGTTGACGAAAACAAAGGAACAAATAGAATATAAAACTTAGGATCTACTGCATGTGTACATTCCTGTAGACCCCTAGCACTTTTATCAACCCAACCATACAACGCAGCACCTAAGGTGATACCGAAACCCAAGAACAAGGAATAAATAATGGCATAGAACATTCTAACTGAACCGGCAACTATATTTCTCGATTGCAATTCTAAAGACCCAGTTAAAATAATGTACCCCGGTAAGATCAATGCAAGAGAGCCTTGCGCAATCGCAGAGAAACAGAATATCTTACCATGATGAATATTACCAATTGCCCTTGCGATGAATGTGACAACAATCGAAGCGGTGACTTCAAAAACAGATGAATACAAATTCGATTTTGAAGATGCAAAAAATTGTAAGTATCCAACACATAGACCAACACCAAAGCAAATAGGCATATCCAACCATCCACCTTTGAAGGCGAACGGACATACCAATGCTGATCCTAAAGCGTAGAATAAAACACATACCCAAGGTGAAAACATATTCTTTCTCTTTAATAATTCTTCTAGCTGAGTTGATGCTTCATCAACTGACATTATATCGTGAATGACTGCCTTATAAATTCTATGGGTGTCCGATAATTTAGACAAATTTAATCCCTGAGCACATCTAACCAAATTGACTTCCGAAGTTCTGGTGGAAGCATCACCAAATGAGATTATCATAACACCAGGGAAATAAACGAACTGACCATCAATTTCTAATACTCTACTCGTCATAACCATATATTCTTCCAATCTATGTGTTGGAGCACCATAAATCATTAATGCTCTACACATCCTAATAATGAATCTTTGCCTTTGAAGAATATCAGCAATGTGAACAGTAATACGAAGCTGTTGTTGTTGTTGCTTCTTACGCTCCTTCATCTTTTTATGAACTTTAGTAGGAACCTTGCCAGCGGCTGAAAGTTTCTTTGGAGCTTTTGGACGGGCATTATGGAAGGATGGCAAATTGGCATCATCATCACCTTCCTTTTCATTATATTCTCCTCCATCAGTTACACCACTCTTATCATGGTGTCTTCTTCCTGGAATCTTGTTAACCATTTTCTTGGGGCCCAGTTTGATACCATTTTTTAACCTTGTAAAGTCAACTGTGCTGGTATTTTTGGAGCCATACAACTGTTCGGTACTATCATCTTGGTCACCAGCAAGTGTGGTTTCACCATATGAACCTAACGTAGATGTGGATTGTTGCTCTTGAGGGTTTTGGTACAATCTTAACAAGGAAGAAAGGACACCAGCTTGAACTTGCTTAGGTGGAGCAACATCAATCCCTGCTTCATCCACCAAAAAGTCATCGTCACTATCAGAATCATTCCCTTCACCACGCAAGAAGTGCTCAGGATTAGGTGCATAAAATCCATTGCGCTCCTTGTATTCATTCTCATTCTCGTTATGTTCATGTTCCATTAGGTTAGCTGTTGAGTTATCAACAGATTCGTCATAAATATGATTGTCACCTTCGGGTAACATGTTTGCTGCCTCGGGGACATGGGTTGAAATCAAGTTTTGTGCTTCACTATTCAATTGGGCGAAATCCAATCTCTTCATTTCAATAACATTGGAGTCTTCTGGGTCTCCACCTATTTCTTCCTCTTCATCCAATGTCTTCTCCCGCGATGCGTGTGAAGCTCCCGGTGCTAATCCACCAGCACCACCAGTGTTGCCGGTCATCGACAAAACACGGCCCAAAAATGTATCTGATTGCGACGGCACATACGCCTCACCCTGATTCTCGGGGCTGTCTGAGTTGACAAGCGCAATTTTACGTAAAAGATCTTTGAAGCCACCCCTTCTCTCTTCCGACTTCTTTGAATTCGAGCTGATCGATCCCTTCTCCGTTTGGTCGGTGATATCCATTTCCGCATGCAGCAGCAGCGATCCTGCGGACCTGAATCCTTTTTCTTCACCCACCCCACGATTTGGCACCGCACTTTGCGGAACTTTAGCGTGATCGCCTGCGAAGTAGTCTCCATCTTCGTCGTCCGATTCATCGTATTCCGGAGCATCGTACATTTGGGTGCTTTCCCCATTATCGCTCTGGTTCTGTTCATTCTCGTCGTCCGTGGTCTGTTGTGCACCACGTTGGTTCGCCTGCGCAAAATTTGGCAAGTTTGGATCGGCCCTAGCTCCCGGTTCCACCGATTCATCCTCTGACGAGTTGTTCGCCGTGGAAGAGTTGCTCATGATCGAGTCTCGTGGTGCATACAGATCTGGAAACCTCACCGACTTGTTTTTGAGCTTCTTTCCAGCCTTAGCCAAGTTCGTCCTCGACGACCCCTTGGTCTGCTGTTTCCGATAGTTTGTCAAATCGACATGTGGAAGTTGAATGTTGGAACGAAATTCTTCTGTTTCATCTTCTGAACTGGACATATCGTTATGAGGTAAGTTCTGAGACATATTAATAACAAAACCTGCTCTGTTTCTTACTTCTGAATCACAATCTAATGAAAAAAAGCCTAACTTTTCAACACTTCCAGACAAATCGAACAAAAGTCGAGTTCTATCGCAAAATGTGAAGGAGGGCGCATCGCGCGTTATGTGCAGCAATGTAACCGTCAAACGCTTCTATACCTTTTTTACTATTAATAGCGCGTTGACAATTAACTGTGCCAACTTTTCAGCTTAGCCAACTTGATCTTGTTAGCAATACTACATCTAATTGGAGAGTTGAGGTATCCCCCACATATGAACATTAATATCTATACACTTTCTTCCCATTGAACACCACACCATTCCTCTATATAGGCCACATGATTTTCATCGAAGGCTTCTGTAGGCATATAATCCTCTACGTCTGTACACACAATAATTGTTCCCCAGGACATTCCATTCAATATGTCATCAATGGAAGCGGAGCCGGCTTCTCTGGTTTCTAGATCCAATATGGCCTTGGGCATGAGCTGCAACTCAAATTGTCGGGAGGACGAAGGATTGTAACCGGGGTTTGGAATGGAGAAGGCACCATCACGACCGGTGAATTTGGCTGCAATCGAGTCCCTGCCACTGTAGAGCAAAGGTTTTCCTCCGAGATCGTAGCGGAGAACCTGGGAGCCGTTGTGCTTGACGGTGTTGGAGAAAGCCTCGAAGTACTTGTCGTCAAGCATGCTGGAGATCTGCGAGGCCTGGGGGTTGAGAGTTGCTGACGACAGACCCAGTTTTTTGTCGGAGGAGGGGCCGGCTTCTGATTCGACGTCTGACTCGATGAGATGCTTGTATTTTTCGAGCTCTGGCTCCAAGGTGACTTTTTTGAATTTTTCTTGTTCGACGTACACAAAGTATCCGGGATACGACGGAAGGTCCCCTGCAGGGGTGGAAACTTTGGGCTTCGACGCAGGCAAGTTTTTGGTCAATGCCTCTGCAAACGTCTCCTTTTTCGGGGTGGAGTCCTTGGTATCGGCTTTCTGGTTGGATGTCTCAGCCGGCTTGGTAGTAGGGGTGCTGAACGGGTTTAACTTTGCGTCGAATGGGTTGGAGGCCACCCCAAATGGGTTTGTCGACCCGCCAAATGGATTGGCGCCTTCTTTATCATTCGATTTATCGCTGCTGGTAAATAAGTCCTTAGTGATCTCGATTTGCATCTTCTTCTGGTTATCTGCCTGTAATTTTTCATCGAGCTCCTTTTGGGCCTGTTCTTCTGCCTCCAGTTTTATTTTGGCCATTTTTACAGGGTCTTTGGAAATACCTCTTAAGCATTTGATTGACCCGTTCTTTCTGGAGCATTGGGTTGTCTTGGGACACCCAAATACATATAGCACTCGATCGTAGAGCTTACCTTCTATAGGCGCAAAAACTTGGGACAACAACGCCATTTTGTTATCACAACTGCCACACTTAATTTGTGACTCTTCAGGTTGGGAGTCTGGATGTAACCATATTGGCTTTCCGCCGATGAAAGTGTCCTCTATGGTTGGCTCATCTTCCTCATCGGCTTCGTTTCCACTAGTTATCGGTGCATCTACAAATCCCAAGTAAACTTCAGACACTTGGTTCTCATCTAAGTCACTTTCTTCATCAGAAGAATACTCGTCATGCGATGACATATTATATATCTATATGTATTCCTAGATACTTTCTATTTGATATGGCCCGTTAAACTCATTAAAAAAAAAAAACAGAAATATCAAAATTCACGTGACATCCATTTATCGCTTAACTAAATGGTTATATGCTATGAACTAAGTAAGATATCCAAAATAAAAGCATTACTAACGAAAACCATTGAACTTAATTAGGAAGAAGCGTACATTTCCAAAGGTGAATGCTTTATTTTAGAGGAAGATAAGGCAAGTGGTTAATTACACAAAGCACCGTATTTTAAATATGCTTTATTTGTGGATTTAAGTAGCCTGCGTAATTGGGCCTCTTGCATAATATAAAAAGCTAGACTTTCCTAAGATGCTGTTGTTCTGCTTATATTCTTCCCCATATAAAACTGATAAAAATAAGAAAAAGTAAAGATGACTTCCTATTCTGATTCCCATTTCCTCCCAATGATTGACAACAGATTCGACATGCTTGTCAACGAAAAGCTTGCAGGTACATTCAATATGTTAAGTAAAGAAATCCGGGATTCAAGAACTGCCCTGGATGAGAAATTCAACATGTTGTTTAACAATCTTGACATGTTAAGTAAAGGATACCAGGATTTAAGAACTGCCCTGGATGAGAAATTCAACATGTTAAGTAAAGAAATCCAGGATTCAAGAGAGGATTCCAAGAAAACTATCCAGGATTTAAAAGAGGATTCCAAGAAAACTAACCAGGATTCACTGGAGAAATTCAACATGTTGTTTAAGGCTATCCAGGATTTAAAAGAGGATTCCAAGAAAACTATCCAGGATTTAAAAGAGGATTCCAAGAAAACTAACCAGGATTTACTGGAGAGATTCAACAAAGCCAACCAGGATTTAACTAATGAGCTTATTTCGGTAAGACATGAAGCACACGCCTTTCATGCCAGTTTGTTCAAGGACACAGAGGGTAAGATACTGAATATATACAAACACATAGAGGATAACTTTATGCGAGAATAAGGATGTCCAGCTTAACTGTACCATTCCTAAGCGTTTCGATAGTCAGTTAGTTTGCTTAATAATCAAAATATGGTTGCAAACATGGAATAGCTTGCTTATTAGTGATATATAAATATACGAGAACTTATTTTTATTCAATTGTAATTAGGCGTACAACAATTTAATACCATAGTATCACGACTGAATGGTTGGCTCATCGTCCTCATAGGGCTCGTTTCCACTAGTTATAGGAGCATCAGCAAATCTTAAGCATACTTCAGACATTTGTTTCTTATCTAAGTCACCTTCTTCATCAGAAGCTCGACATGCGATGACATTTTATATATCTATATATATTACCAGATGCTTCCTATATAAAATATCAATATTCACTTGACATACATAATATTTAGAAGGTTTAATAACTATATTATGACTAGTAGAATGCCAATAATATATCGATGAATACTATGTCTATATACAATATTCTATGCTATTTACAAGTATCTTGGGTGGACAATTTCTTCATAAACTTGGATCTTATCACCCGGTAGGAACTTGTCCCAATTTTCAAAAGCAATTCCACATTCGTTGCCTCTTTTTGCCTCTGAAATATCATCCTTTACGTGTTTCAAGGATGAAAGGTTACCATTAAAAACTTCCTCTTTACCCCTAAGAACCTTAATCTTAGAAGATCTCTTTATATTACCCGATGCAACTTTACATCCGGCAATCTTGAATTTCAGTTTTGTTTTCGAAGTGATAGTGAATACATCTTTAATTTCCACTTCACCAAGAGTTTTGAACTCGATATGTGGCTTTAGATGAGAGGTTAATTCACTAGTAACGTCCTCTATCAACCGATAAATAATATTATATTCTTTGATCTCAACAAGGTTTTTGTCGGCTTTGGCTTGTGTTGGCTTCGGAATTTTAACGTTGAAGCATAAAATCTTTGCTCCGAGCGCCTTGGCCCTATCGACATCCGAATCAGAGGGCATACCAGCTTCGTGTAATACCACTACCGACTTGACTTCGTCATTACCCATTCCATCAATACTTCCTTTAATGGCTTCGGCAGAACCAAAAACATCAGATTTAATAATATACTTAACTTTAACGCACTCAGGATCAGTTTCAAATTCATTCTTGAGAGTTTCGGCATCAAATCCAGCTAATCTTAATTCGTTCATTTTTTCTTGTCTTTGTAATTCCTTGACTTCATCTTGCCTTTTTTTGTTAATCGTTTCGATGTCTCTGGCGGCTCTAATTTGCTTTTCACGATTGATTCTATTTTCACAGACCTTTTTAGCTATCAGTTCATTCTTAGCTTCCAATAGTTGGTCTCCTGATTCTGGTAAATCTTTCCAGCCCCATATTTGAACAGGTGTTGATGGACCCGCAGTCTTTACCAGCTTTCCATTTTCATCTTTCATTCCCCTCACTTTACAGTAAGTGGTACCTGCTACTAAATAGCTACCAACTTTGACAGTTCCTCTACGGACCAACACAGTTGAGATGTTCCCCATTCCCTTAGCAATCTCTGATTCAATAACCCAACCTTCAGATGGAATTCCACTTGTTTCTGACCTAAAGTCACTCATTTCACGCAAGGTAATAACGGCTTCCTCTAATTTGTCCATATTCAACCCTGTTTTACCAGAGACATTGATAGTCTGTGTATCCCCACCGTAGTCTTCAACGTCAATACCATGGTTGGATAGATCCGCTAAAACTTTATCAGTCTTGACACCGGGCTTATCACATTTATTGATAGCCACTATCATCGGAACTCCTGATTTCTTAGCATGCTTGATAGCTTCAATAGTTTGGGGCATTACTGAATCATCAGCTGCCACCACCAAAATAACTATATCAGTTATTATTGCTCCTCTTTCCCTCATTTTCAAAAATGCTGCATGACCTGGAGTATCTAAGAATGTAATCTTTTGCTTCGATATTGGTGTAATCACAGAGAACGCACCAATATGTTGCGTAATCCCACCATGTTCTTGATTAACGATAGTTGATTTTCTCAAGTAGTCCAAAATAGTCGTTTTTCCATGATCAACGTGTCCCATGATTGTAACAACCGGGGGTCTTGGTTGAACCTTGTCTGGATCCCCACATTCGGGGGATGGAAATAGATCGGCCCCCGTGTCATCGTTCATAGTGACTTCAAATCCATATTCATCTGCAATTAATGAGGCATTCTCTTTATCTAAGATATAATTATGGGTCATATCTTCAAATCCTAAGTCTCTCAATTTTTTCAACAAATCTCCCAAAGAAACTCCCATAATCGTAGCCAAATTGGACACAGTTATAAAAGTTGGCACCAGAATTTTGATATTCTCAGAATTCTTAGTAGCTGGTTTAGCTTGATTTTGCTGAGGCTTTTTAACAGATGGCTTATGATTCGGTTGCTTTATGTTTTGTTGCTTCTCCTTATCTTTCAAAGCTTTCTTAGCATTAACATACTGCTTTGTTCTATCGATTTCTACTTTTTCTTCGTTTGTAAATCGTCTTTTTGGCGCATTATTGATATTGGGGATCCGCTTTGGCTGTGAGTATTGTTGAGCAAATCTATTTCCCTTCGTTTTATTAGGATCCTGGTTAGAGTTTGCTTTATTTGGAGGTGTAGTTTGAGTCTTCTTGCCAAACTTCGAAGCCCCACCATTTACCCTAGGCAAATCTTTAAGAAAATCCGCATACGATCTTTTAGGTATATGATTTAGGTTATTGAATAAAAAGACTCGTTTGCTACCAACCAATAGCCTAGAGGGTTGTAACATGTTATATAGATTCCGTTTTCACTTGTCAATTTATTCAATAATTATCTATTTTAAAAATTTCGCAGTGAAAATTTACTGTTTGAAAAATAGTTATGCAATTAATTTTAATATACAGAGTAGATAAGATAGAGACGACTATTCAAAAGTTATATATGCAAATACTTTAACAACGATTTG
This sequence comes from Debaryomyces maramus, assembly GCA_030583545.1. NCBI lineage: Eukaryota > Fungi > Ascomycota > Pichiomycetes > Serinales > Debaryomycetaceae > Debaryomyces > Debaryomyces maramus. Next base: position 1,165,203 of record JAJMIL010000004.1, read on the forward strand.
TAATAGCGAACAAAAGTAATAGGAAATGATGGACGGAGGGCTAAATGCATGAACTCGATTATCACTAATTAGCATATCTATAATCACCATTAGAAGTAACATAACCAAATGATTTACTTTCATTCAATGTTGCAATTAATTTATCAATATCTTTGAAATGACGATCATCGCAAGCAAAATTACGATGTCTATTCGAATTAATGTGATCTTCAAAATAATTATATTTGACTCGACAGTTTTCACAGTAACCAGGTTTCATGTCCTTTTCTTTATCTTCATGCACGGATTGCTGCCTTTGCTTCTTCATGAAAATACGCCTTTTCAAGTTGTTGATGTTTCTAGAGGGAACTTGAGAAACGCTAGGTCCCAATCCATTGCCTTGAGCTGCAGCACTGTTTAAAGCCGAGTCCATAGACATCTGTGCTGAATTAGAGGCTCCGTTATAACCAGATGCAGCGACCTCAAAGAATTTTGAGTTAGAATTATTCAATGGTTGAACGCAAGATGACTCCCTAACTAGACGTGTTGGTGGTGCTTTAAAATTAGCTTTTGCTTTTTTGATGTCGTCTTCAGATTTCTTCGATGAGCTTGTAGATGTTTGAAGAATTATCGTTTCATTTTCGTTATCATTTTCGTTGATCTTCTCACTGTTATCACGGTCAGTAGAAACATCTGCCGAGCTGAACTCGGATGAATCTAAATGTATGCCTTCTTTAACATTGTTAATGATTTCGTTGGTTGCTTTTTTCAATAAATCTCTATAGTGTTTTGTAGCTTCAAATTTTTGCAACCTACGAAGCTTTTTTCTTTCCAGGTTTTCGGATGAATCCGCTATAAACGGGCACTTTCCATCAAGGGTTGGAATTAGTCTTGGATATGGAACGCCATGCCATTCTCTTATAGCAATAGGTCTAAAGTTTTGGGATAAATCATAAGCATAGAGATAATCTTTTTCTAAGTAATGTAAATCATCTCTTCTTGCATTTGGATCACGATCATTGGAACCGAAGATCTTTTCTTCCTTTAATAAATTATACAAGTCGCCATTTTTGTTGACCTTTGTACTATAATCGTTCTTGTAGCTTGATTCATTGACTCCTAAATTCTTCAAAAACCTGAAGACCTTATCATAATCCCACACTTTAATCTTGAGATTACGTGCGTCGTGAAATATGTCACTCGTCGAATATTCCTTAGCAGCATCAAAATGTCTTCTGCTAACAATGATCGTGACTTCTCTATCATAAAATGGGACTAGCGTGCATCCAACCTGTTTCAATGCTCTTTGTGCTTTCTTTAGTTCAGTCTGATGGCTTGAGTTGTTGGTGTCATACCCTTGGGTGTCAAAATAAACAACACTTTCTCGCATGATTTTCCTCCATGACTTTTGCCATTGCTGAAATGCTTCTCCTTCGAGTCTGTTTGACTTGCTGTGGCTCTGGGGTTCTCCAGTATGTGTTTGGCCATTGTTTGCAGTCAGTATAGAAAGATTAGGCTTATTCTGAAGTATGATTTTGCCAGAAACACCCACCAGTTTGTTGAGTTTAGCCTTCTTAAGTACGGGTGACGGAATATTACCACTAGTTTCTTTGAGCGGTAATCTGGCCTCATTAAATGGCGTAGCCGCTAACATATTCAGCCCAGCCCGTTTTTTAGTATTTTGGGGAGCGCCAGTGGAATTATTATTCTTATTAATATTGGGATCCATTGGTTACCGTGTCAAGCAAACTTATCATTATAGTCTTGCTAGAAGAAGTTAACAAAAATTTCAAGATCTTCAATAGATGTAATTTGATATAAAAACAACAAATGAAAACAAGCACCAAACAACCAAAAAAATTACTCGACTGTCGATTTTAATGAATACTATATATTTCTGAATGGATACCTACTGCTGGAACTAAGTATATGGCAATTTAGACTAGCAATTCAGAAATTATTCAACAATTATAACAATTTGATGTTACGGTGCCTATAAGAATTCTTTTCCACCTTGAACGCGTATAAATCTTTACTTCGTGTAGGTCACAATTTAGTTTTTCAACCATCATAGTAATAGATTAGGAGATAACCTGCTAACTAGGTAAGATGCTTCAGCCAAAACAGATATCTAAGGTGTTATCACAAGGATTAGCACCTACGTCAAATATTTCGAGATCTACAGGTGTTAATTCACCACTTTCGTTATCATTATTATCACATTCAGGATTACCGTTAACTACAGTGACTAGTCCTAACCAAGAGCAAAATGAGACTCTATCAGTTGATAACTTGAGAATATATTCTCTATTGGCGATGAATCACTTTAAACACAGCATGAACGATGAGACCAACGAAAACAGTGGCCAAGATATAGCATGCTGGTCGAACATGGAGATTGACAAGGGGTTGCATTTAATCATTCAGAAGTTGGACTATCAGAACAAGGATGGTAAGGATGGAACTGAACAAAAGAATGGATTAGAGTCCCCTGGTGTAACTAATGAGAATGACTTGTACGTTGTCATATTCTACGAGAGTGGGTATCCGCATGAGATGGCCAAGTTGAAGATTGATAATGTATGTGGGGCATTGGCAGAAGGATTGAAGGGATACAACCGAGACGTGTAAGGTGTGATGTATGTAATAGAGCGAGTAGGTATTGACAAAGTGTATAATGTATAACGAGTAATAGCACAACATGATGGTCACTCAGTGTAGCGGAAAAGATGTAGATGCAACAGGGTTATTATATTAATGAACTTTATTATATGCTATATAACTAAGGTATACATAACTATCAACCTGATAAACATTTCAAAGGTACATACAAATTAAATATTAATATTCGAGTTGCAATAACAATGAACACCAATCGACATAGCTTTGACAGGTGGAATTAGATGACAGAAGCGGCAACGATGGCGTTACAGGTGAAGCAAGCAACTAGAAATGCAAAAGACGGCTGCTGGGAAAGCTTATTTCCCAACCATTTCCATGTCGTCATCTTCCTCCTCTTCCTCATCATCGTCATCATTATCCTCCATGTCATCCATCAAGCTCTCTTCATCAAAGCTTTCTTCATCAAAACTCTCTTCATCGCTGTCGTACCAGAAGTCTTCATCAACAGGTTCTTGTTCTAAATCCTTATTGTGAGAACTTCCGCGTCCGTATGCAAATAATTCCAGCTCGGGCATGATGAAGTCTTCAGGAATGTCGGTCTTGGACCGCTCAACCTCCTGTAATACCTTTTTCTTGTATGCGTCGGGGTTCTTTCGTAATTCAACAGACGCATCGATATTAGCAGGGGATGAAACGTTGGGGTCTTCCAACAAGGAGATGATTGAAATCAATACCGACTCGACCGTCTGTGCTGGCGTCCAAGTCTCACTATCAGGCTCGTCCGACGTAGGATCTCCTCCCTGGTGCAAAATCGAGATACACAACCGTCCGTCTCTGTAGACGTTGGGGTGGTAGATGGCTGGTGTGAAACGGAAAGTGGGTGGGGAGAAGGGAAACTCGGAGGGAAACCTCATCTGGCCCTTGAAATACCCACCGTGGTACATGGATTCCTTATTCAATACCATTATCCCGATATTCCACAAGAAAATGTTATCATCGTCCAACTCGATGTGAAACGAAGGAATCCCTTTTTTGGGGTCCGTCAAGTCCTTAAATTGCCGTTGCAAGATGGCTGCTGCTGATTTAGAACTCATATTTGTTGATGCGTTATTTGCGTACTTATGTTTGTTTTTTGGTTTGATTTGTCGATAGTTACAATCCCAATCAAGTGTCAGAGGGGGATTTTTCTTGTTAACAAACGAAAATTTTATCACAAATGCCCTCACAGAAGTATTCCACGGTTGTTAGAATACGCTAAAGGTTATAACTTGCTTAGGGTATCCTGTTATTGCCGTTATAATATAAGTTTATATAAAACTTTTATGATATTAGTCAACTTCACCTGAGTGCTTACACAGACAACCACCAGTACGACTACTCATTTTTTGTAAAAAAATTGTAAACAGAAAAGAAACTAAACTGGTGTGCATATAAACATCATTTCATATTACTAAAGTCGACCCTAGTGGCACCATTACAAGCGATATAGGCTTCTACGGGGACATATGGCCCTGGGGTAGACTACAGACGCCTCTGGTATGACCAGTGACGAGAGGGACCTTCTCAAGTGGTGGCTAACGTGGAAGGAGTAGTAGTAGGTTCAGTCGCAGAAGGAGCCGTGCGAGAGTGCAGCAGAGTCTTGAACACTCTACAGTGAATATCTCACTGGCGCCAGAGATAAACTATCTTCTGTGCATGTAACATTATAGAGCTGATTGCAAAGGATATTTGCTCAAATTTTGGTAGGGACTAGAGGTGTCTTCGGCGGTCAAAAATTAGACATGAGTGAGAATTTCATTTGCACCCAAACTACGAGAACTCGACGATGCCCCCCTTGGCCACATACGGGGGGCCGTACGCCATGGCCACTCTCAAAGGATACATACTATAGCTTAGCAAAATAACCCCCGGACAGATAGCAGAAACACCGATTCCAGAACGCAACACACCCAACACTGTCTGGCGCCACCACAGAACCGTCCACCAATACGCACCGGGCCCGGGATTGGCACTCGCCACTTATAGGCCCACCACTAATATGATTTATCACAGTTGGTTTGTCACCAATAATGGTGTAGTACCAATCTGTTGGGACCTGATTCGAATGTATGACAGCCATCTCAGAGAACCAATACAGCTAGCTGTCCACACAAAACACCCGGGATGACCATCAAGCATCAAGCATCATTCCGCTTGGCCGCTTTCCTTATTCTCGTTGGGTCGCACCATTGCAAACTCAACTCTGTGACCCGGGGCAGTCTAGATCTGGTCGCTACCGTAGACTTGCTGTTTCTCCCATTCTGGCCAAAAGGGTCGCACGACTTGCGCTTCATACCCTACTTGTACTTTCGTCAGCCATCGATCCCACCTTACTGCCTTTACCCTGTACCTTGGAATCTCGCTTAGCGGTCTAGCTATCCAGTTCTCGGCCAAAGTACAGCTGCTACAGTGGGCCAGTATCTGCGCTCGTATCTACGCCTTATGCCTATGACTCTCTCTACAGTTCTGCACGTTTCTCTTCATCACTTCCAGTTAAACAAACACTCTACTCATGTAGCTCGTAGCAATGTTGCTGTAGCCTGTCGATTAAAGATACATTAAGCTAAGCCAAACGTAGGTGTTTCAAAGTCCACAAAAAAGTACTGTGATATTTTATGAATAATATCGAGGGTCAGCGCACCAATTATATTTATCTCTTTATTCATCCCCATATAAACAGATTTAGTATTATATTGCACAATTTACATTAGAGTCTATAAAATGGATTTTGAAGAGCAACTAGAAAAAGCAGAGAAGCTATCCAGCCCTTCGTTGGTTGGATCATCGTTAAGATCGGCGGATGATTCGTCGCATAATAACTACATCCATCCAGAGAAGTACAAAAAGAAGCAGGGGTATAAGAAAGATAAGAGCCAGGGTGGCCAGGGCGGTGGGATATTGAATCAATCGCTCGCCGCATCGTTGGACGACTTGATTAGAGAAGGTGCATTGTTGGGATCGGAGGAGGACTTTGAAGAAGTGCTCGATGATAAGGGGAACATCAAGGACGACGCGAGGTATCTCAACAAGGAGCCTAAGGGCGGGAAAAGCAAGGCAGAAAAGCCCTCACCGCTCCATAAGGAGGTGGCTGGCAACGGCGATGAGAAGAAAGCACCTGCTGCTAGGGTAATTGAGGAGTTGAAGGCGTCCTCTGCCGACCAGAATGGTGGATCACGCCACGTACTGGATAAGAAAGCGAACAAGAAATCGACCAAGAAATCTGACAACGGGACATCGGGCTCCAATCAAAGTGCATCTATCTATCTGCAAGACACGTATTCGAACCCAAACTTGTCGGAATACCAATTGGATCACCAAATCAAGGACCACAATGACTTGTTGAGCAACATCAAATCGCACGATCCCCACCGTTTGCCCAGCTCTCAGTCTACCTACAAAGGCAGCAAGGGAAACGATGCATTCAAAAGACCGATTTCTCCTAGCAAGAAGGCAGTGGACAGGGCCGAGGAATCTGGCGATTATGTGTCGATTCCAACCGGTACTGTTGACGGAATGCACACCCCGTACTTCCAGGGACACTCGAGATCTACTTCAAGATCAGCTACTGGCCGTACTGACAGATCGAGATCTAGGTCTCTGGCCACGCCTCATTTAGCCCGTGGTGATTCGTACAAAAACACCCATGACGATGAACCATCCAAGTATGAATTGCCTGCTGATTTTGCTGCGACTGATCTTAACGACAAGGAGGAAGAGGAGGAAGATGACAGCGCTCAGCAAGATAGAAGGTCAAGACAATCTAAACCTACAATGGGTGAATCGATCGCTGCTGCTGAGGCGTCACATAATAAGCAATCACAGATCAAACAACTACAAGCCGAGGAAGTCCCTGAATTAATGAAGAGAGACACTTCGTTGGTTACTACCGGTGACTATACCAATTTTGATGTGGATAGACCGGAACCAACAATGGATTCTTCGGCCAACTTGTATGCAACGAGATCGTTATCGTCGACTAATTACTTGAGATCTATTTCAAGATCAAGATCAAGACAAGCGGGCGATAAAGAAAAAAATGCCACTTTAAATAGTGAAAAGAATGACGCCGATCCCGAAGAATTGGTTAAAGAAGGTGCCTTAGTCACAGATGATCCTTATTCCACTATTGGTGGCTTAGATACCATGGTGGAGGAGGTTTTGAATCCTACCCAAGAAGAAGCACTGGATGAAAAGTCAAAGACCGAGAAAAAGAATGACAACACACAGGAAGAAATATCGAGCAAAGATGCGGAAACAAAGGGTATAGATACTTTGAAGGAATCTAAAACTGAAGACTCTGAAGCTGATTCTGCAAATATTAAAGCAGTGGATAGCTCGTTATTGACACATAAAGAGCAAGCGAAACTGATAGCGGAAGACCAAAAAGAGGAGGATGATAAACCAAAGGAAGAGGATAAAAAGGCTGACAAAGAGGCTATTGAAAAAGTTAAATCATTCATTAGCCCCAAGGACCCGGTAATCGATGAGGATGAGGTTAATAGTGATTCTGCAGTGCTGAAGACTGCTGATGCTAAGAAACCTGAATCCAAGGATTCTGAATCGAGTAAGGAGGAAAAGGTAGTAGGAGAATCGGCGACTAGTAAGGAAATAGATAATACTGCTGCTGAGCAAATTGAATCTAGCATTGGTGCTAAGGATGAAGTACTTGACAAAGCTGAATCTCTTACATCTAAGGACATTCATGGAGACTCCACCAAGAAAGATAGTTCTACTGAAATCCATAGTAGTGAAAGCAAACCCACCACGAAGAAGGACATTGATAATAAGGCAGCCGAACAGATTGAATCTAGCATTGATGAAAAAGACGAAGTACTTGACAGGGCGGAATCACTCACAGCCAAAGATATTCATGCAAAATCTGCAATAGATGACGATTCGAAAGACATGAAAGATAAGACTACTCCAAGTAAAGATGTCAGTAATCTTGCTACCGATAAGGTTGAATCTACTACTGGAGAGGGTGATGAAGCTCCTGATAAGGCTGAGTCACTTGCGACTAAAGATATTAGCGCAGACTCAACCGAGAAGGATGGGTCTACGGAAGACCAAAGCACAGAGAGCAAGTCCACAACTAAGAATGATATCGGTGATAAAGCAGCAGAGCAGATTGAGTCTAGTATCGGAGAAAAGGATGAAGTGCTTGATAAAGCTAAATCTCTTACAGCTGATGATGTTAAAGGCGATTCAACTGAAAAGGATAGTTCCACCGAAATCCAAGACAAAGAAATAGAGCCTGTTACCAAGAAGGACATCGACGATAAGGCAGCGGAACAAATTGAATCTAGTGTTGAAGACAAAGAAAAATCTCTTGATAGCGCAGAATCACTTACGTCGAAAGACATAAAAGCTCCAACGTCGTCCACCGAGGATGGATCAGCCGAGAAAATGGATAAGGACGAAGTTTCTAAAGCTTCAGGCAAGAAAGAGTCCGACCCAATAAAGAAAGACAAGGATAGCGTTATCGAGGAGGCCGAACCGGTTGCTACCAAAGATATAAACATTGCTTCAGTTGTTCCTGGTAAGAAGGACGAGACGTCGAAGGAGGTGGAACCCACTACTTCGAAAGAAGCGAAGGCATCGACGGCAAATGCTACTACCGTCAATGACGACTTGAGCGATATAGACGTTTCACCAGAAGAATTGCGCAAACACTTGGAATCTCAACCGGTCTACATTTTCACTTCCTTGGCCGGGGGTATGCAAATTATGCAGAAAACAAACAGATTGACTACCATTTTACAAGCCAATGGTGTCAAGTTTACTTATCGTGATTTGGGTACCGACGAGGAAGCAAAAAAGATTTGGAGAAGACAAGCTAATGGTAAAACCTTGCCTGGTGTTGTTAGAGGTGATGATTTCATTGGAAATTGGCACGAAATTGACGAAGCCAATGAGGAATATAAACTCCAGGAGCTTCTTTATGAAACTATTTGAGTTATCAGCTTTCTGATTCCTTGCAATGACTTTCTATTACCAAATTTTTATATAATTTTAATAGTTAATCTGATATTGTCGTTTATTGGTTGTGTGTAGTGAGTGTAACCTAAAAATAAATTTTTTTTTCACTCGTAAATCTAGGCGGAATTTGTTACGTGGCTGTCGATCTCTCATTGATCTTAAATTTATTAGTGAAGTTATACTACGTACACACATAGTCTATACATAGTAGACAATATCTATATCCAATATTGGAATTGCCTTAGTGAATTCATATTTGCACACCTGTTAATTACCTGCTGCTTATATTTTAAGCATTGCCCATCTGTTACCCACTGATTTATTAATCACAAGTTTTGAAAAATGTCTACTCCGGCCGAAATTATTGCTGCCCGTGTTAATGGAATTTACATTTCTGAGGAAAGAAGTCCAGTCACAAGTGGCGGATCTCCAACCCAAGCGTCTTCCGAGTCTGATGATTCCAATTCTGTTAATGAAAGTGAAGGTTCGTTAACTACTTCTATTCCATCAGTTTCTGATGACTCTGCATTTCCTACGTTGGGCGGCAAGAAATCATCTATTCTGTCATCCACACCATCGTGGGGGCCAGCCATGAAGGCACCTAAGTCATTTTCTGGTTCTCCTAGCTCTTCTAAGGTTTCTACGAATTCGGGTGCTGGAAAACTTAAAGGTTCCACGATTCAGGAAGCATTTTCTTTAGACGTTGAGGATCAGTTAAATGTCGCAAGGCCAGAATTCATCAAGATTTTGACTTCTGTGAAGGCTGACACCAAAACGAACATTGAATGTACCACTTCTCAACATACTAAGAAGAGAACTTTTTTGATTACGGGGAAACCCGAAGATGTGAAGTTAGCCAAGAGATTGGTTATCAAAAAATTAACTAAGCCAGTTAAGATCACTTTCAATATTCCAGCAAAGGTTAGGTCCAAAGTAATTGGTTCCCAAGGCCGTGCCTTAAAGCCCATCATTCAAGCTAACGAGGTGAAAATTGATATTGGCCACCCTGATGAATCTGAACAGGTTGAAGATGAAGATGATATCTTTGCTAAGGTAGTCGCGGTAGTTATTGAAGGTGATGTTGAAGGGTGTAAACATGCAAAAGCTCAAATTTTGGCAATCGTCAAGGAAGAAACCAAGAGCTTGTCAACAAAACTAAGCATCGATGATATTCTTAAAGCATTCGCACCAAAGCATTTAGATCCTATTGTCAATAAGTTCTCTGAGGTCGATATTTCCATTCCCAATTTCAAATCATCAAGTTCAACTATTCATCTTGTCGGTGATAGAGAATCTGTTTTAAGAGCAAGGGATGAGATCAAAGAGTCATTAGATGCATTAAAAACCAAAATTGTTGTCGAAGAGGTTCCAATTCCAAAAGTCAAACATCAATTTTTACCCATTGAAAGCATATTAGAAGACGACAATGTTTTAATTGAATTACCAAAAGATAATGAAACTTCCGTTAGGTTCATTGGTAACAAAAAGAACATTTCCTTTGCTAAAGAAAATGCCAAAAAGACTACATCACAATATAAGGTGGAAGTCTTGGATATGTCTAAAGCCCATAAGGGTAATTTAAGTCATGTCAAGGCTGTTGCTGCATTATTAATCAAAAATGGTACTTTTGCAAGCATTTCCAAAACTAATGATGTAGTAGTTAATGCTCCACATATAAAGATGTTAGAGGATAAAGATAATATGACTGTTCCAATTGAAATCGTCGTCAAATCGGATGATGTGGAAAAAACTAAAGAAACAAGAAAGTCAATTGTTTCAGTTGTTAATAAAATCGCCCCAGATTCAACAAAAGTTATTACTGATATTGCTGAATTCTTATTAAATAAAGTCCCGTCAACTATCGATGACGTTTCTTCTAAGAACAATGTCTCATATGTTATCTTAGGCAATAGCATAACTTTATTCTCGGACCAACAAGAAGATTCTGAAGACTTTGACTTTGTTGATTCCTCAAACGTTTCTGATGGGTTTGCTAAAGTGAATGATGCACTTAACTCCTTAAGAGAATTAAGTTCTGATTTACAATCCGAGATTTTGAGTGTACCATCTGACCAGCAAGAAAATGTATCAGGACCAAGAGGTACTACATTGAAAAGTGTATTATCAGGTGTAGAACCTAACTCTGTTCTTGTTAAATTACACTCTAATGCATCAGGTAAATCTGCAGATGAAATCTATATCCATGGTATAAAATCTGCTGTTTCTAAAGTTAAGAGTGATATTCAAACTGTCTTGAAAGATGCGGAAACATATGGCGAACAAGGTGGCTATAAGACCACCGTTGAAGTCCCAACCTTCATTTTATCTAGATTAATCGGTAAAAGTGGATCTAATATGATTGCATTAAGAAACCAATTTGGAGTTAAGATTGATGTCAGTGACGAAGGAAAGCAAGAAGATGTCAAGGATAAGAGCTCTAAAACGGAGATTGTCATTTCGGGTGTTAAAAGAAATGCTGATGACTGTAAGGCATCAATTTCTCAATTTTCCAAGAAATGGGCTGACGAAACGTTGACTAGATTGAGAATCGAAAGTCAATATCATAGAAGAATGATTGGTCCTAGTGGTGTTTATATTAACAGATTACAAGACAAGTATGATGTTAAAATTAGATTCCCATCTGCTGACAATACACCTTCCACCTTCTCCGATGCACCTAAGTCGAAAGATGAAGTTACTATTAAAGGACCATCAAGAGGGGTTGCAAAAGCCGAAGAAGAACTTAAGGAGTTATATAAGTTTGAAAAAGAAAATGGATTCAAGGAAGTCATTCAAATTCCAACAAAGGCTATTGCAAGAGTTATTGGTAAATCGGGTGAAACAATCAATGATATAGCTGATGGTTCAGGAATTGAATACAAATTTAATAGAGACAATAACAGTGAAAATGAGTTAGGCTTTACCGAAGTTGAACTCACTGGTTCTAAGTCTGCTTTAAAAGAGGCAACCAAAAAGATTCAAGAAATTATTGACGATGTTGAAAACTTTTCCACAGTTACAATTAACGTGGATCCAAAGTATCATCGTGATTTGATTGGTCAAGGTGGTTCGGTTATGAAGGAAATTATTTCGCAAGCTGGTGGTGACGATGTTCCCAGAGCCAAATACTTCAGACTTTTATCCATTCCTAATGAAGGATCCGGTTCAGATGAAGTTACCTCGCAAGGTGATAAAACCATTGTCAGTAAGATTATTGATCAAATAAAGAAAATCATTGCGACTAAGGAAGCGTCAGTTACTATTGATTACGATTTACCAAAAGAAAAGCATAGGTTGATTGTTGGACCAGTTGGTTCCATTCGTCACTCTTTACAAGATGAATTCCATGCAACCATTGATATTCCAAGGCCAAATGATTCTTCGACCATTGTCAAATTATCCGGTTTACCGGAAAATGTGGAAAAGTTGAAGGAGAAGATAGACGTATTAACCAAGGATGATTGGAAAACGTCCATTGACATCCCAGAAAAATACCACTCTTTGGTCTCTGAAAGAGGTGCTATTTTCAAGAAAATGCAGACCGATTTCAATGTTGAAGTTCAACATGGAAACTTGACTAGAAAAGCTGCCAAGTTATCAAGTGCATCACTTCCAACTCCACCTGAATCAGCATATCCAGAAGCCGATGAAAAATCCAAGTTTACGATTATTCCAAACGACCAGATATCTGGTGAAGAAGGAATTATCCCATGGAGATTGAAGGGAGATGACAAAGATACTAAGGCTGCTGCTAAATTGATCGAAGAGCGTTTAGAAAATGCAAAGAACGCTACTTCTATCGGGTGGTTTTACTCGCTGAATCCATCTTCTTTCTACAAAGTAGTTGGTTCGCAGGGATCAAAAATTAACCAGATCAGAAAGAAATCTAGCACTTTTATAACAGTCCCAAGATCCAATGATAAGAATGCAAACTTTATTTACTTAGTTGGTTCAGAAAGCAACTTGAATATTGCCAAAGAATCTATCGAAGGCTTGCTTGAATAATCATGACGAATTTACATCTATATTATAATATAAGCTATCTATATTTCAATACTTAGCCTCTTTGTATCTTTCTAAAGCTCTTTCTCTAGACTCTTTGTGATCTACTATAGGCCTTGGGTAGCCATGCGTGCTAGCAATACCGGCATAGCCATATTCATATGGGTTATGAATGCCTTTTTTATCATGTATATCCCTTAATTCGGGTATCCATTGGCGCAAATAATCTCCATTTTTATCGAATTTTTCGGATTGCAACCAAGGATTAAAGATTCTAAAATACGGCTGCGGATCGACACCAACACTAGAGCTAAACCCCCAACCTCCATTATTTGAGGCAAAGTCACCATCTATTAAGTGGTCCAAGAAATAGTATTCTCCATATCTCCAATCTATTAATAAATGTTTTGAAAGAAAGCTTGCAACTATCATTCTACATCTATTATGCATATATCCAGTTTCATTTAGTTGTCTCATAGCTGCATCGACTATAGGATAGCCTGTTTGTCCTTGACACCATTTCTGAAAGTGATCATTATTATATTCCCATTCGAGTTCCTCATATTCTAATAGAAATGGTTTGAACATGCAAATATAAGGCCAGTTGCTCAATATATGCCTGTAAAAATCTCTCCAAGCTACCTGACGAATCCATTCAGTTCCCAGGGCCTTAATATCAATTCGTTTAATGTGCTTTTTATCAAGAATATACCGAATCATAGAGCGTGACGAAATTGTTCCTGATGCTAAATGACAGCTCATATGCGACGTAGAGTCTGACAGAATATCATCCCTTTGGCTTCCATAATTCCTGAACTTGTCTGAGTCAAAAAATTCAGTAAAGGCCTGCCATGCTGCAGTTTCGCCGCACTTCCAGTACTTGTTGAATGTTTCGGTTTGTTCATCAGTTAAGCGTTTTCCCACCGGTGCCTGCGGAACATCGCTATTACATAACTCCTTGATATCTGGAGTAACCTCTTGGTTCTTCTGGGGCATGGAGAATTCTTTAAGTGCATCTTCGGTATTCAAATACTCACACCATGCCCTATACCATGGTGTAAAAACTGCGTACTGGGTGCCCTTGGATTTTGTCGCTAGCTTTCCGGGCCGCACTATACATGTATCATGCACAGGGTAGAATCCAATCCCATTAGCAAGCAACCTGGAAACCAACTTAGTGAATAGTCGAAGTTCATCCACCTCGTACTCAATATTGCCAAATACATGACTGCACCCATGCGCTACCAAAAAATCTGCAATCGTACCACAGACATCCGACCGCTTCTCAACCCTGAACATCACCAATGGCACACTCAATTCTCGTAGTTTTGCCTTCAACACCTCTAGCGACCTCAACCGGTACTCCAATTGAAACGGGCTTATCGTGTGGGCGTACAAATCTTCCTCACATAGAACATACGTCCCGATCAACGGCACCCCTAGCTCCACCGCCTTTTTGCTAGCCAACGATAGCCCATGATTATCTGTTATTCTGAAATCCCTCAAAAATAAATGTGCTACGCATTTGCCTTTCGAAACACTATCTCTTTCTGCTTGACTGGCTTCCAACTTTTCTTGTAGCACATTAATAGGCTTCGATTGCTCCTGTCTAATATACTTGTCGATTATTGTCCCATTATCGACCCTCTGTGGATAAAATTTATTGCTAAAGCTAGCCAATTTACTCGTCTTGTGTTTCTTCGTAGGCGGCTCCATCTCTGCTCTTATCAATGCCTTCTGTCTGCTGTTTTTGCAACTATTTACAAGTGCCGTTCCCTAAACGAACAAACCGAACTTCAAATATCCTTAATGATCACGTGAAATTGCAACAAATTTGCAGCAATAAAAATTTTCAGTTTCTTTTTGGTAATTTTCTTCCAACGGCTCGGTACAGTACATTTGTTCTGTACATTATTAAAAGTCCATCTCGCCGATTTTCGGAGTTATTGATAGCATAGACAGACTCAATTGATAAAATACAGAGCCGTAGTGTAGGACGGAGGAATAGAACTGTGGAAAGAACTGTGGAATTGATCCCCGTAGATTAGTCTATCCCCCGTTAAATGGTGTCAGAAACACCACCGCATGAACGTTAAAGTTAAAATGAATAGTTATGGCATTACAAAAAGAAATGCCGTGAATTCCTATTTCGAGGATAATACCGGAACATTAATAGAGAAGGCACGTGTAGTTTACTAAATAAATGATACCAATTCCGGACCGAGATTATCAAAGAGCTCGCCCTGAAAAAAAAATATTGTACCTCAGCAGAAAGAATGAAGTGCTTTTACGGAAGAAAAGTTGTTTTCTATAAAAGGGATAGAGAATCGTCCAAAATCCACTTGTTTAAGATACGAGCTGTTAGCATTTCGTAAGAGTGGAAACTAGAAGAAGACGAAATAATTCAGATGGGCATCACAGACTTTTACAAGCTGCCATCTATAAGCGAAAAGACCAACGAAGACCACTTCGACAACTTATCGTTTGCTTCGGCAAATGATGGTGAGGCAGCGATTGTTGAATTGGATCAGAATAAGAAGGAGATTGGGTTTTTCTCAGCTACATCTTTATGTCTCAATAGAATGTTAGGTGCCGGTGTGTTTTCCACGGGATCTACCATTTTTGCATTATCTGGTTCGGTGGGTACGTCATTGTTGTTGTGGGCAGCCGGTTCTATCATTGCTTTTAGTGGGCTTTACGTCTATATGGAGTTTGGGTCGGCCATTCCTAGAAACGGGGGAGAAAAGAATTACCTTGAGTACATATACAAGAAACCCAAGTTTTTGGTGACGGCGATGTATGCATCGTACACTTTCTTTTTGGGGTGGGCTGCTAGTAACTCTATTGTTGTTGGGGAGTACTTGTTGAACGCCGCAGGAAAGGAAGTCACCCAGTGGAATTCGAGAGCCATCGGTATCGGTGTGATTACTTTTGCATTTTTGGTGAACGGGCTCAACGTCAAGCTTGGTTTGCTCATCGGAAATGTCTTGGGTATGTTCAAGATAGCGATTGTTTTATTGATTACTGTTACTGGCTGGGTTGCACTTGCTGGTGGGATTAAGCATAACGAATTCCACAAGACAAATAATTTTGTCGATTCTTTCAAAGGTGAAACCCCCAGTGGGTTCGGAATTGTGAACGCTTTATACAATGTTATCTGGTCATACGTGGGATATTCGAATATTAATTATGCATTGGGTGAAGTGAAAAACCCTGTCCGTGTTTTGAAAATAGCGGCCCCATCGGCGCTCATTGCTTTAGCAATTATCTACATGTTTGTGAATATTGCATACTTTGCTGTTGTGCCAAAAGAAGAAATCGCTACCTCAGGAAGAATCTTAGCTGCTTCATTTTTCAGATATGCATTCGGCGAAACTGCCGAGAAGGCTTCTTCAGTATTCGTGGCATTATCTGCTTTGGGTAATGTTATGTCAGTTATTTTCTCCCAGGGTAGAATCATTCAACAGTTGGGTAGAGAAGGAAGTTTACCATTCTCAAGATTCTTTGCAACGCAAAAGCCATTCCGTTCTCCGTTCGTTGGTTTGATGCAACATTGGATCGTCTGTATTATTACTATTGTTGCACCACCACCAGGTGATGCGTACAATTTTATCTTGAATTTGATTTCTTATCCATTGAATGTGGTCAATACCGCCGTTGGCTTTGGATTATTGTACATCCATTTGCAAAAACGTAGAGGAAAGCTTGATTGGAACCCTCCAATCAATGCAACTATTCCAGTTATTGCATTTTTCTCATTATCGTCATTATATTTAATTGTGGCGCCATATATTCCACCAACAGGAGGACAAACTGTGTATCATAGTTTACCATACTGGATCCATCCTGTTGTTACATGGGCTGTTTTCGGCGTTGGTGCCCTTTACTGGTTGATGTGGGCCAAACTTTTACCATACTTTGGTGGTTACAGATTGGAGGCCAAGGAAGTACTTGGAGAAGATGGATTCTGGAGAAATAAGTTCTACAAGATTTCAAAGGATCAACCAAACGAAACGGAAAATGATGATATCACAACTAGATCCGATTAGCGATGTATATATTCCAGACGCATAAATACTGTGTCGCATTTTGTACTATAGATTTTTGAAGCATATAATACTCGATACTTTTAATAATATATTAAGAATAAATTTGATTTGTAGCTATCATTCAAAGGGCAGTAAATATTGTTTGTATTTAAAGATTTGATAACTGTATTATTCATAATAGTATTTAGTTCATTACGGTATTTACAATAATTCTAAACTCAATTTTTCAGAATAATTGTGAAAATCTCTGTTTTGTGCAAAATTATGAACCTAACCACCATCTTCGAAGAAGGAAAATGGTGATCGTCCCACATATCAATTGCCGATCCGTCGTCCAAAGCCAAAAGACCCATATTTATCTACTATGCATGGTACTGAAGCGTTTTATATTAACTATTTACAATAATAATAATTTACAATTTATGCGATTAAATTTTATGCCTGTTCTCCTTGGCCGTATGGAGTGGCGACCAGATACCTCTAACAGACTCGTTAATAGACATGACCTTGTGGTTCCATTTGAATAGCTTGTTACCACTGGCCTGGGAATATTCACTAATTGTCTTCACGATCTCACTGGCAGGCAAATTGGCAACACTGACCTTGTTGGACTCGTCGTTATTATAATGGAATGTCAAGTGAGGGTGTCCCTTCTGCTTGGTTATGTCGAAAAAGATCTTTGACTTTGCTGAGGCCACCGAATTCAAATTACCTGATGTTAACAAATCACGAATACCCGATGATGAACCACCATGATTACAATACTGAACAGTTATCTTGTGGCAGGGCAACACATAAGCCCCGATCCCATTACGGCTTATGGACAACCTAGGTATAGCTTTGACTGGCATATTACTATGATTCACACAACTTATCGTAATGGTAATCCTCAACCTGGTGAAAAAAAATTGTTCAGTTGGTACTAATGAATATTACACAAACACAAGTCACAGTAATCTCAAATTTTTTTTGGTCAGGTGGTATCAAACATCGGTACACCCACATAAACCAGCAAACTACACCGGTGCACCCGAGAGTGGCGATAAATTCGCAAACGGCAACTTTCGTCGCGCTACCTTGCCCGAACCAGTGCGCTTGTCGTTGTGAATTAACCTCTGCGGATATTCCCACGGCCTCGACTTCCATTTAAATCGCCCTTACTGAGGTGGTTTTCACTCCCCTTTACGTCCCATATTTATGAGTCTACAATTGAAAATTTTTCATTCTTCTTACTATCAACATACAATGAACTACAAGAACTATCAGCAAGTGCTAAGCTTGTCGGCCAAACAGCCAAAAGTGGCCAAGAAACAAAGGTCCATACGAAAACCCACCAGTACAACCGGAAAAAAGCGCACTAAAACTGGATGTCTTACGTGCCGCAAGAGAAAGAAGAAGTGTGACGAAGAAAAGACCGACGGAAAGTGTCAAGCATGTACTAGAAACTTCCTCCCATGCTGCTGGCCTACAGTGGAACCTGTTGCAGTCAAAAACAAGCATACAGAAGAAATTGTGCGGACGCCAATTTCGTCGCCTGCTGCTTTCCCAGCTATCGCGTACCCAAGTCCAAAATCGCCTATCGATTTGGACCACCACGACGACGACGATGTCAAATCCTTGTCATTGAACAATTCCGACAACTACAAGCTTGTCAATGTCGAAAGGGAATCTAGTGAGTCGCACAAGACGATACGAAGCGATGAACCCAAGTTCATCATCACATCGGTGGATAATCACCACGAATTGTGTCAAGTTCCATCCAATTAGGTATTTGGGGAACTATTTATGTATATTATGTATATTATGGGATAATAGAGGTTTTACGGTAACATTTGGTTCATTTTGGCGCCAGGGGACCCTGGGTTCAATCTAATTGTAGTAGTAGTGTAGCAAAGAGTAGCATAATTTGAAATCAAAATAGTCGAGTATGAGTAATGCTGCACTATTTTCGTGAACAGAAGGCGACGGCGAATTTGCGGCTATTTGTCAAACTCGTTAGGTGCGGGCGAAGGAAGCTTCGGTAGCAGAAGACTCATGCGGAAGCTCACGTGAATAGGCCAAATCGAAGCTTCAATTTTCGTTTAAGCTTTTTGTATGGGGAACAAGCACGTGACATTGTATAACTAGTAAACCCACAATCGTCAGAATGGATGATGAGAGCGCAGTAGGACAAACGATGACTGGGGATGATGGGGCAATCAGTCGTTACGATAGATTAGTAATTGGCCTCGATTTTCCGAACCGAACCGCAGGTGTGCCATCGAGTAAATGACGAGAGATAATTGTAATAGCGCACGGGGACATTTGGGGTCTTTCAGAGGTGTTGCACCGGCCAGACGGCAGGCTTTCGCTGGTATTGCCTCTGCGGTTTGGATTAGGGATGACGGAGTTGTATAGGGACCTAGGCTAGGTTGGCAAATTTTGTAAGCATAGCGTATATAGGCTGGGAAAAACTGTGGCGCGGATTACTCAGTAGTACGTAATGCTGCGAATTGCAGCCAAAAAAATTGTGGATACTGTGGATATAGCGTGAATCGGATATTCCATTATCATATTGTCTGGTATTGAGCTATGGCAGGTGATTGAAAGGTGTGGCTACAGGCAATAGAGAGATTATAAATATGGGGTTTCCCATACAGATTTGATATGTTATCTGTTCCATCATTAACACACTAGTACAAATAATTAACATGTCTACTAAATTCGGAAACTACGATATACACTTTGTCAAGGGACAAGATGAAGTTGAACAAGACGGTACCTTGGTTATCAACAAGGCTAACAGAGAGCAACTGAAGTACCCTGATTTCTTGCCTACTTGGGACCCAAAGCAGAAGTACCCACCATTGAAGTTTGTCAAGCACGAAGACCCAGGTGCGAGAGCTGATAAATCATTGAGCAACTTGTTCCCAAAGGACTCGGAACACAAGTTGAAGAAAATTACCCCCAAGTTAGGTTCGGAAGTCACCGGAATCCAATTATCGGACTTAGACTCCAAGGGAAGGGACGAATTGGCGTTGTACGTCGCCCAAAGGGGTGTGGTTGTTTTCAGAGAACAGGATTTTGCAAGCAAGGGTCCGGAATTTGCTGTCAACTACGGTAGACACTTTGGCCGTTTACACATCCACCCAACCTCTGGTGCTCCAAAGAACCATCCAGAATTACACATAACCTACCGTCGTACTGACCCAGGTGAGTTTGAAAGGGTTTTTTCGCAAAGATTGAATGCCATTGGATGGCACTCAGACGTTTCATACGAGTTGCAACCACCAGGAACCACATTCTTCACTGTGTTAGAAGGACCAGAATCCGGTGGTGATACCATTTTCGCTGATGTTGTGGAAGCATACAACCGTTTGTCGCCCGAATTCAAAAAGAGATTAGACGGCTTGCATGTGTTGCACACGTCTGAAGATCAAGCTTCTAACTCCCGTGGACAAGGAGGAATCGAAAGAAGAAAGCCAGTATCGAACATTCATCCATTAATCAGAACACACCCAGCAACTGGCGATAAGTTTATCTATTTAAACCGTCCATTCTCAAGAAGAATTGTCGAATTAAAGGCCGAAGAGTCTGACTATTTACTTAACTTCCTTTTCACACACATCGAATCTGCCCATGATTTGCAATTGAGAGCCCAATGGGAACCAAATTCGGTTGTCGTGTGGGATAACAGAAGAGTTGTTCATTCTGCTGTTATCGACTGGGATACTCCTATCTCCAGACATGCATTTAGAATCACTCCACAAGCAGAAAGACCTGTAGAAGATTTAAAGGATTTGAATAAAGAAGAATATGACGTGGGTGATGTTGCAGATGCATTGAAAAAGGTTTTAGGTTCAAAATAAGTATGATATCAGGTATATATATTCAAAAAATTTAGTTTTACGGTTGTTTAATAATAAAATCATTTATTTAAAATATTGTATGACGAGTATACTTGTATGACGAAAGAAAGTGACTTAGATGAGAAGGTTAAGTGTCTGAAGTGTACTTGGGATATGCTGAGGCTCCGACAACTGGTGGAAACAAGCCCTATGAGGACGATGAGCCAACCATTCAGTCGTGATATTATGGTATTAAATTATTGTAAGCCTTATTACAATTGAATAAAAATAAGTTCTCGTATATTTATATATCACTAATAAGCAATTTATACCATGTTTGCAAGTATATTTGATTATTGAGCAAACTAACTTACTATCGAAACGCTTAGGATGGTACAGTTAAGCTAGACATCCTTATTCTCTCAGAGTTGTTCTCCTCTATGAGTTTACTTGCCCCTGCGTCCTTGAATAAACTGGACGAAGGACGTGTGCTTCATAGTTAAATCCTGGTTGCTTTGTCGGATTTCTCCAGTGAATCCTGGCTAGATTTAAACAACACGTTGAATTTCTTTTCCAGGTCAGTTCTTGAATCCTGGCTAGCTTTAAACAGCATGTTGAATTTCTCCCGTGGATCCTGGTCAGCTTTTTCAGCATGTTGACTTTGTCTCGTGAATCCTGAATCTGTTTCTTGAAATCCGCTACTGAACACTACACTCGTCAACTTTCTTGAAACCCTCCTTTAAACCCTGGTCAGCTTTCAGCAGCATGTTGACTTTCTCCCGTGAATCCTGAATCTGTTTCTTGAAATCCTCTACTGAATACTCAGCTTTCTTGAAACCCTGAATCCGTTTCTTGAAATCCTCTACTGAATACTCGTCAGCTTTCAGCAGCATGTTGGCTTTCTCCCGTGAATCCTGAATCTGTTTCTTGAAATCCTCTACTGAATACTCAGCTTTCTCCCGTGAATCCTGAATCTGTTTCTTGAAATCCTCTACTGAATACTCGTCAACTTTCAGCAGCATGTTGGCTTTCTCCCGTGAATCCTGAATCTGTTTCTTGAAATCTGCTACTGAATACTCAGCTTTCTTGAAACCCTGAATCCGTTTCCTGAAATCCTCTACTGAATACTCGTCAGCTTTCAGCAGCATGTCGGCTTTCTCCCGTGAATCCTGAATCCGTTTCTTGAAATCCTCTACTGAATACTCGTCAGCTTTCAGCAGCATGTCGGCTTTCTCCCGTGAATCCTGAATCTGTTTCTTGAAATCCTCTACTGAATACTCGTCAACTTTCAGCAGCATGTTGGCTTTCTCCCGTGAATCCTGAATCTGTTTCTTGAAATCCTCTCTTGAAGCCTGAATCTCTTGCTTGAATTTCTCCCGTGAATCCTGGTTAGCTTTCTTGAAATCCTCTCTTAAATCCTGAATCTCTTCCTTGAAATCTTCTCTTAAATCCTGAATTTCTTTCTTGAAATCTTCTCTTAAATCCTGAATCTCTTTCTTGAAGTCCTGAAGTAAATGTTCAAGTTCTTCAAGCACCTGGTCGAATGAACCCGCAAGCTTTTCGTTAACAAGCATGTCGAATCTGTTGTCGATTATTGGAGGGAAATGGGAATCAGAATAGGAAGTCATCTTTAATTTTTCTTACATTTACCAGTCTTATATGGCCAAGCATACAAACAGAACACCAGCATCTTAGGAAAGTCCAGCTTTTTATACTATGCGAGAGGCACAATTACGCAGATTACTTAAATCCATAAATAGAACATATTAAAATACGGTGCTTTGTGCAATTAATCACTTGTCTTTTGATACTCCTCTCAAATAAAGCATTCAATCTATTGGAGTATATACACTTCCTTCTAATTAAGTCCAATAGCTTTGGTGGGTTAAATGAAAATAAGACGAATTATCTATATTCAGCGATGACTGTCACGTGAATGTTGATGTTTTATATAATATATAGATATATAAATTTCCTTGTAGCAATACATTACAAAACACGGTGCATTACAATTTAGTTAATACATATATTACAAATAGTAAATTTAAAATAAGAACAATATTTCGAACAAGTTTCTAGAAATAAAATAGCGATAATAATTAGGCATTATCTAATAAATAATTTGTTGCAGCTTCTAAATCGCCATTTTGCTTAGTTAAAGCTTTCGTTGCCGTATCCTCATCAAACCCCATACCAACTAATTCTTGCACTGCACTGTCTTGATGCGACAGAGGTTGTTTCTGAGTTTGAGAACTGGGTTGTGTGTTTCCGAATCCTGCAAAGAGCTGTTCCCACTCATCATTTGTACCCTTGCTTGCTTCAGATTGTTGTTGCGATTGCTGATTAAAGGATGGGAAGTTCGATTCGTTATGACCTGAATTTACTGGTTCTTCCGTGAAATCATCAGAAAATCCAAACTCTTGATTTTGATCGCCAAACTCGTCATTCGCATTATCATCCACCTGTGCTGCTTCCAAATTATCAAATTCATCAGCAAACAAATCATTCCCTTGACCTTCTGGTTTTGCTGGTTGCATATCATTGAATGCACCGTTAAAGTCATCACCGGATCCTCTGTTAACACCATAGGCTTCCCTTGATTGACCAGGCAAATTATCAACAGCATCATCGTAATTATCATTTTGAGATTCATTGTCAGAAGAACTTTCGTCATAATCCAATTCTTTAATTGGTGGGAATTCATTGTCCACCTGGTTAGGTTGAGTTTGCTCAGATGCAGATCTCGAAGGGTTCTTGATAATGACTGTTTCGCTATTTGAATTTGCAGTACCTCTGTTAGAATAACTGTATTGATTATCATGATTTTCTCTAGCCTCATCGGCATTAACCATTTCAAAAGATTCAACTCCTGATGACAACTTATCACCATCACTGGAGTCTTCTTGATTATTAGTGGCACTCTTATTCTGATTAGAGTCAAGAACTGCTGTTCCTGCTGTATTTGGAGCAGTTAAGTTATCGATAGTATCACGATCACTCATATCATCGATATTATCATCACGCACAGATAATGCCGCATTATTTTGAACACTAGAAGTTAAAGAATCAGTCCGTTGGACACCAACTAAAACACCAGGCATACCAACCATACCACCTGCAATACCTGCATTAGAGCCTTCAGGAAATTGAAAGTCTGAATTGCTAGGAGAAGTAACAGGTGTTTCACTTCCATCCACATTTTTATAGTCTGTCATTACAGTAGAAGAAGGAGCTGTGCCGTTCTCCGCAGACTCATTCATCGATAACCTTGGAAACTTATTATTAAGCTCGCCAGCTTGTTTTTCATTGTCGGCACGAGGGAAACTAGTGGTATCTTTATCAACTGCTTGCAAATCATCAACTCCGGTCATATCTGCGCTTGGCTTATCTTTAACATCGTCTACCAAATCTCTTACACTAAATCTTGAAGTAAAGCTACGCTGTTCTTCACCACCTTTATTATTACCCTCATTATCAGCTTGCTCAGAACCAGTTTCTTTCGATCCTTCATTGTTTGATGAAAGCTTGTGTCCAACAATACCCGCAGCACCAGCAATTGCAGTACCAACGGTTGCACCAATGGCTAATCCTTTAGAATGACCAGAAGATTTTGCATCGTCCTGAGTGCTTGAACCTTCTGCTAAGCTGCGACTATGGTTTTCAGCACTCTTTTGTTGCTCCTCTGCGTCATTCATTTCAGTTTGGAGCTTTCTTTTACTTTCTTCCAATTCTAAAAGTTTGTCTTTCAATTCTTTGTTCTTAACAATAGACACCTGAACTTGGGATTTCTTGACCTGAACTTTGTTCGATAATTGTTGGTTTTCAATTGTTCTTTGTTCAGTTTGCTTCTCAAGCTCGACAATTTCTGCGTTCAAGTAACCTAATTTTTCCTTTAAAGAAGCGTTCTCTTTTTGTAAATCTTCCATTGCGATTTGACTTTCATTTAGCTTAGTCGACAAATTGTTAAATTTTGCTTCTGAAATTGAAGCCTCAGACCTCAATGCTTCAGTTTCTTCCTTTGCGGTTGCTAAATTAGTTTCAACTTGATTGAATTGCTGGACTTCACTATCATAGGATGATCTCAAAGTCTTTAATTTGTTTTCAATATCCAGTTTTGTGTTTAAAATCTTGGCTAACTCTTGCTCTGCTCTTCCTTTCTTTTCATGCAATCCACTAGTTTGAGTTGCTAAAGATTTAATTTGGTTGGAAAGATTAGCAGTATCCGATGTTGCTTGTGACAACTGGCCTGAGATTTCTGGATTATTATCTGCCAATAAATCATCATTTTGTACTTCGCGAGTCTGCTGGGATTGCGGTTGGTAAGAATCTTCACGGGAAAGATATTTATTTCCATGGGCTGGAACAGGAGGTGGCGCCTGGTAAGAAGCTGGTCTCTCTGAAGACGAAGGATTCTTTACCGGTGGTGGGGGAACACTCCTTAAAGCATCGTAATTAACTTTCTTGCTCTCTTCCGCAGATGGTACCTCTTTTTGTTGATTTGCATGACGAACATCATCACCTAACAAGTCTTCCTCCTTCTCTTCCTTGTTTGGTGTAAATGATGGTGGTCTATTTACTAAGGTTTGACCAAATGATGAAGTTGGTTTAAATGAACCAGATAAGTTCTTACGAACTTTTGGTAACTCACCTGAGGCCGAAGTATCACTTCCTGGACTACGCTGTTGATTATTGTCAGCAGAAGCTGCAGTTCCTGGAGCGGTACCAAACACATCAACCAAATCATCCATAGCAGTTTTCTGTCTTTGAATTGGTTGAGGTTGTGATTGCGCATTGGCTTCATTTCCAGCTTGAGACTGCGAACTTTCAACGCTCTTAATAGAATTAATCAATTGGTCGGGAACTATGTTAGGTAATTGACCACCACCTAATCTTTTGTTGACCAAAAATAAGGCAATCGAGAATTCCAATTTCGTGAAAATACCAGTATTTTGGATATCAGCCAAATCCCAAACGGTAGCCAAGTCTTGCTGATTCAATTTTGAGGTCATCAAAACAGAGGCAACTTGATCAGGAGATAATTGCCCTTTTTTCGCCTTATCTAAATTATTAAAAATAGAATCGTATTGTTGCTTCATAGTTGGCGTAACCGCCCAGTTGTTAGCATCTTGTCCACCTGATACATCTCTTTGAGGCAGTTGAGGATATTGTGGTTGTGAGACACCACCAGCAGTAGCACTTGGGGCATGCTTAACAGTAGTTTGTTGAGAATTCACGGACGCATAAGAAGCTTGGCGCGATCCCGAATATTGTGAATTAGTGTCTGGTATTTGCACTGATTGCCAAACGTGTTCCGATAAAAATGGAGGCAATTGTTTGATAACACCACTTAACAAGCCTTGGATCAAATGCATAGCAATAATAAAACCAGGCATACCCAATTTCCCGCTATTATCTCTATCAACCAAACTCCAAATTTGCCCCAAGGTTGCAGTAGGGAGTTTTGCTTTCATGAAGATTTCTTTTGCTTTAGGGCCACTTAATTCTCCGTTTGGAGTGCCAACCGTTCTGATGAATAATTGGCTGAATTTCTGATAATCGACTGGGGAAATGGTGGAGATGGGGTCTTGTGGCTTCGATTGAAGCGTGGCCGTATTTTGCGGAACCAAGGCACTTGGCTGCGATTGCATGAACGAGCTACTGGTAGATTGTGGTTGTAATTGGCCGGGGGTTTGGCCCAAATTCAAATTAGCAAACTTTGGCAACGGCCCCGGATAATCCCCCGACGTGGACGTGGGGTGTTGGCCCGACTGTGTATATCCTATTAATCTCATGGCATGGCAGAATCCAAATTGCGTCAAAAACCCCAAGTTGTTCTGATCCGCAATTTGCCAGATTTCTCCCAATATACTAGGCGGCAACCCTGATTTTTCAAACGTTGTACGAGCCTTTTCTCCGGTTATAATTCCCGTTCCCTCCGGATCCAACGACTTGAATAATTGCGAGTATAACTTCTTTTCTTCGGGGGTAAGTCCCACTTTAAATGTAGGAGTAGCTGGTGGTGGTTAGTAATTCCGCAACAATTATATCGGATTCGATCCGCTAATCCCTAATTTACATACACAGAGAAACACTCATATTGAACCTGTTACTCTACTAATGTCAATAATACCTTAATTTCAACTAATCACGATGATTTGAATTAATTGAACGGTTTATTTATTAATTTGACCTTAATTTCATCCATAGCCAAATCCATAAGTCAATCATAGGAGCAATTATGTACCGACGCACGACCTTCTCTGCCAGATGGCAATATGCACTCCTTAGATTTATATAGATAGGAATTTATGTGAATAGAAACGGCTTCATTAGCAATTCATCAGTGGTAACATAAACCCTGTAAGATATGAATGAATGGGAACCATTGGATTAGCAAAATCACCATTTAAAAAGGGAAATATCGTCATTATACTGACGAAAGCTTTGCTTTGGAGCCAATGATACGACATTTATTGATTTTTCAAGTAAATGTCGCGGAGGAATTTTTCATGTCGATGAGGTGGGTGGAATTTTTTCTAGTATATGAAAAATTTCATTAAGTGGATAATTCAAGTAGATATAGCCCCACTATCGCTCTTATAATCATATATACTATACATCAGACATGAACAGAGGAAGAGGCGGATTTAGAGGTGGCCGCGGTGGAAGAACCGGCCCATCTCAGTTTCAACAAGGACCACCAGATACCGTTTTAGAAATGGGAAGCTTTATGCAATCATGCGAGGGAGATATTGTCTGTCGTTCGATAAACGTTAAAATTCCATACTTTAACGCTCCAATCTACTTGGAAAACAAGACACAAGTTGGTAAGGTGGACGAAATCTTGGGACCCCTTAACGAGGTATTTTTCACCATCAAGCCATCGGAAGGAGTACAAGCCAATTCTTTCAAGGAAGGAGACAAATTCTACATAGGTCCAGATAAATTATTGCCATTAGAAAGGTTTTTGCCTAAGCCAAAGGATTTTGGACCAAAGCCAAAGAAGAAGTCTGGCGGTGCTGGTAGAGGTGGCCGTGGAGGCTTCGGTGACCGTGGTGGACGTGGTGGCCGTGGTGGATTCGGAGGCCGTGGAGGTGGTCGCGGTGGATTTGGAGACCGTGGTGGCCGTGGTGGCCGTGGTGGATTCGGAGGCCGTGGAGGTGGTCGCGGTGGCTTCGGTGACCGTGGTGGCCGTGGAGGCCGTGGTGGATTCGGAGGTAGCCGTGGAGGTGGTCGCGGTGGCTTCGGTGACCGTGGTGGTCGTTTTTAAACACCAAGAGAAAGATTAATCATATATTCTTCAGAAATGAGAACTGCTAATCATAATCTGAGCATTCAGAAATAACGTACCATAAATATCGATCTTACATTTAACATTTGATCATGTATGATTATCCTTGTAACTTGAAACGCTTCTTTTTGTATTCTTCTATTTATGTTAAATATCAATTTACTATCACTAATATTTAAATATATTATATTGCTTTAATAAGATGCATTTTTGGATAAGAGCCAATGATACCTATCACTAACACGTATTTCAAAGTTTATTAACTCTGGATTTCCTTCTTACTTTGTTCTGCTCCTTGATGATTCCTTCATCTTGCAATACTATATTATCGCTGTTTTCTTCAATAAGCCCGCAACTTTGCAATATTTCGAATCTGATTTCTTTATATCCATATCTGGTATGAACATACTTATTGGTTTGGGCATTATTGAATAATAATTTAGGTAATGTAGCAAGGTCTGATATATTAGATTCTTCTACCATGTCTTTGAAGTAATCAATAATCTTTTGATTACTGTCCGTTACTAATGCTGCATTCTTTATTCTATCATCAATAGTATGAACCTTTTTGTTTTTTTTGGAGTTGGAATTTAAGATTCTTTTCGGCATAAAATTTTGAATCACCTGGTCTACTTTAGTGAATATTATATCGAAGGAGACTCCTTCGTCTATTAGAAAATTTATAATTTGCAAATCCTCTTCCTGAAACCCTTGAACACTGTTTATTAACACGAAGACTCGTCTTAAAGACAGTGATTTGGAAATATAGTCCGTAACAACTTCGCCTTGCGCAGACTCTCCAAATTCACCATAACCAGGGCTATCCATTAATCTTAATTTATTACCGATGTTAAAGCAATTGAGCGTCTTGGTATAACCAGCTCTTTTGGATACATATGCATATTCTGTAGTTAAATTGGCACTCTTATTTTCCTCTCTATTGACTAGCAACGTGTTTATCAAAGACGATTTCCCAACATTTGTATGTCCAAGTAATAATACTTCCGGAAGCATACGAAGCAAGTCTGGTTGCATCCCAAAAGTTTTCTTAGAGTTCATTTGAGTTTCATGGTATTCTGTTCTTCTATAAGGCTCCACATTCGCCAATTTTTCCGTTTTCTCTTCCAGGAGTCGTTTATACTTTATATACGGTATTTCTTCATAGTTATCCAAAGTCCATTCTACTCTGAATTTTGATCTATTGAAAAGTGCCTGAGTCTCAGACATTTGTTTGTTCGAAGGCTTCAGGTATTCTGCATGCCTGAAATAATCAGTTAGCTGACTAGGTGTTAATGCAAGTAGTGTGGCATCCTTGGGTGGAATCTTGGTAGGTATGACTGTGGTATGACTGCCTTTCTTAGACGGTATTTGTTCAACTGATTTCAGATTATCAGCTCGTTTTATAGACGAAATGAGATAATCCACTGACGCATTCCTTTTAAAAACTAACACGTTTGTCTGAAATCGGCAACTAGACAATACCGAATGTGTTCTAAGTGACATTTACCAAGTTAGGGGACTACAGAGATAGGACTTTAGGTTAGGTCTAAATTTTTCACAGTTTTGATATCTAATCAAATGCCTGCATGTAATAGTGCTCCATAGTAATGACAAAAACCATTGAGTATATACGGATCTTTACTAACAGTTTCTTCTCTTTAGGATCCTGAAAATGGTATCTATACGTATACCAGTACTCATCAGTAAGTATAACAACATTAATCATTTTGGTAATATCTAATTTACGGAACGAGTAATTAACAGATGTGTAGTATTCATTCTTTCTTTAATAGCTGCTGCATACTTAGGATTTGCCCTGGTTCACTTGAACAATGACAAACTTGTTCATTTCGTGACATTTTTAATCCTAACGGTAGAATTTTATTTCATATTCAACACCAATCGCAAATCTTTGAAAACGTTAAGATACATTACCTTGCTAATATGTACATTCTGTGCGAGTATAGGGCTGGAATTCTTACAAGGTCTAGTTAATCCCAAGAGGGTATTCGACATCAATGATATTTTCTGCAATATAGTGGGGAGTTTGGTGGGTTTGGGTGCCAGTTCAGGCTATCAAGTTTGGAGCATTAGATTCAAGAAATCGCAAAAATGCAACTACAAGAGATTGAACAGACTGTCTCAGTCGCAACAAGACGATGAACTGCATCTTCCAGACGACGATGACTACGTCACAATAGAAATAAAAGATATTCCCAATAGTATGTAAATGCTTCCACGTATTCCTTTTCATTTGCACTCTCCCCCCTCATCAGGGTGACTTTCGCAACATGTATTGATCAAACACAATCATATCAAGACGTCACTGCTCAATACAAAACCACTAGAACTGTTCAATGGCTTGGCAAATGCATTAATATAATTGAACACTTCTCATTCTAGAGCCAAAATAGTAATATGATCAAACCATATCAATTTTTACTTGCTAGCTTTATAAAAAGCTTTACTTGTGTCTTACATACTCTCAGAAACAATTTTTTTGCTGCATAATAACTATAGGTATCTTATCTTAATATATAATATATATATGCTACTCTACACTAATTATATTATTGTTTTAGTATCATCTACACCATTTCTTCATTTCCTTCGGTAGCAAATGAAAATGCCTGTATATAGTCCAAAACAAGGAAAAATAAACAGAATATTGATAAATGAACTTGTGTTCTTTAACATAGCATTGAAAATTCAGAACAAGCTTGGCGTGTAATAGTATTCAGTTGCTATCTAAACATTCATACAGACTTCTCGTTTACAATAATAATTTGAGACATTATACATAAAAGTGAAGTTTTTGTTTCAATGTTTCTGCTTCAATCGGTTCCTACAGAGCCAGATAATAAGAACGAGAGAAGAAATGGTCTGAAATACGATTCGAAAAGGATATCGATCCCGAAACACCTGGATAACTATGAAGAGGCAGGACAAAATGGAGTAGATGCGGAGACGGATTCAACAAATAAAGAAAATAACCCAAATAATAATGGTAATCCTAACGGATTGCGTGAGAATGAAGACCCAGGTGAAATATATAGAATAGTGTCTGGATTTTCGAATGATGGCGACGGAGGAAATCCAAATAGGTCGAACGCGAATGCAAAAAGCCGTATTGGGTACAGTAATGATTCGCCAAAGGTAGTTAGTAATCCTTGGACATTTTTTAACAGGTTTGGGGACAAACAGGAATCACGCTATGCGAATGACGAAGACGAAGAGAGAGACAGAAACTCATATGTGAGTAATATGGAAGACGAGTATACTGAGCCAGAAACGTTTGGGAATAATGAAAATAACGAACAGGTCCAAGGGCCAAATCTGGAGCAGGTCGACCAGGAAGCTGCGTTAGACCACGAAGCTATTCCTCATCAACCCGTTCGAGGCCAATCTTTCTCTAATTTCTTGCCTGCGAAATTCGGCGGGCGCGCTAACCAGGCAAATACGTCAACATCAGGTACCACCGACGGTAAGGTGCTGAAGCCAAGAAGAAAATTCCAATTCTTTAGTCGTAAAACAAAGAATAAAGGAAAACGACAAGAAGCAGCTCCAGCTGTAGATGAAGATGATTCAGATAGCGCTACTGGCGAAAGAGCACAGCTTTTAATTGGCTCATTAATTATTGGATCACCAGCTATTAATCTAGTCGCATCTTGTTTGCTAGAAGATGAAAGAGGTATATCAAGGTCGCCATTGTTGCTAACGTTGCTTGGATTTAAAATTGTTGACATTTCGCTGAAAACTAATACTAAAAATAGAAAGTTTAGAATTGATTTAGAATATGGTGTTGGACCGCAAAGATTAAAATGGTCTGTAGAAAAAACTGCTAAAGACCTATTATATTTACATTCCAGATTCAAGTTTGATAACTGGAAAAACGAAGTGGTTCGTAATAAAAATTCAGAACTTCCAAAATATCCAATTCCTCCTCTTAGACCATCGGGGAATGCTGATTCAACACGCACGAAGAATAAACAAACTGAAGGGGAAGGTGCACCTAATGAATCACACGATGTAGCAGAATTAAATAATGACAATGCTTCTGTCTTCACGGGAAGAAGCATGGGTGATCACCTCGGGTATTTGAGAGCCCAATTGAGTACCATATCCTCCATAACCTCTGAAGCACAATCACCAGAGCAATTAAGGTCGAAGAAAAGAAAGAATCAGGAATACATAAACCAGGTTACACGTTACTTGAATGAGTTAATCAAATTGGTAGCTTTGAAACCTCAATCCAACAGGTTATTTCAATTTTTTGAAATATCTCCCATTTCATCCTTGTTGAGTTATGAAACTGATTTTGTTGGAAAACAAGGTGTTATACACATTGGTGGTACTGCAAAGTCACAAGGGTGGAGAGTTGGACATTTTAAAGCCAATGATTTAAAAGGTATGATAGATAGGCGCTCTGAGAAGTGGCTATTAATTCGTGGATCTTATATAATGTATGTGGCTGACATTAATGCAACTTCTCCTTTGGAAGTCTTTATAGTTGATTCGAAATTTAAAGTACATTATAGAGGTGATGATGATAAATCATATTTGCTTACAAAGGATGAGGAATCAGATTATGATGATTCATCTTTGGTTGAAAAAGTGTTTCACACGAATGAAAATCCAGCATCAGAAGTACATTCTAAGGTTTTCAAGCATTTGAATATAATCTTAGAAAATGCAGAAAGAAAGTTGGTTCTAATTCCAAAATCGCATAAAGAACAAAAGCTTTGGATTAAATCTTTAATGGACATGAAGGCATCTACGGTTTGGTCTGAACCCAATAGGTTTGAGTCATTCGCTCCGGTTCGAGACAAATGTTTTGCTCAATGGTTCGTTGATGGAAGAGACTATTTTTGGGCGGTATCGTCTGCTCTAGAAATGGCAAAAGATGTTATATTTATTCACGATTGGTGGTTATCTCCTGAACTATATTTACGTAGACCAGCGAATGGTAACCAGCAATGGAGAATAGATAGAATTTTACAAAGAAAGGCACAACAGGGTGTTAAAATCTTTGTTATTATATATCGTAATGTTGGAACTACAGTGGCTACAGACTCCTTGTACACAAAACATTCTATTTTATCTTTAAACGAAGAAAATATCCATGTTATTAGGTCTCCAAATCAATTACTTCAAAACACATACTTTTGGGCCCATCATGAAAAATTGTGTATTGTCGATCAAACAGTTGCATTTTTAGGTGGAATTGATTTATGTTATGGTAGATACGATACTCCAGATCATGTTTTAGTCGACGATTCAAATATTGATTTCAAATCTTTGGATTCTGAATATAATTCGACTTCCGAAGAATTTATTAAATTTCAAACGTTCCCCGGTAAAGATTATTCCAATCCGCGTATGAAAGATTTTTTTGGCTTGGAAAAGCCATATGAATCTATGTACGACAGAAACCAGGTACCAAGAATGCCATGGCATGATGTGCATATGGTAACTTCCGGAAAAGTTGCCAGAGATTTGTCTAGACATTTTGTGCAAAGATGGAATTATTTGATAAGACAAAAAAGACCAAGTAGATTTACGCCATTGCTCACCCCCCCTCCTGACTTTTCTGATGAAGATGTAGCTCAAATGGGATTAGGGGGTACGTGTGAAGTTCAGTTGTTAAGGTCATCGGGTAACTGGTCTTTAGGATTACAAGAAACCGAGAAAAGTATTCAAAATGCTTACTTGAAGTTGATTGAGACTTCCGAGCATTTTGTTTATATCGAGAATCAATTCTTTGTTACGTCATGCGTAGTTGATGGAAACGAAATACAGAATAGAATTGGGGATGCTTTAGTTGATAGAATAATCAGAGCACATAATGAAGGTATAAATTGGAGGGCTATTATTGTAATTCCATTAATGCCAGGATTTGAATCTCAAGTTGATGAACCTGATGGATCATCTGTTAGGGTCATTATGCAATGTCAATTTATGTCTATTTCAAGACAGCCAACTTCAATATTTGCCAAACTCAGGAAATATGGAATTAATCCTGATGACTATATACAATTTTTCTCATTAAGAAAATGGGGTATAATTGGACCTGACAGAACGTTGGTTACAGAGCAATTATATATTCATGCTAAAACCATGATAGTTGATGATAAGGCAGC
This sequence comes from Debaryomyces maramus, assembly GCA_030583545.1. Lineage (NCBI taxonomy): Eukaryota > Fungi > Ascomycota > Pichiomycetes > Serinales > Debaryomycetaceae > Debaryomyces > Debaryomyces maramus. Next base: position 1,199,131 of record JAJMIL010000004.1, read on the forward strand.
CATAATTGGTAGTGCTAATATTAATGAAAGGTCTATGAGAGGTTCAAGAGATTCCGAAGTTGCAGCTATTGTGAGAGATAAAGAAACAATAAGAAGTAAAATGAATGGAGAGGAATACTTAGCAGGTAAATTTGCTTATACATTGAGAATGAGATTAATGAGAGAACATCTTGGTGTTAGCGTTGATATTCTTGACATTGTTGAAAGAAGGTTTAAAAGGTTTGAGGACTTCGCAAATACAACAACAGGATTGAAGGCAACTACCAGTAGCTTTAAATCCAAGGAAAATATTATTTTGTCAGCAATGGTCGAATTGGCTTCAAGAGATATTTTGAATGAACTGGATGGTACCAGTAGATGGAAACATTACCAAACGATGCATAATTCTAAGACTGATACTGAAGGAGTTCCATTAGATGATATTGATACGGAAGAGAAAGAACAGAATATTCCTGCACCTCTCCCATTACCTGTATCATTTACTAATAGAACTGGTAGCAACGAGGCGAACAAGGGTATTAGAGATAAGAAGAAACATTCTTATGATGCTAGAGTACAACACAATGAGAACCATTGGAAGGATGTCTTCGGCGATGGTCCTGATAAGTATAAGACCAAACTTGCCAGAAGGGCTAGATTAAATAGTGCAAGATTTTTGAAAGAGCTTGCAACTAAAGCAATGCATGAGAATCCTACATCGGCCTTTTTACCTGAAAGTGAACAAGTTCGGGAATTTTTAGAGTCGGATGATAGTGATATGGTAGATGAAATGGATGAAGAATCAGAAAAGATCATATCAGACAGAAATAGGGAAAGATGGGCCTTGTTGAAGAGAATTTCATATTTGCAGAGAGTGGCTGCCAAATCACAGGAGCAGGCTGAAGAAGAATCCAAGAAACGTGCCGCCGCCGGAATGGAACCAAATATTTCTGATCCTTCTCCATTGCTGACTAGGGATGGAAAATCTGCTGACTTAGTAGATGGCTCAGATAACCAAAGAGTTGCGACTCCAACGGACAACATGAAGCCTCACCCTATGAACCACGCAAGTCTGACTTCAAGTGAAAGGAAGTCGCTTGAACCAGGACTTACGGAGGCTTATACTGACGATATACCGATTGTTTCATTAGACGAACAAGGTGCGCGCGAAGTCATACAATCTGTCAATCCAAAGGGGATCGAAAACTTCAGCACATTTGTAGATCCTTATGGATTTGAGGATCCTTTAGATGAAGATTTTTATGAAGATATTTGGTATGAGCATGCTAGGAGAAATACTGAAATCTTTAGAATGATATTTCACACACAACCTGACAATAATGTTGTTTCTTGGAAAGACTATAAACAGCACTCTAAGTTGCAGCGCGCATTCTTATTGTCACAACAGCATGAAGCAAAGACTAGAAGAAAGGCTAACTACTTTGGCGGTGGTGTTTTGTCTGATTATTCAGAAAGTATCGAGGAAAGCGAAAATGATGAAAACGTGGAATACCATAAACCTGATACAAGAAGAAAAAACAGTCAAGCTACCATTAATGTGAAGCAAATGGGAATAGATGTTGGTCTTTTGGGAGAAGCTCCGCCCTCGGTGCATAACAGCTCGACTGGTGTTAATCGCAATGGAAGCCAATTAAGACAAAATGCCAGTCACGAAACTATACCGGAAGGCAACGAAGAAGAAGAAACATTCGAAGATGCAGAAGAATATACCGAAGACCAAATAAAGAACCCCTCAACCCTGGAATCAACTAGATTCCGTGACTATGCAAAGGGTGATGTTTTAGCTGTGGATGATGATTTAAAGATGAACGGAAGTGGGACTAATGGTACATTAGATGAGTATGATCAATCATTGAAAGCTACTGAAGCAAAGGCTTCCAGAAGAAGAAGAAGAGGAAGAACTTTTACTGCAAGAAGAATGGTGAATATGGGAGAAAGAATATTCGATCGTGATTCTGCCGAGCGTATCTTGAAAGAAATACAGGGTCACTTGGTCATTTTCCCGGCCGATTGGTTAATGAGAGAGTTAGAAGGAGGGAACTGGTTTTACAATACAGACAGAATCCCACCTATCGATATCTATGACTAATTTCAAATTATCATGGGCTATCTTATTTATTTATTTATACATATTCAATATTTATATACAAGAATTATTGTATCTTTTGATTTGATCGTTATTCACGTGTGCGAACGTTTATATTTCAGAAGTAGACAACTAATGATATAAAAAGAACAGTTTAACAATACCTATCAACATGTTTCTCGAACTCCTCTCATATGTTGGCATTATCGTGGGATTTATTTTTCTTGTGTTAGCAATTGCATCGGGATTATATTATATTTCGGAATTGGTCGAAGAACATTCTGAACCTACCAAACGCTTCTTGACAAGATTAATATATGCAATCATTGCAGTGTTCGGTTTATTATTAATATTCGACAAGTTCCCATTCAAATTGACGGCATTCTCAATATTCACTTATTATGTGTATTTACAGAATTTGCAGAAGTTTCCATACGTTCAGTTGACTTCACCAATTTTTCTCGCTTCATGTGTCCTTGTGATAGCGAATCATTTCTTGTGGTTTAATCATTTCCACAATCCATACATTCCACCATTAGAAGTGCGTTTGAGGCCTGACTATGAACCACCTCATATTCCATCATTTGTGGAGGTATGTTCGTTCTTTGGTTTATGTGTTTGGCTCGTTCCATTTGCATTGTTTGTGAGTTTGAGTGCCCATGATAACTTGTTGCCTCATCATATGGAATCAGTCAATTCCAAGGACAAGAAAAAGAATAATGGGTTAGCTAAGGTTCTTGTTGCAAATTTGAGAGAATTTGTTTACTCAACTAGCAGAAAATTAGGATACGAATTAGATCCACACCATGGTACTATTGTATGATCTGATTTGTTCTCCCTTCAGTCAACAACTTTTTACTTCAATATATATATTTACATATATAATAGCCATATTTATAACTTTAATGGACACAATGCAATCATTTCGAATTATTCAAGAATTCTTGTACAGGCTTACCAATGTGATCCAAACTCAATAAGAACGTATCATGTCCAAAATTACTGACATCCTCACCCAATTCGAAGTATCTGATGTCTCCCCCATTGTTAGTGTCTCTTAATACATTGGCAATCTCACGTTGTTGCCAAACAGGGAACAATATATCGGATTCTACCCCAACGACAAGGACGTCCTTGTGGGAGATTTTGCTTATACCCTTTCGCAAATCCTCCAAAGCATCTTCTGGAGTGGTTGTTGCAGAGTTCTTTTTCTCTTGGTAAGGTACGGGTGGAATAGAAGAATCAGAATTTTCTTCTGTTATCTTAGTTGCATTATATTTTTGTTCTGCAACTTCTCTTTGTTTGTTTGCCTTTACTCTAGATGAATGGCTTAAATCAAACAAGTCCATCGCTTTCAGAACATACAATAATGAATTTGCATCGTATTCCAAACAGAACTTTTCCCCTGCATGATCTAAGTATGTTTCCACTAAGAAATCAGGACACAATGCTGCTGGCTTTGAATCATCAGCTCTATTTCTTCCAAATCTGTATTCCCATTCTGGGCCCGAACGGTAGGTGACTGTAGCAATTTCTCTGGCTAACTTCATGCCTATATGAGGTGGAACTTTCTCATAGTAGAATCCTCTATTCCAATTTGGATCACTCATTAAGACTTGTCTCTGAGTATGACGCAAGGCAATGGAATAAGGATGCGATCTAGCGCACCCACTAATGGAAATAATTTTCTCTACCTCATCTGGGAATTCCCATGCATAGGCTAATGATTGCATACCACCCATTGAAGCACCGACTGATGCAAATAATTTTTTGATTTTCAATTCGTTGTATATTAATTCACGTTGAGCCCTCACCATATCATTCACAGTGACAATTGGGAATCTAGTTCCGTAGTAGTCGTTATTAGCTGGATCTTTGGAAGAGGGACCCGTGGATCCATAGCACCCACCCAACACGTTGGTGCAAATTATAAAATATTTATCGGTATCCAAATACTTTCCGGGTCCAATGAAGTTCTCCCACCATCCCGATTTAGGGTTCTGAGGTTGAGATTTAGCGTGAGAAGAAGCTGACAAACCGGTATGAATTAAAATAGCATTACTCTTATCTTCATTCAATTCACCCCAACTTTCATATGCTATTTCATATTCTGGCAAATAGCCTCCATTATCGAAAAATATTGGCTTCCCAGATTTATAGATTTGAAAACCAGTCAGAACGTTGGAATATGATGGTTCCGGCCCACCTTCTAAGGAACTTAATTGTTCATCTTTGGAACACGAACTGAGGAGTTCTGTTTTTTTCTCCAACTTGTCAAGACAAGGGAAGGATAATTGTGGGTTGGAACCCTGGAGCTTTTTCGACGTTGGTAACGGCCCAAGCCTTTTTAAGGCATTTGAAAACTTAGCACCAAGAACTAGCTGAAAACCCTTCTGGTTAAATGTGCCCACATACACCTTAGAACTTGATCTTAGACTTTTACTTAGACTAGATAACATGTCCCCCAGGTAAAACTATTCAAAAGCGACGTTCTTAAAGATAATTGATGTATACTGGTGAACTTCATATCATCTTAGTAATTTTGCTCTGAAAAATGAAATCGTTATCATTTCACGTGCTTTGAGGTATAGTTCATATCTTGATCTGGTATATGCTTTTGAAATGAATGCCAATAACATGGAACTAGACCTATGTGTATGGCATATCATTCTTGCATTATACCCTCTCGTACTACTTATTTCAATACCGTGGAACATACTATTGCGTGGGTATAAATATGAAATAGCTGATACTATATTTATTTCATTTTTGGATCAAGTTTTTGTCAAATATGGCTTCGTATGGTTTACCCCTGCTTATTTTGGGCAGATAATAGAAATTAAACCTTTTGAAGGAAAGGTTACATATTCAAGATTGGTGATAATTGCTCGGAAGTACATTATATTTATCAGTTTATCCGTTTTCGTAAGTGTCTGGTTTTTGGGACCGCTGATCTTCGAGAGAATCAATGTTTTCACAGGAGGACATTGTGATACGGACACGGATGAGGCAAGCAAATTTCTGCAATACGAATGTTCAAAGTTACCTGGTGCTAAATGGGTTGATGGCTTTGACGTTTCTGGCCATGTGTACATCTTAATGACAATGAGTTTGATTCTATGGAAAGGAATCCTCCAAGCTCTAAATATACACCATTTGTCCTCTACATATAAGGGATATAACTACTTGCGAGGATCAACAATAGAGTCATATTTAGAAAATGATAACCCTGATCTATATAGTGGGCCAGGTTTCAAAGTACCCCTTTTGTATGCCGAAATTGTTAGGACGGCATTTATAGCGGCATCAATAATTTTGGTTCTTATATGGTCGTTTATGTTCGTAATTACTTGTGTATTCTTTCATACATTAGGTGAAAAACTTGTGCTGTTAATAATTGGATTAGTTACATCACTAATAATAACATCTATACATTTTTGATTCCTTACATCTGATTGAGAGTTTGTAATCATTGGTAACCAACAGTAACTGCTGGAGGGGAATCCTTTTAAATAGAGTGATTGAAAAATAATAAAAAACATAAATAAACCGTAAATCATAGACTCGTTATGTATATCATCTAAGTTTTGACTTGAGAATCAAATACATTTCTATCAAATTTCACTACCATAACAGTAACATTATCAGTAGTTGTGTTATCCATTGCCAATTGACATAATTTCTTTGCTGCTAATTGGGGATCATTGCCCTCCTTTTTAAACGTATCAGCTACAAATTGACACGCTTTCAAATCAGATAAAACATCCCACACTCCATCACAAGCCAAAATCATAAACTCGTCATCTGCCGTTATTTCCGTGGATGTTGAAAATGGGTTCCCTATAACCAAATCCTTCATATATGAGTCTCCTAGAGATCTGGTAACAGCCAATACTCCATTAACTCTATTTTTCATAATTAACCCACCCGATTCTCTAATTCGGTTGATCTCATTAACATCTGTTGCCTTATGATCATATGATAACCGATATGATTTTCCGTTTCTGAACAAGACAATTCTCAGGTCTCCAACATTAGCAGTATATAGCATTCTTTTGTGGTGTGACGAAGGCGTGAAGTCAAATCTCGAATTATTCATTTGGGGAACAGACGAACCATCAGGCAATATTCTTTTATCATCAGTCTCCCATCCGAGTACTACAACTGCAGCAGTACATCCAGCAGATCCATTGTTTTCCTTTGCAATAATTTCATCCGCTTTAACAAAGGAATTATTCAAAATGTCTCTCATGTTAACCTTACTGGACAAAGGGGCAGAACTATCCAATTCATTTTCCTGATTAGCACCTGGGTGATTATCTGCGCCTTCCATAGACACTATATCGTGTTCTAGTAACGTGTGTAAATTATTTCCACACCACCTGGCCGTCAGCTTACCAGCGTGTCCATCGAAAATAGCGAAATATCCCCAATCCAATCTTTCGGCAAAATTGGCAACATATGTATGAACGTCTTCCATTTTAGATCTATATGTAACATTCTTATTTTCTGCAACTCCGACTTTAAATGAAAGTCCACTGAAAGGGTCATTATTGGTAACCTTTAAATCGGACAGTTGATCTGAGTTGGATGTTCCCATGTTTTTAGTCCTTTCATCAGGAGTTTCTGAACCAGACGGTAAATTGGAAGATTTTGTATTCAGATTGTCCATATCTAAGCGTTTCTTTTAGCTAAGCGTCTCAATTGTATTTCAAATACGCTATGAATATATTAATTGGGGCTATTAATATTAAAATACTGAAACATTATTAGCACGAACACGCGTGTATGCAGTCCATATACATTCTATACCTAGAACCAGACTTATTATGTATAAAGAAATCTGGGTCGTTAGAAGGTTAATGGGATGTCATATTCTATAGATTCGATGCATCTGACCTAGGACTGTTTGGTATTTCTAGCTATTACGGGGTTTGAGCGGTGCAAACCAAACAGGGCATAAAGGTGATTTCTAAAATACTAAGCTTTTCTTGTGTTAGACGTGTATTAAGATATTCCTAGGGTGAATTTACAAGAAAATTATCTACACATACCACCTAGATACTGGTACCTTTCAAGAACACGTATTATTGGGTCTATAAATGAAAAGTATTGCAGCCATTGGCTGCACTGCGAACATCATATTGGTGCAATACAAAATATCAAAGTATTAGTTTATTTAAATGATTTATTGATAGCCAGATGCCCTGTTTATAACAACATAATGTTATAAGGTATTAAGGGAGGTAGTATAATTCGATAAATATGTAGTATAGCTCAGTATTTTTGGTTATCGACCATTTGGATACTTCGGTTATTCTGTTTAGCTGTGACTTTAACAGGGACATCTTAATTGAATACGGTTGGGAAAACTATGGTTAATGTTGCATGTATATAGTTGTACAATGCACAGCATAGTACACCTACTATGGTCCTTCTAGACTAGTTCCACATCATTATGGAATGTAACCTGCAAACCAAATCTAACATGTATTCTCCACAAACAGAGATTTGAAACCGGAAGTTATTTGCATGAGATTCGAAAGTACTCCTTTGATAGATCTAAAGAAGTTATCATTAACAATAATGGCAGGAGAGATCCCATATAAGACAAACAACGAACCTACTGTTGAGTTCATTGAATTTGACAAAGCAAATTTCAAGACCGTTCTTTGGAAAGCACCTAGTGAAATTCCATACAAGGGCAAAATCATCTATGTCCACGGATTTGCAGAACACTCTACTATCTACACTGAATACTTTGATAAGTTATCACAGCAGGGATATGATATCTTTTTCTTCGATCAAAGAGGGGCTGGGAAGACTTCTCCAGGTAACCAAATGGGTTTAACTGACGAGACTCATACCTTCAAAGATTTAGATTTCATGATCAAGCGTAACCTTGATGCAAGAAAAGACCCTTCGGAAAAGTTTCACTTAATGGGCCACCTGATGGGCGGTGGTATCGTATTGAATTATGGTATCAATGGTACATACAGGGAGCACATTAAGACTATCACAGCTTGTGCGCCATTGGTATTGTTGCATGCTAACACCGAACCTAATATTATTTTGAGAACTTTAGCACCAGTGATTAATGTTCTTGTGCCAAACTTCAGAATTGATTCCAAATTGAACTACGACTACATTACATCCAACGAAGGTTGGAAGAAGTACATTATGGAAAATGATGGCAAATTACTTGGAAGTGCCAGGCAATTCCATGACATGTTCGCTCGTGGTGAGGCGTTAACAAAGAAGGACTATGTATCTAATTTTGACAAGAATATTTCATTGCTTGTCATTCACGGTACGCACGACTACATCAACTGGTACGATGGTTCGGAAAAGTTCTACAAGTTATTAGACAACAGCATAGATAAGCAATTCTGTACCGTTGAAGGTGGGAAACATGGTTTATTTATTGAAAACGAAAAGATATTCCTGTTTGTTTTTAAATCTGTTGTGGATTTTTTGGATAGTCACTAAACTACAGAATCTGCTATTTTCTTTCATTTTAATATGAGTATCTTTAGTATATATTCAGTTCGAAAACCTTCAAATAAATTGTATTGATACACCCATATATTCTGTAACTAATAAAGTCGGTCCCCCTTATAGTACTTATCTCTTCATTATATAGGGTACCAAATTTCTGACTCTTAGTCTTACGCACGTGAAAAGTCCGAAAATTCATGAAAAAATGTTTAATCTGGAGATATATTTTGGGAGTAAATTGATTTTCATCTTGATATGAATAGCAAACCCATTGCTATTGTATAAACTCTAGAAAGTGAAATTACTAGTTTAATTGGAAGTTTCTTAAGTTATTAGGATTATTTTGTTCTGTTAAGTCATGGAGTTATATATATGCTGCACGAATTTTTCAAACAAGTATGGGCTACACTATTAAACAGAAAATAGATATCTGCTTGAAGGCAGAATCAAATCCTGATATGACGCAGGCAGATTTGGCAGTCTGGGCTAAACAGCAGTATGGATCTACCAAACCTCCGTCACAAACGACAATCTCAAGAATATTATGTGCCAAGAATGATTTAATTGCATCAAAAGAGGTTGATTTCCAGTTGGTACGGAGACGAAAGCAATCGAATCCAATACTAAGACGTATATTAACAGAATGGGTAACACAGGCATCATGGGAGAATATCCCTATCACGACACCAATTATTCAACTGACTGCGAATGCAATATGGAATCGTTTACCCAAACATGAAAAAGATGGCAATGGGTTATTCAATCAGAAGTGGTGTAACCACTTTATAAAAAAATTGAACATAAATCTAAAAGGGGATGATGACTATATGTATGATAATCCAGGACACCATCAATTGGATAAAGTGTGGAAGCTTGACGAGAAGCTTGATTTGAAGAATTATTTGGTCGATTTAATTCGGAAAGAGAATTATCGGCCACAAGACATTTTTACTATTGAAGAATTTCAATTATTTTATTCACTTCCTTTGGACCAAATATTTGATATGTCCTCGATCGACAAGGGACTCAAACAATCAAGTAGCTCTACAGAAAATTCATTGACTATAATGATTGGGACAAACATTGATGGGTCTGAGAAATTAACACCCTTGATTGTAGGTAAGTATGATAAGTTTGATGTTACAGCAAGCTCAAATCCAGCTTTTAAAAATTTATCAATGCATACTACTTCGGCACAGAATATCATGAATAAAATAACAGAATTATACAATATTGTCTACAAATCGAATATTAATAAATGGATAACATCAGGCATGTTCCAAAATTATTTGCTAACATTAGATCACAAATTATCCAATACCTTACCAAAACGAAAAATACTTATATTACTTGATGATTCCTCATCTCATCGGATTATAAATTTAAAATTTCAAAACATCAAATTATGCTACTTGAAGAATAACTCCAATCATAAGAATCCGTATAACTCATTATCAATTGGATCAAAGTTTGATTGTCTTCCAACCAGTTTTGGAATAGTTGAGGAGTTCAAGGTTCTTTACAGACAACAACAATATTCTAACATGATTGATTTGCAACGAAAAAATTCAAAATTGAACCAAAATGAAAAATCCAATAACAAGAGTGAGCTACATGCAACTCCTGGTGTGGAAGTTTTATCAGAGGCTGACTATCATGTACCATTAATAAAAGTTATCGAATGGATTAAATTGGTTTGGAACGAATTAGCCCCTGAGAAAATATACCTTTCTTGGAAGAAATCTAATTTAATTAATTTGAAAAATCCATGGCCATCATCAGATATTAATATATCAAAACAAGCATCCGCATATCTACAAGCATTTCTCTTGAAATCTGTTGATTGCGATCCAACAAACACTTATGATAGACTATCGGAATTGATGGGCACTCTCAGTGTTGTAATTCCTTGGGAATTAAATGAATTGCTAGGTTTAGTTAATGAGCGAAGCAAAATTACTTTAAGTTATGTCTCTATCGAAGAAATTGTAGGAAGCTGCCTACTGGAGGAATATGATTCGGATGAGTCGGGACGGGAAAAAAAGGTAAAAACTATTCATCTGGTGGTTGAGGATACAAACTCTAATTGGTTAAAGGGCAATGATTTACAGCATAATGCAAATGAAAACTTTATAGGAAAGCATTTGATGAATGAAACGTTGATAAATCAGAACAACTCTAACATATTTCCCAATGGTGAATACCCAGAATATTTAGGGAATAATGGGATAGGAACAAGAAACATTAACAAGTATTTTAATGATGGTAATTCATTGAATCAGGGGGATAGTAATAATCCAGAATCTCAATCTGTTAGTCAAATAACTCCGTATCCAACTGCATTCGAGACAAATATATCAAATAAGAATAATTTATTACAAGATTCCCATTCGAAGACAAAAAATGCTGTAAGCAATGATACTCCTACCTCAAACTTGAACACAACCTTTCCCAATGAGCTGAATGCATTGAATATCCCAGGGAAAATTAAACAAAATGGTGGACATGAATACAGAAGCAAGAGAAGGCATTTACTGTCGCCTGCACTTACAGCAAACTCACTACATAACATTCCTTTCAACGATTCATATACGGAGTCATATCCAAATACAGCTTCTTCGAACTTATCGAATACAAACATATTATCATCGGCTTCTTCAGGATCAAAAATACCTGACAAAAATGATTTGCCTGATAATGTATCCTCTAATACTCACGACATAGAATCAATGAAGCTCTTGAACAGACTACTTGAATTGAAGGACATGACTAATAGTCTCACAATGTCTGATGCTACCGTTGCTGAATTAAGAACCACATTACGAGAGATTGAATCGAGGTATATAACCGGCAATACTCAACCCCTCTAAACCAAAACATAGCTTATATGGATATTTATTATTTAGACTAGCAACTAATACAAAAGGTAGTGTGAATCATATCATATTTATACGTTTACTTTCACTATTTACTATTTTCTTGCTATGTATATTTCTACTATGTACTGTGTTTGGCTAGCTGACCAAATCTTGCCTTGCTGGCTATACCCTATCGACCAACTCAGAAGCTTATTGTGATAATCAACTTAATCCGATTCCTCTTCTGTGATCCCTAACTCCTTCGCCTTAGCTTCTAACCTTTTTCTCTTCTCTAATCTTGCTCTTTTGATTCTTGCAATTTCTGCTTGGATTTCATGAGGTTCTTTTGGTATTTGATTTAAAGTAGCCGGGTCAGGCCAGAACCCCGGCAAGTTAAACTTCTTATCAGTATCTAATCCAACATAGTACATAATACAAATGGGAGTTAAAAGGTAAAAACCGAACTAAGCATCCTGTTAGTAATGATATTATAAGACATTATATAATGGCAAAAAACATACCTTTGTTGTTTCTAGTTGGGTTCTTGTGATTCCTCCCATAAATCTTCTATATGCCGACATTATAAGTATTAGAAATATCGGTGTTTGTGAATTTTACACTTACAAGGACAGACTTATTAAAAGCACCGTTAATTTTAATTTAATTATCTCGCGATATCGAAAAAAAAAAATAGATTTAAGATTGAAACTGCTTAAATACCAAATCAGTGTCTATAATGAATAGCGCATATACTGCCATTGAATCAGATACTCCACCCGAGTTACAAGCACAGAGTCAGAGATCAAATTCAACTCCTCAGAATAATTTAAATCCAAATGAATTAACATGGTCACAAAGATTAAAAGAATCATCACATCCCATTGCCCTTTTATTTTATATTTTCTTTAGAATATCACCAATATTCATCTACCTATTTGGAAATATATTCATTGGAATAATAACGAAGAAAAACAAATTTATATTGCACTTCATAATCATCGTACTCTTAATTTCAGCGGACTTCTGGAATTTAAAAAACATTGCTGGTCGATTGTTAGTTGGATTAAGGTGGTGGAATGAAATCAACATTATTGAATCTACCAATGGGGAATTTGAAAATGTCTGGGTGTTCGAAACTGCCGATCCTAATCGTTACATAAATCCAATTGATTCTAAAATGTTCTGGACCTTATTGTACGTCCAACCTATTGCCTGGGTTGTATTGGGCCTATTAGCGCTCTTCAAGTTTCAGTTTTTATACTTGCTTTTGATTGTTATCTCTATCTCATTATCATTTACAAATGCGATGGCTTTCACAAAGTGTGATAAATTTGGTAAGGCAAATAATTTGGCTACAGATTTAGTTTCGAAAGCTACAGGTAATATTTTCTCTAGATTTAATCCATTTTCAATGTAAATTTGGTTAATTATTTATATGCACTAGTGTTATGTGAATCTACAAATTGAAATTATTTGATTAATTTGAAATTACGAATTCTTCTCAAGGATTTGTTACTTACATTCTCTTCATTAGTGTATGTGTGAATATACTGAATGTCATCATTAATTATTTTGTAAGGCTTCTTGGTTTTGATAATACCATCCTCTAATCGTTTACGGTACGAGTCCTTAATATGGTTCAGCTCTATGAATTTCTTTCTTTGATAACAATTGTTCTCATAGACATCAGTTTCCCTTAGGATATCGCCGTCTTTCATACCTCTGTGACAGCCGATAGGTGCATTGTCCATTCTATCATTATTGTTTTGGAATAACTCCAGAATGTTTTCTGATTCATCTCTACTATCCATAAAATTATGGGTTCTAGATGAATAATCATTTCTAACATCTTTTTTGTAGCCTGCTTTCAGCTCAACAAAACGAGGAACATTCTTATCCCACAGTGTAAATGGTGAAAACTTTGACTTCAAAGACCTCTTGATTTCCTTATGTTTCATAGTTTTCCCAAGTCCCGCTCTATTGAATAAATCGTCTTTTGTTCCCAGTACTTGAGTTTTCAGAACCAAAGCATCAGATTTGGACTTTTTGCGTAAGTCTTTAGAAGTATGCAAGTACCTCAGTAGAGAAAAGATAGATCTGCGGACGATATTCTTCTTTTCTGCTGGTTCAAGAAAAGTATTTGGACAATTGTTGTTTTCAAAAGATAGCTTATTGGTTACTATTGGATGATTATTAAATAAATTACCATGACCTTGTTTAGTTTTAAAATTCAGGGAATTTAAAAACATATCCCTGCAGATCTCACTATCACAAGAGTCATCGAATATTTCTTCCAATAATAGATCAGTTTCATTTGAGGGTGATATATTATCTCTTGTGAACCTATAATTGTTCATATTTAATCTGTTAGTGACTGATTTGCTAAGAGCCTCGAAATTTGTCGTACTTGAATTGACAGCAGGATTATTAGAACAAGAAGTAGCTGACTGTAAAAGTCTAGATGTGAAAGTTGGTGACCTTAGACTAAGTTCTTTCCTATTTGAGAGTAATTTTGATTTCCTATAGTTGTTGGAATTGTTTGGTAAGGTGAAGAAATTACCTTCATATTCATATGACGATACTTGAGCAGGCATAGAACGAAAATAATACATAGCAAATGAGCATCAATTCTTGTTGTAAAAGTTCAAATGACATACACATAAATTATTGGTATATCAAGGTTTCTTTGTACTTGGTTGCAATAAAGTCGCATAGGCGTACAAACAAAAAAATTTTTAAGAAAAAATAATTCTAGCTTTGGTTCAATAGATATTCTTTGATTTGAGCAATATGCTTGAGCTTCTCCTCCAATTTAGTGTATGGTTTAGGAACATCAATCTTCATACCATACTCTTCAAAGAATTGCTGTTCATTTTCCAATTCTAAATTTTCGAAACTCGATTTCGAAACTAGAAGAATCGTCTCGAACTTCGATATTAACTGTAAAGCTTTATTTGTATTGATATCAATCTCTAACCCTCTCAAATTTTCTCCTCTAAAAAGTTTCGAAATCTCTTCGGATTGTTTGTATATAATATTCAATATTAATTGATTTACTACCAAATTCAATTCGTTATTATTTGAAATTTTTGTTACCGATTTCTTCAAGCCTTCAATTTCAACATCATCTGGCATTCCTTCAATTATCGATATTGGGTCGTAATAAGAATTGGATTGATCATCGGCACATTCTATTAATGCTTTGATAAATAAAGGCTTGGCCATTGAGTATTTTAATAACATATTCCATGCCTCTTTGTCATTTTGGTGCTTAGCAAATGCAATAGCTTTTTCAGGATCATCTAATTTACTAATAATCAACTTCAATGCCTTTTTGTTCTCACCAATTTTACCTAATAAATAGACTAGTTCTTCAGTAAATTCATTTGTTTCACATAATTTTATAGCTTTATCAATATCATAACTACTGTTTTTAATTAAGAACGGTAAGAGTTTTGAGCTGTCATATCTGGAATATAATTGAATGAGTTCATTAGAAAATGGTTTCGTTAAAAAACTATCTATTAGCGATAATTTTTCCAAATAAAAAAAATTAATAAAGTCTAAATGGTGTTTGAACATCACTTCTATAATTTTCTCAGGGGGAATTTCATGCCTATTTTGAATCAATACATCAATTATGTCATCTAGCCTTAAGTTTAATTTTTCAATTGGGAGGGTTTCTAGCTCATCTTTGTTGAACCTTAAAGATATAAATTCGGGTATTCTGTCTACAAAATTGCCTAGCAAGTGGTTTGATGACAAGAACATGACAATATTAGTATCCTGCAATACCACTAAGTGAGTTATTGCTTTCAGGGGAGTAGATGACTTCACATATAATTCCGTAAGAGAACGTCTCAATATGGGATTAGAATTAGCTTCCAATATCCCTTCAAGATACGATTCAATATCTTTCACGTCATATAATTCAACATCCCATTCTTTGATTAACTGCAAAAATTTGTCATTATCTTCGATTCGCTTTATCCAATATTTCAAGATCTCATTATAAATATTGTGGTTCAAATTTAATTTTGGTGATTTTGGGATAATTTCCGTAAGGTTTTCAATGTGGTGTGATTTAATAAATATATTGGCCCAGTTTTCCCATTGTGACACTACTTCTTTTACATATATGTCAAAATCTTCATTGTTCAGTGATTGAGTTATCATTGTGCTCTTAGTATCACTACCAGGTAACTCATCAAACGATAAATAAAGCAAAGATGATAAGAAAGAAGCTGCCTTGTTCCAATTACCTAGCTTTATCAAGTTATCAACGTATAAAATCCCTAAATCTAGTCTTTTAGTTTGCAGTAATAAGTGTTCACTAATCTCCCAAGCCTCTAGGTACCTTTCCTTCTCCACGAACCAATTCATTCGATCATTGAGTTGAAGTTCTCTTGCCATTACACCATCCTTTGCACTCATAATAAAGTACCTGGTTTCATCAGTACCAATATGGGACCCTAGCAAGAAGTCATTTAATCCCAAATTTTCAATGTTTCTAAGACCAATTTCTTCTTCAAATTCAACTCTTCCGGTAGAAGAATTAATCAATTTTAATTCAGGATCACTGAAAGAGAGTTTATTTGATTCTTCCTCTCTTGTTGGTGGTTCATACGTAAGCACCATCAATAGGTCATCTTTGAAGCTTGCTATACCCGATATCAAGTTATCAACTTTGAAAGCGTGTTCAACACTAACTTCCTTCTCTTGAACTACTTTAAATGACATGCTTGCTGTTGACGGTAAAATCCTGCTTTTCGAAGATGATGATGCACCATTCATATCAGTTGGATTTCTCACTGATATTCTTAATGACCAGATCCTGTCAGCCCAAGCAATTAAAATGCGATCAATTTCAGGAAAGTGAACTCTAGGCCAATATATATCGCTTCGTGGTGAGTCCTTTGGTCGGTCGATCTTGAAAATTTTCTTTCTTGTTGCAGTGTGATAAATCGTTATTCCATCATCATTCATCCACAAGATCAAATCATCCATCTGTTGAATTGATACGATAGGACCCTTGTCTTCCTCCAATACAACATCCGTTCTTTGCCCTAACCAATTTTTTGATGAATAAAGAACTTTACCACTCATCCCTCCACTGATAAAACTTCTTGTTTTGTAGTAGTTCTTATCCAACACGACTGCATGTATAGGTCTCTTGAAGTCATAGGCAACGATATCTCTCTCATCTTTAATTGACCCTATAACTATAGTTCCATCCATTGACCCCGAGGCAAAATAGTTTCCATCTGTGTATAAGGATAGCACGGATGCTCTATGGGCTTTAAACGTTCGTATAGTGCTAAACTCAGTATTCGTGATATGAATTATGCCCGAATGTGTAGCGAATAGAAACACTGTTTCATGAAAATTACAGGTTGATATTGGATCTCTATCAAAGAAATTATGCGGTAGGCCATTCAATCTCTGATATTTTAATAGAGGTGGCCTGTCATCATCATCATCATCATCATCTTCTTCTTCTTCTTCTTCTTCTTCTTCTTCTTCACCTTCACTTAAAGTTTCTATCTTGTCGTTATCTTGAGCTGACTTTGAAGTGTGATCATGCAGAATCTCAATCTTTCTATTTTCTATACTCTCAATTTCTCCTTCCTTTCCATGTGTATTATTTGTAGAATGTGTACCCTCTTCTGACATTCTTGAGCACTAAAGGGTTTCAATGCATGCTATATTTATCTTACATTATTCTTATAAAGCGACTTCTAAAACTAAATTACACAAAGTCAGACATTATCAAAATTGATCAGAAATATGAACATTACCTAGAAGAACAATTTACATTAAAATAATTTATGGCATGCCCTCTGCTATCAAAGGAGTCATGGTTCAATGTGATCCATCTATTAAAGCATTAATTCTCAAAATCGATTCAGAAAGACATGATACCGTCATTGAAGAGCTCGATGAGACACACTTAATTATTGACCTGAACAAAGTTCAAGCTGTCAAGAACGAATTAAATAGGTTATTATCCAAAAATATTTACAATCCATTTGATGAGCAATAATATTAATATAAAAATCTATTTAAAAGAAGGCTAGTCTGATACGTTCAATTCGTCGTCATTTAAAATATCTTCATTGAATTCCACAGGCGGTGGAGAAATTTCATCATTTTCATACAAACCGGAAACCAAATCAGTTATAAAACCTAACAAAGTATCCACTTCCATAATGTCTTGCATGTCTTTTTTGAGATCTTCATTCTTGTCTAAATCCAGCTCCAATTGTTGATAGAAATTTTCATAAGTAGATATGACAATGTTACACAAATTATCAACTAAAAATTTGATAATGTTAATATCGTTGATAAAAAACCTGATTTCCTTATGAAATTTAGGCAATTCAATCATCAAGTTATCCCTAAATAAAAGAGATTTTTTTAATGGAGATTCAGTTCTGGCGTTTGACAAAATGGGTTCACTTATTATATTAGCACACTCGGTGATAAATTCGTTGACGGCATTATTCAATTCCGATTCAATTTCATATTTAGCATCTATCATATTATTAATAACTTTTGGTGCAGACTTTTTCACTAGTTCGATAAATCCTCCATTGTGGTTATAATTATAAATAAATTCACCATTTCTTAGAGTTTGGAATATTTCATTGATTCCACCTGTAAAATCTAATGTAGTTTCCGTCCTAACATATTGAATATCAAAGTTATTTAGTTGATGCTGTAAAATAATCAAATTCTTCAAATAGTATAATTTTGAGTCCACTTTTCCCAAGTGAGTTAACGATAATTTGTAGGCACCATTCTTCAAAATGTAAATGCAGCTATGAACAATATAGTGCGCTAAATCATCAAATACTACCGAATTAATTAATTCGTATATATTTGACAATATAGTTAGTGCCTTTCCTAAAGGCAAGTATAGATCTTTGAATAAATTTTCACTATAATCGACATCCAACGAGTTTCCTTCCTTATTAGAATCGTTCGTTGCAGTTGAACTATTTCTTTTCCTATTACCGATCTTTAAGTCTTCAGGCTTTGGCTTATACTTAATAAGCTTGTCATCGATATATATTTGAATCCGGAAAACTAATCGTGACTGTACATTCTGCAAAATTGGTTGAAACAATTCGCCGTAATTAATCTGATTTTCGAATGAAACTGAAAGAGATTCATCATCTTCGAATTCATAGTATTTCTGTAATAGAGTGGTTAGCTGGCATAAGGTAGTTATATTGGTCTCTCTTATAATTCTGTTTCTTAAAGTGTCATATAAAGGATCAATAAAATCCTTGAACCACTCATACAAACTTGTATTAATATATGGTGGAATGTTCGGCAACTGTGATGATTGAAAATAATATTTAAATGATGTAAATTCCCTTTCTAATGTCTTCTTGAAAAAGGAAATGTTATCTTGACTAAATTGTACCAAATCCTTGCCGTTATTTTTTGCAATTGAATCCAAGCGGTTCCAAATATAACTATCCATTAAGCTAGACCTAGTCTTAAAGTATTGATGTAAAACGTCATGTAGTAAACCCTTGTATTCATCATGATATTCTATTCTCTTAATAATCTCATTTACCAAATTAGGAAAGGAGTGGAATTGTTCTTCGTTCTCCTTGATATAATTATTGAATTCGTTATACAATAATATGTCAACGGTGATATTATTATTTGCGTTTGACTTATCTGCGTTTGATTTATTTAATTTAGCTTGAAGTTCATCATGAATTGATTTTAATTCATTTATTAAATGATTTCGGATTAATGTCAATGACCTAGTCATACACTGTCTGAACCTCACTCTGTACATCTCAATGTCTTTGAAATTAGGGTGCTTTTCAATAAACTCTATTGATGTGTCCAAATTGTGTAATATCTCTTGAAATGATTGTCTCTTAATTAAATTATTTCCTGGTCTCGTCAAAGTTTTCGTTATTTTTTCCATTGATTCGAAAGTTTGCAACGATTCTTGTATTTCCTTTGATATCGTTTCATACTTTGTTTGTCTATTTAATAATTTCGTAGATTGATCTGCAAATTCGCTTGTTTCGTTTGAGACCTTGTCATACAGTAAGACTAAAGAATCCAATGATTGCAAAATTATCTCCGTCTCTGCAGATATTGTATCAATGGTCCCTACGTTCAATTGGCAATTACTCTGAAAGTTTAAAAAAGAATCATTTGAAACGTTAGTTACTTTCATAACCTGATCATTGCTGATTATGGTGTTGTAGTTATAAGAGTTGATATAGTTTAACCACAAAGATTCATACTCCTTATTACTAAATGGAAACAAATTGAATTGTTCAGGATTCAAGTTGTACTTTGGTCTATTTAAGCAGAATGATTTCGATCTAAATTTCTTGATATTTGTTCTTTTTGTTGGATTAGATTCGTTTTGAATTTGGTTTTCAGCGGTTTCGCCTACATTCAAATTGTCACCAGTGTAGGACGGAACATCCAGAGCAATCTTCTGTACAATGGATTTGCTTCTATCTCTGCCCATGATGTTGAGTGAGTACAATACGTAATTAAATAATCTAAAGGTTAAATCGAAAAGGTATTTATCGACTTCGATGTTTATGTGCAGTATTTTATGTAACACGTAAAAAAGGTCAATATTCTAGTTTGAACCTAGGAGATTGTTCAATGAGCTATTATGAAAGATCCAAGAGAGAAAAGGACAGACTCCGAAGGTGAATTAACTGAAAGTTCATCAGACGAACTAGCAGACTTACAGAAAGAATATGAAATTCGCAAGCAAAAGATACTTGCAAAGAAATTGAAGAAGAAAGAAGAAGATATTCTTGAAAAACAAGTAGTCAGATCTCCGACGCCTACTAGAGAATCCAATCCCATAGAATATGCTCAAAATGAACAGAGGCCAAGTCAACCGATATTTATCGATAAAGAAAAATGTAAGCAGCAACCCAGAATCATATCAAGAGAACAGCCAAGTCAATTCTTTAATAAGCTACATCAGAGCAGCCAAAAGGCCCCCAAAACGGTAGATTATGAGGAGAGAGAATTTCTGTTCGACATTCCTCAACCACAAGAGATTGTGTGTGAAGAAAAAGAACAATATTCTGGGCAACATATACGCAAACGGTATATTAATCACGATGATTTAACAAACCTCTTCAAAAACAAGAAAGTGCTAAGGTTAGATAGAATGTACGCGAAAATCACACCACCAGCTTATCATGAACCAACCTATGCGAACTGGTGTATCATTGGTATAATAACTGCTAGAACGGATCCTAAACTAACAAAGAAAACCGCTAAAGATAAAGGAAGTAAATATTTGAAAATTACCCTAAGTGACTTAAATCTATCTATTGATTTAATGATCTTCGGGGATGCATTTAAGAAATATTGGAAGCTCAGAGTTGGCGATGTTGTGTGTGTACTTAACCCCAACGTCAATCCATGGAAACCTCCATACAATGGGTTCAATTTATCGATCTCTGACGGAGTGGATTCCATAGTTGAAATAGGATCATCGAGGGATTACGGACATTGCTCAATGGTTAAGAAAGACAATACTCGATGCAATTCTGTCATCAACACCAGCAAGTCTGACTTGTGTAACTACCACCAAGAGATAAAATATAAACAAAGCCAAAATAAGAGAATGGAATTAAATGGAAGTGTGAACCTAAAATCCCCGACTAACAAACATGGTCAAAAGCTGTCCTTATATCTATCCACAAACCAAAATGGTAAAGTCAGCGGGGGATATTTAAATTATGAGAAAATTAACCAGCAGACAGTTAACTACGGCCAGGAAGGAGGCAAAATCGGGAACGGGTTTGTGAATCCCAAGTTGTTGGATAACGTAGCTGTGAAAAGGCGGAAACACATCGATAGCAAAAATAACCAATTACTCGAGAAAAGGTTACTAAAGCTCCTGAATAACTCCAATTTCAAAAAGTTGGGGTTGATAAAGAACGACACCCACCAGCCTGAACCAACGGTCAACAAGGCCGCTTTCAACAACACGATCCTTAATAAAATCGGGTTTGATCCGACCAATAATAGCATTGGCACCTCTGTGCACAAGAGTCCTCAAAAAAAGCGGAAACAGCTCTCGTCTGACCTACAAGAATTGTACGAGATCAGTAATACCAAGCAAACGGCGCGCAAGCTAACCAGTTCCACCGATGACAAGATCTTGAAAAAAAACAAATGGCGTTCCAACTTAGAAACCCTCAACCAATACAAACAACGCTACCAAAACGACCCCCACGATAATTCCGCTGGTCCTTCGGATAAACGCGACAAGATACTACAAAGTCCCATGCGAGTAAAGAATCGAAAAATCAACCTCAGTGACAGCGACTGCAACAGCGACCAAGAGTTTGACCCGCAGAGCCCCACCAAGATCTCAGCGCATCGCCGCAAAAATACCGACGATCGCAAAATTCTCAATCTGCAGCATTACCAGTCCACCAAGCCCTTTCCCAATAAATTCATGCCTGGCCCTGCTCTCAGTGACACTTCGGATAGCGATATAGAGATTAGCTTCGACAGCCAATCCACCAAGGATCAATATCAGAAGATTATCCAAAACATCCCGTAACTCCTACAAACACACAAACACACATAAACACATAAACACAGACTCATCATCCGCTTGTGATTTGCACTTCCAAGAACGCACCTGCAATTGTTGGGCCTAACATAGTTATGTCTTCCATTGCAT
Organism: Debaryomyces maramus; assembly: GCA_030583545.1. Classification (NCBI taxonomy): domain Eukaryota; kingdom Fungi; phylum Ascomycota; class Pichiomycetes; order Serinales; family Debaryomycetaceae; genus Debaryomyces; species Debaryomyces maramus. The sequence goes on from JAJMIL010000004.1 coordinate 1,221,287, forward strand.
CCGTTATCGACGGATAACTCGCCGGTTTGCCGGTCCAAATGGGCTACTTCATATGCAGATAAATTCATCAATATATTTATCCTGTGTAGTATGATCGCTTCTATAGTTCTAATGTCCATCTCCACTTGATTAAAGCCCGTAGATTCCTTTATCTTTAGCTTATTCTCCACATATCTGATTGGCAAGTTTTTGATGAACAGCCATACACCCATAGGAATTCGTATTGTAATTGTCAGAACTTATTGTCTTGCGCAAGGCTAGGAAGTCCGAATAGCACATACAGTATGAGGGGGAACAGAAATGCTGGAGTCGGAAAAAGTGGTTAATAGAACGGATACAAATGATCGTGGCATGCTCATACTTGAATATAAAAGTGTCGTAAGTACTCCAAGTAATCTTGATCATTTATAAAAAAAGAAGTAGCAATATTATTACTTATTTATTATCATAAAAAACAGCAATGGCAGTTATTCAAGAATTAGTACCATACCTTAGCAAATGGTACACGATAGTGATTGGGACATTTTTGGTTTGGTTCGTTACATCTAGCTTCCATGCATACCAGTTTAAAAAGAAAACGGGATGTAAGGATCCACGTTTGTTACCAGCGGATGGTATTTTCAATCTTAGAATGTTGAAAAAGGTTTTGGAAGCAAAAAAGGAAGGCACTATGGCCGAGTATGTTATGGACAGATTTAAGCTTGTGAATTCACTCACGTTCAAGCTTGAGTTGGCGAAGGTGCCGGTTATTATTACCAAAGATCCGGAAAATATAAAGGCGGTATTAGCTACGCAATTCAACGACTTTGCGTTGGGAACAAGACATGCTCACTTCAAGCCTTTGTTAGGAGACGGTATTTTCACGTTGGACGGTGAAGGATGGAAGAATTCTCGTCTCTTGTTGAGACCACAATTTGCAAGGGAACAGGTTGCGCACGTCAAGTCGTTGGAACCACACTTACAAACGTTGGCCGAGCACATTTCCAATACTAGAGGAAACACCTTTGATATCCAAGAGTTATTCTTCAAGTTGACCGTTGATGCGGCCACCGAGTTCTTGTTTGGGGAATCGGTTTACTCTTTACGTGACGAGACTGTTAGAGAACTGGCACCTAACGACTTCGAAGGTAGAAGGAATTTTGCCGACTCATTTAACCTTTCCCAGTCGTACTTGTCGTCGAGAGCCTACAGTCAAATGTTTTACTTTTTGATTAACAACAAGGAGTTCAGAGATTCTAATGCCAGAGTGCACCAGTTTTGCAGACATTATGTTGACCAGGCTTTAGCCACCTCGCAAGATGAGTTGGACAAGAAATCGAAGGATGGGTACATTTTCCTCTACGAGTTGGTCAAGCAAACAAGAAACCCTAAGATTTTGCAAGATCAATTGTTGAATATTTTGTTGGCCGGTAGAGATACCACCGCAGGTTTGTTATCCTTCACTTTCTTTGAATTGGCCAAAAACCCAGAAATGTACGAAAAATTGAAGCAGGAAATCTATACACACTTCGGTGATGGAGATAATCCAAACATTGAAAAGATTACTTTCGAGTCATTAAAGAAATGTGAATACTTAAAGTTTGTTTTAAATGAGGCATTAAGAATGTACCCATCTGTCCCAATGAACTTCAGAGTTGCCACCAAAACCACAACCTTACCAAGAGGTGGTGGTCCAGACGGGCAAGCTCCTATTTATATTGGTAAGGGTACTACTGTTGCCTATTCTGTTTTTGCCACTCACAGATTAGAGGAATATTATGGTAAGGATGCCTTGGAATTCAGGCCGGAAAGATGGGCCGATGCTAAGAGATTAGGCTGGGCATACGTTCCATTTAACGGTGGGCCAAGAATTTGTTTAGGTCAGCAATTCGCTTTGACTGAAGCATCTTACGTTGTTACAAGATTAGTTCAAATGTTCCCTAACTTGGCTTCTAAAGATGACAGACCATATCCTCCAAGAAAGAACATTCAATTGACAATGTGCCATCAGGATGGTGTATATGTTTCTTTGTCTAAGTAGTATAGTTTATACTATTATAGTTTACATCATTCCATGTTTTGTACTAAATATATTCTTCGTAAAAAAGTCGCATCTTGTAGCATCATCTTCATCTCACATAATTTTTTCACAAATTATTAGTCTTCGAACAACATAGTAGTACTAATATAGTAGTACCATTTTATTTTACATATGTCTGATAGTAACAAGAAAATAAAGATAGATCCTGCAATGTTAAAGATTTGTACCCACTCTGGTTCCTTCCATGCTGACGAGTCGTTGGCTGTTTTTTTGATCAAGTTATTACCTAAATACCAAAATAGCCAATTGGTAAGATCCAGAAACCCTGCTGACTGGGAATCTAGTGATATAGTGATTGATGTCGGTGGTAAATATGATGGAGTCAAGTTTTTTGACCACCACCAGAGAGAATTTAAGGAGACATTCTCTGAAAATTATAAAACAAAATTGTCTTCAGCTGGTTTAATCTATAAGCACTTTGGAAAAGAAATTATAAGCCATGTGTTGAAGGTCGATGACGCCAACGTCGACTTGTTGTACAATAAGGTCTACAAGGAATTCATTGAAGCATTAGATGCCAACGATAATGGGATTAACAACTACTCCCAAGAAGTTGAGTTGAACAAAAAATTCAATGACAGAAACATCACCTTGCCGTCCATCGTGTCAAAGCTCAATCCATCGTGGAATACCGATCCAAAAGACGAAGACTTCGATGCTGCTTTCACCACCAGTAGTAACTTGATGGGCCAGGTGTTCATGAATTTATTAAACGGATACGGCAAGTCGTGGTTACCAGCAAAGGAAATCGTTGAATCCGCTTTCAACTCAAGATTTGATGTTGACAAATCCGGCTCCATTATAATCTTGGACACCTTCTGCCCATGGAAGGAGCATTTGTACGCTATTGAGAAGGATGCCGGCAAACAGGGTGAAATCAAGTTTGTGTTGTTCCAAGACTCATCGAGCAAATGGAGAGTCTCGACCGTTCCAATTACCTCTACATCGTTCGACTTCAGATTAGGCTTACAAGAAAAATGGAGAGGTGTCAGGGACGACGAATTAAGCGAATTGACAGGTGTTCCAGGGTGTATTTTTGTGCATGCAGCAGGTTTTATCGGAGGAGCCAATAGCAAAGATGCTGTTTTGCAATTAGCAAGATTATCTCTTTAGTGTATTACTCGTAGAAATTCGTTTAGGCTAAACTTTGTACGGTTACATAGCAGTACAATAGAACTTCTATTTCCCAATAAATTAATTTAGCTTATATAGATAAAATTAACTAATTAACATACTCGTGTTATTTCAGTCATCTCGATAATCTTGGCGAAAAAAATTCTCTCCGGGGGCCAGCCGTATATAATATTGCGTAAAGTACGGGTTCAGAATATTTGTACTTTCTTTTGTTCTTCTCGTTAAATTAAAGCCTTATCAGCACTTCTAAAGCAAGTTGTCAGGCGTTCCATTTAGTTTATGTCAAGAGTACAAACTCCAGTATCGTTAGAGAAAATTGAGAAAAATGAACAACACGATAGTCAAGTCTATGAAAATGAAGGCGGTGAAAAATCGAAATTTCATTTAAAGAATGGTAATTCAGAAGAAGGTAATTTACCATATAGATTAACCATAGAAGAGGTAGCAGGTATTTATGAAGTCGATCCTACCAAGGGGTTAGACGATGCCAAAGCTAAGACCAATTTAGATAAATATGGACACAATAACTTAGGTAAGGAAGAAAAGATTTCGCTTACCAAGATTTTGGCCCATCAGATATTCAATGCTATGGTTTTGGTGTTGATTATTTCCATGATTATTGCCCTAGCTATCAAGGATTGGATTTCGGGGGGTGTCATTGGGTTTGTTGTGTTCATTAATATTTTCGTGGGGTTTATCCAGGAATTAAAGGCAGAAAAGACGATGGGGTCATTGAGATCATTAAGTTCACCTTCTGCTCGCGTGCTTAGAAATAGTATAGAAATTGATATTAATGCCAATGAGGTAGTTCCAGGGGATATTGTTATTATTAAGGTTGGAGATACGGTGCCAGCCGATTTACGTTTGGTTGACTCCATGAACCTTGAAACTGACGAAGCCTTGCTTACTGGGGAATCCTTACCGGTAGCCAAGAACCATCAGGACATATATTCTGATCCATCGGTTCCAATACCTGTCGGTGATAGACTAAACATGTGCTTTAGTTCATCGATGGTGTCCAAGGGTAGGGGTACAGGAATTGCTGTATCCACAGCTTTACACACCGAAATCGGTAAGATTGCCAAATCTTTGAGAAATGACGACGATGCACTTATTGTTAGGGTGGATAAGTCGAACCGTACTTTTAAGGCATATGTTATTGCCATTGCAAAATCCACAAAAAATGTTGTTTTCAATATTTTAGGTACTAATGTTGGCACTCCGTTGCAAAGAAAGTTAGCCTGGTTGGCAATTATTTTGTTTTGGATCGCAGTTTTATTTGCAATTGTCGTCATGGCTTCGCAAGAAATGAGAGTCAATAAGAGTGTTGCCATTTATGCTATTTGTGTTGCTTTATCGATGATTCCTTCTTCGTTAATTGTTGTATTGACTATCACTATGGCAATTGGTGCACAAGTTATGGTAACTAAGAATGTTATTGTTAGAAAGCTTGATTCCTTAGAAGCTTTGGGTGGTATCAATGATATTTGTTCCGATAAGACGGGTACATTGACCATGGGTAAGATGATTGCCAGGAAAGTCTGGATTCCATCGGTTGGAACTTATGCAGTTACCAATTCAAATGAACCATTTAATCCTACTGTTGGTGATCTCTCCTTCAATGAATGCTCACCAAAGTTTATTAAAGAAACTGATGAAGAAGTTGATTTTATGTCGAACTTACCTAATCCTAATCCAAAATTATTTGAAAATTGGTTAGATACTGCAACATTAGCTAATATTGCTTCAGTGACCCGAACTCAAAAGGAGGATGGGTCGCTGGAATGGGAAGCTAATGGAGATGCCACTGAAATCGCCATTAATGTTTTCACCACAAGATTGGGTTTATCTAGGAGTAATATGGTTGATGGTAAGTTAGAACATATTGCCGAATTCCCATTTGATTCTTCAATCAAGAGAATGTCTGTTATTTACCAAGATAAACAGAATAAATCTTTCGTCTACACTAAAGGTGCTGTTGAAAGGGTTTTGGATTGTTGTACATATTGGTATGGTAATGATGGCATGAATGAAATCATTCCCTTAACAGATGACGATAAGTCAACTATTGAAGTTAATATGAATGCGCTTTCTTCCGAAGGTTTAAGAGTTTTGGCATTTGCTCAAAGAGAAGCCAATGTCACTAAAGAAGATACTTCAAACCGTGATGCTGTCGAATCTAATTTGATCTTTTTAGGGTTGATTGGTATTTATGACCCACCAAGACCCGAAAGTGCACCATCTGTTAAGAAGTGTCACAAGGCAGGAATTAACGTTCATATGTTAACAGGTGATCATCATGGTACAGCTAAGGCTATTGCTCAAGAAGTTGGTATTCTACCAGTTAACCTATATCATTACACAGAGGAAGTAGTTAAAGCTATGGTCATGACAGCTAATGAGTTTGACGCTTTAAGTGATGAAGAAATAGATAACTTACCTGTTCTCCCATTGGTTATTGCGAGATGTGCTCCACAAACGAAAGTAAGAATGATTGAAGCCTTACATCGTCGTGGTAAGTTTGTTGCTATGACTGGGGATGGTGTTAATGATTCCCCGTCTTTGAAAAAGGCAGATGTTGGTATAGCGATGGGTCAAAATGGTTCTGATGTTGCAAAGGATGCTTCAGATATTGTGTTAACTGATGACAATTTTGCATCAATTCTTAATGCGATTGAAGAAGGGAGAAGAATGTCATCAAATATTCAGAAGTTTGTATTGCAATTGTTAGCTGAAAATGTTGCCCAAGCCCTTTACTTGATGATTGGTTTAGCATTTATTGATGAATCAGGCTTTTCCGTATTTCCATTATCACCTGTTGAAGTTTTATGGATTATTGTTGTAACATCGTGTTTTCCAGCTATGGGATTAGGTCAAGAAAAAGCAGATGATGATATCTTAGAACAACCTCCAAATGCCACAATTTTTACATGGGAATTGATTGTTGATATGGTTGTGTACGGCTTTTGGATGGCAGTCTGTTGTCTTGTTTGTTTCGTACTTATTGTTTTTGCTAAAGGAGATGGTAATCTTGGTACTGATTGTAATGACGGAAACGGTGATGCGTGTGGTTTAGTGTTTAGAGGTAGATCCGGCGCATTCGCTGCGTTTACGTGGTGTGCATTGTTGTTAGCATGGGAATGTATTCATTTGAAATATTCGTTTTTCAGAATGAGACCCGAGCTGGAAAATCCTTGGTGGAAACAGTTGGCTATTGATTTATGGGACAATCAATTTTTATTTTGGTCCGTAATTGGTGCCTTTGTATCCGTTTTCCCAGTTGTATACATTCCTGTTATTAACAATAAGGTCTTCTTACATGGGCCTATTGGATATGAATGGGGTTTATCTGTTGCATTTACTGTATTATTTTTCTTGGGAGCTGAATTTTGGAAATGGTTCAAGAGAGTATATTACCGTAAAACGAACGTTAAAAACCCTGAATATGACCTAGAGAAGAGTGATCCATTTGCAAAATACTCGTCCTTCTCGAAGGCCAATACGATGGATGTGTCGTGAGAGTAAAGTTATTCCTATTCGTTTTTTTACCTTAGCATATATAGTATATATGATGGTTTTTTAAGACCGTACTTTTTTCCAACATATTTATCAATATATGCTTCTTTCTTTATCGCGTTCCAGTGTATTTGGCGTACAACGACTACGTTAGCGCATTTATATAATAAATAGTTTATTGAATGTATATATAGAATTGAAATTATTAAGATATTAAGCAAAGTGGTAATATTATCAGATAATTCGTATTAAGATCAACTAATTTAGACTCCTGTAGCAGCATTTTGCTTTTCGTCGGTGACATCAGACGAATTTGAGTTTAATAAGTCGTCTTCACGATGTTCAACATTCATCTTACTGTGTAATTCATTATCAGATAAGATAGGAATAGATGGTTGCCAAGAATTAGACTTCCATGCTGGAACCTTTTCTTCCCACATTTGTCCAATTTCTTCCAATCTCTTACCCTTGGTTTCTGGGAAGAAGAAGAAAACATGAATGAACATACATCCACAGAAAGTTGCGAAAATCATGTAAGTTTTCCATGTGATATTTTTAAATGCAGATGGAGTAAACATGGCAATAGCAAAATTGAATAACCAGTTGGCAGCGGTAGTGAAAGATGCACCTCTTTGTCTGGAAGCACTGTCACCCCATACCTCAGCACAGTAAACCCAAATACAGACACCCCAACTACAAGCAAAGGAAACAACGAATAAATAACATGCTGCGATAACACCAGATGCAGCAGGCTTGTTGCTCTTTGGGATTTTCAATCTGACAGTGTCATCACCATTAAGTGCACTAACAGGTTCAGCATATGTAGCTAATAATCCACCAACAACAAATTGCCAAGCCATCATAAGAGCAGCACCCGTTAATAAAACAGGTCTTCTTCCAACTCTATCCATTAAATACAACGCAGGGACAGTCATAACACAGTTCAAAACATATTGAATAGAAGAAGCAACTAAAGTAGCATCACCTTCATAACCTGCCATTTGAAAAACATAAACGATGTAATACATTAAAGTATTCATACCCGTAAGCTGTTGCCAAATTTGGGCGAAAGTAGCAGTAACAGTTCTGAGAATATATTTTTTTGTGAATAAGTTAGCAAAAGTGAAGGCTTTAGCGTTCTCCATAATCATGATTTGTTCCTTGATTTCAGAGATTTCAATCAAGACATCTGGATCTTCTCTGTTACCTTTGGCTTGGATATTTGCGACAATAACTTCAGCTTCTTCCCAGTAATCTTGTTTGGCTAACCATCTTGGAGATTCTGGAATGAAGAAACAACCGATAAACAAAAGAAGACCTGGAATAATCTGTAAACCCCAAGCACTCCTAAATGAACCGACACCATTGATATGACCCAAACCATAACAAACGTAAAACATAATCAAGATACCCAAGGTGACCGAAAATTGGAAAAGACCACCAATCATACCTCTGATTCTTCTTGGGGCTAATTCAGCACCATACACTGGGGCAACGGCAGAACCGAAACCAACACCGAAACCAGAAATCAAACGTCCAATAATCAACTGTGCAACATTTTGCGAAGACGATTGAATAGCGGCACCGACAGACCAGAAGAAAGCACACAACATTAAGGAAGCTCTTCTACCAAATGGCTCGGACACAAACGAGGAAGCAATAGACCCAAAGAATGAACCCAACGACATAGCGGCCGTGATAAACCCTTGTAAGGTAGAATCAGGAGTGCCGAAGAATTTAAGGTAGTGATCGTTTCCAAGGAAGGCTGACATCGATGAGATATCGACACCGAACATCAATCCCGAAATACACGAAATAGCAGCAATGATATAAACATTGTGCAAGTTTGGAAACTTGTCCAAGAACTTTCTGAACTTCAAAGCTGGAGCTACTAATTTCTCTTCGTAACCCATTTTAGTATTCTAATACTGATAAATTATATTATAGTTGTTGTGCAAGTCATTTTAATTCTGGCGATTCTGGCACCTTTTATACATTTTTCCTGGTACTGACTTAATTAGGGAATTTTCTGTCCCGGTACCAATTTTTTTTTCCATTCCATGCAGCGTGCAAAACTCTAAGATATTGTGGGGCAATTTTCCGCACCTTCCATTGTTTAATTCTATTTGCGAGGGCTCTTTTCTTATTTGGTGACTCCACGCAGTAAAAAAATGTCTGCATTTCATATTGGCTGGGGAAATGGGGCGCGCTTCTCCATTGAATTTAGTGTCCCTTAGTAGAAATTTAGACTTTTAAGGTATGATCAGGTTACGAGCTTGTTCGCTCGGCACCTCCAAGTCTTCGGGTAACTTTTTGATTTAGGTTTACGGTTCTAACGCGAGTATTATAATCAGACACCGCGTAAAAAGGCACGTCCCAGGCATAATCGAGGTCTTCGTAATTGGTAGGGCTAGAAATTATTAATGATAGACGGCGACAAGCTATTATTCGGAACGGCTTGTAGTTGTATAGAATGGTGTAGAAATAAGAGTATGTTCAACAGACAAGAATTAAGCGCAGATACGCTGAAAGTTGAGGTCATACCAGTACTATTTCAAAAAGGAAAAACCTGGAGAATTTTTTTTTTTCGGAAAAATGCGGCACGGTTGATCCGGGGATTACAAACCCCAACCGTAAAATAATATGTTACATTGAAAAAATAATGTCTGAATTACATGTGGGGCGGATAAATACTGCGCAATGATGTAGTCTAGACGATAGTACGAGCCTAAACAAGAAGCCGGAAAATTAAACGGAACAAGTGTGTGAGTGTGCCTTAGGAAGAATTGGTCCATTGCAACTCTTCTGGTGCCCCGAAGCCCGAAGGAGAGATGTCTCTCCGCAAACTACTGTAACTGGACCAATATGAAGTTAATTTACGAAAAGGAGATTTGATAATGGATTTTTGGTGCTACATAAGTCGAATCTGGCAGTAAAGGTGCTGCAATGATGGAGTCACCTCGCGGAATGGTGGTATGTGTGTATTTGTGTGTGTATTTGCGTATGTAAGTCTAGTTATGACGATTCTGGAAATATCCGAACGATTCGGATAATTCTTCCTCCTCCTCACTTTCGTTTGGGGTCTGAAGTTGCTGGACTATCGGCACATCCTCAAAGAAATTGCATGCGATCAATTCGTGGGCCAATTGATGAAGAGGGATCCTGTCGCTCGGATTTAGCCTGAATATCTGATTCAACACCTGATTGAACTCCTGTGAGATTGGCAATATCGAACGCAAAGTACTGGCATCCTTCAAGACGTGACACCGGAACACTCTATTTGCATCAATGTCCGCCATTGAAGCTATGGGCCACGGGTTTTTGGAACAAGTAATGTTCAAACTTAACACCCCAATCGACCATATATCGCCAGCTAACGTGGGAAAGAATTTACATTTACATCCTTCTACATCCTCCACCGATAGATATTGACTCAAGTCGACCATTGATCTGATTAGCTTGTTTGTAGTGAAGTTAGTTATTCTCTCTGGTGCCATATAGAAGCTTGAGCCTCTGCATGCGTTGCAACATATTAAATCCGAATCCATGGCTAATCCAAAATCGATTAGTACAATTTGTATTTCATCATAATTTATTATATCGTCATTCGTTCTTCTAAAATGCTTATTATACCTAACCATTATATTCTCTGGTTTCAAGTCACAGTGATAAATGCCTCTTGACCGGCAATATGAAACAGCGTCTATCAACTGTAGTAAAGCATTCTTCATTAATAATTGTTTATCTTGATAGCATGGTGGGTAACAAAAAATATTTCTGTCAATTATATTATCGAACAAATCACCTTGGTCATAGTAATCCATGATCGTTATTATGGCGAAGTTGTCTATGCTTATAACTTTGTGAATGGTGATGACGTTCGGGTGACGGTGTACTCTTAGATGCAAAGCAGTCTCCTTGAGAAATGATACCTTAAGTCCTTCCGTAGCTACATAATCTAAATTAAGATCCATTCCATCTAGATATTCCTGAGTATTAAAATAATCAAACACCTTCATTTGAATTAATCTTTTTGTTTCCTGGATGTCCTTAGATTTTGCTGTTAGCGGATTAGTTAATGTTATTTTTGCAGCAAGTTCATTCCCATTACTCTTATCTTCAACTAAGTATATAAGACCAAATGTACCTGCGCCTATTTTATGTTTAAATAAGAACCTTTCCCCAAGATAGAATCCTTCTAATGAATTCTTTATATCGCTGTTTGGCAATTTTAAATCATTGATTGCATGCAGTTTATCACCATGTATTGCTAAAATATCTAATATCATTGCTGCAGTGATAATAATCTTCTATAAATGCTGGAAATAAAGCGTAATCTTATATAGTTCATACTATAATATCTTCCGATCCTTCATGGCCATTCTAAACATTACAATCGAAAGCAATTGGATATTAATTGGTATGGTGTGATTGAAATAATCAGTTGATAATTTTTTCTGGCGTGGTTCCAACTTTTGCGCGGTTAATTCCGGAGTGAGAATATATATTCTTAACTAGACATTCTATTTATGCTGAGAAATCACCCAATTCTACAATACAACTACCAGTAGCAGGCTTGGAAACCACGATTGCTTCATCTAACTCTTGTTGAGTAATTCCGGGTATATTCTTCTTATAATATTCCTCGGTTAATGCGCGGACTACGTTTGGTAATTTATCAGTAGTAGTCAAATGAACTACAGATCCTCCAAAACCAGCACCTGTAACTCTTGCTCCGTAGGCTCCATTTGCCGTGGAAATTTCACAGAGTTGGTTTAATTCTGGTTTAGATGAATCATTGTAAATATCACACGATCTGTGAGCCTCATTTAATAATTTACCGAATTTCAGTAAAAACTCTTCGGAATCGTTTTCCTTTGGGTCATACAGCTTCAACAATTTTAAAACTTGTAAGACTCTTAACGAATCGGCAAAAACATGTTTACTTCTTTGATAAATTTTTAATTTCTGGTATCTCACGGGAGCCTTAGTTAAGAAGACTTTAGTGAATTCTTCGACGGACATTCCTAATTGCTTGGCAATCTCCGACGTTTCAAACCCAACCTTCTCTTCATCTGTAAAAGATGTTTCGGTTATTTTTAACATTTCTTCTAAACGTTTAATTCCGATGTCAATATTACTTCCATCCCAGACATCTTCTTTTAAGTGGTCTTCAAAATATTTATCCATAAATCCTCTTAATGTACCAGTAGATAAATTTGAATCTTTGACTAAGGTCAAGTTGTATTTCTTGGCAAATAACTCTGAAGCCGCTGCGATTTCAACAACCCTTAAATTATAATCTGTGGGAGCAGTTTCATGTTTATTTGCTTTAAGCAAACTATTTGAAATTAAAAAGACCATATCATTTGGTTTGATTACAGGGATTTCGAATGGAATACCAATCAACTTTGGTTTAAACTGAATCAATAAAGCCTTATTTTGTTCACCGTAGATGGAAGCACATTGGTCCATACCACCAGTGTTAACTCCAACATAATGTTCCGAAACAACCGTGATTCTAGTTAAATCCAGTTTTGAAATCGATTTCACGCCATTTGCACGTAATATAGCTAATGTAGAAGCAACACAAAATGCAGCAGATGAAGATAACCCACCTCCAGTAGGCACGGTCCCGTTAAAGGTTAATCTCATACCTTTCAATGGCTTATCACCGTTAGCAACAGTATCTGGGTAATTATCAATAATGAACTTGTGAGCCACAATCAATCCACATTTGAAATAATTTCCCCATGTATGATTGTTCTTATCTATAGTAATTAGCTGCCCGTTTGAAGGTAATTCAAATTCTTCCTTATTGAAACTTTCGTCCGTGTTAGTTAAAACGATCTTCTCGTCATCAGTATTCGAAACAGCAGCAATAACATCAACATCGATAGCCATTGGAAACACGGAGAAATAGTTGTAGTCAATGTGATCTCCAATTAAGTTAACTCTACCTGGAGAACGACTGATAAATTGTGGTTTAGTATTGAAGTTCTTTTGGAACTTTGCAATCAAGTCATTGTATCTTGATTTGTTTGCTCCAGGGTTTGAATAGAAGGATAAATCCTTAAAAGTTGGAATTGAGTCTGTCATTACTAGATTTTCACTTTGTATTTCAATGAAAGCAACAACGATATAATGAATATGAAAATACCTAGATTTATCTGAGTATTTTACTCCATATTTATTTGCTACCAAAAATTTTATTTCAGATGTAACGTTACATTTGCAAAATTTTCACAACGTGTATTGTGTATGTTTTTCCCGGGGTCCGAAGTTCGTAATCTCAAATTTGGTAAATTCTGTGTCTGGCCAGCATTTCCTATTTGGATTGTGTCATGCCGCAAGTAAATCCGGAGATATGGAGTACGTTTCTACTTAGAAAAGCAAAAAAAAGTCACTCCTGGTTTGCTTCAAATATACTTTGTAACCATATGTAATAGTGATTGGGGATCGTTTCTTAACTTATTACCCAACACAACTTTAACCTAGAGCTTGTATACTTGGTTATTGAAAAATCTTTCGTGGCTCGGTTTTTTTTTATTTTTGGGGTAAAATGCAAGCTGCATGGAGAATCAAGAAAATTCCGAAAAGTTAACCCGAAGTGACTGGCTCCTAACCATGTAACGTTACATAATTTTTAGATCTTTTCAGAAAAATGTTTAAGGTATAAAGATGGAGGAGATATTCATAATTTCATTTTGACTTGCAAATCTAGTAATACTGCTATAAAATTATTTTGCAGAATGTCTCAAGAATATATTATTGTCACTGGTGGTGCTGGTTATATTGGATCTCATACGGTTATTGAATTGATTAACAATGGCTACAACGTTATCATAGTTGACAATTTATGTAACTCCAGTTATGATGCTGTTGCTAGAATCGAGTTTATGGTGAAAAGGCCAATTATTTTCTTCGATATTGATCTCAGAGATCATGAAAAATTAACGAAAGTATTCCAGAGTTATAAAATTAAGGGGGTAATTCATTTTGCCGCATTGAAAGCTGTTGGTGAATCTACTAAGATCCCATTAGAATATTACGATAACAACATTAACGGAACCATTAATTTGTTAAAAGTAATGAAAGAAAACGAGGTGAAGACAATTGTTTTTAGTTCTTCGGCTACTGTTTATGGTGATGCTACCAGATTTGAAAATATGATTCCAATTCCAGAGCATTGCCCTAATGATCCAACCAACCCCTATGGGAAAACTAAATACATGATTGAGAATATTGTAAAGGATATCTACACAAGTGACAAGGCTTGGAGAGCAGCTATTTTGAGATATTTTAATCCAATGGGTGCTCATCCTTCGGGTCTTATTGGAGAAGATCCTTTAGGTATCCCAAATAATTTATTACCATACTTAGCTCAGGTTGCTATTGGAAGAAGGGAAAAATTGTCAATCTTTGGCAGTGACTACAATAGTCATGATGGTACTCCGATTAGAGACTATATTCATGTGGTCGATTTAGCCAAGGGACACATTGCTGCTTTGAATTATTTGAATGATTTAGAAAATCAAAAAGGTTTGTACAGGGAATGGAATTTAGGTACAGGAAAAGGATCTACAGTCTTTGATGTTTACCATGCATTTTGTAAAGCGGTCGGTAGAGATTTGCCATATGAAGTTGTTGGTAGAAGAGATGGAGATGTTCTCGATTTGACGGCAAACCCAACAAGAGCCAATCAAGAATTAAAATGGAAGGCACATTTGACAATTGAAGATGCTTGTAAAGATTTGTGGAGATGGACCACTGAGAATCCTTTTGGCTTCCAAATTAAGAATTATAGTTGGAAGAGCTTCAATGAATCTGAGTCTGAAAACTTTCAAAGTAGATTGCATACAATAGATTTAGACAAGTTCAAAGTTTCTATTGCTAACTACGGTGCATTGATTCAAGATATTTCATATGGTAATCAATCTTTGGTCAATGGGTTTGATAATATTCAAAAATACAAGTCAAGCACCAACCCCTTTTTCGGTACCACTGTGGGTCGCTTTGCTAATCGAATTTCAAATGGTAAATTTGAAATAGACGGTACTTCATATGAATTAACAAAAAATGAAAATGATTCAAATACATTACATGGCGGTAACAATGGATTCAATAAACAATATTTTTTAGGACCTATTGCTAAATACCATGATGATTATAATACCTTAGAATTCATACTTGTGGACAAAGATGGAAATGACGGATTTCCAGGAGATTTAGAGACTGTTGTTAAGTATACTATACAAAAGAATTCAGTGGGAATTGAGTATAAATCTTCTATTGCTGAAGATTCCAAGAAGAGTGCTACCGCTGTGAATTTAACAAATCACACCTATTGGAATATCTCACCAAATAAAGACATAAATGGTACAGTGGTTAAATCGATTACTGACAAATGTTTAAATGTCGATGAAAAAACTTTATTGCCTAATGGTGAAATTATCAAATCATCCCATGGTTTAACAAATTCTGTTGAGTTGACACCTAAGGTGGTATTTGATAATTGCTTCATTGTGAATGAAGAAGGTTGCTCCATAGATACAAGGTCAGGCAAACTAATTGACGTAGTAGAGGCCTCTCACCCTTCATCTTCTGTTAAATTAACCGTTTCCACTACTGAACCGGCATTCCAATTTTATACAGGTGACCATACGAATATTGATGAATTTCAAAGTAGAAGCGGGTTCTGTATTGAAGCTGGAAGATTTATAGATGCAATCAATCATAAAAACTGGTCGAATCAAGTTGTTTTAAAGAAAGGTGAAACTTACGGTTCCAAATTAAAATTCACATTATCCTCTTAGATTGGCCTTTGTATTCAAGTTCATTGAAATTAGATAAAATAGTAAAATAAAATATTTCTCTAATTATTTTGTACAACTGTAATTAATTGATAATTATGTGAAAGTGAGATCTTAAGCCCATGTTTCTACCATAAGGACCTCAACTTCTTTTTGTGGCATTTGTTAACGCAACCACTATAAAAGTATTTTAAAACTTATGATCATAGTTATTAACTTATCAATATTTCTCGAAGAAGTTTGAAGTGATAGAAGTTGAAATATATCTAAAGAGTGATTAATTATTCTTGCTGCAAATTTGGTGATATGAAGTACTAATTTGTTGTTGAAAAAATGAACAATAAGCTTCGTTCCTCATGGCCCAATGGTCAAGGCGTCTGGCTACGATTTTGTAACCACTTCTGGAACCAGAAGATTCCAGGTTCGACTCCTGGTGGGGAAGCTTTCTTTTTTTATTGAGGTTATGTTTAAAGCTTTTTAGAATATAATAAGCTACTCCTTATATCCACCTTGCGACTCATCAAAATGTATATGGCATCAAGGAATGCATAGGAGGTATATGATAACCAAAAGGCATATTAATAAATATATTCAAAATAAATGTGAGACGCGCACGACCAATACATATTATTTGATAAACCGGCTTAAAACACAGATCTATATGAAAGTAACAGACAAAACACCCCATGAAAGTTTATTCTCTCTATATACTTAATAAGGCAGGTGGCCTTATTTACCAGAACGATGTGGGCCCTAGTTTAAATAAATTGAATGCGAACGACTATCTAGTTCTTGCAGGGACATTGCACGGAGTACATGCAATAGCATCAAACTTGACACCATCGAAAGGATTCAACAAGGAAGAAGGATCACAACAATTAAATAATAAAAATGCATCGTTAATTGCGACAGGGAAATCACAAAATACTGATTCAAATAAATCGGGCCTACAAAGCATAGAAACTGATTTTTTTAATTTGTACATTTTTCAAACATTAACAGGTATAAAATTCATAATCATAACATCACCAAACCCAGTAGTACACAATCTACAACCTATCGAGAGTTCCACAGGGCCTAGTAAGGGCGAGTTATCTAAACAATGTGAGTTAGCAAATGATATCTATAGGCAATTGTACATAATCTATTCAGATTATGTTATGAAAGATCCATTTTATTCTCTCGACATGCCCATTAAGAGTTCACTTTTTGAAACAAAAGTAAATGAATTGATTGCTAAATAAGTATTCCTAATACTATTGTATATTACTTCTATAATTTATAAATAATGCATTATCTCATAATTTATGATTCGTAGTCTATTAAATCTTTAATACCATGCCTTAAAGTTATTTCAGGTTTCCATCCTAAATTTCTGATTTTACTATAGTCTATTGCATACCTTGAGTCGTTATAGTTCCTGTCTTTGATAAACTCAATATAGTTCGAATATTGCAAATTTGACATAGATAATTTCTTTTCAAAATAATAATCGCAAATGAGTTTAACCAAGGATAAGTTACTTATCTCATTTTCACTTCCAATGTTGAATATTTCTCCCATATAATTATTATTCCGCTCTTGCTCTTCCTTGAATATTTTCCACACCATATCCAAGCCTTTTATGAAGTCATATATATGCAAATAGGTTCTTTTATTAGAACCATTTCCGTGAATTTTTATTTTGTCTGTCATTATACCGTTTGGAGGGTCTAATTCAACGTATGTTTGTAGTTTATTTAATGTCATTGGGATGATTTTTTCATGATATTGCCTTGGGCCATAAACATTATTAGATCGAATAATGCTGATGGGTAACTTATAGGAATATTGATACGACTTGATAATTAAATCACAAGCTGCTTTAGTAGCAGAGTACGGATTGGTTGGGTTAGGTTCTCTGGATTCATCAACAAATTCATTGTCGTCTTGTTCACCATATACTTCATCGGTCGAAACTTGGATAAAGCAAAGTCGGCTTCCTACCTCAGGAATACTTTCCTTCAATAATCTAAAGCATTCCAACAAATTCTGGGTTCCTATGATGTTGTTTGTTGTAAAGTACAACGGATTCAAAAAGGACCTATCGACACTAGATTCAGCAGCTAAATTGATAATATTAGTTATTTTATTCTTGGGAAAATCTTTCACTAGTAATTTGTATAGAAAATGGTAATCTGTAGATATATCTTTTTCGATAAACTTAAAGTTCGGACATCTTGCTACCTTAGTTAAATATTTAGTACTTTCATCGCTTGCATAATTTAGCTTATCCAAGCAAGTAAAATGATAATTGGGGTATCGAGTAACTAAAAACTCTAAGCAATGCGAGCCCATAAAACCAGCACCACCCGTTAATAGAACGTATTGTTCAAAATTATCACTATTCATAGTTGGTCAATAGCTGTGAAACCTATATTTTCATATCAGTTAGTTTTATAGAGCAGCCAAAAAAAAATTTAAAGATCATAATACAACGTTACATTGAAAACTTCCAACAATTTTCAAAAGCAATGTAACGCTACATTGGTAGATCGTTTTAAACTTATTACGAGACGACCGATCCTGGAAATTTATGCAGACATTTATTCCCCCCATTACATACTTGACCGAAATTCGAGATTTCTTTTGGAGAAATTCCGAGAGGAAAGTTCCACAAAATCAAATTCAATGCAACGTTGCAATGAACATTGAAGTTACTGAAGAAATATAAATACTAGCCTTTAATCTTCAAAAATATTTATTGTTTAACTATAGTAATATTAATATATAATAATGAGTGACCAATTTGACTTTACGAATCATTCACATCGTCGGTTTAATCCATTGACAAACACGTACGTCTTGTGCTCACCCCATAGAGCTAAGAGACCATGGCAAGGTGCTCAAGAGGAACTTAAAAAAACAAATTTACCAAGTTTCGATCCTAAATGTTATTTATGTCCTGGAAATATTAGGGCAACTGGGGATAATAACCCAAAATATGAAAATACATATATTTTTCCTAATGATTATCCTGCCGTGAGGGTTGACCAACCAGACTATTCTGAGGATGAAGAAGAGATAAAGAAGAGTAACCCATTGAAGTCCCAATTATTGAAGACCCAAGGGGTGAAAGGTAAATGTTTTGTTATTTGTTTTAGTCCAAATCATAATCTTACCTTACCTTTAATGTCCACCAACGAAATCACTAAAGTTATTGAAGCATGGCAACTGTTATACAGAGATTTGCAAAAGGAGTCTCAAAATGGACCAGTTCATTATAAATATTTACAGATATTTGAAAATAGAGGATTTGCGATGGGTTGCTCGAACCCTCATCCTCATGGCCAAGCTTGGTGTCTAGATACAATACCGACTGAGGTTGATCATGAAATAGCAAACATGTCAAATTACCTCACCGAAAACCATTCCCATATGCTTGGTGATTATGTTCAACTTGAAATAAAGGAAAAAGAAAGAATTGTCTTGCAAAATGATTCATTTATAGTTGTTGTTCCATATTGGGCTTTATGGCCATTCGAAACGTTGTTAATATCCAAGGAACACTTGAGATCGACACAAGACTTCAATGAAAAACACACTAAGGATTTGGCATTAATATTGAAGAAATTAACCACAAAATATGATAACTTATTTAACACCAGTTTCCCATATTCAATGGGTATACATCAGGCACCTTTGCAAGGTACTGAAGAGGAAAAGAACAATTCTTGGTTCCACATGCATTTCTATCCTCCATTATTAAGATCAGCTACAGTTAAGAAGTTCTGTGTTGGATTCGAAATGTTAGGAGAATCACAAAGAGATTTAACTAGTGAACAAGCAGCTTCTAGATTACAAGACTTAGATGGCGAGAATCATTACTTAAATAAATTGTCGTAGATTCTAGTATAGTATATAAACCATAATACATAAAGATCGATTTTAGAGATGCAACACTTCCTGTACATACATACGATGGAATTTTTTTTTTTATTTTTTTTTCAGCTAGTACCATAAGTTAGTTTATCTTACTTTACATCTGGAGTAAGAAATATTCATATCGGACATGACTACTACAGATCTAATTCATACAGAAAAGGAGACTAAACCACCATTAGAGTCTAGAATAGGAAAAGATACTCCATTTACGTTTGGTCAAAGATACTTGAGTGATGAAGAAAATGTTTTCAATCATAATGCTTGGGATCATGTAGAATGGGGTGAGGAGCAAATTAAGCAAGCTGAAGAGCTCATTTCCAAACAGTATGAGAATCCAGTAAAAGATTTTGATAAAAAATTGTATAATGCAAACCCCGCAAAATATTGGGATATCTTTTATAAGAATAATAGAGAGAATTTTTTCAAAGATAGAAAGTGGCTACAGATAGAGTTTCCATCTTTGTATAAGGTTACAGGTGAGGACTATGATAAGTCAACTACAATTCTTGAAATTGGATGTGGTGCAGGAAACACTTTTTTTCCAATTTTAAATCAAAATAAAAATCCAAATTTGAAAATTGTTGGTTGTGACTACCTGAAAGTTGCAGTAGACTTGGTACGCCAAAATGAAAACTACGCAGAAAATAATGAGAAAGGAGTAGCTTATGCATCTGTGTGGGATTTGGCTAATCCAGAAGGAAATATCCCTGAAAATGTAGAGCCCAATTCTGTTGATATAATTATAATGGTCTTCGTATTCCTGGCTTTACACCCAGATCAATGGAAACATGCTGTTAATAATTTAGCTAAAATTTTGAAACCAGGCGGAGAAATAGTATTCAGGGATTATGGAAGATATGACTTGGCCCAAGTGAGATTTAAGAAGGGCAGATTATTGGACGACAATTTCTATATTAGAGGGGATGGGACAAGAGTTTATTTCTTTACTGAAGAAGAATTGAGAGAAATATTCTGCGAGACTGGACCCTTCAAGGAAGAAAAAATTGCCACAGACAGAAGATTACTTGTTAATAGGAAGAAACAGTTAAAGATGTATCGCAATTGGTTGCAAGCCGTATTTAGAGGGAAAATCGAGAACTAAGTTACAGAATTTTAGTTGGTTCAACAATATTCAAATCAAGATTAAGGTTCTATACTAAAATAGCAATAATATATAGAAAATTAGACAAATGCTTAAATACTTCCCCCACCCACGTCAATAAAAAAGGTAGTAATTGGTTGCAGGAATAAGCAATCATTCTATTGTAATGTAACTATAGAACATCTACGTATCTCGTATTTAATGTATTGCACGTTGATACACAAGTCAACTCAGAGTAACATGTGGCAAATTGCATGTGTGTTATATCCCAGTTTACAGATTACGACTAATTATGAGCTTAAAGAGCAATTGGGTTGGGAGATATGTAGCGAATTTGACGTGCATGGGGAATATTCCGGCCCCAAAATATCTAAATCTATTTTAATTTACCCTTTTGTCATTAATTTAAACTAGTATATTTATAGGAACGAACGGCACCGCGTAAATGGAAGACTATTTGTAAGCGCTACTCTTATCAAATGAATGGGGGGTTGGGTATTATAGTAGTATAAAATGTGCCATAATGTATTCAATTTCTGTATGATTTAATTAGAATCAAAAGCAAGAATGACTGGAATTGGACCACAAGGAGTTATTCAATTAGTACTGGGTTTGTGGATTTCTCGAATGCTATACACCGGTGTGTCATTGGGCGTATTCGAGCAATTGTCGACGACAGAAGGGAAAACAGCAGAACAATTATCTCCGGAGATTAAAACAAATGCCGGTGCTTTATACAGATTACTTCGAGCATTAACTGTCACTGGTCTAATTGCTGAGAGCGCAGATCACAAGTTTACCCTTAGCGAAGATGGTACCATTCTACGCGAAGATCATCCCATGTCCCTAAAGGGAATAACTCTATTAGAATTAAGTCCAAGACACTCTGATTGTTGGAATTATTTAAATCAATTTGTTTCCGAAGGTCCCAAAACAGGCGCCTATGAGCTTGCAGTTGGCAAGCCTTTTTTTCAGTTCATTGAAGGAAATCCAGAATATGCATCGATATTTGGCACTGCAATGACCTCTATCTCTAAAAAGGAAACTGAAGGTATAGTAACGGCTTTGAAGGAAGGAGATTACTTATCAAATGCTGAGGTGCTTTGTGATATTGGTGGTGGTTATGGTTTTTTACTTAATGGGATTATAGAAAAGGCTGCAAAACCAGGTACAAAAGGGATCGTAGCAGAACTACCTCTTGTTGTTAAGGACATCAAATCTAATGGTAAGGATGGGGCTCTTCTGAAGAATATTGAGTTTGCTGAAGTAGACATGTTCAAGGACGCTTTGCCTGCAGATTTTTATTTTTTGAAGCATATTCTTCATGACTGGCCGGACGATGAGTGCGTTCAAATATTGAAAACTGCTAGAAGGTCTGCAAAACCTGGGTCTAAAATCATTGCTTGTGAGGCCGTGATTACACCACCAAATGTACCAGATATTTCGAAGCTAATGGATATTCATATCATGCTCATGCTTAACGGTCGTCAACGGACAGAAGAAGAATTCAAAAATCTCTACGAATCTGCAGGTTGGAAGCTAGAGCATGTTGTATCGTTAAACGGCATTTCTATGGTTATGGGGTCTACTTCATAGTTCTTCGTGTTGTTAGATTAGCCTATCTAGTGTCGTAAATATGGTATGTCATTTAAGTATATTTTTGTGTTGAAAACGATCAGAAAGTCATCTTCAAGTCCGAAGGCTATTAAAAAAACATTACTCAGTTATGGAAGTAGGTTCAGTGAAATTACTAAATATAACTATAATGTAAAGAAAGTTGTCCAAATATTTGAACAATTCCCATATAGTGATTACTTCTTTATCTAGTATCAGTTCTACATTAATACCATGAATGTAGATGGAGCATAACGTGCGGCCATCGTTAGTAAAGTTTTCCAGCAAATATTCTCTCAAAACGTCCTCGAGTAAAGTTGGCTCCTTATTTTCACGAAAGGGATATATGGGTGCTTGTATTACGACAGGCGAACCAGATATGTAAATTTTGACGGGTAGCTTCTGAAACTTTCTCCGCGGTGGTACAACTTTGTTATTTATTGTACCAAAAGACTTCAAGTTGTGGGTTTTGGTTGCGCTCCAAAACTCGTCCGAGTCCTTTTTGCTCAAATTCATCATAGGCTTCGAATTACCATTTAGCACAAAACATGATTGCTTCAATTGATTCACTATCACTTCTTTTAGAGACTTTTCATATTCTATCATGTTATCACTTCCCGTATGTATAAATGGTATAATTTCATCTCCTGGGTAGTCGTCGGAACATCGCACATGTAGTGTCCAAGAACTATCTTCTCTATTATGAACAATACTCGGCAAATATAAAAGGTCATACAACACACCCACCGGTAAATTCCATTTTATCGGTACCCCTTCGTATTCTAGCCAAATCCCTTTGAGAGCTACTGCCTTGTCATACTGCTGGAAATATGATATGATTGATGGAAAGTATATTGGGAAATATGAATTACGGTAGATAGTGGTCAAGTATTCTTTTGTCTCGTTAGTGTTTTCAATGTTGAAGAGTATTCTGACGTTAATTGAACCATTCCATAATTTATCCTTGATTTCTATAGCTTCGTTAGTGGATTCCATTGGCCAATGTTTAATGCTGGTTTCCGCAGGTTATTAAATCTATCAAAATATTACGTTAACATAATAGGTTTAACTAGATTCTATGCACAGAAACTTGGTATGTGATGCTCCGTTCGTATGGTAGACGTATGAGATTCCCACACAATATATTTTATGCTGTGAATAACCGTAAATAGGTAAAACAATTGTATAAAAATGCTTAGAATTTTATTTTCTAAATTTAGGTGCGACAGCCAGCATTATCAGCATTAGATCATCACATTTTGTATTTAAAGAATGGATTCAGCAGTATCATGTTAAAATGCTTTCTTTAGGCTTATTGAACAGTTTCAGTGATCTACAGTTTGGTTATGAAAACCATATCATCTAAAAAACGCTTGACCAGCTCAGACATTCCCAATGAAATTCCAGCTAACCTATTTAACTTGGACTTATCTCATGCTGTGAATTCGTACCAAGGGGGGATTCTATGCTTAGAGGATATTCCCAAGACATTACCAATATTCAATAAGAAAACCGGTAATATTTCAAGGTTTGCTCGGGGTAAAAGGACAGTTAGTATGCCAATTTTGCACGGAGGAAGTAAGGAATTGCCGCAATTACCACCACAGTCAACTACCGAAACGAAGAATACTGGCAAACGGTCTGTTTCTATGTTTCCACAGCAAAAAATGATACAGCATCAGTACCAGAATTCAGGCTCCACATCCGAAGAAGACGAGCGTCGTTTATCTACTGCGAGAAGTATAATTGTAGATGCTGATGACGACAGTCTTTTCTCAAGCTATACATGCCATGATTCTACATCAGCATCTTCTGCTCCAAGTGGAAGTGATTTTTACGCACATTCAAGTAAGTGTTCTACCAAGAGTATACTCCAAGGATCAGAAGAGAACTTTGGATGTGAAAGTATGTATTCAGAAGAGGACATAATCGTCGAAGAAATAGGCTTGCCAATTACAGAGATAGATAATACATTTGAAGTTACTAGTTTGGGTGACAGTTTATGGGATTCTGATAAAGGCAGCACTATCTACCAAGATGCAACAGATCGAGCAACAAGTCCTCAGATTCCAGATTACCAGACTAGTGCTAGAACTATCACTACACAAAAAGAGCTTCCCACCGTCCCTCCTCAAGCAAACAGTAATCCAATAATTCAAATACCTAAAACCAGAAAAAAGGCACAGAGACCAGTGTCCATGTTGTCTACATCAATGCAGAGCACATTTTCGCAGCAATCTATTACAAAAAGTCTTAGTGATTGCAAGAAAGAAATGAAAGAACAAATACGGCTGATTAGTGTTTGTCTTGATAGCAGTTCAGATTACAATTATTCAAAATATCATTTCTCGGCTCTGGGTAAACCTAGAGCTATATCTTCAAATATACTGCAAAATTTTTTGCATGGTAAAGTCCATCCTGGATCACAAAAAGACCAACGTCGCTGGTCTTCTGCACAGATAGCCTCTACACCGGTGATTAGTCAAACACAGAAGAAGGGTATACGAAGAAGTGAGGCCCCGATCTCAAATAGGGTTGTGTCTAATCCAGTTAATGCATCTCCAAAATCATACATGCTTGATTCAAGGAGAACTTCATGTTATCCAAGTCGAGAAACCGCTAACAAACGTTTGCCAAACCTACCCATAGACCCTATGACCAATTAAACATTACTTTAAACTTGCATTACTATATATTATTAGAACACGAATGTTAATAGCCATATAAAATATTATCATAATTTCACGATCAATTCATCGCCTTTGTATAATTTAACTAGTTCTTGAATATCGTATTTCTGAGCTATTTTTTGGTTGATAAACCTTCCTCCCAAATAATGGACTCTACCTTCTTTCAAAAAATGATCTGCACAAGGTTTAGGTGCTGTCAAGCTAATTAACATTGTGGGGTTAATATCAACGTCTCCAGGGCCATTATCAACATCCCATCCCGATGGAATGTCAACCGAAGCTATAGGAGGAAGCTTTGTGTGGTTTGTAGACAAATATTTAATCAAATCGTCAAAAGGAGCCCGAATTGGAGGTTTGAAGGAAAATCCAAATAGCGAATCCACAATAACCTTTACCGAACCAGGAGTTTCCAAAATACCCTTCACATCCTCGAGCTGCTCCACCTCTGGCACTTCCAAATCTTCTAGTTGGGTGAGTAAGTTTTTGTATAGTTCGTTTTTTGTAGACTTTTTCGGGTAATAGAGCACTGGTTCATATCCCCACAACTTTAAGTGTCTCGATGCAACCAATCCATCGCCTCCGTTGTTTCCTGGTCCCACAAGCATGAGAATCTTATTTCCTGATCCTGTATTAAGTGGATATTGCCTAAAAATGGCCTGTGCTACTGAAAGCCCTGCTAACTCCATAAGTTGGTCGATAGAAAACGCCCCAGATGACATCAAATCTTTGTCCAACTGTGCTGCCAAAGTAGAAGTCAATGTCTTGAAAGTATTCCTTAGCATCTTGATTTTATCCAGAAATGCTGCACAATTATATTACCGAAGCTGCAATTGATGTAATATTTACCCGTAATTTCGATAATTAAATACACTGTAGCTTGAAATGTACAAGATATAAGTCCGTATTACCAATTGAGAAGTCGTTATTGGTATAATTCACTATAACCTATTTAAAGAGAATCAAATCCATTCTGAAAGAAGCAAACTATATAGAATCTTCTTTATAATGCCTATTGCTGATGTAACCAAATGACACACACGTACCGAATTTTTTTCTTCGGAGGCATGTTACACAAAGATGTCGAACATAATAATATCAATAAACAGGCAGCGGATCTAATGTTAATGAACACCTAGTGAATTAGATAGTATTCTTATTAATTTCAATCAAAACATGGATCAGCTGTATACATTTGATTCGCCATCCATTGCGAGTCACTCTCCTATGATTAACTATAGAAAGGATGCAAAGAAAGGAGTAAAATTCACGTTTATGGTTGTAGGTGAAATGGGAACTGGAAAAACTACATTTATAAACAGTTTGTTGAACAAAAAGGTGATGGCACATCGATATGAATCTGCGGGTAGCAATATGTACGATACGAAAACATTAACATTCACATCTGCAAAGTCCATTGCGTTGCCAAATACATCTGTGTTAACACGTAATGATTTCAATCCATTAACTGCCAACGAAGAACCAGGAATTGCGTTGACAGAGACCAAGGTGGAAATGGTGGATGATGACAATGTGAAGGTGATGTTAAATATCATCGATGCGCCTGGGTTTGGTGAAAACTTGAACAATGAGATCTGTTTTACCGAAATTGAAAATTACTTGAAGCAGCAGTTTGATTTGGTGTTGGCAGAAGAAACGAGAATCAGAAGAAACCCAAGGTTTGTAGACACGAGGGTTCATGCGTTACTTTATTTTGTTGCTGCCACTGGGCACGGATTGAGAGAAATCGACATAACGTGCATGAAGAAGTTATCGAAGTACGTTAACATTATTCCTGTTATAAGTAAGGCTGACACGTTCACTGAAAGTGAATTGAAGCATTTCAAGCAGCAAATCAAGATTGATATTGAGAAATTTAATGTGCCAATTTTTCAATTCGATAATTCATTATCGGACTATGATGAGGAAGAGGACTATGAGTTGATTCAAGAATGCAAATATTTATCGGCATTACAGCCATTTGCGATAATATCCTCGGAAGACGAATTTGAAATTACTGATTCTAAGACAGGAGAATCCAAAATCACCAAAGCTAGACAATACCCATGGGGTTTGGTAGACATAAATAATCCAAAATACAGTGATTTTGCAACCCTCAAGTCAGTACTTTTAGGATCTCACTTGCAAGATTTGAAAGATTTGACTCACGATTTCCTCTATGAAACATACAGAACTGAAAGATTATCAAAGGTCACTGGAAGAGGTGGTGAAAATGAAGAAGATGACGAAAACGAATTCGACGATAGCTACGAACAGCAGACCCACGATGCATTCAATAAGAATAACTCTACTGTTCCATCGTTATCGAACTTGGCTCAATTGACTTCTTCCAACCCATTAAATGGACATGCAGATAATGCGTCCATTACATCTTCCACCTCCTCCAAGGCACCAAGGTCCATGCTTTTGGACGAAACTGAGTCTACCGCGGAAATGCCATCACCTAAATTAAGAGACGTCGAATCGTTCTCTTCTTCCAGATCAACATTGGATCTCGACAACAGCAAGCCTCTGGCCAGGAACTTGAACACTAATAATGCTGCATTCAAGAGACTATCTATTGCTCCTCAGCGTAACCAATTGAGGCAGATTTCTGAAACCGTACCTTACGTCATAAGACATGAGCGTATCTTGGAAAGACAGCAGAAGTTGGAAGAAATGGAAATGGCCAGTGCTAAGGAATTATCGTCAAGAGCTGCTTTGTTAGAGCAGAAAGCGGCGGCATTAAAGGCTAAGGAAAGGCTTTTGATGAAGAGAATGGAAGCTGAAAAGTACTTGAGGACAGGGGACAAGGATTCTAATACTGATATAATCGATAACGACCAGACATCTCTGGTTCGTGGTCCTGGCTCTAATTTTCAATATGACCAGGCATCTTATGATGAAGTCCCATTAAACAAGACTGATAGCATCCATAGTTCGATGATAAGAAAAGAAGAAACTTTGACTGATTTACACTCAATTGTCAGTCAAAAATAGACCTTATATTTATATACAAATACTATTATTTACGCTTATGTACTTATTTACCTAATGTACCATCTCTATGTGTTCCATTTCACTACAATCTCTACAAATGTTGATACAAATGTTGATACAAATGTTGATAAACTGGTTATGAGCTTCAAAAAATTTTCCTGTGAAGAAATTTTGCCCGCGGTACACGTACATGTGTTTGCCGTTTCTAAATTCAACAGCTAAAGCATAGCAAGAAATTCTAATACTAAGAGTAGATCTACAATTTGATAGCAACGCTTAGTTTAGATATCAATTAGGGCAACTTTGAGATTGTGTGTTCCGAGTTATTTGATTTTCAGATTAATTGACCAGTTGGTATTGTGATATTTGTCTACTTTAGTTAGTTGTCGAACATAGGCGTATTTGAATCACGCATACGAAAGCTACTTTAAGAAATAATAATTAACTATTAGTTGACCATTAGAATACAAGGACATATAACTATGGATATACTTCAAATATTAGAGAATGCGTTATTGCATCCTGACCCATCTAAGAGAAATGAAGCCGAACGTCAATTGGACGAGGCAGCAAAGAACCATTTCGTTGAATATATAGGTCTTCTTACGGATGCGTTGGCTAATGAAGAAGCTAAGACAGAAGTGAGGATGTTGGCAGGGATCGGTTTAAAGAATCAATTGACTTCTAAGGAGCAAAAGACCAGATTGGAACAACAAAATCGCTGGATTTCTTTGGAAGAATCAGCCAAGAACAAGATAAAGGAAACTTCAATGAAAGCATTGTTAACCACCGATGATAGAGTAGCAGGTTCGGCCGCCCAGTTGGTGGCAGCTATTGCAGACATTGAGTTACCTAGAAACGATTGGCCAGAGTTGATTCCAATCATAATTGAGAATACCAAATCAGATAAACCTGTGAATGTCAAGCGTGCATCATTGTTAGCAATTGGTTATATATGTGATACAGCCGATCCAAATAACCCAACGATTGTTGCTCAAGCAAATGGTATCTTGATTGCTATCATCCAAGGTGTTCAAAGTAATGAACCTTCGAAGGTAGTTAGGTTGACTGCTTTAAATGCGTTAGTCAATTCTTTAGAATTTATCAAGTTTAATTTTGAAAGGGAAGGAGAAAGGAATTATATAATGCAAGTCGTTTGTGAAGCAACCCAAGCTGATGATAGCGAGTTACAGGCAAGTGCGTTTGGTTGTCTTGCAAGAATCATGTCTTTGTATTACCGCTTTATGGCTTTATATATGGAAAAGGCTTTATATGGCTTAACTGTGTCGGGTATGCAAAGTGCTGATGAAAAGGTCGCTTGTATGGCAGTTGAATTCTGGTCTACTGTTTGTGAAGAGGAATTAGAAATTACATTACAGAGAGAAGAATATGGTCTTGAGGCTCAGCCTGAATTGGTAAGTTATAATTTCGCTCTTGTTGCTATTCAAGATGTTTTGCCCACCTTATTGACCTTGTTGACTAGACAAAACGAGGACCCAGAAGACGATGATTGGTCTGTTGCAATGGCCGCGGGATCTTGTTTACAATTATTTGCTCAAAATACTGGTAATTATGTTGTTGAAGCAACACTTCAATTTGTTGCAGCTAACATTGGTAATGCTGAAGACTGGAGAGCACGTGAAGCATCAGTTATGGCATTTGGCTCTATTTTAGATGGTCCTGAACGCGAACAATTGAGAAGTTTAATCGGCCAAGCTTTACAACCTATCTTATTACTTATTAAGGATCAATATTTACAAGTGAAAGAAACAGTTGCATGGTGCTTGGGTAGAATTGCTGATTTGGTAATTGATGCGATTGATATTAACCAGCATTTGCAAAGTCTCTTAGAGGCATTAGTCACTGGTTTACAAGATCATCCAAAAGTATCGACTAATTGTTGTTGGACTTTGATGAATTTATTAGAACAATTATGTTCTGATGGACCAAAACAGGAATCTACTGTAATGTCGCCGTACTACCAAACTATTGTTCCAATTTTAGTTCAGTTATCTAATAAGACAGATAATGAATACAGTTCAAGAGCTTCCGCATATGAAGCATTGTCTACTTTTGTGATATATAGTGGTAATGATTCTATGCCAATTATTCAAAATATTGCAACCGAAGTTTTGAACAGATTAGAATCTACTATTGGAATGCAGCAACAAGTTCTTACAAGTGAAGACAAAGCCAATTTAGAAGAATTGCAGGTCAATATTTTGTCATTATTAACGAATGTCATTAGAAGATTAAGTAATGAAGTATCCCAAGCTTCCGATAACTTGATGTCAATGTTCTTAAAATTATTGGATTCACAAGAACCAAATGCATTAATTGAAGAAGACATTTTCATAGCGATCTCTGCTGTGGCTGGAGCAACTGATCAAAATTTCTTGAAATATATGGATGCGTTTTTACCATTCTTAACTAAAGCATTACAAAATACCGAATCACCAACTTGTAACACTGCTGTTGGATTGGTTGCAGATTTATCCCATTCATTGGGAAATTCAATTTTGCCATACTTAGAAGGGTTAATGAATATTTTGGGTGCTAATTTAAATAATGCCGAAGTCAAAAGAGATTTAAGACCAGCTATTTTATCGTGCTTTGGTGATATTGCAACTTCGATCGGAACTAACTTTCAACCGTACACTGATTTTGTTATGCAAATCTGTATTTCTGCCTCAAGTATCGAGCCTGAAGATAGTTCCATGGAAACAATTGATTATGTCCTAAATGTCAAAGAGTCAGTATTGGATTGTTATGTTGGTATTGTTGGCGGTTTACATGAAAATCCTCAAGCAATTTACCCATACGTTGCGCCAATTTTCCAATTCTTACAGATTGTTTCATTAGATATAAATATGTCTACGACAGATTCTGTCGCAAGATCTGCGACTGGTTTGTTAGGTGACATTGGTGCTATGTTCCCATCAGGTGAATTCAAGCAAGCTTATATGCAATCATGGGTTACTGAGTTTATTAAAAAGACCAGATCTAACCCAATCTTCCTGCAATCCACTAAAGATACTGCCAGATGGGCTAGAGATCAGCAAAAGAGACAAATGAATTCATGATCACTGATTATATTTTGCTTATTGGCTTATCTATGTTATCTTATGGTTTACATATAGATGACTGTCGGTGTTGATACCTACAAGTATTACCTCTAGAACTTCTTTACATTGTATAATTTTGTCATGTTTCTGTATCTCTATCTCTACTTTACTCTCATATTCTCTCATTCTCTCATTCTCTTATTCCCTCATATACTCTCATAGTTTCTCATATCCTCTAATGCCAGTCATAATCTTCTCATCTCTAATACATACCTCTATTTAATGATTGAAATACCTCTTCCTCTAACTTTTGTGCATATATCATTCACGACTCTATTTAATATTTTGCATCTCTTAATTCTTTTGATTATTTTACCTAATCATTTTTCAATATATAATTCACTCTTATATAATGACTCTAATGTTATGGTTTATTGAAAACATATCTACACTATACATTTTGCAGTATTGTAGCTAATAAATTTCAGAGAATCCGCGCTGCTCATTTTGAAATCAAAATATTACGTCGCCATAATGAAGGTCTTTCTTCTATACATCCACTAACATAATCGTTATCTGAAGGACTAGAGAACGTGTTTGTATTTACAACCTGTTTGCAAGAAGGGAGCCTTTATTTGGTAGTTTCATAGCCAACGCATACTATTTATCTTTTGACAAAATTCATTCTATACAAGTACACCCCAAAATGAATCCGTTCCAATCATCAGATTTACAGTACAATCCGATCCCATTTGACCATACCTATATTTTGTACGATCCAAATGATATAATATCTCAGGCATCCGTTCATATGTCGCTTTTACCAATTTATATAATGGTTTTCTATACATCGTGGTTTTTGATAACCAGAGAAATTGAACCTGTAATATTAGTAGGAGGACATTTAGTTGGTGAAATTGTTAATAAGATAGTCAAAAAAATGATCAAACAGCCAAGACCTGATTTTCATAAAGATTTTGGTAGCGGCTCTTATAGTTTAACGTACGGTATGCCCTCTGCCCATTCACAGTTCATGGGTTTCTTTGCTGTCTATTTTTCTTGTGTGTTCTTGTTTCGAATGTACCATTTAACTCACTTTAAGAGGAGATTGGGGTGTACAATATTAATAATTGCGCTAGCTGCTGTTGCATTTTCAAGGGTTTATTTATTATATCATAACCCTCCACAAGTCATGGTGGGTATGATGATTGGCTCAATTCTTGGAATAGTTTACTTTATTGTGACATCTATTGCAAGAGATATTGGCTTGATTGACTGGATATTAAATTGGCCTATTATTAAATTTTTTTACGTCAAAGATTCATATTTCCACTGTTACCAAACATTTGAAGATGAATACCTAACACACTTACAAATAGGTAAAAATGGCCGTATCTTTGGTCCTCATAGTTAGATCTGCGACGAAATGCTATGAAAGAAATATGGGGATTTTGCATGTCAGCTATAAAGCTCAGACAAATAATCATAAGAGAAAAGCTTTTTTATAAATTTATAAATTAATTAGAAATATATATCTAAAAGTAGAGAGAAGGAGTGCAGTACAAAATATGTATTCAAATGTTCTTTAAGTTTGGAAATAAATAAGTTAAAATTCTTCCCATTTATCTTCCTTCCAATCATCATTCTTCTTAGCTGCATTTCCACCACTCAAGCCTTCCAACTTTGTTTTCTTATCAGGTTTCTGAAGACCGAATGCAGGCGTGACACCTTCCTCTTTTTCAGCAATATTCAAGCCTTCAAAAAATTTACCAAAATTAGCATCATCATGGGTGAAGTTTTGGAAAGTTTCCTGTCCATATTTACCAGTTTCTTGCATCTTTTGACCAAACTGAGCCATTGCCCTTTTAGCCTCACTACTTAAATCGCTTTCTTGGATATGATTAATACCTGGTTTAATGACAGATTCATGTACTTCGTTGACAGATTTAGCAACAGTAGTAGAGAACAATCCCCATCCTTTCGTCAAAGTACCAAAAGGGTCACTTTGGAAATTATCCATAGTAAAGCCAGATAAGGAACCACCCTTCTGCGCTTCCTGGGGAGGCATATTGCCAAATCCACCATACTTACCACCTTGAGAAGGAGGTAAATTATCTGGCCTGGTACCATTTTTAGAACCTAATTCAGCAAAATAAGATTCGTTCTTTTGCTTTTGATCATTTGGTAATGTTGGAGTACCACGACGAGATTGGATTACTTCTTGTTGGCCGGAGCTGTTAAGACTCGAAGTGGAGTTATTGGATAAAGAGCTTGCGTCTGGTAATTTTTTACCGGAATGATCTTTAGGAGTAAACTCCTTACCTTCAATATTACAAGTTAATTTCTCCTTGTAGTCTTCAGCAACATAGTTGTCGTATTTCAACTTAGGTTCTAATTTTAAATCAAGACCATTCTTAGTGAAATAAGTCTTCAAACTTTCATTGCCTCCTTTTTCCATTCTCAACACTTCCTCAGGCTTAAATTGGTCCATAGTGATTGATCTAACAAACGAAATATGAACTCCTAACCCTCTATGTATACCAGCACACTCAAGACAAATGAAAATACCGAACTTTGGAGATGCCCATTGAGGATTTGGCGCTCCACAATCACAACATGTCTTATTGGTTCCGTTTTTTTGTAAAGTTAATAATTTTCTTCGGGTTTCTGGATCAATAGCCATCCTGTTTAATTAATTCTTTCTTATGATATACGTTTCCTAAGCAAGATGACTATAATTTCAATATTGTTTAACAAATCGTTCCCTTTTAATCTTGAAAAAGTGTTGATGTAGTTTGGTTTAGTACGCGTTCTTCTACACAGGCACACGACTAACTTTTTTTTTACTTAAGTTCTATTTAGTTAACTAGTAAAAGAATCATAATTTATTTACCTTCTGCTTATTCAATTCTGTTAATTTAACAGGATATAAATGTGCTGTTGAGTTGTTACCAGTGTGCCATTGTGCACCATCGACAATTTGAACAGTTCCCGTAACATAACTTGCAGCTGGTGAAAATAAGTAGACAGTAGCTTCAGCAATATCTCTGGTTGTTCCAAGGCGACCCAATGGGATCTTAGATATCAAAGTATCAAGATCTGGCACCAATCTTTTTAAACCTTCACTTCCTTCAATGCCACCTGGAGCAATACAATTACTACGAATGCCCAAAGGACCCAATTCGACAGACAAAGCGTTTGATAAAGCGTCAATACCAGCCTTGGCAGAGGCGACATGGACTTGGAATGGTATACCATAGTAGTGTAACGTAGCACTAACAAAAAGGATAGCTCCCTTATTCTTTCTCAATTCTGGGAAACAAGCCTTAACAGCATTGAAAGATCCCAACAAGTCAATCTCAACCACCGACTTGAATGCATTGCTTGACAAGTGGTTAAAGTCACTCAAGAAATTACCAGCGGCCCCAGCGATGAGGAAGTCAATTCTTCCTAACTCCTCTACGGTTTTAGCAACAGCTTTTGCAATCGAATGGACGTCTCTCACATCAGTATTAGAGCACGAAATAACCTTGGCATCTGACCTTAACTCATTCAATTCCTTTGCTGCGTTATCAGTTTTCTCTGGGTTTCTGCCCACAATTGCAGCGTTGGCTCCTAATAAAATCATTGCTTCGGTTTGGACCCTACAGATGGTTCCAGCTCCACCCGTTACAAAAACCACCTTTCCTTTAAACAAATCTGGTTTCCATGAACCGTTGGTTACAAATGATTGATCTAATGTCGACATTGTCCCTTGTTTTAAATATACAGATATATTATAAAGTCAGTCGAAATCAACCTTTTAACTAAAAATGTTTGCCCCGCGATATTAGATGCCGAGGTTTAGCGATTGCGAATTCACAATCATGACGAAAATATATGTATACATATATATATATATATATAAATCTATTAATTACCAGTTTATATATTATTGTCACTATTATTGGTATTAGTATTAGTGGAACGTAACCGTAAAGCTATTTCTTTACTAGCATTTGAAAACCTTTTTCTTAAACTTGTCGATAATTTCTTTTTATTTCTTGTTGGTTCTATGTTAGCGGCTTCTAAATTTAAATCATTATAAGCTATAGGGCTGTTATCATTCTCCTGTAACGTAAGAGTATGTTGTTCATCATCGTCATCATTTTCACGATGTCTTTTCTCCCCGTTGGAAAGAAAGGTTTTCTTTTCCATATCCTTCTCAATATCTTCGAACAAATTACTTGGTACATGGCTTCCTTTTGCTTGATTTTTATCAGTCAAATAGTCGCCATCCTCCTCATTATCATCATCACCATTCCTTATAGGGGTAGAAGCGTTATGCCTGTTCAAAAACTCATCGTCCGAGTTGAAACTGGTATCAACTCTTGATGTATTATTAGTATTATTATCGTAGAATCCACTTTCCACCAAATGAATTAAATCTGTACCCAAGTTAACATAATTAATTTCATGTTCTAAGAAATCTTTATAATTTTTGTAAATATAATTAGCATATAGTTTAAAATTTTGTCTCTTACCATGATTTATAGTTGCATCACAATTCTTCAAAATAACTTCCAATAAATCCAAACAAGCAGAGTTTGCTAAGTTGTTTGCAGAAGAAACAGATATGAAAAACTTCATAACGTAAGAAAGTACTTCATTTGCTATTATATAGCGACAATAGAAATTATCATTTAATAATACTATACTCCGCAAACACCTGATAGCACTTAGTTTGAGTGTTGTCTTGGTATTAATGTTAAGCAATTTTGCAACACCTAGTAATACATTATTTTCAAGAAAGAAAGGTCTTGAAATATGGGCCTCGTGTTCTTTAGTACATGCTGTTATTAAATCACAAAGATTTTGACATAGTAATTCATCATCTGTGATTCTCTCTATATCAGCTTTATCTGTAAGATCAGATTTTGAAAGTTGGATTAAGTTCCCAAATAAATTAGGAGCAACTTGTGAATAGAATGCTTTAAAATAATTATTCGTATTAATATCATTAAAGTCCTCCGAGATATGGATAATATTTCCTTCATCGGAATGAAATTTATTTAGTGGATTAAATTCACTCTTCAATTGATCAAATTCTACACCACTATTATTCCCTGATGAGTTCATCGCAATATTCGAATCGAGCAATATTCTTAGTGCCTCAAATGCCTGTATTTTTAATCCCGAATTTTTGTCTTCAACCAATAGCTTTGTCAATATCAATATCAAAGTCATATCGTCAGATAATTTTAGCTTCAACGGTTTCGATTCAATAATAGTTTCATCTTTGTCTACCTTAATTGCATCGTTCGATATGTTTTCTGGAAGATCTGATTTGTCTAATTTATCTTCATTATCAATCGAATTAACTAACGAAACATCTTGTTCAATAATCACCACAATTAATTCAGTTCCTAAAACTCGAATTATATTCTCCTTGTCCTGTAAGGCAAACTTTATCATATTAAATAAACCTGTCTTTACCAAAATCGAAAAGAAACTAGATTGATGGGATTGTAAAGACTTTGCAATTAACACATATTGATGTAACATTTTAACCCCGTCTCGTTTCTTTTCTAAGTTACCATCGTTCTCGTAGATTTTGAATAATTTTTCCAAGAAGTTACCATTATTTGCTGAATCTTGTAAAAATTTTATTATTTCAACTTGGTTAAAATATATTAATGAAGAAATCAAGTTAAAGGTTTGATCGTCTAAAAACCTGGCTAGAACGACATCTTTCAAGAAACTTAAGTGGAAATCTTTCTTAAAGATATTTAGTTTGCTTGCATCGTCTGTAATTGGGATATCCACAACCGTCTTAAACTTAGATTTATCCTTCAAGAAATCTCTATGGCAAGCTTTGAAATTTGGGTATTCATGGCAATATTCCAATATTCCTACAAGACCCAATATTTTATCCTCGCTCGATAAGAAGTCATCAATCAACGACGCCTCATTGTATAATATCAAGGTTTTGATAATTTCACTTAAAGTGTACAAATTCATTAAATCTTTCGACTGTTCCGATTTGTTAAATATATCAATTAATTTGAATAGATATTGGTTTTCAATTATGAAATTCAGTATGCATGTTCTAGTATATTGAGAATTGGATCCTTGGTTTATTATTTCTAAAGTTTGTTCAAGATTGTCGATTGCTGGATCGTCAGGGTAATTTATTGGTCCTGTTATTAGTTCTGTTATATCGTTTCCGCCATTTTGCAGGTAATTCTCTCCATCAATTACATTATTATTCGGTATCACGTAGTACAAAGATATCTCGGGACTGTAATTCTCCTGCTGAACTTTTATAATGAATTCACACAAGTCTGCACATCCTTCTGTTTCCTGGAACGATAATGCTAAGTCTTTGCCGGTAATATCAGTCCACACAATCAAAGTCTCTTGCTGCCTTTGGTATTGGATTGACCCTTCGAGGTAAGACTTCAAAATCACCTCATTTGAATCTATTTCATTTCTTACCACGAAATATGGTTTATTGGTCTCTCGTTCAATTTCACCAATGCAGTAGCCGGTACCATTATCCAACCAATCTTCCCCTTGTAATAAATAAACTTTCACTCTTCTTGGTTTCTTTCCGGTAGTTAAAGAGAGCGTTGGTGACTCACATCTCTCGTCATCCAGTACACTATGCGTTGGTTTGGATGCCATTATTATTCACCACAGAATACGCCTTATTACGCGTCAGACCTTTGCTACTAGAAAACGGAACGTATTAAATGTTAAGATATAATCGAAAATGTAACAAGAAGTACAAATTAGACTTGAGCCTGACTTTGGATATATCAACTCGTGCAGCTATACTGTTATTAAAGCTATTAGTTATACTTAATATGTATTGTTCTAAAACATTTTGTTGATTCTTCAACGTCGCATTATTTAACTATGTACAAAAAAAGAAAATTAGAGGCAGATAAGGGTTCTATACATATTTTCAAAATGACACTAAAGCCGAACTCGATAAATGTCTAAGCCAGTCTACTTTATCGACATCGTGAGTATCTTCGACTTCACCCCATTCTTCGGTTTGGAAAATAATTTCCAAGTTACCCAACTCAACGATTTCCTCAATTGACTTATGGAAATAGTCAGTAGGAGACGACTTATTTACTTGGAAAAACTCCTTCATTATGGATTTGTCGGAACAGTTAGAACGCAATAAGGTGGCACCACATAAGAATGATTTTGAGGTTAAAATAGCTTTCTCTAATGCAACCAATTCGTACATAGACAAATTGTTCATCCAATTCAAGACAATATTCTGGGTAGTGATGGATTGTTTATTTCCGCACAAGCCGTCAGTTTCACAATCAAGATACTCGAGAGTCACCTTAGAATCTTCATTAGGTAATAAGTTTCCCTCCTTTTTAGCGTAGGCTGTAAAGTATTCTTCGAACTCCTTAATCAATGGTAAGTATAATTCATCTTGTCTTTTTCTCAAGTTGCCCTCGTATTCGTCCAACGTGGTGAAAATTAAGCATGTATCGGTGTCAAAGTATCTCAATAAATTGAGCTTAATATCTTCCAAGTTTCCCACTCTGGCAACCATTTCGTGGTCGAGATTTTCGGCTTTATGGACGGTTGTCAAATCAATGGCACGCGAAGCAAGAGAGGTTAATGGTAATGAATTAATCTTCACTTTCAAGTCTGGTAAGTTAGCCCATTCATGAGCTACAAGATATGCCAACTGTTTCTTTTCTGCTGGTAATGCCAAAGGAAATCCGAGAGGAGTTTTCAATGCCTTTCCATCTAATTGTACTTCGTATAAATTTAAATCCTTATTATAAACGGTATCAACTTTCTCCCAGAACTTTGTCAAGGTTTTAGACAATCTATTAGTATCAGACTTAATATTGTTTTCTATCGTGCTTTGGCCGAGTGGTTTTGAGGTAGGAGGTATAAATGATTTAACAGAGCCTTCAGTAGCATAAGCTATTTTTGATGTAGACAAAAAGTTTCTCTTAATATTACAAGAGGAGATTCTCGTTCTTGTACAAGACTTTACCGATTTACCAGAAAGCCTAAGCATGATATATTTATTCTTACAACTAACTCTTGGTTTATAATGTTTGAAATCAACGTCTTTGAAAAATTCGGGTGGAAATTTCGAGATTTTTTTACGAACAGATTTAAAATAGTGCCAAAGGTTGATTTAATTATAAACCTTAATATTCTTTAACACTTATATATAACACCACAGAACAAAATGTCTATGAATCCAGAAGCGTTACAGAAACTCTTGATTGAAATGGATAATCAATTGAATGCGTCAAGAGCAGAGTTAACCATGTGTAACTTACAAATAGATCGGGTTGATACAAATTTGAACCTTATTCAACTGACGTCGAAATCGTTGAAGTCCATATGCAATACATCAGATAATGAAGCTGTGTGGCAAGGTATTGGTAAAGCTTTTGTTAAAAATGACGTGAACACTTACTTAAAGGATATGGCCAAAGACGAAAAAGAATTCCAAGAGAATAAAGACAACTTGAAAAAGAAGCAGAACTATTTGGAGACTACGTTAGACAAGACTCTTGAAAACATGACCCAGGTTGTTGGAAGCGTGAAGAAATAGAGTAGGATTTGTTATTGCATATCATTATTCAAAAAGAGATGTACATCATCTACACGTCTGCACCATATTATCTATATTGTACCATATTACTTCTTTATTTCTATTATCCATATGGAAGTATTAACTAGCTATCTAGATAGCCTAATATACATAAGTAAGAGAAATTCTATGAAACTCTATAAAATTTAGATAAGTTTAGATGCCTCATATCCAGAAACTAATAGTACAATTTGTCTTACTTAAATGAACCGCATATAATCAATCGACAGATATATGGGACAAGCATACTAATTACATTAGTCACTGTCTTCGTCAACGCCATCATCTAATAATTTTCTTTCCAAGTCATTCTCTTCTTTTGACTTGTTTTTCTCATTATTCATCCTGTTTGTCAAAAATACGTTTATCTGATCCTGTAATGTAGTAAGACTTGCTCTTAGTTGGCCTAATGGGGTGTCCCGAGCATTACTTGGTTTATCCCTATCTTGACCGCCTGCTTTGATTACGATATCAGATATTTGAGTGGTTTTCCCATTTGTTGTATGA
This sequence comes from Debaryomyces maramus, assembly GCA_030583545.1. Lineage (NCBI taxonomy): Eukaryota > Fungi > Ascomycota > Pichiomycetes > Serinales > Debaryomycetaceae > Debaryomyces > Debaryomyces maramus. The sequence continues at coordinate 1,261,361 of JAJMIL010000004.1, forward strand.
GGACCATCTCCAGGATGAAATTCACGTCCTTCAGGGATTCCTGGAGACTTGTAAGTAGCCACCGGTACAAGCGAATTAGACATTGGCATAGAAGTATTATCATTAACAGACCTCAATATGATTGAAGATTTTAAGAATAAGTAAGGATCATGTGATCACACTTGAATAGACAGAGTAATACTATTTTAGAAAACATATATTAAATGTAAAATACAATATAGCGAACTAATTAAAGTCTTTAATCTCGATCCGTTTAGAAGAATTGGAGTATGCATTAAACTTGATTTCAATAATTTCATCAGTTGAAAAATGTAAAGATGGGATATCATAACATGAGCAGGACATCAAATAGCCATAAAATACTTTCAATACTGTATCATCAGCAATAATTAAAATATCACCACTCATGCGTTCCATCTCCAATATTAATGGCTCGATCTTTATTGCCAAATCATGGTACAGCTCAGCTCTTGAGAACCTATGATGATATGGATCCTTTAAGAATTGACCATATTCGGTTGGGTACTTCTCTGCAATTTCTTCTGTTGACATATTACCTACTATCCCTGGATTCTTTTGGGACAATTGTATTCTATGTCTTATGTTAATGTCTTTCTTGGCAAAGAATTGGGTGGACTCGATAGTTCTCTTTTTAACTGAAGTCCAGACAACAAATGAGTCGTCGTCAACTCCGTCAACTCCTGCAGCAGGATGCCTTTCATCCACTGACAATTCTCGGTTGACTTGAGGTCTACTGCTGCTCTCTTGTTTTTCACTACTGTTTTCATCGGCGAAATAATTTTTGCCTTGACCATTTAAGTACTCTGTTAGAGTTTCTGCTAAATTTTTAGCATACTTAATACCTGCTTCATCCAATGGAGGATCATAGGTGTAATCCAATGAGTTTTTGTAGCACCTCGCGAAAAATACGGACCCCAGCTTGATTCTTGAGTTCATAAGGAAAAACACCACCTTGTTAATTAAATAGCCATAATTTGAATTATGCATTTCAATCCTATCACCAAAATTTATAAATTTGATATATGATAATTGATTTTCATCATCTGGAGCACCCATCTCTTGATAAAATGGAGTTAGGGTTTTAATTCTTTCACTGTAATCTTTGTATGCCTGCTCATAGCTCCAATTGACATAATCTGGTGACGACCTAGCTGCCTCTTCCATATTCTTCATGATTATGGAGTCATTTGTAACCGATGATTCGACGAATAAAATCTGAATATTCAACTCCGTGAATTTCTTGTGTAATTCTAATCTATACTCTGGCAACGCATTAACTGCATCGTAAATAGCAACCTGTCCTTTATCATTCTTGAAGAAGTTGAGTATGTCATTAAGACATTCATTTACAATCTTGCTACGGATTTCGTGAGCTTTAGGGTTTTCTGGAGTAGGAATAAATAAATCATGGCGCAAGTCATCTTCTGCGCTTGCTCTTCTGTAGTTCCCTAAGTGAAACAGGTGAGTCTTGACACCCAACCAACGCAAATACCTGGTCAAAGAAACTGACAAGTGGGTCTTACCTCTACCAGGCAATCCTGCTAGAGCAATGCATATTTTGCCTGCGTGGAACAAACGTCCAGATTCAGTCGAATACAATTGTGCCGGTGATATGTGATAAGGGTCAATCTCTTTATGAACTCCATCAATCCCAGTGATATCACTCATTCTTCTTTGTCCTATTGCTCCAGCTGATGATGGCAATTCTACTAAGTTTGGCTTGAGATTATTATGGAAGGACCATCTTTTTTTAGTTCTTTTTCCTGAACTAGATGGATTTCTTTGCAATGGAGAAGACCCAAACCCATTAAACAATTCACTATCGTCCTCCGTTTGAATTGGCGGACCCGACATTATATAATAATTAAGTTTCCGTAAGATTTATTGAAAGAACAAAGTATCAAATTATCTAATACCCCAATATTTTTGTGTTATACAGCGCAAATTGCTTTTGATAATGGCTAACAAAATTCAATGTAATTATTTAAATGATATATAAGTTAGAATACGGATTTAACTAATGGAGACTTCTCTCAGCGATACTGACAGGTTATCCAAGTAGTTTTGGGGAACATTTGGGGTTTACGTGTGGTGTAGTCGGACAGTTGTCCGTCCTCAGTCCGACAATCTACAAGATACAGCCCAAAACTCAGTCAGGCTAGGATTACACTATTCACGACTCAAATACAAAACCATTAAAGTACATTCATATTAAATAAACAAGAAAAACTTCTTAAACACGTATATAATTTTAATTTATTAATATGAAAATAATTTATTCTGCGTTACCACCCTTTCTTTGGATTAAAGCCTTTCTATCTTTATCTAAGTGCAATTTGGTGATGACAACCTTAGATGGATGAATGTTAATTGGAACAGAAGCACCATTGGACTTTTCCTTTTGTAATTTTTCCAATTGGACGGAGAACTTCAATCTGTAAACAGAATTGATTTTACCTTCGGAACCCTTCTTGGAACCTCTGACAACCAAGACTTCATCGTTTTGTCTGATCGGGATGGATTTGATCTTGTATTGTTCTCTTAATTCTTTAGATAATGGGGCAGCCATTAAAGCTCTTCTTTCAACAGAAGAAGAACTGAAGTGTGCCTTTCTAGCTTTAGAACGGGAAGAAGAAACGTCTAGATATGTTAGTATGTCGCTCGTATTGAAACAGACCCGATTATGTTATTACAAGATATAGCCCGAAGTGCTTTGTTTAGGTCTGGATGTCTAAGCTTCGACGAATAGTTCGTACGTCGTCCCAGGCCGTATCCATTGCCATTCCGTGCCCTCCACTTTTCTGAAACTATTTTCCTCTCTTAATTCTTGACATTGGAAAGTCCACCTTTCTCCAACTTGAATCTTCAATCTTCAATCTTCATAATTTTTCATGCACTTTCTGCTTACTTGTCATTATATCTTGTAATACGTCCTCAGGTTTCTCTGAATTTGATATTTACCTTGACTGATCTTGACCATTGTTATCGATTACTAGTTATTACAAAATCACTAAGATTTAAAACTTTTTAAAATCCTTTTTTCAAACTCTGTAATTTTCAGTATATAGGACTAGGTGAAAATTTCCTCAGACGAACATCGATGAGAAAATTACAAAAGTTACACAAAATTAATAACTTAAGGGCCTAGCCCTTGCGTGACTGTTTAAGTTTGTGCTACTTTATTTGAAATCGCTCTACTAGGTATACAAGGGAAGGTATCTGTTTGAAAATTGCATTGTAGAGTGTATTGTTGGATAGGAGGCGACTACATGCTCTCCCAGTTAGTATTAGTACATGACCATGGGTTTTGCAAAAATAAAAGAAGAATTCCGGTAAGACGTTCAATGTGCATTGAGCAACAAAAATAGAATTTTGGATTTTTCACGATTAGCCCGAGGCGGGACTCGAACCCGCAATCATTATCTTAACCCCAAAAAGCCGGAGGATAACACCTTAACCAATTAGGCCACAAGGGCAAATCTAATAATTTTTGCCATAATTTGGTATATGACCAAAATTAGTGACGCAGTGATGTTATTGGCGTATAATACAGTGCTTTTACGTGGCATATAGTATTGGTATTATATGGGATAGTTTGGTAGGTTTCACTAGTTGGACCGCTGCGATAGTAAAGGTCCATCAAGTCGATAATTATGGTTTTACACCCAAAAGATTATTCTGCGTTTTAAGTTCGGAAGACTTGTGCCAAATAAGAAACACACATACAATAGCTGTAGCATGTCCGGTCTATCGTATGTCGGAGCATCATATTGACCTACCTATTGTATTCCAGCATGTATAGTCTTGGCTTGTCCTATCGAAAACATTCAAAACGATTGTCATTAAACACCTTACTGAAAAATGGTGCGCACACTTGCCTGACTTTAGTACCCATCGACGAATATATAGTTCAGCATTTATGGCTATTCATGACCTTTCTGGTTAAGCAGCATAAATACACGTTTTAATAGTAGCAATATGAAATCCTTACAAACATTGGGGATATGCATCAAGGCAACCAGAAACCAGGCGAGTATAAGACCTATTTCCGTTTTGTCAGTTAGATCATTCGCAAACTTCACGAAGGTCAGTCAGGCTACAAATATTCTGAGCAAACCCTTCACGACGTTCAATGGACGTGGATCTATATATCCAAGTGTTTTATCCCAAACAAAGCTCTTTAATACGAAATATTCGACGGCCACTGCTCCACCCCCTTCACCTCCTCCACCTCCACACGATAAGAATGCTAAGGGAAAGTTTCTTCTCAACAGAATTAGCAGGGTATTTACATTTTCGTTGTCTTCGGTCATAGTGCTTGGTGCTTCTGCGATTGCGGTATTAGTGGTATATTTGATTCTCTCCGAATTATTCCTTCCTTCCGGTGATACCAGAACTTTCAACAAAGCAGTAAGGATGGTGGAACGCAGCGAGGCAGCCCAAATGGCATTGAATTTTACCCTGGGACAAAGACTCAAAGCCCATGGTGAAGTTCAGGGCGATAAGTGGGCCCGTAACAGGCCCGCGCAGACAATGAGATCTAAAGGAAACGATGGTAAAGACTACCTCTTTATGAAATTTCATGTTGAATCAGATAATGGAAATCACGGCACTGTCTCGCTTGAACAAGTTGATAATTCATTCTGGAGTTCTGAATTTGTATACGTCGCATTGGATATGCCTGGAAACAAACGAATCTATATTAAGGAGCCTAAGTTCCAAGCAAAGAAGTATGTTCCAAAAGTTGGTAGCCTTAATAATGACAACGGGTTCTTAGGACTTAAATGGGGACCAAAGAAAGATGATTAATAAGTTGAAATTAATATACCAACGCATATACTTTATGAATTTCAGGAGCGTCTTTAATGCCGACTAATACAAGACGTTCATTACTCATCCTATATATATAGATCTAATGACATTCCATAGGTAGCATCTACATTATTCAACTTGTCATTCCTTAGCATGTTTGCTTATTTGTCTGATAATCATAAATGAATAATATCCAATCGTATATTAGATCTTGTGAATCTACAATAGATAAATTTGTAGGTTAAAATATTAGTTTATTTGGAACCAAGGACATATAAATATCTAAAGTGCATAAATTGCAAACAAAATGTATAAACCAAGACAAAGCAATTTACACGGGAAATCTCTCTTGCTGGATAAATTAGAAGCTCCTGAAGTCATTTTATTTCTTCCAGTTCCTTTATCCGCACCTGAAGCTCCTGCCTTTCTGCCATTCAGATAGGTATCTTTATTGTTCGTGTAGTCTAGCTCTCCACCTATAGCTTCCGTACATGATCTTCCGTCATTTGCGCTAATTTCGTCGAGGTCGACGTTGTCACTATTGGTTATCAAAACTGCTTGCCCGTTGAAATCACAATATTTGGGATTTCTGTTATTTACAACATAATGCTTATTGAGTGCATAAGACAATTTTTGTTTAATACTGCAACCTGCAAACCTCCCATAATACCCTTCGCTGGGATCGGATTCGATTTCTGAACAGTCAATGTAAGAACAGACTTCTCCGAGAAGACTCCCTTCGTCTATTTTTGTGTATGGTGAAATAATGCACGAAAGAGCAGCCTGTAAGCATTCACATTTTCCCGTATCAGGGGTTTCAGGTAATGATTCTGATACTTTCCAAATATCATCTTGAGGAATACATGAAACCAAATCATCACCCTTGCTAGAATCTTGATCCCCAATATTAATTCCTTTAGGCTTGACTTTGTTTAGTTCATATTGCAAATTATCGTAATCTTTTAACTTAGTGACTGATCCATCATTATTTTCCTGGAGTATACCGTAATGATTGTCACCTTCGAAATACAGATACGCAATTCCTCCAGACCAAATATTAGACATGGTACTACTGTAAAGTGCTTCAACCTCCGTGAAAGGTCTTGGAGTCACTTCATTACACCCGTACTCACTGAAAAATACTGGAACTGGGTAATTTTTATACTCCAAAGTTCTTTCTCTATAGCCAGAAGATACGTAACTAGAATATCCACACCATTCATAAATATTAATTCCAAAGAAATCGACCCTTTCTTCCTCTATGTTAGACCCACAAATGAAATAATTAGAAACATAGTCTCTAATTTCCGCATCATCATTAGTTGCGTATCCAATTGGAATTTTTCTATACCCTTTTTTCTTTATATATGCTTTCATATCACGGACTGCTGCTTTTACAAAAGATGAAGCTTTTGTATTTTCCTTTGAATTTGTGACTTCATTTCCAGAAAAAAAGCCTAGGACATTATTATATTTATGTAAACTGTCAATGACAGATGTGTACCTTTTATATATGTCAATATCCCAGGTAGGAAAATCCCGGTTAATGGAAACGTCTGGCTCAGATAAATCAACTAAGACATATATGCCAGCTTCTGCAAATTCCTTCATGCAAATATCATGGTTGGCATTAGGATCAATTTGATATACTCGAACAAGATTTATGCTTAAATCTTGAAAATATTCTAAATCTCGTAAACATGTCGTAGAATTAGCCAATGGATCTATATATCTGATTTCTTCAATACATTGTTCGGAAGGAAGTTGCTGGTAAGCTATGCCTTTCATGAAATACTGTTCACCGCTTTCTGAATAGAAAAATTTATTTCCTTTTACTTCAATAGTAGGTGTATCTCTCTTGATTGCTCTGTTAACAAGGTTTTCATTAGAATTGATTGGCTGAAAACATAGAACCACATGTAACCATGAGATTAATATTGTAACTTTAGCTAAGTTCATCTTTAGTGCTTTTCGGTCTTTTTGAGTCTACCTATGGATGTGTTTGTTTACTTCATAACGAGTGATGAATTGTCGTTTGTGGCTGCGAAAAAGTGTTGCAGATCGCTTTGTGCGCAAAAAACATTTTATTACATTTTAATACATAAATTCTATATAGTGTCGAGCTAGAAGACTTCGAACAATGTCTTAAATTCCTTCTTGCCTTTACACTCGATCATGAAAATATCATCTTCCGAAGCCTTAATCAACAATCCGGCCTTTCCAATTCTTTCAATTCTATTAAATTTGTCATCTTCGCATATTAACCAATCGTAAGATTCAGATTCTTCATCATTACTAATAAGCTCTAAATTATAGTAATTTTTGTTCGTGAAATTATCAGATATCATAAATATGTTTAGTGAATACATTGATAAAATTTTCCACGACGATGGCGCATTGATTTTCCCATAAGATTCGAGTTGACGTTGTAATCTGATTGTCATGTTGTTCAACAATATTAGTCTCGTATTTTCTGGGTTACTTAATACATTTGCATTGGTAATGTCATTTGAGCATAATGAATAGCTCGACAGTTGAAGTCGAGGTAATTGGGAGGGCGAGCCTTGCTTCCTTGGCGCATTGTTCAATGATGAATTTAAGCTAGTCAAGGTTGATGAATTACTGGGTTTATTATTGGTATCCATAATTGAGGATGAAATGCTTGCACTGGAAGAAGCAAACTTTGATTTCGACATTGCTCCATTACCACTTTGTTTTCCACTAACATTTAGTACGCCCAAAATATTTGTTAAGTTACTGCTAATGGCATTAGATAAGCTTCCATTATTGCATCTTATCATTATTAATAATTTTTCAGAGTCTATGGCATTCGATGCACTAATTTGTATATCCAAAGCTGACGATTGTCTAATTGATGTCGATTTAGAATTGATCTCCAATAATAATATCGGTTTATCGATAATTTCGTCGAATTCTTGATCATATTCTTCTTTAAAAATAATCAACCAACTTTTATTTAAATCATAGTTTACAACCATTTTTAAGAATAAGTTTTCATTAAGGGTAAACATTTCCCACTTTCCGTATTTTTGCTTCCATTTTGAAATTTTCATTGCTTTTGGTGAAACTGGGGAAATATAAAAATCAACAGTTGAATCATTATTAATAATGTCTTTTAAATGCTGAGGGACAGTAATTTCCTCATTAACTTCTTCGTCTTTCAGTATTTGATGATCCTGTGTTTGTCCATTAAGTGTAGAGGTTGATCCGTTTTTGTATGGTTTGAAGAAATACATTGACGTCGATGAAGGTAATGCAAATGGTGATGGTAACATAGATGTCGTATTTTCAGTAAATGTTTTTTCTGACATTCCAGATAATGGTGCTTCCGAATCAATTGGAATATTAGTCTCGAGTGACAATCCCATTTGGTTAGATGATTTTGAAAAGCCATTATCTTTTGGTACATTCTCCAATTGATCCTTTGCGTTATAATCCTGGGACTTTTGCGAATCATCAATAGTAAATAATTCATCCTTCGAGGGTTTCTTAAACAAATTAAAAATAGATTTTCTCTTTTGCTTAAGTCCTTTTTCCATTTTAATTATATTTTCTGAACTTTCATTGTCATTATTCCCTAGATCTGGCATACTTGAAAGCCCATGTCTTACACTGAATGAGGGATGATGATTTTTACCAAAATTCGTGATATCTATAGCTGATCCACTTGATAATTGATACAATTTGTTTTTAGGTTCAGTCTCTGACAAATCCGGGACTGAAGAAAATTTCTGCTTGGATTTATATTGGTAGCTTTCAGGTAAACAGGGAACTGCTTTATTACCATTTTGTTCATTTTGTATTGCTGATGGTTCAGGTGTTGATTGAACAAAATCAATTTCTGCTTGTGAAGATATTGGGCGATTTTGATTATCAAAAATAAATGAACTTTCATTGGGATTCATAACATTTCTCTTTATCGATTTAATAAACTGATTACCTGATTCACCAACTACTAGTTCACCCTCATTACCATACAGCTTTGAAGATGAATTTGATAAAGTTTCATTAATAAGATTTAATGAGCGATCATATTGAGATCTAAGCGCCTCATTTGATTCCATTGAATTGATCGAAGAACAGTTGGACGAGCTTGATAACTTTCTTCTGTTAGTAGCAAATGGTGGAGTAATTGGTTGCGGGAGATCAGATGCTGATGTGTTGGCAGATACAGAATTCTGACCGATAGATTGAATATGGGGGGGCTCACCAAATGAATTCTTTATGGAAAATAACAGTGAAGGGGTATTCAATTGTCCGTTCATATCTAAAGATTTAGTAGAATTTATATCTTCGCCATTGACGCGTTGCTTATATTGCTTGTTAGATAGCACATTAATACCTAAACCTGACATACTTGTCTCCTGAGACTCGTCACCAGAGTTGATCAAAAAATATTCACTTACGGGAGAATCACTTTCCTCCAGCGGGAATATTTTTTCTAATTTCTTATACCAGATGTACAATAGCTTGGAATTAGCACCAGTTATAGTAGCCATATTCGAGTTATTCTTAGACGAAAAATCAATTGATTTCAATAGAATTTGATTTTTAGACTTAATATAAACTATTGAAAGTTCATTAATTCTGAAAGGCGGATACATCAATGATCTTGACATATCTTGATTGCCTGGAACAGTCAATAATGCTAATGAATTGTAGAAAGTCCCAGATAAATTAAGTAAAACCAATTCTATCGGCCTTAAATTACCTTCTCCATTAACCATGAAAAATTCTTCATTCCTAGTTCTTTCAACTATTTGGTCAATTTTAAAGAAACTCGATACTTTCGTAAAACTTCTGCTTGCATTTGAAGCATATGCACGGTGGGCGGAGTTTGAAGATTTGGCCACTTCACCAAATAACCTTACATCGTTGAAGCTTATATTATTCAAGTATTTGACTTCCAAATACTTGTTATAATTTTCTATCAAGTTAGACAATTTTGTTCTCAGCATCGTCAATTTTTCAACAATGTATGGGTTTCTTAGGATAGGGATACATCCATCTATAAACTCAACATAGTTTGTACAGTTCAAGATAGGTTTACCGAAGCATGGAATATCATTTGAAGACATTACAGCAGATGACAGCTCTGAGTCCGAAATTTGAACTAGATATTTTTCGAAAAGTAGTATACCATCGCTGTCGAGCCATATTATGAAATCGTTAACAAAATTCTTGAACAGTTGCATGTAATTAGCATCTCTTCCGGCCAATTCAATGGAGATTTTATTTAAAAGAGATAACAACTTCTTATTTTTGGTGAATAAACCTCTTATGATAGCTGTTAATGAAGACCTTTTTGTCTTCGACGGCTTAATATTCCCAAGTATGTCTATTAAATTGTTGTTTTCAACATTCTCAGACTCAAGTAGCTTAGCTATGAGTATTTCCGAATTCATTATTTGACAAAGTATTTCTTCCGACTATCTCTATAATTATTTGGGAATTCAATGGTTGGCAAGGGATAATCTTTGGTTATGTTAAGAATGTTCTTAATTTCAATCAATGCAGAGAGCGAAGCTTAATATCAAACAACAACCAATATAAACTCTTCGAAAACCAGTCAATGTCCTAAAAGAATTACAGTACTCTTAATCTTTTATGTTGAAAATTGATATTCGTCCTTCTAAATAAATTTGTAATGCCATTACCCACTTTTCAGGATTCTAAAAAAATTATACCCTTTTTAGAAAGACGCGTTTTTTGAATTATCGTGTTGGGCTTAATGAATAGCAGAATTATGCAAGATAAGCCTGTAGCGCTGGTTGTCGTGTGTCGTGTGCTCTATTCTATGTTTAATAATCTCTTGTTATTATCCAATCCAAAACATTGGAAAGCCCCATTCCGGAGAGACCGCTGACTAGCCCAATAGTCCATTTGTCTTTCTGCGGAATTTGCAGCGGTAAATCTAATGTCTGAGCCACCAGCAGGCGAATCTGTTCATGTAAACCTGGCTCTAGCAAGTCCACCTTATTGATTAAAATGACTAAGTATACCCCTGTTAGTCTATCCTGTAGTATGACCTTTTCATTTAGTTCTTTATAGGATTCATTTAGGCGCTCCAAGCTTATGCTATCAATCACCCATATAACAACGTTTGTTTGATCAAAATAGTTACCCCAGAATGTCCTGAGGCTGGTCTGACCCCCGATATCCCATATATTCAAATTAAAGTCATCGTGGTTTATGGTGTTAATTTGAAATCCTAAAGTTGGCGAGATCTTCGAAATATCTTGATTTAATAATCTTTTTGTGATAGTAGTCTTTCCTGAATTATCCAAGCCCAACATCAATATCCTAATCTCTTTATCCTTGATCTTTTGCTTCTTAATTATGCTGAGTAGACCCATTATTCTTGTTGTGCAATTTCGTGTTGATAGTCAGTATTGATATGATAATATTTTAAAATCGCACTGATTTATCAATTTCCGTGTATTCCCTTAATTACAAATTTTGTTAATAATTGGATATCGTCAATCTGAATTTCTAACAGCTTAGCAGAAATGGGATAAGTTGATAGTAAAATGGCTATCTATCCGAAGAAACCTCCCACAACGACAAAAAGTCAAAGGTCCATCTTTGAGTTTACAAAGACCGAGGAAGACACTGTACTAGAAAATAATGTTGGAGCATCCCAAGAGATCATTGATCTAACTGGTGAGGGCGAACCATATGATGTCAAGAAAGAAAAAATCAGTGACAGTTTTGAAATAAGTTATGATAAGGTAGCTACAGAGACAAAGGAATATATTGATCATATTAGTTGTCCAGTATGTGATAGTAGCTTAACACAATTGAATATGGACGACAGAATACGACATGTTGAGGAATGCTTATCCCTCGTTACGTTGAAAGATAGTGAGATATCTAAAAATGAACCAAAGGATACTTTGAAGAAGGGAACCCCAAATAAGAATGATGTTAACTCATCTAGTCATAAGCGAAAGAATAAAGAGATTCCAGTAATGATGAAAGAAAGGGAAAAATACGTGAACAAGCGAGTAAAAATTGAAACGTTGAAACCAAAGGTAATCAAGCCTCCAACTTCAATAAGTACAACAAACCGTAGATCGCCTATTCCAGAGGTGAAGATACTCAGTTTCCCGAGTTCCAGGAACGAAACACATCAGGTTGCGGTTGATGCATTCAATTACTTGCGACATGAAACTATTACACAGTATTTTTTAACACATTTCCATTCTGATCATTATGGCGGTATTTCAAAAAGTTGGTGCTATGAACGAGTATTTAAAGATGGCGAAGATTTTGGAATTGAAAGCAACTACAAGAAAATAATCTATTGTACTACAATAACTGCTAAATTATTAACCTTGAGGTTCAGTATTGATCCAAAGTTCATTCAACCTTTGGATATGAATAAGCGTTATTTAATAAAGGATTACAATAGCAATATTCTCTATCCTGATGCTTCAAAATGTGACGATATTTCAAAGCCTGGTTTATTTGTCACACTAATAACTGCAAATCATTGTCCAGGATCTGCTATATTCCTATTTGAATCAATGTCTAGTGATGGTTTGTCTCATCGTATATTACATTGCGGTGATTTTAGGGTTAATAGAGATATTCTAGACCACCCTGCAATATCGCCTTTCAATATAATGAATACCAATAATATCTATCTAGATAAGGTTTATTTAGATACTACCTATATGTCGCCACAGTACAACTTTCCAAAGCAAGAATTAGTTTGCGAAACCATCTCCGATATGTTCTACAATTTAACATATGAGAAAGATGAAGACGAATCTACGGAGTCTCTCCTTTCTACTTGGTTTGGTATATTTAAACAATCAAGGATCACTGATTTTATCACAAATCTGGGAAAAAGATCCAAGAAGAAGAAATTTTTAATACTCGTCGGTACGTATGTAATTGGAAAGGAGAAACTAGCTATTGCTATTCTGCAAAGACTAAATAATTGTCCCATTTTCGTGCTGGCAATTAATAGTAGAGGGGATAAAATCGATTTTATAAGAACTTTTGATGATGACTACTTAAATCTGGTTTTAAGCAATGACGATTTGGGGAACCCAGAAACTGATTGTGTGATTCATTTAGTTCCTATGAAAATCGTTAGTGCTATTGATGAGTTATCTAATTACTTCAATCACAATAGATACTTTGAGTACTTTGAAAGGTGTGTCGGTTTAAGACCTACTGGGTGGACATTTCTGAATGATAGAGGCTTGACTACACCGGTAGAAGAAGAGAATAAAGATATTGAAGAATCTCTTAACTCTAATTTAGATGGATTTGCTGATTTTGATAATTTTTCACAATCATGTAAATTTCTCGTACGGTTATTAAAAGAACAGCCAAAATTTTCGTTCGTTGATGATATTTTGGCACAAGCACCATTATCGTCTTTAGCTTCTAGACATAAAAAGGGCAAACCAGATGAGTCCCTCTATAGAATATACACTTTGCCGTATAGTGAGCATTCTTCATATCGTGAACTTTCTTTTTTTGCAATATTCTTAAAAATGGGTGAGGTTATACCAACAGTGAATATTAGTAATGAATGGAGCATCATGAAGATGAATAACATCATTAAGTTTTGGGAATCGGTTAAGGATTTGAAAACCAATAAAGATTCTTGTTGTAATATAGACGAAGAGGTTTTACAATGCATCCAAGATCTCCGTATAGAAGATTTTTAAAATATATTCATCGTTATATATATTCTATTTAATGTACACGGAAGTAAATAATATTGTAAATACTGATAAATTCAAGTTTATTGCTTTTCATTATTTCCCTTTAATTTATCATAGTACATATTAAGGATACCCTCACACTTATCTGCACCATCACAATCAGGCCAATGTGCTATCAAGTCTCCTTCATAATAGTGAATATGGTCGCCGGCCTTTCCATTCTTATCAAGCGGCAAATCGACATCTGTATGTTTGGCAGCGATAGTTCTCGCTGGGATAATACCAGTCTTACTTAAGATAAACGGATGCCATTGTAATATATGTGTCAAGGCAGAATCTGGACCGTAAGGGAAATTCTGATAATTCATATAGAAATCTGTTGTCCATATCTCAATAATCGATCTCCCTGTAGGGTCATTTTTAATTAGCAATGAATGAGACTCTATCTTATTTTCAGATTGTGTTACTATCAATTTTATTAGATCTGCATTCGAATTTCTGTATGTCTTAATCACACCGTCTGGTGGAATGATAGGTTGCTCCTTTAGGATAATTGGATTCAAAGCTTCTGGCGATATTAAATAGTCACCCAAGTTAATAGATTGTTCCATTATTAAAGAATCTTGATCAATATACCAAAACCATTTTGCTTCAGGGAAGGCAAACATGGCTGCTCTTAAACAATGTAACCTTACCCATTTTGCAGTTTCTTTAGAATTAAGTGCACTAAGTGAATTAAATACTGGTAAAAATTCTTGGTACCACCGAATATAAGCACCATAGTTTTGATTATGTGCATAATCAACCCTATTCTGCACAATCTTGATTAATGCATTATGTGAATACTTCTCAAAATCTACGGCCGTTACAATAATAATCTCTGGGTAATTCTTGTGGTTTTTAGGCTTGTAGACCATCTTGTCTTGGTTTTTAAAGCGATTTTTAGCTCTAGCAAGGTCCAGCAATGCATTCTCTTTATCTTCTTTTGCCTGTTGGACTTCGGCATCGGGATGGTCGTATTTATTCAAGGATCTCACGATAGTTTTCTCAACTTCTAGGTTATTTGAATCCCTGACTTTAGATTCCTCTAGCAACTTGCTAACTCCAAGCTCCTTTAATAATGGAGCATCCTCAATAGGTGGGAAAAGGTATTTAGAATTGGATTCGATTGTATGTTTACTAGTTAAAGGATGACTTGCAGGATACTTCACCTTTGAATTCTTATGGAAGACATTTCCAAGTAGGCTAAATGGATTCCAGAAGAACCAAATCAACAATATTATAAAAACCGCAGTAGTTAAGTTGGATTTTTTAAGACGTTGAATTCTATTGAAAGTAGCTGGAAAGGGAAGCGAGTCTTTCAGCTTTTGGTACTTCGGTCTAAATGTCTTAGAAGAAGCACTTCCAAACATCTTATGCAAATACAATCTCTAAGTTTATGCCTAAAGGACTTATATATGGAAACCGTTTTCCTAAATAAAAGTGAACAGATCATCGCACTTTGTGTAAATTTTCAAAATCGTCGTACTTACACAACTAAAACTATATAATATATAAGCCAATCATTTTCTAGTTTCTTTATTAATTCTATCTTCAATAACTTGTAGCGCAACTTGCCTTCTTCTTTCAGCTACCGAGTTGGCTACACTCTTTTGTGCCTGATTTACCTGTTCCAGTCTTTTTTGAGCTCTAATATTACCTTGTTCAATGGAATCGTCATTAAATGGAACTAATATGCCCAATAAGCAACCTAAGTCGTAGCAGCGATCGAAAACAACAGATAAATAGGGCTTGAGAGCGCTGGGAAAAAATTCAACTAACTGGAACGTATCTGACGCATCACCTGTTATCAATGAGTTTGAACTGTCTGAGCCACCATTGGCCATTGTAATTGGTAGTAACGGATCTGTCAAAAATGACTGGTAGAACCTCAAGTAGTTAAATGAGATTATAAAGCTGCTGATAGATGGAACGGCAGGGTACAATGAACGGCTAATGAGCAAAGACCATACAAATACGATATTTAAAAGAATAAATGGTAAGTGTTTGACCCTGAAATTGATTAAACCTTGAAACAAGACAATATTATGCTCAGGTATGAGCTGCTTTAATACTACCAAAAATCCGAAATAGTATGAGATACCACCACCTAACGGTTTATCCATGCCCGAAACGTCACCTCTCATCAAATTGCAAATGATAGTTATCAACACCGTTACCAAATTAGTGAAGGATCCCAATATCAATACAAACTTAATCACTTCTCTGAAACCCCAGAACTTTTCAACATACTTGGTCGATACTGTCAATATAGCACCCGAAATTATGAACGAAAATATTGATATTTCAGCAAAAATAGCTGTAGCAATAACCCAGGGGTAGAATATAGTATACCGTGGTATCAATTGTAGATATGGAACTAGGGTACTATGGAAAGTGACTTGATTATCTTCATCGGTTCCATTGATTATTGCTGACCTGTACAAGCTAAGCTTTATGAAAAATATAAGTGATGTGGTAGATATCAATATCCCCAACAAAATCTTCGTTGATTTGGGCAAGGTATAAGCTCTCATTAGAAATGCCATACTTATTTTAAATGCAAATGTAAGTTGACGACTTCAAATCTATGTAATGTGGAAGTACAAGGTAATTTTTTTTGAATGATTTACAGTTGGTGATCGTGATTTAATTCCTCGCGATTTGTGTAATAAAACAATACCGCTAAAATTTTTACATAGAAATCATATAACAAATCCTTAAATTCAAATAACAGTATAAAAATAAAAATATATAACAAACAAGTATAGATAGATACAATACAAAACAATAAAATTAAATAATAACTGTAATGTTAATCATCCGTAATTTAACTAACAGCTCATTTAAGAGAGTAGGTTTTATGCCAACCCTTAAGCAATTGTAGAATAATGTTTAGTTTTACTAGGGGTGAAACTATTGTAAGTGTACTTAGTGTTAGTGTATGGCATCTTCTTACCAGTATCATTATTGTCCACGTGTCTTGGTTGGAACAAACCACCAAAAGTACCAGTCAAACTATCACCAAGGTTATCAGGAGCAAACTTGGAGCCAACAGCTGGTGCTGCAATGATAATAACGAATAAGACCAACACAAGGAAATACAAAGTACAATACTTTCTGACCATTCTCTTTCTCAATCTAGCTTGTTTCAAGGAGTAAATAGGAGGTCTGATTAATCTAGAAGGCTTTAACCAGAACAACATAGTTGAGTGCCATCTGTCAATCAAAGGAATACATAAGATTGGTAATTGACAGAACAAAATAATATGAGCCAAAACGAAGTCACCAGCGAATTCAGACATTTCAATAATCTTTGCGCAGAATTCACGAGCTGGTTGAGTCCAAGCCATATAACCTAAACCAGAACCGTACCATTTACCGGTCCAGAAGGCAGTGTTTGCCTTATCATTCTTAAATTCTCTGGTCAAGAAACACAAGGTTAAGAATTTGAACAATAATCTTTGAATGTAAATCATAGTAATAAGACCTAACAACATTCTTGCGAAAACAAAACCTTCTAAGACCCACATGACAATAAAGAAAATCAAGTGAATAATAACGGCAAATCCATGCGCGACACCTGCAATAACTGCACCAGTCTTCTTACAGCATAAACCTAATAATGGTCCAGCGCAACAAGCCATACCAACACAGAAAGCTAACACACCCATATCAATGACAACAGGAGCTAAAGCACAAATGACAACTCTTAAGACGGAGTTGACCTTCTTCTCATCCTTGTGAACACCAGTTTGAGCATTAATAAAAGTATATGCAACGAATAAACCTGCAGTGTAAATCAAACATGGTAAGAAGTCAGAGAAGAAAACGTTAGATCTATGAGCTCTTGTTGCATCACCTGCACTCTTTTCAGAATCGTCACCGATCAACTTACGCTTGAAACCAGTAATACGTGATCTCGAAAGACGCACGTAACCAATCCATGAGTTTCTGTGCCATTTGGTATTACCACGAGATAACCATCTAATGAAATCACGATAATCAATGAAGAAATCTTCCCATGCAAATTGATGAGGATTAAAGATAAATGGTGAAAACATCAAAGATGATAATGAAGCCCAGAACCACAATAATGGTGCTTGCCAATGAGAAACAGAACCAAAGACTAAAATCAACATAGATCTAGCACCTAAGTAAATGGACGAATCGGCGAAACGTGAGTACAAAATGGAGAATGGAATACGTGATGTAGCAAAACCTCTACCAGTTGAGATATATCTAGCACCACCAACAGTAATATCCGTGAATAACGAAGACGAGTAAATTTGAGCAACGAAGACTTCGAACATTGGAGATAAAGACAAGAAATGGCGGACAAATCTCTGAGCAGCTTTCCAGACACCTCTTTCAATCAATTCTTGAACAACCAATGGAATAAAAGAAATGAAGAAAACAATGAAAATAGACAAAGTATAACGTCTAACCCAATCCACTGCAGGAGCTAAATTGTAACAACCATATGGATACAATAAATCAGTAATTGGCTTATTCTTATCATACGAACAGAATTGAGATTCATGAGCTAAAGAATTCAAGTTAGCTAACACTAACATGAAAACTTGCAAAGATAATTGAATGAACATGTTATTAATATGGAAACCTGGATGACCATAGTAAAATGATAAGAAACGATCCAAAGGTAACTGAGTTGACAAGTAATAATATTCACGCGACAACATTTGTTCACCCATACCAGCACCAATCTTAGTTGTGAAATTCAAAATAGAACCGAAACCCATATCTCTACCTTTACCACATTGGTAATATTCACAATGCTTGATTCTACCACCTCTTAACATGGCATTCATACCACCGTAAATATCTTCGTTCAAATGTAAACCTTTTTGAGCCTTAGCAACACCACCTCTAGTAAACATAAAAGTAGCATTTAAAAAATCCGGGTGACCATAATGTAATTTACCACCAATTTGAGCTAAAGTTCTGGCGAATAATGTACCGAAAGTTTGTTCTTTACCAGCAGCAACATCACCTAAAACACCAGAGTTTTCGGAGAAAATATATTCACGAGCACCCAAAATAGCAACTGGAGCAGCATGAGTTTGACCGTCAATATTCTTCAAATTAGGAGCATATGGGTTAACGTGTTCAACATTTAATTCTTCGAATTCAGACAAAACAGATCTAATCTTCAAACATTCTTCCAAGTAGTTATCTTGATTAGCATCAATTAATTGAATATATTCACCACGATGGAAAATAAGAGCATGATTTTGATTATCAGACTTACCATCACCTAAAATTGGGTTACCAGACAATTGAATTCTGAACTTAGGACGACGTCTGCCATTTTCTAACATTTCACAATGACCATCAATCAAAGCGGAGTAGACTCTTGGCTCTTCGTTTTCTTCCAAAGCAGGTTCTTCATCTAAGTAAGCAATTTGTAAATCTGGGTAAGCTCTCAATAAAAATTCAGCATTTTCCATTTCATCATCCTTAAACTTAGCTAATCTTTGCATAGAAACAATGAATCTGAACTTTCTTCTGGCCATCTTTTCCAAAGCTAATTCTAATCCTTCAGGGTCACCACCGAAATATTGGACCAATTCAGGGTTTTCCACACGGTACAATAATTTAATAGCTCTAGCGTAATTCATGAAACCTGAGACAGTACGGTATAAAGTCTGTGATCTCAAAGAGGCCCAAATACGTGTTCTCAAAGTATACTCAGGTGCAGCAGATTTAAAACCAATACAGTAGAATGGCAAGTCATCAATCTTAGATTTTAATCCATCTTCTGATAACTTTTCAGGATCATCACCGTTTTCATAAGCAGCAGTTTCTTCAGCCAAAATCTTAGTATCTTTGACGAAACACTCCCATTCAACAGGATGTAATTGTTTCAAGTATTCTAATAATGTAACTCTCGAGAATTGATCATCTTCTCTAATAATTTCTCTCAAAGATAACAAAATCTTTTCAGAGTAATGAGGAGTGAAAACTGTGAAAGTTGGCATATTGTCGACTGGCAATGGTTCCAAAATTGGTGTTGCTAAGGATTGAGCAAAGAAGGAAATACGTCTTTCAGCTTCAGAATTTCTTGGGAAATATTCTGTGTCAAAGTTGTTATCATCTTGAGAAACGAAGAAAGTTGGAGCTCTTAAAGTACGTTTACCTTCAACTTCAGAAGGAACTTGATGGTATAACAACTTCTGGACATGATCAATGGCTAATAAATGTTCTCTGTACATGGAAATAACAATAGCATTCCAAATTTGTGAGATCAAAACCTTTGGCTTGTACTTAATTTCCATTTCCGTGGTTGCCAAAATCTTAGAGTAGATTCTCTTTGGCAATCTGGTAAAGATGTTTCTCCATGGAGTCAAGATAGAAATACCTAAGTAAAACGAACGTCCGATGGAAAAGATACAGTTACAGATAATCCACCACATATAGGTATCCAAGAAGAACAATAACAAATCAACAGCATACATCAAACCCAAAACGATCTTGGCTTGTTGTTGACATAATTGATTACCGAACCAAACTTCACCAACACATCTCATATTAGTAGTTGATAAAATTCTAATAGGATCTCTAAGGGATAAAGTCAAGAAGAAATAAGATTCAATCAACTTGGCAAAGAAAACAATGACCCACAACATATAGGACATCCACATATCTAAACCTCTCAATTTAGTAAAGTTAGCGGTAAACGTTTGAGATGCCAAATACTTTCTTGATCTCTTATTCATGTATGACGTGAATAAACCACCTAATGGCATAACAGCGAAGAAAACTAAAGTTGCGACCGCAATAAAGAAACCAACAATGGAAACAGCTTGCGCAGCCTTAGAAACGGCAGACAAACCAGCGTAATAATAGGTGAATACAACTGGTACCAAATTAACCAAGAAAATAATAATCAAAAATACTAAACGACGAGTCAAATGTTGAGCACCAGCCCATTCTCTAGGAACAAACATCCATTCGAATACAGTAGCCATAATTTGAATGAATGAGGCAAGAACACCACCAATGGCAGCAGCTGCCCATCTTGAAGAAGCAGTAGGCTGTTCATTCAAAGTTTGATGATAATGTTTAGTGTATAAAGTTGGAGAATTGTAGGCGGTATACATCCAATAAATGGTACCGTGGATAATCCAAATTCTATTGAAATTGGTAACAAAATGTAACCAAGTTCTAATTTCCTTATAAGTCTTGAAGAAGACATTTTGCCACTCAGCTTCACCAAGTTTCAAATAACGTTCTTCCTGAGGAACATCAATCAACCTGGAGCCATCTTCACATATAATTCTGGAAATACCTTCTGGATACCAGAACAACTGGTTAACATCATCATAACCAATAACCTTGTTATGATCTTTTTCACGCTTGACGAATCTCCCTTCATAGATTTCGTAAACTTGAGATCTGATGAATCTATATAACGGCGTCACAACACGGTTCAAGTAATCACCTTCTGGAACTGGTTCCTGTCTTTGTTGACATTGTGGCGATACCAAGTAATCAAAAGCTGTCTTATAGATATAACAAATTGTTTCCGGACAGAAACGAACTTGGTTAGCTTCACCCCATAATAATAAGTATAAGGCGATATCTCTAACTCTTTCTTCAGGTGACAAAGAGTTCATCTTAGCTCTCCATCTGATATCAGCTGCATCTAACGAGTAGTCACCTTCTAACTCATTGGCTAAAGCATCTGGATCCTGAGCATGCTCTTCAACAGCCTTTCTAGCCTTTTTCGATTTTTTAGAAGCCTTTCTGGCCTTCTTACCAACTTTACCCAAAGTCATATTAGCGAAACCAATAGAATCATCTAAATCTTGTTGGGAAGCGAAGAACCACTTTCTGTAGTTGGCATTCTCACCACCGATGTAATCAGCGTGCAAACTTAACAAAGCTTGTGCTGGAGACATTCTGGATGATCTGGAGTCCAACAAGGTCATGAAGTAATCGAAAATATTTCTCATGGAATCTCTTTGGAAACCAAACTTGTTGGTCAAATCGATGAAAATATCTTCTACATGTTCAATCTTGATTGGAGCTTGGGGATCAGCAGACCAAGCTGGATATGGCAAGCTGGACGACATCTGAAACTGGGTTGGATCGTAGTTACCAACACCACCCCCGTAGATAGGAGTGGAGGCACCCGACGATCTTGGACCCCCATAACTCATCTGCGATGGAGTGTATTGAGTTCCATATTGATCGTACCCAGGAGTGCCAGGGGTCTGACCCCCGTAGCTAAAGTCAGAAAACGCTTCTGGGTCGGCATTGTATCCACCCATTGGTTGGCCTGGAAGTTGGTGGCCACCAGTGAATTGTGAGTCCTGATACCCGTCCATATCATATGGCTGTTGCTGATACTGGACGTTCGGATCGTAATAATCTTGATGTGGCTGACTCAAATCATCATACGGTTGCTGCTGGTAATAGCCATCATTACCAACATTACCCTGTTGATTTGGATCATAATAATTATGATTATCGTTATACGACATCTAAAAGTACTGTTAGTAAAAAATTCCTCTGATTCTACGCAAATCGGTTTTTTAGCCTGAAACAAGTGATTGATTGATCGATTAAGTAGTGCTTCAATCTGGAAAATATTTCATCAAATCGGGTCCCAGAGGCCAAAACTTTCTTTTTAATTTCTAAAAAAAAATTATCGAGACCTCAATCCGAGACGACCTAATTAGGCTGATCTAACAAAAACGAGGGTCGAGCATAGGGCGAAGTTTGATCTGCTACAGTCACCACACCCATTTGTCTTCTACTCCTCTATAGCCGTTCCATATACTTTCTGGATCGTCTATCTGTTCCCTGACTCTCATATCCCTGTTTTAAGTGCCCGCGCTAAAAAAACAGTGCTTCCAATTTGCGAGATGGCTGTGCACCTCAGCGTCTAATTCTATGATGGTCCTTCGTCTCCATTTCTCGAACACCATCAATCCAGGACATGGCAGCGGCCCCCAGGGGCCGCCGCCACCGTCCTAGCGACGTCTGCATCCAAGATCATGATATTTTGCTCTTCCGGATCACCCTCAATCAAATCACCCGCCGACTAATTTCTCTGCCTCCTTCAAAAAATGTGTAACATACAGTGAATTATGTATTATAATACAACACCTGGTTAATCGATGATAACGATAAAGTAATAATTTAACAAAAGGGTAAGTTAAAAAAACGAATGTGTAATTAGAACAAGTATATGATAAAAAAAAAAAACGGGATGTATCCTTCTGAAGTATCGAGCTACTATATCACGAGACTACAGGTATTCTCGCTCTAAGTAATCCTAGCGGACAGGAATAGACACACTTGAGGCCCGGTTAATTCGCGTCGAAACAACCGCAAAGTGATGTACGTGTGATGTGAAAATTTGTCCTCGATGGTTAAATTAGGAGGCGCAGGCTATTGTATCAAAATATATCCTGTAGCTACTGACGATCGCATACAAAGGCCTTTATAATCTAATTTTCGACACATGTCAAGGGTAGGTGATGTAAAAAAAACACGAAGTTGACGAAGAGGTTCCCTTCAAGAGAAGCCCCAACCGTGGGAGTTGTCCAAGTAGGACTTGGTACTACAAGCTCGGTACACACATGCTAGTAACATTCAAGTTAGGAATGAAATTCACTACTATGTAGGTCGATGTACAATAAATAGCTCTCTCTAAGAATAGTAATCGTTCATGTACAGGCGGTAGCAACAGAAATAATTGCAGCGTACCTGGACAGGGCTCTATAACGGAGAACAATAAGCCGGGCCGGGTAAGTGACACAAAAGTCAAAAAATGCTGGCTAGTTGATCTGCCATGTATAGGTAACTATAATAACAGAGGGAGAGGTGATAAGGGCAATCAAGGCATCTATAGAGGCGGACAGAGAACCGGTTCTGAGAGAGGGATCGATTGCGACCAAGGCAAGGGTTGGGGAAGGTCGGGCGAAGTTTGAGGTAATCTTGCTATATTAGACAGGGCCAAATCTCGGGTTGCGATGAAAGAGCAGCCACCCATGGTAGTTGTAGTGCCAGTAGAATGTACGACGATCTAGATTACTTCCTGAAACGCGAATCGTTGAAAACACGAATCACGTAAAACACAAAATATGCGAAAAAAAATAGCGGTATGGCCGGCATATGCCAGTTGAGGTTGAGAAGGATTGCGATCGACGTTCTTTTTTAATTACATGTCCTAAATAGGGAATTTCTTTCAAATCGTGGAAAATATGAAATTTCTTTTCTATACAGTGGTCTAGTGGTCTATGGTTGCATTCCATGGCACGATCGTACAGACGGCACGGTCGTACAGACGGCACAGTGTAGGAACTAATCAGACCAACCCAATTGGTTCAATTCCTTTCTGATGTCGTCCTCCTTCTTGATCTTGGACACCTGGGTGTCTTCCAACAGTTCGCCGTTGGCCTGCTTCATCTTCAAGGACTCGATAGCTCTCAATTTTTTCAACAAGGATCTGATTTTCTTCTCTTCCAACGAAGACACGCCGCCAATGACACCTGCAGCAGCCGAGTCTTCCTCTGGCTTGCCGTTTTCTGAGGCTTCCTTAGCAGGAGGTGGAGGAGGAGTCGAGTTTTCTTCGTCTTGCAGTTGCTTCTTAGCCTCTCTCTTTTTCCTGTTCTTCGCAGCACTCTTGCTTTCCTTTGGCAGGTTGTCCACAGGTGCAGCACCAGGCACCACTCTGGTTCTGGAGCTGGTACTGTTGACACTCGACCCAGAGCCTGATTGCAATTCCTTTTGGTATAATGACGTTCTGGCACTGGCGCCCGAGTTTCTGGCGTGTGGAGGACGGTATGCCCCGGTAGGTTTCGACGAGGAGTTCAAGGCACTGGCCTGTTTTTTGGCGAGAAATTCCTTGGTGGACTCGTGCGCTTCAGGTGCGGCTTCCAATTCTCTTAATGGAGGGAATTTGTCTAACGCTTGTGGTTTCCAGGTAATGGAAAACAACTCTTGGTATTCCTTTAAGTAGATCAACTTACCACTGGCGTGCCAGACCTTACATCCGTTATCTACTCTCAATCTTGGAGCTGTAGTTGCCGTCAATATAAATCTGCCACATGGCGACCATTCACACACAGAAGTGTTTGCAGCTTCAAAGGTTGTGACCTTTGAAAACTTATTTTGACGGTCATAAACATCAACAGTACCTTGTAAGTTACCAAACCCGGCCACCAACACAAATCTTGCGTGGGGCGAATACAATATCGTGTTTCTTGGTGCAGTTGGTAATGAATAAATTGCATTACCTCTTGCGTCAAAGAAGGTAGTCTCAGCAGGCATGTATCCGTAAATTACTGCAAATTCCCTAGCCGAAGGCGACCAAGTTATATCATGAATGGGTCCAGTTCTCTTCAAGTCAATTCTTGAATCGTATGAACCTGCAATTCCTAAGAGATAAAGATTGGTTTCCCCGTAATATGATTGATTTGAAGTATCGTGATCCGTGGATGCTAATGCTAATAATGCAGTACCGATCGAATTCCATTTTAATTGACATCTTTCAGCTTTGAAGAAATTCTTCAGGCAGATAGGCTGATTGAAATTTGGTACATTATAAATCACCACGCTTGCAGGTTTGCCACTCTGTTCTGGAATAAAGATTGCAATTGATGGATTTAACCCAGGACTCATCTGGAAACTTTGGAAAGTAGTTTTAGGGTCACTGATTTTGTATTTATAATTTGGTTGATTGATGTTAATTTCCTCTAAATGGTCGGAGTTTGTAACATCAAAGAAATGAAGCTCTTTATTATTCACGTTCTTAGCAAAAAGCTTTTCATCCTGAGTAAATTGTGGTTTCCATCCTCCTTGGTGCTTATTAGACCATTCACCAATGATTTTATTAGTATTGATGTTGAAAATCTTGACATTTTTACTCCATACTCCACTCTCCTTATTAAGCATGACAGGTTTGCACCATAAACACAAGTATGTTCCATTGGGTGAAAAATGTAAATCAAATACTTCTGGTAACTCTATCTTAGTTTGCAATGGTGCTTCATTAGTAGTCTTAACAATTACAACCTCAGATGGTTGCGTGTAGGCAAAGTATTCTCCATTACCCGAATACAACGCAGAACGGCATTCTGCCGTTGGTTTTGGAAATGTTGTGATTTCTTCATAATCTTGTATTAAATCAATAGATTTAGGTTGGCGACCTATTAGTAGTTAGTATAATGTTACTTAAAGCTCAAAGCCTTATGCGTTCCGCTTGTTTGTTCAATTCAAGATTCCTTTGATGAGGAAGCGAATCATATTCCAAGCAAAAAACTATTGCTCAACAACAAAATCACATACAGAAAAACTGAGTAGTAGCTGACATGTTTATAGTCTCTCCTATGTAGTTTCTACGAGGAAAATAACTTTATTTTCAATGAAACGTTAGTTTTCTACGTTATTAGGAAGATTTAGTATATTTGATGTCCATAAAATTTCCCAGCTGCTGATACTCGACAAAATTGATGAAGTCATCACGTGAAATATTTAAAGACAACCATTCATTATGACATGGCCACAAATTAGCTATATATTAATACACTTGAGTCTATATAGTGGGAGGTAGTTGCTTGGGGTTATTTGACTTCTCCAAAGTTGTAATGACCTGTTTCATTGGCGTGCTTTGACGCACCCATTTCGCCAACTAGTATTTTGTAACAATCCAAACACCTAATTCTGAATGTAGTCGTATTGGTAGAATAATTCTGTGTTTGCAAGTAGTGACACAACTGATACGAGGATTCTATAATCACTTGTTCGTCATTTGAATTTAAGAGCCATACACAATTGTCTAGTTGCTTATCTTGTACCTGCGTAGACAAGTTTGGGTTCACTGATAAAACGTCATAGTGAATCCCCAGGTAGATCAAAACAATGAACTTATCCGGTTTATCTAACTCATTTTCAAACCTGATAATCTTACCCAGTTCGATGTCAAGGCAATTAATTCTAATTTTGAACCAATCTGCCAATATACCTAATTCTATGGCACCACCCCAAGAGTCCTTTTTTTGTATCCACTGGCAATATTTCTCCACTGGTCTTCCAAGAACAACTTCACTGTATTTGTCTGGATTACCTTCGATTGCGTCTTTCACAAGCGACCTTAGGTTACTTGGTGGCGAAATCCCCCCAGGTTGAAACGAATCGGGGCCAAATAACCCATACGATATTGCATTAAACATGCATGAGTTATCGTCCGGTATGTTTCTAAGTATAAGATACTTGTCAATTGACGGAATATACGAAGATGGTATATCAGGATCTGTTTTAGGTCTAGTAGCTGAACCAGCCGCAGGCCCGCTCGAAGCACCGTCCTGTTTGTCGTTTGGCGACAGCTCAACCTCCAATATTATCTGATCACCGTTCTTTATGCCCAAATCATTAATTGATTTATCTAGGTCGGACATGTCTATTGGTTTGGGTGGGAATCCTACCTTCAAAGCCATAACCGAACGCTGGTCATCATTATCTAATGTCTCTTTATTGCTCAGCTTGATTTCCTGAATAAACTCCTTCAAGGATATCGAATCACTCTCGCAACTTAGGACTGACGTCCCGAACCGTGACTTTACCCTAACTCTCATATTTGGTGCTCTGGAAACATTGGCTTTAGCTGAGATATCTCGCGAGGTCTTATCAGTTCCAGGACCGGTTAAGGGAAATTTTATTACACAAACCCCAAAAACGGTGGTACATATCAAAAAAATGTATTACTATGAACAGAGAGGGTCAGATAATGACGAGAACGGCGTCTCCCGACGCCCATGCATAGCTATCGAATGCCTTAAATTAACCGTACAACTATAAATATGTAAACACTCTACAAGCGTGTAAACACTTCTTTTACCGAAATGAAATCATAAGCGAAAGATCTGATCCTTAGCAATATCTAATATACACGGGCCCAGTAGCATTCAAGCACCACAGCCAATGCCAGCTGGAGCACCCCAGTAAGGCCTTCAGTTGTCAGCCATATCAACCTCGTCCTCGGGTCTGGCGGCCTTCTGCTCCTGTTCTACCTCCCCACTGGGAATCCCCGTAATGAGCGCATCCAAGTTGTCCTTCTTCTGGTTCTTTAACTCGTCGATTTCCTGCTGGTTTTCCTTCTTGTACTGCTCTAATGCCTTGTATTTGTCGACCGACTCCATGAACTTTTCCATGTTCACTCCCGATGCCGCTTCCGATTCCAAGTTCGTGTACGGTCTTTGCTTCAATTCTCTGGCCCTTCTCTTGTGCACCTTACCCTTGGTATGGCGGTCCAACGACGTCTGGTTCTCATAGTACTTGGCGCATTCAATGCAGTAGTATTGTCCTAACCCGGCCTTCGTCTCGTCAAGCGGTTGGTTTTTCAATCTCATTATCGACTCCTTGCTCGACAAATCATTGTAGATAAGATCGAGATCCCGAGTTCTTCTCTTGGTCTTGTATCTCTTCACACTGTATCTTCCCATTTTCGACTATAATCCCGCAAACTACTGATGATCTTGCTGCTGCCACTGAAATACTACCATATAATCTGCGATGAGTATACAATTTTTTATGTCCTGTACTGCATATACTTCCAACCACCAGAATCTCTCTATTGGTGCTGGAGTGTATATATTGGTATCCTGTATATGGTCCTGGTCTCAGCTATATGATTTCTATCCGGCATATAGCAATAGCAAATCTTTTTTTCTTTTGAGCCACACTCCCATTGGTGACCAGTCACCTCTCGTCATGTGATATGGTCTTAGCCCTAAAAAATCGGTCTAAAAATTTTCTCAAAATCGCTGGGCAGTTTTGTGTAACTTCGCTGGATTTGCGGCTCGCTTTTTGCTCTCGCTATGCTCTAGTGCTTACTAAATGAGAATTTTTTCAGTACATTTCTACACTTCTTATACGTTATACTACTATATCAGTAAATAAGGTATGTTTAAACAAGAAAATAAGTAGAAGAGATATCAAATAAGACGGTGAAGATGTCAGGAGCTCCTTAGACCACCAAAAGTAGAGCAGACACATCAATATGGACATAAAAAAGTGGGTAGTAAAGATGAAAAATTTGATTACAAATCAACACTATGAAGAATTTTATTTATAAATGACAAGGAGTGCCAATGTTGCCTTCGGAAAAGGTATATAAAGGTGGAACCGCCGGGTGGGAGCAGAAAATAATTGAAACCGTACATTTGATATCAGGAAAAAGTTTGAAAGTCGATTACTAACATTCACAGACAAAATGGCTAGAAGACCAGCTAGATGTTACAGATACTGTAAGAACAAACCGTTCCCAAAGTCTAGATACAATAGAGGTGTCCCAGACTCCAAGATCAGAATCTATGATTTAGGTCGTAAGAAGGCAGGTGTGGATGAATTCCCATTGTGTGTTCACTTAGTTTCCAACGAATTAGAACAATTGTCCTCGGAAGCTTTGGAAGCCGCTCGTATCTGTGCTAACAAATATATCACCAAGATCTCCGGTAGAGATTCTTTCCACTTGAGGGTCAGAGTCCACCCATTCCACGTCTTACGTATCAATAAGATGTTGTCGTGTGCCGGTGCTGATAGATTGCAACAAGGTATGAGAGGTGCTTGGGGTAAGCCTCACGGTTTAGCCGCCAGAGTTGACATTGGTCAAATTCTTATGTCTGCCAGAACTAAGGAATCCAACAAGGCCGTTGTTATCGAAGGTTTGAGAAGAGCCAGATACAAGTTCCCAGGTCAACAAAAGATTATTATCTCTAAGAAATGGGGTTTCACTCCTCTTAACAGAGATGAATACCTTGCTAAGAAGAACAACGGTGAAGTTAAAGACGATGGTGCTTATGTTAAGTTCTTGACCAAGAAGGGTAAGTTAGAAGAAAACTTAAGACAATTCCCTGACTTCCAATACCAAGCTTAAGCTTAGGTTGGTTTTCAACAATTGTGTTTTTTATATATTTTAATATCACGTCTTTCTTAAAACATGCTTAGTTGTAGTATATGGGTACTCTACTATTCGTTAGAATGGTTGGTTGTAGCCAGCAGTTTCCACGCGGATAAAAATTTTGTGCCACGCGTTAACTTCTTGGGACTGACATAAATATAATACGCTGGACATATTTCGTATTTTTTCTTTCAACTCTTTAATTTTAACTCTATCTATATAATTAAGAATGTCTTTTGCTCACAAGGAATCTCCAACCACTTTAGTCTTATTCGACGTCGATGGTACTTTAACCCCAGCCAGATTAACCATTTCGGAAGAAATGAGAAAAACTTTGGAACAATTACGTAAAAAGGTTGTTATTGGTTTTGTTGGTGGTTCGGACTTAGCCAAGCAAGTTGAACAATTAGGTCCAACTGTTTTGAAGGATTTCGACTACTGTTTCTCCGAAAACGGTTTAACTGCCTACAAATTGGAAAAAGAATTAGCTTCCCAATCATTCATTGGCTGGATCGGTGAAGAAAAGTACAACAAATTGGTCAAGTTCGTTTTGAAGTACTTGTCTGAAATTGACATTCCAGTCAGAAGAGGTACTTTCATTGAGTTTAGAAATGGTATGATCAACATCTCGCCAGTCGGAAGAAATGCTTCTACTAAAGAAAGAACCGAGTTCGAAATTTATGATAAGCAACACAACATCAGAAGCAAGATGGTGGATGCCTTAAAGGAAAACTTCGCAGATTACGGTTTGACTTACTCCATTGGTGGTCAAATTTCCTTCGATGTCTTCCCAGCTGGTTGGGATAAAACCTACTGTTTGCAACACGTTGCTGACGATGGATTCAAAGATATCCACTTCTTTGGTGACAAGTCTTATAAGGGTGGTAATGATTATGAAATCTATAGTGATGAAAGAACCATTGGTCACGCTGTCAACTCCCCTGAAGATACCATGAAAATCTTAAAGGATTTATTCAAATTAAATTAATCATATCTATGTGATCTTATTAATTTTTTTGTTGTTATGTAATAGTTTTTAATAGAGATATCAATAAATTGGTTCCATTCCTTTTTAAAACGGCATATATATTCACAGGATAGTGTCGACTAGATACGTAATCGACTATCGATTAAACTATTTACGTTTGTAAAAAATTACGGAGCAGTTTTCACCAGCCTTGATCACTTGTTCAGCTTGACAGTTTTTGGATAAATTCACATCATCGAACAACTGTAACCTGTTGGTAGTAACATCGCTAATTTTCTTAGCTAATTTTCTGTATATCTTTTTGTCCTTCGCCTTATCGTTTTCATATTTTTCAAAATCCTCCGGTTCAATTAACTTTGGTAACTGTATTAATTTGCTACTTTTAGCTCCTTTCCCGTTTCCAAGTTGTCCAAATTCATTATCTCCAAATGATAAAACATCTTTAAATTTTCCAGCATTATCTAACGTTACGAAACCATGATCATTACCAATACTCACATCTTTTACACCAATGGTGGTGACTTGTCCAACGGTTTCATTATATTCCCTTAGGTTGTTGATGGATTTAACAATTTGTGGTTGCGGGCAAACGTGCAAAAATCTGTTTGATCCTAACTGCCCCTTAATACCATTACCGAAACTAAGAAGGACGTTTTGGTCCACCTCTTCATAATCCCTATCACTATATCTTAGTTTAATATATGATGAATCATTTCCAGCATAAACTTGCTCTACAATCCAGTTTTTAGGATCGGCCTTAGATAACAAATTCCTACTAATAGCAGTAAAACTTTTATTGGACAAAACCAATTTTGGAATAGGTTGAATATCGGTCTTGTAACTAATATCTGTACCGCATTCTCCAAGAGCGTTCTTACCCCAAGTCCAGATATTACCACTTGTGTCAGATACTATATTATGGAACTTACCTGCCGCAATAGCGCTAAAATTCCTAGGTTTAATTGACTTGGTCCCATCTTTATTACTTATTATCTCATTGTTTAATAATGTTAATTCAAAAGCTTGATTGCTAGGAATCTGATTAGAATCAATTGCAAAAGGTGATAAGGCAGGTAATCCAAATTGGCCAAAGTTTGCGTAGGATCTTAAATCCAATGCGGTGTTCGCTATAAATAATCTACCCTTATTCGAAAGCATCAATATATGGTTATTTCCGGTTGCGATATCTGAAATAGACTCGCCTCTACTTAACAATGCCTCTTTCGAATCATCATTTTTGGTAAATTTGATTCTGTTGAACGGTTTTTCTGACGAGATTCCAAATATGTTTCTTGATCTGTAACTTTCGAAGTTTTCATTTGGTTTATCGAGCCTTGGAGTATAAATTATGTCGCCCTTAGTTGTCAATAAATAAATGATATCATTAGAAATCTGGCACTTCGCAACTTTCGATGGCAATTTAGTTAATATTGGTTCTTTTAAATCCTTATAGTATTGATACAATTGACCCTTTTCATCAATTACTGCTAAGTAGTCCGGTAATATCTGCACGTCCTTGATTAGCATATTATCAAAGAACCTAAACCGAATTGGCAATTTTTGACCATTATGTGATCCAAAAACGTATAACCCAGAAACTTCACTCAGCTTCTCCAAATTCTGAATGATCTCATCGTTTAACTCATGAATTAATTTACTTGTTAAATATTCAATGTTCTTAGAATTCTTTGTAGGATCATCCAAACTTTTGACTTTCGAATCATCAAGATCATAGTAAGAGCTATGAGTTACTTTATTCTTGATGTATTCGTAATTCATAAAAATCTGATGCGCAGAGATAATGACAACAATAGCCAAAAACCCATATCCTACGCCTTTAAACCTTTCAATGAATTCGTAGCGGGCTTGTTCTTTCTTATCCTTCTGCTGAAATTCTTTGTGAATCAAGTCCTGTTGATATTTATATTCAGCCGTTCCTGGCTTTAAATTAATCAATCTAGGGTCATTTTCGATCAAAGTGTTTATATTTGATTCATTCAATTGACTATATCTAGAATGAGACATTTTATCATGCAAGTCCGAGGTATCGGAATGCCTCTCTGACGTGAATTGCTTCTGATTTAGATTCTCGACCTCATCTAAACTACTAAAGTTATGTCCAAACAGATATTCTTTCTTCTGCTTCTTGAAATCCTCAATTGATTTATACTTTTCGTCTGAATAAAACCGCAAGAACAGGGTATTAATTATACATGAGGGAGTAATACGAGGCTTGACTATGCCCCATACTCCTTTTGATAACCTTAGATTGTGCTTAATCATAGATGTGATCTAGTCAGTGCCAAAAGAATAAATTATTTTTTTTTGTGTTACAAATGTATAGTAATCTTTTTGAAGTGGAGCAATTTATCACTCAAATAAACAGATAACAACACACTAATAAAGCATATAACAATGATAAGTCTATACAGTAAAAGGCCTATAATATCGCCTGTTCTAGTTCTCACTAGGAGAAACTTGACTTCTATAACTAAGTTCGATACAAAGAAATTCGTACAATCCTTACAGCTAAATGGTGGGTTTACCGAACAACAAGCAGAAACAGCTGTGAATATAGTTAACAAAGCAATTAATGATGGTATATACTCGATAACTAAAAACCTTGTTGCTAAAGAAACATTGTCATCTACTGCGTATCAACAAAAGGTTGATTTTGCTAAATTGAAGGGTGAATTGCAGACCATGGATAAGTCCGAATTTACCAACCTTAAGAAAGAGCAAGAAAACTTAAGAACAGACTTGACCAATTTGAAAAACAGGTTGAAAGAAGACATAACTAAGAATCAAGCTGGTGTCAGGCTAGATTTAAACTTAGAGAAAGGAAGAATAAGAGAAGAAAGTTCAATTCATGAACTGAAGATTGAAGACACATATACCCGTATCGACGAAGAAATAGCCAACATGCAGATGCAAATCAAATCGGTGAAAACACAAGTTATGCAATGGCTAATCGGTGTTTCTTCCGGTACTTTTGCTCTTATGCTTGCATTCGTTAGGTTCTTTGGTTAACCTTATGTATATTAGGTGCCCTTCTTGTCTAAATAGATATTACGAAAGCATATTTGTAGCTACGTATAAGGCGTAGGTACCGATACCTCTACAAGTATTTAGTTTTGCATTGCAATGGTAGCAAGATCTACGATTTTGTGTAATATGGAGCAATAATGAAAACACCTTTTCAAAAAACACGTTAATCAATACATAATAGATATATTACCTGCTCTTAAATATGAATTCGTTATATAATCATGGGATTAAACAAACGCAATTGATAACAAAAGACTTGTCATCCTTTGAGAAGAATTTGTCCACATCGCCATTATCGTTACAAGGGTCGATAACTACATCGCTCACGGCATTCAAAAAAACTATAAAAGACTACGGAGATTTAGTACAGCAGAACAGTAAGGACGAAAGCAACACAAAACATGAAACAAGGTTGAGCAAATTCAATCAAGATTTGCAGGATTTCACATCCAAGTTTGAAAACTTGAAGAGACAACGAGAGAATTTGATTCAAGAGACAAATAAACAAGAATTAATGGGCCGTCGTCATATAAATCAAGCACAACAACACAATCCCGAAAACCCATACGATCCAACCCAATCGCAGCAGCAACATCAACAGCAGCAACAACAATTATCGTACCAAGAAGGTCTTTACAAAGAAAAAACGTCGTTGGCTAGAGGCACTCAACAATTAGATCACATCTTGGACATGGGACAACAGGCTTTTGAAGATATTGTGGAGCAAAATGAGACCTTGAGAAAGCTCCAAAGTAAGTTTGAAGAGAGTTTGATCACATTGGGTGTCAGTCAAGGTACAATCAGAACCATTGAAAAAAGAGCTAAGCAAGACAAATGGTTGTTCTGGATAGCGTTCATATTTATGATTGTCTGTTTTTGGTATATATTGAAAATATTCCGCTAGCAGTAAACGAATATACAAGGCTTTTTCTGTAATTGCCAAAATATCTCAAGTTACAAGGCTTAACTGCGTTTTTTTGTATTTCCTAATTCCCTCTCCAAGGCATGCATCGTTTCTATACTTCGCGATTTGTATCCTTCCGTCGTATCCATTAGTGTAGGTTATTACCAGCAATTCAATTTTTGCTGCTCTTTTTATCTCTGATCTCCAGGGAACATTCATATCTTCGTGGTCCAGTGCACTAAAATAACCGTTGTAAAGTATATTGAGCTCCGTCCCTGTCATCATTTCGGTAAATATTCATACAATCATATATGAGCCTTGTAATCGTAAACTTTTTCGGAGCAACAATAAAATCGCACCTAGCACAACACCCTTTCCATACGGGTCCACAAAATCAGTTTCATTTTGTTCGTATCCCTACCAACGGCATCTGATTTCTTCTCCATATCCTTAGCTAATATCCCCTCGTCTCTAGCTTATACTTCACTAACGTTCATCCCTTTAAAGTTAAGCAAAATGCAATGCTTGCAATACTATAATATTCCTAGATTAGGTATCATGAATCGAAGATACTTCGTGCGCCCCACCTTTTGGTTCCAATGACATGCTTTGTTGTTGACAACTTACTCGTATTATGTACGTAAACCTTGAGTTTTCACAAACGATCTACTCTTTAGGCTATGTGGGGGATAATAGGCTTGTGCAACCACTCAGCGAATCTACATAAATTTCCTAATCGGGTATTTTCTTCAGTCATATGATTTTCCTAAAGAAGCCTCTCACTCAATTTTGGGCCTAATTAGGTAAAGTTAATACATCAACATGTTCGAAAATTTTCTTCATGTTAGATATTGCAGTCATCTACGATAAACCCAGGCGCATATATAATGGATCCTAAAATCCAGAGAGAATGCAAACAAGTTGTAGAGTTAGTTAGAAAAAAAAACCTCTTTCAATCAACCGGGTGGTTTACTTGTTGCGAAAAAAATATTCGTTGCATTCATCAAACAATCATCATACAAATCATTGATAATAAGCTAATTGTGAGCCCATTTGTCTAAATTTTATATTCAGACATTGATACCCGCGTTGAAGAGACGTTTATAAAGTTTCATTAGAAATACTTAGATTAGAAATCGGACGATATGAAATTATCGCAAATCATATTGGTTTCATTAGCTGGTAGTATAGCTACTGCTTCTGCTGCTAATGCTGACCCTCATGCGGAGAAAGTACAAAAAAGATATGTACAATATGTCACGAAGATCACTACAGTTCAAGTTCCAATGGCTGAATATTTGGCGGCACAGGAAACGGCTGCTTCTAACGTCGCCATCAGTAATGCAGGAGCTACAGATGCTGCTAAGCTTGTTGCTCGGTCAGAGAATAACAATGTGGCTATCAGTGCTAGATCCAAAGTTAGTAATTTCGTTGGATGGTTAGAAGGTTTAGCTGATAAGGATGGTTCATCCTCATCAGGAGATACGTCTAATACTGCGTCGACCACTTCCAGCACCACCG
Organism: Debaryomyces maramus; assembly: GCA_030583545.1. NCBI lineage: Eukaryota > Fungi > Ascomycota > Pichiomycetes > Serinales > Debaryomycetaceae > Debaryomyces > Debaryomyces maramus. Next base: position 1,297,336 of record JAJMIL010000004.1, read on the forward strand.
CCAATACCGGTTCCAAGGCTAGTTCTGGTGTTTTAGGATGGCTCGAAGGATTATTTGGAAGTGGTAGTGATAGTGGTAGTGGTAGTGGTAGCGGATCTGGTAGTGGATCTGGTGGTAGCACAACCTCCTCGACCATCGCTATTGGTACCCTGACTGGAGCCGGTCTTCCTACTATTTCTATTCCACCATTATTCCCTTCAGGTACCCAAACATCCTCAACCAACCCATCTTCATCCCCATCTGGAGGATCTGGCTCTGCCTCCCAGGCTGTTGCTGCTGCTGAGGGTGCTAAGGGTATCACGTATTCCCCCTACACCGAAAGTGGATCTTGTAAATCAGCCAGTGATGTTGCAAATGATATTGAAAAATTATCCAGTTTCTCACTCATCAGATTATATAGTACTGACTGTGATGGGGTAGAAAATTTGTTGTCCTCAATTTCCTACAGTCAAAGATTATTCTTGGGGATTTATGAAATTGATACAAACACAATTACCAGCGGATTATCTACCATCAAAAGTGCAGTTGAAAACTCATCCCGTGGTTGGTCTGCCGTTCACACTATTTCTATTGGTAACGAGAGGGTTAACGATGGTATATCTAGTGTTTCTGACGTTGCTGCTGCAATCAAAACTGCTAGAAACTGGTTACAATCTAATGCTCCAAGCTTTAGCGGCTATGTTGTTACTGTTGATACTCTTGTTGCTACTGTCAGCAACCCAGGATTATGCTCTATCTCAGATTATCTTGCAGTTAATGCACATCCATACTGGGATGGTGGTGTTGCTCCATCTAATGCTGGTTCTTGGTTAGAACAACAAATATCCAACTTGGAAGGTGCTTGCGGCTCGAGCAAGGAAATTTTAATCACCGAGACAGGCTGGCCAACACAAGGTGATACCTTCGGTAGCTGTGTACCTTCAATTCCTAATCAGGTTTCGGCCATCAAAAGTATCATGCTGCTGTTATCAAATCAAGTGTTCATGTTCACAATGTATAACGACTATTGGAAGGCTCCAGGTTCTTATAATGTGGAACAGCACTGGGGTATCTTTGGCAACCCTGCTGAATAGAAATTTCCTAGAAACTATTGATTCAATTCTTCGATTGTGTAACTACAATAATACTTTTATACCAGTATGTACATATTATTTAATTTAAATGTAATGGAGTTCGTTCGCTTAATCGTATCTCGTATTAATGTAATCACTGTTCTGAGAAACAAATTATTTTGATTATTTAAAAGCTATATTAATTCACTAATAATTGAATTTTTGCAAATATTTAACAATATATTGAAAAATTGAAAAAAATTGAAGAATTATAAATATTGTAAAGCATCCACTACCGCTTCTAATCCAACTACTGGGTACTAACTTCTTACCTTTTGGAAAGCAATATTATTAGAATCCATAATTTGCAGCCTACTTCCGAGTTATTCTGGTATTGAACAAGCCAGTTATTATATTTATATGCAGTACAATATATATGATATTTTTGAAAAAACGAACTCGCGGTTTAACAACGAATATATCAACAAACGGACCATAAATACCAGTGATATATTTAACATTAAAGAATAAGAATCATGTCAAGTGAAAAGGAAAGGAAAAAGTTAGCAAATAAACTTCAACCTTTGTACGATGGGATTTATTCGTTGAAGGATTCTCAGGGGCGTGAAGTGTCAGAAACATTCCAAAGATTGCCTTTACGTACTGGGACTGATTACTATAAAATTATTAAAGTACCAGTATCATTACATGGAGTTGGGAGATATATTAAGAAATTTGTCTATCGTAATGCACAAGAATTTGTCACTCAGTTAGTTCAAATAACTTGGAACGCAAGATTGTACAATGTTAGAACATCTTTAATTTATGAACACGCATTAATCTTAAATAAGTATATTTTAGAGAAGGTGATTCCAAAGATAGCTAACGATAAATCAATCAGTGATCACAATATGATTTATTATCCAGATTTAGGGCCTCTTCCTGAAGACGATGAATCTGCAGGGAATGTAGCAGCTTATAAGAACCAGAATCGGTACGAAGAGGAAGAAGAAGAAGAAGAGGAAGAAGAGGATGACGATGAGGAATACAATGAATATGGTTCAAGTGGAAGATCTGCATTGAAGAATTCGATTTATACCCAGCCAAACGATCATCATTACCATGCATTAATGGCTAATAATGCGTTGACTAATAAATTACAAATGAGAGATCCATCTCCTTCACCATTCCAATCTCCACAAAGTACAAGGCCGTTAGAATCAGGGATAAGAAGAGGACGTCCTCCTATTATCGACAAACCGTATGAAACTCGAATCAAATTGATCTTAAAACACTTCAAAAAATTACGTCATCCTAATGACCCAAACCATCCACTTTCTATTCATTTCGATAGATTACCTGATCCAAAGGCCAATTCTAATTACTATCAAGTTATTAAGCACCCAATCAGTTTAAATGAAATTAGAACTAAAGTCAGAACAAGAAAATACCATACAGTTGATGAATTTATTGGTGATTTGAATTTAATGTTCCAAAACACAAAATTCTATTTTTCAAATGATCAGTTATCTCCAGTATATCAAGATTGTCTTCTTTTTGAATCTGAAGCAAATAATGCAATCAACTACGAATTACTGAGACCTGAGAAGGATTTATTAATCGCAAGTACTCCAGGTGGTGACGGTATCATTCGAGTTCCTCTCGACTCTATTGAAGTAAACGGATACAGCTATAAAATTGGTGACTGGGTACTTATTGATAACCCAAGTGATCCAAACAAACCCACAGTTGGTCAAATTTTCCGCTTATGGTCTACAGAAGATGGTACAAGATATACTAATGTCTGTTGGTACTATCGTCCGGAACAGACATGTCATAGATATGATAGATTGTTCTTCACTAACGAAGTTTGTAAGACTGGTCAATACCGTGACCATTTGGCCTCTGAAATAGTGGGGCCTTGTTATGTTATTTTCTTGACTCGATATCAGAAGGGGGACTTGCCTGAAGGTGTAATTCCAGATGGTTGTCCGTGGTTTATTTGTGAATTTAGATATAACGAAAATTCGCACGTCTTTAATCGTATCAGAACTTGGAAAGCATGCTTACCTGATGAAATTAGGGATAAACCAGAGCAACCCTTACTTCCATTAAGCGAACCACGTAAATTAATCAAATTTGAATCACCAATAAAAACATTACTACCAAATGGAGTGGATACAACCATGGCGATTCCTGATGCCACGCCTGGGCCTAACCCAAATACGCCACCAATAGTTGGACTGGTTTACTTGAGAGAACCAATTGAAGATGATGAATTAGGTCAGTACTCAACTAGTCCTAATGTTGTTCCCAGCCCCGAAAATGATGACCCTATGACAGGTCGCAGGTCATATATTTTTACACCAATCCTGCAAATGAAGATGGCTAGTACGTTCCCTACTAGTTTTAGTGGTAACAACAGCGGAATAAGTACCCCTGTTCAATACAACTCAAACATCCTCGCAAATAACTTGCATGAGTCTGATCTTGACAAATCTTACACTTCGAGCGTTAATAGATACAGACAGCTTCTCCAACAACAGCAACAGCAAATTCAACAGAACCAACATGACAAAGCTATTCATAGAGTCGAATCCAGGAGAGGTTACACTCCAACTTCAGGCATACCGCCTCTTGCTACAACTCAAACGACAGCACCATCTTATCATTCATCTACATCAACGTATTCAAACTTATTAACAGGCGGCGTTCTTTCATACTCATTTAGTGATGAAGGAAACAAATTATCTAGAGTTAGTGGCTCTTTGAATATCAAAAGAAGAAGATTGGAAGAAATGGAAGAACAAACTAGCAATGAAATTATTTGGTATAGGGCACCTCCAATTGCAGTATCTAATAGAATCATTAGTAATGATGCAACTGATCTTGGACATTCTGCCCAATATTTGGCTTGGAAGTTGAGACAGGAATAAATGATGTATAGTGAAATAGTTTGTATAATTAATTAAATCTGTTTTTTAGTAGAACATTATTTACATGTTTTTTTTTAGATTTCGCATTCGTCATATGAGATAAGTTATCGACATAGCATTGTGAAAGACAACTTGGATTCAAATAATTGGGATAATGAATAAGCAATTATTAGAATTTCAAGAACATCTAAAGAAATCCAAACGAATAGTGGCATTGGTTGGTGCCGGATTGTCCGTTTCATCTGGTTTACCAACATTCAGAGGTTCACAGGGTTTGTGGAAAAATTTCAATATGATTGACCTAGCAACACCAGATGCATTTTATATTGATCCTGGGTTAGTTTGGCAGTTTTATTCTTGGAGAAGGATAAATTCGTTAAAGGCCAAGCCAAATAAGGGGCATATTGCATTAGCAGAGTTATCTCGTTTGAATAATCTAGAATTCATGACCATAACGCAAAATGTTGATGGTTTACTGGTACGGGCCGGTCACTCTAAAGAGAAGTTGCATGAAATACATGGATCCTTATTTGATTTAAGATGCACAAGTTTCATGTGTAATTATGTTGACCATGACAATTTTAAAAATCCATTAACAAGAGCATTGACCGACACCGAGTTTGAATATGATACAACAGCACGAAAAAGGAAATTAAACGATAAAACTGAAGAGAATACCCTATCGCCACATTTCACTCCTGTAAAACAGATACCTGAATCTAGTCTACCCCAATGCCCTGTATGTAAAGATGGCTCATTATTACGACCTGGAGTTGTATGGTTCGGAGAATCTTTGCCCATGCAAACTATGGATAAAATAGATAATTTCATAGAGCTGGATAATATAGATTTGATTATGGTAATTGGAACTAGTGGAACTGTATATCCGGCAAATAGTTATGTGGATAGAATAAGGTTGAAAGGAGGAAAAGTTGCAATATTTAATACCGATATTGAATCTTCTATTTTGAACGGCGAAGAAAAGGATACTTGGGGGTTCCAAGGAGATGCAGCAGAGATACTACCAGTTGCATTGAAACCATTAATTGGTGACATTTAAATAAAAAATGTTATTCATATAGTTAATTAAATGTTTTTTATTAGAAATGTTCCCTAGTTGAATAAAAACATAAGGATCTTATTGACATGTGTTTAAACAAAGATAAACAAAAATATAACTTATAGAGATATGGAATACATATTAAACATTAAAATTGTTAAATTAAATTAAATTTGTATAGTACCAGTACTATTTAACAGGGCTGCACTATAAATCATAAATACATAATATTCTTTGTGTAGTTATCGATTCATACATCAGAAGATTCATTAAAGTCTAGCTTATAGTCATTGAAAAAGTCTGATTCTTTAGATATAAAGTAATCGAAGTTCAATGGGTCGAATTGATCAGTTGGGTCGAGTTGATCAAAATGATCAAAATTGCTGAACAGGTCAAACAGATCGAACAGATCGAACAGGTCAAACTTGTTTTGTTCGAGTGTTAAAATAGAATCAAAAGAAGACAACGACGTCTCTGAGCATGAGGTATTTGGCATGTCATTAGTCATTCCAGGAAGGGATTGCAAATCTGACTTATTAGAGAGCTTCCGTTTCTTAGTATCAGATTCATGGGGTAATGTAGGTGATACGGCTGACTTTGAATTAAATGGTTGGAAATCGAATGATGCTATGGTTGGAATTGAGGGCGAGGATTTTGTTTCTTTTGAAATATTAGGTTTATAAAATGGATTTCCAACGTACCAATGACTTGACGGTAAAGTGTTTCTTCTTTGGGGTTTAGCGTTGCGGTGATATCCAGGAGATGAAGCCGCAGTTAATGAATGTTTCGGCTTATGCATTCCAGCGATGGTATCAATGGATGAGATAGTCACTGAAGGCACTAACTGTTGTCTATCCTGTTTCGTATGCCTGTACGAATCCTTTGAAGACCTAGTGGTTGGTGATCCCCTAAATTGGGGTTCACCATTGGAGTGGTACCTCGGGTAATCATTTGAGAATGTGCCCATACTCTTATTCTCAAGTAATGGAGACGATAATGTCAATTCCTGGGTCTTGGTGGGTACCGACTTAGCTCTATGGGGTTTAGCTGTGCCATGGGAACAACAATGACACTTATTTACAACCTGGTTATACGATTCCATGTAACGACTATCAAATTCTTCAAGTGAGTCCTCAACATTGAAATTCTTCATGTCTATACCAGAAGAAATTATTGCAAAAAAAAAAAGTAGCTAACTTGTAATTGTCACTAATTAGCAGTATATTGAAGAGATTATAACCAACGAACCAGTATCTGGGATATCGGAATATAGATATATATATACATATGGTATATATATATATTGTAAATAATGTAATAGCAAGCTGTCAAATTATCGATTAATAAAAGAAAATATTAGCAAATATTAGCTATTGTTGATTAGTAAATTATTATCAACATATATATGAGATAAGATGCATCTTTGTATTCATATGATAACGTCCTGCTCTATATATATAATGAACAATAAAAAAGTAATTTAATATATTGCAACTACCGCAATTCTATTGTTATTTCCCTAGTATTTTTTTTCCATAAGAAGTTAATCGAAAGCGAATAAGAAAATGTACGTTATTATTATCTCTTAGGTAAATAGTAACGAAGCATATACTCCAATACAAAGTAACCCCAGTCGATTGCAAGTACAAACTCGGAGTAATTATTTAAAAAGGTAAAATAAACTCTAGACAATGTCATAGCCAGTAACCCGATGTAGATGAAAATGTGAAACAAGGATACGGTATACAGCTCAGTGTTATATCCATATAGCTTATTTAGAATACAAAGCAGGATTTAGTCTATATTTGTTATCGTATGACTATGAAATAAGCTTATAAATGATGAGGTGTCGAATAGGATATACGTATGTATAAAATACCTGATATACCTCTTTTTTTTTTATTTTTATTCACAGCCAAAATATCGACCATCCCCTCTAGTAAGATAAAAACCGCGTTGCTACATGGGATAATCTTGGTCCGTCTGTATGCGTCTTACATCAATGGATAATACATGAACGTAAACGTGAGCCCACAAGCATCAGGACCGCTGGGGAATATGGCTTTGGTGCAGTTTGTCACAATAATAGTCGCATCGACAAAGAAAAAGCGCTTGTAGTTTACAAGCGACCATCACTAAGCACATCAACCCCGTATTTCGTGACTTGTGGCTATTTCCAAATGAAGACTTAACATTGCGACCTCTGCAACGCTTATAACCTACTACACACATACACTCGAGGAGAAAGCGGTTGAAGGCCACAAGTCATCGTGCGTAAGTTTGTCAGGGTCCAGACAGATACAGTAGCTACTTACAACTTCCAAGAAAATGTTATGATAGTGGTTATTAAAGTTTATCACTATAACCGCAAAGACGTGGCATGGAGTAGCTGCAAAATGTAAGTCATGTAATTTCAAACACGGTCTATCTACATTATCACCATTAGGTCATGTTCTTGTTTACACAACTATACGCTTACAATGATGGCTTTGACTTTTGCTCAATAGTGTCTTTATTGTAAACCTCATCGTTCTGGTTATCTCCCAAATTAGTTAATGAGCTCGCTCGTCTAATACTCCGAGCAATGCCAATTGTCAATAAATGGGTATGCCATATTAGGTCAGTTTCATACCCGATTTATAACTTTCCCGGCAATACTCACCGTCTGCATGTTACACACTAGGATTGAGTGTCTATACTTTGGGAAACTACTTATTTGAAGTGTTCGGCGGTTCTTGGGCACTTTGTAGTACAAAAATGGCTGGCCCGGAGTTTGAACTACGGGTCGTGTCGGAAGAAATTTTCGGACCATCATCAACCATAATCCATTTATTGGCTTATGGCTGTTTAGCTTACTCACATAGCAAAACTAATAGTTTCGTATACTAAATAGGACCAAGATGTTAAGAAGTTCAGTTAATTTCAGAGGTTTCAATAACAAGGCTTTTAAGATTGCCCAGTTTGTTAGACGTGCTTCCACGCAAGAGTTTGATGTGGTTATCATTGGTGGTGGCCCAGGTGGATATGTGTCTGCTATTAAAAGTGCACAGTTAAACATGAAAACCGCATGTATAGAAAAGAGAGGATCTTTAGGTGGTACCTGTTTGAATGTCGGATGTATTCCATCCAAGTCTTTGTTGAACAATTCCCAGTTATACCATCAAATCCAACATGATTCGGAACACAGAGGGATCGTCATCAATGGTGATGTTTCGATCAACGTTGACAAATTACAAGCAGCCAAGCAAAAGGCCGTCAAGGGTTTGACTGGCGGTGTTGAAATGTTGCTTAAGAAGAATGGTGTCACTTACATTAAGGGTGAAGGATCGTTTGTTGACGAAAATAACCTTAATGTTAAGCCAATTGACGGAGCGGAAGAATACCAGATCAAGGCTAAGAACATTATTGTTGCTACTGGTTCCGAACCAACCCCATTTCCAGGTATTGAGATCGATGAGGAAAGAATTGTTTCTTCCACGGGTGCTTTAGAGTTAAAGGAAGTCCCAAAGAAGCTTTCCATCATCGGTGGTGGTATCATCGGTTTAGAAATGGCCTCTGTCTGGGCTAGATTAGGTTCTGAAGTCACCGTTATTGAGTTCCAAGATGCCATTGGTGCTGGTATGGACGCTGAAGTCGCCAAGCAAACACAAAAGTTATTGGCTAAGCAAGGTTTGAAATTTAAGCTTGGTACTAAAGTCACTAAGGGTGTTAGAGAAGGCGAGTCCGTTAAGATCGAAGTCGAAGACGTTAAGTCCGGTAAACAAGAACAATTAGATGCTGACGTCTTATTAGTTGCCATTGGTAGAAGACCATACACTAAGGGCTTGAACTTTGACAAGGTTGGCTTAGAAGAAGACAACAAGGGTAGATTGGTCATCGACGACCAATTTAGAACCAAACACGAACACATCAGAGTCATTGGTGATGTTACTTACGGTCCTATGTTGGCACACAAGGCCGAAGAAGAAGGTATTGCTGCTGCAGAATACATCAAGAACGGACACGGTCATGTCAACTACGCCAACATTCCATCTGTTATGTACACTCACCCAGAAGTCGCATGGGTTGGTTCTAACGAACAACAATTGAAGGAACAAGGTATCAAATACAAGGTTGGTAAGTTCCCATTCGTTGCTAACTCCAGAGCAAAGACTAACTTAGACACCGACGGGTTCGTCAAGTTCATTGCTGATGCCGAAACCCAACGTGTCTTGGGTGTCCACATCATCGGAGCCAACGCTGGTGAAATGATCGCTGAAGCTGGTTTGGCCTTGGAATACGGTGCCTCGACCGAAGACATTGCCAGAACCTGTCACGCCCACCCAACCTTATCCGAAGCATTCAAAGAGGCTGCCTTATCCACATTCGATAAGCCTATCAACGCCTAATCTGGTGGACTCCCAATTTTTAAAATCAACCTATATACAACCCGTTTATGGACCGTAGATTTGCTTGTCTAACAATATACAGATTTTCGATACACTAACAATCCACAATTTTTCCACAATGTATATGGTACCTCGTGCCTACCTTCTTCTACCTACATTGCATCTATTTTCTAAAATATGTGTAGCATTGATATGTAACATACATAAATATAAACCTCAGCAAACATCACCCTACCAAGTCGCATCAGTATCTCAATATAACGTACAACGCATGGATAATACCTGGAATGTACCCTAAGATAGTCAAAATGATATTGATCCAGAACGAAGATGCACATCCTCTCTCAAGGAAAACACCTAAAGGAGGCAATAAAATTGCAACAATAATTTTAATGATATCTGAACATGTGAACGCCATTATGAAAATATATTATACTATATTCTGTAGTGTATATTTGATTTAAATCACTTAATAATGATCTGGCTAAATTTATGCTGGCTTAGGAATTACATTCTTTATATATAGAGCATTGCGTTTGTGGCCACGACGGGCAATCATGAATTCCTGTCTAAGCTCAGCCGTACTTGGGCAATCATTGCTTAGTTGATCATTCCGTACGGTAACTTTGCTATTTTTTCTATGGAACTCCACCGTCTAAGAACGGGTACTGTGTTTACGCGTGTAATCTGAATAAAATATGGGATATTCAGTTAATCAAGGAACAGGTTCGAAAATTGGCCGAACCGGAAGATGTTACACAAAAGCGTCCAAGATGATTCAACATCAATTTTTAGTGAAAAAGCTAGCAGACAGTGGATAGTGGGAGGTAATACAGCACGCAGATAAACAGGAACCGTTATAGGAGTAAATAGACATGTCGGATTTACAATTGCAAATATTGAAGGCGGTTCATGACCACGATGGGATAGAAAACACATTGAAAATAGACGAATTCGCTAAGATTGATGCCAATACGCTTCACTCGAATTTGACGTCGTTGTGGGCCAAGGAGATGATCAACTTCAGTAAAATCGAGACAGACAAGTGGAGTTTGACCAAGGAGGCGGAAGAGTTTGTGTCTGCGGGGTCACATGAGATCAGATTGTTGGACGAGGTGTTGAAGTCGATGGACGGGTTGAAAATTTCGGATGTGAACTCGAAATTGGGTGCAGTCGGAAAGTTGGGTCAGGGTAAGGCCTTCAAGAACGGATGGATTGCTAAGAACGAGGACAAATTGGTGGCCAAGGTCGACAAGTTGCCAGAAGATACTGCGGTGACTCAATTGAAGACCATCAAGGAAACTGGCACGTTGGACAGTAAACAGGACTTGACTGAGTTAAAAAAGAGAAAATTAATTACGTTGAACAAAATCGTGGGCTTCAAAGTCACCAAGGCTGCAAAATTCGGCTTAGAAATTGTCAGTTTGGAAACTGATATCACATCTGATATGATAACCAGCGGAAAATGGAAGGAGGCACAATTCAAGCCATACAACTTTAACTCTGAAGGTGTTTATCCACAGTCAGGTGCCTTGCACCCATTAAACAAAGTTAAAGAGGAATTCAGACAAATTTTCTTCTCGATGGGTTTCACTGAAATGCCTTCAAACCAATACGTTGAGACTGGCTTCTGGAATTTCGATACTTTGTTTGTCCCTCAACAGCACCCTGCTCGTGATTTACAGGATACATTCTACTTGAAAGACCCAGTTAAAGCCGGAAGACCTGAGGACAAAGAATATTGGGAAAATATTAGACAAGTGCATGAGGAAGGAAAATACGGTTCTATCGGTTACAGATATCCATGGAGAGAAGAAGAGTCGTTACGAATGGTCTTAAGAACACATACAACGGCCATTTCGTCGGCAATGTTGCATAAATTAGCTCAAGATCCAAAGCCAATAAGATTATTCTCCATTGATAGAGTTTTCCGTAATGAAGCTGTTGATGCTACTCATTTGGCCGAATTCCATCAAATCGAGGGTGTCTTGGCTGGATACGACGTGACCTTAGGGGATTTGATCGGTTTCATGGAAGATTTCTTTGCAAAGATGGGTGTTCATGGCTTGAGATTCAAGGCTGCATACAACCCTTACACTGAACCATCATTGGAAATCTTCGCCTACCATAAAGGTTTAGGTAAATGGGTAGAAATTGGTAACTCCGGTATGTTTAGACCAGAAATGTTGGAACCTATGGGTTTGCCTAAGAACTTAAGGGTCTTAGGATGGGGTTTATCATTAGAAAGACCAACTATGATCAAATATGGTGTTTCAAATATTAGAGAATTGGTCGGTCACAAGGTTTCATTAGACTTTGTCGAAACTAATCCTGCTGCTAGGTTAGATGAAGATTTAGTTTAATTGTATAGTTAATGTTTAAATAGAACTAGTCTTATAGTGAATAGGTCAATTAATACAATGCACAGCATAATTTTAAATTTGGGCGTACCACGCTCAATCCCTCTAACGCGAGATCCCGAAATTTCAGAAAAGAGCCAGTCTGACTATGTTTAAATATCAAGACGATCCATATATTATCTTTAGCTAATAATGTCTGATATAAAAGTAGAAAAAGATGAGGAACTGTCGCTAAAATACAAGGAACCAGTCAACCTGAGCGAACAGGAAGATCAGACTATGACATTGGATGATGGAAACGAACAAGATCAGCAAAGCAGAGCAAACAATAAGCCCAACAGTACTACCAATACAGCAAATAATAAGAAGAAGAAGGGTTCTAATGTATTCGTTTGTAAATGGGTTGATTGTAAAAAGAGAAACTATCCTACACTTACAGCATTGGTCAACCACCTTAGCTCCACACATTTAGCGCACATTGCACATTTAAGCCCAACAACACCAATTCGCTACACTTGCCATTGGGAAGGATGTCCACGTTATGCCATGGAACAGCCATCGAGATTTGCACTTATTTCTCATTGTCGTACACATACAGGCGAAAAACCATACTTCTGTCCGATTCCAGAGTGTGAAAAACATTTCACTCGTTCAGATGCTTTAGCCAAGCACGTTAAAGGCGTACATGATTTGCATCTGGCTCGGGATGCATTGTCACTAATTAAGGATCGAGTCAAAAAGGATAAAATGACCCCCGTTTCCCAAGACATCGATGAATTTAATGAATATGAATATTTATCGATCATTGATCAAGATTATGAATTGAGAAACCCATGGTGGTTCACCAAAAGCTTCGTGGATGTTCTTGGGAACAAGAATAATAATATTGACTCCCTCTACGATCAACCGTTTAACACGCAGCAATACAAACTAGCCAACGATCGATACCATGCGTTTTTAGAAAATAACGAAGATGAAATCATACCACAAATTGAAGTAAATGAAAATGACTCTTCAAATTTCAAATCTGAGTACAATAGCCTACTTCGCAAAGCTGCCGAAGCTATTCATTCTTCTAATAGAAATGACCCTGAAAATGAGCTTGACATAGAAAATACCGAAGAACTTAACGACCTAAAAGTCATACATGATAGTCTAAGAAGGCAACTTGCAACGGCAACTAAGATCAATAAAACAGTGAGCAAGCAACTATCTTCGTCTGTTAAAGAAAAAAGAAGACTCTGGCTAATAAACCAAATTCTACTTGATGGTAATGTAATATTAGGATTGCCGCCAAAAGAGGATTCAAACGATGACACAGATCCGAAGAGCGTAGTTTTAGATAAGTATGATGAAGAAATGTTACTGGAATCGATATCCTTATTTAATAAAAAGGATTAGTCTTGGGACTCTATATATAAGATAATATACGGTATTGCATATAATAAGATCAAGTAAAAAAAAAAAAGTCTCATCTCAAATTTCATCAATTGATATTAAGTACTGTTTAAATTAAACCTTAACGCCACTGATAGATTTATACTATGGTATCTCATAAACATATTGGCACCAATATAGCAGAAACATCTGAGACTGAGTTAATTTCAGGTACAGAATCATTTTCGTCTGATAACAATAAGCATATTGTGATTCCATCGTTATCCTTAGACAACTTGTTTTCTGAATTAAGCCAAGAAACCAGAAATTCAAAAGTTGTGGACATAGATGATGATGACGAATTCAAGAAAATACAAAAATCTATTTCCAAACTCCCAAAACTTGAATCAAGGTTAGAAAAAAACATGGATAATGAAGCATCAAAAATACAAAGAGTTAACGATATAACCAGAATAAATGATCCTATAACGCATAAGCCGAGGAAGTCTGGTAATGAACCAACAGATGCAGGTTCGAAATGGTTTGGAATGAAGCAACCTGAGTTGACTCCAGATCTCAAGAGAGATTTATCTATAATTAAACAAAGAAGTGCATTGGATCCTAAGAGACATTATAAAAAAGATAAATGGGAAATTCCAAAATATTTTCAGATGGGTAGAATAATTGAAGGTAATACTGAATTTTACTCTGCTAGATTAGCAAGACGTGAAAGGGGTAAGAATTTAGTGGACGAAGTATTACACGATAATGACAAGAGGAAGTACTTTAGAAGAAAATACAGTGAAATTCAAACCCTGAAGACTAGTGGTGGTAAAAATTATTACAAAAAGGTTAAAAGTATGAGAAAGAAATATTAATCTACCTCATTTGCATCTAATAAGAAATAAATATAAATTCATTAATCATGACTACATGGTATATAAGTACATAATAATACTATTTAAGTACAGAAATCAAAGGTAGGATTATTCTTCTAAGCCAGCTCTTCTGAATACGTCCAGTCTTACTTCTTCCCATAATTTCTTTTTCTCGTCTTTTGATAATTTTGCTTTCTTATTATCTGCCAGTCTCAATGATCTTTTGATAGCATCAGATTTAATTTTATACTCATAAGCAGTTGTTGCCGCCGCTGCTAAATTGATTAAATAGTTTCTTATGGCAATTTCTTTAAATTTAAACTTCAAAAAACTTTGACTGTCTACGGAAGTTATTGGGGACAGGATTCTCAGTTTCGGTGCATTAATCTGTAGAAGGCGTGATTGCTTAACCGATATTTCTGCCACGGACTTTTTAAATTGGTAATCTAGATTGTGCTCCTGATACATATTTGACGAAAACAACGTATATATCAATTCTTTGTCTGTAATATGGGGTTGAATCAACACAAGGTGACACATATTCGCCAAGTCGCCTACTATCTGAGGTAATGAATTCGCAGAATAATTAAAGTCTGGAATGGACGACATCATAGGCAACTGGGTTAATATCAACTTACATCTTGTGACATTCAAATTCCAATCAATCAAAGATTCTGGAACGTTGTGGTATTGTAATTGCGACCCAAGAGAAATCTTGTAAAGCTCGTCGCTATCGCCCATATCCGACTCACTAATCAATCCTTGGTGAACCTTATTTTGTAGCTGTTCGTAGAAGTGATTTTCGTGTAATGCTATGTCGTTCACTAGCTGCTCCACCGACGTGTTAATTGGTTCCGAATCCTCTGGTATTGTAGCAGTGGAACTGGAATATATTGAAGGTGCAGATCTTACGGATCTCTTTCCCGATGAAAACACACTAGATGACAGCGAAACCTGCAGCAAATGATTATGTTGGTTCTTGAACTGTTGAACTTGCGTAGGGGCTGACCGTATGGAAGCAGCACCTGATGATGTTATCACCAGAGGTGATAACTGCAGATAAATGGCATTTCTAGCTGAATCTTTAAAATGCGATGGGGGAGACGATATAGACTGACTGTTAGATCTAGCAAACGGAGTCCCAAACATCGCTTTCTATAGTGATTATGTCTCTTACTCTTTCAAACTTTTGAAGCATTTCTCTCGTGGGGTTAAAAATTTACGTAGTCAAATTTTTTCATGCATCACGTGGAAATTACTTTCACAATTTTTCAGTTGATTATTATAGATGAAATTAACAACGCTTCAACAGTAGTAGTCTCTATTCCTTAGACGAAAGCCATTGGGGGTAGCTTCATAGTAATTAACCAAGAATTTTAATGCTGGACTCCCAAAATCTATATATGACTATTCCATTATCGAAATATAAGATATTCCTGTATCCTCTTTTTACTATAACCGTTTAAAAACAAAGATAAGTAATATCTTTGCTGCACAAGCTGTGTAACCAGCAGGAACAAGAAGTGATATCAACTTACCCAGGCTAATTGGATCACCGTAGTGTCAACAGATAGAAATATTGTTGGCCTGTATATAACATTGAGACCTGATGGATTTTGTTTTTTTGACCGCCAGACAAAACGCTACACGATTAACAATAAATTGGCTATTAGGTTAATTGCTGACGGAAAACTATGTCGACGTTGCAAGAAATAAGTTCAGAGGACTTGGGCTTTAAACTTTTGACAAATCCCGAAGGGGTTCCGATTTTTACGGATCCTATAGACTTTCTGGAAGGAAAAAAGGATGATTTGAAATTATTGGCTATAGCTAATTTATCAGGCCGTTTTGCATGTTCCAATTTGTCGGAGATAGTTTTGGATGAGCTTTCGTTACTAGAAGATACAGAGGAGTTTTCTAAGGATTCTTTGAGACGAATTGAAGGGTTGACAAATGTATCCCAATTGTATTTTAATTGTGATGAATCGAAGCTCCATGTTTTGATGGATAATACTTTAAAAGTCATAGATGTATCGGAATATATGTCGGCATCGCAATTGGATTCGAGTATAATTCGTGATGTCCCTTGTGTTGATGCTGAGTTTTTACAGAACGTAAAGATTGTTGGCCCATCACCACTGGACCCAACATCATTTGCATTACTCAATGAATCTAACGACTTCGTTGTGATAAATAATAAAGAGACAAAGAAGATACTGTCGGACGTATCTGGATTCTGCTGGTCTATAAACGGAGAAACTTTATATTACAGTAAGAGGTCATCTGCCAAAATAAACTGTATATCGAGTGTAAACCTCTCCCAGAAATTTCAAATTACTAGTTCAGAGATTTCTGAGCAGGAAAATTTTGACATAATTAATATTACTGAATTAGAATTAAATTCTAAGTGGTTTGTTGTATTTGACAAAGGTGACGGGGAACCAGATGATCATGATTATCAAATATACATTGTCAATAAGACTTATGATGATAACTACCAATTCCTTGAAGCAGATATAGCCCCTCCATTTGGCTCAGTCAGCAGATTTGGGACTTACTATTTGCTGTCTTTAGTCAATTGGTATCCAGGTCAAAAGTTGATATTTGTTACTTCATCTCTCGCAACGGAAATAAATACACTTTTCATAAACCTGGAAGGAAATATTGAATCTGTTACCCAGTTGAATGACTCTGATAGAGCCCAATTTCCCATTAATGATGATACTGGCGATGATGCATCTCCTATTGGCTTGGATCTTGATTTGAATTGCTCAAATATTACTGTGTCTGAACCTTGTAGTGGGATTGATGAAGCAAAAGGAACTTTACCAAGGTTATGGTGTCTCAGTCATGAAGGGTCTTTAATAGGATGGTGGGTTTTTGATGTTCATGGTTTAAAAGCCAATAAGGTGAACTTGAATGGCCCTATCGAGTTTTTGAAAGAATTAAATAATAATACTCTAGTCAAAGGAGGTGGTTCTAAAGAAAGTAAAGAGGATCTTACTCAAACAAGTATTGATTATTCCAATTCTACAGAGTCTTCCACTAATCAGTTCGCTAAGAAAGATATCACTACCCAACAATCGTTAGTTTCTACAGCACATGAAACAGCAAATTCCGCAGAATCGACAAAATCTGGCGCTTCTGATTCGACTGGGTTTGCCAACAATACTGGAACTAATAAAGAAACCAGTTTTGGAAATAAACCAGAACAAAAGAGTACCTCAGGGTTTGGCTCCGCTGGTTTCGGCTCCACTATTACTACCGGTTCAACAAGTTTTGGTGCTAATGGTTTTGGTACAACCAGCTTTGCGACCCCAAGTTTTGGGTCTTCGAGTTTTGGAGCAAATAATTCTGCAACTAAAAATGAAAATGCGTTTGGTCAAAGCGGATTTGGTACAAATGCAGCAAATTCGAATGGTTTGACATCTAAACCATTGTCCAATCAAAGCCTGGGTAGTGTATTTGGAAAGTATTCAAATAATCTTGGAGCTCAGTCCCAAAGCTCTCCTTTTTCAAATATACAAGCAAAGGAGTCTCCCTTTGCTAAATTTGGTAAGGAACAAGCAAATAACAAATCTAGTAGTCAATCACCATTCTCCAATCTTGGTGAAGAACAATCAGATAACAAGCCTATTAATCAATCACCATTTGCTAGTCTTGCTAAAGACGAATCACCTTTTGCAAAATTTGGAAAAGAACAAACGGAAAACAAGTCGAGCAACCAATCTCCGTTTGCTAGTCTTGTTAAAGAAGAATCACCCTTTGCAAAATTTGGAAAGGAGCAAACGGACAACAAGTCTAATAACGAATCGCTATTTTCTAATCTTGGGAAAGATCAATCAGACAATAAATCTAGTAGTCAAGCCCCATTTGCTAGTCTTGCTAAAGAAGAATCTCCTTTTGCAAAGTTTGGAAAACAGCAAACGGATAATAAGTCTAATAATGAATCGCCATTTGCTATTTTTTCGAAGGAAGAATCACCCTTTGCAAAATTTGGAAAACAGCAAACGGATAAAAATTCAAGTAACCAATCCCCATTTGCTAGTCTTGCTAAAGAAGAATCACCTTTCGCAAAATTTGGTGCAATGGATATTAGTTCCAACCCTGTGAATGAACAGCAGCTGTTCCAGAAAGAGAAGAAAGATACAAAATCAAATGACAGTTTGTCTTCTTTTCCTCCTTTGAATAAAGCGGACTCCCCTTTTACTAAAGTTAAAGACTCGAAAGTTTCAGATAAACTTGTTGACGAAGATTCATCAAAAACTAGACCAAAATCTTCCGAATCCAGTAACCAAAGTGGTACATCTAATGAGGAATCTTCATCGGAAACGCCTGCTGAGGTAGAGGAGAAGGATTATAAGGAAGGCGCTTTGCCTAATATTAGAAATGAAACGGAAAACGAGAAAGAATCGGAATCTACAGAAGGACAACCTTCAGCAGATCCTACAAATATAAGTGCAGATGAAGTAAATGACACTGAAAGCTCGAGTAGCGATTCCAGTGAGTCCTTAGGTGAAACAGATAGTGAAAATTATATAGATTCAGAGAAACCCGGAGAGAATACGAAGAAAACCTCTTCCGAAACATCACAGACAGATGAAATAATTTCACAAGAAAAGAATATTGATCATTTTAAACCCAAAAAGAGTGAAATCTTTTCAGAACAAGCAAATAAGCAAAATATAGAATCCTCAACGCAAACAGAAGATAGCAAAATCCAAAAGGTCACTCAGGATCCACCGGGGTTAGTTCAATTTTTGAAGTTTGATGGGTTTACAAAATTAAATAAAAATGAACTGAACATGATAGCCCAGAAAGTTGTTGATATCTATAATGAAACTTCAGGATACTTAGCAATTATGGAAAAAAATATTAATGGTTTGGGTGATTTTATTGAGGGACATAGTACGAAAGGCAAAACAGAATTGTTTTTAGAATCTCCTGAGTTATGGAAGCTAAGCACCAATTTTGAAATAAAGAGTAAGATTGATCAGATTAAGCCTCACATTTCAGATGTGCTAAAATCCTCGTATAATATAGATTCTTTGTTGGTTGAATTAATGAAAAAAGTTGAGGATAGTCAGATACAAAGAGTCAAGATTGACAAATTACTAACCCAATTGTCTTTATTTACAACAGAATCAACTTCCTTACAATTATCCAAACGTCCCTTAGACTTCCAAAATGAATCTTTACAAATAAGTTTACGTCAAAAATTAAAAAAGATAAAAGATTTGGAAAGTGAACTCATAGGTAAAATGATGCCCCTAAAAGCCAGAACAAAGATTGACAAGAATATATTAAAAAATCTAGAAAAAGTGATATTTCAGATTAATGAGAATGCTTTCGAACATTTAAGAGAGATCGATACTTTGGCAACCGAACTAGGAAATCTAAAAGTTGATAATGAAAATTCGAAAACGTTGGTTGCGGTTCAAGACAATTCACACAAATCTCCTCCAATTAAATGGAGTTTGAGCAAGGACTTAAACATTAAACATGTTTCTCCAAGAATCGTTACTTTTAAAAGAAAATAGTATTTGTATATAATTCATATAATTATTTATTATTCTAAATGAATATTTTTTGGCGCATTCGCATATTTGAATCAAAACAAAAAAAATGCACTGAAATATATTACTTGAGGACGTATTAAGAATGTCAGAACATATTGGTACGAAGGTATCTATTCCTGGGACAAGAGGATATGGTATATTAAAGTACCATGGGGTTATAGATGGAAAAAGTGGTACATTCGGAGGGATCGAACTCATTGGACCAATTGCAGCTGCAAGAGGGAAGAATTCTGGATCAGTTAACGGTATTCAATATTTTGAAGTTCAACGCCCCATGACAGGATTATTCCTACCTTTTGAAAGGCTTAAATCTGTCAATCCACATCTACTGAGAGTACTGAGACAAAATAGTGGTCTATTGTCAGATTCGCCAATTGATATAACCCGAACACCTTCACCACTAAATAGAGGTACCTTGAGTTCATTGAAATCAAATGGTAAATTGGGCATAAAAAGTGGAGTGATTTCTCCTAAATTCCTAGAGCAGACAGTGGCAATTCCAAAGCGAAATAATTTGAAGGAAAACGGCGCCCATATGAATCAAAACTCAAAACCTGCAATTGAAAATGCAAACTATTCAACATTTTCCGGTAGAGGTCTGTCAGTAATGAACTACAATGGAATTGATGAAGAAAAGGTTAAACTAGAGCAAGATTTGAACGACTTGCAACTTAAATATGAAAATAATAAACTAGAAATGGCAGAAAAAATAAGAATATTGGATGATTTAAGGACTACGGTGAACGAAATACAACCATTATTGGAAGAATATGAGAACGAATTGTCAGAAAAAGACAAGAAGTTGTTTAGACAGAAAGGAGAGTTTGAGAAAGCTAGGGAAGAATGGAGAGAAAGTTTAGACTTAATGGTGTCAACACAGCAAGAAAATGAGCATTTCTATGAGCAAAAAATTTCAGAGTTGAACGAAAGAGTGGAAATGTCAAATTTAAACAAAACCGAGGTAGTTGTAGATGAATCCGAGCCAAAAATAATGGATGAAATGGCCAATGTTTTGGTGAAGCTTGATAGCTTGGAGAAGGAGAACTCGAATCTCAAACTATCTGCCGATGAAAAATCCAAATTGCATAAAAAGGAAATTTCAACTCTAACTGAAAATTTATCAAATATACAAGTTGATAAAGATAGTACTAAGAATGGAAAAATTGAAGAATTAGAAAAAGAAAATAAAGAGCTAAAGGATAAAATTCAGGAAATACAAAGTGAAGTTACTAAATTGCGGACATCCAAGAATTCTATAAAATCTGAATTAGATAAATTACAAATGGAAATTGCTAATAAAGATAAAAGTACGGTCGTTGATGTGAATGATTTGCTGATGGGAGTGAGCTCAGTGAACTTAAATGGAAATAGTGATGAAATTTCTATAATGAAGAGGGAAATACAAGCGTTAAAACAAGAGCTAAATCAAAAAACTAAATCAAATGAGATAATTCAACAACTAAAAGATGAGCTCGAAATAAGACCAACTTTTGAAGAGCTAACCGACCTCCAAATGACTATAGACGAGTTAGATACATTACATAAAAATGAATTGAGTGCAAAAGAAAAAGCGTTAAAAGATTCTACGAATGAAAAGCATAGTTTACAACTTCAACTTAACGAAACTCTAAAGAAGATGCAAGAGCAGAAGGTTGAAATTATACCCCAAAATAATGAGGTTGAAAGCAAATCAAACACCCCTATAGACCCTAACGAATTACCAATATTTGTACCTAAGAAGCAGATAGATCCAAGCCTTGGTAAGAAGGGTTGGTGTGGGCTCTGTGAAAGAGATGGACATAGCAGTATCAATTGTCCTTACGAGAACGATATGTTCTGAGCCATTTCCGTTACATAAAGAGCTAATACTACTACTGCTCTTACTAGTCATTTTTACTGGTTTATATACAGTATTATATTTTTTAAATAGATAGGAAAATTCAGATAGACTCATAATGCAAATTTAATTAATCTTAAAGATCGTTTCATTAATCCTTCTAGCATGACCGTTAAGCCCTTCAAGCAGGTTGATGTATTTACCAGTAAAAAATATAAAGGTAATCCTGTGGCCGTTTTTTTAGATGCTGATGAAATCACAACGGAGGAAATGCAATCAATTGCGAGATGGACAAACCTTTCTGAGACGACTTTTGTATTAAAGCCCAAGTCTGAAGAAGCAGATTATCAACTTCGCATATTTACTCCTGGGTGTGAGCTCCCATTTGCTGGCCATCCAACGCTTGGATCTTGTTTTGCGTTACTTGAAAGCAAACTTATACAACCAACAAATGGTAAATTGGTTCAAGAATGCAAAGCTGGACTTGTTGAAATCCTTGTTGATAGTAACAGTACTACACCAAACGATTACCTCATCTCTTTTAAGTTGCCATACTTTCATGTGACACCAATTGCTGAATCGGTGCATTCTGAGATTGAAAATGCGTTATCAATACCTTCTGGATCTGTATCAACTATTGAAGCACCTGTCCTTGTTGAAGATGGACCAAAGTGGCTTACTGTCCAGTTATCAGATGGTGACAGTGTTGTGGATTTGTTGCCTAATTACACGGCTATTTTAGAATTATCGAAGACTTATGGATGGACTGGAATTCAAGTATTCGGAGAACATAAGAATGGATCCTATGAATCGAGAAGTTTCGCCCCAGTAATTGGTGTGAATGAAGATCCAGCTTGTGGTAGTGGTGCTGGAGCTATAGCTATATACTTGAGTTGCATTTCTGAAAAGAAGTCTAAAGCCTTTAAGGTAAAACAAGGTGGTAATATAGGACGAGATGCTTCTTTACATGTTACAATAAACATTGGCACAAATACTTCAATAACAGTAGGTGGACAGGCTATCACTTGTATTGAAGGCAATTATGATTTATAGTCATATTAGAATCTACGATGATAGTGGATATTATAAGTCCGAAATTATTTATCTAATTGTCACTTGTTACAAGTTACTATATGTAATTCTTTAGTGGTTATAGTTTTGGTGCGAATAGAATGCTTTTAACTTGATTTTATCGTTGCAGTATTAGCATTACTATGGCCAGGATGATGTTCTTTATGAGCTGTCTATTTATTGTCCATATTACCGCTAGGGTCCTCATCGAAGGCAATCCAACTAGCAAATCCATCATTGAATATACCTTGTAACTTTTTTTCAATTTTGAATAAATTCTTTTCAGTATCTATAACCTCCTCAAATAATTCGAATTCTTCATCCGTTAATAAACACGAATCCAAAGCTTTCGTTAATTTTTTCTTATCAATATTTAGTCCAATAAGCACCAATTCATTGCGTCTATCCCCATGCTT
Organism: Debaryomyces maramus; assembly: GCA_030583545.1. NCBI lineage: Eukaryota > Fungi > Ascomycota > Pichiomycetes > Serinales > Debaryomycetaceae > Debaryomyces > Debaryomyces maramus. The sequence continues at coordinate 1,320,290 of JAJMIL010000004.1, forward strand.
ACCCTTCATATCAGCTTCAATCAAAGTTTCGGCTTCTTTCGGAATAAATTCTGGACCTACTACTGCAAACCATGGGATTCCACCCTTCATAGTTAACATTGGACCGGCGGATGACCATTCACCTCTTATAATGTATCTTGATGCCAACCAAAAAAATCCTTTTGAACGCAATAAGTGACCGAAAGCTGACCTCTTTTTGTTCTTCAAGATTTGTTTTTCAGTAGGTTGAAATAAATCATCAAAACTCTCTTCTTCTTCTTCTTCTTCTTCTTCTTCTTCTTCTTCTTCTCCATTGTCCTCTTCTTCAACTTCATCATCATCATCTAATACTGATTGTTCTATAACAACAAACTTATCTCTAATCAATTTATAAAATCTTTCAGGGTGAAAAGGCCTTCTGGAGCTATATACAAAATTATTGATACCATATTCTTCTGTTTCCGGTCTTGGTGTCAATGTTGACTTATCCTCACCATATCCTTCCCTTAAAGTCATTTCATTGATACTTTGTAGCCATCCAGCTGATGTGGATGCCTTTTCAAAGTCATATTTCTTTGTTCCAATTACTTCGTTGATATCTATTTTGCAATAATCTGTTTTCAAAATTTTCGCAACTGGATTTAATGATCGAATCATTTTTTCAATTTTACGCTGCCTTCTCTTCTTAATAGTAGAAATCTTATTAACAATTATGACGTCAGAAAATTCAATTTGATCCACCATCAAATCAGTAATTGTACGTTCTTGTTCCCCTTGTCCATTATCACCATATCTATCGGCCAAGAATTGAGTGGTTTCAATATTCGATAAAAAGTTCAACGCATCAATGACTGTGACACAAGTATCAAGCTTAGTTAAATTATTTAAACCGCCAAGTTCAATAATTTCTCTTATTACCCTCTCATCCTCTTTTGGTATAGAGCCACCCCCTTCAAGAAGAGACTCAGAGAACTCTGTTGTAAAAGTCTCTGCAACTTGCATTGGCTCAGAAATACCTGTAGATTCAATAACAATATATTGAAAGTCGCCATTTTTAGCTAAGGCAATCAATTCTTCTAATAAGTCACCTCTTAACGTGCAACAGATGCATCCATTTTGTAATTGTACTAATTTTTCTTCCTTTCTACTAACTATATGATTTTTTATTAACGCAGCATCAATATTTAGTTGCGAAACATCATTAATAACGACAGCTATCTTTAATGAATGGTTGCTAGTTAATATTTGTTCTAATAGTGTTGTTTTACCAGAACCTAAGAATCCAGATAATAATGTAATTGGAATTGGTGATTTATTCCCAATTTTACGAAGAGCCGGCATTATGTATTTCTTTTCTTTATGCTTCTTAAGATAAATGGTTTTCGCTTTTTGAAGTTCGTAATTACTCCCCTTTTTATAGTATTTTGTTAATCTACATTTTTCAATAATTATTACACCCTTGAAGTTATATTCAAGCATTAAACGTATGAAAAGTAAATCTCTACTTCGTATTTTATTTAAAAAGAGATAGATACACTTTTCAATCCATTATTTCATTACCGCTTTGCTTACCGTAATAGTTATTATAAAGGTTCTTATTGGTCTGGTTAACCACTAAAGTAATAAATTTTATTATTCGCAATCTTTATTCACACTGTTGCACTTCTCTTAAAATTTTAAAAAATGTTTAAATCCTATAAGGCAATGTGATCGATATATATAGGTATAGTCTACGGTATCTGTTATTAGCCTTGGTTTAATATTAACCCATTACCATCCAACTCCGATTAAAGGGACCATCCTTGAAGAAAGTAACTGGGTGCAAATCGCATCCTTGAAATTAACCCAATGTACTACAAGCCATTACTTGAGACTTTCTAGGTTTTAATAAGCATTAAGATATACAATTGTAATAGTTCTTACTAATGGAAAAACTTTTGGTATTACATTACCAAAAGGCAAAAACGGAATGGAAATTGCGAGGTATCTATCCTATCCTAAACAAATTTAAACCTTCTTTTAAATAACTGACCGATTCTCTTATTTTTGGCATTTCCTGGAACGATGGACTCTTCATAATTGCATTCTCTGTTTGTATGTGCATAGTATTCACATTTTGGCTGATCACGGTTGCATTTAATTTTCAATTTTTTACCACTCAAACACCTATTTCTAGGAATTATGACCACCTCTTAAGTCGATTTCATATCGGTTGTCATGATATTGTAATGAGATCACTCTTCAGTATTCAAGTCTTAATAAGCTTACTCCTGAGATTTTGCGATAACCTCGCCAACCAAAAAAAAAAGAAATCTAATACATTTTATTCTCAATTAACCTTGTCTATGGTCAAGGGAATGTTACTATTTTATTTTTGCCCTGTGTTCTATATCTATCATAAAAAAATATAGCGTCCCTGACTGATACATGCATGTGTAAAGTGCACTTATGTAAAAAAACGAATCTTGATTGTAAATATACATAGTGCATTACAATATCAATATTAAACTATGATTATGAGATCTTTGGATCTACCTTTTGGATTAGGAAGAAGAACTGCACTATTAGATACTGGTTATATATTTTAAGCAAACACTGTGCTGGCTTGCGTATTTAATTACCCCTGCGTTTGTGCTTTTTTCTGCCCTTAAAGTATATATGGAAAAGCTCGGAATACTCATTAGTCGAAACTATACCCAAAATGATAAAAACATGAAATCCTAAAATCGTCTTAAATTAATTGGTACTATTCAAACATACATACTACTCAGCTTGTAAAGATTATTTCAGTGGGCCTCCTATGCAGCCCCCGCATGTGTTATGCTTTGCACTATGTTCGCGTCAATTTAGTCGGAGAATCTTCTCGGGTCGGACTTTAACCCCACACTTATTTTGTTTAAATAATAAGATTCTTGCTGCATAATCTCGAAATATTCTTTCTTCTGGTATAAATAAAAATGCAATATTTCATTGAAGTGGCTACGAAGTGGTATAGCATTATAATTGTGTTATATTGCGTATATAGCTTTGTTATTTGGGTAAGAAGAAGACGGGCTGCTAGAAATTGGGGATGCAAACCTATTAAGAATAATACGGGGACCTTCCTTGGTATTTCAACCCTTTTGGATATTTTGAAAGCTAGAAAAGAAGGTTTCTTCCCAGATTATCAGAAAGATAACTTTATTAGGTGTAATGCTGATACTATTAGCACAAATATTTTAAATAAGACGGTGATTGCTACCAAAAATGCAGAAAATATTAAAGCAATGGTTTCTACACAATTTGAAGAATTTAGTATTGGTATAAGGCATCAAGTTTTCAAACCTCTTTTAGGGAATGGTATATTCTCATCGGAAGGAGAACGCTGGAAACATTCGAGGGCAATGTTAAGACCTCAGTTTGCGCGAGATCTAGTTGCGCATATACAGATGTTTGAACCGCATGTGCAAGCGTTTGCCAGGGTTATACGTCAACACAAGGGCCAAATCATTAACATTCAGGATTTATTTCATAAGTTAACAATGGATGCAGCAACTGACTTTTTGTTTGGTGAATCTTTAGACTCGTTGGAAGATTCAGCAATAGGCCATGGCACACCATCATTAGATTTTGCGGGTAAGTCTAATTTTGAAGAAGCCTTCAACACTTCGCTGAAGCATATTATTTTTAGGATGCTTGCACAGGATTTTTATTTCCTAGTGAATACAAAACAATTTAGAAAAGCGAATGCCTCAGTGCATAAATTCACTCAGCATTATGTAAACAAAGCATTGCAGACCCCTCAAGCAGAACTTGATAGTAAAACAAAAAATGGGTATATATTGTTATATGAGTTAGTTAAAAAGACTCAAGATCCAAAAGTACTCCAGGATGAGCTACTAAGTATCATGTTGGCTGGTAGGAATACCACAGCAGGCCTTCTTTCATTTCTCTTTTTTGAATTGGCAAGGAGACCAGACGTTTGGAACACTCTAAAGGATGAAATTTATACAAAATTTGGTAAAGATGAGGTAGACCTTGAGAATATCACCTTCGAATCCATGAAAAAATGTACATATTTAAAATGGGTTATAAATGAAACCTTAAGAATGTACCCATCAGTTACTCAAAACTTCAGAGTTTCCAAGAAAGATACAACCCTACCAAAAGGTGGAGGCGATGATGGAAAGTCGCCAATTTTTATTCCCAAAAATCAAATGGTTATCTATAATATATACAGTACTCAAAGACTGGTTGAGTACTATGGCAAAGATGCTGAAGAATTTAAGCCAGAGCGGTGGGCAAACCTCAAGAATATTGGTTGGGCATATATGCCTTTTAGTAGTGGACCAAGGGTTTGTCTTGGCCAGCAGTTTGCCTTAACGGAGGCATCCTATATAACTATCAGACTCGCCCAGATGTTTCCAAATCTAGAATCGCATGATTCCAAATACCCTCCGAGAAAGTTGGCGAATGCAACTATGAGACATATGGATGGTGTTTTTGTAAGTCTTTATGAATAGATATCATACGGAAATGTTTACCTTTCTTAACAAAATAAGGAAATTCGATTACCTACGAACAGATGAAGAATTAGTAGTACAACTTACGTCCATTAACAACAATGGTTTGCAATCCCATTTCTGTTAACTTAATTTAGTTTTGAATATAGATATTTGAAAGATGTCATAAGGCAAATTCCAAACTTCACTATTTTAAACAATAATTCTATTTATTTATAGTTTCCACAAAACAGATCTAAAAATTCATATATTTATTTAACAAACTAAACATAAAGCCTAAAATAAAATTTCAATCATCTGAAAGAAGTGATTATTTTTCTGAACTATACTTTTTCACACTAGTTGCAAGTACAATTTTCACATTTGTTGCAAGTACACTTTTCACACTTGCAATTTTTTTCGTTTTGTAAATTAATCATTTGAGAAGCATCAGTCATTTTTATATAATACTGAATTATTTTATAAAATTTATTGAAAAAAATAAGTAAAAATGGGTCTTATATATTAGCTTGCGCCAAATACGCTACCTGCTAAGCAGCTAAAAGACCTCAATTCAGCAAGGCAAATTTCACTCATATTACAAACTACGGCCCGACGTCATTTACATCCCTAGAATTTATCCAAATCTATGTTACAACTTGAATCCAGTGTACTTTCACTAAAACGCGATTTGTATTCTTAAGCGTCAAAACTTGTATATGAATTGAATTATTAATTGGAATACTGCTTGCGCACAAGTTCCGCCGTATCGCACATCCTGCTGCAAATTTCTCAAAAGGGAACACCGAATTTATGGCATATAATAAGATATAAAAGTAGGCATATATGAAGATATAAAGTGAATCAAAGTGTTTCTCGTATTCATAAGAGGGATGAGATATTTGTTTCGTTTGTTTATTTTACTTTTTTTAGGTTTATAATTTCCATCAAAAAAATATTCTATCATATTTGGAGTTTTATAGCATTTAAATATTCTTTAGGGATATCATTAGCATTCAAGATTAATTACCAGAATACCCCTATATTCCATAAACAAGCTGATAATCATATGTTTTTTTCATTTTGAAACTGAACATACTTTGAAAATCTAGCAATTAACAGGGTTTGTATCCAATTGCTTTCATTTACTGATGCGAAGAATGTTTTCATTCAAATAAAACAATTCAAGCTGATATTAAACAAATGGTAAAATGAATAATGTAATCTTTTGATATCTTGAATTCGTCTTTATCTAGAACCCCTGGTCCACACGCCCCTGTTCCAAGGCCATGTTGCTTATAATCTACTCTAATGTATCTCGGTCCACGTATAACTTCATGTGGATGCTTAGCCTCTTGAACATCATATTCGTTAGAAGCTTTAAATCCAAATTTACTTTCTTTCATGGTAACATAAAGTCCAGTATTATCACCATTTTCTAAAAGTAACCATTCTGTATCTTCATGATTACCATTCTCTTGTGGGTAATTGTACGAATAATCAAGGTCTTCGAATGGTAATCTATGGATTCCAATTTCTTGAGACTCCTTCTTATCTATATAACTTTCTCCTGGTCCTCTACCAAACCATTTAACACACTTTCCCAAATCTTCAGGAATACCGAATTCGTAACCTAACCTGGGAATTGTTTTTGGAATACAAGTTTCATTGAAAGCTTCAATGGTTAACGTGGTTTTGATTTTAATTTCATTTGTGTAAATAGAATATTCTTGAATACTTTTGAAGCCCCAAGCTAATATCGGTGGTGAAATTAAGGATTCAACTTTAACTATAGCAATTCTTGTATCATCAGGAAATCTTTCAATATCAACTTTCCTAGTATTGTGGACCATATGGTCGAGACCAAATCTACGCCAATAAGGTTCATCAACCGGAGTATCGTTATTAATACTGGGTCTCCAGAAAGTTAAATTGTTTATACCCTCAGTAATCAACGAATTAGTATCACATTCCCATATGTTAACCTTTCCATTTATTTTATCAAATGAAAACTTCAAACAAGAGCCTCTAATTTGAAAATTGTTACAATCCTCTTTAAATTCAAAGAGATTTCTATTGTATATTTTCCTCATTGCTTTTGAATTATTATTTTCCAATTCAAACTGATCCCAAGATACTATATGGTCTCTAGGAACTGCATCGGTGGGTTCTATTGTTCTAAATTGGATGTTTAAAAATGTTTTTCCATCAAGTACTAATTTTGGTAATTTTAATTCGGCCAAAGGTATTTCGATTGTTGATTTTGATTCAATTCTTGGTAGATTTAGGTTCCCCGATTGAATGATATTCTTCTCAAAATTGGAATAATTAACAAGCTGATACGAAGCAGCAAATTTATCTAAGTCAATAAAATCGAAAGTATTAGTAACTTTAATAGAAGCCTTATTTATTTTAATTACTATTGGTTCAATAACTTTAGCATATTCAAGCAATCCTGGAGTTGGATTGTGCTCTGAATCTAAGAGACCATCCATTATAAAAACTCCATCATGCGGGTATTCCCCGAAGTCACCACCATAATAGTAAACAGGTGTACCATTTTCATTAACGTATAACCCATGGTTAGCCCATTCCCATATAAACCCACCTTGAAGGTGCTCGTATTTATAGAAATAATCTTGGTATTGTCTAAGAAGTCCTGGACCATTACCCATTGCATGCCCATATTCACACAAAATTAATGGCTTATCAACTTTCTTGGTAAATTCATCTAGTGTTTCAAACAGAAGGTACATTCTACTGTACATATCTGTTGAATCAGCTTCAAGATCACCTTCATAGTGAATTGGACGTGATGGGTCAATTGACCTAATTTTATCTACCATTTTTCGATGGTTACAACCGTAAAAAGATTCATTACCAAGAGACCAAAGAAAAACAGATGGGTGATTGAAATCTCTCTTAACCAATTGAGTAGCTCTATCAACATACGCTACTTCCCAATCTTTATTATCTGAAGTGAAGGTACTTGCTAAACCAAATAATCTCAATTTTTCCTCGTCATATTCAGCTTGATCATCACCACCAACCGGTTGCCTAAGGGCATCAAAAAACCCATGACATTCAAGATCTGCTTCATTAAGAACCCAAAAGCCCAAACGGTTAGTTAATTCATAAAACTTTGGGTGATTAGGATAATGGGCAGTACGTATTGCATTTATATTGTGTCTTTTCATGATATATAGGTCTCGTTTAATGAAATCTAAAGGTACTGCCCTACCAAATTTAGGATGGTGATCATGCCTGTTAACCCCTCTAAGTAAAATTGTTTTTCCGTTTACTCTTATGGTTCCATCTTTCATTTCAATTTTCCGGAAACCAACATCTTGCTCAATATCACTAGTGATATTCTCATCTACGAAAACCTGCATTCTTAGTTTGTAAAGGTTTGGACTTTCGGCTGTCCATTTTAATGGATTCTTAACTTCGAAAGTTTCCTTAAAGTTGGAATCTTTCAAATCAAAAACTTGATTAATTATCTCCTTACCCTTACCTTCTAATAAGATTTTGAGTTTCGGACTAGAAGAATTAAATTCAACTTTCAGCTTAACCGTTAGAATTGAGTTGGTATATGTATTATCGAGATCAGTGATTATATTAAAATCCTCAATAAAACCTCTTTTGTCGAAACCAACAATTGAAACATCCCTGAATATACCGCTCAACCACCATTGGTCTTGGTCTTCAATATAAGAAGATGACGACCATTGGTATACTCTTACCCATAACTCATTGACATTATCTAACAACAAATATTCACCAATATCAAATTCGGAAGCGTTTCTACTACCCTCATTGTAACCAACTAATTTTCCATTGAGAAAGACATGAAACGAATTATCGACACCTTCAAATCGAACTCTATAAGAAAATGGCCTTTCTTTCCATTCGGTGGGAATAGTAAACGAACGACGATAAGTGCCTGTTGGGTTATGAGATGGAGGGTTTGGTGGATCAACAGTAAACGGAAATACAATATTCGTGTAATGTGGTTTATCAAAACCTTGAAGCTGCCAATGCCCAGGAACTTGGATACTTTTGTTGAATTGGGGATTTTTATCGTTTGGCAAAGGTGCTGCTAATGGCGATTGCGAGTAATTGAAATCCCAGTTTCCATTTAGATTTATGGTGCTTTTTGACGGTAAATAATAAGCTCTTGTATCAAGCCTATTAACATGGACTACCTTGGGGTTAGAAAGAATAGAGACAAGTGAATCTTGTGTATAATCTGCCATCATTAAGAATATATCTTGGGAAACATATTAATGAAAATAGTACTCCTGCAATATATGTAATGTATTTATACAAGATTTTATTTTTTAACCTAAATAAGTTCAATACTACAACTCCTCATTTCGTTATAATGAGGACGCTACAACATACTCGATTTTGATAATTATCCCTCGAAATCACACATTCGGGAAGTTGGGCTGAAATGAAGATATTTCTTGATTGTTGGTAATTGCGTTCTATGTGTGCGGCTCCCCCAGGTTTTCATTTCATTTATGTATTGTTGCTGCATGAGGGTAACACATACTGATCAACCTGCGATAACAATAAATAAATGCGACACCATTACAGCGTTTGTTTAAATGCAGAATATTTTCTCCAAGTGGGAAAGAACATCCAAATCAAGAAATATTATAGATACAGCAGTTGAAGACACTGCGGAGGATCAGTCAGTGGCTCTTTTTCTCAACTCCACATTATTGTTATACAATTCTATACATTAAAATGATAGTGGGGGTAGAATGATTTTATGTCTCGAAAGGTGGATGACTGGTGACTGTAATTAGAGTTATAAAAGACTCGAAATTAGCCTTTTATAATTGAATGCCAGTAAACTCAGAAATAAGTCAATAAGATGGCTGAAGATAAAAATGAGATACTGCATGTCGAAAAGGTAGAGGACGGTCCCAAAAATGTTGATATTAACATTGAACCTGTTCACTCCGTAGATGCTGATGAAAAACCTCTTCAAGTTTCCGACCTCGAACTTCCTGGATTACTTAGTAAACAGATGCTTCCTTTATGTTGCTGCTGTTTCCTTGTATATTTTTGTTCCACTATGAATGGCTTTGATGGTAGCTTAATGGGGAGTATCTACACGTTACCAGACTACTTAGAATACTATGATCTTGATGTCAATAGTTCCACTGGGACAGGTCTCATTTTTTCTATTTATAATGTCGGACAGATTGTGGGTGCATTCTTTTGCTCAGTACAAGATTGGAAAGGAAGAAAGGCTGGAATTCTTATTGGATGTATCGGTGCATGTATCGGTGCAGTAATCACTGCGGTTGCAAAAAATACTGCAACTTTAATTGGAGGTAGATTTTTTCTTTCCTTCTTTACCACAATTGCGGTTGCAGCTGCTCCTACATATTGTGTTGAAATAGCCCCTTCCCACTTGAGAGGTACCGTAGCCGGTCTCTACAACACCCTTTGGTATGTCGGTTCACTAGTCGCCGCATTCACTGCGTACGGCTCTGATGTTCATTTTCGTGGGACTTCCAAATCGTTCAAGCTTCCACTTTGGTTGCAAATAGTCTTTCCTGGTATTGTTGCAACATTCGCCTGGTTCATACCTGAGTCCCCAAGATGGTTAGTAGGGGTAAAACAATACGATAGAGCTCGTGCTATATTAGTCAAATATCATGCCAATGGTGACGAAAACCATCCGTTAGTTGATCTTGAACTAGCTGAAATGATTGATTCCTTCAAAGAGATAAAGCTTTCAGAACCATTAAAAGTTCTTGATATGAGGCCACTTTTTACGAATCGTTCTGATAGGTATAGACTTTTCTTGATTGTATGCATGGCTTGGTTTGGGCAGTTCTCTGGAAATAATGTTGCTTCTTATTTTCTTCCTACAATGCTTACAAATGTCGGAATGGAGTCAGCTTCAACTAACGTGCTTATGAATGGTATTTATTCGATTGTTTGCTGGGGAGCATCCATTGCTGGGTCTTTCTCACACGACAAGGTTGGAAGAAGAAAAATGTTTATGTTTTCCACACTAGGTGCTTCTATGTCTTTAGCATCTTTGGCAATTTGTACAGCTAGATATAAAATTAATCCAACCGATGGAGCTTCTGTTGGATCAATCTTTTTCATTTATCTCTTCGGAGTTATATTTTCATTTGCTTTCACGCCAATGCAGCCTATCTATCCCTCGGAGGTTTCATCCAATATATTAAGATCACGTAGTATGATCGTACTCTATGTGGTAGGTGGAATTGCTTCGTTCGTTAATCAATTTTCGGCACCAAAAGCTATGCAGAAAATCGGATATTGGTATTATGTGTTCTATGTTTTCTGGGATCTCCTTGAATTTACAGTTATTTACTTCTTTTTTGTCGAAACTAGACATAAATCTCTCGAAGAATTGGAAAAAATATTTACTGCTAAGAACCCACGTAAAGTATCTGTGGGTAATTATGCAGAAGAGGACGAGCGTCTTGAAAACGTGGAAATTTCCAGACAGCAAAATATTATCGCCCTTACAAATAAATTTGTTCATGAGAGGGCTGAACTGCAAGAAGTCTAGAGTTTCAAAAGCTGGCTATTTGATTCCTCTAAGTTTCCTCTAAAAAAATAAATGAGATGAGTATCTAAAACAATGAATATACATAGCCGTTTTCATAATGATGAGTAAATCTTTTTTTAGAATGGTGATGATATCAAAAATCGGAGTTTTCTATGTAATTGTTTATTTTTAGTATTAGTTTTTTGAATTTAAAATCAACTTCTCACGCACAATCGCGAATCTTAGTTGTTCTTATATTAATAATAGCACAGTTGTACATAAATAGAACTAGAGGAAGATACAATCCATTCGTATACCTTATCAGTCGCCGTACTACTAAAAATTTAATACGCCCTGAGTACCCTGACACGATGACTTCGCGCTCAGAATTGTTTAATGCCGCTTATTTCCCTCTAAATTTTCTAATCGCCGCTAATTTCCCTATAACATCTCTAATAGCCGCTAATCACCATTAATCACCGCTCATGCTGTTTTTTTCAGCTTTCACTCTTGCAAGGTATAAAGCATAGGATATAAGACTTAAGATGTAGTAATTTTACAAGTATATATTCTTCAAACACAACCATTTTGAAACGTTGAGCAGCAATGATCAAGAAGTTAGAAGTAAGATCTCAAGCATCGACTGGGTATCAATTTTATAATTATACTCCATCTGTCGTGGCTGCAATAATATTTCTAGTATTATTTGGCATCGCAACTATTTACCAAATATTTCAGACAATGAAGACTATGTTCACGAAAAATGGGACCAGAAAAGAGAAGCATGTTCTATGGATCATACTTCCATTTATTTTAGGAGGGATGTTCGAAACAGTCGGTTACATTGGCCGGCTTATATCGCTGTCAAACACCGAGTCACTTGGTCCATATATTATTCAATCAATTCTCTTGTTGGTGGCCCCAGCTCTTTATGCCGCAACGTTGTACATGTGTTTAGGTCGATTGATACTGAGAGTGGAATGCCAAAAATATTCTATTATCCCATTAAAATATCTCACCAAAATATTTGTCTTCGGCGATGTTATGTCATTCTTCATGCAAGCTAGTGGAGGTGGAATTATGTCTTCAAACACCGAATCATCCATAGCAACGGGAAAGCATATTATCATTGGTGGTTTGATTGTGCAGATTGTATTTTTCGGCATGTTCATGATAGTAGAATTTATATTTCACTATAGAATTCTTAAGCATCCGAATGAAATTGCAATGGGATCCATAAATGTTCCCTCTAAGTTTAACAATTGGAATTCAATTTTACTCACTCTATTCACCTGTTCCATATTGATTTTCATAAGATCTATTTTCAGATTGATTGAATACTGTCAAGGAAATGACGGCTATTTGATTTCTCATGAGGTTTTCCTCTTTTGTTTTGATGCTACCCTTATGTTTTTAAACATGGTCTTTTTCATTTCTCAAAATATTGGAAATTATTATACTACCTTTAACGCATTTAAGACATATGTATCTGATAGTCATTCTGAAACACGATATCATGATCCTTCTGGAGATAAGGAATCCTTAGTTCGAAGAAATGTGCTTTGAATATTTTTTGTATAGTTCATTCATTGGTTTACTTATCCGTTAATAAATTATCGTACCGTAATCAAAATATGTTTCGCGAATTCGAAAGAAGAAAAATCATCTCTGTAGTGTTTCTTTAGTAATCCTTAGTTGAAACTAAACATAAAATAATGAATAAGCCCGTTATACAAATATTCCTTGTTTAGTCACACTTCCATAGAAATCAAATTTTCCTTCCAAAATATTTTGTGAAGTATTCCCAACTTCTTTTTTGAAATATGTCCACCAAGAAAAGGAATAGACAAATATTGGTTTGTACTAATTGTCACAAGAAGAAAAGAAAGTGTGATAGAAAATTGCCATGCTCTAGTTGTGTTAAACTCAATATCGATTTAACATGTACTTATTCGACGCCATCTTACAAAGGAAAACCTCCTTGTGGTCGGCAGTCCAATAACCATATCGCGACCAACATAGAAGAAAAAAGGCAAGCAGTAAATCCTCCTAACATAATAGATCATAGATATGAAGCTTTAATCAATAAGGTAAATGACCTTGAGGCTTCAATGACTATGGCAATGTTGCACAAGAATCAGGATTTAGATAACTCAAGAGTGTCTAAAACGAAACTAGGTTTAGATAATAGTCTGGACAATCTCAAGAAGAAAATAGAACAGCTAATCGAAATTAGAAGTGCTACTGGATCGGAAACTAACATCCATTATTTAGGTATCAATCCTATTGTATCAAATGAAGATATTTTTAATTTACCCGATACGTTTAATAAGAGACTGAAAAGCAGTCCAAAAGTACCCGTTTCCCCATATGGACCCTTGAGATTTCTTGTACTACTGAGAAATGATCCGGGATCTTATATGATTTGGAAATATATTATATCTCCGTCTCTGAATAAACTCACGTTTGACAACATATTTCTGAGAAATAATTCTTTAGACACTTTGGAAGAGAAATCCCGTGCTTTTTATGGTACGGGCTATATCAAAAGACTAGAGAAAGAAAGATCACATTCTGATACTTTTGAGGTCAAAAATGCTATTTCAAGGTTTGGGATGAATCGAGGTATCAATTTATATATGGGTGATTTCCAGAATTTAAGCTTATTAGACAAGATACAGCAGATTCTACCGGGCAAGAAAACTATATGTTTACTAACCAATGTATTCTTTAATAAGATATTCCCATTTTTTCCTATATTAGATGAATCTACTTTTTGGATCGATATAACTCGTATTACGAGAGTTACTATTGATGAGGTTGTTGAAGAAAGGGTTGGAGAATTAGTGGTAGAGAATAGACAAGACTTGGCTGCCATATCTATTTTATTGATCGTTTTGAGGTTAGCATATGTATCATTATTCAGTAATAATTTGAAAAAGAATAATGAATATCTTAAGTCGAACGAAGATTCTCCAAGTTTACAAAGTACAAAGTTTCTTCTATTGCACCCTATCCCTCTCGAAATGGTAAACGTTGCAGAATTATGTCTTAAAGAATTCCATATAATATCCGAACCAAGTTTATCACTTTTCCAATCGTTGTCATTGATGCAAATCTATAAGATGTACGCCCCGGAGGAAGACTCTTTCAAGAAATACGAATCAACAGTTAATATTGGTATTTTGCATCATATGGCTAACGCATTGTTCTTGAATAGAGATCCAGACTACCATTTATACTTCGTGGATCGGAAAGTAAGTGAGAAGACTAAAATGTTAAAACGAAGGCTATGGTATTTCTTGGTCAATGCTGACATTGAAGATTCAATTGTTTATGGGACTCCAATATATACAACCGAATCAAATTATGATACTAAGAAACCATTTATTCCTCAAAATACCGACAACCTTGATATAGATTCTGAGAATAAACTTGTAATGGCTTTTGATGAGATATTCCCGATCATTAGATCTATTCATATGATTCTTGAAATACTATTCAAGGTTAGATCAGAAATTAAAATATCGGATTTTGCGAAATCTATAGCAGATTTTGAAATTTTACTTGAGAAAGTTCTAGGAAATTTGGAAATGTATCTTGTTCCTGAATATGGTTTTCCACGCTTTTCAAAAATACAGAAGCTTAAGTTATATTTATATAGCAAGATAATGTTGCTGTATATTTATTATTCTTTTTATCTATACTATGAGCAGAAGGAACATATACAATTGAGCTTGTTTTATTTAAAGAAGCTGTTTGCTATCATATTTTACGAATTGGCGGGAATTTCTGAAGACTTAATGACTAATTATGAGGCTTTTTTTGGACCGGAATTTGCTTTAATAGTTAGCCCTATTATTCAAATCTTTACTCGCATGCAATTATTATTATGTCAAATACAAATAAGACTAAAAAGTACCCGCATATGTATGCAGAGTAATACGCTTTCCGATCAAATTAATAGTCAAACTCTGACCAACCTATATAATCAAGCTTTGCAGAATTCGATTGATACATTGAAAGATTTACAAAATAAAAGTATCGACGTAATGTCATTATTGAGTGAAAGATACATATATTCATGGAGATGCAAAAAGTCCTGTGCATATGGTCTAAGTATAATATCTGATAATGAATTATACCACATCGATGCAGAATGTACAAAGAATGCTTGTATCAAATACTCTTTAGATGAGATTCTAGAGCTCGCTAATTTTTTAAGGCTAATTCCTAAAAGGAAAAATCGGAAGTACAGCCCATTAGATTTACAAGAGAATATTACCAACAACAAAAATTCTGAACATATTTCTGAATATGAGAAAATTCTAATAAATGATAACCAGATTGATAAGTTGTGGTTGCTGGTAGATTTGTTAATACAAGAATCTCATGAACGTACTACAAGAAGTATATTTACTAACAAGAGCGCAAAAGAACATTCTTCCCTGATTTATAATTCTGGTTCACTCGGAAGCATTAATATCGATGGTTATCTGTTGCCTCATGAAAATGATATATTTGGGAATTTTTCAATTGATGATTTCTTTTTCGACGTCAATCCAATTTGTCATCAATGAGTATAGCCGCGTTAGTTTAGTAGTTAAGATAAATACTTCTTTAGCTTTCTCGTACAAGTAATCAGATTGCATCATCTTATGTTATATATTTCATGACATTGTCAAATTTAAAAGTCGAATACAAAAATTGCCTTACCTACAAGCATGTGAGCTCTGGTTAAAACAAACTCTTGCAGATTTGTTTTAAGTTAAAATACAACAAATTTTATTAAAACACTAATAAACTAATTGATCAGGATAAGAACAAGAAATAAATTATGGAATCTATGTGTCTAAAAGAAAAGAGCGACAAAAGAAACTCCTAAACCGACTAATGCTGAACCTGGATTGAGGACAGCTGCATAATTCTCTTGGGCGTCAACAGATTCAAAGGAATCGCTTGTTTCGCTGTCAGATGAACTGCTTGCCAGGTTAGAGATGATGCTTTCATCAGTAGGGGTTGAAGAACTAGATGGTTCTGATCCCGAAGTTACTGGAGCACTTGTAATAGAAATGACATCATTTGAGGAGGTATGAGCAGCGGGTTCTTTTGAAGGAGCAGAACTTGGTTCTGTGGCAGTATTAGAAAGTGGTTCATTGGTTGAAGAGGCCGAATCGCTAGTCGTGGCTGCTGCTGCACTCTCTAATATTGCTGAATAAGTAGCTGGTATATTCCAATATGGACTGTCAACCCCGGCACTTGAACAGACTGAAATGGCTAAACTAGTAGCAGACTCAACGTCGGAACCTTTACAAGATTCAGCGATACATTTAGCAACAGCTCCATCCCATTTAGGCATGGAACAGAGGCATCCAGGATCCCAGTACGGACATGGTGTACTACCAGTGTCTTCTTCAACGCAAGATTTTGCACATTCAGGAAGTTTTGCATAAATAGAATCAGCAAATCCATTAATGCTTGCAGTATGTGCAACCTTTGGATATTTTGAGTAAGGATTACTATCAGCAGCAGAAGCACCAGAGATGGAGAGTATTATTGCGGCTAAAATGTTAATATTCATCATTTTCAATATTAGTGGATGGAAGATGTTTGTAAATTAAGTTCTTCATAAAAAATCGACCGTGAAATTAGCTTATTTATGTATTTCAAGTTTTAAACTGATTATTGAATTACGAGTAGCTGGAAGACTCGAGAATGTAGAGCAATAGAAAATTATTCGGGTTATTTACAACACCTTTTTCGGAATATGATTTCCACAAATGAAAATCAACGGATAGCTTCCGAAAGCCCTAGTTTCAATGTGCTGCATAATTTCGTATTTCAACAATAAAATATTTCTTCCCCAAGCCTAATACTTGAAACAATTAACAGATCGCATCTGATAATATGAAGTGATTAATTGGAAAAATGCGGCGATTATTAGATTACGCGATGCATAATGTAAAAGAATGCACGGTGAGTAAAATACAATTGCGTAAGTCGGCTTAACGATTAATAATTAATTCTTTTCAGAATCTTCTCTTAAGGTCTTTAATATTCAACGATATATTGAAATATGCACCTAGGTTTGTCCCCCGAGTAATTTATATCGTAATAGTGAATAATTTAATTTCGAAGTTCACTATCTAGCAATTTACTGATCGCATCTGATAAAAGAGATTACACACGGCAATTATTGAAATTTGCATAACATAAAATTAAACGATGCAAGTACTGTTCTACACATTTAGGAAACATGGCTAAAAAATATTACCAAGAATTTCTTCGGGTCACATTCGGATTAAAAATAGGTTTCTTTAGAATTTTTCAAAGATTTAGTTTACTTGATAGTTTTAGTATTACCCATAGAATATATCCTTGAACTGGATTTTTCTATGTCTGCAAGAAATACATACAAGAATTCAATTATATAATATTATAAGAAATTTTGAAATTTTATATATATTGATCACTATAAGAAGAAATAATAACATTTAAGTATCAACTCCTTTGTGGATAGAAATATTCAAACTAAATACATATGTATCAATGTAATTAAAGTATACAAGTAAAATATAGCGCTACCATTCTTGAAACCTCTAATTGTACCATTGGAACTTTTTGAAGAACTGGTTGATGAAGAGCCCGTCGTTGGCGGGCTGTTAGATGATTTCGTTTGGGTTCTCGTTTTAGAATTCGTCAAACTTGCAGAATTACTCTTAACTTTGCTCTTTTTGTCCTTATCTTTACTCTTCTTCGAAGCAGCTGAATCTAACTGAGAAGATACTTTACTAGGCATTAACCATTTATCAGCACCAACTTTTGAGCATAGGGACATGGCTAAGCTAGTAGCACTACTGACATCCGACCCCGAACAGTTAGAAGCAAAACATTCACCTACTTCCCCCGACCATTGAGGCATAACGCAAAAACATCCAGTATCCCATTTTGGGCAGGGTGTATTACTAATATCATTGTCCACACAAGATTGGGCACATTCAGGTAGCTTGGTATATATTGGATCGGCAAATCCATTTAAACTTGCAGTCTTGGGAACTTTGGGATATGTTGCAAAATTCTGTGCACCGACAATAGAAAAACAAATGAAAGTAGCAAGAACTAACGTTAAATACTTCATTCTTGAATTCTAATTTCGATAAAAAGGAAGAAGGTTTAATCCAATATTGAAAACATCTAGGAACTTTATATTACACTCGAAGATACTTAATCTAAAAAATCAGCAACTGTTTCAGGAAATGCATTAAAATATTTATTTCTCATCTTGGCGTGCTGCAGATTGGGCTATTTTCTTCAAAATTATACCGACTCGGCCAAACAAAGCATATACTGATTAAATAGACTTAAATTAATTTCTAGATCTACTAGTGGAACTAGGTGTGTTCCTTCATAATTTCATTCCTTTTTTTTTCAAAGTCTTAGCATATCCTAATCATAAGATCGTTTAAATTACTACTTTTCGCAAATTTTAAATCAGATATTTCAAGTTTTTCATTCCTAAAACTAAGCAAAAATGACAGAATCAAGTATTCCATATAATCTCCAATTTTATGTTGAAAAGAACAGAAATAATTTATTTGAATGGCTTGTATTTTTGCTTGAAGTGTTGTCCTTGATCATTTATGGAATGATTTTCCATTGGATACCAAGATATGTTAGAGGTAGAAGAGATATTGCCAATTTGAAGCATATATGGTTTTTTAATATTATAAAAGCATGGGATACATTAAATAATGTTGTGGAAGTAAAGAGTTTTAAGAAAGGTAAATTTTATATACAGCCTAGCTTATTATTGCTTGGATTAGTATACATGGTTATTAACTTTTCTTTCGCCTACACAGAAACCTTTGACCTAGATTACCTCCCAAGATATTATATTGTGGGGAAAAGATTAGCTCGTCTTGCTGTCGGAAACCTTCCCATTCTCAATATATTAATTCTTAAGAACGATCTAGTCTCTGCAATCACAGGGTTACCCCATGATAGAATTGAAGTGTTGCATTACTGGGTTGGTCGATTTATTTGGACATGCATTACGGTTCATTTATCTTTGTCAATCACATATTGGTTAGGAATAGGATTCCCAGTCATGATTGTGATACCACCACAGATTTTTGGTATGATTGCATATGGGTGCATGACTGTTCTAACTTGGGCTAGTATGAGATTTATTAGAAGATTGTCCTACGATATTTTCCTTATTCAGCACAAGATATTTGCTATTGTTCTGTTGTTATTCGTATTTTTTCACAACCCAGCCAACAAAGCAGCTGTACTAATAGCAGTCCACATAGTTGTAGTTGACAGGGTTTTATCTAGAGTTATTTCCGTACTCCATAGACGGCTAAGTCCTACAAAAGGGCTTTCACAATTTAAAATCTTAGACGATGAAACCGTCCAAGTCTCTATTCCCCATAAATCAACGTTAATTGAGAACAAATGGCTTAAAACATTTTTACCCACTATTGGTACTTGGAATGTTGGTCAACACATTTTTCTTAGCGTCGGTAAGATAAGGAGATTCCAGTTACATCCCTTCACAATTGCAAGTATTCCAGAATCTGGAAATATAACGTTGCTAATTAGAAAACAGAAAGGTTTTACCAAAAAGTTAATAAATGATTTGCCAAAATTTAAAAATGATGAGGAACAAGTACAAGATGGCGTCATTGAGTTGAAAGTCTCATTTCATGGGCCATATGGGGGTAAGCATCAACCCCTTATTAAGTTTGATTCTATATTATTTTTAAGCGTAGGGTCTGGGTCATCATACACTTTCCCCCTTGCATTAAGCTTATTGAAATCAATTCAACAGAGGGATGCTGATGGTGACTTTTTGTTTAGACCAAAAGATCCGCACATTCATATAATTTGGTCAATAAAAAAATACCTGAATATTGTCTGGTACAAAGATATTTTGGACCAATTATGCACCTTTGCAAAAAGTGGAACATTATCAATAGAAATTCATATTACTGATGGTTTTTCCAACCAATTTATAATTGAAAAAGGATCCTTGAAGACTGAGAATAAGAAAAAAGAAAGTATTGAAGTATATTCTGAAGAGCAAAGTCTGATGGATTCCATCACTACTCGGGCTCCCTCCGTGTTAAATGACGATTCAAATATTGTGTTTCATTACCAGAGACCGGTTATTTCTTCGTTGATAAAACGGCAAGTGGATGATATAATAGAAATAAGTCCCAAGAGTTCATTTAAGTCCATCGCAGTGATTGGATGTGGTCCTTCTTTATTTTCAAATGAAATAAGACAACAATGTCAAAAAAACCGTTGGCGTAAGAATTCTCCTGATATATATTGCCTCACTGAACGTTATGAATGATCATTTATCAAAAAATAAAACTATATATGAATAAGATACTAGATTGTTAAACATAATGTAATTCTTTATTATCATTCACCAAAAGCTTTTACTGGCGATGAAAATAACCTTTAATTCCGCTGTCATCAATGCATAGGTGATGTAAACAAGAGCTTTCATTAAGGGAATTATCCCTAGTGAAACTGATGCATCACTCTTGTCACTGATGTCTTCTTCGTGAGCTCTTGCTATCGTTCATCACTTCGAATCCTTAATAACAGAGTATCCAAAAAGACCCTTGTATTTTGTTCATTATCATTCTGTACTCTAGCGTATAAGGCTGCATTTACCCTAATACATCGACTACTTGGATCATCAAAAGTGATATCATTACTCTCTTCACCAGAGAAGTACATGCATGGCATGCTAGTTAGATAAAGAGTAGCCCTGCTGATTGTTCATCCTTTACTTTATTGATATATAGTTACCCTCCCTTGGTTATCTACACGTGACTAACTCCCACTGGAAAACTTCAATGATTAGGAAAACTGATTAAGGAAGCTTTACCAACTAGCATATAACCATAGACTAAGCCAATACAATTAGTTACCGGATCGTTGTAGGCCATATTCCGTCTGCCTATCTACCCGGAAACATATTTGACATTTATGGAATAGTTTCGATGTGAATTTGGTAAGTTATTTCAACTACTTTTGGGCGGATATTGAAACGTATATCAATATTCGTTATCTCAATTGTTCATTTATTACACAGTATTGAATAATGTTCTGTTTTGCTCAACCTACTTCAAAGAATTGAGAATCTTATCGTGTATGTGATAGATTGACATGTTTACGCATCCGCAAATAAGTCCTAGATGAAACAATCTTGTAACATGCATTTGTTTTATGCTAACTTATCTAATTTCCTATAAGATGAACGAATCCCACAAGAAAAAATAATGCATAGTTTCTCAATTCAAATTGATTAGTATGAACAAAACTTTTGCCAATAGCATTACGAGATACATTTTAGAGGGCGATACGGATATTGATAAATTTGAGATTACTAAATTCGACTACAGAAAGATTTTCAACAAGAGGGAGAGCCAAAATGTGAACTATGAAGAGATTTTATACAAAATTTTTGAAATTGAGAACAGATGGAAATTGGACATGGATAAAGTAAGATCACATTATAAACAACATCAGGAAAAATGGAAAGAATTATTCATCTTCTTTTCTGTTGTGCCTTTTACTGAGTATGAGTTTCAGGGTCCTGATGGAAAATTGGTAAACCCTGATACACTTTCCCATATAGCTCCCAGCCATGCCACACACAATATACTCATCGAGACTTTTTCAGATATAGAATTTGAATCATTCAGCGAAGAAATCTCTGAAACCAGATTGGAAACTAGCTTGCAATATATCTTGAGAACAGATATATTCTCAAATGCTTATAATGATGATGAACGAGGAGAAGTAATAACAAAATTGCTTGGAATTGGGTTCAAGCAGGATTATAACCTTGTCTCAGATGTGTTATTGACAGATGAAGACACATATAAAATTAACTTCATGGAATATTTGTTCAAACCGATATGTGAATACTTAGCTTCATTATTATGTTTTGAAATCAATGTTCGTACTAAAAATACAGCTGGTAGAACTGGAGTCCATACTAAAGTGCCACATCAATCTAATAATTTATTTCGTTCGCATCCAGATATTGTGGCATATGATCAGCTGAAACATCGAAGGTCACTCGCTATAGTTGAAGTAAAGAAGTTACCTCTATTAAGGGGTCTTACTGTGGTGAACTTTAAAGACTCGAAAATTACTAGTTTCTTCACCCAAGTCGTCGCCGAAATGTTCTCCAACCACACAAACAAAGGCATACTAACAGATTCATATACAACGATTTTAGTTGAAATAGATATAGACAGAAGCTTGGAGATTATCAATAAAAATGTTGCAGATTTTGAAGACAGCAAACCCATAGCGTTAAAATACAAAATTTTAAATTGTCATTCTTCTGGACTTTGAGAGGCGGACTCTTTTCATTTATATACGAGGCATTCAGTGCGAATGAAAGTCAATTGAATGAAGTTAAAAAAGGGTTAGATGCGATCTACAAATATGTTCGTAAGACAGACGAGCAGTACTTGGCATATTTGGATGAACTAGCATTTAAAGATGAGACGCAATACAGAAACTTCTGTGCTTGGATTTATAAATGCAAGAAACAGCACCTTTTTGAAACCGTTATTAGCCTAGGGAATTTTAAGGATATAGATGTGCAAAGTGGGTTTACTTTCAATTCTCAACTTTTCAAAGTGGACACTAAAGGTGTGATGCAATTTTTAAAAGAAGACGTCAGCGTAGATGATCAATTGATTGTAAAGGTTTTTGACCCGGTCAAGGCAACGAGGGACCATGATAATTACACTTACAAAAAAAGTGAGATGTTCGACGAATGCCGAAGGGCCTATCTGCGTGAGAAGATGGCATATGAAAGGCTTATATCAAATCGGAGGTTTAGCAGCGTTTATATAGATCAAGATTGTGTGTTTGCCAGATTCAATATCGGTGAGCACTACCACGCGTTGGTCCATTTCTCATACTAAAGTATTTGGACCAAACTAAGTGTCGTTTGCCATTAGATGAGGAAACTTATAAGAAGGCGAAAGAGCAATTGGATATCATATATTACGCAAATATAATACACGGAGACATAAATCAAAGGAATATTCTATATTCACATGGAAAGGTATATTTTGTTGATTTCGGGTATTCAAATTATGATGATGAAGAAGAGAAACGATCCCGGCCTGTAAGTGCTACTGATGCGAATAAGAAAAGAGAGCATAGAGAATTATGCGAGGTGTTTAAACAGCCCATTCCCGAGGAATATGAGTGAATGGATGAAGTACCAATACCTGTAATTCTCTTTATACTGGAATTTAAACATGCTGCAAATGAACATTAATGCTGTAGGTATAATTTACTAAAGTAGAATAATGGTGGCGATTCGGGGCTTATCTTAATAATGATATTCAACTTTCAAAAGAGCCACATCATTAAAACGTAGCATCATCACAGAAGGGACCTCAAATTGAAGCACCAAATCTGATAATGAAAACTTGAAGTATTTGGTTTTCATAAAAGGGAATATTTATATTCATTCCTATGCCAACTAGCGATCAAAAAACATGTGCCATAATTCGTACGTCTCTGACTTGCACTCTTGGCTGTTGGCCGTGCTTGGTCTGGAATCCTTCCCTTTTTCCCCGTAAACCGAATACCCAAAATCAATAATATAAACCTTTCCGTCCGAATACAACAAGTTTCTCTTACTTATGTCGCCATGCAATATCCCAGTTCCTAGAACTGTGTGGATTATGTCTAACTGGGACTTTGCACTCTTGTAAGTTTCCAAATTCAAGGGCAACGGATTCTCACTCTGATCTAGGAATCGCATTATGACAAACGGCCCCAACGCATGGTAGTAACCATCGATAAAGAACTGGCCAAACACCCTGTCCTGTTTTATGGAGACACAGTTGAAATTGGGATCTGTGACCAAACTCTCATATGCTACGATCTCATACTTGTATGCATCCTTGCAAATTCTCATGATTTCATTATGCTTAATTGTGTACTCACCATGGTCTCTTTTGGCTTTAATGGGGTCGAACACCATCAAAACTTACTGCTCATTGGGATGCACTGGTTCATGCAAGTACATTTCTACATCGCTGGTTTCGACTTTGAACAATTGCGAATTGAAAGCGAAGCCACACTGAACGTCTATATCCTTGAAGTGTCCAAGGTTAATCTTCTGTGGATGTATGCACAAATTTTCAATATTGCTTATGCAATAGGTGTGGTAAGTTGGTAAATCCCTTTGTGCTATTGATTCGACATAGGTGATATTAAAGAATCATTATATTTAATTCCTTTATAAAAATTCGATATTTATGCTTATTTTTCCGAAACTGAAGGTTTTTCAGTCGATTCTTAATTTTTAGTCGCTATTATAGTCATGAATACTTTTCAAGATTCTAGGTTTTTTCTCGCAAACGCTACGGCTCTACTCAATCGGTGCCGGTCCGACTTTTGACATATCTCGGTCACAGGCTCGGTCATAGGCTCGGTAATACCGGCTTTAAAGAAACAGTTAACTACTTTAACGAAATTATATAAAATATATAAGATATCACCAACATATATAGATTTGGAAAGTGAAACGCATCTATATTCACCAAATTTAGAAGAATAATTCTGTTCGTTTCTTATGACAAGTCCGAAGCCCTCATTAGAGAACTCTGTATCATCAGATGCCGAAGTGCCAACTTTTGGTGAAGTTGCATATAACAGGCAAATTTTGAAAATGGGCCCAGGAAGAGAAATTCCCCCAGAACCAGCCAACGAAGGTATTTATCTAGTCGAATATGATGGAGTTGAAGATCCCATGCATCCATTTAATATGAGCTTTACAAAGAAAATGTGCATAACTCTGCTTGTGTCACTATTTTCTTTCTGCAATTCATTGGGATCAGCCATGTTTTCTGAAGCAAGTGAAAGTATCGAAGAGAAGTTTCATATTGGTTACACTACTTCAGTATTGGCTACCTCGCTATACATATTTGGCTTTGCATTGGGTCCCATTATGTGGGGTCCTATTTCGGAACTATACGGTCGTAGAGTCGCTTTGTTACCAGCATCTTTTGGCTATACTTGTTTTGCCTTTGCCGTGGCGACAGCAATGAACTTGCAAACAATTATGATTTGTCGATTTTTTATGGGATGCTTTGGAGGTTCAGCAATGGTGTTATCAGCGTCCTCCATTGCCGACATTTTCCCTCCCAATCAACGAGGAAGGGCAATGGCCCCCTTTGGACTTACTGTTTGCGGTGGTCCAATGCTAGGACCTATAATATCTGGCTTCACAGTTAAAAATAAGGCATTAGGTTGGAGATGGACTTCTTACTGGAGTGGAATATTAGGAGCTATTATTTTTACTTTAATGTTTTTTTTTCTTGATGAAACTTATCATCCAGTCGTCTTATCCAAGAAGGCGGCAATTCTCAGACTAGAAACAGGAAACTGGGCTATTCACTCTCCACAAGAAAGATTATCCTTGTCATTGAAGGAAGTTGGTGTCAAATATATTACAAGGCCAATTAATATGTTGTGCACGGAACCAACATTGTTTCTAATTGCAATTTATGGTGGTTTCGTCTATGGATTAATTTACTTGCTTTTGATAGCCATTCCTCTAGTTTTTACTGTTAACTATCATTTTATGCAAGGTGTTAGGGAGTTGCCATATTTGTCAGTATTAATTGGATGTGTGGCAGCTGCTCTAGTCCTTTTTCTCTTTGATAAGAGGTACAGAAAATTAGCCGAAATTAATTACCCGAAAAAGGTACTGCCTCGTGAAAGACTTCCTGCCATGATGGTAGGGTCTATATTCTTTCCAATAGGTTTGCTTTGGTTTTGCTGGACAGCTGACTATCCTGAAAAAATTAATTGGATTGTTCCCACTATCGGATGCTCATTCGTTGGGCTAGGCTTATTGGCTGTCTTTCAGCCTTGCGTTAATTACGTAGTTGATTATTACTCAACTTACTCAGCCTCTGCATTAGCCGCAATGTCAGTTGTTAGGTCGGTATTTGGTGGAGTTTTCCCACTTTTTGCACGTCCAATGTTTCTCAAAATGCAAGTAAAGTGGGCAGGAACATTATTAGGGTGTATAGCTTTGGCTCTCATTCCTGTTCCATTTATATTCTACAAATTGGATTCAAGAATACGAAAAAAATCAAGATTTACAAATCATGAATAGAATAATCTTTTCACGGTAATGCCTGGAAAATCTATGAAAGATATTCAAAAAGAATACTACTTCTTCTTTACTGTATGCTAATGAAAGCTTCGGTAGAATTGTTATCGAAGCCAAAAATAGTGGAATGGTTAATTTTCCGAAAACATGGGTAGGAAAATTTTTAAAATCTGACCAGATTGTATCCCTTCGCCATTTAGTCATGTTTTGAATTCGAACTATGAACCTGATATCTCTGGGCACCAGAATAAACTTTAATATCTGCTTTTCGAGGTTGTGTCAGTAATTCCTGATAACTTGAGAAAGTCCCGTAAGAAAAAAATGATGGACGATCTTTTTCTGAGAATATTAGAGTCATATTTCAGAATGAAATGAGAATACAAATATATATTCATAAGGTTTTACTATAAGCTAATGATCCATAAGATAATATGAGGAATGTTAAATAGCTAATAGTAGGAGGTATATTATATGACAGATATTTTAATACATATTACAATAGATTAAATTTTTTTTTCCTCTATCTGCAATTAGTGAACAAATTTTTGCCCCCAATGCGCGCCAAAGTGGTCGAAAAATTATAACGTACCCAATATACAATAGCATTTGACTAATTTTTTTCTGTTAGAAAATATTGATCTACACGATAACAAGAAGTATCCAGTTACGAGCAGCAAAAGATATAGTCACGTAGAAATGTAGGTGTGAATCTTGTTTATGCGTTAGATAAGCCACCAAGCAGCCTGCAATATTTTTGCAATTTTGGTAATGTTATACTTTTTGAAGGTTTACAAATTCAAATTATTTGCACAGCGAGTCAAAAAAAATAGAGAAAGTGTTATATATGATCACAAACATCTCTTTTAAATATATTACACTTCTTCTTGTATGCTTTTTATGAAAGGATAAGCAAGAGAGTATCATGATTGTGGTAGAAGATTTTGTGTCGGCAATATTACGATTAGGTTAGGCAAATTGCAGCATTTTCGTGCGAACGCACATTTCGAGAGTGTGTTCAAAGGAACTCAGATGAATGAGATACAGAGTTATGGGTATTAGATATCGAGGAAATTAATATTGTGACCTACAGAGATACTTAACATGATTTGACTAGATGTTGAGGTGTTTGCAACAATATTTGTTAAGAAGTTCTTCTGCGCAAGTTGGTAAGTGATCAACAAAATCGAAAAAATGATCTTGGAGATATCAAGTCGTACTTTGAAATCCCGTCAAAGGACTTTTTTTACAAAAGATACATATATAATAGAGCATTCTTTTTAAGAACGGGGAAAACAACTTGTCTTTGTTAGATCAGGTTTTGATCAATTGTTTATAGTCCGTTTGCTTGATTGAAATATCAAGCTGATTTATTTCTTTTTTTTTCTTTATACCCCATAGATGTCATTTCGTATAGGTCTCTCATATAGAGTCACTCATGTGGGTGTTGAAAACAAAAGCTCCGTGATTGCCCCCAGCAATAAACTATTCAAATACAGGGGTGATTTTGCCATGGGCGTGATATCAATACGGTGCTTACTATAGAGTAGTGGATGCTGGATATCGATATTGAGTCAATTTATATGCACGACGTTGTATATAGTATTATTGGTGATAAGTTCAATTATATTTTGATATATGTTGCTGTATTGTGATATTCAATTATTCTTTGATTGATCAATATTTTTACAAAAAGATCTGGTTTGTAGAAATACGGGAAAGGAGTAAATATTGAAAAAAATCAAAATAAAATAAGAATATATAATCTGAAAGGAGGATTCAGAGGAGGAAGAACTAAGGATTTGAACGATAAATTGCTTACGCAATGTGTGCAGTACGGTGAATAGCAGATTGGCGTTGAAGGGGAACTATTGATAGACGGATGTGATGTTCGGATTTCTAGATATATTCGTTTGCATTGAAATTTTCTCAGTGTATAAATGGCGTTAAGAAGTCTCAGTTTATATCAAAGTGCACCGAGTTGTAAATGTTGCAATCATGTAATTACCATGTTGCAAGAGATTACTATAAAGGTGAGAATACAGACAATACACGAAGTTGCAAAGCTTTGATTATACAAGTATGATTTATAAAGCCATAGTGTCAAGGATCTCCTAAGAATAAATAATGAGCTAATGTAACTAATTGCAAGGTATTTTTGCCTGGTAATCAGCTGAAATATTTACCAACCCGAAGGATTAGACATTGGACCTGTTAGGTATGGGCAGCCAGTTGCGTCACAACCATTAGTACCAACAGTAGTTCCCCACCAATTTATTTTCTCAGAAGCTCCTGTGTATACCACGCAAAAGTAGATGAGGATAGCAGCAATTGCAAGGCCACAGTCCAACCCTATTGCCATAACTAAATTATATTTTCTCCACCAATCAACAAATCTACGGTGGATGTAAAAGTTAAATACTCCAGCAACAACAAACCATGTAGAGTAATTGAAACCAGTAACTGATGGAATACTTGCAGCTCCCCCAAAAAATAATACAGGGTTAAATTTTTTCCAAAATCCGTTTGGTTTAAACTTAGCTAGAATAAAATGAATTAAACTAGTTAGGCCACCAACCAAGAAAAAGTAAAGAACCCAAGAATAACGGCCTCCTTTGGAAAATAATTCGTTTCCAAAAAGACCCCATACTAAGTGAGTATTAAATTGGGTTCTAGTACTTCTACACGTCATATTATTTGCCGCTTCTGGCGTACATATATCTTCAATATGATTAACAACATATCCAGCGACTGCTGGAGTGACCAAAGAACTCCAAATAGATGCGAAGAAAATAACCGTCATAGAAACTCGAGGAGGAACTCTCATATAATGTCCAACTTTTGCACTTTGAGATATGCCCATTGCCAGCTGCATGGTTGAGAAGCCAAAAGTGTAGAAGTACAATAAACTCAATGGTTCTCCTTTATGCCAGAATGCCGATATTATGTAGAAAAACGGATCCAAATTAATATTCATATTTGCTTGTGATTCAATTAGAGCTAAAGGAATAAATAAACAACCTGCAATAATTATTGAAACAATAAGTCCCCCAGCCCTTAATGGAGAGTCTTCAAAGCCTTCGCAAAATGCAAAACCTAGCCCTAGACCAATAAGGGAGACAAGAATATAGAAAGCCCAATGAAATTTTTTGTACTTATACATTTCAATATTATTTGAGTCTGTTCGTGATTTTCCGCTCTTCAAAGGAGTTATAACCTCAGATTTGAATCTAAGAATAAACTGAACCATCATAGCCGCAAAAGATGCTAATCCAAGACATAAATTCATCAAAAAAGCAATTGGCAACATAACTGGTGAGTATTTTTTTAACTTCTCAATGTCAAGCTTCCAATGTTTATTAACTACTTTGTCTGCCAGGTATGGTTTGCCCTTTATGTCGTAAATCGAACTTGTCATTATTGGTAGATGTGCAGTTTGCCAATGGTTTTGGTAATATAATCCTGGCATCACGATCCAAATCCAGAATACAAAGGAGCTAAAAATACAAACAACAGACCAAAAGGGTACTGTAAGGGGGTTGTTAAGAGTACTAATTTGACTCCAGTCAAAAGTTAATGGGAATAAACCTAGACCTGTTGTGACACCGAAAACTTGTGAAAGCGCTGCACTTGATGGTTTGCACCAACTTATCCAACCACCAATTGTACTCAAAAATGGCATTAGTAAATCAGGAAGCCAATACCAAACGAACGATCCTATAAAAATTATTACGAAAAATTTGTATCTTGAAATTTTCCAGTTGGGAACATAAGGATTTTCATTTGAGTGCAACGTTTTAAATAAAGCAATACTACTGAGTAAACCAGGCCATACTCGATCGGCTGGAGTGACTAATACGTCTAATACTAAACCTGCCCAGCCAAAGGCAATTAAATAAGTGGACATGTCAAACAATATAATTCTTCCAATACCAATATTATTATTGAAGAACTTGAATTGTTCCGCAACTAAATTGTTTAACAACCCTGCCCTCACAACTAAACTTGCAAACAAATATATACATGCATGCTCCTTTTGATTAAATTTTCCGGGGTTTAAGTTAAAACCTAGACCAAATGGTAATCGAATGTCAATCAGGGGAATTATCAAGTACCAAAGATTTCCTAAAGGATACGCTAAAACTTGGACAACAATTGCACCTATCGATACAGTAGGAAATCTCATAGAAAAAAACGAGTCTACCCCAGCAATTACAGCACTTACACAAATTGCAATCACCCACATTCTCAAAGTGGATGCTGATGCATTTTCATCATCTGGAATAAGAATAGCATTCACGTCTTCTCCTGTGATATCTAGAAACTGGGAATTAACTGAAGAATCTTTTTCATCCTTGGAAATTTCCTCATTAGAAATATCACTCCTAACTTTTTCCAAATTAGGGGAAGAATTCTTTCCAACAGGATCAGTTCCATATAATTTAGAGGTCTTGCCAGGACTTTCATCCATCTTTGAAAATTATACCAAGATAAAAAAAAATTGCCAATCGAACTCTAAATATATACTCTTCGATCGATTTTATCAGATTAACTGACAATAGAGTGAATTTCACATATGCGTTAGACCGCATTAAATCATTTGGCTCAATTTAGATGTAAAAAAGTATGTGCAGTCACTATGCTCATAATCATATTTGCAAAAGATTGAATTGTAACTAAAATGTGAATAAGAGGAGTAACCATTTTAGCTTTATTATTATGCCCTTGTAGAATAGATAGGTAATTTGTTAGAATTAGTTATTTTACTTTTTACAGGTGCCCTTAAAGTGTCTAATGTATTTGACCTTACAAGATAAAGTTAATGTATCATAATGCAATATACATATATTGCAATCCGAAGACGGCATTACAAAAAAATGAAATTCTGGGCTCGAAGCTATCTCTCAGGATCTTAGAAACTCAAGTTCAAAAGGGTAGCAATTCAGACAAAATAACAACCGAACGTCTATCCGGTGATCGGACAAGTCGGCCCGAATTTTTATAATTACGCGAGCCAAGAATTATAGGATGGTTTAGTGCGCAAAAAAATAGGTATTCCATGATAACATGGACAAAGCCCTCTTCATACAACTATATTTGATAAACTTTTACTTATTTTTAAAATATATAGATTTTTTTGTTATGCGAATAGTGATTGTACGAATAGGTCTTTATTGTAAAGGCTGCTCTTTAAAGTGGTATTTAGTATTTATAGGTGGGGCCGTGAGATGTTCACTTTTACATTTTGGATTATCTTATGGTAGCGGCTACGTCAAAAGTGCATTATGCATTTCAAGTTTTATGCATTATCGGGCCGTTTTAGCCGAGTCGAATTTTGGATTGAGATCTGTTCAGAACTACTTATACACAAGTCGACTACACAAGTTTACTACACTTACACAAGTTACGTAGCCTTTACATAAGTCATATAACTTTTTACGTATGTCAAAAATTATATTTGAATAAATTTCAAAAGTGTAGATCCCATACAACTATATTTGAACTATTGTTTTGTGTGGCCGACCACATCGTTACTCTCTTCACCGGAGAAGTCAGCATGGTATGATAGATAATAAGCTGTGCTTGTTCATGCTCTATTGATTTGGCATTTCGATATCTACACGTGATTAATATTTAGATGATTATATAATAATCATAGTTCGTCTATTATGTAATGAAACGACTTAGGTGTCCCCGACCGGCTGTTGGTAAAGCCTTAGGTCTATTGCTTGAATCCTGGTGGGAGTTTATAGCTTTGGTAGCACAGTGATCTTGCCAGACAAGAAACTAGTTATTTTTTTCTAGAATTTTTTCTATAGCCATATTTGTATTATCATACAAAAACGGAACAGAAAACTTCCTTTATAAAGATTCAAATTAGGATGAATACCCGTATATATAGAAGGTAATTTAGCATAACATATATGTTTCATATTCAATACTGACTTCGTAAAAATTCAAATCTAAGTAGGTAGTGTTATTATACTATTTAGCATAAGATGGAAGTTCTGGTTCGACTCTTACCATACGTTTATCAGCAAAAAAGTGGAATCCTGCCGAAGGGATCAACCATTCAGTGACGATCATGTCACCGAGAGTTAACTCGTCAGGAAGAACCCTTGAACAGGCATCTTCCATATCAATTCTATCAAGTTGTGCAGGACCACCGTGCGTTAAAGCATCGACTACCAATGCATGGTAAAGTCTGTTGTACATGGCACCTTCGTGAGTAACGTACTCTCCCGCCGGTTTACCAGGACATACATCTTGGGCTCTAATGTTAGTAACGCCCACATTATTTCCGTCTTCCACAAAGGAAATCGTTCCATTTCCAGTTTCAGGTTCTGCTACTTCATCGAAGGAGGAAAAGAAAGAAGTTGTGGGAACATATGCATTCCCCCCACCGGCACGTGCAAGAGCATTAAATGCATTAGAGCCGGGCCGTTGTTCTATAACTGCGCGATTGCATGGTGTCTCTGGAAATTGCGGACATAGAAGATAAGCGATAGCAGTACCATTATGGATATCAGGTTCTAAAGGAAAGAAATTGCTCACCTTTGAACGAATTGAAGGCCAGAAAGTAAATGCCCATTGAGTAATAAAACCCCCTTGCGACCAAGAAATAATACTGACATTCTTGTTGTTAGAAATTTCTGATATATAATTGGTTGCATATGCAACATACTCGGCGTTGATCCAAATGTCATCTAACATAAATTCAGGAATGTTCAACCATACAACATCTGCATAATCAGTATTATTAAGCAATTTACGATAATTCGAGTAGTATACCAGGCCTCCTGTACTACCAGTTCCTGGGACTAAGATGACGGGATTCTTCTTTCCTTCACCGTACTCGAAGCCATCAGGAATTTGAATGGCAGCACGTAATTCTTTTTCCGAAACCGAATATGGTACATCCCCTGATTTGGCTTGTGGATAAATCGGCTTCTTTGGATCCCGTGGATTGTCATTATCAAACTTATTAATTTCATATGAATACCCATAGAAATCATCATAGATACTGGAAGGGTTTAAATTATGCTCAATCAATTTTGCAGCGGCCTCAATAGTTCCTATTGTGTTATTATTTTCAATCGTAGATTTCACGTAATTAATAAATCTTTCTGGTATCTTCGTTAGATGAATTGGCGGGTTTGTGCTCAACATAGTACCAAGGATGTCCTTAAGCACCTTGAATTCCGAAACATCACTTTTAATACTTTCACTGATCATTTCGAAAATCAGACCGCTAGTTGTAAGATTACGATTACCATGAAGTGAATTCAAAATGCCAGATATCACACTTCTCTTCTCGACTTCCGGTGTCGGATATGCACCTATGCTGCTAACAAGCAAGGTCGCAGTAAACAACAGCTTGAAATTTAATTGCATCTTTTGTGTTCAATTCGGCTGTATCAAATTCAATTTCTGAAGATGTATACGTCCAACATCGAGACGCTTTATGTACTTTTCTAAACTATCTCTGTCTAATGGTTTTAGCCTAATAGAGTGGCACATGATGACATTACATACCTAATTAGGGAATTAATTAAATGCGCGATTGGTATTAATTTAAAAGGAAGATTTGTTCTCCGCAATTTTATTCAAAGAAGTAAAA
Source organism: Debaryomyces maramus (assembly GCA_030583545.1). NCBI lineage: Eukaryota > Fungi > Ascomycota > Pichiomycetes > Serinales > Debaryomycetaceae > Debaryomyces > Debaryomyces maramus. The sequence continues at coordinate 1,354,105 of JAJMIL010000004.1, forward strand.
AGCTGCGGAGGAAGATAAAAACTTGTCTCAACCGGGTTTTTGATGCATTTGTTCGCTAATACATTTACTACATTATTCTGCCATATTCCTCAGTAAATAATTACCTCTTTAAGAAATCTTTCGCATGTTCTATGATGCACATGCCAAAATGACTTGACTAAATAGGATTTTGATGTATTAATCGATGAAGGATTGATGCAACGGAGCGCCGATTAAAGTGGAGTATCGGCCGTTGCGAACTTTAATGCCGACAACTATATTTGAGTATCGGCCGCTGCGAACTTTTAATGCCGACAATTACAATTACATTTGAATAAATTTATTTGTGGCCGATCCCATACAAAATGCGCGAAAAATTTCGATATGTCCATAATAGTTAAGATTCGCATCCAACCGGAAATTTATTTATGTCCAAAATGTAAATTTCGAAGTGTCCAAAACAGAGTCTAGAGCAGTAATTAAACGTCTTCAACGGCTGAGACTAGGAATATAGGTACTTATGGGTCCTAGAAATTGTAGGATATAGAAATAAAGCTCTTAAGTAGAACCAGTAGATGATAAAGTTGTCTAATATAATTCTCATTTTTGTTATATTTTGAGAAAATTGTATTTATTGAATACTTGGACAATTACAATTACATTTGAATAAATTTATTTGTGTCAGATGCCATACAAAATGCGCGAAAATCTTCGATGTGTCAATAATAGTTAAGATTCGCACCCAACCAAAAATTTATTTATG